>JASJOG010000068.1:340000-1622804 GCA_030142905.1 Heliopora coerulea | reverse complement strand
CGTGATTTGAAGGACTTTACAGTAATATTTAAGATAATTTTTGAGGTTGAAAAATTTCACCAAAAAGTAAAGGGGTTAACCCATGGTTTTTGACCATTTTTCGACCATTTTCAAACTTTCGAAATAAGGCCAAAATATGAAAGTTTGGGTCAAATGACACAGTTTTGACGTGATTTCAGGGACTTTACAGTAATATTGGAGATAATTTTTGAGGTCGAAAAATGTCACCAAAAAGTAAAGGGGTTAACCCATGGTTTTTGACCATTTTTCGATCATTTTTAAACTTTCGAAATAAGGCAAAAATATGAAAGTTTGGGCCGAATAACATAGTTTTGACGTGATTTGAGGGACTTTACAGTAATATTGGAGATAATTTTTGAGGTCGAAAAATTTCACCAAAAAGTAAAGGGGTTAACCCATGGTTTTTGACCATTTTTCGACCATTTTCAAACTTTCGAAATAAGGCCAAAATATGAAAGTTTAGACCGAATAACATAGTTATGGCGTGATTTGAGGGATTTTACAGTAATATTGAAGATAATTTTTGAGGTCGAAAAATGTCACCAAAAAGTAAAGGGTTTAACCCATGGTTTTTGACCATTTTTCGATCATTTTTAAACTTTCGAAATAAGGCCAAAATATGAAAGTTTGGGCCGAATAACATAGTTTTGACGTGATTTGAGGGACTTTACAGTAATATTTGAGATAATTTTTGAGGTCGAAAAATTTCACCAAAAAGTAAAGGGGTTAACCTATGGTTTTTGACCATTTTTCGACAATTTTCAAACTTTCGAAATAAGGCCAAAATATGAAAGTTTAGGCCGAATAACATAGTTTTGGCGTGATTTCAGGGACTTTACAGTAATATTGGAGATAATTTTTGAGGTCGAAAAATGTCACCAAAAAGTAAAGGGGTTAACCCATGGTTTTTGACCATTTTTCGATCATTTTTAAACTTTCGAAATAAGGCCAAAATATGAAAGTTTGGGCCGAATAACATAGTTTTGACGTGATTTGAGGGACTTTACAGTAATATTGGAGATAATTTTTGAGGTCGAAAAATTTCACCAAAAAGTAAAGGGGTTAACCCATGGTTTTTGACGATTTTTCGACCATTTTCAAACTTTCGAAATAAGGATAAAATATGAAAGTTTGGGCCGAATAACATAGTTTGGACGTGATTTCAGGGACTTTACAGTAATATTGGAGATAATTTTTGAGGTCGAAAAATGTCACCAAAAAGTAAAGGGGTTAACCCATGGTTTTTGACCATTTTTCGACCATTTTCAAACTTTCGAAATAAGGCCAAAATATGAAAGTTTGGGCCGAATAACATAGTTTTGGCGTGATTTGAGGGACTTTACAGTAATATTGGATATAATTTTTGAGGTCGAAAATTTCACCAAAAAGTAAAGGGGTTAACCCATGGTTTTTGACGATTTTTCGACCATTTTCAAACTTTCGAAATAAGGATAAAATATGAAAGTCTGGGCCGAATAATATAGTTTTGGCCTGATTTCAGGGACTTTACAGAAATATTGGACATAATTTTTGAGGTCGAAAAATGTCACCAAAAAGTAAAGGGGTTAACCCATGGTTTTTGACCATTTTTCGACCATTTTCAAACTTTCGAAATAAGGCCAAAATATGAAAGTTTGGGCCGAATAACATAGTTTTGACGTGATTTGAGGGATTTTACAGTAATATTGGGGATAATTTTTGAGGTCGAAAAATTTCACCAAAAAGTAAAGGGGTTAACCCATGGTTTTTGACCATTTTTCGATCATTTTTAAACTTTCGAAATAAGGTCAAAATATGAAAGTTTGGGCCGAATAACATAGTTTTGGCGTGATTTGAGGGACTTTACAATAATATTTGAGATAATTTTTGAGGTCGAAAAATTTCACCGAAAAGTAAAGGGGTTAACCCATGGTTTTTGACTATTTTTCGACTATTTTTAAACTTTCGAAATAAGGATAAAATATGAAAGTTTGGGCCGAATAACATAGTTTTGGCGTGATTTCAGGGACTTTACAGTAATATTGGAGATAATTTTTGAGGTCGAAAAATGTCACCAAAAAGTAAAGGGGTTAACCCATGGTTTTTGACCATTTTTCGACAATTTTCAAACTTTCGAAATAAGGCCAAAATATGAAAGTTTGGGCCGAATACATAGTTTTGACGTGATTTGAGGGACTTTACAGTAATATTGGAGATAATTTTTGAGGTCGAAAAATGTCACCAAAAAGTAAAGGGGTTAACCCATGGTTTTTGACCATTTTTCGACCATTTTCAAACTTTCGAAATAAGGCGAAAATATGAAAGTTTGGGCCGAATAACATAGTTTTGGCGTGATTTGAGGGACTTTACAGTAATATTGAAGATAATTTTTGAGGTCGAAAAATTTCACCAAAAAGTAAAGGGGTTAACCCATGGTTTTTGACCATTTTTCGACCATTTTCAAACTTTCGAAATAAGGCAAAAATATGAAAGTTTGGGCCGAATAACATAGTTTTGGCGTGATTTGAGGGACTTTACAGTAATATTTGAGATAATTTTTGAGGTCGAAAAATTTCACCAAAAAGTAAAGGGGTTAACCTATGGTTTTTGACCATTTTTCGACCATTTTCAAACTTTCGAAATAAGGATAAAATATGAAAGTTTGGGTCAAATGACACAGTTTTGGCGTGATTTGAGGGACTTTACAGTAATATTGGAGATAATTTTTGAGGTCGAAAAATGTCACCAAAAAGTAAAGGGGTTAACCCATGGTTTTTGACCATTTTTCGATCATTTTCAAACTTTCGAAATAAGGCCAAAATATGAAAGTTTGGGCCGAATAACATAGTTTTGGCGTGATTTGAGGGACTTTACAGTAATATTGAAAATAATTTTTGAGGTGGAATAATGTCACCAAAAAGTAAAGGGGCTAACTCATGGTTTTTGACGATTTTTCGACCATTTTCAAACTTTCGAAATAAGGATAAAATATGAAAGTCTGGGTCGAATAACAAAGTTTTGGCCTGATTTGAGGGACTTTACAGTAATATTTAAGATAATTTTTGAGGTCGAAAAATGTCACCAAAAAGTAAAGGGGTTAACCCATGGTTTTTGACGATTTTTCGACCATTTTCAAACTTTCGAAATAAGGCCAAAATATGAAAGTTTGGGCGGAATAACATAGTTTTGGCGTGATTTGAGGGACTTTATAGTAATATTGAAAATAATTTTTGAGGTGGAATAATGTCACCAAAAAGTAAAGGGGCTAACTCATGGTTTTTGACTATTATTCGATCATTTTCAAACTTTCGAAATAAGGATAAAATATGAAAGTCTGGGTCGAATAACAAAGTTTTGGCCTGATTTGAGGGACTTTACAGTAATATTTAAGATAATTTTTGAGGTCGAAAAATGTCACCAAAAAGTAAAGGGGTTAACCCATGGTTTTTGACCATTTTTCGATCATTTTCAAACTTTCGAAATAAGGCCAAAATATGAAAGTTTGGGTCAAATGACACAGTTTTGACGTGATTTGAGGGATTTTACAGTAATATTGGGGATAATTTTTGAGGTCGAAAAATTTCACCAAAAAGTAAAGGGGTTAACCCATGGTTTTTGACCATTTTTCGATCATTTTTAAACTTTCGAAATAAGGTCAAAATATGAAAGTTTGGGCCGAATAACATAGTTTTGGCGTGATTTGAGGGACTTTACAATAATATTTGAGATAATTTTTGAGGTCGAAAAATTTCACCGAAAAGTAAAGGGGTTAACCCATGGTTTTTGACGATTTTTCGACTATTTTTAAACTTTCGAAATAAGGATAAAATATGAAAGTTTGGGCCGAATAACATAGTTTGGAAGTGATTTCAGGGACTTTACAGTAATATTGGAGATAATTTTTGAGGTCAAAAAATTTCAACAAAAAGTAAAGGGGTTAACCCATGGTTTTTGACCATTTTTCGACAATTTTCAAACTTTCGAAATAAGGCCAAAATATGAAAGTTTGGGCCGAATAACATAGTTTTGGCGTGATTTCAGGGACTTTACAGTAATATTGAAGATAATTTTTGAGGTCGAAAAATTTCACCAAAAAGTAAAGGGGTTAACCCATGGTTTTTGACGATTTTTCGACCATTTTCAAACTTTCGAAATAAGGAAAAATATGAAAGTTTGGGCCGAATAACATAGTTTTGGCGTGATTTCAGGGACTTTTACAGTAATATTGGAGATAATTTTTGAGGTCGAAAAATTTCACCAAAAAGTAAAGGGGTTAACCCATGGTTTTTGACGATTTTTCGACCATTTTCAAACTTTCGAAATAAGGATAAAATATGAAAGTTTGGGCCGAATAACATAGTTTTGGCGTGATTTCAGGGACTTTACAGTAATATTGGAGATAATTTTTGAGGTCGAAAAATTTCACCAAAAAGTAAAGGGGTTAACCCATGGTTTTTGACGATTTTTCGACCATTTTCAAACTTTCGAAATAAGGATAAAATATGAAAGTTTGGGCCGAATAACATAGTTTTGACGTGATTTGAGGGACTTTACAGTAATATTGAAGATAATTTTTGAGGTCGAAAAATTTCACCAAAAAGTAAAGGGGTTAACCCATGGTTTTTGACCATTTTTCGATCATTTTTAAACTTTCGAAATAAGGCAAAAATATGAAAGTTTGGGCCGAATAACATAGTTTTGACGTGATTTGAGGGACTTTACAGTAATATTTGAGATAATTTTTGAGGTCGAAAAATTTCACCAAAAAGTAAAGGGGTTAACCTATGGTTTTTGACCATTTTTCGACAATTTTCAAACTTTCGAAATAAGGCCAAAATATGAAAGTTTGGGTCAAATGACACAGTTTTGGCGTGATTTCAGGGACTTTACAGTAATATTGGAGATAATTTTTGAGGTCGAAAAATGTCACCAAAAAGTAAAGGGGTTAACCCATGGTTTTTGACGATTTTTCGACCATTTTCAAACTTTCGAAATAAGGCCAAAATATGAAAGTTTGGGCGGAATAACATAGTTTTGGCGTGATTTGAGGGACTTTATAGTAATATTGAAAATAATTTTTGAGGTGGAATAATGTCACCAAAAAGTAAAGGGGCTAACTCATGGTTTTTGACTATTATTCGATCATTTTCAAACTTTTGAAATAAGGATAAAATATGAAAGTCTGGGTCGAATAACAAAGTTTTGGCCTGATTTGAGGGACTTTACAGTAATATTTAAGATAATTTTTGAGGTCGAAAAATGTCACCAAAAAGTAAAGGGGTTAACCCATGGTTTTTGACCATTTTTCGACCATTTTCAAACTTTCGAAATAAGGCCAAAATATGAAAGTTTGGGTCAAATGACACAGTTTTGACGTGATTTGAGGGATTTTACAGTAATATTGGGGATAATTTTTGAGGTCGAAAAATTTCACCAAAAAGTAAAGGGGTTAACCCATGGTTTTTGACCATTTTTCGATCATTTTTAAACTTTCGAAATAAGGTCAAAATATGAAAGTTTGGGCCGAATAACATAGTTTTGGCGTGATTTGAGGGACTTTACAATAATATTTGAGATAATTTTTGAGGTCGAAAAATTTCACCGAAAAGTAAAGGGGTTAACCCATGGTTTTTGACCATTTTTCGACTATTTTTAAACTTTCGAAATAAGGCCAAAATATGAAAGTTTGGGCCGAATAACATAGTTTGGACGTGATTTCAGGGACTTTACAGTAATATTGGAGATAATTTTTGAGGTCGAAAAATTTCACCAAAAAGTAAAGGGGTTAACCCATGGTTTTTGACCATTTTTCGACAATTTTCAAACTTTCGAAATAAGGCCAAAATATGAAAGTTTGGGCCGAATATGATAGTTTTGGCGTGATTTGAGGGACTTTACAGTAATATTGAAGATAATTTTTGAGGTCGAAAAATGTCACCAAAAAGTAAAGGGGTTAACCCATGGTTTTTGACCATTTTTCGATCATTTTTAAACTTTCGAAATAAGGCCAAAATATGAAAGTTTGGGTCAAATGACACAGTTTTGACGTGATTTGAGGGATTTTACAGTAATATTGGGGATAATTTTTGAGGTCGAAAAATTTCACCAAAAAGTAAAGGGGTTAACCCATGGTTTTTGACCATTTTTCGATCATTTTTAAACTTTCGAAATAAGGTCAAAATATGAAAGTTTGGGCCGAATAACACAGTTTTGGCGTGATTTGAGGGACTTTACAGTAATATTGGAGATAATTTTTGAGGTCGAAAAATTTCACCAAAAAGTAAAGGGGTTAACCCATGGTTTTTGACCATTTTTCGACCATTTTCAAACTTTCGAAATAAGGCGAAAATATGAAAGTTTGGGCCGAATAACACAGTTTTGGCGTGATTTGAGGGACTTTACAGTAATATTGAAGATAATTTTTGAGGTCGAAAATGTCACCAAAAAGTAAAGGGGTTAACCCATGGTTTTTGACCATTTTTCGATCATTTTTAAACTTTCGAAATAAGGCCAAAATATGAAAGTTTGGGCCGAATAACATAGTTTTGACGTGATTTGAGGGACTTTACAGTAATATTTAAGATAATTTTTGAGGTCGAAAAATTTCACCAAAAAGTAAAGGGGTTAACCTATGGTTTTTGAACATTTTTCGACAATTTTCAAACTTTCGAAATAAGGCCAAAATATGAAAGTTTGGGCGGAATAACATAGTTTTGGCGTGATTTGAGGGACTTTATAGTAATATTGAAAATAATTTTTGAGGTGGAATAATGTCACCAAAAAGTAAAGGGGCTAACTCATGGTTTTTGACTATTATTCGATCATTTTCAAACTTTTGAAATAAGGCCAAAATATGAAAGTCTGGGTCGAATAACAAAGTTTTGGCCTGATTTGAGGGACTTTACAGTAATATTTAAGATAATTTTTGAGGTCGAAAAATGTCACCAAAAAGTAAAGGGGTTAACCCATGGCTTTTGACCATTTTTCGATCATTTTCAAACTTTCGAAATAAGGCCAAAATATGAAAGTTTGGGCCGAATAACATAGTTTTGGCGTGATTTCAGGGACTTTACAGTAATATTGGGGATAATTTTTGAGGTCGAAAAATGTCACCAAAAAGTAAAGGGGTTAACCCATGGTTTTTGACCATTTTTCGATCATTTTTAAACTTTCGAAATAAGGTCAAAATATGAAAGTTTGGGCCGAATAACATAGTTTTGGCGTGATTTGAGGGACTTTACAATAATATTTGAGATAATTTTTGAGGTCGAAAAATTTCACCGAAAAGTAAAGGGGTTAACCCATGGTTTTTGACCATTTTTCGATCATTTTTAAACTTTCGAAATAAGGCCAAAATATGAAAGTTTGGGCCGAATAACATAGTTTGGACGTGATTTCAGGGACTTTACAGTAATATTGGAGATAATTTTTGAGGTCGAAAAATGTCACCAAAAAGTAAAGGGGTTAACCCATGGTTTTTGACCATTTTTCGACAATTTTCAAACTTTCGAAATAAGGCCAAAATATGAAAGTTTGGGCCGAATATGATAGTTTTGGCGTGATTTGAGGGACTTTACAGTAATATTGAAGATAATTTTTGAGGTCGAAAAATGTCACCAAAAAGTAAAGGGGTTAACCCATGGTTTTTGACCATTTTTCGACCATTTTCAAACTTTCGAAATAAGGCCAAAATATGAAAGTTTGGGCCGAATATGATAGTTTTGGCGTGATTTGAGGGACTTTACAGTAATATTGGAGATAATTTTTTAGGTCGAAAAATGTCACCAAAAAGTAAAGGGGTTAACCCATGGTTTTTGACCATTTTTCGACCATTTTTAAACTTTCGAAATAAGGCCAAAATATGAAAGTTTGGGCCGAATAACATAGTTATGGCGTGATTTGAGGGACTTTACAGTAATATTGGAGATAATTTTTGAGGTCGAAAAATTTCACCAAAAAGTAAAGGGGTTAACCCATGGTTTTTGACCATTTTTCGATCATTTTCAAACTTTCGAAATAAGGCGAAAATATGAAAGTTTGGGCCGAATAACACAGTTTTGGCGTGATTTGAGGGACTTTACAGTAATATTGAAGATAATTTTTGAGGTCGAAAAATTTCACCAAAAAGTAAAGGGGTTAACCCATGGTTTTTGACCATTTTTCGATCATTTTTAAACTTTCGAAATAAGGCAAAAATATGAAAGTTTGGGCCGAATAACATAGTTTTGACGTGATTTGAGGGACTTTACAGTAATATTTGAGATAATTTTTGAGGTCGAAAAATTTCACCAAAAAGTAAAGGGGTTAACCCATGGTTTTTGACCATTTTTCGATCATTTTTAAACTTTCGAAATAAGGCCAAAATATGAAAGTTTGGGCCGAATATGATAGTTTTGGCGTGATTTGAGGGTTTTTACAGTAATATTGGAGATAATTTTTTAGTTCGTAAAATGTCACCAAAAAGTAAAGGGGTTAACCCATGGTTTTTGACGATTATTTGATCATTTTCAAACTTTCGAAATAAGGCCAAAATATGAAAGTTTGGGCGGAATAACATAGTTTTGGCGTGATTTGAGGGACTTTATAGTAATATTGAAAATAATTTTTGAGGTGGAATAATGTCACCAAAAAGTAAAGGGGCTAACTCATGGTTTTTGACTATTATTCGATCATTTTCAAACTTTTGAAATAAGCCCAAAATATGAAAGTCTGGGTCGAATAACAAAGTTTTGGCCTGATTTGAGGGACTTTACAGTAATATTTAAGATAATTTTTGAGGTCGAAAAATGTCACCAAAAAGTAAAGGGGTTAACCCATGGCTTTTGACCATTTTTCGATCATTTTCAAACTTTCGAAATAAGGCCAAAATATGAAAGTTTGGGCCGAATAACATAGTTTTGGCGTGATTTGAGGGATTTTACAGTAATATTGGGGATAATTTTTGAGGTCGAAAAATGTCACCAAAAAGTAAAGGGGTTAACCCATGGTTTTTGACCATTTTTCGATCATTTTTAAACTTTCGAAATAAGGCCAAAATATGAAAGTTTGGGCCGAATAACATAGTTTTGGCGTGATTTGAGGGACTTTACAGTAATATTTGAGATAATTTTTGAGGTCGAAAAATTTCACCAAAAAGTAAAGGGGTTAACCCATGGTTTTTGACCATTTTTCGATCATTTTTAAACTTTCGAAATAAGGCCAAAATATGAAAGTTTGGGCCGAATAACATAGTTTTGGCGTGATTTCAGGGACTTTACAGTAATATTGGAGATAATTTTTGAGGTCGAAAAATTTCACCAAAAAGTAAAGGGGTTAACCCATGGTTTTTGACCATTTTTCGACAATTTTCAAACTTTCGAAATAAGGCCAAAATATGAAAGTTTGGGCCGAATATGATAGTTTTGGCGTGATTTGAGGGACTTTACAGTAATATTGAAGATAATTTTTGAGGTCGAAAAATGTCACCAAAAAGTAAAGGGGTTAACCCATGGTTTTTGACCATTTTTCGACCATTTTCAAACTTTCGAAATAAGGCCAAAATATGAAAGTTTGGGTCAAATGACACAGTTTTGACGTGATTTGAGGGACTTTACAGTAATATTGGAGATAATTTTTTAGGTCGAAAAATGTCACCAAAAAGTAAAGGGGTTAACCCATGGTTTTTGACCATTTTTCGACCATTTTCAAACTTTCGAAATAAGGCCAAAATATGAAAGTTTGGGCCGAATAACATAGTTATGGCGTGATTTGAGGGACTTTACAGTAATATTGGAGATAATTTTTGAGGTCGAAAAATTTCACCAAAAAGTAAAGGGGTTAACCCATGGTTTTTGACCATTTTTCGATCATTTTCAAACTTTCGAAATAAGGCGAAAATATGAAAGTTTGGGCCGAATAACACAGTTTTGGCGTGATTTGAGGGACTTTACAGTAATATTGAAGATAATTTTTGAGGTCGAAAAATTTCACCAAAAAGTAAAGGGGTTAACCCATGGTTTTTGACCATTTTTCGATCATTTTTAAACTTTCGAAATAAGGCCAAAATATGAAAGTTTGGGCCGAATAACATAGTTTTGACGTGATTTGAGGGACTTTACAGTAATATTTGAGATAATTTTTGAGGTCGAAAAATTTCACCAAAAAGTAAAGGGGTTAACCCATGGTTTTTGACCATTTTTCGATCATTTTTAAACTTTCGAAATAAGGCCAAAATATGAAAGTTTGGGCCGAATATGATAGTTTTGGCGTGATTTGAGGGTTTTTACAGTAATATTGAAGATAATTTTTGAGGTCGAAAAATGTCACCAAAAAGTAAAGGGGTTAACCCATGGTTTTTGACGATTATTTGATCATTTTCAAACTTTCGAAATAAGGCAAAAATATGAAAGTTTGGGCCGAATAACATAGTTTTGGCGTGATTTGAGGGACTTTACAGTAATATTGAAAATAATTTTTGAGGTGGAATAATGTCACCAAAAAGTAAAGGGGCTAACTCATGGTTTTTGACTATTATTCGATCATTTTCAAACTTTTGAAATAAGCGCAAAATATGAAAGTCTGGGTCGAATAACAAAGTTTTGGCCTGATTTGAGGGACTTTACAGTAATATTTAAGATAATTTTTGAGGTCGAAAAATGTCACCAAAAAGTAAAGGGGTTAACCCATGGCTTTTGACCATTTTTCGATCATTTTCAAACTTTCGAAATAAGGCCAAAATATGAAAGTTTGGGTCAAATGACACAGTTTTGACGTGATTTGAGGGATTTTACAGTAATATTGGGGATAATTTTTGAGGTCGAAAAATGTCACCAAAAATTAAAGGGGTTAACCCATGGTTTTTGACCATTTTTCGATCATTTTTAAACTTTCGAAATAAGGTCAAAATATGAAAGTTTGGGCCGAATAACATAGTTTTGGCGTGATTTGAGGGACTTTACAATAATATTTGAGATAATTTTTGAGGTCGAAAAATTTCACCAAAAAGTAAAGGGGTTAACCCATGGTTTTTGACCATTTTTCGACTATTTTTAAACTTTCGAAATAAGGCCAAAATATGAAAGTTTGGGCCGAATAACATAGTTTTGGACGTGATTTCAGGGACTTTACAGTAATATTGGAGATAATTTTTGAGGTCGAAAAATTTCACCAAAAAGTAAAGGGGTTAACCCATGGTTTTTGACCATTTTTCGACAATTTTCAAACTTTCGAAATAAGGCCAAAATATGAAAGTTTGGGCCGAATATGATAGTTTTGGCGTGATTTGAGGGACTTTACAGTAATATTGAAGATAATTTTTGAGGTCGAAAAATGTCACCAAAAAGTAAAGGGGTTAACCCATGGTTTTTGACCATTTTTCGACCATTTTCAAACTTTCGAAATAAGGCCAAAATATGAAAGTTTGGGTCAAATGACACAGTTTTGACGTGATTTGAGGGACTTTACAGTAATATTGGAGATAATTTTTTAGGTCGAAAAATGTCACCAAAAAGTAAAGGGGTTAACCCATGGTTTTTGACCATTTTTCGACCATTTTCAAACTTTCGAAATAAGGCCAAAATATGAAAGTTTGCGCCGAATAACATAGTTATGGCGTGATTTGAGGGACTTTACAGTAATATTGGAGATAATTTTTGAGGTCGAAAAATGTCACCAAAAAGTAAAGGGGTTAACCCATGGTTTTTGACCATTTTTCGATCATTTTCAAACTTTCGAAATAAGGCGAAAATATGAAAGTTTGGGCCGAATAACACAGTTTTGGCGTGATTTGAGGGACTTTACAGTAATATTGAAGATAATTTTTGAGGTCGAAAAATTTCACCAAAAAGTAAAGGGGTTAACCCATGGTTTTTGACCATTTTTCGATCATTTTTAAACTTTCGAAATAAGGCCAAAATATGAAAGTTTGGGCCGAATAACATAGTTTTGACGTGATTTGAGGGACTTTACAGTAATATTTGAGATAATTTTTGAGGTCGAAAAATTTCACCAAAAAGTAAAGGGGTTAACCTATGGTTTTTGACCATTTTTCGATCATTTTTAAACTTTCGAAATAAGGCCAAAATATGAAAGTTTGGGCCGAATATGATAGTTTTGGCGTGATTTGAGGGTTTTTACAGTAATATTGAAGATAATTTTTGAGGTCGAAAAATGTCACCAAAAAGTAAAGGGGTTAACCCATGGTTTTTGACGATTATTTGATCATTTTCAAACTTTCGAAATAAGGCCAAAATATGAAAGTTTGGGCCGAATAACATAGTTTTGGCGTGATTTGAGGGACTTTACAGTAATATTGGAGATAATTTTTGAGGTGGAATAATGTCACCAAAAAGTAAAGGGGTTAACTCATGGTTTTTGACGATTATTCGATCATTTTCAAACTTTCGAAATAAGCGCAAAATATGAAAGTCTGGGTCGAATAACAAAGTTTTGGCCTGATTTGAGGGACTTTACAGTAATATTTAAGATAATTTTTGAGGTCGAAAAATTTCACCAAAAAGTAAAGGGGTTAACCCATGGTTTTTGACCATTTTTCGACCATTTTCAAACTTTCGAAATAAGGCCAAAATATGAAAGTTTGGGTCAAATGACACAGTTTTGACGTGATTTGAGGGATTTTACAGTAATATTGGGGATAATTTTTGAGGTCGAAAAATGTCACCAAAAATTAAAGGGGTTAACCCATGGTTTTTGACCATTTTTCGATCATTTTTAAACTTTCGAAATAAGGTCAAAATATGAAAGTTTGGGCCGAATAACATAGTTTTGGCGTGATTTGAGGGACTTTACAATAATATTTGAGATAATTTTTGAGGTCGAAAAATTTCACCAAAAAGTAAAGGGGTTAACCCATGGTTTTTGACCATTTTTCGACTATTTTTAAACTTTCGAAATAAGGCCAAAATATGAAAGTTTGGGCCGAATAACATAGTTTGGACGTGATTTCAGGGACTTTACAGTAATATTGGAGATAATTTTTGAGGTCGAAAAATTTCACCAAAAAGTAAAGGGGTTAACCCATGGTTTTTGACCATTTTTCGACAATTTTCAAACTTTCGAAATAAGGCCAAAATATGAAAGTTTGGGCCGAATATGATAGTTTTGGCGTGATTTGAGGGACTTTACAGTAATATTGAAGATAATTTTTGAGGTCGAAAAATGTCACCAAAAAGTAAAGGGGTTAACCCATGGTTTTTGACCATTTTTCGACCATTTTCAAACTTTCGAAATAAGGCCAAAATATGAAAGTTTGGGTCAAATGACACAGTTTTGACGTGATTTGAGGGACTTTACTGTAATATTGGAGATAATTTTTTAGGTCGAAAAATGTCACCAAAAAGTAAAGGGGTTAACCCATGGTTTTTGACCATTTTTCGACCATTTTCAAACTTTCGAAATAAGGCCAAAATATGAAAGTTTGCGCCGAATAACATAGTTATGGCGTGATTTGAGGGACTTTACAGTAATATTGGAGATAATTTTTGAGGTCGAAAAATTTCACCAAAAAGTAAAGGGGTTAACCCATGGTTTTTGACCATTTTTCGACAATTTTCAAACTTTCGAAATAAGGCCAAAATATGAAAGTTTGGGCCGAATATGATAGTTTTGGCGTGATTTGAGGGACTTTACAGTAATATTGAAGATAATTTTTGAGGTCGAAAAATGTCACCAAAAAGTAAAGGGGTTAACCCATGGTTTTTGACCATTTTTCGACCATTTTCAAACTTTCGAAATAAGGCCAAAATATGAAAGTTTGGGTCAAATGACACAGTTTTGACGTGATTTGAGGGACTTTACTGTAATATTGGAGATAATTTTTTAGGTCGAAAAATGTCACCAAAAAGTAAAGGGGTTAACCCATGGTTTTTGACCATTTTTCGACCATTTTCAAACTTTCGAAATAAGGCCAAAATATGAAAGTTTGCGCCGAATAACATAGTTATGGCGTGATTTGAGGGACTTTACAGTAATATTGGAGATAATTTTTGAGGTCGAAAAATTTCACCAAAAAGTAAAGGGGTTAACCCATGGTTTTTGACCATTTTTCGACAATTTTCAAACTTTCGAAATAAGGCGAAAATATGAAAGTTTGGGCCGAATATGATAGTTTTGGCGTGATTTGAGGGACTTTACAGTAATATTGAAGATAATTTTTGAGGTCGAAAAATGTCACCAAAAAGTAAAGGGGTTATTATTATTATTAATAAGCTTTATTTGCATGACCTAATTACAGGTATTGCTAAGCGTAATATAAAATGTACATAAAGGAATGTAAGAGTTAAATATTAACTAATTTAACTCTATCCAAAACTACTTTAGTTAACAAAATTAATATAATCTTAAATGTATAATATAGTATGAAATCTTAAAGAAGATATTAATACAACAGGAAAAATTGACAAAAGTGTATGTATCAAAATGTAGAGGTTCTAACATTAAAATGTAGTTATGATTTCCAGTTTAAGGGCTTTTGTCTCTGATATAGAAACATTTTGAAATATGCTTAGAGAATAGATCTATGATCACCGGGTCATTCAATGACATGACGTCACTCAATAATTGTTTCTTTAATTCATTGGTGGTGTTCACTTTAAAGTAGTCTTTTAAGATGTTATGCGAGTTATTTCGTAAATGTTCGTATTTCTCACATACAAATACAAAGTGAAATTCGTCTTCAACTGCACATTTTTTGCAGCATTTACAGATTCTCTCTTCTCGAGGAACATTTTTATAACGACCAAATTCAATTTCTAGCTTATGGTTACTCATACGAAATTTTGAGAACAGTCTTCTTTGATTGGGGTCTTTAATGATATTTAAGTATTCTTCTAAGTAATATTGTTTTTTAAATGAAGTATAAAATGATAGTTTTGTGGAGTTTTCCATTTGTTGTTTCCAAAATGACGTATATTTATCTTTAATAGTTTCTACGAAGTCATTTATGTTTGTATCCTGAAAGAATTGTTCAAGATCTATTGTTTCTTTCATATCAGGATAGAAGTATTTCACAATGTTGACTACGTTAGAGTAAAACGAATCCTTACCGTATAAGTAAAGTCTTTTCGATAGATAAAAACTTTGTTTCGCTAAACTTGAATCAGGAAGATGATTTATGTGGTTTATGTAAGAAAATAATCTTTTAAATATTGCAATTAATAGAGGGAATTTACCTAATTCACCTCTACTAGCAATATTGCTAGCTTTTCTGTTCACACCCAAATAGAGTTTACAAAATTTTAGATGTGCTTTCTCGGTTGATGTCTTGTCCCATTTGGTAAAATCGTTGTTGACATAGGCTCCCCAAACCTCAGAGTTATAGAGTAAGATTGGAGATACTATGCCATCAAAGATTTTCATGGCAAGTTTTGGAGGAAGTTTGTGAAAGTCAAGATGTTTTCGAATTTTAAATAAAGCATGCAAAGCCTTTTCACTCAGCTGCTGAGTTGCAAATGAAAATTTAGTGTTCGAAGTTAGTTTCAGACCAAGATACGTGTATTCATGAGTGATATGAATATGCTTATCTCCCAAGGTAAAGTTAAGTTGTGGTAATTTTGAGTTTTGTTTTTGTAGGATCATAACTTTGGTTTTTTCCAAATTTATATTCATTAACCATTTTTTGCTCCATTCATGGAGAGAATCTAGACAATTTTGGAGACCAGACTTTGTTCTTGATAATATGACAAGATCATCAGCATACAGGAGGCTACTTATTCTTGTTCCATTTGGTAAGAGAAATGGGTCCGAATTTGCTTTTTCAAATAGATTTGGAAGTTCATTTATAAATAGGTTAAAGAGAAGGGGACTTAAAACACAGCCTTGGCGAACACCTCTATTGTAAGAAAAGAATGGTGTTCTATGACCTGATATTTTCACTGCACACTGGGTATTAGAGTACAGATCTTTTACCAGATCATAGAAGCGTCCTCCAATTCCATTCTCTAATAGTTTCAAATAAAGGCCTTTATGCCAGACTGAATCAAAGGCCTTTTTAAAATCAACAAAACATGCATAAATTTTTTCATTATTTTGATTAACATATTTATCATGCAAAGATTTTAAAGTAAAGATATGGTCAGCAGTTCTGTTGCCAGGAATAAAACCAATTTGAGAAGGGTGTAATAGTTCTTTAGTTTTTAAAAAATTTATCAGTCTATCATTGAGGACTAAGCAAAAGAACTTCCCCAATGAGCTTGACACACATATTCCTCGATAGTTATTTGGGTCTAATTTATTCCCTGATTTAAAAATTGGTGAGATAAGACCTTCACACCATGGGCTGGGGAAGTTTCCAGACTTTAATATGGTGTTGAATAACTTAGTAAAGCCATTGGCAAGGACATCAACACTGTATTTTATCATTTCATTGTTAATTCTATCAGAATAAGCAGCTTTTTTAGACTTAATTTTCTTTGCTGCATTAATTATTTCTTCAACTGTTATTTCTGTATCAAGCCCATTGAGGAGATTTTTTGAGTTTTCAATTTGTTTAAATTTTTCAACAATTTCTTCTTGTTCTTTTGACAGTTGGTGTTCACAATGTAATTTCCCAAAATGTGAAAACCATTCAGTCTCTTTGGGTGCATTGTTTTTGGAATTTGTGTCAGTGTCAAAATCATCAGAGGAGTTCTTTAGAATTTTCCAAAAAAGATTAAAATTACTCTGACTAGCTTTTTCTAGTTCATCAATTTTGTTATTATGGAATTCCTTTTGTTTCATTTGAAGAGTTTCTTTATAGGATTTTAGAGCATCATGATAAGTTTTTCTTAATTCAGTATTGGTAGGATCATTATGTTTCAAATTGGAGAGTTTTCTTAGATGGTGTCTTTTTATTCGGCATTCTTTATCAAACCATTTCTTTTGAACAACATTGGTGATTTTTCTTCTCAGTTTACTCTTTTTGATTTTCAAACATTTTTTAGATGTCTCAAGTAAAATTTTCTGAAATTCACATAGACATTTGTTGATTCCATTCAAATCATTAGTAAAATTGGAATCAACAAATTCATTCATTTTCTTTTGCATTTCTGGTGATCTCAATGTTTCTCTAAAATTATTTTTAGCATCATTGTTCCAAATGAATTGGTTGGGTAGTTTAGACATTTCAATATTACATGGACCAGTATCATGTTCCTCAATTGTTTGGCCGATATCAATCCATGTAATGATTTGACTATGGTCAGACAGGTATGTTGGAGATTTAACAACAAAATAATTAGCATTTTCAAATATTTCTTGATCACAAATTATGTAATCAACTACACTTATACCATTGTTACCATGGAAAGTGGCTCTTCCAAAAGAATCACCTTTTGTGCGTCCATTTAAAATTCTCATGTCAGAGTTTTTACATAGGTTAATTAGATGTTTACCATGGTTATTGATTTGGTTATCAAAGCTAAGTCTGTTTTTTGGTTGCAGGCAGTTTTCACTAATATCATTTATAAAAACATTTCCATCTTTGGAGATAAAGTCCTCAAGTGTACTAGTTCTTGCATTGAAATCACCAAGGAGCATTACGTTTCCTTTTGAGGCAAAGAATGCTACATCATTTTCCAATTTATCAAAAATTTCATTATCAAAATAAACAGATTTTTCTGGTGGAATATATACACCACATAGAAATAGATCATTTTTAGCATTTAACATATGTTTTGAGATTTTACACCATAGCAAATTTTGAGACTTTTTTACAATTGAGACAAATTTTTCAAATTTATTTTTTGTTAGTAATGTGATACCACCTGATTTGCGGCATCCACGGTTGGTATGGGGTGTTGGAGTATCAGAGACAAAAGCTCTGAAACCTGGAATATCAACATCTGTGTTACACCAAGTTTCATTAAGACAAAGAAAATCAATACTATTTACACGATCAATAAAGTCCTTGTTTTTAGTTTTATCACCAAGGACATTATTGTAAAGGCCATGGATATTCCATGTACTAAATGAGAGGTTTGGAGGCATTGATGAAATATAGAGAATACTGGAGTTATGAAGAGAGTGACTTAGTTTTCATTGGTATATCAAAATTTAAGTATTTAAGTTTATGGTTTGTTAATAAAAATAATAATAGTATCATATTATGAATGGCTCAACAATCTAGTAAGGATTTAAATAACATACCGATGGAGGTCCTTTATCAGTTGACATATTTCAGCTGGGATTTCTTTTTTTTTTTCTTCTTGGTTGATAGTGGCTGCTGGATTCAGGATTTGGTGGTTATAAAGATGTTGTCTGTGGTCGGTGGGAGTTTTCCTGTAGTGGTTTGGTTGATTAAGGTTAAGGTTCTTTGGTGCAAAGTGGTTTAGTGGTTGGTAGGGAGCTGGTTGCTGAGGTATATAAGGAAGAAGAGGTGGAATTCGTGGAAGCTGGGGTGCTGGTGGAGACCAGTGAGGGAATCTGGGTGGCTGGTTCATCTTCTTTCTTGGAGGATTCTTTTTGAGTGAGGTTGAGTTTTTGAAAAAAGCACGTTTCAGGTTTTGTGCAAAGCACTTAACTCCATGCATGTTCAAGTGTTTTTTGTCCTTAAGGTAATCTTTCTTCACATTGAGGTGTTTGACGAAGGTTACATTCTTTTTTGGAGAGAATGTTTTCTCAAGACTTTCATTGACTGTCTTTACTCGCTCGTCTAACTCATCACTTCTAGGAAGAAGTGATGAAACTATTATGTGGCAGTCAGGGTGTTGGCTCGAGACATGTTTAACAGTGTCTTCCACATCTTTTATTAGGGTTTCATTTTGGGGTGAGTGTTCCAAGTCATTTGTACCTGTGTGGACGATGAGGGTTTTTGGTGAGGTGAAGTTCGTGGTTTCAACAGTTTTCTTTGCCTGAACAAAGGTAGGGCATTTTATGTAATGGGTTTTACCATTGGGGCATAATAGTGATGGATTCAAATGTCGCCCATTGCTGTCACATAGTATGATGTTGTCGGCATCGTTCTCTTGGTAGCTGGCATTTGTGGAAGCAGGTGTTTCTTCATGGGTATCAGATGTGTTTTGTTCTGATTCATCAGGGAGTCCTTCAAATTTATTACAGGTAGGAATGTTGGGAATAGGTGGGATACTTGGTTCAGCTGCTTCTTTCTCTGAGTTGTCGTTTATGTTCTTGCTTAAGACTGTTTTCTTGAGTAACTCAGAATATTTATTGTTGAGGGTGTTATATCTGTTTCTCATAGATTTAATGGTATCTTCCATGATAGACTGTTTGAGAAACAACTCACTTTGCTGTTTTTTACTCTCATTTACTTCTTTCCTCAGACTTATATTCTCCTGTTTTAGCTTGTCTAGTTCTTGGTCTTTTTCACTGAGGACAGTGTTCAGGTCGATGATCGCCTTATCTGTTTTATGTTTAAATGAGACAAAGTCTGCTTCTAGGGAAGCCAAACTTGTTTTGACTGCAGACAGGGGTCTTTCATTTGGAGGATCTAGTCGATGATTTGGTTTGGGATTGGATACTTGGTCAGTAAAATTCTGTAAGCCTTTGGAGAAGTTGTTGTCGAGGAGGTCAGAGTTATTCACTAGTTCAACTAGTATGGGGAATTCCATACTACCCCAATCTTTCATGAGTCGTCCTTGGACTTGTATCCGACCTTTATTAACCATGATGTTGATTGTAAGTAGGTTTTCTTCATTCTCTTCAGACACAAGATTTATTGTGATCTTGTCGCATTTATTGTTGTCTTGCGGGTTTTCGAGTTCTTCCCACTGGGTCGTTATGTTGTTGTCGCGAAGTAGGCTGTCATGTTTATATCTCAGCTTCATAGCTTTAATCCACAGTGGTAGCCTTTCTTCCGTAGACGAGAAAGCAACAAGATTGGCGCTTGATTTATAGATGCTAAAATCTAGTTCTTCTAGCGGTACGCGTTTGGCATTAGTTGCTTTAAAGCAACTCACTTGGTATCGGCTGATGGTTTCGTCTTCGGTCACTTGTGATATTGATAACGACCCGGCTTCCATGATTATTTTCTCCGTAATTTTATTACTTTTCGTTCCGTTTCGACCGACGAATATCTTCTCTTCACTCTTATTTTGTATATTCCAATGAAAAACTAGTAAAACTCCGGGGATAACACATTAGAAATTCATATTTTCAACGCAGGCGATAGAACACGTGTAACAAGTCCGCCATATTGGGCAAACTTTCGCCATATTCAAACTTTCGAAATAAGGCCAAAATATGAAAGTTTGGGTCAAATGACACAGTTTTGACGTGATTTGAGGGACTTTACTGTAATATTGGAGATAATTTTTTAGGTCGAAAAATGTCACCAAAAAGTAAAGGGGTTAACCCATGGTTTTTGACCATTTTTCGACCATTTTCAAACTTTCGAAATAAGGCCAAAATATGAAAGTTTGCGCCGAATAACATAGTTATGGCGTGATTTGAGGGACTTTACAGTAATATTGGAGATAATTTTTGAGGTCGAAAAATTTCACCAAAAAGTAAAGGGGTTAACCCATGGTTTTTGACCATTTTTCGACCATTTTCAAACTTTCGAAATAAGGCGAAAATATGAAAGTTTGGGCCGAATAACACAGTTTTGGCGTGATTTGAGGGACTTTACAGTAATATTGAAGATAATTTTTGAGGTCGAAAAATGTCACCAAAAAGTAAAGGGGTTAACCCATGGTTTTTGACCATTTTTCGATCATTTTTAAACTTTCGAAATAAGGCAAAAATATGAAAGTTTGGGCCGAATAACATAGTTTTGACGTGATTTGAGGGACTTTACAGTAATATTTGAGATAATTTTTGAGGTCGAAAAATTTCACCAAAAAGTAAAGGGGTTAACCTATGGTTTTTGACCATTTTTCGATCATTTTTAAACTTTCGAAATAAGGCCAAAATATGAAAGTTTGGGCCGAATATGATAGTTTTGGCGTGATTTGAGGGTTTTTACAGTAATATTGAAGATAATTTTTGAGGTCGAAAAATGTCACCAAAAAGTAAAGGGGTTAACCCATGGTTTTTGACGATTATTTCGATCATTTTCAAACTTTCGAAATAAGGCAAAAATATGAAAGTTTGGGCCGAATAACATAGTTTTGGCGTGATTTGAGGGACTTTATAGTAATATTGAAAATAATTTTTGAGGTGGAATAATGTCACCAAAAAGTAAAGGGGCTAACTCATGGTTTTTGACTATTATTCGATCATTTTCAAACTTTCGAAATAAGCGCAAAATATGAAAGTCTGGGTCGAATAACAAAGTTTTGGCCTGATTTGAGGGACTTTACAGTAATATTTAAGATAATTTTTGAGGTCGAAAAATGTCACCAAAAAGTAAAGGGGTTAACCCATGGTTTTTGACCATTTTTCGATCATTTTCAAACTTTCGAAATAAGGCCAAAATATGAAAGTTTGGGTCAAATGACACAGTTTTGACGTGATTTGAGGGATTTTACAGTAATATTGGGGATAATTTTTGAGGTCGAAAAATTTCACCAAAAAGTAAAGGGGTTAACCCATGGTTTTTGACCATTTTTCGATCATTTTTAAACTTTCGAAATAAGGTCAAAATATGAAAGTTTGGGCCGAATAACATAGTTTTGGCGTGATTTGAGGGACTTTACAATAATATTTGAGATAATTTTTGAGGTCGAAAAATTTCACCAAAAAGTAAAGGGGTTAACCCATGGTTTTTGACCATTTTTCGACTATTTTTAAACTTTCGAAATAAGGCCAAAATATGAAAGTTTGGGCCGAATAACATAGTTTGGACGTGATTTCAGGGACTTTACAGTAATATTGGAGATAATTTTTGAGGTCGAAAAATTTCACCAAAAAGTAAAGGGGTTAACCCATGGTTTTTGACCATTTTTCGACAATTTTCAAACTTTCGAAATAAGGCCAAAATATGAAAGTTTGGGCCGAATATGATAGTTTTGGCGTGATTTGAGGGACTTTACAGTAATATTGGAGATAATTTTTGAGGTCGAAAAATGTCACCAAAAAGTAAAGGGGTTAACCCATGGTTTTTGACCATTTTTCGACCATTTTCAAACTTTCGAAATAAGGCCAAAATATGAAAGTTTGGGTCAAATGACACAGTTTTGACGTGATTTGAGGGACTTTACTGTAATATTGGAGATAATTTTTTAGGTCGAAAAATGTCACCAAAAAGTAAAGGGGTTAACCCATGGTTTTTGACCATTTTTCGACCATTTTCAAACTTTCGAAATAAGGCCAAAATATGAAAGTTTGCGCCGAATAACATAGTTATGGCGTGATTTGAGGGACTTTACAGTAATATTGGAGATAATTTTTGAGGTCGAAAAATTTCACCAAAAAGTAAAGGGGTTAACCCATGGTTTTTGACCATTTTTCGATCATTTTCAAACTTTCGAAATAAGGCCAAAATATGAAAGTTTGGGCCGAATAACACAGTTTTGGCGTGATTTGAGGGACTTTACAGTAATATTGAAGATAATTTTTGAGGTCGAAAAATGTCACCAAAAAGTAAAGGGGTTAACCCATGGTTTTTGACCATTTTTCGATCATTTTTAAACTTTCGAAATAAGGCAAAAATATGAAAGTTTGGGCCGAATAACATAGTTTTGGCGTGATTTGAGGGACTTTACAGTAATATTTGAGATAATTTTTGAGGTCGAAAAATTTCACCAAAAAGTAAAGGGGTTAACCCATGGTTTTTGACCATTTTTCGATCATTTTTAAACTTTCGAAATAAGGCCAAAATATGAAAGTTTGGGCCGAATATGATAGTTTTGGCGTGATTTGAGGGTTTTTACAGTAATATTGAAGATAATTTTTGAGGTCGAAAAATGTCACCAAAAAGTAAAGGGGTTAACCCATGGTTTTTGACGATTATTTGATCATTTTCAAACTTTCGAAATAAGGCCAAAATATGAAAGTTTGGGCGGAATAACATAGTTTTGGCGTGATTTGAGGGACTTTATAGTAATATTGAAAATAATTTTTGAGGTGGAATAATGTCACCAAAAAGTAAAGGGGCTAACTCATGGTTTTTGACTATTATTCGATCATTTTCAAACTTTTGAAATAAGCGCAAAATATGAAAGTCTGGGTCGAATAACAAAGTTTTGGCCTGATTTGAGGGACTTTACAGTAATATTTAAGATAATTTTTGAGGTCGAAAAATGTCACCAAAAAGTAAAGGGGTTAACCCATGGTTTTTGACCATTTTTCGATCATTTTCAAACTTTCGAAATAAGGCCAAAATATGAAAGTTTGGGTCAAATGACACAGTTTTGACGTGATTTGAGGGATTTTACAGTAATATTGGGGATAATTTTTGAGGTCGAAAAATTTCACCAAAAAGTAAAGGGGTTAACCCATGGTTTTTGACCATTTTTCGATCA
The DNA here is from genome assembly GCA_030142905.1 of Heliopora coerulea. Classification (NCBI taxonomy): domain Eukaryota; kingdom Metazoa; phylum Cnidaria; class Anthozoa; order Scleralcyonacea; family Helioporidae; genus Heliopora; species Heliopora coerulea. The sequence continues at coordinate 1,599,468 of JASJOG010000068.1, read as the reverse complement.
TTTTTAAACTTTCGAAATAAGGTCAAAATATGAAAGTTTGGGCCGAATAACATAGTTTTGGCGTGATTTGAGGGACTTTACAATAATATTTGAGATAATTTTTGAGGTCGAAAAATTTCACCAAAAAGTAAAGGGGTTAACCCATGGTTTTTGACCATTTTTCGACTATTTTTAAACTTTCGAAATAAGGCCAAAATATGAAAGTTTGGGCCGAATAACATAGTTTGGACGTGATTTCAGGGACTTTACAGTAATATTGGAGATAATTTTTGAGGTCGAAAAATTTCACCAAAAAGTAAAGGGGTTAACCCATGGTTTTTGACCATTTTTCGACAATTTTCAAACTTTCGAAATAAGGCCAAAATATGAAAGTTTGGGCCGAATATGATAGTTTTGGCGTGATTTGAGGGACTTTACAGTAATATTGAAGATAATTTTTGAGGTCGAAAAATGTCACCAAAAAGTAAAGGGGTTAACCCATGGTTTTTGACCATTTTTCGACCATTTTCAAACTTTCGAAATAAGGCCAAAATATGAAAGTTTGGGCCGAATAACATAGTTTTGACGTGATTTGAGGGACTTTACAGTAATATTGGAGATAATTTTTGAGGTCGAAAAATTTCACCAAAAAGTAAAGGGGTTAACCCATGGTTTTTGACCATTTTTCGACCATTTTCAAACTTTCGAAATAAGGCCAAAATATGAAAGTTTGCGCCGAATAACATAGTTATGGCGTGATTTGAGGGACTTTACAGTAATATTGGAGATAATTTTTGAGGTCGAAAAATGTCACCAAAAAGTAAAGGGGTTAACCCATGGTTTTTGACCATTTTTCGACCATTTTCAAACTTTCGAAATAAGGATAAAATATGAAAGTTTGGGCGGAATAACATAGTTTTGGCGTGATTTGAGGGACTTTATAGTAATATTGAAAATAATTTTTGAGGTGGAATAATGTCACCAAAAAGTAAAGGGGCTAACTCATGGTTTTTGACTATTATTCGATCATTTTCAAACTTTTGAAATAAGCGCAAAATATGAAAGTCTGGGTCGAATAACAAAGTTTTGGCCTGATTTGAGGGACTTTACAGTAATATTTAAGATAATTTTTGAGGTCGAAAAATGTCACCAAAAAGTAAAGGGGTTAACCCATGGTTTTTGACCATTTTTCGATCATTTTCAAACTTTCGAAATAAGGCCAAAATATGAAAGTTTGGGTCAAATGACACAGTTTTGACGTGATTTGAGGGATTTTACAGTAATATTGGGGATAATTTTTGAGGTCGAAAAATGTCACCAAAAATTAAAGGGGTTAACCCATGGTTTTTGACCATTTTTCGATCATTTTTAAACTTTCGAAATAAGGTCAAAATATGAAAGTTTGGGCCGAATAACATAGTTTTGGCGTGATTTGAGGGACTTTACAATAATATTTGAGATAATTTTTGAGGTCGAAAAATTTCACCAAAAAGTAAAGGGGTTAACCCATGGTTTTTGACCATTTTTCGACTATTTTTAAACTTTCGAAATAAGGCCAAAATATGAAAGTTTGGGCCGAATAACATAGTTTGGACGTGATTTCAGGGACTTTACAGTAATATTGGAGATAATTTTTGAGGTCGAAAAATTTCACCAAAAAGTAAAGGGGTTAACCCATGGTTTTTGACCATTTTTCGACAATTTTCAAACTTTCGAAATAAGGCCAAAATATGAAAGTTTGGGCCGAATATGATAGTTTTGGCGTGATTTGAGGGACTTTACAGTAATATTGAAGATAATTTTTGAGGTCGAAAAATGTCACCAAAAAGTAAAGGGGTTAACCCATGGTTTTTGACCATTTTTCGACCATTTTCAAACTTTCGAAATAAGGCCAAAATATGAAAGTTTGGGTCAAATGACACAGTTTTGACGTGATTTGAGGGACTTTACTGTAATATTGGAGATAATTTTTTAGGTCGAAAAATGTCACCAAAAAGTAAAGGGGTTAACCCATGGTTTTTGACCATTTTTCGACCATTTTCAAACTTTCGAAATAAGGCCAAAATATGAAAGTTTGCGCCGAATAACATAGTTATGGCGTGATTTGAGGGACTTTACAGTAATATTGGAGATAATTTTTGAGGTCGAAAAATGTCACCAAAAAGTAAAGGGGTTAACCCATGGTTTTTGACCATTTTTCGACCATTTTCAAACTTTCGAAATAAGGCGAAAATATGAAAGTTTGGGCCGAATAACACAGTTTTGGCGTGATTTGAGGGACTTTACAGTAATATTGAAGATAATTTTTGAGGTCGAAAAATTTCACCAAAAAGTAAAGGGGTTAACCCATGGTTTTTGACCATTTTTCGATCATTTTTAAACTTTCGAAATAAGGCAAAAATATGAAAGTTTGGGCCGAATAACATAGTTTTGACGTGATTTGAGGGACTTTACAGTAATATTTGAGATAATTTTTGAGGTCGAAAAATTTCACCAAAAAGTAAAGGGGTTAACCTATGGTTTTTGACCATTTTTCGATCATTTTTAAACTTTCGAAATAAGGCCAAAATATGAAAGTTTGGGCCGAATATGATAGTTTTGGCGTGATTTGAGGGTTTTTACAGTAATATTGAAGATAATTTTTGAGGTCGAAAAATGTCACCAAAAAGTAAAGGGGTTAACCCATGGTTTTTGACGATTATTTGATCATTTTCAAACTTTCGAAATAAGGCAAAAATATGAAAGTTTGGGCGGAATAACATAGTTTTGGCGTGATTTGAGGGACTTTATAGTAATATTGAAAATAATTTTTGAGGTGGAATAATGTCACCAAAAAGTAAAGGGGCTAACTCATGGTTTTTGACTATTATTCGATCATTTTCAAACTTTTGAAATAAGCGCAAAATATGAAAGTCTGGGTCGAATAACAAAGTTTTGGCCTGATTTGAGGGACTTTACAGTAATATTTAAGATAATTTTTGAGGTCGAAAAATGTCACCAAAAAGTAAAGGGGTTAACCCATGGCTTTTGACCATTTTTCGATCATTTTCAAACTTTCGAAATAAGGCCAAAATATGAAAGTTTGGGTCAAATGACACAGTTTTGACGTGATTTGAGGGATTTTACAGTAATATTGGGGATAATTTTTGAGGTCGAAAAATGTCACCAAAAAGTAAAGGGGTTAACCCATGGTTTTTGACCATTTTTCGATCATTTTTAAACTTTCGAAATAAGGTCAAAATATGAAAGTTTGGGCCGAATAACATAGTTTTGGCGTGATTTGAGGGACTTTACAATAATATTTGAGATAATTTTTGAGGTCGAAAAATTTCACCAAAAAGTAAAGGGGTTAACCCATGGTTTTTGACCATTTTTCGACTATTTTTAAACTTTCGAAATAAGGCCAAAATATGAAAGTTTGGGCCGAATAACATAGTTTGGACGTGATTTCAGGGACTTTACAGTAATATTGGAGATAATTTTTGAGGTCGAAAAATTTCACCAAAAAGTAAAGGGGTTAACCCATGGTTTTTGACCATTTTTCGACCATTTTCAAACTTTCGAAATAAGGCCAAAATATGAAAGTTTGGGCCGAATATGATAGTTTTGGCGTGATTTGAGGGACTTTACAGTAATATTGAAGATAATTTTTGAGGTCGAAAAATGTCACCAAAAAGTAAAGGGGTTAACCCATGGTTTTTGACCATTTTTCGACCATTTTCAAACTTTCGAAATAAGGCCAAAATATGAAAGTTTGGGTCAAATGACACAGTTTTGACGTGATTTGAGGGACTTTACAGTAATATTGGAGATAATTTTTGAGGTCGAAAAATGTCACCAAAAAGTAAAGGGGTTAACCCATGGTTTTTGACCATTTTTCGACCATTTTCAAACTTTCGAAATAAGGCCAAAATATGAAAGTTTGCGCCGAATAACATAGTTATGGCGTGATTTGAGGGACTTTACAGTAATATTGGAGATAATTTTTGAGGTCGAAAAATGTCACCAAAAAGTAAAGGGGTTAACCCATGGTTTTTGACCATTTTTCGACCATTTTCAAACTTTCGAAATAAGGCGAAAATATGAAAGTTTGGGCCGAATAACACAGTTTTGGCGTGATTTGAGGGACTTTACAGTAATATTGAAGATAATTTTTGAGGTCGAAAAATTTCACCAAAAAGTAAAGGGGTTAACCCATGGTTTTTGACCATTTTTCGACCATTTTCAAACTTTCGAAATAAGGCCAAAATATGAAAGTTTGGGCCGAATAACATAGTTTTGACGTGATTTGAGGGACTTTACAGTAATATTTGAGATAATTTTTGAGGTCGAAAAATTTCACCAAAAAGTAAAGGGGTTAACCCATGGTTTTTGACCATTTTTCGACCATTTTCAAACTTTCGAAATAAGGCCAAAATATGAAAGTTTGGGCCGAATAACATAGTTTTGGCGTGATTTGAGGGTTTTTACAGTAATATTGGAGATAATTTTTGAGGTCGAAAAATGTCACCAAAAAGTAAAGGGGTTAACCCATGGTTTTTGACGATTTTTCGACCATTTTCAAACTTTCGAAATAAGGCAAAAATATGAAAGTTTGGGCGGAATAACATAGTTTTGGCGTGATTTGAGGGACTTTATAGTAATATTGAAAATAATTTTTGAGGTGGAATAATGTCACCAAAAAGTAAAGGGGCTAACTCATGGTTTTTGACTATTATTCGATCATTTTCAAACTTTTGAAATAAGCGCAAAATATGAAAGTCTGGGTCGAATAACAAAGTTTTGGCCTGATTTGAGGGACTTTACAGTAATATTTAAGATAATTTTTGAGGTCGAAAAATGTCACCAAAAAGTAAAGGGGTTAACCCATGGTTTTTGACCATTTTTCGATCATTTTCAAACTTTCGAAATAAGGCCAAAATATGAAAGTTTGGGTCAAATGACACAGTTTTGACGTGATTTGAGGGATTTTACAGTAATATTGGGGATAATTTTTGAGGTCGAAAAATGTCACCAAAAATTAAAGGGGTTAACCCATGGTTTTTGACCATTTTTCGATCATTTTTAAACTTTCGAAATAAGGTCAAAATATGAAAGTTTGGGCCGAATAACATAGTTTTGGCGTGATTTGAGGGACTTTACAATAATATTTGAGATAATTTTTGAGGTCGAAAAATTTCACCAAAAAGTAAAGGGGTTAACCCATGGTTTTTGACCATTTTTCGACCATTTTCAAACTTTCGAAATAAGGCCAAAATATGAAAGTTTGGGCCGAATAACATAGTTTTGGCGTGATTTCAGGGACTTTACAGTAATATTGGAGATAATTTTTGAGGTCGAAAAATTTCACCAAAAAGTAAAGGGGTTAACCCATGGTTTTTGACCATTTTTCGACCATTTTCAAACTTTCGAAATAAGGCCAAAATATGAAAGTTTGGGCCGAATAACATAGTTTTGGCGTGATTTGAGGGACTTTACAGTAATATTGAAGATAATTTTTGAGGTCGAAAAATTTCACCAAAAAGTAAAGGGGTTAACCCATGGTTTTTGACCATTTTTCGACCATTTTCAAACTTTCGAAATAAGGCCAAAATATGAAAGTTTGGGCCGAATAACATAGTTTTGACGTGATTTGAGGGACTTTACTGTAATATTGGAGATAATTTTTTAGGTCGAAAAATGTCACCAAAAAGTAAAGGGGTTAACCCATGGTTTTTGACCATTTTTCGACCATTTTCAAACTTTCGAAATAAGGCCAAAATATGAAAGTTTGCGCCGAATAACATAGTTATGGCGTGATTTGAGGGACTTTACAGTAATATTGGAGATAATTTTTGAGGTCGAAAAATGTCACCAAAAAGTAAAGGGGTTAACCCATGGTTTTTGACCATTTTTCGACCATTTTCAAACTTTCGAAATAAGGATAAAATATGAAAGTTTGGGCCGAATAACATAGTTTTGGCGTGATTTCAGGGACTTTACAGTAATATTGAAGATAATTTTTGAGGTCGAAAAATGTCACCAAAAAGTAAAGGGGTTAACCCATGGTTTTTGACGATTTTTCGACCATTTTCAAACTTTCGAAATAAGGCAAAAATATGAAAGTTTGGGCCGAATAACATAGTTTTGACGTGATTTGAGGGACTTTACAGTAATATTTGAGATAATTTTTGAGGTCGAAAAATTTCACCAAAAAGTAAAGGGGTTAACCCATGGTTTTTGACCATTTTTCGACCATTTTCAAACTTTCGAAATAAGGCCAAAATATGAAAGTTTGGGCCGAATAACATAGTTTTGGCGTGATTTCAGGGACTTTACAGTAATATTGAAGATAATTTTTGAGGTCGAAAAATGTCACCAAAAAGTAAAGGGGTTAACCCATGGTTTTTGACGATTTTTCGACCATTTTCAAACTTTCGAAATAAGGATAAAATATGAAAGTTTGGGCGGAATAACATAGTTTTGGCGTGATTTGAGGGACTTTATAGTAATATTGAAAATAATTTTTGAGGTGGAATAATGTCACCAAAAAGTAAAGGGGTTAACCCATGGTTTTTGACTATTATTCGATCATTTTCAAACTTTTGAAATAAGCGCAAAATATGAAAGTCTGGGTCGAATAACAAAGTTTTGGCCTGATTTGAGGGACTTTACAGTAATATTTAAGATAATTTTTGAGGTCGAAAAATGTCACCAAAAAGTAAAGGGGTTAACCCATGGTTTTTGACCATTTTTCGATCATTTTCAAACTTTCGAAATAAGGCCAAAATATGAAAGTTTGGGTCAAATGACACAGTTTTGACGTGATTTGAGGGATTTTACAGTAATATTGGGGATAATTTTTGAGGTCGAAAAATGTCACCAAAAAGTAAAGGGGTTAACCCATGGTTTTTGACGATTTTTCGATCATTTTTAAACTTTCGAAATAAGGTCAAAATATGAAAGTTTGGGCCGAATAACATAGTTTTGGCGTGATTTCAGGGACTTTACAATAATATTTGAGATAATTTTTGAGGTCGAAAAATTTCACCAAAAAGTAAAGGGGTTAACCCATGGTTTTTGACGATTTTTCGACCATTTTCAAACTTTCGAAATAAGGCCAAAATATGAAAGTTTGGGCCGAATAACATAGTTTGGACGTGATTTCAGGGACTTTACAGTAATATTGGAGATAATTTTTGAGGTCGAAAAATTTCACCAAAAAGTAAAGGGGTTAACCCATGGTTTTTGACCATTTTTCGACCATTTTCAAACTTTCGAAATAAGGCCAAAATATGAAAGTTTGGGCCGAATATGATAGTTTTGGCGTGATTTGAGGGACTTTACAGTAATATTGAAGATAATTTTTGAGGTCGAAAAATGTCACCAAAAAGTAAAGGGGTTAACCCATGGTTTTTGACCATTTTTCGACCATTTTCAAACTTTCGAAATAAGGCCAAAATATGAAAGTTTGGGTCAAATGACACAGTTTTGACGTGATTTGAGGGACTTTACTGTAATATTGGAGATAATTTTTGAGGTCGAAAAATGTCACCAAAAAGTAAAGGGGTTAACCCATGGTTTTTGACGATTTTTCGACCATTTTCAAACTTTCGAAATAAGGCCAAAATATGAAAGTTTGCGCCGAATAACATAGTTTTGGCGTGATTTCAGGGACTTTACAGTAATATTGGAGATAATTTTTGAGGTCGAAAAATGTCACCAAAAAGTAAAGGGGTTAACCCATGGTTTTTGACCATTTTTCGACCATTTTCAAACTTTCGAAATAAGGCGAAAATATGAAAGTTTGGGCCGAATAACACAGTTTTGGCGTGATTTCAGGGACTTTACAGTAATATTGAAGATAATTTTTGAGGTCGAAAAATGTCACCAAAAAGTAAAGGGGTTAACCCATGGTTTTTGACCATTTTTCGACCATTTTCAAACTTTCGAAATAAGGCCAAAATATGAAAGTTTGGGCCGAATAACATAGTTTTGGCGTGATTTGAGGGACTTTACAGTAATATTTCAGCTAATTTTTGAGGTCGAAAAATTTCACCAAAAAGTAAAGGGGTTAACCCATGGTTTTTGACGATTTTTCGACCATTTTCAAACTTTCGAAATAAGGCCAAAATATGAAAGTTTGGGCCGAATATGATAGTTTTGGCGTGATTTCAGGGACTTTACAGTAATATTGAAGATAATTTTTGAGGTCGAAAAATTTCACCAAAACGTAAAGGGGTTAACCCATGGTTTTTGACGATTTTTCGACCATTTTCAAACTTTCGAAATAAGGATAAAATATGAAAGTTTGGGCGGAATAACATAGTTTTGGCGTGATTTGAGGGACTTTATAGTAATATTGAAAATAATTTTTGAGGTGGAATAATGTCACCAAAAAGTAAAGGGGCTAACTCATGGTTTTTGACGATTTTTCGACCATTTTCAAACTTTCGAAATAAGGATAAAATATGAAAGTCTGGGTCGAATAACAAAGTTTTGGCCTGATTTGAGGGACTTTACAGTAATATTTAAGATAATTTTTGAGGTCGAAAAATTTCACCAAAAAGTAAAGGGGTTAACCCATGGTTTTTGACCATTTTTCGACCATTTTCAAACTTTCGAAATAAGGCCAAAATATGAAAGTTTGGGTCAAATGACACAGTTTTGACGTGATTTGAGGGACTTTTACAGTAATATTGGAGATAATTTTTGAGGTCGAAAAATGTCACCAAAAAGTAAAGGGGTTAACCCATGGTTTTTGACCATTTTTCGATCATTTTTAAACTTTCGAAATAAGGTCAAAATATGAAAGTTTGGGCCGAATAACATAGTTTTGGCGTGATTTGAGGGACTTTACAGTAATATTTGAGATAATTTTTGAGGTCGAAAAATTTCACCAAAAAGTAAAGGGGTTAACCCATGGTTTTTGACCATTTTTCGACCATTTTCAAACTTTCGAAATAAGGCCAAAATATGAAAGTTTGGGCCGAATAACATAGTTTGGACGTGATTTCAGGGACTTTACAGTAATATTGGAGATAATTTTTGAGGTCGAAAAATTTCACCAAAAAGTAAAGGGGTTAACCCATGGTTTTTGACCATTTTTCGACCATTTTCAAACTTTCGAAATAAGGCCAAAATATGAAAGTTTGGGCCGAATAACATAGTTTTGGCGTGATTTGAGGGACTTTACAGTAATATTGAAGATAATTTTTGAGGTCGAAAAATGTCACCAAAAAGTAAAGGGGTTAACCCATGGTTTTTGACCATTTTTCGACCATTTTCAAACTTTCGAAATAAGGCCAAAATATGAAAGTTTGGGTCAAATGACACAGTTTTGGCGTGATTTGAGGGACTTTACAGTAATATTGGAGATAATTTTTTAGGTCGAAAAATGTCACCAAAAAGTAAAGGGGTTAACCCATGGTTTTTGACCATTTTTCGACCATTTTCAAACTTTCGAAATAAGGCCAAAATATGAAAGTTTGGGCCGAATAACATAGTTATGGCGTGATTTGAGGGACTTTACAGTAATATTGGAGATAATTTTTGAGGTCGAAAAATTTCACCAAAAAGTAAAGGGGTTAACCCATGGTTTTTGACCATTTTTCGACCATTTTCAAACTTTCGAAATAAGGCGAAAATATGAAAGTTTGGGCCGAATAACACAGTTTTGGCGTGATTTGAGGGACTTTACAGTAATATTGAAGATAATTTTTGAGGTCGAAAAATGTCACCAAAAAGTAAAGGGGTTAACCCATGGTTTTTGACGATTTTTCGACCATTTTCAAACTTTCGAAATAAGGCAAAAATATGAAAGTTTGGGCCGAATAACATAGTTTTGACGTGATTTGAGGGACTTTACAGTAATATTTGAGATAATTTTTGAGGTCGAAAAATTTCACCAAAAAGTAAAGGGGTTAACCCATGGTTTTTGACGATTTTTCGACCATTTTCAAACTTTCGAAATAAGGCCAAAATATGAAAGTTTGGGCCGAATATGATAGTTTTGGCGTGATTTGAGGGTTTTTACAGTAATATTGAAGATAATTTTTGAGGTCGAAAAATGTCACCAAAAAGTAAAGGGGTTAACCCATGGTTTTTGACGATTTTTCGACCATTTTCAAACTTTCGAAATAAGGATAAAATATGAAAGTTTGGGCGGAATAACATAGTTTTGGCGTGATTTGAGGGACTTTATAGTAATATTGAAAATAATTTTTGAGGTGGAATAATGTCACCAAAAAGTAAAGGGGCTAACTCATGGTTTTTGACTATTATTCGATCATTTTCAAACTTTCGAAATAAGGATAAAATATGAAAGTCTGGGTCGAATAACAAAGTTTTGGCCTGATTTGAGGGACTTTACAGTAATATTTAAGATAATTTTTGAGGTCGAAAAATGTCACCAAAAAGTAAAGGGGTTAACCCATGGTTTTTGACCATTTTTCGATCATTTTCAAACTTTCGAAATAAGGCCAAAATATGAAAGTTTGGGCCGAATAACATAGTTTTGGCGTGATTTCAGGGACTTTACAGTAATATTGGGGATAATTTTTGAGGTCGAAAAATGTCACCAAAAATTAAAGGGGTTAACCCATGGTTTTTGACCATTTTTCGATCATTTTTAAACTTTCGAAATAAGGTCAAAATATGAAAGTTTGGGCCGAATAACATAGTTTTGGCGTGATTTGAGGGACTTTACAGTAATATTTGAGATAATTTTTGAGGTCGAAAAATTTCACCAAAAAGTAAAGGGGTTAACCCATGGTTTTTGACCATTTTTCGACTATTTTTAAACTTTCGAAATAAGGCCAAAATATGAAAGTTTGGGCCGAATAACATAGTTTGGACGTGATTTCAGGGACTTTACAGTAATATTGGAGATAATTTTTGAGGTCGAAAAATTTCACCAAAAAGTAAAGGGGTTAACCCATGGTTTTTGACCATTTTTCGACCATTTTCAAACTTTCGAAATAAGGCCAAAATATGAAAGTTTGGGCCGAATAACATAGTTTTGGCGTGATTTCAGGGACTTTACAGTAATATTGAAGATAATTTTTGAGGTCGAAAAATGTCACCAAAAAGTAAAGGGGTTAACCCATGGTTTTTGACGATTTTTCGACCATTTTCAAACTTTCGAAATAAGGCCAAAATATGAAAGTTTGGGCCGAATAACATAGTTTTGGCGTGATTTGAGGGACTTTACTGTAATATTGGAGATAATTTTTTAGGTCGAAAAATGTCACCAAAAAGTAAAGGGGTTAACCCATGGTTTTTGACCATTTTTCGACCATTTTCAAACTTTCGAAATAAGGCCAAAATATGAAAGTTTGCGCCGAATAACATAGTTATGGCGTGATTTGAGGGACTTTACAGTAATATTGGAGATAATTTTTGAGGTCGAAAAATGTCACCAAAAAGTAAAGGGGTTAACCCATGGTTTTTGACCATTTTTCGATCATTTTCAAACTTTCGAAATAAGGATAAAATATGAAAGTTTGGGCCGAATAACACAGTTTTGGCGTGATTTGAGGGACTTTACAGTAATATTGAAGATAATTTTTGAGGTCGAAAAATGTCACCAAAAAGTAAAGGGGTTAACCCATGGTTTTTGACCATTTTTCGATCATTTTTAAACTTTCGAAATAAGGATAAAATATGAAAGTTTGGGCCGAATAACATAGTTTTGGCGTGATTTGAGGGACTTTACAATAATATTTGAGATAATTTTTGAGGTCGAAAAATTTCACCAAAAAGTAAAGGGGTTAACCCATGGTTTTTGACCATTTTTCGACCATTTTCAAACTTTCGAAATAAGGCCAAAATATGAAAGTTTGGGCCGAATATGATAGTTTTGGCGTGATTTGAGGGTTTTTACAGTAATATTGAAGATAATTTTTGAGGTCGAAAAATGTCACCAAAAAGTAAAGGGGTTAACCCATGGTTTTTGACGATTATTTGATCATTTTCAAACTTTCGAAATAAGGCCAAAATATGAAAGTTTGGGCGGAATAACATAGTTTTGGCGTGATTTGAGGGACTTTACAGTAATATTGAAAATAATTTTTGAGGTGGAATAATGTCACCAAAAAGTAAAGGGGCTAACTCATGGTTTTTGACTATTATTCGATCATTTTCAAACTTTTGAAATAAGCCCAAAATATGAAAGTCTGGGTCGAATAACAAAGTTTTGGCCTGATTTGAGGGACTTTACAGTAATATTTAAGATAATTTTTGAGGTCGAAAAATGTCACCAAAAAGTAAAGGGGTTAACCCATGGTTTTTGACGATTTTTCGACCATTTTCAAACTTTCGAAATAAGGCCAAAATATGAAAGTTTGGGCCGAATAACATAGTTTTGACGTGATTTGAGGGATTTTACAGTAATATTGGGGATAATTTTTGAGGTCGAAAAATTTCACCAAAAAGTTAAAGGGGTTAACCCATGGTTTTTGACGATTTTTCGACCATTTTCAAACTTTCGAAATAAGGATCAAAATATGAAAGTTTGGGCCGAATAACATAGTTTTGGCGTGATTTCAGGGACTTTACAAGTAATATTTGAGATAATTTTTGAGGTCGAAAAATTTCACCAAAAAGTAAAGGGGTTAACCCATGGTTTTTGACGATTTTTCGACCATTTTTAAACTTTCGAAATAAGGCCAAAATATGAAAGTTTGGGCCGAATAACATAGTTTTGGACGTGATTTCAGGGACTTTACAGTAATATTGGAGATAATTTTTGAGGTCGAAAAATTTCACCAAAAAGTAAAGGGGTTAACCCATGGTTTTTGACGATTTTTCGACCAATTTTCAAACTTTCGAAATAAGGCCAAAATATGAAAGTTTGGGCCGAATAACATAGTTTTGGCGTGATTTGAGGGACTTTACAGTAATATTGAAGATAATTTTTGAGGTCGAAAAATGTCACCAAAAAGTAAAGGGGTTAACCCATGGTTTTTGACGATTTTTCGACCATTTTCAAACTTTCGAAATAAGGCCAAAATATGAAAGTCTGGGCCGAATAACATAGTTTTGACGTGATTTGAGGGACTTTACAGTAATATTGGAGATAATTTTTGAGGTCGAAAAATGTCACCAAAAAGTAAAGGGGTTAACCCATGGTTTTTGACCATTTTTCGACCATTTTCAAACTTTCGAAATAAGGCCAAAATATGAAAGTTTGGGTCGAATAACATAGTTATGGCGTGATTTGAGGGACTTTACAGTAATATTGGAGATAATTTTTGAGGTCGAAAAATTTCACCAAAAAGTAAAGGGGTTAACCCATGGTTTTTGACCATTTTTCGATCATTTTTAAACTTTCGAAATAAGGCCAAAATATGAAAGTTTGGGCCGAATAACACAGTTTTGGCGTGATTTGAGGGACTTTACAGTAATATTGAAGATAATTTTTGAGGTCGAAAAATGTCACCAAAAAGTAAAGGGGTTAACCCATGGTTTTTGACCATTTTTCGATCATTTTTAAACTTTCGAAATAAGGCCAAAATATGAAAGTTTGGGCCGAATAACATAGTTTTGGCGTGATTTGAGGGACTTTACAGTAATATTGAAAATAATTTTTGAGGTCGAAAAATTTCACCAAAAAGTAAAGGGGTTAACCCATGGTTTTTGACCATTTTTCGATCATTTTTAAACTTTCGAAATAAGGCCAAAATATGAAAGTTTGGGCCGAATATGATAGTTTTGGCGTGATTTGAGGGTTTTTACAGTAATATTGAAGATAATTTTTGAGGTCGAAAAATGTCACCAAAAAGTAAAGGGGTTAACCCATGGTTTTTGACGATTATTTGATCATTTTCAAACTTTCGAAATAAGGCCAAAATATGAAAGTTTGGGCCGAATAACATAGTTTTGGCGTGATTTGAGGGACTTTACAGTAATATTGAAAATAATTTTTGAGGTGGAATAATGTCACCAAAAAGTAAAGGGGCTAACTCATGGTTTTTGACTATTATTCGATCATTTTCAAACTTTCGAAATAAGCCCAAAATATGAAAGTCTGGGTCGAATAACAAAGTTTTGGCCTGATTTGAGGGACTTTACAGTAATATTTAAGATAATTTTTGAGGTCGAAAAATGTCACCAAAAAGTAAAGGGGTTAACCCATGGCTTTTGACCATTTTTCGATCATTTTCAAACTTTCGAAATAAGGCCAAAATATGAAAGTTTGGGTCAAATGACACAGTTTTGACGTGATTTGAGGGATTTTACAGTAATATTGGGGATAATTTTTGAGGTCGAAAAATGTCACCAAAAATTAAAGGGGTTAACCCATGGTTTTTGACCATTTTTCGATCATTTTTAAACTTTCGAAATAAGGTCAAAATATGAAAGTTTGGGCCGAATAACATAGTTTTGGCGTGATTTGAGGGACTTTACAATAATATTTGAGATAATTTTTGAGGTCGAAAAATTTCACCAAAAAGTAAAGGGGTTAACCCATGGTTTTTGACCATTTTTCGACTATTTTTAAACTTTCGAAATAAGGCCAAAATATGAAAGTTTGGGCCGAATAACATAGTTTGGACGTGATTTCAGGGACTTTACAGTAATATTGGAGATAATTTTTGAGGTCGAAAAATTTCACCAAAAAGTAAAGGGGTTAACCCATGGTTTTTGACCATTTTTCGACAATTTTCAAACTTTCGAAATAAGGCCAAAATATGAAAGTTTGGGCCGAATATGATAGTTTTGGCGTGATTTGAGGGACTTTACAGTAATATTGAAGATAATTTTTGAGGTCGAAAAATGTCACCAAAAAGTAAAGGGGTTAACCCATGGTTTTTGACCATTTTTCGACCATTTTCAAACTTTCGAAATAAGGCCAAAATATGAAAGTTTGGGTCAAATGACACAGTTTTGACGTGATTTGAGGGACTTTACTGTAATATTGGAGATAATTTTTTAGGTCGAAAAATGTCACCAAAAAGTAAAGGGGTTAACCCATGGTTTTTGACCATTTTTCGACCATTTTCAAACTTTCGAAATAAGGCCAAAATATGAAAGTTTGCGCCGAATAACATAGTTATGGCGTGATTTGAGGGACTTTACAGTAATATTGGAGATAATTTTTGAGGTCGAAAAATGTCACCAAAAAGTAAAGGGGTTAACCCATGGTTTTTGACCATTTTTCGATCATTTTCAAACTTTCGAAATAAGGCGAAAATATGAAAGTTTGGGCCGAATAACACAGTTTTGGCGTGATTTGAGGGACTTTACAGTAATATTGAAGATAATTTTTGAGGTCGAAAAATTTCACCAAAAAGTAAAGGGGTTAACCCATGGTTTTTGACCATTTTTCGATCATTTTTAAACTTTCGAAATAAGGCAAAAATATGAAAGTTTGGGCCGAATAACATAGTTTTGACGTGATTTGAGGGACTTTACAGTAATATTTGAGATAATTTTTGAGGTCGAAAAATTTCACCAAAAAGTAAAGGGGTTAACCTATGGTTTTTGACCATTTTTCGATCATTTTTAAACTTTCGAAATAAGGCCAAAATATGAAAGTTTGGGCCGAATATGATAGTTTTGGCGTGATTTGAGGGTTTTTACAGTAATATTGAAGATAATTTTTGAGGTCGAAAAATGTCACCAAAAAGTAAAGGGGTTAACCCATGGTTTTTGACGATTATTTGATCATTTTCAAACTTTCGAAATAAGGCCAAAATATGAAAGTTTGGGCGGAATAACATAGTTTTGGCGTGATTTGAGGGACTTTATAGTAATATTGAAAATAATTTTTGAGGTGGAATGTCACCAAAAAGTAAAGGGGCTAACTCATGGTTTTTGACTATTATTCGATCATTTTCAAACTTTTGAAATAAGCCCAAAATATGAAAGTCTGGGTCGAATAACAAAGTTTTGGCCTGATTTGAGGGACTTTACAGTAATATTTAAGATAATTTTTGAGGTCGAAAAATGTCACCAAAAAGTAAAGGGGTTAACCCATGGTTTTTGACGATTATTTGATCATTTTCAAACTTTCGAAATAAGGCCAAAATATGAAAGTTTGGGCCGAATAACATAGTTTTGGCGTGATTTGAGGGACTTTACAGTAATATTGGGGATAATTTTTGAGGTCGAAAAATGTCACCAAAAAGTAAAGGGGTTAACTCATGGTTTTTGACGATTATTCGATCATTTTTAAACTTTCGAAATAAGGTCAAAATATGAAAGTTTGGGCCGAATATGATAGTTTTGGCGTGATTTGAGGGACTTTACAGTAATATTGAAGATAATGTTTGAGGTCGAAAAATTTCACCAGAAAGTAAAGATGTTAATCCATGGTTTTTGACCATTTTTCGATCATTTTTAAACTTTCGAAATAAGGCCAAAATATGAAAGTTTGGGCCGAATATGATAGTTTTGGCGTCATTTGAGGGTTTTTACAGTAATATTGAAGATAATTTTTTAGGTCGAAAAATGTCACCAAAAAGTAAAGGGGTTAACCCATGGTTTTTGACGATTATTTGATCATTTTCAAACTTTCGAAATAAGGCCAAAATATGAAAGTTTGGGCCGAATAACATAGTTTTGGCGTGATTTGAGGGACTTTACAGTAATATTGGAGATAATTTTTTGAGGTGGAATAATGTCACCAAAAAGTAAAGGGGTTAACCCATGGTTTTTTACGATTATTCGATCATTTTTAAACTTTCGAAATAAGGCAAAAATATGAAAGTCTGGGTCGAATAACAAAGTTTTGGCCTGATTTAAGGGACTTTACATTAATATCTTAGATAATTTTTGAGGTCGAAAAATTTCACCAAAAAGTAAAGGGGTTAACCCATGGTTTTTGACCATTTCTCGACCATTTTCAAACTTTCGAAATAAGGCCAAAATATGAAAGTTTGGGTCAAATGACACAGTTTTGACGTGATTTGAGGGACTTTACAGTAATATTGGAGATAATTTTTTAGGTCGAAAAATTTCACCAAAAATTAAAGGGGTTAACCCATGGTTTTTGACCATTTTTCGACCATTTTCAAACTTTCGAAATAAGGCCAAAATATGAAAGTTTGGGTCAAATGACACAGTTTTGACGTGATTTGAGGGACTTTACTGTAATATTGGAGATAATTTTTGAGGTCGAAAAATGTCACCAAAAAGTAAAGGGGTTAACCCATGGTTTTTGACCATTTTTCGACCATTTTCAAACTTTCGAAATAAGGCCAAAATATGAAAGTTTAGGCCGAATAACATAGTTATGGCGTGATTTGAGGGACTTTACAGTAATATTGGAGATAATTTTTGAGGTCGAAAAATGTCACCAAAAAGTAAAGGGGTTAACCCATGGTTTTTGACCATTTTTCGATCATTTTCAAACTTTCGAAATAAGGCGAAAATATGAAAGTTTGGGCCGAATAACACAGTTTTGGCGTGATTTGAGGGACTTTACAGTAATATTGAAGATAATTTTTGAGGTCGAAAAATGTCACCAAAAAGTAAAGGGGTTAACCCATGGTTTTTGACCATTTTTCGATCATTTTTAAACTTTCGAAATAAGGCAAAAATATGAAAGTTTGGGCCGAATAACATAGTTTTGACGTGATTTGAAGGACTTTACAGTAATATTTGAGATAATTTTTGAGGTCGAAAAATTTCACCAAAAAGTAAAGGGGTTAACCCTTGGTTTTTGAGCATTTTTCGATCATTTTTAAACTTTCGAAATAAGGTCAAAATATGAAAGTTTGGGTCAAATGACACAGTTTTGACGTGATTTGAGGGATTTTACAGTAATATTGGGGATAATTTTAACCCATGGTTTTTGACGATTATTTGATCATTTTCAAACTTTCGAAATAAGGCCAAAATATGAAAGTTTGGGCCGAATAACATAGTTTTGGCGTGATTTGAGGGACTTTACAGTAATATTGGAGATAATTTTTTGAGGTGGAATAATGTCACCAAAAAGTAAAGGGGTTAACTCATGGTTTTTGACGATTATTCGATCATTTTTAAACTTTCGAAATAAGGCAAAAATATGAAAGTCTGGGTCGAATAACAAAGTTTTGGCCTGATTTAAGGGACTTTACATTAATATTTTAAATAATTTTTGAGGTCGAAAAATTTCACCAAAAAGTAAAGGGGTTAACCCATGGTTTTTGACCATTTTTCGACCATTTTCAAACTTTCGAAATAAGGCCAAAATATGAAAGTTTGGGTCAAATGACACAGTTTTGACGTGATTTGAGGGACTTTACAGTAATATTGGAGATAATTTTTTAGGTCGAAAAATTTCACCAAAAATTAAAGGTGTTAACCCATGGTTTTTGACCATTTTTCGACCATTTTCAAACTTTCGAAATAAGGCCAAAATATAAAAGTTTGGGTCGAATAACATAGTTTTGGGCTTATTTGAGCAACTTAACAGTAAAGAAATATAAGTAAACTACCAAAATGTGAAAAATATGTTAATTGCCAAGGTAATTCCAATACTCATGGGATGTTTTACTCCAAGTCAAAATGGGCGAAAATTGGAATTTTCAGTTGGTATAATAAATCCCGACATGAAATCGAGATTCTTGCAAGGTAATTAATAAAAAAAGCCCCCGATCCCAAAGAAGCTACTTTTCGCTGACATGATGCTATACTGCCTACCAATGAGAACTAGCAAGCTTAAAAAGAAGTAATCAAAGCCCAAGCGAAAAAGTTGAAACATCGCAACACTCGGTTTTCTTTAAAACTTGCGTGAAAACCAGTTAGGTTTGGTAGCAAAGCATTTCAGATCTTGCGCAAGCAGAGGCAAACGCACAACACCCTCCTGCTCATATATTCTACAAAAAACCCGGATAGACATGACAACACCAAAACGCT
This sequence comes from Heliopora coerulea, assembly GCA_030142905.1. NCBI lineage: Eukaryota > Metazoa > Cnidaria > Anthozoa > Scleralcyonacea > Helioporidae > Heliopora > Heliopora coerulea. The sequence goes on along the minus strand of JASJOG010000068.1, from coordinate 1,580,661 downwards.
GGGAAAAGTGGTCGATGGCTTTAAGAAGTTTTGATACCTTTTGTGACGAAGCAACAAAAATCGAGATTAAGATTCGATTAATTTACGAAGGTGTTTGATGTAGTAGACCATACACGGGCATTCTTCGATGTGATTTCCAAACGCTGAGAAGTAAATTTAAAAATGAGGCGACAGCCTAGTGTATTGACCGTCTTCGGGGTGTTTGAAATCAGATCAAACACTACTATAGAGTGCATGACTTAGCTGCTCAAGACAATCCGTATTTAAAGAGGAAATCGGTTTCAAGTTGTTGGAATTTTATGGTAATTAAAATCACACTTCTTAGTGTCGAGTTTTCATGACCTCATTCATGTCTCTGTGCTATAATTCAAAATGAAAATGACGTCAACCGTGTCTCTGTAATCTGAGAAAAAACGAGGCTCGTCCAATCAGACCGTGCGTAGGACGCGTTGTTTTATAAACAAAAACACACACAAATATACATTATATATACATATTGATTATATATTATATAAATATAATCAATATATATATATATGTATATAATACCTAATACATATATACCAGTACAGCTGATGCTTGGTTGATGGCATGGGGAATCTTGTCTTCTGGAAATTCTACCCTCGAATTACCAGAAGAAACTGTTACCATCACAGCTGTATCTACAAACACTGCCATTATTTCCATGTCATAATGCTTCACTACCAGTTTTGTGATCTCGCAGTCACTAACACCAAAAGTTTGATTAAAGCTGTGGTACTAAAGGTTTGCAAGGTTGAAGTGAAACAATTTCCCTGAAACACAATGACACAATAGTGGGAATCTGGGGCTCAGAAATCATTTTCTGAGTATCGAGCTTGAAGATCATCTATCTCCCTTAATATATCCAAGCTCTCATGTTTGTCAAACATCAAACTGATTTAAAGGTGTATCTGCAAGGTTCCTTCAGGTAGTTTAATAGGGCACCCTAATTAAGACAGATAAAAGGTTTTTTTAGCCACACCAAAATACTTTCCACAAGTTGAGGGCATTTGAATTACCACATACACATAAAAGTACTGTTAAGAATCACTGACAAGCCACTGGTAGGATACTGAGGCCTGCCAAGAATTTACCAGTAAATGCAATTAATTTATGGCATAGTGGTACACAAGCTTTCTTAAGGATGGGCACAGTAGTCTGCTACTCTGAAGTTAATCTCAGGCACTACATCTTTCACAGTCAACTTCATGTTTGTCTACACTGGGCAAAAGATACTCTGTACATGTATTGTACAACCTAAATAATGGTTAAAAAGTTAATATTCAACATGGTTCAGGCACAATTACATTTGGGAGAGTGGTAGTGAATCTAGTGATCATGGTGGGAGTAGTATGTGGTAGCAGTTTAAATATTGAGTATTAATATTGAGTGCAATTGTCTTCTGTTGCAAGCAATTCTTTTAAAATCAAACTTGGTTTTTGCTTTACCAAAGTTAAAACATTTCTGGCAAGATGCTAAACAGAAAATGTTTTTCTCTTAAGCAGAGAAAACTATTTTCATTTTATGCTGGTAAATTAACAGATCTGGAAACTAATTGTGAATATATCTTATACATACATACATATATATATATATATATATATATATATATATGTATATATTCAAACATACTTTATTAAGAATAAAAAACTTACGTTTTGGGGACTAGCACCTTTGTCAGCTGATGAAGGTGCTAGTCCCCAAAACATAAGTTTTTTATTCTTAATAAAGTTTGTTTGAATATATACATTATTTTTAACTTTAGTGGGCTTTTGATGATTTTATATACATATATAATAAAATAATTTATATATACATGTTAAAATCGTAATACCAAGTGAACTTTATAGTTTGATTGTATGTTTATTTTTGCAATGTGTTTCACCACTTTTTGTTATGGTTGTCAGGCTATTTCCCACATTAAGATTGGAGAAATATACATTATATATACATTGATTATATATTATATAAATATAATCAATAAATATATGTATGTAATATCTAATACACACATACCAGTACAGCTGATGCTTGGTTGATGGCATGGGGAATCTTGTCTTCTGGAAATTCTACCCTTGAATTAACAGAAGAAACTGTTACCATCACAGCTGTACCTACAAACACAGCCATTATTTCCATGTCATAGTGCTTCACTACCAGTTTTGTGATCTCACAGTCACTAATGCCAAATGTTTGATTAAAGCTGTGGTGGTAAAGGTTTGCAAGGTTGAAGTGAAACAATTTCCCTGAAACACAACGACAAAATAGTAGGAACCTATACATTTTCAACATTTAAAGGTGTATCTGCAAGGTTCCTTCAGGTAGTTTAATAGGGCACCCTAATTAAGGCAGATAAAAGGGTTTTTTGGCCCACACCAAGGTACTTTCCACAAGTTCAAGGCATTTGAATTACCACATACACATAAAAGTACTGTTAAGAATCACTGACAAGCCACTGATAGGATACTGAGGCCTGCCAAGAATTTACCAGTAAATGCAATTAATTTATGGCATAGTGGTACACAAGCTTTCTTAAGGATGGGCACAATAGTCTGCTACTCTGAAGTTAGTCTCAGGCACTACATCTTTCACAGTCAACTTCATGTTTGTCCACACTGGCCAAAAGATATTCTGTACATGTACAACCTAAATAAAAATTAAAAAGTTAATATTCAACACAGTTCAGGTACAATTACATTTGGGAAAGTGGTAGTGGTTGTAGTTTGTGGTAGTGAATCTAGTGATCATGGTGGGAGTAGTTTGTGATAATGAATCTAGTGATCATGGTGGGAGTAGTTTGTGATAATGAATCTAGTGATCATGGTGGGAGTAGTTTGTGATAATGAATCTAGTGATCATGGTGGTAGTAGTTTGTGGTAGTGAATCTAGTGATCATGGTGGTAGTAGTTTGTGATAATGAATCTAGTGATCATGGTGGTAGTAGTTTGTGGTAGTGAATCTAGTGATCATGGTGGTAGTAGTTTGTGGTAGTGAATCTAGTGATCATGGTGGGAGTAGTTTGTGATAATGAATCTAGTGATCATGGTGGTAGTAGTTTGTGATAATGAATCTAGTGATCATGGTGGGAGTAGTTTGTGGTAGTGAATCTAGTGATCATGGTGGTAGTAGTTTGTGATAATGAATCTAGTGATCATGGTGGTAGTAGTTTGTGGTAGTGAATCTAGTGATCATGGTGGGAGTAGTTTGTGATAATGAATCTAGTGATCATGGTGGTAGTAGTTTGTGGTAGTGAATCTAGTGATCATGGTGGTAGTAGTTTGTGATAATGAATCTAGTGATCATGGTGGGAGTAGTTTGTGGTAGTGAATCTAGTGATCATGGTGGTAGTAGTTTGTGATAATGAATCTAGTGATCATGGTGGTAGTAGTTTGTGGTAGTGAATCTAGTGATCATGGTGGTAGTAGTTTGTGATAATGAATCTAGTGATCATGGTGGTAGTAGTTTGTGATAATGAATCTAGTGATCATGGTGGTAGTAGTTTGTGATAATGAATCTAGTGATCATGGTGGGAGTAGTTTGTGGTAGTGAATCTAGTGATCATGGTGGTAGTAGTTTGTGATAATGAATCTAGTGATCATGGTGGTAGTAGTTTGTGGTAGTGAATCTAGTGATCATGGTGGTAGTAGTTTGTGATAATGAATCTAGTGATCATGGTGGGAGTAGTTTGTGGTAGTGAATCTAGTGATCATGGTGGTAGTAGTTTGTGATAATGAATCTAGTGATCATGGTGGTAGTAGTTTGTGGTAGTGAATCTAGTGATCATGGTGGTAGTAGTTTGTGATAATGAATCTAGTGATCATGGTGGTAGTAGTTTGTGATAATGAATCTAGTGATCATGGTGGTAGTAGTTTGTGATAATGAATCTAGTGATCATGGTGGTAGTAGTTTGTGATAATGAATCTAGTGATCATGGTGGTAGTAGTTTGTGGTAGTGAATCTAGTGATCATGGTGGTAGTAGTTTGTGATAATGAATCTAGTGATCATGGTGGGAGTAGTTTGTGGTAGTGAATCTAGTGATCATGGTGGGAGTAGTTTGTGGTAGTGAATCTAGTGATCATGGTGGGAGTAGTTTGTGATAATGAATCTAGTGATCATGGTGGTAGTAGTTTGTGATAATGAATCTAGTGATCATGGTGGGAGTAGTTTGTGATAATGAATCTAGTGATCATGGTGGGAGTAGTTTGTGGTAGTGAATCTAGTGATCATGGTGGTAGTAGTTTGTGATAATGAATCTAGTGATCATGGTGGGAGTAGTTTGTGGTAGTGAATCTAGTGATCATGGTGGGAGTAGTTCGTGGTAATGAATCTAGTGATCATGGTGGGAGTAGTTCGTGGTAATGAATCTAGTGATCATGGTGGGAGTAGTTTGTGGTAGTGAATTTAGTGATCATGGTGGGAGTAGTTTGTGGTAGTGAATTTAGTGATCATGGTGGGAGTAGTTTGTGGTAGTGAGTCTAGTGATCATGGTGGGAGTAGTTTGTGGTAGTGAGTCTAGTGATCATGGTGGGAGTAGTTTGTGGTATCAGTTTAAATATTGAGTATTAATATTGAGTGCAATTGTCTTCTGTTGCAAGCAATTCTTTTAAAATCAAAATTGGTTTTTGCTTTACCAAAGTTATTTAAAACATTTCTGACAAGATGTTAAACAGAAAATGCTTGCTACAGGAGAGAAAACTATTTTCATTTTATACTGGTTAATTAACAGATCTGAAAACTAATTGTGCATATATATCCTATTCATACAAACACACACACACACACACACACATATTCAAACAAATTTTATTAAGAATAAAAAACTGATGTTTTGGGGACCAGCACTTTCATTTTTTATTCTTAATAAAGTTTGTTTGAATATATTATTTTTAACTTTATGTCAAGTGGGCTTTTGATGATTTCATGTACATACCATATTTTGCAGTGTATAAGTCAATTTTCTAGGATCCAAAATTGATCTCTAAAAGTGCACCTCGACTTATACAAAGAGTCATAAAATTGAGCAAAATCATGCACCCAATATACTAGTACCAGTCCTCCGTATGTGTCAAGAAATGGACTAATCAACTCATTGCTAGTGAATGGGCACATCAACATGGTCAACGTATTTTTATAAACCTCATTCTTACAGTGTAAAGACTTCGACATGCCACCCAAACAACAAAGATACGAAGCATGATTCATAACTTGAAATATATGTTCATATCTTCAACAAAGTTAAAGGTTGTTGACTTGGCTGAAAAGTCAAACAACTCTGCTGCCACCTACAAGTTCCGTGTTAGCGAGAAGCTTGTTTGAGACCAGTGGAAACAGTCTGACAAAAAAAAAATCTAATAAAGACAAAATGTGCGGATCGTTTGTGTAATTTTCAATATTAAAATAAACTCTAAAAGATTTAAAATATGCTGTAAAAGATTTGCCATGTTATTAAAGTTTCTTTGAACACTATCCTGTGTCTGGTAACTATTAAATTTGAAGGAGTCAACTTATACTCAGGGTATCATAAAAATCATAATTTTTTGGTCAAAAAATTAGGGGTTGACTTATATATGCCAGGTCAACTTTTGCACCGCGAAATACAGTATGTATATGTATATATATATATATATATATATATATATATATATATATATATATAAACATATATATATATATAACAATAACAACAGTTGTTTTATGGCCATTTTCTCTGCTTACACAGGGGTTGGCTGGCAGCTCTACACAACAGCCTTCTCCACCTCTCCCTATACTTCACATCTTCCCTCTTCAACCCACATTCTCTCATGTCCTTTTCTACCACCTGGCAACATATATGTGGACACACGATCGCGCAGGCACGCACTCCACAAATGTTACGCGCGCGAATGATCATGCATGCAAATGTTAATTTCAGCTCGCCTGTCAAACTGTTTTGTTTTCAAAACACTCCCATCCATCTGGCTCAAACTCTCAAGTACAGAGAACAGTCAGTACTGTCACGACCATCCTCTTGGATAGGCACTTGTTAATGGCACACAACACTTTGAATAAAAGCCTTATCGTCGATGGAAACAACCCGCTTTGGAACAGAGAAGAGAAAGAGGCCATAATAGAGCGTGCTGTTGAAATATATATGACATCAAACAGAAGGAAAAAGGTCTCTCAACCAAATCAAATTACGTCAGTAAGAAATACGGTTAACATTGTTGACGAGGTCCACGCAACACTTGACCAAGACGAAAGCAGTTGTGAGGACAGTGAATTTGAACTTTTCCAAGAGGAATTCGAAAGCGACTTGTGCTGAAGTAATATCTCAATGTTTCTGTTCCTTCTTTTGTTATAAAAAACATTGATATGACATTGTATTCATATCAGAATTAAATTGATGTAATTACAAGAAAATTGAAAAATTTTCTATTTTTTTGAGAACTCCCCCCCCAATTTGTTGTTATTTAATCGCGCATGCAACGTACTCTGCCCGCACGATAGACCGCGTGCGCCAAATTTCGAATGTGAGAGGCCTGATATATCCTAACAAATAATGATCAAAATTCTTTTCTTAAGGAACACCAACATGGTAGGTAGGAGATCAAGTGGATATCACCCACAACTTCTCCCAACATGCACAGTTTCATGTTGCTTGACTGGATGACTTTGAAGAAACACTCAATTTTAGTTTTGTCACAATGGTGTTCATCACCCTAAACCCATCCACATAATGCAAAAACCTAAATTACTTAACATCATTCTTCCCCCTTATTAGCCCCTTTTCAAACAAAAAATGCTGTAAATTTTTTCTATTTGATCGATTTTTAACCCTTTAACACCCAGGGCTCATCCCTGTCACAAGTAAAATTGTCTGGCATTATTCATTGTAAGATATTAAAGGATCCCCTTAATGGATTAAAGGCAGTGTTTGATATTGTGTCAAACCACTGTGAATATAAAACACAAGGAACAATGAGACAAATGCTATGCATGGGGGAGTTTGGAAATATTCACAGATGATCAATGGATGCTTGTCAAGCTCATACCTCAAGAAAACAATTTCCAAGTCCCAGAGAGGGACTGAAACTTGTAATCTTCTAAATATCCATGAGATGCTCTAACCATTGATCTACTAAGACTCAGTGGGTGAGAGCTACCAACACTCATTTCAGCAGGTTGCAGGATCAATCCCTGTCTAAGGCTCAGACATCGTTTTCTGAGGTATGAGCTTGACAATTATCTCACGATCAACCATGACAAGAAACAATGTTTGATCATTTAATTCAGATACTGAGAAGAGTGTTTGAAAAATGAGGTGAAGAAAAGTATTTTAGCTTTTTTTTAAATATTTCTTATAAAAGTATTCAATCAAATGGTCAAATAGATGGTGAAGAAATATTGGGGAAAAAAATCTCTTCACCTTACCTATTACTTGTTAAAATTTACTACTTACTGTAAAAATTACCACAAGCTACTTAAGCTACTACAGCCAATTACAGTTATTGCTTGTTGCAAGAAAGATCACTGTATTATTAGTCTTACTAGAAAAAGGAACTTAAATTTCAATTTAAACATGACAACTAATAATAAATAGAAATAATAAGAATATAATGAAAATACAAATAGCAACACTACAAGAGAATGCACATGTTTGCTCCATTCACTGTTTTCCTTGTACTGAAGGGTGTCCTGACTTTAAAACACCAACCAATGCTGTATTAAAATTTGGATCAATTCAAGTATAGTCCCCCCAAATGTCTCCTTGTGCTTTAAAAATCTCAAAAATGTATATAAGGGGAGTCAGGTTTACGGTGAGGGTTTATACACATGGATCAATTTAAGTATACAGCCCTAATGCAGTTTCGCATCTCAACCATATAAATACAAGTAACACAGGTAAATCACATATCAGTTGACAGCTGCTTACCTGGAGATTACAGTGATACAGTAATATCAACAATTCACTCAAAACGTAAGGCATTATTGCCAAAAAAATAGACACATATAAGTTCGTGTGCGTCAACAACGAACCGAGGGTTTATAAGACCGTAAAGTTTATGGATTTATCTACAATTTAAGTATAGTCCCTCTCCATTGTTTCTTCGCTCTTTAAAAGCCCCGAAATTGTGTATAAACCCAAACCCTAACGCTAACGCTAATGCTAACCCTAATGCTAACCTTTGGGTTTATACACATTTTCCAACAAGGACAAAGAAACATTCAAACATGGCACCAAGTAACAGGGATGTTCTTTACGGCTATAATGCATTATGTTTGCAGTGAATGGTTGGTATCATGGTATCACTGTAATTTCCAGGTAATAAACTGTCGAATGATATATAACTTACTTACATTACTTGCATTTATATGGCTGAGGTGCGAAACTGCATTAGCGCCAAGTATACCACTGCCATAAAATTGATCCAAAAGTTCTCCTCATCTGTAAAGAATTAATCTGTCCAAACTCACTTCCTTGTTTATTGTTAAATCTATGTGAGCTCTGACTATATCGCCTTTAATACAGACGTCACAGTTAATACTGAGATTTTGTTGAAATTCCCATTTAGTCGAAATCGTTTGAATTCAGTCATCAGGGACTGTTCTGCTGAACTCAAGTCTATGAAGGCGATAGTCGCCGTTATATGCCATATGATTAAGTTTTAATGAAGGAAGCTACAAGAATACTTACTGAAGGACTGTTCCTCTTCGCGGAGGTTCCTGTCAAAAAACTAAATTTGCTTTCCAAGCACAGAATTTCTCGAAGTTCTTGGCTTTCACATGGCAGTTCACTCCCTGGTTGCCAAAAGCTTCCTACTTTCTATGAGCTGGCCGCTGGACAAATCTATGGTGTTGCTGGCTCAAGGTGTCCCACTGTCCTTTGGTGCTTCCCAGTGGTAGTGCCTACATAGAATTTAATATAAATAGAATGGATGCCTCCCATCTCAACTGTAAAGGTCAAAAGGAAACGCAAGATTAGCCTTTCCGATTAGTTTAAAATATTTTAAAAAAAAGATGTGATTTTCCACTCATTGTCGTTTGTCGCAGAAAAATATAGCCGAATTTTCCACGAGCCAAAATTGGTCACAAAATTAAAACGACCATATGGCTATGTGGTCACCCTTTGCATCGACTTCATCTCGACTGATTCAAAAGTTTAGAGATTAGTTTAGAATATTAAAAAGGATCTCAAATAAAGCATTTTCCGAAAATTTTTACACAGAGCGCAAATTATATACCATCCATATCTAGTTCATGCGCTCGTTCGGTGGATTTTAACGATGGTGCGACTTCGTCATTCATTTACCAAATTTGATCACTGGAATGATTGACTAGTAGTTAGTAAAGAGGCAACCCTGAGCCAGTCGAGCGTCAAGAGGATTTTTCTAATAACTCTCGTTAGCGTATGAACGTTCGTGTTGACAGATAAGCAATCACACCTGTCATTACGTCCACGTAAACCAGATGGAAAGAATGGTTGATACTTGTTATTCAGACGTGTATCACAAATTTATCAACAACAATTAATCCTTCTATCAAAAGCGATGAAAGAATTGAACCGTGAGGTCAAAATATTCGACCATAATTTTGTAAATAATCCATCTTAGAACGGCAATATTAGCTGGTGCAATAGCCAGAAGCTCGACAAGGTACACGGATAAAAGATTCTGATATCGACTCGACAGTTTTTTAAGCAAAGGTAAGGCAGATCATGAGATATTAACCCCTCTCAAAGTAAACTGATTTCTGTCACGAGACTGCTTTGTCTTAAACATCACCCAAGGACATTTTTAAAATTTCTGCTGCTGGTGTTGTTGAGAAAATATTTCCCGATCGGATCTGAGATTCAGCATTCCATGGGCAGCACCTTTATGTCTTGACATAACTGATATCTCATGTTTGCTTCACTTAAGAGGCCGATGTATGATCTAAGTTGTGCCAGAGATCTGATAAACAGGTGCTGCAATATCATGGACTTTATTTCGACAACGTTTAGTGTCACGTAAATTTTTGTAGGAAAACAGACTGGCAAAATTGTGTTCTGTGTTTGCGATGAACAACGCAGAACTGAAAATAGGAAAAATCTCTAAGCACTGAGCCCTGACTATCAGCTGTGTAGCCGAGATTGAAACGTGTGGGATCCATGTCAGTCGAAGGTTCATCAATAAGGGGGGTCCAGGGGAATATGTCCTCTCAAACTTTCGTTCTAACGCTTTACTCGAGACCTTTCTAGGATCATTTCATTCAGCTATGATGTGGGTAATTAGCACTACTTCATGCGACATTCCCACAGACAGAATTTCTCGCTTTTGGGCACGAAAGTCTTTGCCAGCAGACAATCTTCTCTTCATTTTTTAGCCAACCTAGTGGAGCACATTTCTCAAAATAACTGTGGGTTTGGCACCCCGTTCCCTTCTGGCTATACTACCTCTGCATGGCCACGTGTTTTTGAGCGAAATATTGGCTTACGTTTGCAATGTCGGTCTGAAATATACTACTTCACGTAGACTTGCCAGTTGTAAATCGAGTTCACGTTATTGGGCGCAAAAACCGACTTAGCGCGGATTTTTAATATTTACTTTTGGGACGAAGCGCAATGTGTTCTAAAGGAAAGGCGGAAGAAGAGCAACACAAAAGAGAAAAGAGAACTGTTAGATATAGATTGCCAGGTTGCGTGGATAAAAAAAGATGATGGTGGTAGGGAAGGAACACACTCACAGAAGTACTCAGAAAACTCTAAGCTCTTGAAGGGTAAAAAAAAGACCCCAAGAAACAAACAAATAAACAAAAAACAGCAGGCTTGAGCTATGAACTGTGTCAACAAGGCATAATCTTTCAGAGACAATTTCTTGATATGAGGACGAAATGTCATAAAGGGACATAAATATTTCAACTAATAATTGCGATCAGACGATATTTTTAAAAGGTATTAAAGAGGGATAATCCGTTGACGTTCGATAAAATCTGAAACAAAAGGACAAAGAAAAAGCAAATTTCCATGAGAAAAAAAAAACAACAAAAAAACCAAAAGCAAAATACAAAATTCGACATCAAAACCGATCTTAAAAGATTTTCAACTGGTCTCCCAACTATTTAGGTTTGGTAGTTTAAGAGTAGATCCTTTTCCTCTTACATCAATATGAATGATTCACTTCCTTCTTAAGCGGCGGAAATGCCAATTCCATTTCATTTAAAAGCAACGTAGATATCACCTCATTGAATAGCATACGTAAGCGATGTTTTAAACGTTCACATTGTTTTATTATAGGAACTGAAAACGCCACTACGTAGACTATGTTTTTCAAACTCCATTCGGCATTGATGCTGTTGATTGTTGTAAACACACGTTCTATTTATGCGCTACCTTTTCGTAAACACTCGATAAAGCCGCCAGGTAAGCTTACCTCGAACCTTGATTATGCAGACACTGCTGTGGTAATAAGGAAATAAGGAAATTGTTGGTCTATTAATTTTCAGAACCATGTAAGCAGCACGCGCAAGACATTTTCTTTGTTGTCGATGGTTCCCGAAGTATTGAGTGGGAAAATTTCGAGAAGGTGCGAGGTTTCGTAGAACGCTTCATCCACTCCATTGAAGTGAGTCCAGAAACGAACCACGTCGGATTATTGCAGTTTAGTGAAGAAAACAGAGCGATGGTGGAGTTTGGTTTCGACTTCAAACAAGACAAGGATGCCATTTTGGCGAAACTTCAGGAAGTGAGGTACCACAATGGAAGATCAACGTTCACAGGGGTTGGACTGAAAATTGTTGTTGAATCGGTACGATCTTTTTCTGTTATCAAATGCATTAAAATTCTCAGGAAATATCCATCAATAAACATACGTGAGATCCTGGTATATAGAAGTCGAGTCACAATATATTTCCATGACCATCTCACAACATCCTTTGGTTCTTTCGAGTACAACACTAATAACTAACCAAGCCACTTGGCAATCTATCCCACAAATTTTGTTATACTAACCCAACACTCTACAGGTACGGTGCCATCAATCTCAGAACTTTTTATACTCTAGTTCATTTGATTAGTTTAACCACTACATTAGCGTCCAGATAATCCAGTCCACAACTTTTGATACTTGACTTTGCTGTGGAGCAACTGAGTTGCAAGATCATACGGCATACTGTCTTGAGTATTCTAATCCGACTGACCACCAAGACTACGCTGTCATCTCCCTTAACTTTGGGTACTCTCATTGAGCCTCGCTGAAAAGGAGATACAAGGTTCTGCAACTCATAAGCACGACTTTTTTTTTTTGTGTTATTTCACGGTTATAGTTCTTGGACAGTTCTCAGAGCGTTACGTAAAGATGTCCTTTGCTAATCTTCCTTTTGCATGTTTACACCAATGCATTTAGAAGTTAAAAGCATTTGAGTTAATGGGGCATTAGCTCCGTGTTATGCTCACAAAGCTTGTTTTTCCCTCTCTGCATTCTTCCTCCTTATTTCCATATTGTCACTGCTGTCTAGATATTTACAGGAACTGGTAGCGACCGGTCAGATGCGGACGATATCCTGATTATTTTCACTGATGGACAAGCCCACGACGCGAAAGAGGCCAAGGAGTATGCAGAAATTTTAAAAGAAAGAGGTGTACGCATTATAACCGTTGGTGCCGGACCCCATTTGAAGCGGTTTGTCCACGAGCTCGATCACATGGCTTCGGGTCCCAGGGATGTTTTCACGGGCTCCTTCGCAAATCTGTCGCGAATTGTCGAGGAAATTGTGAAGGATTTAGCAAGCGAAACTTGCCAGGAGATAGCTGACCCCACATCAGTGGCACTCTCATATGACACTCAAGCGACGCCACCCGTAAACACCAACATTAAAACCAGCTCAAAGACCCTCAGCGCCGAAACGACGAAGCAACCGACAGCACGCAGGCCAACCAGCGGTATGCGATGAAGTGGATTGAAAAGTACACGTGTACATTAAATGTGATAGCTCGGTAGTTCTTAAATGTTGTAGCTCAAGCTACCACATTTAATAACATCATTGATTAGCACTAAAATAAATAGGTGACATATCGAGACTTGCAGGCTGTCAGTACGTATGCCTACCATCAATACGAACCAGTTGATAAATGTAACCCTCTCTGAGTCTGTGTAGCTCAATGGTAAGAGCATCTCACCGGCGATCAAAAGGTTACGAACTCGATTCCCGTCAGGGACTCAGAAAGTTTTTCTGGGTAGAATAGCTTGAGAGCGTATAAAGTACATCATACGCGCGTACAACTTGTCGAACGAACCGAAGCAGATTTTTGACCAAACAACTTCTTGGAGTTATGTTTATATTTTACCAACAAGTTTAAGAGCGACAGTTAAAACCCTTTGCAGACAGTATCTCATGCAACCCTTGATGAGTAAATTCATCTGGTGTCAGCCAGAGTAAAATCGTCTAACGTTAGCCAGAGTGCAATCGACGAGTTTTATTTTAGTTTTAAGCAATTAAGAAAAGCAAGTCTATGACATAGTTTTCTACCTCTGGAAAATAGACAAGCTTTGTAAATTTTCCCTACGAGCGGGCGAATACGAGAAATATGCTACTCATCATAAACCAATCAATCTACAGCAGTTCCATATTCGGATCTCTCAACAACAAGGATATATCATAATTTTCCTTAGACATCGTCTTTAATTCTCTGCAAAATTTCCCTTTTTGTACTAAAATGTTGTTTGGTGCCAGGAAATTAATTTCTAGGAGGCTGTAGTTTTGGCGACCATAGTTGAGCAACAGTTTTTTTTTTTCAGAGAAATGCCATCAACAGTCACGCGACATTTTCATTGTTGTGGATGGCTCAAGAAGTATCGAGAACGTTAATTTTAAAAGAGTGAAACGATTTCTGGAACAATTCATAAACTCTGTGGATGTGAGTCCTCGAGGAAGTCACGTTGGCTTGTTGCAATTCAGCCAGCAAAACATGGCGTCCGTGGAGTTTGGTTTTGACAGCTCTCAGGAGAAACAAGATGTCTTAGCAAATATTCGAGGACTAATGTACCAAGATGGGCGAGCCACGTATACTGGACAAGCTTTAGACGTTGTTGATAGCATGGTTAGAAATTATCATTATCATTACAACTCGCACACCACCCAACTAAGGGCAGGGGAAGGGGTCTCAGCCTGCTACAGGCTCCCAGCATCCCGCCAGGTAAGGCCGCAACAGACATTGCACATTTCAGGGAACTTGTGGGGAAAGGAAATTTTACCATTAATATGGATTTTAAGAAACACCCACCGGGCCAGCCCTTACTCGCCCAACTTATCCAGTCAGGAAGGAGTAAGGGATGTTCAGCCCTTTAAAGTCCTTGAAAGTACTCCCCAACGCATATATCCAGTTTGACCTTAGCAGTACGCTCTTGCACTTCCAACCAGTTAAGGTCAGTTTAGGCGTGCTATTGCAAGGGTTAAGTCTGAATATTGTGTTATTCTTAGACTAGTGCAGATCTGTTTCAGCACTTAAGGCTGGTTCATCCTCAACCAACTAAGGTCAGGGGCATTAGCCCGCTGTACAGATTTTCTTCTAGTCCTTGGGCTGACAGGGCAGGTTTGCCAACACCTGAAGGTAGTGTACTTGCAGCTGCCAGCCAATTAAGGCAAGCTGAGGCTTTCAGCTACCTGTCTACCCAGCTGGCAAGGCAAGGACGCCACTCCCTAGGTCATCTCATCAAAGCCTGCTCGTTTTATGGAGGTCACTGGCTCCGAATCAATGTCCTGCCTACCTACATCATTATCATTATTATTATTATTATTATTATTATTATTATTATTATTATTATTACTATTTAACATGGTTTTCTAGTAATTTCTGGCAAAAGATCTTACTATCTGCAAGCCACTTTGCATGGCTCGAGATTGATTTAGGAATTTAAGATTAAGACAATGGATTATGATTACACCAACGTAGTTGTTGTTGGTGGAGCAGTTGTTGCTGTTGCAATTGTTGTTGCTTTTGTTAGTGCTGCTGTTATTGCTGTTGTTGTCATTGTTGTTGTTGCTGCTACTATTGTTGTTATTTCTATTACTGTTAGCTGCCACTGTTACTGTCCTTATTTCTGCTGCTGTCGCTTTTTCTGCTTTCGTTCTGTTGTTGTTTCTATTGCTATTACTCTTGTTGTGGTCGTTGCCATTATTGTTGCTGTTGTTCTTGCTCTTATGACTGTTTCGACTATTGCTGTTGCTGTTGCTGTTGCTACTGCAGTCAATCTTTTCGTAGCTACTGCTATTGCCGTGCTGTTGTAGTAGTTGTTGTTGTTGTTGTATGGGTACAAGTACCATTCAGGCATAAAAGCTGCTTGTAAAGATTTGTTGCAGAATTAAACAACCCTTGTTATCATCTTAACTTTGGCGAACATTTGGGATGTCTGTCTGCTAACGCATTCACCACACACACCAAAATAAGTACGATTTGGAGTATTAAAATCTAGTGTTTTCCGAGCACTTAGCTGAAGAAACAGGTTGTTGCGCCCCAACTCTTATAAGATCACTTGTTTTTCCTCAGATATTTACCGGAACTGGTGGTGACCGCCCTGATGTCGAAGATATCTTAATCGTGATCACAGATGGTCAGGCACATGATCCAGGGCTGGCCAATGCAAAGGCACAGGTATTAAAGAAGAAAGGCGTGTACATCCTTGCCATAGCAGCTGGTTATACTACGGCGAGCTTTGTTGGGGAGTTGAGGAAAATAGCATCGGATCCAGACGAAGTATTATCAGTGTCGTTCAAAAATTTGACAGGGATTGTTGAATATCTTACGGGAAAGCTTTGTCAAGTGAAAACGATATCTCCAACATTTGCGAAAACTGCAAGAGTAACAATGGCTCAAAAGACGCTGCCGCAGACTTCGGTCACTACAACGATTCAGGCAACATTGATGACAACTGCAAGAAGCACATCAGCTTCGACAACACTGCCAATGGCTGCCAAAACTACCATAGGTTCGGAAAAATTGAAAACGGTTTCAGAAACTACAACAACTGTGACAACATTACAAACGACTTCCGAAGCCGCAACAGTACCAACGACAGTATCAATGCCAACGATTACGGAAATTACAAAACCGGCGATTGCAGAAACAACAACTTCAAGAACATCGCCAACGATTACGGAAGCCACAACAGCGTCGGCATCATTGCCAACGACAGCAGAAACGACAACACCTCCGACGACTCCCGACATCACAACAATTCCGACCACGTTACTGACGACAACCGAAACGCCAACAACGACAACAACATTGTTGACAACTTCCGACATCCCAACAGCTAAAATGACTAATGAAATCACAACAGTTCCGACGACTAATCCAATGACTGCTGAAACGAGGACAATAACGACAAAACTGCCGGAGACTCTCGTAACCAAAACAGTTCCTACGACATTGCCGACGACAGTGGACGCCACAACAGCGCCGAAATTGCCGAGGACGACTGAAACCACAACAGCTCCAATGACTTCCAAAATCACAACAGTTTCGACATCATTATCGACAATCGTTGATACGACAACAACGACGACAAAGTTGCCGACCATTGGCGAATCCACAAGGACATTACCCAAGACTGTTGAAATCACAACAGGGCAGACAACATTGCCTAAAATTGCCGAAACCAGGACAGAGATCAAGAAATTGTCAGCGATAGCCAAGGGACCAGCAATTCCGACATTACTGATTACTACCGAAACCACCAGAGCTTCCACTCCTTTGAGGACGAGCGCTGAGCAAACGACGTCAGTTAAAAGAAATATACCGTTGGCCACCCACACCACGTCGATGCCTCTTACCGGCACAACAGGTAAAGTAAAAGTAAAGTGTCTTTATTCATACTGGATAACCCTATCAGCTACAAAAGCTGTTCTCCCAAGAGGTCCAGTAAGGACCACCCCTCATGGGTCCAGTGTTACTGCAGGAGGAAACCTGAGTACCCGGCGAAAACCTGCGATGCTTGGCAGAGTCAAACTAGACAACACTCTTCTCACATGTGACTAAGATAACTTTAGTCAGATAACTGCACGGAGTCGGAATCGAACTCTAGTCACAGTGGTGAGCAGTACGTGCACTACCACTGTGCCACCAGCACCCCTTGCGCATTTCCATGATTACGTACAGGAACTTATCCATTTCCAACTGGGTATGGGACAGGGGATCCCCAGAGTCCATGGATCCCAGTATCGTTCTCATTCAAAGTGATTCCCCTACACATGTCCCCCAGGACACTTCACCTCCACTATTTCTCCCTCTGCAACGAAGGTGGCAACACCTGTTATGCATTAACTAGATTAGAATGTTTTGAAGAATGGCACACCGGATCGTCCAAACCCCAGAAGGCCTTTGTCTATACTGTCACCAAGAACTGGCTTATAAATTGTCCTTTTGTTTTCAACTAGGTTATGAACTCCTATCGGCGAGGGGCTCCCCCAGTTACGTATAAGGACTCTAAAGGTGTGTGGTGACCGTTGCAAGAACGATAGCCATACTTCAAATAAGAATGATACTTATCTTTTTCCTTACCAGAATGCTCTCAGGTAGCACGTGATATCTTCATTGCCGTAGACGGTACAGATAGTGTTGGAGGATTAAATTTCGCAAAAGTCCGTCGTTTCTTGGAAAGACTGGCGAGATTTCTGGATTTGGGTCCTGAAAAGACGAAAATTGGTTTGTTAGAATTTAGTAGTGAAGAAAAGACGGAAGTTTTATTCAGCTTCGATTCCACTCAGAACACAGAGAATTTTTTGGGCAAGCTTCAGGACATGTCATATCAAAACGGCGCGACAAGATCCTTTGGGTTTGCATTAAAAACAATTGAAACTTCGGTGAGTTGCTGGGATGTCCTTAGTAATTTTTACTTAAACTGAAGGCAATTATTCTGCCAACAATTTTTCTCGAAATAGATTGCAGTCAATAATATTCCCTAGTCGAATTTTAGTTAGAAAAAAAAAAAAAGTTAAAAAAAGCAGAAAGGACAGAAGCTAAGTTCATGCACAACAATGAATGGTTTCAATTTAGGGTCGAATTATTCTACGAAGTATAAGCGCATTTCTTTAATGATCTAACAGGTGTAAGAACAGTTTCGATAGCCGGTTAGACCAATAAGCAACGTAGATCATAAAAAAAAAACTTGGTATCTTAGAATTTTGAGAGTACGAGCTACCGTCGACAACAACAATGGCTGATGCGACGATTCTGAAAATTCTTGTGTGAAATTAATTTCACCGACGAAATTTTTCATTTCTGATCTAACAGGAGTAATTTCAGATAAAACTTCTATCTTGCTCATTATTATTATTTTATTTATAATTTATTATTATTTAAGTTTATTTCAAAACGGTAACCCTGCAGAACGAATTTATGTCTGTTTTCCAACGGGCCGTTTGTACAATACATAGCCATATATACTGTAAATTAACAAAGACCCTATATAGACATACACGAAAAACATGTGAAACGCTTAATAATGTTATAGTAATACTGGGATGTTTCGCTACAGATTTTCACTGGCACTGGTGGTGATCGTCCTCAAGTTCAAGATCTCCTGATTGTTCTCATGAGCGGCAACTCTGACGATGCTGCAGTAGCCAGCGAGGTTTCCGAGAAACTAAAAGTAAAAGGAGTACGGATTGTAGCGGTCGCAGTTGGCCCGACACCAGAAGAATTCATGGACCAAGTTGAATTAATTGCATCAAGTCTTGACGATATGTTGACAGTATCATTTGAAGATTTAGATCAAATTGGCAATTTTATTTTAAAGGATGTTTGTGGACAACAGTGGGCCATCCCGCAGTGGACGTCCGGTAACAGTAAGTTGCGAGAAAGAGATCTGCAGTGCAAAGTTTCTTTATGAGTACTGAATATATGGCGCTACAGCATGAGGAATAGTTTAAATGTCGTGATAAGTTGTGTTTAGATGCAGGTATGAATGTGCATCTGTCTGTTGGTTTCTCTGTCTGTTTGCAGGTGAGCCATCTGTCTTTTTTCGGTTTTCCTTCCATCCAACAGCGTTCTTCCTTGCTTGTCCGTCAGTGTCTGTTTATCTCTTTGTCTTTCTTTCTGTCTTTTCGTTTGTCGGTGTGCTTGTCTGTTTGTCCATGGGTGTGTCTGTGTGCATGCGTGAATGCGTCTGTATGATTGTGTATGTGTCAGAAGCTATATCAGTATGCGACCAATGTGTGTGTCTCCGCTGTGGTGGTGTGTCTTTTCGTCTTTCTGTTTGCGCGTCTGTACTTGTTGCCTGTGTATCCATTTTAGTCTGTCTGTCTTGGAGCGTGCAAGCCTGGCCATTCATCCACCTACCCACCCACCTGTGAGCCCATCTCTTTGTCCGTCTGTCCGTCCGTAGGTATAAATGCATTTATGTATGTATGTATGTATGTATGTATGTATGTATGTATGTATGTAGGTCTTTATGTATGTAGTTATGTATGTAGTTCTGTATGTATGTAGTTCTGTATGTATGTAGTTCTGTATGTATGTAGGTCTGTATGTATGTAGGTCTGTATGTATGTAGGTCTGTATGTATGTAGGTCTGTATGTATGTACTGTATGTGCGTATGTATGTAAGCAAGTGTGCTCGTATGCTGTTATGCATGTATACCGCAGAAGTCGTTTTATCGCAAAAAGTCTGGAATGATCACAATCATTTTAATCCAACAATTTAGTTGTGATACCAACCACGAAGTTCCCACCCAAAACTATGCCGAGATTTGAGCCAAATGGACGACGTATTTGCAACAGTCAAAAATCAAAAGATGTTCTTTTTGTGGTGGATAGCTCGGAAAATATTACTAGAACTGAATTTGTCAAAGTGAAGGAGTTTCTAAACTATGCAATCACTCGCATGCAAATTCGAGACGACACATTTCGCATTGGTATCATGCAGTTCAGTGACCAGGATACAGCTGTTATGAAGAAGGAAATGTCAAGTGGTGTAGACCACGCCGAGCTTAAGAAGATGTTGGAAATAATGCTGCCACAAACTGGTCTAAAAAGATTCACAGGAGACGCACTTGTGGAAGCAAGTAAAAAGGTCAGTGGCAGCTGATTAACCTGCGGACACAGACGTTGATCATAAATTTACCATTCAGTATTGGCTAATGCTGCCACCAAACAATTCAAAAATATAAACTGAAGTCTGGAGGAGACTGACAGCAAGGTACGAGAGACGGCTACGAAAGTAGCTGGCCCTCAGAATTGGTTCGTGACCGTATTTGACCACATATGTCTCATACCCATGGCTATACCCAAATCGCTACGAACGTTTGATCCAACAAAATGTCACATAAGCTTGACCCATGCTAATGTGACTCGACTATGATTATTAATCTTGACTTTCGTGTTTACTTTTCGACTCATATTTAAGCCTTAGTCCTCGTTTCCTTGTAGTTCTACGAAGTGAACACAGTTGATGAACGTTACGAATCTCCAGATGTGATCATTCTAATTACAAACGGACAAGCCTACGATCAAGATAAAGTGGCAAATGAAGTGAATCTGTTGAAAGCAAGGAATATCAAAATAATTGTGATTGCCATCGGCGAAATGAGGCAACAAGTAGGGTCACAGTGGCAAGCCATAGTGAATTCTACTTACGTATTTACTACATCCACCAATTCACTGCCCCAGTTGTTCGAAGAAATTTGGGCACCCATTTGTTCCGATGTGTATTACCGCAAAAATTGTGAGTAAAAAATTGTAATATATTGTTTAATTTCACTAGACGGTCCTGATGAATTGGCCGTCCAATGCGCTCAAGTAAAACTCTTTTTTCAAGCATCTTGCAGTTCCTTTCGATAGCTTCACTTAATGGCAAATGATCATACCAGCCATACAGAGAAAAGCAAAGAAATGCTTCAATCAGTCTGGCAAATCATTGATGATGACAAACACTAGAGATCCCACGAAAGCCTAAGATTTCGACATCTCTTTTAGTCCTTGTACCTTTTTTATTCTAGTTCGCTTCCGTCTTTGCACAGTTTAGTGTCATTGTTATGGTAACCAAAAATCATTCAGCCCGATTCCATCTCTTTCAGATCCCCCACGATACTTCGATTGCAGTACCCGCCCGCGCGATATATTTTTTGTCGTGGATGGCTCAGCTAGCATTGGTTACAAAAACTTCAGAAATGTTCGAAAACTCCTGCTCGATCTCCTAATTTTGCTGAAAAGACAAAATGCGGATTTAAACATTGGCATCATGCAGTTTAGTGAAATTGATAAAACCAAGATTTTACTGAAACTTGGGAGGAATTCACTTGAATCTGAGTTGGGCGTTGTGCAATCCATGGTTTATCAATCTGGCAAGAAAACGCACACCGGGAATGCCCTGAGCCGAGTGAGCACTGAGGTACGTTCAGGAATTGGAGAATTTTAATGGTTGTTTACAATTATGATTTTGTTCAAATGGAAACTTCGCTGGTATGCTGTATATTTTTTACATAAAGGCGTCCGCAGACTGTTTTTCAGGAGAGGCGAGCAAGCTTGTTAGATTGCTTTCTTTAATTAAAAAATTTTGAATGGCCGGTTCCCCTCATACATCTGCTGAATACCACTACCAGAATGCCTCTCGAAATCTTCGTTGTAAATTTAATCGGAGTAATTGTCTTTCCATTCACTTTGGGAATTCAATGTGTGCATGAAAATGAAAAAAACGCAAAGTGTTCTAGTAGTTACATTCAGTTGACCTAATAAGGAGAACTGGTTATACTTGGATGAGGGAAATTGAACACATTACGTAAGTAAGAATATGTTTATCATATAGTTAAGGAATGGAGTAGAGAACTTATAAAGGAAAATTCTTCTTCATGAACAGTTTCTCACACCTTCGACAAGTATTTAAACTGCCGATAACAAACTAGTACAATATAAATATTATGTTTTATTTAATAATTTTGTGTTTTTATATAAAATCCAAGTTGGGTGAATAGCTGGCTCTTACCTCTCTACATGTTTGGTTTTTTTAGGTTTTCAACAAATATGGAGGCGACCGTCCCTTTGTCGACGATATTCTCATTCTCCTCACTGATGGCAATGCGCATGACTTGCCGCTGGCTCGTGTGATGGCTGATGAGATGAAAAACAGGAAAATTCGTATTGTGGGTATCGGAGCTGGATCGGATTCAAATGTGAAAGAGTTCAAAAGTGAATTGGAAGGCATGGCTTCTTCAAAGGAGGATGTAATTACTGTTGATTTTCCTGACCTCGTAAGTTTTGCCACGAAGTTACTACAAGTAACGTGTGACTGATGTAAAAACAAAAAAGATATTTGTGAATAAAATTTCTGGAGAAAGAGAAGATAAAAAATTAGGAACGACAAAGAAAGGCTCGACAAGAGGCTATGAGTACAAAGTTGTCTTTGTTACAATAAGAGAGAGGCATAAATAAATCGATTTCTTGACATTCTTATCTACTTTTAATAAAAAGGAGGAATGAGGAAATAGATGGAAATGGTAATACGGACGAGGAACCACTGGAGTAGATCTGATATTAGGTAGCATTGACTAACATGATCTTAAGAAAAATCGGAGAAAAACCTGATCTTGAATAACATTAAGAAACATTAATTCAGTTAATATCAACCGTGAACTGTTATTAAGGAACTCAGAAACCTTATTTTAAAAAACGTTGATAAAACATTATCCTTTCAACCGAAAGCATTGACTCGGGCCTACTATTTAACAAATTGATCGTTGTTCAAGTGTCTCTGAATCGACACAGAAACATGAATAACGCCATTTCAGTTGGAGAAATGCCTAGCTGAAACACCAGACGTAGTCAAGTGTTTTTTTGCATTTTCCCGGATGATATGCCGTCTTTCAGGGTTCTGTCGCGATACAGAGTGACGAAAGCCAGTTTCTATTTGTAATTTTTGAAGTGGACGACCTTTAGACAGGGCTGAAGGAATTTTTTTTACAATTGAAATGATGTCATTCGTGTTTCCATCACAGCACAGAGACACTTAAGGCAAGCAATCTTCTACTTGTTAGCAATGAAATAAAAGTGTCGCCAGCCGTGTCTCGGTATTCTGAGAGAAAACGAGTCTTGTCCTAACTGAGCTTGTGTAGTAGAGTGCTTGTGATGTAATAAATATAAAATGCATATATGCATGAATTTTGAGCTTCCCGAAGTGGAAGTATGGAACCCATTGGCATCAATGAAACGACTTTTTCCACCACATGTCTCTGTCCATTTTGTCAAAAATGGGTAAAGGTACAAGTACATTGGCGAGCAGAAGCGTATCCAGCCCATAGGCCTGCAAGCCCTGGACTATAAATTGTTTTTAAAAATAAATAAAACAGAGATGAAATTGAGGTAAACAAAAGAAAACGAAAGGTCAGAACTTACCATTTAAAACTGTTTTTTCAGTGCAATGAGTGCCATTGGCAAACTCGATTAACTTCAGTGACAGAAATGCTCAAACCTAGTGGTTTTCCCAACAGAAATCAACCCCATAATTCCAATTTTTTTAAAATTTCTGAGGAAGCACATCCATCAGACCTCCCCCGAGGAGCCCACACCTTCGGTGTGCTTGTTTGGTCTCCCGGGCCTACAAATACCCTCACGTCTGGTTACGTCTCTGACGAGTAAATTCTTCCCACTTTAATAAAGAATGAATAATTGAAATACATTGCCTGATTGTCGTTTCCGGTTAAACAACCATGTTGATGCAGCTAGCTTCACTGCACCAATATACAATAAGTATGACTACATTTGCAGTATTAATTTTATTGGCAGAAAACTTCACAAAACCAGCTTACTAAAAATATAGTTACCGGGGTTTTTTGATACATTTTCTAGCAATTGCTCTTTCCCATTTTTGATTTATTCTTTTGGTCTAATTTGTTGGTCTAATTTGTTGCTCTAAGCAAACGTAGGACGGTATGTGTGATTAAAACAGGTTGCTTTCCCCTTCGGAAAACATTTTTGACATGACCTTTACCCTAGTAAAGCTGCTTAAATGCCTGCTTTGTATAGAATTTGGTGCTTTTATCAATTAAGTAAGGATTTTGACTATATTGTTTGGACAAACTCTTATTTACACGAAGTCCAAACAAAAGATAAAGTAGGTAGTGTTGAAAAGATAGGAAAAGAACGGCCTTTAAAATGAGCCAAAGTGTACGTTGACCATGATTGTGAAACTTAAATAATTTTTTAGCCGTGTAAGTGCGAAGCCACATTCACCTGCCACAATTCTACGATTTCCGGAAGTAATGAGGTGCATGCGAATCAAGCCAATGCCAACATCACGCAAGACGCAGGGACGTGCTGTGACTCCGCGTTTGGATGATTTGTAAAGAAAATACAACAAAGTGATACTTGTCGACCCCGGTGTTGTAATTTTTGAGTTAAGATGATTATAGAATCTGAAAAGCGACCATACTGAATCTTACTATTACCGTAGTACCCGCAGCTCGCTGGAACAGAACTACTGTTTGAGAAATGGCAAAACAACAAGAAAGTTCTGGTCGACGTAACATCGACTTGAATATAAACTGGAAAGTGTTACAGCCTACAGGTGAGCTACTTGGGTTGTCAGTTTGTACGATTTGTTCGGGGTCTACGATAATATAATTGCTCTTTGAATAAGTTTCGTCGATTTTACTCCCTTGAGATTTCCGAATTTTCCGTGCGTACAGTCTGGGCTTAAACATGTTGAACAGAGTTTCAAGTACTTGCAGCATTTAAACCGTGACCGATCACTGCTACAAAATGTGCACAACAAGCCACTGAGGCATCAAATGTCCCACATATGTCCTACAGTACTGTTATCAATACAATTCGTAAAACGTTTGGTAAAACATTTCCATGAATCCCATCTGCATATTCTGGAATTATTGAATTAGTACACACGCTCTACAATTATTTTTATAAATAATTCACGTTCTTTTGAACCATTTTTGCTCAGTTGGTAATTCCTTCAGCCCGTAGGGCCAAATATCTAGAGTAAGGTTCTTGAACGGAGTTGCTCGAGTGATAGATAAAAACAAATTTTAAGACAAACAAACGTGTAGGAATTTTAAGCTTTTCAAGTTGCTGCCTGATTGCTATGGATTAATTTATACATCTGAAATAGAATTTTAAAGGTTTATTGCGTAAATTTAGATTAATTCTTGGCTGTTTTTTGTCCATGTTGAAATAGCCACAAAAACGAATTATTTGAACTTAATACAATTATTATGCTATATTATAAATCATCGAACGATAGTAACCCTTAGCATTCTTTGCAACCCATCATAATTATATTGATGGCAAACCTAATTTGGGTCAGGACTCTGGATTTAGGAAACCAATATGTTTTGTAACTTGTTTTAACATGATTTTTACGGTTGTTGATCTAATTGTTTTTTTATCTCAGACAAAATTTCTAAAAATTTGTGAATGAGATAGTCTCTAAATCTTGGGAGCTACAACAACCTTTCTTGACTTGTTAATCTGTTTTGAGTGCCATTGCCAAAATTTTAGGAGATAAATTAAACTTTTACCAGTTTCTAGTTTATTTCTGGAAACGGCTGTATTATTGTAGTGAAATTAGAGTAGCTAATCAGTATTCTGCCATGTCTCCAATGTTAGTGGACTGCCAGTTTCCTAGGTCTGTAATCATTTGCAGGTTTACTCATAGTGAATACTGTAGATGACCATCAATTAAGCCAAGCTAGAAGCATTTTATGATATTATGATGATGTTACTCTTGCTATTTTACTCCCAAGAGCTGACATAGTGGCCAACAAGGAGGTGAAAAGTTGAAGTTAATGTGAATGTATGTTTAACTTAAGAGAATTTTAGAATCTAACATAATCAATGTAAACTTTTTAATTCTGAAGTCTATAATATATTTGGAAAAAGACCATTGAACTGATTATAAAAAGTAATGAACTTAACTATTTTTATTTATTTACAGTATTTACTAATTTATTAATTCACTCAATTACTTATCTATTTATTTATCTTGACTCATTAAGGGGCTGGGCTCGTCCCTTTGACAAGTAAAATCATCTGGCATTAGCTAGAGTAAAATATTAGAGCATGCCCTTGCCTCCTAATTGGTTAATATTCACATATCCATACACTTGTTAATTCATTTGTTTGTTTGATTGTTTGCTTATGCATTTATTTGATTTGATTAAGTGAATACCAGTGGGTGTGCAATAAGCATTGTACAATTTTTGAATTCATTATTAAAGTTTAAAAGCTGGTAATTAATATATTCCAGGTAAAATGTTTGCAATTAACAACTTGGTCAGTCATACCGTAAATAGTACAAAGGATATCATAATATTGTAAATTATCCCATAGGCATAGCCAGAAAATAAATAAGGAGGGAGGCAGAGAGCAATGACCCAGTGTTTCGCTGTTGTGTCAAAGGTGCCATCAAGTGCCAGCTGCAGAAGCTTTTGTGGGGTTGGGGCCTTGCTCCTCAAGGAAATTTTGAAAGTTCTGGGTCTCTGAGGTGGTGTTTTGTGTTTGAGAGCATTTTTGGACAAAATTTAAGTATCATAAAGGTACGACGGTGATATACCATGTGACCAAAGGGGGGCAGCTGTCTCCTTCACTATATACCTGACCAACACTGGCTTTATCTCTCACAATTGCTCTTTGAATTGACAGGAAAGAGCCAGAACTCATTGGCTGAGGATGCAAATGTAAATTTTCTCCATGGGTGTTTTCCTAGTGTAAAGAAATCAGAAATCAAAGAAATAGTTCATCATGAAGACATTTTAGGAAATGTTGACTTAGCAATACTCCAGCTGCTGGAACATCCTAAGGTGAAAAACAGCAATATCACCTCTGGCAGTCATACCTCCGTGAAGAATGCTACAGAAAACGTTCTGGCCAATTTAAAGGCACAAAGACGAGGTGCAGGTAATATTGAGAAAGCTATTTTTCTTTGGTTATGTTGGCAGGTATGACGCAGTACATATTCAAGTCTTCAAAGCCAACGTGTTGCATGCTACCTCATGATGAGGACTGCGAATTAGGGAGTACTTGGGCAGTTCTGGAAGGCCGTAAGGATCCGCCCTCTGGTAGAATCTTACTACTTAAGTTGATGTCGTGGTTACTGTAGAACTGCAAGGCGACTGGACCAGTTGCTTCCATTCCTTTCAGTTTAGAACGAGAGCGAGTCTTGCCGCTTCGTCATGGGTAAGGAATCCCTGCAAGTCCAATTGATTACATCACTCCATCTTGCCATCTGTCTCCCACGTCTTCTTTGTCACGTTGGACGTCGTAGCTTATGTTTGCGTGTAACTCAGGTTTCACGTGGTTTGAATAGCCTATCCCGATAAGAATTAAAGGGATAGGCTATTCTCTCCTTGCACTAGGACCCCGAATTACCAACTTTCCAGGGGGGCCTGTTATTGGCCGAAGGAATGGGCAGTCAGCCGGTTTGGTCCTTTCCTTTTGTGTACCCTTGGCTAACGGACTGTTGATTGGCACTTCAACAAGCAACCAATGAACAGCTGGAAGAGTGAAATACGCAATGATCAGAATTGTGGGCTTTTTCTATTTCATAGGTGTCGAGAAATTGCTCAATCAAGCACGTGCATATTCCGATGACAAAACGGGACAGGACATCTCAGATATCCCTCAGGAACGTCAGTGCCTGTCTACGAAAGTAGACGAAGATATCATGGCAGTATTCATGAGGGGTTATTCCTTTCTAGTTTTCAAAGCGAAGCTTGATGAGCTTGAAACAGAAATCGAGTGGAATGGAGGAAGCTCTACCGTTACGATGTGGAGACGAAGTTACTCGACCTCCGGCAATGCGTGGTCAAAGGAGTGTAGAAAGGTTTTGTCAGAGTTCATGAGTCGTTACGAAAAAGTTACTGTCCAGAAATCTGTAGACTCCGCAGTGATAAAAAAGTTGCCACAACTGGAAGAAAAGATGCCCCAGGGAAAACTACTGGTAAAGTCACAAGGAGACGTGCTGGCACTGTTGCTGGTTTGCTTAAAATCTGACACTGAACCGTTGTTAGACACTCTGCTAAAATCTGTTAGAGCTATCGAGAAGGAAGAGGATCGTAAAAGAAACTTATTGGAAGTTGTAAAGTTGAATAGCATATGTCGCGAGCATATGATACTTTTGAAGCAAACTGGATTTAACAAAGAACTTGTGGTTAAATATCCGAAACTAAAGGTGACGTTGGACTTGGAGAAAAATGAGCTGAGGTTTGAAGGACCCTCTATTTGCGTTGGTGAGGCGATCAATGCTAAGTACAAACGATTTATCTCCCGGATCACTGAGGGACTAGTAACCCTGCCGTCAAGTGTTATTGGAAGCTTTATATCCAGGCGATCGGTGCAGAAATACGTTAGGAAGAAACTTGCCAAAGATAAAATTTCTGCTGTGTTCTTTCATGAACGGGAAGAGGTCGTAAAAATTGTAGCTGCAGATTCGTCTGAGTATAGCAGGCCAAGGTCTGCTTGTCTAAGGCTGTAATGAAGGTCAAGGTACCACTGCTGCCGGAGAATTACTCTATTCTTCAAAATGAAAAGTGGAAACGGCTTTTTCTAAAGTTGAAGAAACAGGAACTTCTGCAAGTTTGCGTAGACATGTGGTTGAGTTCGTTTATTTTATATGGTGTTTCAGAAGTAGTCCTTGACGCTAAGAAGGAAATCAGGGACCTCATTGAAACTGAAAGGGTTCAGAAGATATGCAAGAAGATTTCTAAGGATATGGCTCGCTTTCTTAAGAACCACATGTCAGAAGAGTTTAAAGATATTGAGAAGCAATTGAAAAGCAAAAGTGTTTTCGTTCAAATCGATCAAGGCACGGGAGTTGTGCATATCAAAGGAAAAAGAGAAGGTATTCAATCATGCATGGAGCTCCTTTCTAAACTCTGCTTATCGGTTGCCACAAAGAAGGTTGAATTCTGTTCACCAGGTGCGAGCGAGTTGATTTCCGGTGAAAACGGCCAACGACTTGTCAAGATGCTCACAGTGGAGAAGAAATTGATGGTTAAAACGATTATTCGAAAGAAACAAATCTCGAACGAAACAGAAGACGACCCAGTTGAGATATCATCCATTCAAAAGCCAGTTGAGCTGACTATTCGAAGCAAAAAGAACACAAAGTTAGCCGATTCCAGACAGAAAGAAGGGATCAAGTTGTCCTTAAAATATGGCAACATAGCTGATGAAAAGGTACGTACTGTACTTCACTCTGACAGTGAAACTAAAGAGATTTGAAAGGTGTCACAAGGTGATCAAGGTACCTCTATGGGTATGAACAAATACTCTCGAGATTGCTTAGGCAAGGTGAGACAAACACTAATCATGCTTAAACCCAAATTTTGAAAAAATGTGGACATCAAAATTGACTGATTTCCGAGGTGAAACGTGCCAAGTGTAATACATCACTAAAAGTTTTGAGCTCTAGTTCAGTTCTGATTAATTAAACTTTTAAGGCGACTTTCTCGTGTAAAGTTACCTCAAACTTTCCTGGTACATTGTTATGTTGTCTTCGTTTTTTTTCTTCTTCCCAGGCTGATATCCTGGTCAATTCTGCCTTGCCGAATCTGAACATCCCCACTGCCTGTGGACTGGCGCTAAACAAAGTTGGTGGACCGTCTTTTGTAGGCGCATGTAAACCTCACACCAATCTACAAATGGGAAAGGTAGCTTGTACCACTGGTGGGAACCTTGCTTGTCGTTACGTACTTCATGCTGTATGTTGTAATTGGGATGGTAACCAAGGAAAGGCTGAAAAGGTAATTCAGTTAATGCTGATGATTATAATCGTTGATTACATTACTGTGGAATTGTTACAGAATATCAAGATCAGTTGAGCATGACATTCGACTAATTTTCTGACAAGGTTATGCTTTCCCCGAACATGTTAAATAGAAGTCAAATATCTAGCTTCAGTTAAGTATCATAAAAAGTGTTTGTTACTTTCTTAAATTTATTGGCAGTTGGAATAGTTTAAGCAACGAAAAACAGTAACCTGAAGCACGTTTGAATATGAGGTCAGATTAAAACAACTGTTACATTGGTTTTTAATCCACTTCTTGCTATTTTGATGTCGGTTGATAACCTATAACGTTTAATATGTCGCGTATTTAGCATTACAGATCTTCTCAACATGAACTGTGCTAAAACTATTTTTGACTTACGGATAATACGTAGCAGCATTTGTGACTCCATGGCGGCGTTAGTCAAAGTAAAATAGTTCAAGACCCATCTGAACAGAAGGGAGTTGATTATCTGTCATTTTCTCATATGGTTGGACATTTTTGTCACCTGACTGCTTTAGATATAAAACTACCTCTTGGTTTGCATTTCACTTTACGCATGACTCTGACAAAAGACCTTTGCTCGAAGCGTTAGTTCCTCCTCTTCACATTCTCGGTAGTACAAAACATTTAAACTTTTATTATTTTTTTTGGGATGCTTAACTTTCACAAATCAGTTATTAGAGTATCGATTTAAACCGTACAACAGCCAGTAAAGATGTTTTTACTGTCAAGAGTTTTTCTCTAATCTTATGCAATCGACCAAATTCTTCGGCTGCTTTGAGACTGGACTAAGGAATTTTTTTTCTCCGACAGGTGCTACATTTACTTTTATCGGAAATTCTTCACAAATGCGTTGAACTTGGAGCGAACTCCGTCGCCCTACCAGTCATTGGAAGTGGTCATCACAAGTTTCCGGAAGGCGTTGTCTTTCGAGTGCTGAGAGAAGAAGTAGAGAAAGCTAGTGCTCGTTATCCGTCTTCTTCATTAAAAAACATTCGAATTATCGCCTTTGATTCAAACGCGAGTCAAGCAAGCCAGCCGGTTTCAGCTTTCCAGGTGACTCCGGAATCAGCGTGCAGGGTTGCTCGTGAGATGTCATTTGGGCAGATCCTCGTTTCGCTTCGCGAAGGTGACATTACTAAGTACCCTGTGGACGCCATCATCAACACACTGCCTCGTGATTTAAACCTTTCAAACGGTGGTAGTTTGTGCGAAAGAATTTTTCAAGCTGGTGGTCAAGCTATTCAGGAAGAGTTAAATTCTTCAGTTAAGAAATCGACCGGGTCCGTCATTAAAACAAATGCGGGGTCAATGACAAACACACGATTACTTCTACACTTTATACCATCCTCAGCTGACAATTCAGATCTTCAACACTCGATAGAAGAGTGTTTCAATGTTGCCAAGTCTCAGGCATTGAACTCCGTTTCCATCTCCACACTTGGGAACAGTTCAGTCGAAGTAAGTCCCGCAAGATCTGCCAAGGTCATTGTAAACGCAGTGAAGCGTTTCTCGATATCAAAGCATCGATTAAGCGTTAACATAGTAGTTTCTGAGAAAAAGATGCTCACCTGCTTTGAAGCTGCACTGCAAGGAATCGCAACAGAGAGCGACACACCACCATTAATTTCAAGAACAAGCGACTCGCCACAGCATGGTAAAGGTACCCAGGATATTCTGGCTCGGTTTAAGCCAATAAGGATAGGAGAGGCAAAGGAAGTGGTGATTCTTCACTTCTTAGCTACTTTACAACAAGAAATTGATACGTCTCTTCAGGAAATAAATAAGTTCGTCAAAGATCACATTGGAACAAAAAATATTGAGCACGAAAAGATATGGAAAGTCCTTAAGAAATACTGGTCCGAAACAGAAGACCTTGCTCGTGTGTATGATGTGAGCATCACTTGTCAAACACACTCTGTAGCTTCTGTGGAGGGCTTGGTGACAAACGTCTCGGACTGTAAAGAGAAGCTCTGGCATTTGTTTAACAAGTACGTCGAGGACGAGTGCAAGACGAATCAACTTGAGTTTATTTCCAAGAACGTTCAGTGGTTCTACTTTAACAATCGGGAGTCTGTACCTTACAATAAAGAAATAAACGCAGATGTTGAAGAAGCCTTTATGGAAAACAAAGAGAGCGTCTCGTTTGTTAACAGTAATAATCATTATGCTATTGATTTCAGTGCTATGACAGAGAAGAACCGAACCACTGGTGAAGTAAGGAAAGTTACCCGAACACCTTTGAGAAGTACAGACTCAGGTAAATTGTGGCGAATCTCGATCATAGAGGATGAGCCAAAAAGTTCGTCATCTCCTCAATACCGTTGTGACCAGAGTTAAACTTTTACGCCCCAATAGTCAGGGGGAAAATGCCAGAATTAGTGCTCGATGTTTTTTTGTTATTCATCTTGAATTATTTGTGAGTATTATCATCAGATTTGTAACCATTTAGTTTTGAGTGCCCGGTAATTTGCCCCGCAGTCATTTTATCCATTGAAATTGTGCCGACGAGTTGCAAATCTTTCATCATTATGTTTGCATAATTTTTAGAGTTGTGCAGAAATTCTTCATTATCTGGTTTATTTTTCCTCACATGCAGATTAGTTAGGGCAATAGTAGCACCATAATTGATGCAGTAAGTTGAACTATTTGCCGAACATTCATCTTGCTGACCCAGAACGTCACCTGAGACGTAAGATCTGTATACCATGATACCATTTGACGTGAGACTTTCAGTTTCGTTCCACAAAAATGTGTTTATTTTACATTCAATTTCTGTAACTCTTACCTGCCATCTCCTAGGTATAGCTCTCCCGACTCAGTGGGTACCACAAGAAGAAAGTCAACTTGTGCAACTGGTTTCTCTTGAAACTGGCTCCTCGGAATACCGCCTTGTCCACAACCTCTTTAACGTGAAAGGAGTAGGCAGAAAAATAGTAAAGATCGAAAGAATCCAGAATCCTGTTTTGTATAAAGCGTATCTTGTAAAAAAGCAGACCATGAAGGAACCTGTGAACGAAATGCGATTGTTTCACGGGACAGTCGAAGCCAACATTCAGTGGATCAACGCTAATAACTTTAATCGCAGTTACGCAGGAATCAATGGTAGGGAACGGATAGATATTATGTGAAAACATTAGCTTACGAATACCTTATCCCTAGTGTGGTAACCTGCGGGGCAGATGGGTCAGTTTGCCCCCTCGGAGGGATGGAAATAAATAAAATCGGGACGAAAATGAGAAAAAAATGGGATGGAAAGGAAAACGTCGAGGAAAGAAGTAGGGAAGAAAGAAAAGAGAGTGAGGGATATGCTTGAAGATGTAAACGGAAAAATGTTGAGCAAGGAAGTCAAATATTGCGTTTTTAGGGCTACCAAGTATGGTCTCTTCTATATTGGATATGGGATGCCGACGTTAGATAAGACGGATTCTATTAGGTCAAACGGTACATTTCCTTTTATTCCTCTACCACCGCAATCCCGCCGACAGATAGGACACTTCTTGTCCCTAATATGAATTAGCTACCTTACAGTGTTTATGTATACCTGGACTAAATATTTCTGGCCCTGGAAAGGGAAGTTAAATATCGATCCCAATTAATCATGGGTACCAATGATGACCCAACCATTGCCGGAACGGGAATAAATTTTTGTCCCTCCGGAAAGACAAAGTTGGTTACATCATTGACTCTTTCCGTTCTGAGGCGTTTTCCCGCGACGAGTAAAGTCGTCTGGCGTTTGCACGAGTAAAATAGTTTGACTTTAGCCAGAGTAAAATTAAACAGGCCGGTCAGTTGAGAGGCTAATGTGCACTGAACTTTATTATAACTAGAAGGTAGGCTGACAAAAAATGAAGCCAACAAGGGTGGACACAGAGGCATTTTTGGACATTCAAACCTTTGCGTGGGAATGATTATGATGAATTGAGGACAGGTGACCGTGCGTCGAATTGAAACACAATGACCTATGTTTTCATTTTTGTCCCGTAGGTGTAATGTTTGGGGACGGCGTGTACTTCGCTCGAAGCGCAGCTTATTCGCTCCGTTATTCCCGTCCCAGCACAAATCAGCATTGTTACATGTACGTCGCTAAAGTACTTGTGGGGAAATATTCAGCAGGCCACAAAGGACTGAGGGCTCCACCATCGAGAAACGACCCCGGCAATCCAGGACTCTTGTACGACTCAGTTGTGGACAACGTTAAATCTCCATTGATCTTTGTTGTATTCCTAGATCACCAATGTTATCCCGAGTATTTAATTACGTTTACATAAGGTAGTAAGACTTGTCAGTTGGGTTTGATGGAACCAGTGGCTCAGCCAGAAAATTCGTGACGCCTGGGTCGAGAAGAGGCCGACCACGTCACACGGATCCATCCATTGATCGAGACACTATCGACAACATGTTCTTCTGGAAAATTTAGGAATTTCTGAATCTTCGAATGGAAATTTATGACCGGTATGCAGGGGACGGGAAAAGTCAGACTTATATGATTTGGTCTTGACATATTTTGAATTTAACCGGTGTAGTCAAATTTAATATGCCAGATAAGTTCCAGCAACGGCCATGGTTATGGCTGTAGTCCGTTCCCAGGCCCCGCGTCGGCCTACGCTGCTGGATGGAATTGTGTTTCATGACCACACCAAGGGAGGGATTCTTGCTTGCCACAATCTGAAACAGATAAAAATATTCTATCCTCGACGTTTCGAGCAAAGGCCCTTCGTCTGGAGAGTTCTCTTTCTCTTCTCTTTCTACTAACTTTCCAGACGAAGGGCCTTTGCTCGAAACGTCGAGGATAGAATATTTTTATCTGTTTCAGATTGTGGCAAGCGAGAATCACTCCCTCGGTGTGGTGTTGTTGCACCGTTGCCTACGCTGGACCAGCCTTGTTGATGATTCATGTTTTGGGCCATCTGTACGATATCATCGAGTGGAAAAAGCACATCTTTAGAAATATCTTTTGTGCGAATATCTTGTGTCTTATAACCTTTGGCTTATAGCTTGTTTTACCAGTAAGGTAATCTCAAGACGTATGAAAGCTAGAGCATCTTAATAGAGAGACTCAGTATATGCCACCGTTTAACTTTTACCCTTACATTTAGTACAGCTTTATTTGGCACGAATTTTTTTGGAACCGAGTTTTATTAAACGAAGTGAAAAGTTAAAAGGTTGATAACTGCCGTAACTGATCTCAACCTTTTACGCCATTCTTTGAGATCAGTCACTGCAGTTATCAACCTTTGAACTTTTTACTTTATTTATCACTGTCCACCCAGTATTCTATTCTTATTTTATTAAACGAGCTTCATTTGTTTTAACCGGTCTTTAATTTAAACCTATGGTTGTTGTTTTCTCGGGTTATCTGTTGGCAAAAAATTGCCAAATACTTTCTTTTCTATTCTCAGCAGCCTCAATAAATCTCTTCCAAAAGAATGGTAAGAATCTGCATCCAGTTATAAACTTACATCAAATCTTTTTATTAGTGGTCTCTACCATTTTTAGTATCCCTGTTTTCACTTTGCTGAGGCAATCATTTTTGGGGATACCTTTGGTGTGAAATCGCACTCAAGTTATATAAAATAGGTCAATGATTTCAAGAAGATTTATCGTAGTTTTTGAAAAAATTGAAATTCTGATTGGAAACTTTCACCGAAAAACGCCTTGACGCAAAGGTGTCGCCCTTCTGGCGATCCATTAATAGCTGGTCTGCAAGGTCGGTTGGCCACTGCGAAAAACCAGATTTGCACAGCTTTTGTGTGACTTTTAGTTATCCCACAAAAAGAAACTCTAAAAGAATGAAAGAAAAAATTACCTCATGGAACGAGAGGATGGGTATTTTCATCGTAAAACTTAATTAAGTAAGAATATTAAAGTAAGAATCTAATTCGTAGAAAAGCAATATTCCTTCACTGACGTGGAAATCATCGAAAAGACGCTAGTGAAAAAATAGAACAATTGGTAATGTGAACGTCATCGGTCATGGTAATCTTAATGGCAATTTTTGTGGTAGTGGTAATGTAAGTGGTAGTGTTAAAGTTAATGCTTGTACTAATGGTAATGGTAGTGTGATGGTAATGGCAAAGCTAATAGTAGTGGTGTTGGAAATGAAAATGTTAATGGTAACGGCGATGGTGATGGTAATAGTGATAGTAATGGTTATAGGAATGATGGTTGTAATTGTAATGGTAATGGTAGCGGTATTGGTACTGTTAAGGGTAATAGTTATGGTAATGATGATTGTAATTGTGATAGGGGTTATTGATAAGTAAATCTGAGTCTAAATTTTTAGTTAACAATGAATTTGATCAATAAAATCGCGTTTAAAATCTCGAACCTCTGGTTTAACTTTATAGTTTTAACTTTGCTTTTTCGTTATTTTAATCTCTGTTCTTCTTACACCATCTTTCATGAAGAACTAGAGAAATTTAAAAGTATTATGATTCAGATTGGTTATCCTATCAAGTTCTTGGATAATTGTCTTCGCAAATTTTTGGATAAATTTTTTTGCCTAGCTTCTACAACGACCTCGGTACCTAAACGCATTCTTTTGTTTACTCTACCTTTCACCCGTCAACACTCTTTTCAGATTCGCAAACAAGTTGTTAAACTTTTTTCTTCCGCTTTTCCCCAAATTCAGGTTCGAGTCATTTAAAACTATTCGACACCTTTTTAGCTTTTTTCCTTTTTAAAGATCAAATTGCTCTTGCACTTAGATCTCGCGTAGTTTATAAATTCAAGTGTCAATGCTGTGAGTCATTGTATATAGGTGAAACCATTCGCCATCTACACGCGCGTGTTTCTGAACACATGAGAGTTTCTGCTTACATGGGAAAGCCTATCTCCGTCACCACTTTATCTGCTGTTTTAACACACCACAAACAGACTGGCCACCCTGTTTCTTTGACTGATTTTTCTATTCTAAGCTCCTGTTCTTCTAACTTTGAACTCCTTCTCAGAGAGAGTCTACTAATTAATAAGATAAATCCTTCGCTCAACACCAAGATCAGTTCCCTTCCTTTAACCTTGTTCTAGTCGATATTTTTCCTTGGTTAATTACATGTTTTTCTGACACATGCACACCTGGATTCACTCACGCATACACTTCATCTCACATATTCTCTCTCAGCCTTCGGTTAATTACTTCCTGTCATTGTAAATAGATTATCATATAGTCGAGATCACCTTGTAAATTTATCACTTACTCTGAAGATGTTGCAGGATTAGCAACGAAACGTCAGCTCAATAAAAAATTTTCTTTCCCAGTAACTCATGCCTCTATTAATATGGATTTAATCAAAATTATATGTTGGGCTTTGATATTCCTAACAAGATTACGCTTTCCGCCTAGTTCCTCAATTGCCACTATATCGAACCTCTGGCACGGAAGAGCTAATTACACTACATTTTTTCTTGTGAATCTTGAGACAGTACGAAGTGGTAAGCAATCACAACTAACTACTGAAACAGGAGACAAAACAGCACATTTTCTTCCAAGTATAGCAAACAACATTCTCCCTTCCCGTCGAGTTCGATTCCAAGGAAAACCAATTCTTCCTGGAACGCACGTTTTCAAAATTAGAAAGTGTCTTCTAGCTCAACTGCCTGCTAGTTCATTTATTTCGGGTTTCGTGGTAAGGCAGTAACTGAAAGGAATCTTTAAGTTGGCATCAGTTAATCGAAGTTTTAGTTCCGAAAAACGCCTCGTATTCGTTAAAGAAGTTTAGGTTACTTTAATGACAATCAAACCAACCACGTTCTAGTCGAATGCACGCATATCCATAAGGAAGACTTTCACTTTTGGTTGCTTATTGTTGGGCACACCTTCGCCGGTCAGTCTGGGTAAATGTGTCGCAACGAAAAGTGGATCCATCAAAGGAAACCATAATAGTTAAAAACGTCATTACGTTGCAGGTATGAGTTTGTAGTGTTGCAATAACTTGAAGTTAAACATTAAACAGCATTTAGATAAACATTAATTTGGTTGGGTAGGCCAAAAATCAAGGAGCGATCAAGCAGTCACAATTAGACCTTAACACTGAGTAAATCGAACGACGAAATTGATGTCATTCGGACATCGAAATACTTTGAGTGACTACTGGTACAATTTTATGAACGAGATTTGTCTCAAAGTGCGTGCTTTTATCTTTCAAAATGACGTTTTCTTATCCATATTTTGTTCGGAATCTTACCACTGTCTGTTGACAGATGTTTTAGCAAACGTGGTTGGTTCAAGCGACACGTACAGTGCAAAGCACAGCAATCAGTTCAAGAAAAGATTAAAATTTTCATTTCATAGAGATTACCTAAGTTTTTAGCAAAAAAACTAGGCTGAAACTGAGGAAATACTAAGACGAGTAATTAATTCGAGATAACCCATCTACGACATTTGGTTTGTATGTCTGATCCTAAGTAATAGCGAGGAGAGCTACGAAAACGAGGAAGCAAGTGTACATTGCAGATAAGTATTCCATAACTAAGTTTAAACTACTTCGCAACTAACAGTCTAGATACAGCTCATTTACTTAGATAATAGATAAAACATTTGTGACATTAAGAAAAAAAAGAAGAGCAGGCATTTGCAAGGGTAAGATTTTCAATCGAGGACTCAATAAAATTAAGAGCAAATGGAGACACACATAACTCAGTTGTTTGCGTTTATGTGCTGTTTGGTGATACTTGCACACTTGATTTCTCCCGAAACGTCCAGGAAAATTGCGCAATAACAGGAAGGGTTTTATTTAAATGCATTCTATCAGAATATTTCATAGGAGATTAGCGATAAACAGCCACGTTCTCCGAAGTACTTTCCACGACATATTGTGGAGCATAAGTGGCTTCTTTTCGCTGATGCGTCTTGGTAAGAATGTCAAATGAATTGTTGTAGGTCGTAGACAGCTGTCCAAGCTAAAACCGAATATCTTAAATAATGAGAACAACCTTAGAAGTAAAAAAGTAATTTCGAGTTTGAAACCCGAAACCTTTTTTGCACCTTTGTTATTTAATAACCATATCTTAAACGGCTAAATATAGTGTAAGGATATATTCTACCAAATATTTCGCTATTAAATTATGTTTAGCGTTAAAGTTAAAAGCTGCAGGAGATTCGACATGGTTTCTTTGTTCAATAAAATACCTGGCGATCTTTTCATCAAAGTTGCCGCCAATAGATAATCACAAAACGATATAACGAGTTTACATTTAGGACTGCTGACTTTTTCGCTTAACGCAACTAAATTTGCATATCATTGCACCTAATTTCATGTCTTTGGTACAGCTATGTGATCCGCCGTCTCTTCTCTGATTGCGAATCTGGTAATGGAAGATACTGAACAAAGAGCATTAGCAACAACACCTGTGAAGCCTTTGTTCTGGAGACGATTTGTCGATAATGTCAAATCTGCGATATGCAAAAGTAAAGAGTAAATTTTTTTGACCAAAACTTAATGGAGCAGTCGATTCATTCCACGTAAGACCTTGAAATGAATGACTGCTTACCTTCCTTGATTTTGATAGTCAAAAGAATAGGACACGAAAAACTGGGAACAATTGTATCTCGTAAACCAACACACATTGACAAGTATCTGCTATTTGACGTTCTCACACCATCCAATGTGTCATAAAACCCCGATTCAAGATCTTTGTTTTTGAAAACCTAAGAGCATTCCATCTAGCCCCGATTGAAGGGAAAAGGATGACAGCATGTATTCTATGTTTTAAAGACGATTAAGTATCCTAATGATATCCTACTCCTTTCCCGCACAATTACAGAGAATGAAAATTCGAAGATTGGTTTTGCGATTATTCCGTATACTCAAGGAATTACAGAACCAATTAAAAGTATCTGAGTAGTTTTGACGTAAGAGTTGCGCAAGTAAAAACCATAACTGACGCGTTATATAGGGCATATTTTTGGAAAACGCAAGGAATGCAAAGGAACAAAGAAAAGAATCTGATTCCGTGCAATGAATGTGATGAGGAGTACATAGGCCAGACAAAACGTCAATTTGGGATGCACTTAAAAGAACGTCAAAAAGCTGGGGTTTTTTCTAAACAGAAGACAAAATTCTGCTTTGTTAGAGCACACGTATCAAACCAACCATACGATTAGGTGGGGAAATTCTAGAATTATCACCACCAATCCGCGATATCATCAAAGACGCTGTCTTCAGACGTGGTATATCAACTGCTCCCGCAACCGAATGAATCTGGCAAAATTTTGGGAAAAAAAATCCAATGGATATGAAGAATTCTTATCACCTGGGGCATGTAAACTTCTTTTGGGAGAAAATGGCAAAGAGTATTTGAAGATGATTGAAATGGAACAAAAGGTTGACATCGTAGTTGAAAGATGTGTGAAGCAACCGATAGAAGCACCTCCTTTACCGCCAAGATCCAGGACTAGACTGGCAAGTACGTTGCCGAAGGAACGGATTTACAATCAGTGTAAATTCACTACAAAAGACGGAGTCCAGGTTTCTTGGAAATATGGTTCTATAGAGAAGGAAGCAGTAAGTTTAGGCATAACATAAATAAGATACTCAATAAATAAGAGTTACGTTTTACAAATTTCTTATTATTTAATCTTTTAAATGATGAGAAATCGCTTTCAGATCCTATCTGCATTTTATTTTGTTTGTTAAAACTTACTCAAGACGCTGAGAGCCACTCAAGATGCTGAGATCCTCTTAATGCGCTAATTTGTGAAGAAAGTTTGGAAATTTATGCTTTCTGAGCCGAAAAAATTAACTTTTTCTCCACCTATAAAGTCACGTGTGTCTCTATCACGTATAAAGACACGACACGGTAATGATTTTCTTTTGTATTTTCTTCATGAATTATTAATGAATTTTAGAAATATAATATAAATATATATAAATATATATAAATATATATAAATATATATATATATATATATATATACCAATCCACGAAGATGTAAAATTCGTATCTTCGCAAGGTTATGTTATACACTTGACACAGGGATACATCTCCAAAGAGTTGATAAAGTGAAGTTGTTTTAAAGAGACAATTCTTACTGATTTAGATGTAGATACACTTTACCCTTATTAGTCTTCACTTTTTATTTCAAATGTCAAGGTTGATATTCTGGTCAACTCTGCCCACTCAGATCTCAACAACCTCACAGCATGTGGAGAGGCACTTAACAAACGTGGTGGGCCACTGTTCATTGAAGCCTGTAAAGAGTATACTAATATTCCACAAGGCGACATAGCACGTACCCACGGTGGACACCTTGCTTGTAAGTTTGTGTTGCACGCCGTGTGTTGCGACTGGGACAGAGGACAAGGAAAGGCGGAAAAGGTAAGGAAGTTTAGAGGTATTATACAGCCAGAAGCAGTCTTAGGGAGAGTATGATCTATGACTATCCACTCAGAAAAGTTGATGAAAGTGATTTTAAAATTCAATAAAACAGTCCAGAGCTCGAAAATTTGTTATTCTTCCTGCTTATCTGGTACCCCATTTTTTTTGACCATATAATCAGCTTGAATAATGTTTGTAATGTACCGAGAGTTTCGTAAGTGGGTATATCTCAGGGTATCAACTAAACCATAAGCGTATGAGCCGGGGGGATGGGGGGCTGTAACCCCAACGATTCGGGCATCGTCAAATTTTTCGAGCGACATTTCCATTTTTCGGGCAGCGGCAATGGTCACAGGAAGTTTCATTATACATTTATGTATTTTGTTTGTACCTATTTCAATGTCATTTTAGTATTGCGTAAAATATATAATAAGCGTAGTTTTGTTGAAGGCATTGCTGAGTGGTTGGTTCATTTTGAAAATTCGGGAGGGGGAAGAAAATTTTCAGGCAACAGGGCTCAGTTCCCTCTGTTGAAGTCGGTCTCTTACGCTTATGGACTAACCAAAAAGAAAAACTATTTGCTTGGTCAATCTTAACGGGAAAACTTAGTGATGCTCATGCCTTGCTTAACTCTTTCACTGCGAGGGCAGTACTCTCTTCCTTAGAAGAGTAAAATTGTCTGGCGGATAGCCAGAGTGAAATAATACAAGTCTTATGCCGCCGGGAAGATAGTAAGATTAAACCCGCGTAAAATCTCAGTAAACCACAGTTAAATAATAGGCTATAAAGTGCTTTTTAGGTGGAAAAAATGAACAGTTTAGCCTTTCCATTCTCTCTTTTTCTTCTAACTATCGGCCGGTGATTTTATGTGGCGGTAAGAAACATCATAGTGGATAAATGGATAAATCATAATGGAATGAATGGATAAACTGAAATCCTTGATTTATTTTCTAATTTCTTTACAAACAGCTTTTCGCTTGGCAAACAGTTCATAAACTCATTCGACAGGATATGGCTCAACGAGTGATCGCATGGTATTAAAGTTTATTAGTTCATGATCACCTTGGATTTTGCTGCTGAACCGTGGTTCTTAAAAGCACGTGGTAACCCCTAGTTAATGTTAATTAGTTAATATCCCAGGGTTAATATATGTTATCCCTGGGGCATTAACTAGTCGTCTCGCTGTACAAAAACCCAGCAATAAACAGAACGATGAAGTTCAAATTCGTTTTTAATCACCGAAATCAGATAGTAATACACTATTACATTTTGTATGAAGCCTCTGTGATAATGAACTAAGTACGTTAGTTCGCGCTTCGGTTAATACACAAGTAGTTATCCAAGTTTCGGTAACTAACTCATACTTTTTATTTAACTTCGTGCTGCCAAGCGGTAGCCGAATGTCAGGATATTCCTGAATTATTCTAGCTTAGAATAGGACAGATGACATGAAAACGTTCTTCAAGCTGAAATACTCCTTGGAATTTATGGAATTAAATAATAAATAGAGATATTCTTTGTGCGAGTACAAAACTTTCCTAAACGAGTTCTTCATTCTTTTATAGCTTCTCCGTGACCTCGTGAAGAAAATCCTTGACAAATGTA
Organism: Heliopora coerulea; assembly: GCA_030142905.1. Lineage (NCBI taxonomy): Eukaryota > Metazoa > Cnidaria > Anthozoa > Scleralcyonacea > Helioporidae > Heliopora > Heliopora coerulea. Next base: position 1,537,988 of record JASJOG010000068.1, on the reverse strand, counting down.
TCGAGCTAAATGCGTCATCTCTAGCCATGCCTGCGATTGGGACTGGACAACACCGCTTCCCAGAGGAATTGGTTTTTAAGATTGTCAAAGAACAAGTGGAAAACATGACCATTTCTGATTCTTCCCAAGTGTGCCTAAAAGATATTCGGGTGATCGTCTTCGATGACAAACGACTACGAACGACACAAACGATGAATCAAGCCACAAGCCAACCAGCTCCATTTACGCCAGTAACTAATGAACCCCTTGTTGCTAGTTCTCGAACACTGTGTTTCGGGCTTGTCCGAGTTTCGCTTCATGAAGGTGACATAACAAAACATGAAGTAGAAGCCATTATTAACCTATTACCCGATACACTAAAACTTTCAGATGGTGGAGGCGTATGTAAAAGTATCATACGTGCTGGAGGGCGAACAGTTCAACTTGACATAGATGCTCTCGGTAAACGTTTGCCTGGCTCAGTTTTTTTAACGAGTGCTGGTTCAATGACAAACGCCAAGAAGATTTTACATTTTCTGCCAATTTCAACCGACGTTCAAGGACTACAGACGTCAATAGAAAAGTGTTTCCAAAAGGCTAACCTGCGAGCCTTGAGCAGTGTTTCCATTTCCGCAATAGGAACAGCTTCGTTTAATATCAGCCCAAAAAGTTCAGCTGATCTAATCTTAAACGCAGCCCAGAATTTCTCTCGGGAAGGTCGTTCGTTGAACATAAACATCGTAGTTTTTCTGAAACACATGGTATCCGATTTTGAAAATGCCATTCAAGAGAAAGCTAAAGAGAACACTAAAACTTTAGAATCTCAAGTTTTCAGTTCGTCGAGTGTCACAGACCCGTCAGCGCAAACTCAAAGCTCAAGTAACCAACAGACGGAACTTTGCATTGGAGAAGCAAGTGAAGTGGTGCAGCTGCATTTTACTTCTGGATCGCAAAGTAATATCGATATGTCCATTGAAAAAGTGAAAACATTTATCGAACGCAACACCGCAACAAAGACCATTAGTAACGAGAAAGTGTGTAAAGTGCTTCAGGAAAATAAATCGGAAGTTGAAAAGTTGGCGCGTAAATACGACGTCCTCATCAAGACTTCGTCATCTGGAGTCGCATCCATCGAAGGCATGACGGGGGACGTCGCCGACTGTAAGGATAAGTTAAGACGGTTGGTGCGTGTAAAGTGTCGTTCAGAGTATGTTCAGTGGTCTTATTTCCAAGGAACTCAAGCAGTGGCGTACGACATAGAGTTAAATGGAAGTATTGAAACAGCGTTCGCGGAAAAACGAACGTTTTGTCATATTATCAGAAATGGTGTCCAGAGAAAAATTGATTTCCTTACCATGACCGAGTTGATCGGACAAAGCGGGAAAGCTCTAAAGATAACGAGAAAACTTATTCGAGGCTTCAATTCAGGTATACCTAACAAACCTTTTATTTATAACCAATGAATATTTTTAACTGTAGGTAGTCCAACAAGTCTGTTCCTAAAGCTAGGATTGAAGAGATCACTTCAATTTTAGTGGTTTTTAATCGTTCCGACTTTGCATTTGTTACATATCGTTAGATATTCATAGCATAACTAATTAAAGAGTTGATATTCAATGCCTTGAGAAACGAAACTCCAGCTCTCTCCTTCAATGATTGTTTTTCAAATCTCTCTATGAAGGTAGAGATACTTAAAAAAGGTCTATTTGGCACACTTTTTCAATATCGAAGAAAACTGTCATATTTTTCGATTGTGTAATCAGTGGCGTAGCGTGGGCTGGGCCACCGGGGCGATTGCCCTGGGCGAAAAATTCTTAGGGGGCGCAAAATTTCAAAAGAAAAAAATTAAATAGTAATAATAATAATAATAATAAAAAAATAGTGCGCCGTCTCCCCTCACACAGAAAATCTCCCAATGTTTGAACATTCTACACAGTTCTTCAACATGACGGGGCAAATAAACGTCCACGGGTTAGGGGACGCAATACTATCCATGTCCCGGGAGCTGGCAACCTACGCTACGCCGCTATGTGTAATCATGGATCTCCAAGATGACATTTTGCAACTCAATTCTTACTCCACCTGAAACCACTGGTTCTTCCAAGTCAAGTTGTACGGGACTAAAGCCTCTCTTTGACCACATTGTATCTGAACTATGTTACTCTCGTATACCGTTGCTTTTCACGAGAAAATATATGATGACAATATAGACCATATACTAAATGCTTTTCCGGACTGCTAGGTTTTGTGAAGTCAGTGAATTTTATTCACCCATGGCAATCACTGCAGCAGATTTCAGGTATTGTTTAATGCTGGAAGATATAAAACTCTTGACGGTCCCAAAAGGTAATAGGTATTTGCCGTACTGATGTTTTGCGTGATTTTTGAGGGATACATGATGCAAGAAATCTCAATGACTAAGATCACTTGAGTAATAATGAGATAAAAGCTTTCTTTAGGGTCACGAGCGTAAGATATGGTCCCATTCTTATAATGAGAACATTAAGAATGGCTTTCAAGAAACCTCAACATTTGAAAAGACTCCAGGATCTCCCGGACAACTTCCATGAACATCGCAGCCTTCTTTTTTACCTTTCACCAACGTTCTGGCCTGCATGGAGTTCGATCCCACTTCATTCAAATATCAACGTGTATATACAATTTCAAATGATCACCCACTCTTTCATTTTTTCCAGATATACCTCTACCACCAGAATGGGACCCACAACCACAAGGGAAAGTTGTTCATCTTGTTTCATTATCAAAGAGCTCAGAAGAATATCAAAAAGTGCTCAACCACTTCACCTCAAAAGGAGGGATATGCAACGAAATATGTAAGATTGAAAGAATCCAAAATCCTGGCCTTTATAAACAATATCTTGTCAAGAAACAGTCGATGAATGGTGAAGAAAACGAAATGCAATTATTCCATGGCACAAATTCAGAGAATACTCCACCCATCAATGCGAATAACTTTAACAGAAGTTTCGCTGGAATTAATGGTATGTGCTGAGTTGGGTTTCTGTATTGAAATAAAGCTTAAAACTATGCACAGAGCGCGAGCTTTTGTCTTGGGTATTCCCCGACTGTTTGGTTATATAAACCAAATCCCTGGCCTGTATAAGCAATATCTTACAAAGAAACAGTAGATGAATGGTGAAGAAAACAAAATGCAATTATTCCATGGCACAAAAGCAATGAATACTCCACCCATCAATGCGAATAACTTAATTATTCGCATTCTATCAATTAAATCGATCCAGAGAAATATGGCAAATTAGGTTGAGGAAGAGTGACGCTTCCCCTTTCTGTCAGGGCTTCCACGTACATGCATCTAACGCACATACATCAACATACGAATAATGTACGGCCTATATAAACAATTAAGAGTCAACCAGTCCAACTAAAAATTCCTGTTCCATCTCCGTAAAGAATGCAGAGGCAAGAACCATCTCCAGAATATTCATTCAGGGATACAATAATCCTGAAATAGGGAACCCAAGGCAAGGAATCAAATCATTCTGACAAAGACATCTCGTCATTTACTTCAGCCCTTTTTCAAGTCTACTCCATTTTCACGTTTTTAATTATTGCAATCAAAGACTCAACGATAAGTCATAAAGATTTACCAATGACGATATTAAATCAGTGAAAGTGCACACGTGTCGAACCTTTACCTAACTGGAAGTCTCCCTTCGACGAATAAAATCATCTGGCGTTAGCCAGAGTAAAAAAAGTAGAGTATGTCGTTAGTCGTAAAAAAGTTAAGCTCACAAAGTTACGGTGATTCTGACAAGATGACAATAGCTCTCGTTATCAAGTCTTTGCTCTTACGCTTGGATCACATCAGCATTATAAGCATAAGGACTAGATCAATACGAAAATAAAGCATGATATCTTCTCTAGGACTTGCGAAGACAAAACAGCAGGAATTTTTCTTTGTTTCGTCTTTTGTTCGGCTCTTGGCTTATGCTTGGACAATTATCTCATGCTGATGACGATCCTTATGTCGCAGGCTCGACTTCACTCCTTTGTTTTGCCTTTTGTTTTGTCCTTATGCTTATGCTCACGTGTAAACCAGGCCTTATTATCTTTCTTTATATAAATATATACTAATAAGGATTGCAAAGTTAAAGGAAAGAACCGAATTCTTAGTGGACGTCCTACTGTAGAAACCTGATGATATGATACTTACATGAAGAACAAATATTCTTGAATAAACGCACAAGAAAATTCAGCCGTAGAATAACGATTATTTCAACAGTGTCGCAGGTTTCAAATCTTCTGGTGTCACCAAAAGTCTTCTAGTGCCGCTCATTGAAGTAGAATATCGAGTTTACCGTACTTGTATTCTTCATCATATCTTTTTGTGTTGATATACAGGCGTAAAATACGGAAATGGTGTGTACTTTGCAAGAGACGCCTCATACTCACTGCGATATTCTCAAGCCCAAGGTAAAGGACCTTATCAAATGTATGTGGCTAAAGTACTTGTTGGGACGTTTACCGCTGGCAGGAAGTCAATGAAGACACCTCCATCAAAGAAAGATCCCAACAACCCACAAATATTGTACGACTCTGTAGTGGATAACATTCAGAATCCGACCATCTTTGTCATTTTCTTGGATCACCAATGCTATCCCGAGTATCTGATCACGTATATGTAACCGCATTGCAGCTTGTTGATTTTAATTTTAACCTTCACTCAGAATTTATTCTATTAACCAAATTGAGCAGCAAGAGTTCACAGAAAGAAATCCTACCAAAACTTTCAAGAAAAAGCGTACAATTAGGAAGTAAATTACTTTTCTAGTAGGTCCATTTCTCACCCAAAAATGTAACTTTTCTTTGTCACTCATCATAGTTAATAAGCACCGACTTTGATCATAAATGATAACCCATGTAATCAAACTTAAACACCGTCTTTGTTACTTGACGAGTGACATTGATGAGGAAAAATTGGAAGATATTTAATGTTAAATTCTTTTGAGCCTGTTTAGGTTACTTGTCTTTCTGGACACGGAATTACCGGATTTTGCACGTCCAAGCAGAATAGATAAGCAGAAATGTGTTTAGAAATAGTACAGCACTACAGCTCTCCTTAATGTCAAGTGTTCTTATTCCCGTATCACAGCAGAAAGTGACCAACGTGTATAGCGTTCCCACTGAGATCTCATATTCTTCTTTGTTATATATACGCATCCCACGGCGACGATACGTGTGGTCGTAGAGATGGCCTAAGATGATTTTGTCGCAAAGCTCTGGCATTAGTAATGACAAAATTATTATTAGGATTACGAAGGCATTGATTGTTTGGGATTTTCTTCGCTAGCTAACCCATGGAAAACAAACCAGTGTTTCCACTTAGAAGAAACTTTCCATCCAGAAGGAAAATTTGGCATTGAGAAAACTAAAAAAGAACGAAATGCTGTTTGGGAAGAAATTTTAGGATTTTAATTTTCTTCTAATTGAGGAAATTTGACTGAAAGTATAAAATTAAAATAGGAAATTTTTTAGTCGAGATAAAAGCACCCAAAAAACCTTTAAGAGTGCTACGAAAAACAGTCCTAGCCTCAACCAACGGTGCACCCAGTACTTTTGTAAGGGGCGCTAGAATGTCAAATTACTCTCCACTAGGGGTCTCCGGGGCATACTCTCCGACAATGTTTCATATTTTTAATGTCTCTACAAGACCAATCCCGGTAGTACGAACTGGTAGTCCTTATACACAACACACTTGTAAAGTGACAGAGAAATTATAGCATTTCACGGTCGTCTATCAGAGGTATCATACCCCCTGCACCACTCGCTTTTAATTTTACGTCACATCTTTAAATGTTTTTGTTTTTTCGTGAACGCAAACAGAAATCATTTTTGTGACTGTTAAGAGAGGGGGTTAAGCCTCCTATGTCCCCTCGTTGTGTGGGCAAATGGCCACAACAGAATAAAAAAATCAAAAAAAAATTGTATTTGATATTTGAATATCTATTTAACGACGATGACATTCGATGTCTCCGAGCCATCGGGGCGCGCATGAAACGCCCATTATTTGTAGTTCAATTGTTAACAAGTATTATTCCTATAACAATACAGCTGCAACTCAGGCTAAAGATCTTATTACAAAGTGGTATTAATACGTACTGCCTACTTCATTCACTTCCTTGTATATTGTGATCAACAGCTTAACTTTCGCTAAATCTGAACATTTAACTTTTTAAAATAAAAAGCAAGACAATATAAAGCACCGTATTTCCTCTATTTAGCGCCCAGCCTCTTTTTAACCCACCCCTTCTGATAAACCCCCAGTTCAGAAGCACAGAGTTAAAAAATAAGCGTCCAGCCTATGTTAAGCCTCCATTCCTGACAGGGGTAGTTTTATTCATTTACAAGCAGATATATTTCAATATGTGCACTTCGTGACAACGTTCTAAGAAGAAGCACGTTCATTTAATTCAAATTCGGTAAATTAAGCGTCAGAGTAATATATTTATATTGCTATGAATTAATATATTTATTTATATAATAACGAATTTCGAAAGAACATGAAAATTTATTGAGCTCCTAGCCTCCACTTATCACCCTTCCTTCACTGTAATAAGCCCCAAGTCCAGAAACACGTAAAGAAATAAGTCCTCAGGGGAACTAAACAGACGAAATACGGTACGTAAAAATATGAAAGTATTTAATACACCTTCTGACGAAAGTTATTGAAGTTGGGTGCAAAAGCACAATCAATCTGATAAAAAAGTCGTCGTTAAGTAAAACGTCATCTTTTCCCATTTGCTTGAGATTTTCGCCTGACTTCTCAACTGAGTAGATTTATACGTAGTCATCGCTTGCACGGGTCCACTTGTTGCTTCCTACGTAAATATAATGAAGTACTTGGGGTAACATTGGTGGTCGATGAATATGACAAAGATGGACGGGTTGTGAACGTTATTCACAACAGAGTCATACAACACTCCGGGATTGGTTGGATCATTTCTCGAAGGAGGTGCTTTTATTCCTTGTGCACCGGTAGTACATCTTCCGACTAGTACTCTTGCCACATACATCTGACAGTAACCTGAAGAACCACGGCGGGCATATCGGAGGGAGTACGAGGCATCTCGAGCAAAATACACGCCATTTCCAAACGTGACGCCTAAAGTGTGATAATATTTGGTTGAGATAATTAGTGGAGAGCAACAAGTGGAAAGTGCAGTGGACATCTGGGGTGGAGAAAATCACACGAGTCATAGGGGTTAAACCTATTCGACGTCTTTCTAGTTTTTTCCGTTTTAAAGATCAAATTCATCTTGCACTTAGATCCCGCGCAGTTTATAAATTCAAGTGTCAATGCTGTGAGTCATTGTATATAGGTGAAACCATTCGCCATCTACACGCGCGTTTCTGGACACATAGGAGTTCCTGCTTACAAAGAGAAGCCGATTTCCTTAACCACTTTATCTGCTGTTTTAACACACCACAAACAGACTGGCCACCCTGTATCTTTGACTGATTTTTCTATTCTAAGCTCCTGTTCTTCTAACTTTGAACTCCTTCTCAGAGAGAGTCTACTAATTAATAAGATAAATCCTTCGCTCAACACCAAGATCAGTTCTCTTCCTCTAACCTTGTTCTAATGGATATTTTTCCTTGGTTAATTACATGTTTTTCTGACACATGCACACCTGGATTCACTCACGCATACACTTCATCTCACATATTCTCTTTCAGCCTCCTGTTACTTCCTGTTATTGTAAATAGATTATCGTATAGTCGAGATCACCTTGTAAATTTATCACTTACTCTGAAGATGTTGCAGGATTAGCAACGAAACGTCAGCTAAATAAAAAACTTTCTTTCCCAATAACTCATGCTTCTATTAATATGGGTTTAATCAAAATTATATGTTGGGCTTTGATATTCCTAACAAGATTACGCTTTCCGCCTAGTTCCTCAATTGCCACGATATCGAACCTCTGGCACGGAAGAGCTAATTACACTACATTTTTTCTGGGAAATCTTGAGATAGTACGAAGTGGTAAGCAATCACAATTAACTACTCAAACAGCAGATAAAACAGCACATTTTCTTCCAAGTATAGCAAACAACATTCTCCCCTCCCGTGGAGTTTGATTCCGAGGAAAACCAATACTTCCTAGATTGCACGTTTTCAACCTGAGAAAGTGTCTTCTGGCTCGACAGCCTGCTAGTTCATTTATTTCGGGTTTTGTGATGAGGCAGAAACTGAAAGGAATCTTTAAGTTGGCATCAGTTAATCGACGTTTTAGCTCGGAAAAACGCCTCGTATTCGTTGAAGAAGTTTAGATTACTTTAATGACAATGAAACCAATTAAGTTGTCGCAAGGATATCTCGTGCACTTAAATTGGATAAAAACTCGCCTCCAATTCCTGTGGACTCGATAGCTCAACTGGTAGAGCGGCGGACCGGTATCCCGAATGTGCGAGTTCAAATCCCGCTCGAGTCAATATTTTTCAGTTTACTTCAGCAGTGTAGGTTAATTGTGAAGTTATCATTTCATGAAACCAACCACGTAATAGCGTTCCGCGTAGTTTCTATTTATAGATCACATGATTTCCGGTCGCCACTGTGACTCAGACAAAGAACTGGCTCATTTTACAGAGATTGACCGGGAGATCATCGTGTTATCTTCATAGTTTTTGCTTTAACTCTTCGAAATACTCAAAAAATCCCGAAAAAATTGCTAAGATGGTAAGCACAAAGCATTGCTGTTGGGGAAAGTGCAACAACGATTCAAGATACCCAGAAAGATTGCCAAAGTCGTTGTTTAATAGTTGTTTAATTTTTTCCTTCAGAATGTTTTCATTCTCTGCATCAAGGCTATAATCATCATAAGTCATTTCGGTCAAAGTCTCCCACATAGAAACATCACCATTTTCATTTTTAGAAGAAATTGTGTATAAATCACGCATAAGATCATTAATGTGTTCGTTCTTCACATCTCGTCTGTTCGTTGGCCTAGGGTCAAAGTCAATCAGGTTCATTTTGGAACTTTTCTTTACCTTGGAAGGGTAGCTCGTAGAGGACAATCTCTGGGGATTTTTGTCCCTTTTCTTCCCCTTGTTCTATGAGCACGGTTTGCTTGTGCACGGCACGGTTACTGTAGGACCATGTTTTTCGACGTGGTCATGTAAGTATAATAACAACGCCGCGACATGACTGCAGCGGCCCAAGGCAGATACTTTGCAAGGCTCACAAGAAGCACGTATTACTGCTCCACTGGCCTTGGAAAGAATTACGAACACGTTATGAGGGAGATCGTTCCTCATTGATGGCCAAACATGCGCTCGAGCAAAGTAGTGTTCGTCCGATCTTGCGTCTATGATATCTTGGACAAAGCCGGAGTCCACGTATTTCCTTGCGTTTTTTAATGGCCTATCAGTCATATGGCCAAGGCCATGGTCGTCATTTTCATCGTCTTCGTTTACGTCTTTGACAACCTTAATCGACTCCAGAGCATAATAATGAATATGTCCATAATTGAACATCGAAGGTATGTCTTGTGACTGAAAATTATTCCAGTTAGCCGATGGAATAGTCGGGGTCTTTTGTATCCTATTTGATTCATCTTGCTGCACATTGCTGGGGTTTTTGCTTTCCTTTAGAACTTTGGCAGCAAACCACTTTCCATCGTCGATGCTTACGTCGAGAATACGGTGATTTCCAGAGAAAATACAATCACGAACGCGCTTTACAAGCTCACTTCGCTTACCGCTTTGCTTGAGGCCTCTACATTTAAGCCAGCGTTTTATCTGATTTACAGTATAATTATCTGGATCTTTATCAAAGCGACAACCTGGGACAGCATCATCTTCAGTTAGAATTATTAAACGGTGAGCCGAAGTACTAGCTATAGACTTCATTTTTATAGTGACTGTATAACAGGATGAATGCACGTGTGAGTTTGTTTGTCTGAGTCAAGCAAGGTGTCAAAATCCGTGACGTCGAATGCACGCATGTCCATAAGGAAGACTTTCACTTTTGGTTGCTTATTGTTGGACACACCTTCGTCGGTCAGTCTGGGAAAATGTATCGCAACGAAAAGTGGATCCGTCAAAGGAAACCATAATAGTTAAAAACGTCATTACGTTGCAGGTATGAGTTTGTAGTGTTGAAATAACTTGAAGTTAAACATTAAACACCATTAATTTGGTTGCGCAGAAGTCGAAAGAGCGTCGTCAGATATATCCGCCATATCTTCTTGAGGCCGTTTACAGACTTCGTTTCTGCCACTAGCATCCACATTCTTGCGAACTCTTGCAGTTGGCGGATTTCGCCTCTTAGGGCAACTTTCTTTCCAGGGAAATATTGAAGGGACAGACGTCGCTTTCAATATTCGTTTTCCGGCAAAGCTTCGTTCAAAGTCAATTTCCTAGAAGTGTCGCGAGCATACTCGGGTGTTCTTCGTGATGCTGAAGTATCTACCAACATCTCTTCGAATAGCTCGAATCCACTCGTCCCTTGAACTTTTATCGCTCGGAAACTTGTGGAAAGATATCTTCATTCCATTCTCCCGATACGTTTTCTTGGTACACAGTGGAACACAACAATTTTGAACCATTTCTAAACTCACATGCAGCTATGTTTATTTTTTCTTCTTCGAAGTCGATTGAAGTGGCCCTTATGACCTCGTTTCGGTCCAAACCCTACGAGGCCTTTCCGCGCGGCGGCTATTTTTGAATAAGGTATATGAACGACAGTTTTGTAAATTACGTTCAAAACTTTTCAAGCAAGAGTAGCTCAAACCAATTCTGACTATTCACCTGGCTGCATTGAAAATTTGTTGGATTATTTGTCAATGTTACCAGTTAATTAAACTATTAATTAAACTATATTCCAACTAAAGCGGCAGACCGGTAGCGTAAATGGTGGGGGCAGGGAGGCGACTTGCCCCCCAAAAAATTTCGTCGGAAAATTTTGCTCTGTCAGGAATAACCGAAATGGTTATTTCGTATTTTACTAGCTTGGTTTTATAGAAGCTCTTTTCAACAAATTATTTATATTGATCACGGTCTCGGTATTCAAAGCAATATACCTTAATTATATTTTAAAGTTTGAACTAAATCGAATTGCTATTCGCTGGATTTTATGAGCCAGACGGCTCAGCTGCGTCCCCTTTTTGTGCAAAACGGAATGAACCAGTACGCTGACCATGCTGACTTGTTTACGATGCGTTAGTGATCCAGTAGGTTTCAGTTTTGGGATATCAGACACGCTGCAATCGAGAGAACTTTGGGAGTTTAAGTTGATCAGTCAGTTTATTCGTTTAAGAAATCACAATACAAATAGGTAATACGAATTCATAACTAAGAAATCAGATAATTAACAGCCCAAACAAAGAAACGTTCATTACCACATTTCTCAATTATAAATTAAAAAATAGACAATTGAGAGGCTATTTCATAAACGCGTGTCTCGTCTTTTACCAGGGTTTACAAATATTCGAGAACAATAAAAATCACTCGGCCTACCTCCTCGTCATTTTCATTGTTCTCTAGCGTTTGTAAAACACTCGAGAACAATAAAAATCACTCGACCTGCGGCCTCGTGATTTTCATTCTTCTCTCGTGTTTTACAAACGAGAAAGAATAGTGAAAATCACTCGGTCTACGGCCTGGTAATTTTTATTGTTCTCTCGTATTTGTAACCCCTGGTTAAACACTCGCCTTCGATTATTAAATATTACATATAACATCGTGGAGGTTGAGGACAATAGATAATTCCAAGGATAATCAATCTTAAACATGATGTTATAAAGTTTGTTGGGAAACTTAGGTTTTTGCCCCTCCCCCCAAAAAAACCCCGCCTGTTGCGCCACTGGGGCAGACACACGGTGCAACATTGCAAGCAATATTATTTGAAACCTTCATCTAGTGGTTTACAGCACCAATGGTATAAAAATAAACCAATCAAGCTTTAGGTTTGTGAAAGCCAAACCCTAAATGTATCAGGATTTGAATTTCCTATAATACTTACCTTAAATGTAGTCCTAATTTTCCTTCGCTGTTACAGAAGCTTATTCTCGTCTATGAAGTTTACTAATTACTGTGACATTGGATGTAACAATCAACCATGTGTCCGCAGCTTAGCACTCTGATCACTATTTTACCAACTAATACTTTACATTTGTTATAGTTCGAACTGTGAAAAGTGTTAGTTTAATCCAGTTCAAATGAAAACTTACTGAAAATGGAAAACCGAAGAAAATCAAAAAGAGGAGCTGCAAATGAGTCGAACGAGGACGAAGAGATGGCAAACGGCAGAAAAAAGCACATGGAGGTTTTCAAATATGTAATGAAAGAGCTTCTAACAAAATCTTCAAAAAAATTTTTGAAATTTTTTCGAATCAGACCGGCAATCCAATTTAAATATGACTCAAAAAATAAAGAAAATAAGGAAACAAAAAAACAGAAACAAGATAAGGACAGTTCATGTAAGTCAGCCATGATATACATGTTGCAATACATTATCTATGCATGTATAATAAAACTTAATATTTTTCTTATATATGATGCTTTAACTCTTTCCAAGCAGGACCAGTCCTCTGTCATATTAATCTGGCTAACGCCAGACGATTTTACTTGACAATGGTAGATATCCTATTGGGAAAGTGTTAATACTTTCACGATGGCAATTACATTTTATGTACGTCAACAAACCAATATGTTACTATGAAAGTTAAATGTGCCAGTACAAGCTAGGTCGTGCAAATGTACACTCCTTTATCTGACCTTTCCTCTCCTCGATTCACAATTCAAACCTATTCTCATTTCATTAAAAGGTGTCGAACGAAACGCAAGAACGTTGGATGCCAATGGAAGTGAGGTTGTGGGATTACAAAGTGGACAAAACCAGCCAGAGGAGTCAACTGGGTTTTTTGTAAGGAGATGCCATGGTACGTGATATGTTGAGCACTCTGACTTGCTAGTGCAGAAGATCTTTTGCAGTGAATTTTGCAATTTTCTTTGAGATCACCTAGTCATCTTTCAATGCCTTATTTTTGTTCTCTTTTATTTAAAACATTCCAAAAAATTTTGGTAACCAACTTAGCTCTTGGGGCAACGTTAAAAAGACATAAATCAGTGAAAAATATTGAAAAGATTCCTTGTAAGGACATCTTGGTCAGTGGTTTTTCAGAGGATACCTCCGAGGACGACATTGTCATGTATTTTCAAAGCAAAAAAAGTGATGGAGGAGATGCAGAAATGATGTTCTTCGACAAAAATAAAAATTGCGCTGTGGTTAGCTTTGATGAATTTGAAGGTAAATAGAAGAAAACGTCTTATGCGCAGTAGTACATGCAGGTAGTAAATAACTGATTTTGTCAGGATTTGGCGTATTCCCGCCCAAAAGTAATCACTCAATGTGGATGATTTTGAAGACGGGACGTCGTGGTAAACTCGGAGTATAATCACCTTTCTAGTCACAATTACAGCTGCATATTTAATCATAAGTGGAGTAATCTTACTGGGGAACTGTTTGTGATTATAATACATTTTTAATTATATTTGAATGATCTTTATAGGGATTTTTTTAAAATGCTCTCAAAATGCAGGGAACAGCGTTCCAAAACCTCAGGAAATTAAAGAATATCCTGGGGAGCGCATGCCTGTGGACCTCCTCCAGAGAAGGGTTGTGCCCTCCAATGATAAGTTGGTTCCTACGCCTCTGATTCCCGGAATCGCCATCCTTTACTCTCACGAGCTGGTTAATTGGTCAAAAATAGTAGATTATCCTCACTCAAAGTTCTTCACTTTTTGTAAAGACAGGTTTTTAAGTGTATTGTTTGTGAGCGTCGCTCAGGAGTTATCAGGAAACTGTTTTGAAGCAGCCTGCGCGACATAACCTTATAAACTGGTCTGACTCATAATAAATGATAGATTTAAATAATTGTTTATTTGCTTTACAGGGACAATCTGTTCCCGCTTTGTTTTAGACCGGCCCCTCCCGAATGGCCCCGTTTGTAAGGCTGCTTCAGCAACTGTTTTCATTTATTTTTTACAGTTGCTGAGAAAGTCATCAGTCGAGATCACACATTACGTGATAAGAATTTATCGGTGGAAAAATATCTTTCAACAACGTTATCCTTTTGTCTGGAGACTTTGTCATGTAATTCAGTCAGCGAATCCTTAACGCGTTTGGTGAAAGAGCTTCAGAGCAACAAAGCATTTTGTAACATAGACGAAACCTCCCAAGAGCTTGAAGTGGTTTGCTCGGAGGCTGAACATGAGGAGGTGTCCACGATTGTTAAGGAATTCCTGAAAACAATCAGGAAAGAGGAGATTCGTAAAACGTACAAAACAGAGACGGTGAAAGGTATTGATCAGCACCTCATGCTATTCCTGGAGGAAATTGGGTTCCTTGATGACATTAAAACAGACCATCCAGAGCTTTACGTAAACTTCGACATTGAAGGACGGCAGTTGTGCCTTAAAGGGCCTGATGACCAACTTCATGTTGCGCTGAAGAAATACAATAAAATCATGGAATCCATAATTTTTAATACTTTTGATTTAGACAAAACCCTTAATTTTGATAAAATTTCAGACGAGCTTTGGCAAAATTACTTCCCGGCAAAGTTTGCGGGGCTAAACATAAAAGCGAAGATTTTTGATGACAAAGCAAGTGATAAAATTAAATTAGTTGCTGCAAGCTCTCTTGACTATGACAAAGCGCAACGTCTTTACCATGAATCAATAATGCAGGATAAGGTGCCGTTTTCAAAAGAAAATGCTGACGTTGTACAAGGTGAGAAGTGCAAGGAGCTTTTCTTGAAGCTAAAACATGGTTTCGCCCTTGATATTTGTGTCGAAATGTCAACAAGTTTGGTTAAATTATTTGGTGTTCAAGAATTTGTCCCTAATGCTAAGAAAGAAATTGAAAATTTCATTGAAGTGGAACGGATGCGGAGTAAGACCCGAGAAGTCTCTAATGAAGAGGCGCGTCTTCTGACTGGGCATTTGTCTTCCAAGGTAAAGGATATAGAAGAGGGTCTAAAACACAACAAAGTTTCCATTCAGATTGACCAAGCGATGGGAAAAGTTCACATGCGGGGAACACAAGAAGGTCTCGCGAAATGTGATCAACGTTTTGCTGAACTTCTTGCCCAAATCGTTAAAAAAATAGAAGAATTCTTTTCACCTGGCCTACATAAACTTCTTTCAGAAGGTAATTTCTCGGAGAGCTTGAGATTGATCGAAATGGAGAAAAAAGTTGCTATTACGGTTAAAATACGTGACAGACAGCCGATGAAAATGGAACCACCGCCGATAAAACCGAAACCAAGTAGGTCAAGAAATGTAGTGCCAGGACGTGCTCCCAAACACCTTGTCTACAATCAATGTAATTTCACTACAAAAGAAGGGTGTAAGGTTTCTTGGAAATACGGATCCATTGAGAATGAAGCGGTACGTTCAGAAAAAAATGTTTAAACTGAAGAAAATATTAACTGATACCAGTCCATCATGAAGAAGAGGTAGTGAGGTAGCGAAGTTGTGGTGGTTACCGAAAAGGGGAGGTCCAGAATTTTACTAGCTAAAATTGTTTTGGGTATTAACAATCTGGCCAATAATTTGAAAAGACTTAAATATCATGCGCAGGACTTTGACTATTTAAAGAACATTTCACTACCTCGACCAGACAGTACAGGCGTAGTAGCTTAATTAGGTTTTGGTAGAGAGAAATGATTTTCACCCTAACATTAATGACAATAAATTAATTAAATCCACACATTAAATCGTATTTAGTGTGTGGATTTTACATAACTCACGCAGCAGTGGAACAAATGGAACAGTTTATAGTAAAAATGATTTAACATGCGAGTATTACTTCAACATTTGACGAAGATACTGCTCGGAATAGCCCAAAATTAACCATAAGAAGGGCCAGGATTTGTTATGAAAAATTATTTTGGGAATAATTGTTCCCACTACCTCCACGTACTACACCGGTATGTAGGGATTCACAACCAGGAAGACTACTGGGCTTAATCGCCTTCATCTAATGTGTAAACTATTCGGTGCGTAGGTATTGCATGTAATTACTTTGATATTTTTATATACCTAATGTTTGTAATGCTGGATTATTTTACGAGAAAGACCAGATACGAGTAAGTGTACTTCATCCATTACCAGATACAGAAAATTGTATTGAAAAAAAAAAAGAGGCCAGGACAGAGACGAGCTTTTCTGGTTTCAACCTCAAGTTTGGATCGAGGACGAGCCATTCTCTTTTGAGAGAATGATGATGTCATCGTAATATATTAATGACATTGCTTCCTTGTTTAATTTAGTTCGATTCGATAATGACTTAACAATAA
The DNA here is from genome assembly GCA_030142905.1 of Heliopora coerulea. NCBI lineage: Eukaryota > Metazoa > Cnidaria > Anthozoa > Scleralcyonacea > Helioporidae > Heliopora > Heliopora coerulea. The sequence continues at coordinate 1,521,663 of JASJOG010000068.1, read as the reverse complement.
AGTCGAAATATCATCTTAATAATTCACACGTCTTGCTGTCGACTCAAATCTTGGGTTTTCACGTCGTAATTTTTCGTGATTTTTTTTATACTCTATTCCATGTACATATACATACAAATTATGCATCAAATTCGTTCTTTTAATTCATTCTAAATTTTGAATTCATAGGCTGATGTTCTGGTCAGTTCTGCCCATTCGAATCTCAATATGCCCACGGCAATTGGAAGAGCTCTTAACAGCCGCGGTGGAGCAAAATTAGTAGACGCTTGTAAAGAGCATACAAATATTCCAGAAGGAGATATAGTGTGTACTGAGAGTGGTGACCTTCGTTCTAATTTTGTGATTCATGCTGTATGTTGTAAGTGGGACACACAGGGAAAGGCACTGGAGGTACGTAAAGTGCAGAGCTTTTGAGGGTTAGTTTAGGATGAATAGGATCTGTGCTGCAGAGCGACATTACATGGAAATTGCTTTTCAGTGATGCCGAGATTGTGGTAACACAACCCTGCTACCGAAAATCGCATAAGATTAATATATATTTGACATACTGAGACTCGCAGGATGGCAATCAATATGTGACAATCATTACAAATGAGTGCACAAATGTAATCTTCTTTCACCGTCTGATTCTGTGCAGCTGGTTAAAGAATCTCGCCGGCAATCAGAAACGAGTGTAAGTTACAGAATCAATTCCCTTCAGGACCTTAAGAAATTTTTCTCTCAGAACTCAGCTAGGTTAAATCGAGAAGAATGTTAAACATCTATTTATTTATTTATTTATTTAAATTTTTTGCTATGGCTGCCTTTCAGAAAATAAATATGTTTTTCAATGGCTGTATGGAAGTTAATTACCTACAATAAGCTAGGACTATCCAAAAAAAATAAATAACTACCATGTAAAATCTAACTAGAAAAAAAACACGGTATAGCACACTCGTACAATAGAATACTCCGTTTTCAACTACTTTTTCTAGTCTCTGTTTCATTTTCCACTGCTATTTTCTATTTATCATATTCTATTTAATGGCTTGCCTTAACCAAAACTATCTAAAACATAGCCGTAGGAACCAAAATTACTGCCGAATTTTCCGGGATTTTTTTCAAAGGACTTTGAATAACTTTGTGGGACAAAGACACAGTTGGTTAACCTGGTAGGGTCATTACATGAGACCAGTATTTCGCCAGACCCGCACGACATCAAGTCGCTCCCCATACAAATCCCAGTCTGACTCATTCCGCGTGATGGAACGACGCAGATGAGTTCATAACTTGGAATCTCTTATCATCGACCAGTACTGTGACAAAGAGTACGAAAAATAATTGCTACAAGAAATCCAAATACGGAAAATGGTCCAAAATATTGGCAGAACTTGACTTCAGAATTGGTCCGACTTAAATTGTACTGGTCTCATTTATCCTTTCCTGTCCTAGATGTCTTCTAGGACAGGAAAATCGTCTGCCTTTATCCGGGGTAAAATTAAAAAGTCGGGTACGGACCGGAAAGGGTTAATTCACCTCATGGAGAAGATTTTATAGTGAAACTCCGAGGAATTTAAAAGCTTTCTTTTTGTCTGGGCCAATGCAAATCGTACCTTCCCACTGATCATGTATAACGGATAACCGGCCTTGCAAATATTCGAAAGACGATGACATTCTGGGCAAAATGTAGTTACAACAGCTCATGTTCGCAATCCCTATCTTAACCCAACTTGAAATAAAAAATTTTTAATGCTGAACTGAAATCCAAAGTTTCTTCGGTAAAATAGCAGCTATCTTGTTAAACTGTAACCCAGCAGAAGCTGCCACAGAAATGGGTGGTCTGATTGTTCATCCCATGGTATTATGGTAAGATGCCGGACAAATGGTTATTAAGGATCAAGTTCCGTTTCAGAAGTTAAATCGATACCTCCATTCTGATTCAAACACATTCCCAAATCGTTTTTCTTACATGAATTTTCTCCATTTTCCAGCTTCTCCGTGGCCTCGTGAGGAAAATTCTTTGCAAATGTATTGAGCTTCATGCGCACTCGGTAGCCATGCCAGCAATTGGGACTGGTCGACATGGCTTCCCAGAAAAAGAAGTCTTTAAGACAATCGAGGAAGAAGTAAAAAAAGTGAGCGAAGACATTTCTTTCTCAAGCTATCCAAAAAATATTCGGGTGATTGTTTTCGATGCCCAACAACAGACGACGAGTCAACATATGAGCCTACCAGCACTACCACGACTAACCAATAAACCAAACAACACTGGTTCTCAGAAATTGAGCTTCGGGCCCGTCCGCATTTTCCTTGATGAAGGAGACATCACACGACATCAAGCGGACGCTATCATCAACGTGTTACCCAATGACCTAGAACTTTCCAGTGGCGGAGGAGTATGTAGGAGTATCCTAAAGGCTGGAGGTCCAACAATTCAACAAGAGCTGAAGGGACTTCGTAGACGTTTGCCTGGTTCTGTTTTCTTAACAAGTGCTGGTTCAATGACCAATGTCAAGAAGATTTTACACTTCGTACCAATTTCGACTGACGTCAAGGGACTTCAAACTATGATAGAAAAGTGTTTAAATGAAGCCAAAGGACGCTCCCTGAGCAGCGTTTCAATTCCAGCAATAGGAACTGCTGTATTTAACGTCAGCTCAGAAAATTCAGCTAATCTCATATTAAACGCAGCCAAGAATTTCTCGAGTACAAACCACCCACTAGACATAAAAATTGTCGTTTTCCAGAGAGTCATGGTATCCCATTTTGAAACAGCCATACAAAAGAGAGTTAAAGACAGCGTTAAAAATGCAGAATCTCAGCTTCAAAGAACATGTAGTTTTTTAAGCCTGTCATCAGAAACTACAACTACGAGTAACCAACTAAAAACATTTACTGTTGGAGAATTAAGTAAAGTCATGGTGCTTCATTTCGTTGCTGCTTCACAACAAAATATCGACGAGTCAATTAAAAAAGTGAAGGAATTTATCGAACGCAATACGGAGAGAAAGGAGATTAGGAACGAGAAAGTCGGTGAAGTGCTTGAAAAGCATAAATCTGAAGTTCAAAGTTTGGCTCGAAAGTACAGCGTCCTCATCACATGTTCATCATCTGGAGCTGCTTGTATCAAAGGCACGATGCGAGACGTTTCTGACTGCAAGGATGAATTGTTTGCCCGTTATCTCTCAGGTATTCTTTAATTGCAATTTTTCTCGAATGGCAGTTGGAAAACTGCTTATCCCGCGAATCAATAACTATTGATTATCAACTACAATTATTTATATATTATCAAGATCATTCCTTTGGTGCACTGAAATTTGATGGCTGCTCCTTTCTCGTTTTATCCTTAAGCAAATAATTTCACTTCTGCACTTTTCAAACTACAGAACAGCAGATCCCTGAATTATTGTAGATAAATTTCCAAACATTATCAACATAAATGTATATACTTCCACTTTTCAATAATGCTGCTCTTTAATTCTTTTCTAGATACACGTCTTCCAGCGCACTGGGACCGACAACCAGCAGGACAAACTGTTCACCTTGTTCCGTTATCAAAGAACTCCGAAGAATACAAGCAAGTCTTGAAGCATTTCACCTCAACAGGAGGAAGATGTGATAAAATTCAAAAGATTGAAAGAATCCAAAATCCCGGCCTGTACAGAGCATATCTTATGAAGAAACAATCGATGAATAGTGAAGAAAATGAGATGCAGTTATTTCATGGCACGAAACCGTGCAATACTCAATACATCAATGCGAATAACTTCAACAGAGGTTTCGCTGGAATCAATGGTATGATATACATAATAAAAACTGTATTGGTGTATGGTTCTTTTTTTTATTTCGTCCTGAATGTATTATCTTTTATCGGGTAGTAAGGGGTCCCATCATTAGATAAATGAAGATACCATTTTTGGCAAAAGGAGGGGCGGATATCTGAATATCCAGGGAACAATCATAACTGGACGTCTGTCCCAGGACCAACCAAAACTTGTTTTATTTTTGACGAAGTATACAGAGACAACATAGGTCTCATTAATCATTTCCAAAACACTAAATTCTTTTACTGGGGGACTACAATACTAGAATTGAGAGCCCAAGGCAATGTATCGATTCAATCAGATGAAGGAATTTTGCTTAAAACTGTACCACTCCTTTTCTCCGTTTTGGCTGTTTGTCACGTTTTCTACGGAAGACATACCCTACTATTTTACGCTGCCTAACTTCAGGCGACTTTAATGGTGAGGGGAAGACCTCCGGTAAGGGAAAAGGGTTTAACAATAAAAGAGAGCAAACGACTTCGATATGCCTTGGTAAGATCAAGTGAAGGTTCATTTGGATCGCGACCGCAAAATTTGGAAATTTGTGGTAGAGCTTTCCAATACGAAGAGTTATTTTTAGGAGCGTTGTCATGGATAACTCTTAAGTTTTGCCAGAAACAAATTTGACGCCAAAGTTCTCAACTGCAACGAAAAAAATCCCCTAGATAGAATATGAACAATGTAATACTTCCTGTCTTCTTGTTCTCTATTCATGTTTATCTTCAGGTAACAAATACGGAAATGGAGTGTACTTCGCCAGGAACGCTTCTTACTCTTTGGATTATTCTCGATGGGAAAACAAAGAACCTTTTACAATGTATGTAGTCAAAGTACTGGTCGGACAGTTTATCGCTGGTTCACAAGGAATGAAGGCACCTCCGCCAAGGAACGATTCTGGCAATCCAGGCCGGCTGTATGACTCTGTTGTGGATAAGGTTGAGGACCCGTCCATTTTTGTCATTTTCGTCGACAATCAATGCTATCCCGAGTATCTAATCACATTTACGTAGTCACATGGTCGCTTAGGAACGTTTTTCAAACTTTATACAATAGAACGACAAAATCACTTACTTATTCTAACAGTTAAACTGAGCAGCAAGACTATTTTGTCGAAAGAGTTTGCTTCAACAAAAAAATGTCCGCCTAAGTGACGTACTTTTGATAGGTTATTATCTGGTTTTATTAATGCTTTGTCCATGTTTCCTATACTATTTTGATCTTAAACGGCAACTCAAGCAATCGCCCCGTTTAGAGTTTCAAATGTTGGTGAGAGTCGGGTTAAAAATCAACTTCAGACTGGCTTGAAAGGAATGGAAGATAAGATGAAGTTAGATTTCTAGGTTTGATTAATTTGATTTTTAGGCGCGGGCTTTCCGCAAATCTTTGAAAGTTGGGTCGTCGTCAAGTAATAAAAGGGCAAACTTTATCGATATTCATCTTTTAAAGATCGTTAAAAATGCGAAATGCATACGAATTACGGTCACCTCAGTCCTATATTTTGAGTCAAGAAAATTTGTCCCGGTTCAGACCACATCAGCATTGGAAACTCCGAATGACTCTATTGAGGTCAAACAGAGGAGAATTCGTGTTGAGGAGCGACATGCTTAATGAGGAATTGTTCCAAAAAAAGCACCCAAAAGTAATGTAATTTTATAAACTACACTGCACTTAGTTAAAACTGCAATATCAAAGTGTCTCACTACAATTCAAATGTTATCATTCCATTGCTTAGCAAGTAATGAACAGCTGTATAATCAACCTTTTTCAATAAAGTATTCGCATCTTCAACACCAAAGCTGGCCAGTTGTACCTCTATTATGTGTATATCATTGTGTTTGATTTTTATGAATTTGAGAGTGGAAAAAAATCAGGTAGTTCTTTTCTAGTGAGTCGCAGGTTGGAGGTTAGTTCTCATGGAAGAAAAGGCTTGTCCTTGTAATCCATGCGAAATTAATATATCAACTTCCTGGATTAGGTATGCATGTCACTTGACCGTGCTGGGAAAGCTGGTATAGTACAAGTAATATTAAGCCTAATCTACACGAGCATATTAAGCCTAGTCCATATTTCCCGCATATAAGTCGCCAAAATCCTCGTATTAATATACTGTTCCCGGTTGAGTGTTTGTCGTATATAAACCGCTCTATTGCTAACGAGTAGGTAGCTTAATAGGGGCCGTTTGTGCAAGAGAAAAAAAGCCTCCACCAAAATAAACCTCCGACAACCAAGTGAAGTTTTCTTGCGATCAAAGTATGTCGCAGCTAATGTAAGTCGCAAAAATACTCAAATAAATCCACCGCTTGTGTCTTATTTAACCCACTGCTTACATTAGCCGTGGCTTCTAGTCTCTAACAGCTCTGAAATGTAACGAGAATTCTAATTAGTTTGTGTTCGAAAAGAGTATTTGATGGTCACAGGTAAATCTATCGCGCAGTAAAATTTAAGGTTTTCATTGAGATCAAGTGTTCATTTTTTTATTATTATCATTATCACAATTCGCACACCACACAACTAAGGACAGTGGAAGAGGTCTCAGCCTGCTACGGGCTCGTAGCATCCCGCCAAGTAAGGCCGCAACAGACATTGTACTTTTCAGAGAACTTGTGGGGAATGGAAATTTTACAATTAAACTGGATTTTAAGAAACACCCACTGGGCCAACCCTTACTCGCCCACTTATCCAGTTAGGAAGGAGTAAAGGATGTATAGCCCTTTAAAGTCCCTGAAAGTACTCCCCGACGTGTATATCCAGTTTGACCTTAACAGTACTTTGTTGAGTTTGGCCTTGGTTTCAGATCATGCTATAGTCTAAACTCAGGTCAGTTTTCAGACAGACCTAAACACTTCTCGTCGGCCTAAATCCACGTAGCTTTTCTGCTAAAAAAACTTTTTTAAGCAGAACGTTTGAGAGATTGAATAGTTCATGCTCGCTATGCACACGGCGAAGCCGGCAGCATGTTAACGAAAACTACATCAAGCGAATCCGGCCAGTCAAATGGTCCAACCGGCCAGATGAAGCACTTTTATACCTTCCACGAACGTAATTAATAAACAGAGCGTCAGTCAATTGCATACCTCATAACATCAACACAACCACGAAGCTGAATTCTTCTACACCCCAACCAGAGTTTCTTCGCAAGCTCCGGCTGAAGTTCTTCATCTTAGCAGCTTCTTATTTGATATTCTCTTGTATGCATAATATCAATTAGCCTCTTTTGAGTTTCTTACACAGCAATGGTTGTCGAGTGGTTAATAAACGCTTTTAATTCACCAGTTTCAGACAATATGTTGTTGTTGCTTTTGTCCATATCAGACTATGGGACGGTTTGGCTCTTTGAGACTTAATCATATTCCAATTTGGCGTAAAAACATTGTCATCAAAATGATGAAGGCTCAAAACATCACATACCGTATTTACTCGAGTGAGCACCGCCCCCGAATAAGTGTCACACATGAGACCTAAATTAAAATATGCCCCACCCTCGAATAAGCGTCACGTTGAAGAAGAATGCGGCATTTATTTACAATGATGTTGAAGAAGCTAGTCCCGCAATGCAGGTGCTTGACCTCGACCAGATTTAAATCCGATCGTGGATAAGATAGCGTCATTTTAATAGTGACGATACTTTATGGTGCGTTTCTTTTTTTTTGTTCTGGTTGTTTCAGTCTCGTAGAAATAAAAAGTAGTTATGTATTATCCAGATTCGTTTCTTTCAATTAGTTTTAATAAGCGCCGCATCAAAAAGTTGTACAATTTAATAAGTGTCGTGGCACTTATTCGATTAAATACGGTAGTCCAAAATGTGCAATGTACATAGGTATAAGTAAGGCCCAGATCAAACGTCGAACTTTTCGTGTGTCGAATCCAATTATAATTAGCAAAGTCCTTTATTCAAACTGGTTTGCATTTGATTCGGCACATGAAAAGTTCGACGCTTGAACTGGGCCAAAGAGTGGATTGATATATATCATTAAAGAACCCCTAGAGCCTTCCGTGCATGAATTACTTTTTCCTTTTGTTCTTTGTTCTCTTTCATTTTTTCCTTTGTCATTTCATTTGTTCTATTATTGTAAGTTGTTGTTGCACGACAACAGTATGCATGAAAGGCTTAAAGGCCCCTCTAAACGTTCCAATATTGCTCTATGGCATTGGCTAACTAATGCTCGTTCAACAATGTTGATTGTATTTACTGATCAGTTTTGAGAGGGTAATCCCACCGTAACTTTACTCATCCAATTTACTTTGGTAACTTTCTGGTATTTACAAATGACCCATATTGACCTATCAGAACTGATACGAAAAATTTATATATTTTTGGTTAGTTCAGTGGTTGGAGAATGGGGGTGTGGTTGCAGGGGATTGTTGTGGTCGCAATGGATTGTGGTCGGAATGGGTGCGGTCGCAGGGGATTGTTTTATCTTGACGATCTTTGATTGCATCATTAACCATCGGAACTGGGTTTACTAAGTTTCTAGTTCGTAAACCAGAAAAGTAATTTACAAGTATCATTACTTCGAACTGTTCAAGGGGTTTGCATAAAAATAGCGTTGATGAGTAACAGCAATTTAAATTTGAAGATCCGCGTTGCCTGTTTCGATACATATTGTTTGGTTAACTTGTTTTCATAATCGTCCTGAATGTGCGTATGAGGTAAGAACATAAGTACGAAGTAAATCTTATTTTAATGGATTTTCAAAATGATGAGAATTGACGTTTATAGCTTTTCCATAGTTCAATTTGTTTTTGTATTAAGATTGGTTTGAATTGCAGATACTATAACTTTGACGTCACACTGCATCATGACTTCGTGGAAAAACATGTAGTTTTCATTCAACATGATGAAAGTACTGAAATATGAGATACACTATGCATGAAATTGGCTCAGGCCGACCTCAGGTCGATTCTACTTATTGACACGTAGCATTTTTATGGTCTTGGAACAAACCTCGAAGTTTTTTACTCCCCTTTATTCTATTCCGAAGCGCAAAAATTTAGCGGACGAATTTCATTACAAATGTTGGAACCGTGAGTTAAGGTTGCCACAAGCTCGTTGTTAAGGCCCGTTTATATTTGCAATTTTATGCCTCGCGAGTGGTATCTTGACGTACTTATTAAACTGACAGGAGCATCGAGGACAAACTGGAGTGAATCATAAGCGAATGACTTCTGCATAGACTGTCATGGGTTGATTGCGTATACCAGGATGACAATCTTAACCTACATAATCGCGTGTGTTAAAGAGCCTTTATGCAGTGATTCACTGCCAACAATTCAACGGTCATGTAACTTTTTTCTTATAAATGTTTTGGCTATTTAGTAGAAAAATTATGCATCGGTTTTCGAAAGGTCATAACCAACAGATTAATATATTTCGTATATTCGATTTTTAATATTAAAATTTAGTATCTATAATGTCGTAAGGCCTGGATAAAAATTCCTAATCTAACATGCATTTTAAAAATTCCTAGTCAAATTTCAGTGAACCTCGTCAATAAAGCGACTTACACAGTTTTCCTTAATAACACTCTTCTAATCTAACTTACATTTTAATCTCTAAATGTAATGACATACTCAGGATAGCATTGGTGGTCGATGAATATGACAAAGATGGACGGGTTGTGAACATTATCTACAAGAGAGTCATACAACACTCCCGGATTGGTTGGATCATTTCTCGAAGGAGGCGCTTTCATCCCTTTGGCACCATTAGTACACCTTCCAACTAGTACTCTTGCCACATACATTTGACGGTAGCCTGAAGAACCAGGTTGGGCATATCTGAGGGAGTACGAGGCATCTCGAGCGAAATACACACCATTTCCAAAGGCAATGCCTAAAACGGCAATAACACCTTGTTGAGTAAATCAGAATATAGGACAACAATTGCAAGGTCCTCTTTTCTGCACAGGGTCAGTGGAGGCGTGACTCTCAAATAGGGGCCAAAAAATGATATGCTAAGTGCCCTCTTTTAGCAAGGTTGTAAGGTGGGGTAAGGAGACTGCTGCCAATGAAAATACAATGTGAATAGTAGATGTGAAAATCTTAAATTCGTCAATATAAAAACTTAGAAGAAACAACTGATATGAAATGTGTCTATAATGACAGGCGTCAATAATAAATTATAAACGATTAAAAGTGACTCCCTACAGGGCCAACGAGAGTTTTAAATTTTAGAACTCTACCTAGAATGTTACGTTTATACTGCTTTTGTACCCAGTATAACGCTTTACACAAGGACCATCTGCCTGCAAGGGACCCACACACTACAAATTCTTGGGGTCCATCGGGAAATGCTCTGGAGTCCCGGTGGACCACGCCGCTACTGCACAGGGATTCTCGAGTAACTCGGGGAGGACAACGTCGTCAACATAAATTGCAGAGAACGCCTGTACTTGAGGAGAACCACGCGAGGTGTTGCCTCGCGAGGGGACTCAAGTAGCCAGAGTAAGGAGAAGATGCTGAACCTCGGTAGAGTGCGCTTTACTACCCAAATGGTACTACCAGAGTCGCTTCCCGAACAGTCAAGACAAGCCTGGAAAAGCCTTGATGTCATGGACATTTAAGAGGAAGCTCCTGCGTTGCTCCATTAAGTCAGGTGTAGACGTGTGGCACTAAAACTGCCTGCAGGCATCAAACTAGCCAGTGGGTTGTCAAGTAACTATCTCAAAGTCTGTAAAAACAAACTTGCAGGCGAACTAAAATACTTGATTATGATCAAATTAAGGTTTTTCTGGTATCGAAGGTTGAAATAAAAACGGACACTGTGAAAAGGTTAAATATTTTTACAGCAACTAAATGTAAGCTGTTTTTGCATTTTATTGTTTTATTTGATCATTTTTCAGTTACTAATGATCGTTAAGAACTCGCAAGTTATGCTAGTAACCAAGATCTCACCGTTGATTCCTGCAAAACTTCGGCTGAAGTTATTTGCATTTATCGACTGTGTGTTGTTTGAATTTGTTCCATGAAACAACTGCTTTTCATTGTCGGCTCCGTTCATCGACTGTTTCTTCACAAGATAAGCTTTATATAAACCAGGGTTCTGAATTCTCTCAATCTTTACTATTTGTTTGCTTCTTCCTCCTTTTGAAGTAAAAAGGTTGAGCACTTGTTGGTACTCTGATGATGAAAGTGATAATGGAACGAGGTAAACCACTTGGCCTGGTGGCTGTGGATCCCAATGCGTTGGCAAAGAGATGTCTATATACAAGGAAGAGAAGTCAAATTCAGTTTTCTTGTTCATGTATTCAACTATACTATAAAAAATCGGGTAACACCATGCAAGGAAATTATTCCGTAGATGTGAAGAAACAAAGCATAATCAAACACAGCAAAATAACATATCCTTTAAAATCATACCACTTCACATTCTTTGACATTTACTCACGTTCATGTTTCTTTTGTTCTTCGTCGACGTACTTGTTTATCAAACGAAGCAGTTCTTCTGCGCAGTCTGAGACGTTAGTCACCAGGCCCTCGATACATGCCACAGAGGGTGTCTGACACGTTATTCTGACGTTATGATTACGTGCTAATTTTTAACTGAGTGCAACATGCAAAAATCAATTTTATGTTGATTTCAGATACATTTTAGGAAGTTTGGTTTTCGAAATTTTCCTGGAAAACCCAGACCCTTGAAAAAATTTCACCAACTTTCGGCTCCTCCCGATCAGACCAATATCAACTAGTAAGAGGTCCCAGAGGAAGAATATTTCCCTGAGGTCTCTCCAAAATGTTTGAAGGGTGAAGAGGGCTGTATGTAGGAACGCGAGTGAACAATTTTCTGGTCTTAAATATTTAGATTAGATTCTGACTGCACCTAAAATATAGCATGTGAGGCATATGAAATTGTAATGCTATGGTTTTAGCTTCCCTACCCTAAGCACTTACCGTTTCATCAGCTATGTTGCCGTATTTCCAAGAAACTATGATACATTCCTTTGTTGAAAAATTACACTAGTCGTACGTAGATCCCATCGTTTTAGAATGGATTACTGACTGGCGATGATCCCCCCCAAAAAGGCATTTTCTTCTCCTTTTCCCTTTCTAATTCCTTGCGAAAGGATTCTGCATCTCTCCCTAATGTTTCTTTCATACCCTTTTTTGATTCTTTTGTCATGACTATGATCACCCTTTCCTCTGCTTCGATTAACTTCATGTAACGTTTCCCTCTATCATGAAAAAATAATTGGCTCGACCCAGGAAAGAAGAATTCTGTTTTGTTTACGGTGACTAACCGGCAGAGTCTAGTGATATCCCTTGTACACTCCTTGAGACCACCTTCTGTTCCTTTCAGCAATATAACGCCTGGGGCTTTGTTTATCTCTACTGACACTTGGTCGTCCTTCAATTGACGTTTTATATTCTCTACCTCATCGGATAAATGCTGACCCAGAAAACGCGCCACACCTTGGGAAACCTCCAGCTTTTTTTCTTTAATTATTTGAGATTCCACGTATTCGGATATTTTCTTCTTTGACTCATAGGCAATATCAGCAACACCGTGTAAGACAATCGAACTTCGAGTGAGATTGATGTTTAAATTTATAAGCTGCTGGCTTTTCAGTTGTTTGGAAAGTTGTTTCCATCTTTCCTTCGTAAAAATAAATTCATGCCCTCGTGGGAACGGGATGTTTATCTGGCACATTAAATCACAGATACAATCTCTTGCTCTTCCATACTCTATAGAATTTTTAGCGACAATTTTCAAGGTGTTGCCGTCTTGTGGAAGAACAATCACGTCTATCTCCTCTAGAGCAAGTCTCTCTCGAATGTATGTCTTTCCCGGTTCGCTGGCGATAATATCTACCAGAATGCATGACGGCAAACCCAATGTTTGTTCACTGATCGCTTTCATGGTATCAAGATATGTGATCTTCGCGTCTGTGAATTGCTCATGAGGTCCCTCGAAATAGAATTCTCTCTTCTCCAAATCCAGTATCACCTCAACGTCCGAATATTTGTCTTTCAACTTTTCAACAAAACCAATTTTCTCCAAGAGCTGCAACCGATGCTGACTAATACCTGTTACCGTCTCCTTCTTGAACCTTTTACGAATTTCTTCCTTCTTGATAATTTCCAGGAACTCATTTACTGACTGCGATACGTTTTCGCGATCCTCTTCTAAGCAAACCACCCCAGGTTTCCTCTTACCATGAACATGCTTCAGAAGTGCTTTTTCTGGAGATATCATTTCCGCCAACCGTGGCAACGCTGCACTTATGGCACCTTGCACTGATTCCCCCAGGGGAACAAAGAATTTCTCAAACCGATTTAAAAACTCAACCATGACAACTTGACAACTGTTGGCCCATTTTTTAACAAATCCAGAGTTGGCTTTCTTCATTTCTTTCTTCATTTTGTATCTCGGATTTCGGCTGTTCACCCAGAGGCCTAACACGATGTAACATGGTTTGACCACTAATGCTTTCTTCTTCAATGTCTGTCCGAGTGCATTCATGTTTACTATGATAAGACTTCATTTCCTCTTGTTCCGAATTTGGATGTTTGGTCTTCAAATTTTGGGTAATAACAACCCCATCACGACAGTTTGCTCCCAGTTTAATCGCCGTTAACTTAATCGATGAAAGCAGATGTTTGTTTTCATCCAGCACAATTGTCTCTTCGTCCTTCGTTGGCGGCACTTGCTTCGATTGTTCCTTTTCTTCTTCAAAACATGCATCCCAATTTCCCTTTACATTGTAAGCTCTGCTCTCCTCTTCAGCGTCATAATTAACTCCTGTTGCACCTGTAATATATCCATGGGCACATTAGCGTATAATAATAGTACAGCATATATCAAATAAAATAACTTGTTCTTCCTTGTATTACTCGCGGGCGACTTAAAACGAAATGTGCCGGGAGCTGGCTTGGATCAGGATTATGGTAATGGAGCACCATTAGCACAACAAAAAACGCCTGATTTTCTGTTACCGTACCAAATTTAATGATGCCCGTTTAAAAGAACATCGGAAACGGATAAATGTCAGCAGAATTTATTCTTAAGTTAAATTAAAACGAGAGGGAGCGCTATATAGATCGTATCTTTATGTCGGGTTTCCCTGGTTACTAAAACTGATTAAAATAGTGCAATGTCTACACTCTACAGCAAAGTCATCCCATCCGCGTTGTTTCAGTACAGGTAAGGCTGGTGTAAAAGCAGAGTGTGCAGGAATAGGAAAGCTTTGCGTGAGCGGAAGGTGGTGAATTGGTCACTAAGTAATGTCCAATGAAAGAGAATTAATGTTTTATCGGGTTGAAAACAGGATTTTGGCTGCATAAAAAAATAAAGTTCCAGTATTTCGTATATCAAATATCGGACAGCAAAACGAGACCAGTATCTGTTTCCCCCCTCCTACCACTCTCAAGACATGAGAGGGACCAATATGCAGCGCCCTCAAAAAATAGAGGGGTATTCAGCAGTGTCAATCTCGAATTTTGAGATAGCTTCATTACCGTAAGGAAAAAATGAATTGATTTAATTACCCATTTTAAAACAACATTCGTCGACACTGCAGTCTTTTCTTTCCCAGTCAATTTTAGTCCCATTTGGCTCGTTATTGTCGTTGACAAAGCCACCCTCTCTATCATTTGCTTCCATAAGTTCCGCTAGCTTTTGGCCTGCCAACTCTATGTTTCCAGCAACATCAGGATGATGAAGGACGTTTCTGATTACTGATGGCGACAGATCAGAAAAGATACCGCTGAGACGATCCATCTTCTCCTCAGTGATAATTGGATCTTCGTTCATCATAAAGCGACTGCTATAAAGTTGGGCTGTACAGCCATGGATATAATATATTTAAATCATACTAAGCAGGTTACGATTTATAATTGCTAACTTGATCTAGATTAAGTTTACTTATTGATTTATTAACAATTTACGGAATATATTATTTACTCAATCATTTTCTAAGACGCTTAGTTATTTACTTACTCACCTATTTAGTTTTTTCATTAACTTGTATATTTCTTTGTTTACAGTGATGGTCCGTCCCAGAATATAAAAAGTATGAGTGAGTAAATCGGGAAGTCTGTTAAAAAAAATTTCGTTTAAGTTAAAGGTAGTGTCTGTAGTTTATACCATTCCACCGTAATAAACTATCCTCTTGTACAACTATTGAGCTCATTTTATAATTGACACATTGCTTGTAATAATTTAATGGATACTATGAAGCGTAACCTTTCTTCAACATTGACTACATCTATCCTGCCAGTTTCGAATAAAACTACAACGAGAAACCCAGAACAGTCATCAAATTTTCTACAATTTTGAAACTAATTCTTCGACTGTAAGTAATAATACAGTGTGAACGGCTGAACTACATGAGATTTACAAGGCAAGCCATTGTAAATCCCTTACAGTTCGGACGCGAATACATTTCTTAACCTTTTACCTGTCCCGTGCATCACATATGACACACTGGACGTCTGAGCGATAACATCAAACAAAGGCTAGACAGGCAAAGGGTTAACATGCCTATTTTGTGTGTTTTTTGTTGGGCTTTATTATTTCTTCTTCGTGTACGAGACTGTAATATTTCGACTTTTAACCCTTTGCCTGTCTAGCCATTGTTTGATGTCATCGCTCAGACGTCCAGTGTGTGTCATATGTGATGCACGGGACAGGCAAAGGGTTAAAATACAAATAGATTTAAATGGCCATATTTACCAGCTATTTTGAAAGGAAGAGTTCATAATTCTGATTAGTATTCTGTATATGATGTAGCATACTAATTAGGAACCAATTTCTTTTATGTTTTCTTCATATTTTGTTTCTACGTTCTTTCGTACAACACATTTCCGGTTTGAGGCGAGAAGGGTAAAGTTCCCGATTTCCGCAGTCTCCGTGATCTCACTACCCAGATCCATTATGTATAACCTGTCCGTCACCTCCGCTCTTTCCTTGATCCTTCTTACAACCTTCGCCTTTATTTCAAATACTTAATAATTTCCATTCAACCTTACATACAACAAAACAGTATTTGGACGTGTAGAATAAAGTGATGTCCATCGAAAATTTTTGAACCGAGGATGTTAAATTCCGTCACATTTCATAAGATCAAAACGTTTGGAATGTAGGTACCGAATGCCTTATACTTTCCTTAATAACGTCATACCGACTACGATTAAGCAGGTTTGTAAGTTTACTAGATAGAGTAGAAGGAGAATGTTACCTTATCCGACACCTCCCTAACTTCATATTTTACTTTGCTGGTGAACATTAATTAACCACATACAAGAAATGCTCAGGCAGGTTATCTTACCTTAAAAACTTAACACTTCAAACAGCACACAAGGCCAAAGAAAAAGTTCTGAGATCTGTTATTTGAAAACGTTTGAATACTATCAAAAGGTCATGTGGTTGTCATAAATGACAGCTTAAGTGAACTAGTTTTCTTTTGTTGATCCAAGAAACCACCCTAACTTCTGGGAAGTTCAACAAACCATCACTTCCGGATTCTCAGGGGTCAAATTAATAATGTGCATGCTCATCATTATTAGATATGATTAACTCTCTTAAAGATCCTTTCAAAAATGAGAATCTGTTCAATCAATGAAAGATGTGGTCTTCAAAAATTTCTATAAACAGTCCATAAGCTCCACCGCTTTCTTTCGCAATAATTTCTAAAATAAAATTTGTTACTGTTTAATATTTCGTACCATGCAAATACTATCTTTATTGTTCGAGGGCCACAAGGGAGAATTGATCTTTTTTTAATAGTTACGGCCTAGTTCATTCATTTCTTTGAACGTTACACGATAATCACCACGCACCCTAATTTTCACCAAATCTGAAGATTTAACTATTCAAAAATGCGACACCGCCTGGCAAAAGTTATTGAAGTTGGGTGCAAAAGCACAACCAATCTGATCGAAAAGTCGTCGTAAAGTAAAACGTCATCTTTTCCCATTTGCTTGACATTTTCGCCTGACTTCTCAGCTACATAGTTTTATACAAAGTTATCGCTTGCACGGGTCAATTTGTTGCTTTCTACCTAAATGTAATTTGGTACTCAGGGTAACACTGGTGGTCGACGAATATGACGAAGATGGTCGGGTTGTGAACTTTATTCACACCAGAGTCATACAATAGTCCAGGATTGGTTGGATCATTTCTCGAAGGAGGTGCTTTCATTCTTGGTGCACTAGTAGTACACCTTCCGACTAGTACTCTTGCCACATACATTTGACGGTAGCCTGAAGAACCAGGTTGGGCATATCTGAGGGAGTACGAAGCATCTCGAGCAAAATATACACCATTTCCATACCTTACACCTAAAAGTCTAAAATACTAATTTGTTGAGAAAGTCAGTGGAGGGCGAAAATCGCAATTTTTCTGGCTCTACTCTGCAAAGACTATTCCAGTAAATGGGACAAGTGGACATTACCATAATTTTTTTTATTGACTGCAAGAGCAGTGGGCACTTGTGGCGTCGCTAAGTGGGGGGGGGGGGGGCATTCAGTGGCACGTGCCCTCCCAAAAATCTTATACGGCCCCCGATGTGCACACCAAATGAGATTTGGGATTTTTAAAAATTATTATGGACTCCAGTCGACCGAAACCAGTGCGCCACATTATTTCAAGTTATACTAGAACAAATTATACTGTACACTGAATATCTTCATATAGGGTAAATCAACAATTGTACGTTGGATTGCAAGCATGGCGGTTCCTAGTTTTTAAATCGTATCCAAATCTTGATGCCGCGGAAATTCTTCCCATTGGGTGGTATGTCCTCCAGTTAGAAATGTCTAGCGATGTCGCTGATGCGCAAGTGATGTAATGAAACAAGATCTCACCGTTGATTCCTGCAAAACTTCGGCTGACGTTATTTGCATTTATGGACCGAGTGTTGTTTGAACTGGTACCATGAAACAACTGCTTTTCGTTGTCGGCTCCGTTCATTGATTCTTTCTTCACAAGATAAGCTTTATACAAACCAGGATTCTCGATTCTCTTAATCTTTATTATTTGATTGGTTTGTCCACCTTTTGAAGTGAAATGGTTCAAGACTTGTTGGTACTCTGCGGAGGACTGTGATAACGAAACAAGGTAGACGACTTATCCCGGTGATTGTGTCCCAGTATTGCACTTTATTGTATTGTGGTATTGCTTTCCATTGTATTCCTTTGCACTGCAATTTATTGTATCCTGTTTTAATTTAAAGCTGCCAAAGCGGGTATTCTGGCAGAAGAATCAACATACAGTAACAATGGGGGTGCTGGTGGCACAGTGGTAGTGCACCTGTCTCTCACCACTGTGACTAGGGTTCGAGTCCAGGTCCATGCAGTTATCTGATTAAAATTACCTTAGTCACATGTGAGAAGAGTATTGTCCAGTTTGTCTCTACCAAACATCGCAGGTTTTCTCCGGGTACTCCGGTTTCCTCCTGTAGTAACACTGGACCCATGAGGGGTGGTCCTTACTGGCCCTCTGGGGAGAAAAGCTCAGGTAGCTGATAGGGTTATCTTGTATAAATAAAGGCACTTTACTTTTACCTTAAACAGAAACGTTGCTAATCCGTTAAGTTTAGTGCTAATATTCTAAAGCTGCCCCGAGCGCCAATATCTTGGCTCGTGTAAATGAGAATTAAGTAAAATAAAAGGAAATTCATTAGTTTATTCAATGGTTTCTGTTTTCTGTTTGTCACATAAACCCTAGATTTGATTAACTATATTGACATGAATAAAATTTTAAAAATTTTCATCTCGACGTACATCTTATGGTATCTCTAATATTCAACCTGGTGGTACACTTTTTAACCAATTTACATATAAGTAAACAGTGAAAATTTTCAGTGGTCCAAATCTGTATTGGTGACTAATAAAAAAATTGGAATAATGCAATGGGATAGAATGCAAACGAAAAAGAAAAGAAAAGGGAAGAAAGGAAAAATAGGAAGAGGGGTTTAAAACAGGGCGTAAGAGTGAAATCCTATTTTTAATACAATTATTCCTCAGTAGTTTCAATACTATCGAGCAGCTCTATCAAGAATAAACTATGTCTTTTTAAAAGCTTTATTAGTCCCCCCTAAGTAAATGTTATTAGATATTCTGGATAACATTGATGGTCCAGGAATATAACAAAGATGGATGGATTGCCCATATGGTCCACTAAAGAGTCAAACAATAATCCAGGATTGTTTGGATCATTTCTTGAGGGAGGCGCCTTCATTCCTCGCCCACCAATGGTAAACGTTCCTACCAACACCCGGGCCACATACATGTAACGATATCCACTCCTTCCAGCCTGAGAATATCTCAACGAATACGAAGCATCTCTTGCAAAGTAGACCCCATTTCCATAGACCACCCCTGAAAGAAATCGGTAATTGAAAATACATTTTAAAGGATTAAGAACCTGTAATAAAAATAGACGAGGTTTTGCAGCGTACGAGAAAAAAATTATGGTTCTAGAGGCACACACAGGATTATTCCGAGGAAAGGATAATGGTCAAGGAGAGTCCCTGAAGGACTTCTGAAGGCTCTAACTACCCACCCTCCGGACTCCTCAATTCAAGGTCGTCCCGCTAGGACTTAGGAAGTCACTGCTTTGTTTGCTGAACTTTTTTCTTAGTACAGGAAGTTTTGCAGGTGCAAGGGGTGGATAGTCACTCTCACTGAACTCTGTTAAAACTGGAAGGCTGACTCAAAAACTTTTGGCGGACATGGAGGCCATTATGAAAGTTAGTTTTACTACCTACGCTGACATTTCAAAATAGCCGCGTAGAAGATTGAGACTGACGGTAAAATATAGTTCCCTTTACCACAATTTTTGACTGATCCAATTTTCGACCGAAGTCAGCCTTCCAACTATAATAGATTCAGAGGTCACTCATTTCACCCTCAGTTGTCCCAAGTGTTCTCACAAAAAAAAGACGGAGGTGACTTCAAAGGGTGTTTCTGAAAAAACTTCTCGTTAGCAAAAGGACAGTTATAAATCTCAAAAACACGAGAATACTTTTAAAAAACATGTCTTTAAAAAGTATTCTCGTGTTTTTGAAATTTATAACTGTTTCTGAAAACCTATAAGATGCTGAAAAGTTAGCATAACGAATAAACATTTCACATGGCAAAGTTTTTTTCAAAATTTAAGGTTTTATAACTCAGGAGAAACGACCGTACCATTGATTCCGGCATAACTTCGATTAAAATTATTTGCATTGATGGAAATAATGTTGTTCTCGTTGGTTCCGTGAAAAAGTTGCTGCTCATTTTCTGCTCCATTCATCGATTCCTTCTTCACCAGGTAAGCTTTGTACAATCCAGGATTCTGAACCCTTTCAATTTTAATTATTTGATTGTATGCTCCCCCTCTTGCAGTGAAATGATTTAAAACTTGCAGGTATTCCGCGGACGATGGCTGCAGAGAAACTAGGTGAACAACTTGCGTTGGGGATTGCTGGGACCAATGTTGCGGCACGGCAATTTCTAGATGGAAGAATATGGGAGTTGACGACTTCTTTCCACATGCGATCACACATCCGATGATAACAATAAAAGCAGACTTTAAAATCATAACCTCAGAGGCAGGAAGCTGTCGCTCTGACGACTGAACTGCATTGTTCACGACGTCCAGCACGAAATTGTTCAACTATGGCGAACAAATTGTGCATTTTCACACGGGTACCAGAAAACAGCCACCGATCAAGTCGGGAACCTGTTCTGAGGCAATATGGAATTCAGGCTTTAGTCTACTCTTAGATACGAAATTTTGTCCTTATATACCTAAACTCATAAAAAATGGGATAGTTCATTCTAAAAGGGATACTCCCGACCCAAAGCACAGTTCCAGTTACAGGTTGTTTGAAAGCTAGACACAATTCCGCTCACGATCGTAATGAAGTAGATTTGCCGTGTTTAACGACGAATAGAAAAGAGAAAGACATTCTACCTTTTGAGACATCTGGGCCAGGTTGTTCAAAAGGCGATAAGCTTAATCCAGAATTATCGAAAATTTTGTGTGTACCCATCCAATCATGCCTCTGAGAAAAGTTAGAATTTTCTTTTACAGATTTTGGGTGTATACAAAAAGGTTTTAAACTGTGAAATCTGAACAAGATTGTTCAACCAAAGTAAACGGAACCAAAATAACAAATTAACTGGTATTCCTGGATCAGCGCTGATTGTGCTTTAAACAACCAGGCCCTGGTATTAAGGTCATCACCAATCTGTTCTTCGAATTAATTCTTGAAGTCGAGATTATTTTTTTAAAAATATATGAAAATGATTGTCCTAAAAAAGAACTAGTACCTGAACCAGAATCTCCTACTTGTTTTCGAGTGATAGTCCCAACCTGGCCATTTCTTCGATTCCTTTCAGTTTTACCAACGACATCGATTTCAAATTTATCGCCGCTTTTGGTAATTTCCAAAGTTTCCTTATTCTCCATGTAAGCCAGTTCAATAATCGAGTTCAGTTCTTTGTCATAGGGGACCGACTGACTTCCTTGGAAATAATACCACTGAACATTCTTTGAGATAAACTCAACTTGACTGGATTTTCGTTCTTGCTCTACGTGAGAGGTTATCAATTGAGACAGTTCATCTTTACAATCAGAAACATTTGCTATGATACCTTCGATAGTAGCAAATAAGGATGACTTGCTGCACGTGATGCAGACGTCATGATCACGTGCCAAATCCCCAACTTCTGACCAATGTTTTACCAGTACATCAAATACCTTTTCATGTTCAATCTTCTTCGTTGCCGTGTGTTCCTTTATAAAATTTTCGACTTCTTTAAAAGAACTGTCCACAGCCCGCTGCGAACTCGCGAACAAATCGAGTAAAACTACTTCTTTTGCTGCGCCTGTTTTCAAAGTTTCCAGACTGGCACGTTTTGGTGGGGTTCTGACCCCTTTTCTACGGTATTGAGATGAAATGGAAGGGACGTTTGGGAGATGTGCAGCTTGAGATTTTTGTGCAGGTTGCGTACTCCCTTTAGATTGCTCTTGTATTACTGTTTCAAAATCTGGGATCATGTTCTTCTGAAAAACGACAATGTTTACTTCCAGCTGGTAGTTGGCACTCGAAAAGTTTTTGGCAGCATTCATGACAAGTTCAGCCGAATCTCTAGCACTTACGCCAAACGAGGCAGTGCCAATTGCTGGAATTGAAACTGAACCTAGAGCTCGCGATTTAGCTTCATTCAAGCATTTTTCTATAGCACTTTGGAGGTCAGGGATGTTGGTTGAAGTTGGTATAAAGTGTAAGATTAGTTTGGTATTTGTCATCAAACCTGCGTTTGTTGGAACAACTTGACCGCGTGCTATCCTGTCGGCAGCATCCAACTCTTGCTGGATAGTTGGACCTCCTGCATCCCGGATACTCTTACACACACCTCCCCCGTTATTAAGTTTTAAACTGGAGGGTAAGACGTTGATAACGGCGCCTACTGATGCAGGTTGGCGTGTAATATCACCTTGGTGGAGAGAAACACGCACGGACCCAAACGAAACCATACGGGAGTTATTAACTGCTGTTCTTTTGGCCGACAGCCGTTGTTGTACTGGACGGCCCATGAAATTGTGAATTGCACTAGATAGATTAGCCTTGAAGACAATCACTCGAATTTCTGTTAAAGAATTGCCACGACGGTAGGCTGCGCTGAATCGCTGGATTTCTTCTTGAAACACTCGAAAAACTATTGCTTCTGGGAACTTGTGTTGGCCAGTCCCAATAGTCGGAATGGCTACTGAGGTTACACGATATTCAAGACATTTGGCGAGAATTTTATTCACAAGGCCACGTAGCAGCTAGAAAGCAAAAGAGATATTCTTCAAAACAAAAGCCAAAACGAACTAAAGCACTTTAACCAAAAAAGGCATGTTAATTCTATGAAAATTTTACATCCATACATCAATTGATTTTATATAAATAAACAACTCGTTTTAAATACCTTTTCAGCGTCTCCTTTGCCATTATCCCAATGACAACATACGGCATGGATCACAAACTGAGATGGAAGGTTACCACTACCGGTGCAAACTATGTCTCCTACAGGAATGTTAGTGTGTGGTTCACAGGCCTCCAGAAACCTTTGGCCACCAACGGCCCACAGTGCCCGCCCACAAGCTGTGAGCCTGTTAAGGTCCGACGTTGCAGAGTTGACAAGAATTTCAGCCTAAACAAGTAGACCCAAAATACAACAGAAAAAAACAACAGAAATTCAATCCAAAAGGGAAGGGCAATTAAGGTTCACGATGGAGTACCTAGATCATTACGAAAAACTCTGGGTCCGGTTTCTGGGACAAAGCATTTTAATATTTTGGTGTCCTTGATATTGACTTCAGTAATGGGTATAAAAACCATAGCCTAGTCAATAAAACATGCCAGGGTCTCTTACAGCAATATTCATCACTTTTTGCGTAATTAACGTTACTACAAGCAACTGATAAAGTGCGTGTTGTCACTATGTCAGAAAAAGTCTACCCCAAACATCGTTTTGCGATTTGTTGCAGTTGCTCCAAACTTTTCCCCCTGTCTTCCGAAATCTATAAACGTACCTTTTCTTTACCAATATTGCCATATTTCCAAGAAACCTTTAGACCCTCAGCTGTTGTGAAATTGCACAAGTCATAAATATATCCTGTCGCTTGGTCATCCACCGACTTTTGACGAGCTTCTTCTCGAGATCTCTTCCTCTCCTCCATCATATGCTTTTCTTCTCTTTCAATCCT
The DNA here is from genome assembly GCA_030142905.1 of Heliopora coerulea. NCBI lineage: Eukaryota > Metazoa > Cnidaria > Anthozoa > Scleralcyonacea > Helioporidae > Heliopora > Heliopora coerulea. Next base: position 1,498,176 of record JASJOG010000068.1, on the reverse strand, counting down.
ATCTATCTCATCTTGCCTCGTTTCTATCACGCCGTCATTAACTCTTTTCCTTAATTCAATAGTCACTTTGTTCTCCATTTCGATCAGCTTTATATTACGCAGTCCTTTCTCTCCAAGAAGAAGCTCTGCTAAACCAGGTGACGAGTATTCTTTGCTTTCTTCGACAACCGACGCGAAAAGGTCCTGGATACATTTCCGGCAATTTTTAAGACCTTCTTGTGTCCCAGTCATGACAACAGCTCGTTTTGCTTGGTCAATCTGAAGGAAAACGTGGCCAATTTTCAACCTTTTTTTTATACCTTTCAGCTTTTCGGAGAAGTGGTCGTTCAGAAAACGCATTAGACCTGTGGAGATTGGCTGACTCTGGCTTCGTATTCGTTCCTTGTCTATAAAATCTTCGATTTGCTTTTTAGCGCCTACCAAAGCTTCAGTTATACCGTGCAAGACAACGCTGTTCATTGACTTCTCAGTGCAAATTTCTAATAGTTGTTCTTCTTGCAAATCTTTGGAGAGGTTCATCCATTTTTCACTTTCGAAGATAAAGGCGTCGTGTGTTTGAAACGAGACACGGTCCTGTTTGATTCCTTCGTTAAGGCATTCCTTGGCTTTCTGGCAAGCAGTTGAGTTTGTGGCGACTATTTTAATTGCCTTGCCTTTTTCTTTAAAGAATTTCGCGTTTATTTTCTCATGAGCAAACTTTGCTTCGAAATGCTTTCTTCCAGGTTCGTTTGTTACAATGTTTCCAACGATAATCGATGGCACAGTAAATATCTCTTCTGTGATCGCGTTCATAACATGAAAGTATCTTATCTTCGAATCAGTAAACTGCTCACGAGGCCCCTCGAAGTATAATTCTCGTTTCTCTTTATCCAGGATTATTTCAAGTTCTGAATGCTTGCTTTTCATTTCTTCAACAAATCCAATTTGGTCCAGCAGTTGAACATGCTCGTTGCTAATATTTCTTACAGTGTCTTTCTTGTACGTTTTGCGAATCTCTTCTTTCTCGATGATTTTTAGAAATTCTTTAACGGACTTGGACACCACTTCCTTGTCACTTTCTAAACAAACCACCTCAATTTCCTTCTTCGCCTCGTTTTGTTGGCAAAGTGCTTTGCCTTCGGGAAGTTTTTCTGTCAAACGATGCAATGCATCTTTTATGGCAGGCGCCACTAGGCTGTCAAGAGGAATAGACCATTTTTCAAATCGATCAAGGAACTCACTCACGGCCGTCTGACAGCTGTTTGACCATTTTTTGACGTACCCCGAGTTGGCTTTTTTCCAAATTCTCGCTGTATTACTTCCTGGACTCCATTCAATTTCGGCTTTTAATCCACTGAGTCTCTCCTCTAATTCTTGATAGTGTCTACTACTCATGATAAATTGCATAATGTCGACGTCAACTTCAGTGGATACATTCGGTCTTTCTGGAGAAATATCACGCTTTTCTTGTTTGCTCACTTTCTCGGCTTCTGTTGAGTCATTTGAAGCTGGCGTCGTGCCAGAAGAGGAGTTGGTGATCTTTTGTGGAGAGATCTGTGGGTAGTATTTCTCAACAGACAACTGTTTTCCTTCTAATGAATGTTCTTTGCTAACCACGTTGTCAATCACTATGAAGTTTAAAAAAATGGAAAAAAAAAAAAAGAAACAGAATTACAGCTTAAAAGATTTTCCCTCGTATTTCCTTTTTCCTGAGCACTCCATGAACTAACTATTTAGAGGTAACGTGGTAATATTTTCACCTGGAATGACACACGCAGGCCTGACCTGGGAAAAAGATTTCCTTTGGGCAACAGACTGAAGTTTGTAAAAGTGATCAAGTGTAGCCCAGATGGCCGTTCTACTGGCATTTAATGAATGAGCCACGTAGGGGCATTTGCAATAATCGTTAATAATGGTAATGAATAATGGTAATGATTCCAAACCTACAGTACGATCAGAAGTCCATCTTGTCACATTGATGTGATGTACAAATTTCTTCGTGACCTAATAGCCAAATCACTCAAATGCGCACAACTTTTCGCAGAATGCACTGATATCATATTTACGCTTCGACGAGGCAAAACTTTGTAATTTTTACCGCATACCGTAAACATGTATTTTCAGTAATTCCTTGAAAATTCCTCGTATTCATACTAGGCTGGCATTTTCACTAGTTTTTTCTTATTTTTTTCATATCGCTACGGCGCACTGCCTGGTATGGTTACAATGTTCCCTGGAGTCCTGTAATACATCGTTATTTTTGTCTTTGTTTCTTATACTTGTGAAATTCATTCTCCTTTATAGCAATCTTAGAACAAATGTAAGTGCCCAGCACAAAACACGGATTTCTAGGATTACTAAATCCAGCCTGACTCCTCGCTAGCAAAGGCGTTGTTCATGTCAATAAAAGCAAAGTACTCGTATTCCAAGCACAAGCGCCCCCATTCGCTGCTCGTAAGTTAAAACTTATCGTTAAAAATTCACGTAAAAATAAAGCACGTCAACTTTCAATTACCTTGAACATCTTCAAAACAAACAACGGCGCAGTTCGTGTTTTTGCAATGTGTAACGTCTTTGACATCACCTCCACCACTCCGACGAACATTTTCAAAATACAACAAAATGGTATCCCTTGTAACCTGAGGAGAGAGGCCACTAACGAAGATACTGTCACACGCTTTTATCCGTTCAATTGAGAGTTGCACTCCCTCCAACGAACGCGAGTTGATTTTCCTTTCTACCTTTTCGAAATCTAAAAAAGACAGCAAAAATAATTATTCCATGCAAAATCTTGTTGAGAGAACACAGCATTTGACACCTTTTTAATATTTACTGTGGTGGTCGACGAAGAACTTGTTAGAACTTAGCTGGGGAATGAAGATCCAGATACATTTGTAACTAAGTTATTTGATGAAATTATTTCTATACCAACGTTCTCATAAATTAAATGCTTGCACATTGGCAAGTTACATACAGCTTTTATTTTTAAGCGTTCGATTCTCTGACGATTGACATAAGGAGTGCTGTATACTTGAAAAAACCATTGTTCAGGAGAAATGACCAGCTGAAATTTCAAAATATAATTATATTTTCCCGCTTGGGTTTTCCTCTATGGTCACCAACAACACTTATGAATCAACAAACATAACTCTCTTGAATACCTGGAGATTCACTCGTATCCACAACTGCTTTCCCTTGTCCCAGGAACGTCACTCTCTCCACATCTACACCAGTCATTAACTCCATGTAATTCGATAAAGCATCAGTGGTGGTCTTTTCACTCAATCCCGAAACTAGAATACCTTTCGCCTCGAAAAGCTGCATGGGACTGGGATCTTCTTGGTTCCCATGGGTCCTCATCTGATCCTTGCATGACATGGAACCTGGTGCTTGTTCACTTCTAGGATTTCCTGCTGAGGGAATGGTCTCACTTTCCTGCTTGTGACAGTTTCGTGGTTTAGGTTGTGGATTGATCGACTCTTCACCTGTCTCCTTAGTAACATGTTTTGTACTATCAGACGTTTTGGCTGTGCAAGATGATTTTGTCGGAGGTGTCTTTGGGAACTTTTGTCCTGGAAACTGTTGAAATGTTCTGTCTTGTGCGGGTTCAGGTGAGAGTTGTCTTTGCGATAAATCAGCCTTGGTACTCTCAATCGGTTCTTTAGGATTCAGATTCAGTTCGGATTCTTCTGCTTCTTGGAAATGAACTGGGACATGCTTTCCTAGTGATGTTCCTCTATTCACTGCAGCAGGTTTTTCGCACACCTCTACAGGTCGTCTTGGATCGTGAGATCTTGAAACTATATGGGGTTCGAGAGCAAGACTTTTGTTAACTAAAACACAACAATTGCTATTAACTTTTATCGAGAGGTTTTCGATCTTACATATATTTAAAATAGAACCGTCTAGCGGAAATCTGACGTTTCCATACAGATCATACCTGTTTCCGAATCAACTGCTTCAATATTAGCTCCGACATCGGGAGTCCGTATGGCTTTTCCTCCTTCAGGGAAATCAGGTTTTGAATGTTCGCGAATGGAAGGAAAGGTGGTCTGAAACACTGTGTTGCTTTCTATTGCATCCTCGCTTGATTTTTCTCCATGGTCATACGTGAATTCCAGCCATGATTCGATATCTTCATCTTCCGAGTCCGAGTACTGTTTAGAAGTTGACTGAGGAGCTTTCTCGATCTTAGCACCATTTGAAGTCTTCTTACGGTTTGTCCCTAATTCCCTTGAGAAAGACTCCCCTTCAATGGGACTAGTCGTTTTTTCTCTGTCTTTCTCTCCCTGAACTTGCTCCAGCTTTTTACTATTTACTGAAAAGCGCACAAAACACGATGATTAGATATGAACAGTATTACGAAGTCGTTTCACCGATTGGATAAAAAAGGAGGACCTCGCGCGCGTTCATTCATTTACACACTCTGTATTCCATACGAGTAAATTTTAAGATGGATCGTTCGGGATTACGACGACCGCTTACGAATGAAAAACTTCAGCGCCGATCCAACTACCTGAGATCAGACTGTAAGTAAGAACTCCAGTAAAAGTGCTTACAAAAGCTAAGCAGCGATTTCAGAATCTATGACAGGTATTTGTAATCAGAAAGAATTAGTACATTATCACCTTTCGCATAATCGTCTTCGTTGCTTTTATGATCATCTTTTCCCCAGTCGCCATCAGATTCATCTGGCTTATACCCAACGTTATAGTCATCTCTTTCCCAGTCTCCATCAGTTTCATCCGGGTTATACTCAGCGTTATAGTCATGTCTTCCCCAGTCTCCAGAAGTGTCATCCTGCTCATACTGATCATAAAAGTAACCTCCCCCACAGCCTTTAGCAGAATCATCTGGCTCATACTCAACGTAATTCACTGAACTGTGGTCTGTCTCACTGAATTCCATCAGCATGCCAAGAGCCTCACTGGCCAACTCAACGTTTCCAGCAATATCTGGACGATTCAGGACATCTCTGATGACCGAATCTGGTAGATTGCTGTAGAAACCTTGTAGAAGGTTCACCTTCTCTTCAATAATGAAATCCTCGTCCATGTGATCCATGCTGCAGCTTACCTGCCAAAAATTAAAGTATAGTCAAGACCAGACGATCTCACACTGTTAACTTTGCATGACATAAATCTAGCACTCGTCGACAGCAATACATACACTAGTAAGCAACCCATAGTTTAATATAAACATTACGCATTTGATAAATCCTTAAGTCTAAGCGGTTGTAAAGCTAACAATTGCTTGTCCAAAAAGAAAGGGAGAAAACTCGCGACTTTAGATATCTTTTACGGAGTAACACGTTTTGAAACAAAACATCTGAAGAATTTTCCCGTTCAATATGCTAATTCTGAGTGAATGTACCGCATGATCCAGTGATTCACCGTTTTAAAACATTTATCCAACTATATCCAACAAACCTACGTTGTGGATACTTTGTCTTTCCTACGGCTCACCCCAAATACTACGACATACAAAAACGATGAGGAAATGACGATCAACAAATTTGGATCGTCTAACGAAGGCTTCACAAAACATATTACATCGACTGACAGTGTTACCTTAAAACACACGAATATTTACTGGCGAGAATAATTTCAAGATCATGATTCACCGTAAGAGATAAGCTTTGACCAACTTCCCCATTCATACGAATCGAGTTAAATTCCGACACTAATTCATTTCTACTTCTGCCCACCAATAATGAAAGAGAAACTAGGGCATCGTCTGGTAAGTCCCTCCGACGGAAATAATGACAAAATAATGACTACTTCCAGGTAATCCCCTTTGTTACCGCTGACCGAAATGAGCGTGGCTATTTATAGAGTCTACCAAGTGAAACAATCATTCAAGTTACAAAGACACTTTCGTAATAAGTAAAAATAGTGATTTCCAATTGTCGTTAACTTTTTGAGTTCGTGAATACCCAGGATTTCAAAACATGAAAATTAGATGACTTGTGACAAACACAGACAGTTTGAAACGATAACTTCACAATTAAACAACACTGCCGAAGTCAACTGAAAAATGTTGACTCGAGCGGGATTTGAACTCGCACCTTCGGGATACCGGTCCGCCGCTCTACCTGTTGAGCTATCGAGTCCACAGGGATTTCAGAATCATGCCCAGGGTAAAATGAACAATTTAATTCATGAAATATTCTGTTCACACAGTTTGATCTTTTAATCCAAAACATGACCTTCTTGATTCCTCTTATTCCGTTTGATAAAACGATTCCATAAAAGAGGGCAGGAAAAACCTTCTTAACGATATTGTCTTCCTAATAAGTTCCATTCGAAACATTTTATCTCTGCAGGATTCTGCTCTCAAATGTGAAGTTTCTTCTTTAAACCTGCGAACAACAACAACAATGAAATGTAAATGCAGCAAGAGCGATTATCTTATGGTTCTAAATGGAGTTGATTGCTTGATAGCACTTCCTTACTCTGTCCCAAGAGGTTCATTTATGAAGCATTTTCACTCAGTTTTAATCCCACCAAAACACCACTATGAGAGCGTTTTGGTTTGACTTATTAGCTATCATCTTGGCGTGGCTTGCTAGTGACATTCCAGGGTAACTTCACGCTAAAGTCAAGGATGAGGTCACCAAGCTAAAACATTTGCAACTCAAAACAGACACAATTCCTCTACACTACGCTGGCAGCATATAATGAAATTTCCAATACAGTCATGAGATGGCAGAGAGTATACTGGTAGATAGAAAATACTGGTAGATAGAGAGGAATTGCTGTCATGTCGGGCAAAAACCTTCAGTATTAGTTTCATTCCGGTTATTGTAATCACTAACATTTGCGTAAAGGTATTTAGACGTTTGTAGTGGAATTTTAAATATAAAGGGTTCGTTATGTTTAATATTGGGGTCATTAACATGAATGTCTGGTTGACCCGTCTCCAGACATCAATTTTACTCGAGGTATCAGAGCTTGTTTTCTTCGTAAAATTTTTCTCTCCGACTCTTGTCTTCAATTCATTTTCTTTTGTTAGGGTTGGGGTTAGAGCTAAGGCTGGTATTACAGGTATAATATCGGCAAAGGCCCGACCAGTACTACTTAACCTCTTTTTCAAAATTAAGGGCTGAATTTGACAGAATTTTGCAAATGAGATTTCACTAAATTTTAAACCAAACCCTAACACAAATTCTGATCCTCCCGTCCACTCAAGACCAGTAAAATAACGATTATTTCAACAGTGTCGCAGGTTTCAAATCTTCTGGTGTCACCAAAAGTCTTCTGGTGCCGCTCGTTGAAGTAGAATATCGAGTTTACCGAACTTGCTTTCGTCATCATATCTTTTTGTGTTGATATACAGGCGTAAAATACGGAAATGTATTTGGCTAAAGTACTGGCCGGGACGTTTACTGCTGGCAGGCAACTAATGAAGACACCTCCATCAAAGAAAGATCCCAACAACCCACAAATATTATACGACTCTGTAGTGGATAACATTCAGAATCCGACCATCTTTGTCATTTTCTTGGATCACCAATGCTATCCCGAGTATCTGATCACGTTTATGTAATCGCATTGCAGCTTGTTGATTTTAATTTTAACCTTCACTCAGAATTTATTCTATTAACCAAACTGAGCAGCAAGAGTTCACAGAAAGAAATCCTACCAAAACTTTCAAGAAAAAGCGTACAATTAGGAAGTAAATTACTTTTCTAGTAGGTCCGTTTCTCACCCAAAAATGTAACTTTTCTTTGTCACTCGTCATAGTTAATAAGCCCCTACTTTAATCTTAAATGATAACCCATGTAATCAAACTTAAACACCGTCTGCGTTCCTTGACGAGTGACATTGATGAGGAAAAATTGGAAGATATTTAATGTTAAATTCTTTAGAGCCTATTTAGGTTACTTGTATTTCTGGACAGGGAATTACCGGATTTTGCACGTCCAAGCAGAATAGATAAACAGAAATGTGTTTAGATATAGTACAGCTCTACAGCTCTCCTTAATGTCAAGTGTTCTTATTCCCGTATCACAGCAGAAAGTGACCAACGTGAATAGCGTTCCCACTGAGATCTCATCTTCTTTGTTATATATACGCATCCCACGGCGACGATACGTGTGGTCGTAGAGATGGCCTAAGATCATTTTGTCGCAAAGCTCTGGCATCAGTAATTACAAAATAGTTCAATTTTAAAAATTGTTTTCTCTACCTTCCTTCCACTGATGACTGCTGTGATTAGGGAAGGAGACAAGGGACTCGATGTGACCGTTATGGAGACAAAGAATCAAAGCTTTTCGAACAGTTTGTTCTTAATGTTGCATGTAGACGTTACCGGACGTAAATTAGACACCAAAGTCCCCAGTTCAGGTTTCTACCAGCAGATAGTGCTGCGGAGAGTACACCAACCAGAGGATGATGTCCGGCTGCACAATTTCCTCGAAGTACCATTCGGTATAACAAAGAAATTACGCAAAAAAATACGCTATAGAAATCTAGCTTGATATCTTGTACAATGTAATTTTATTGTTATAGTAAAGTTGCCAATTGTAATTCAAATTTTAGTTTTTAGCTTCATCAGTAAAGCAATTAAAAAATAACTGTGTAATCAATTATGTGTGATAAATCAAGCATCAGTAACGGTAAAACTGGCCATTTGCATCTTGTTTATATTGATTCATTAATTTTCGTAAATTATGTTACAATCCAAATAAATGTAACGGTTAACTCTTTTTTGGCTGTTTCGTTGCCTGATTGGTAGATCTTGTGCAAATATTGGTCACTGTGATGCACCCAAAGCTTTCAATTCAGTTTTTTCAGTTTATTCCTATAACAATACAGCTGCAACTCAGGCCAAAGATCTTATTACAAAGTGGTATTAATACGTACTGCCTACTTCCTTCACTTCCTTGTATATTGTGATCAACAGCTTAACTTTCGCTAAATCTTAACATTTAACTTTTTAAAATAAAAAGCAAGACAATATAAGGCACCGTATTTCTTCTATTTAGCGCCCAGCCTCTTTTTAACCCTCCCCTTCTGATAAACTCCCAGTTCAGAAGCACAGAGTTAAAAAATAAGCGTCCAGCCTATATTAAGCCTCCATTGCTGACAGGGGGGTAGTTTTATTCATTTACAAACAGATATATTTCAATATGTGCACTTCGTGACAACGTTCTAAGAAGAAGCACGTTCATTTAATTCAATTTCGCTAAATTAAGCGTCAGAGTAATTTATTTATATTGCTATGAATTAATATATTTATTTATATAATAACAAATTTCGAAAGAATATGAAAATTTATTGAGCTCCTAGCCTCCACTTATCACCCCCCTCTTCATTGTGATAAGCCCGCAGTCCAGAAACACTTAAAGAAATAAGTCATCAGGGGAACTAAACAGACGAAATACGGTACGTAAAAATACGAAAGTATTTAATCATGCGACACCGCCTGGCGAAAGTTATTGAAGTTGAGAGCAAAAGCACAATCAATCTGATGAAAAAGTCGTCGTAAAGTAAAAGGTCATCTTTTCCCATTTGCTTGACATTTTCGCCTGACTTCTCAACTAAGTAGATTTTTCGTAGTCATCGCTGGCACGGGTCCACTTGTTGCTTCCTACGTAAATGTAATGAGGTACTCGGGGTAACATTGGTGGTCGATGAATATGACAAAGATGGACGGGTTGTGAACGTTATTCACAACAGAGTCATACAACACTCCGGGATTGGTTGGATCATTTCTCGAAGGAGGTGCTTTCATTCCTGGTGCACCGGTAGTACATCTTCCGACTAGTACTCTTGCCACATACATCTGACAGTAACCTGAAGAACCACGCTGGGCATATCGGAGGGAGTACGAGGCATCTCGAGCAAAATATACACCATTTCCATACATTACACCTAAAAGTGTAAAATACTAATTTGTTGAGAAAGTCGGTGGAGGGCAAAAATCGCAATTTGCAAAGACTATTCCAGTAAATGGGGCAACTGTCCAAAACACCGGAAATTTAGGTTACGTTTTTCGCAGTAGGTTGCGAGTGTTATCGCGTAGGGGACTGGGATGACTAGCAAATTGACCTACATGTCAGCCTCCATGTTGGCTTCAAAATACAGTTTGCAGGTATCGTTTCAGTCTTTCTAGAGTTCAATGGTACTACCCAAATTGAACTGCCTGCGCCGCTTCCTGGCCATGTCGTAGTGGTCTGTCCAGCTTTGGAATGGCATGTGGCGAAGAATGGTTTTTAGCCACCAAATTATCCGCTGGGTTTGGTCTAAATCTAAGCAACAAAGCTGACTATGGGCAGCAAAGGTCAGCAAGTGGATTGTCAAGTGACTATGTACCACTGTCTGCGAAAACAAACTTAGAGGACAATTAAAATACTGAATGAGTGAATTAAAGTTTTCTCATAACGACAATATTCAACGGGTTAAATGTTGTTAAGACTAATTAACCATTTCCGGCAGATCAGTCACCCATTATTTCACTCTGGCTAACCACAGACGACTTTACCCGACAAGGGAGATATCCTGTGCGGAAAGGGTTAATGCATGCTTTTTTACACTTCGTTATATTTTGATAATCATTTTCAGTCACTAATAATCTCTAGTTAAAAATACGTATGTTATGTTGAGAACAAATATCTCACCGTTGATTCCTGCAAAACTTCGGCTGAAGTTATTAGCGTTTATGGACTGAGTGTTGTTTGAATTTGTACCATGAAACAACTGCTTTTCATTGTCCGCTCCGTTCATCGACTCTTTCTTCACAAGATAAGCTTTATACAAACCAGGGTTCTGGATTCTCTCAATCTTTATTATTTGATTGGTTCGTCCACCTTTTGAAGTGAAGTGGTTCAAGACTTGTTGGTACTCTGCGGAGGACTGTGATAACGAAACAAGGTGGACCACTTGCCCGGGTGGTTGTGGATCCCAGTGGGGTGGTAAAGATACGTCTAGATGGACGGAAAAGAAACTAACTTATATTTTCATATTTCTGCACTCATACCAGTTGAATCAAAATCAAAATTGACTTTATCTTATTTAGACTATTCTCTAGGGCCTAGACGCTTGGAATAAGAGTAAATTATAGCAGTTTACTTCAAATATAAAAGTAATTTAAAAAATGTACCTGAACCAGTATCTCCCATTTGTTTCCGGGTTATAATCCCAACCTGGCCACTTCTCTCATTCTTTTCAGTCTTGCCACTCACATCGATTTCGTACTTTTCGCCATTCTTAGTAATTTCCAGAGTTTCTTTGTCCTCCATGTATGCAAGTTCGATGGCTGCGTTCAATTCTTTGTCATAGGGGACCGACTGACTTCCTTGAAAATAATACCACTGCACATTCTTCGAAATAAACTCAACGTGAGTTGATTTTCTTTCTTCCTCTACATACGTGTTTATCAACTGCAACAGCTCATCTTTACAATCAGAGACCTTTGCTATGATTCCTTCGATAGAAACAGTTGAGGGTGACTTGCTGCCCGTGATGCAGACGTCATGATCACGTGCCAAATCCTCAACTTCTGACCAATGTTTTACCAGTACATCAAATACCTTTTCATGTTCAATCTTCTTCGTTGCGATGTGCTCTTTAATGAATTTATCGACTTCTTCAAGTGAAGTCTCGATGTCTTGTTTAGAACAGGCGAATAAATCGATTACAACCACTTCTTTTACTGCACCTGTCTTCAGGGTTTTAAAACTGGACCCTTTCGTGAGTGTTTTTGCTCTTTTTCTGTGATACTGAGGTGAAACTGAAGGGACATTCGAGTTTTGCGAAGATTGTGGTTGTTGTATGGGTTGAATATTCCCTTTACTTTGCTCTTGTATCACTGTTTCAAAATCAGGTATCATGTTCTTCTGAAAAACGACAATGTTTACGTCCAGCTGGTGGTTGGCACTCGAAAAGTTTTTAGCTGCATTTAAAATGAGTTCAGCCGAACTTCTAGCAGGTACACCAAACGCAGCCGTGCCGATTGCTGGAATAGAAACAGAGACAAGCGAACGCGACTTAGCTTCCTGCAGGCATTTTTCTATTGCAGTTTGGAGGTCAAGGACGTTGCTTGAAGTTGGTATAAAGTGTAAAATTAGATTGGTGTTTGTCATCGAACCAGCGTTTGTCGTAACAACAGAACCAAGTGATTTTCTGCCGATAGCATCCAACTGTTGCTGGATAGTTTGACCTCCAACTCGAAGAATACTCTTGCACACACCTCCTCCACTTGCAAGTTGTAAATTAGGATCTAAAACATTAATAATGGCACCTACTGACGCGGGTTGTTGGGTGATGTCACCCTCAAGGAGTGAAGCACGCACGGGTCCGAAAGAGATTGCGCGAGAACTGGGAACCGCTGGTCTTATGAGGGACATGACATTTTGGAAGAAGCTTGGCCTCGTAGATGGTGTAGTAGCATTGAAGACAATCACTCGAATTTCCGTCAAAAACTTCTGGTGGCGGTTAGCCGCACTGAAGCGCTGTATTTCTTCTTTGAACACTCTCAAAACTACAGCTTCTGGGAACCTGTGTTGTCCAGTCCCAATGGTCGGAATGGCGATTGACCTTAGACCAAGTTGAACGGAGGTGGAAAGGATTTTATTTACCAAATCACGTAATAGCTGCAACGCAAAAAAGACTTTTCAAGACAAAGGTCGTTACGAACTCAATCAATAGTCATGGTTAGAAACAAGAAAATTAAAATGATTAAAAAAATTTCACTGTTTTTTAAATAATTGAACCACAACGTTTATATGCTAAAATGTCAATTTATATCAACAAATATTTATAGAAAGTAGAAATGCAAATACGAGAAAGTTGGGAAAACCTGAAAGCCCCTGTGTTTCGCCCGAGACCGAAGGTCAAGGGTTTACCAAACCGTTTGAGAGTTCTTCCAACCTCTCGGAGTGTTTGCATCAGACTATATAAATACAGCAAAACCGTATCTATTTCTATTATAAAATAAGCAAGGAACTAAGCAATAATGATTGCGAATAACGAACTTTATTTCCAATATCCAATGGTAAGTTCTCCTTAATAGTTCATAAACCCATCAGAGCTTCCTAAACGCGCCAAGAACAAATTCTGCTGTCAACCGGCGCCTGTGATGTCATAACCGTGTTTACATAGCCTTATGTAAACACGGTAACTGACCAATCACTGCCGGCGTAATGGGAAACGTATATTATAAATCTGTTTAAACACCTTTTCAGCTCTTCCTTGACCATTATCCCAACCACAGCACACGGCATGGATCACAAACTTAGCCTTTAGGCTTCCACCTCCAGTACAAACTATGTCTCCAACAGAAATGTTAGTGTGCAGTTTACAGGCTTCGACAAAATCTTGGCCACCAATTCTCTTTAGGGCTTTCCCACAAGCTGTGAAGTTGTTGAGATTCGACGTTGCAGAGTTGACCAGAACATCAGCCTAAACAAGTAGCACTGAGTTAAATAGGTGTAGCAATGTTTCGTATGCCCAGAACAGTACGAAAACTACCGGGCCCGAAGCAGAAGCAGAACATTCTAACATTCTAATGTCCTTGATATTACCTTTAGGAATGCGAATAATGCAAGGTTCTTCCTTATATTAAAATTCAAAAGCTATACGGTAACACTCCTCAGGGTAATTAGCGCTACTACAAGCTTACCGCGTCTGAAGTAATGCGTGCTTTCCCTAAGTCAAACGACGTTGACCTCAACCACGATAAATCTCATTGTATAGCAATATGATTTTCAGTAACTGCAGTCTGCAGTCTACACCGGACTTTTACGCTTACTGGAAATCTATAAACATACCATTTCAGTTTCAATATTGCCATATTTCCAAGAAGTCTTTAGACCCTCAGCTGTTGTGAAATTGCACAAGTCATAAATACATCCCGTCGCTTGGTCATCCACCGACTTTTGACGAGCATCTTCTCGAGATCTCTTCCTCTCCTCCATCACATGCTTTTCGTCTCTTTCAATCCTATCCACCTCATCTTGCCTCGTTTCTATCACGCCGTCTTTAACTCTTTTCTTTAATTCAATAGTCACTTTGTTCTCCATTTCGATCAGCTTAATATTACGCAGTCCTTTCTCTCCAAGAAGAAGCTCTGCTAAACCAGGTGACGAGTATTCTTTGCTTTCTTCGACAACCGACGCGAAAAGGTCCTGGATACATTTTCGGCAATTTTTAAGACTTTCTTGTGTCCCAGTCATGACAACAGCTTGTTTTGCTTGGTCAATCAAAACGTGGCCAATTTTCAACCTTTTTTTTATACCTTTCAGCTTTCCGGAGAAGTGGTCGCTCAGAAAACGCATTAGACCTATGGAGATTGGTTGACTCTGGCTTCGTATTCCTTCCTTGTCTATAAAATCTTCGATTTGCTTTTTGGCGCTTACCAAAGCTTCTGTTATACCGTGCAAGACAACGCTGTTCATTAATTTCTCAGTGGAAATTCCTAATAGTTGTTCTTCTTGCAAATCTTTGGAGAGCTTCATCCATTTTTCACTTTCAAAGATAAAGGCGTCGTGTGTTTGAAACGAGACACGGTCCTGTTTGATTCCTTCGTTAAGGCATTCCTTGGCTTTCTGGCAAGCAGTTGAGTTTGTGGCAACGATTTTAATTGCCTTGCCTTTTTCTTTAAAGAATTTCGCGTTTATTTTCTCACGAGCAAGCTTTGCTTCGAAATGCTTCCTTCCAGGTTCGTTTGTTACAATGTTTCCAGCGATAATCGATGGCAGAGTAAATATCTCTTCTGTGATCGCGTTCATAACATGAAAGTATCTTATCTTCGAATCGGTGAACTGCTCACGAGGACCCTCGAAGTATAATTCTCGTTTCTCTTTATCCAGGATTATCTCAAGTTCTGAATGCTTGCTTTTCATTTCTTCAACAAATCCAATTTGGTCCAGCAGTTGAACATGCTCGTTGCTAATATTTCTTACAGTGTCTTTCTTGTACGTTTTGCGAATCTCTTCTTTCTCGATGATTTTTAGAAATTCTTTAACGGCGTTGGACACCACTTCCTTGTCACTTTCTAAACAAACCACCTCAATTTTCTTCTTCGCCTCGTTTTGTTGGCAAAGTGCTTTGCCTTCGGGAAGTTTTTCTGTCAAACGATGCAATGCATCTTTTATGGCAGGCGCCACTAGGCTGTCAAGAGGAATAGACCATTTTTCAAATCGATCAAGGAACTCGCTCATGGCCGTCTGACAGCTGTTTGACCATTTTTTGACGTACCCCGAGTTGGCTTTTTTCCAAATTCTCGCTGTATTACTTCCTGGGCTCCATTCAATTTCGGCTTTTAATCCACTGACTCTCTCCTCTAATTCTTGATAGTGTCTACTGCTCATGATAAATTGCATAATGTCGACGTCAACTTCAGTGGATACATTCGGTCTTTCTGGAGAAATATCACGCTTTTCTTGTTTGTTCACTTTCTCGGTTTCTGTTGAGCCATTTGAAGCTGACGTCGTGCCAGAAGAGGAGTTGGTGATCTTTTGTGGAGAGATCTGTGGATAGTATTTCTCAACAGACAACTGTTTTCCTTCTAATGAATGTTCTTTGCTAACCACGTTGTCAATCACTATGAAGTTTAAAAAAATGGAAAAAAAAAGTAATAGAATTACAGCTTAAAAGATTTTCCCTCGTATTTCCTTTTTCCTGAGCACTCCATGAACTAATTATTTAGAGGTAACGTGGTAATATTTTCACCTGGAATGACACACGCAGGCCTGACCTGGGAAAAAGATTTCTTTTAGGCAACAGACTGAAGTTTGTAAAAGTGATCAAGTGTAGCCCAGATGGCAGTTCTACAGGCATTTAATGAATGAGCCACGTAGGGGCATTTGCAATAATCGTTTGGTAATGATTCCAAACCTACAGTACGATCAGAAATCCATCTTGTCACATTGATGTGATGTATAAACGTCTTCGTGACTAAAGAGCCAAATCACTCAAATGCGCACAACTTTTCGCAGAATGCACTGATATCATATTCACGCTTCGACAAGGCAAAACTTTGAGATTTTTACCGCATAACGTAAAGATGTATTTACAATAATTCTTTCAAAATTCCTCGAATTTATACTAGGGTGGCATTTTCACACGTTTTTTCTTAATTTTTCATATCACTACGGCGCACTGCCTGGTATGGTTATAATGTTCCCTGGAGTCCTGTCTCCTGTTTATTTGTAATACATCGTTATTTTTGTTTATGTTTCTTATACTTGTGAAATTTATTCTCCTTTATAGCAATCTTAGAACAAATCTAAGTGCCCAGCACAAAACACGGATTTCTAAGATTACTATTCCAGCCTGACTCCTTGCTAGCAACGGTGTTGTTCATGTCAATAAAAGCAAAGTACTCGTATTCCAAGCACAAGCGCCCCCATTCGCTGCTCGTAAGTTAAAACTTGTCGTTAAAAATTCACGTAAAAATAAAGCACGTCAACTTTCAATTACCTTGAACATCTTCAAAACAAACAACGGCGCAGTTCGTGTTTTTGCAATGTGTAACGTCTTTGACATCACCTCCACCACTCCGACGAACATTTTCAAAATACAACAAAATGGTATCCCTTGTAACCTGAGGAGAGAGGCCACTAACGAAGATACTGTCACACACTTTTATCCGTTCAATTGAGAGTTGCACTCCCTCCAACGAACGCGAGTGGATTTTCCTTTCTACCTTTTCGAAATCTAAAAAAGACAGCAAAAATAATTATTTCCTGCAAAATCTGACAAAACTGAGTGTTGAGAAAACACAGTATTTGACGCTTTTTTAATATTTACTGTGGTGGTCGACAAGGAATTTGTTAGAACTTAGCTGGGGAATAAAGATCCAGACACATTTGTAACTGTCTGGGTTATCCGATGAAATTGTTTCTTTCTCAACGTTCTCATGGATTAAATGATAACACATAGGCAAGTTACATACAACTTTTATTCTTACGCGTTTGATTCTCTTACGATTGACGTAAGGAGTGCTTTATACTAGAACAAACAATTGTTCAGGAGAGATGACCAGCTGAAATTTCAAAATATAATTATATTTTCCCGCTTGGGTTTTCCGCTATGGTCACCAAAACACTTATGAATCAACAAACGTGACTCTCTTGAATACCTGGAGATTCACTTGTATCCACAACTGCTCTCCCTTGTCCCAGGAACGTCACTCTCTCCACATCTACACCAGTCGTTAACTCCATGTAATTCGATAAAGCATCAGTGGTGGTCTTTTCACTCAATCCCGAAACTAGAATACCTTTCGCCTCGAAAACCCCCATGGGACTGGGATACTTTTGGTTCCCATGGGTCATCATCGGATCCTTGCATGACATGGAACCTGGTACTTGTTCACTTCTAGGCATTTTTACTGCAGGAATGGTCTCACTTTTCTGCTTGCGACGGTTTCGTCGTTTAGGTTGTGGCTTGATCGACGCTTCACCTGTCTCCTTAGTAACATGTTTTGTACTATCAGACGTTTCGGCTGTGCAAGATGATTTTGTCTGAGGGACCTTTGGGAGCTTTCGTCCAGGAAATTGTTGAAATGTTTTGTCTTGTGCGGGTTCAGGTGAAAGTGGCCTTTGCGATAAATCAGTCTTGGTACTCTCAATTGGTTCTTTACGATTGAGATTCAGTTCGGGTTCTTTTGCTTCTTGGGAATAAACTGGGACATGCTTTCCTAGCGATGTTCCACCATTCATTTCAGTAGGTTTTTCGCATACGTCTACAGGTCGTTTTGGATCGTGAGGTCTTGAAACTATATGGGGTTCAAGAGCACGAGTTTTGTTTACTAAAACACAACAATTGCTATTAACTTTTATCGAGAGGTTTTCAACCTTAAATACACTTAAAATTGTACCGTCTAGCCGAAATCTGACATTTCCATACAGATCATACCTGTTTCCGAATCAAATGCTTCAATCTTAGCTCCGACATTGGGAGTCGGCATGGCTTTTCCTCCATCAGGGAAATCAGGTTTTGGATGTTCGCGGAACGACTCTGTGGAAGGAAAGGTGGTCTGAAACACTGTGTTGCTTTCTATTGCATTCTCGCTCGTCTTTTTTCCATGGCCATATGTGTATTCCAACCATGATTCAATATCTTCATCTTCCGAGTCCGAGAGCTGTTTGGAAGTTGACCGAGGAGCTTTCTCGACCTTAGCACCACTTGAAGTCTTCTGACGGTCCGTCCTTAAATCCCTCGTGAAAGACTCCCCTTCAATGGGACTCGTCGTTGTTTTTTCTCTATCATTCCCTCCCTGAACTTGCTTCAGCTTTTTACTATTTACTGAAGGTCGATGGTTAATTGTTGCTCCAGATGACTCCCTCACATCCATTCTCGAATTGAAAGATTTTCTTCCTTCACTAGCAATGGTTTTACTTATGAATTGCAGGTGTTCTTTCTTTTGTACGTTCTCATCTTCACGCAAGCTGGGTAGTTCTTGAAATTTACCTAGAAAACGTGCAAAAAACGACGATTAGATATGAACAGTATTACGAAGTCGTTTCACCGATTGGATAAAAAAGGAGGACCTCGCGCGCGTTCATTCATTTACATACTCTGTATTCCATACGAGTAAATTTTAAGATGGATCGTTCGGGATTACGACGACCGCTTACGAATGAAAAACGTCAGCGCCGATCCAACTACCAGAGATCAGACTGTAAGTAAGAACTCCAGTAAAAGTGCTCCCAAAAACTAAGCAGCGATTTCAGAACTTATGACAGGTATTTGTAATCAGAACAAACGACAACATTATCACCTTTCGCATAATCGTCTTCGTTGCTTTTATGATCATCTTTTCCCCAGTCGCCATCAGATTCATCTGGCTTATACCCAGCGTTATAATCATCTCTTTCCCAGTCTCCATCAGTTTCATCCGGGTTATACTCAGCGTTATAGTCATGTCTTCCCCAGTCTCCAGAAGTGTCATCCTGCTCATACTGATCGTAACCTCCCCAATAACCTTTAGCAGAATCATCTGGCTCATACTCAACGTAATTCACTGAACTGTGGTCTGTCTCACTGAATTCAATCAGCATGCCAAGAGCCTCACTGGCCAACTCAACGTTTCCAGCAATATCTGGACGATTCAGGACATCTCTGATGACCGAATCTGGTAGATTGCTGTAGAAACCTTGTAGAAGGTTCACTTTCTCTTCAATAATGAAATCCTCGTCCATGTGATCCATGCCACAGCTTACCTGCCAAAAATTAAAGTATAGTCAAGACCAGACGATCTCACACTGTTATCTTTGCATGACTTAAAAATAGCACTCGTCGACAGCAATACATACACTAGTAAGCAACCCATGGTTCAATATAAACATTACACATTTGATAAATTCTTAAGTCTAAGCGGTTGTAAAGCTAACAATTGCTTGCCCACGAAAAAACGGAGAAAACTCACGACCTTAGATATCTTCTACGGAGTAACACGTTTTGAAACAAAACATCCGAAGAATTGTCTTGTTCAATATGCTAATTCCGAGTGAATGTGCAGCATGACCTAGTGATTCACCATTTTAAAGCACATATCCAACAAAATCCAACAAACCTACGTTGTGGATACTTTGTCTTTCCTACGGCTCACCCCAAATACTACGACATGCAAAAACGATGAAGAAATGATGGTCAACAAATTTGGATCGTCTAACGTAGGACTCACAAAACATATTACATCGACTGACAGTGTTACCTTAAAACACACGAATATTTACTGGCGAGAATGATTTCAAGAACATGATTCACCGTGAGAAATAAGCTTTGACCATCCTTCCCGTTCAGACGAATCGAGTTAAATCCCAACGCCAATTCATTTCTACTTCTGCCGACCAATAATGAAAGTGAAACTAGGACATCGTCTGGTAAGTCCTTCCGACGGAAATAATGACTACTTCCAGGTAATCCCCTTTGTTACCGCTGACCGAAATGAGCGTGGCTATTTGTAGAGTCTACCAAGTGAAACAATCATTCAAGTTACAAACAGACTTTTATAATAAGTAAAAATAGCGATTTCCAATTGTTGTTAACTTTTTGAGTTCATGAATACCCAGGGTTTGAAAATATGAAAATTAGATGACTTGTAACAAACGCAGATAGTTTGATTTCAGTATCATCCCCATGGTAAAATGAACAGTTTAAATCATGAAATATTCTGTTCAGACAGTTTCATCTCAGGTTCTCTTATAAATTTGTAACTTAAGGTTTTCTTCTTAAGAAGTGATACAACACTAAATCGTCTAACTTCCGATCTACAGTTAAGGGGCGGATTTCAGCGATTAAAGTTTTTTTTTAAAAAAATGTGCAAGATTCTGTCAAAGATTTAAAACCTATTTTCAACAAACAATCATGCCTTATCTTGTCCCCGTATATGTAAAGAATTTGTAAGTTATGTCATGACGGCATTGAAATATTGTACATTAAACGTAGAACTTTTGTTGCTAAAACTCCTCCATACCTAAAATCCCCATTATATCATTCATGTTTTGAACGTGATATTCCAATAGCATTATTGGTCAAGAAAAAATCATGAAATTTGCTCATGTTATTTTGTGGATGATTCTGAAATTGATGGTCAACGGATGTGAATGAAACTGACAGAATAATGTCGTGCAACAGGATCGTACAGCTCACTTGGGTTGCTCGAGTCATTTTTGTGAGGGGGAAGTTCATCCCTCTTCGAGGAGTAGTATACTTCCCCACTAACACCTTTGCCACGAACATGCGGCTCTAGCCAGGGGTGTAGTGGAGGGGGGGCCCAGGGGGGCTGAGCCCCCCTTATGAAAATTCCATGGCAATTTGGGGGTGCTGAGCCCCCCTTTACATTTTTTTTCAGATTGTGTAACTTTAATCATGTTTGAATGTTCTGTGAAATTTATGTAAAGATATTCAGTCATTTCCAACAAGAACGATTTCAGTAATTTCTAGTCGGCCATAACATGTGCCGCCCAAGTACTGATCGTGGCGATTGTATTCCTAATATTTTACCTTTTACAAACACAGAAACACTGTTAAATTTTAATTACAGAATTACTGTTACCAAAAATAAAAAAATTAGGATTTTTCAAGTTTATCATTTTTTCGGACCTCCCCTGATGTTCAGGACACTGTGTTGGTAAGCCCCCCTTGTTAAAGTTTCAGGACTACACCACTGGCTCTAGCATACACCTCGCAAGTGAATAGTGTCTTTTGCGCCATCTGATTGGTTCTACTGACCTCCGAGCAAAACAAGATGGCGTCCAGTTTTGTTTACGTTACGGAAGAAGAATTTTTTTTAGTAGACAAAGCCACCGTGCAAAACAATTCCAAAAAAAGAAACGAAATTTGGCAACAAATTATTCGAAGATATGTATTTCTTTCACTTTTTAGCGATAAGTGAACTCAATACGTGTTCAAAATGTTTTGTTTACAAATGATGAGTGGGCGACAAGCCGACGTTCCGTAAAACTGTTTTAAAAATTTAAAAAAATATATATGTGAAAAAAAAAAAATAAAAATTACCCACCACTATTCTCTCACCTCCACTTTGATGAATAATTGTTTAATATCGCCTCCTGGCGGAACGTATCTCTATGAATAAGAGATATTTCTGTCAAAGTAAAGTTTTTTTCCTTAGGTTTTTCCTGCATAAAAAATGCACTTAAAAATTAAAGGCTTACAAATTATCGTTGAGCATGTTATAATAACAGGGACCGTGCAGGGGGAGGGGCTGAAGGGCTTTAGCCTCTCTCTCACCACTTTCCAGTGCAGTTCAAAGACAAGAATGTTTGAAAAAGGCGTAGTCACTGGCAGACCTTTTCTAAGCTAGAAGAACCTTTAGAGTACTCGGGATGACGCATTCAATTTTAATATTCGCTCAATAGGAACGTCGCCAGTTCCAAGCAATAGTAAGCTAGCTCCTCATCTATTCTAGGATATTCCATAACAACCTGTCTTATTGAATACATTTCCCGAATGTGACGATAGCTTACCGTAGGTTTCAACTGCAACATTCGTTTTGCGCGCTGAGATTCTCCAGTTAGATAAATTGTCGTTGGAAAATCTGTCAGTCTGGAGTTCTACAATGTTTTTAAAGTATTGAACTCAGGCTCGGTTTAAAGTCAGGCTTGGTTTACTTTGGCAGCGTAAGAAATTCGTGAAATTTTCTCTGCTGGATAGAAAGTCAGGATTGCCGACTATAGCACATGTGTAACACATTAATTTTTGCAGTTCACCGCTCAGTGGTGGTTAATGATAACAAAAACAGTTAAAAGACCTTTTTGTATTGTCATACATAAAGTTGAGATGGACTAAAAATCATGACTTGACCCTGTTTATGATCTTCATGGTTTTCGTTAATAGTCCTGGCTCTGGCCTTAAGTCCCGTAGAAATTTCATGTCTAAGTCCTGAAACCAAGTGAACCTGTTAGAGTCACCCTTAGAGAGTTATAAAAAGTTAGGTAGGCATTCCACAGTAGTTGCGCTTTAAACCTACCGCCCTTTTTAATAATGGCTGATATCAGCTGTGAGGCTGCGGTCAAGAAAAAATTTTTTTCACCAAACCAGGTCATATTATACATCAATGGAAAGGAAATTTCATGCTGAATACTTTTTATAAAAAGACTATGAGTCATAAATTAATATTTTTCAAGATTTGTGCAATTTTCCAAGTGAAAATCGGAATTTTCAGGAAAAAAAGTCATTACCTATAGTCAGATTATGTTTTCATTTGGTTTCCCATTTTGATTTCAAATATTCCAAAGATCTAAGAAAAGCTCTGTTATTTTGAACTGTTATTATAGCATGCTTGAATAGAAGTCATCATTTTAAACTTCGAAATATTTTGTATCAGAGTAAATAAGCTTAAATGATCACTACAAATGCAAATCAATTAGTATATAATTCAAGAACACTCACTAACTCATGCTTTCTTGGCTTCTTAGTGTATCCTTCATCATCAAAGAGCATGTTGGTGTCAAATATGTCATACTGAAGGATGTCTGAGATTGTTATGCCACGACTTCTAGCTATTTCAAAGTTTTTGTGGGATTTTGATACTTTCTCGCCTTTTTACCAGTCTTAGTTGATGAGAAGCTTGGTAAACATGCCTTTTTGATTGGCAAAGATAAGTCACTTGTCCTCTGAATAAAGCGATCTGTGCGAAATTGAATGTATGCCTGCTTGCCATGGTCATATAAACTAACAAGTCTTTCTGCAGTGGATCTTGGAATGACTGCATCAGTAACAAAGTTGAACAGATTGGTGTTACAGCTGGCTGTGTAAGGATTACCACGACTTTCAAGAAATTGGAGTACAGAGTACACATATTCATTGTAGATTTTTGAAAAATTTCCAGCTAATTCATGATGAACAAGCACCTCAGATGAGCCAAGATTTGAGTTTGTCAGAGATCGAAATGTATTGCAGATACTTAAAACCTCGTGGTAGACAACCTCCAATTCTGTAACAAAGCGTTAACTTCGTGTTTGTCCAATTATTCCATGAGAACGTTTCTGAGACCTTTGTATGCTTTGCTCAAGGCGCATATCAGGCGAAACGGCATTAAAAGAACCATCCTTTTCTTTCACAACAAAGTGATCAAGCTGAAATTGAGCGTGAACGTCAGGATGAGAAACTTCTAGATTTCGCATTTGTTCAAGGTATAGCGATGCATATCTGAGATAGTTGATACTATCACACTCTCGAAACAGCGGCAGAAGGTCTTGAACAGCTTGAAGGTGGCCATTCCAATTGCCATTGCGATCAGCTGCAATCAGATTCTTCAGTATTCGAATACTATGCAGAAGTTCCTCGAAGAATCGGCATAACTCTGATCTCTGCGAACAATCCAATACAAACGCATCAAACTCTGACTTAATGAGCGCCACTGATGGAAGAGAGTTCTCATACATCTCATTAATTTGTTCAAGATCTTTTGACACAAACACTCCAGCAAATCCCTTCAGATTTGATAAAGCCTCTGAACCACTGTACTTGTTGGAAAAGACTTTCCATTTCATGATCTCAATGACATCCTCTAGAATGAGATATGCTCTCAAAGATCTTTCATAATGGCCTCCACTGATTACCTGTTCTACCACCTTCACGCCAAATACTTTTGTCTCCATTAAGGTATCATCAAGACCACTTCCTTTGAACAGTTTTCCAATGGAATGCTCAGCTGCTTTGGCCATGTGGAATCCATCAAGGAGAGGAACTAGCTTTTGAAATTCAACTTGATTTTGAAGTGTGATTTCCGCAACAATTCTGTATACACCTTCATCACAGAATACAGGCAAACTCTCTTGCTTCAACTGGGATAGTAATGTGATGAAATTCCTAAGGGTAGTGTATACGGTTGCATGATCAGTGACTGGGTGAGGCAAGTAAGGCAAAAATCCAATATGCATCTTTAGTAGTTCTGTTGAAGGCAATAGTGAAGGTAATACATGAACATCTGGCAAAATGATTTCAGGCTCAGTATACATACATGACATGTTCAAAGGATAAGTAACATGATATAATAGATTGATCTGACCTGTGAAAATACTCAGGCAGGGAAAGAAAGCATGAAAATATACTTTACTGTGAAAACCTAATTGTGCAATGAATAGTCCTCAGAATTTCTTCCATATCTCAAAAACTATAAGTTTTAGACCTTTACTTCTTTGGTAAAGTTTGTTCAGCATGAAATTTCCTTTCCAATGGTATACTACATGATCACTTATGAAGAAAAAAGTTTTTCGGTGACCAGCGCCCCGAAGCAAATATCCGCCATTTTGAAAAAAGGCGGCAGTGTCAAAGCGCAACTGCTTCGGAATGCCTACCTAAGTTTTTATAACTCTCAAAGAGTGTCTCTAACAGGTAAACTTGGTTTCAGGACTTGAAATTCCTACGGGACTTTATGCCAGAGCCTGGACTATAAAATGTCTCTCAAAATCCAGAATATAGAATCTCGCGGGATTAAAAAATAAAAGCTTTCTCTGGGAAGTGCCTGGGACACCGCGCCTAGAGGTTTCACCCTCTCTTTGGCCCTGGTCAAACTGGGATCCATTTAGCCCCTCCCCCGGTTTGAAATCCACTCCGCGAGCCTTGAGTAAGTGATAAATACAAAATGTGAGTTATTGGAATCGTAATTCCAATGAAATAGAATTGATTATCTGTCTATAATAGCAATTTAAAAACTGCATGATAGCAAAATGTCTACGAATGATTGTCCAGGCGGAAATCGTAACTTTAATATAAATAGCAATGCCCTACAAGTTGTACGAAGTATCGCCATATGTAAACATTAACAAATGGTTAAACAAAAAAGGCTAGAAGAGTTTAAAACATATTTATTGACGAAAGTTTCGTCGCTACAAGCAACATTATCAGAGTGGAGTTCAGGGATTACAACGAGATACATTTATATTAGATTAACAGTATTGGATGACAATTATGATGATATATTTCAACAGTTACGGATATAGACAGAAAATGAAAATATCCTTTGCATCATAGCAAAGATTGGTTCTAGTTGGTTTCTTTTGTTTTCATTTTGCAGGATGGCAAGCAGGCTTGCACATAAGCAATTATTCTATTTTCTTTCCACATCGGTAGCTTTTCTGTCAAAATTATTGTTGAATATGGTTATCTCGAATGCACTTGCGGATTTAAACACTAATTGTGGAAAGGTCCTTGAAGAACGACTAAAGCAAAAACTTTACATGGTTTGTTTCATGGGTGCAATAATGTGCTCCTGAAAGCATCTAGTTTTCATTTTTCGCAGTGCTTGTGCCTTGAATCTCCAGTTAGAATCTTACCACAGACTTGAGCGTAATTTCTTTTGAATTTATTTACATTGATTAATGCGATGCTGTCCTAGTCGTCTCTTTCCCAGTCTCGATCAGTTTCACCTGGGTCATACTCAGCGTTATAGTCATCTCTTCCCCAGACTCCACCAGCTTCATCGGAATTATACTCAGTGTTACAGTCATCTCTTCCCCAGACTCCATCAGCTTCATCTACATTATACTCAGTGTTATAGTCATCTCTTCCCCAGACTCCATCAGCTTCATCTACGTTATACTCAGTGTTATAGTCATCTCTTCCCGAGTCTCCATCAGCTTCATCTGAGTTATACTCATCATTATAGCTATCTCCAGAAGGGTAATCCTGCTCATAATCGTTGTCATAGTAATCTACGCGACAGCCTTTAGCAGAAACATCTGACTCATACTCAACGTATTCCTCTTCATCAATTGTGAAATCGTCCTCCATTTACGCCTCCGCTTTCCTGCCAAAAATTCAAGCGTAGTCAAGACCAGTAGATTTAAAACTGTTAAACTTACTTGACAGAAAAATAGCACTCATGGACTGCAATACATAGGCAAGCAAGCAACCCAAGGTTGATTAAAACCTTATACTCCTGAAAGAAAATATGACATTATACAGTGGTTCACCATTGAAAAAACATACAGTATATCCAACTACATTCAGCAACACGTCGTGGACACTTTGTTGTTACAATAGCTCACCTCAAATACTATGACACGTAGAAACGATACAGGAATGACGATCAGCAAATTCAATGGATCGTCTAACAAACGCTTAACAAAACATATTACATCGGCTGACAGTGTTACCTTATAACAAACGAATATTTATTAAGAACACTTTCAAGAACACGATTCACTGGGAGAAATAAGCTTTGCCAATTTTCTCCACTCAAACAAATCGAGTGATTTTCCGACACCAATTCGTTTCTTCCTCAGCTGACCAATAATGAAAGTGAAAGTCGAATATCTTCCGTTAAGTCCCTCTCATGGAAATGAACATTTCCGGGGTATTAACTCACCTATATAGCATAACTCTACTGCGGGTCTGCACAAAAAGTGTTGGAGAAAAAAAGGCGTCAGCAAAGATCCTTTTTTCTTATTGAGACAATCGCTGACATACGATTTTAACTCTACTACAAGAGGAACAAAGGCTCATTTTGTTAATATTGTTGAAATTGTATAGGCGAAAAGCGATAACTATGATTGATTGACAGCTTGACATTAAGTTCATTTATTGATGATGAGAACACACCCACATAGTTCTTTTGTTCTGTAATGTGATACTGTGAGCTTTTGAGATTATATTGAACTGGAAGACTTTTTCAATAAAACGATCTATTGCATTTTATAACCAGAGATCAGTGTTGATAACGCAGATTTTAATACATTTGATAAAGGATTTTTTATGCTACGTTTTATCTGTTTTGCATAAAGTTGAACTACTCTCATTTTAAAGTTTATAACCGACGGAGAGTATCTCTGTGATACGAATCATTTCAGGCGAAGTAAACTCCCTGTCCGTAGGTTTCTCCTGCATGGAAAGTGCACTTCAAAATTTAGAGGCTGAAAAACTATCGTTAACCATGCTATAATGAGTGATAAATACAAAATAAGAGGTATTGGAATCGTAATTCCAATGAAGCAGAATCGATTTTCAGTTTATAACAGCAATTTAACAACTCTATTAACAACAGCTATTTAACAACTATATTTAACAACTCTATGGGAGTATTTTAAGTAGAACTAATCATAAATCTAAAATTACTTATTGTATACTTGCACTCATATAAGGGTTAAAACCAAACATAGTTTAATATAATGAGAACTAATATTTCAACGAGAAAATTATGAGGAACTATTACGGGTTTGATAAACATGATAAACATCGAGGCCAAAAGTGATGAAGATCTCACGGAATATAAACAAAAATAATACACCACAAAGACAGAACAAACCCTAACGTTTTCTTGGAAATGCAAGCTTTTTTGGCTCTATGATACCTTTTTCTTAGAATGCCACCAACAATTTTCTCCTTCAGCCCCATAAGATGCAGCTCTTCAAGAAACTCTCCAAGCGCAGCTCTGCTGAAGGTAGGTCCTTCGCTATACAACTGAAGAACTTCTACTGCTTTGTCGGTCTGATTTGGACATTGAACGCTCGTCGTAATATTTTCGATATCTGCACGTGCAATTTCAAGCAGGTTAGCTAATTGACGCCATGAACTGGCAATCTCTCTTGAGAGCCGTTCAATTTCTCTCTGAGAAAGGGGTGTTGAGTCTGACACAGCCATCGAGTCTTGGGTCAATAAACGATTCTTAGAGGATTTGGGAGGTCCGTCCAAACTTGATGCTTCAGCATAAGATTCCCCACTGAGTGTGTACGTCTGGTGCGAGTGAAGTCTTCCTGTGTTAAAAATGTCCAGATAAGTTGTATTTATTTCAGAACCACCCTGAGGGTAAAGGTAACATGAGAAAATTTCACGGTTATCCCACATATTGATAGTCATTTCAAGCAACCTTCAGCGGGAGTTTTGGACGCGCATGTTTAAGTAAGTGGACCGCTGCTCTGTCAATTAAGCTATCGAGTCGACTAGGAACAGTGCGCGGGTTAATGACAGTTGTACGTCTGTACTTTTACCGCATCAACTCGGTCAGTTTTGAATTTCAGACGACTGTCCCTACAAAATATGTCGGCCAAAAAATTACTCTTCTTCCTTCACCTTGATTGATCAAGAGCGCAAATGCCGAATGTTACTTTGAATTTCTTCTTTTGGTTCGATTATCTTTACAAGGGAAAATTTAAAATGGAGTTTAACTTCTACTACGATAAACAAATAACCTGTTATGAATGTACGCAAAGCGAATGAAAAGCTCGGAGTAATTTGTCGTTAGTTAAGCGATAATGAAATTTAAGGACTAATCGTTCAGATCCTGACAAGGGTCGAGGAAACTCTCCTTGGCTCTTCCTATCGGTTACCCTCGCTTTATGATACAATGTGGTCGAAAGAGCCAAAACCAAAAAGAGGACGTCGGAAAACCAGGTTCACCTCCGACTAGTAGCTCCAGGAAGGAGGGCGAGGGATCCATGAAGAAAATAGAGTCGCCCTAGTAATCTTTACCACTATTTGTTTGTTACGATTCGCTGAGAAAACGTTGAAGGGATGCAATTCAGATTTCACTTTTCCAAAATCCCCACAAAAGTTATTATAGAGGACTCAATATTCAAACCACGGTTAGTGACCTTAAATTCCTTGCACCCGAAAGTCACCCACTGGCCCTGTAGCTCCATTGTTTTCAGATTCGTCCAAATCCGAAGCAAAGTGCCCGAGTGGATCACGTCATACAGCGTGACGTAAGCTATCTCACCTCTTTCTTCTAATAAAAATTCGAAGCGTATCAATCCTTCCAATTATCAGTTCCTCTGAATTACTGTTCATAAATATCATTTAGGTGCCGGATATCTGTTCTAGCAAATATAAGTTTAGTTTAACTCACCGGCCGACGCGTATGCTTCTGAAGTAAACTCGCAGTTCGCTTCTTGAACACTCCCAGTAAAGGTATTGGGAACGCGTAGAAGACATTCTGGTAACTTTACGCGAATTTCATGAAGGCAATCAATAAGGTTGATGATAGTGGCATCGTCAAGACCATGAGTTGAAATAAATATCTCAAGAACTCTAGCTGCTCTTGAACAAGCGTTTAGACTCCTGGCATCTTGCCGAATTTCATCAACAATGTCTTTTGGTATGTTGAGCAGTCGAGCAAGTCTAACCCATTTAGTCGAAATAGCTAGGGAAAGTGGCTCAACATCCTGTTGCTGCAGCATTATTCTATAACCTGTAACGAACCAAACAATAATACAGAATAAATTCACAAAAGGCTCTTCGACTTCTTAAGTCAAGTACAGGCACTTTGATTGGCAAAGATATCCATGTTCTCAAGTAGGAATACATATTTCACAGTTAGTCATATTACTCCTGTATTTAAGCCTTGAATCCGAGCAAAACTGTCCTGATTAATTACAGTCTTGGAAAAAGAGTGTAGATTTAACTAAAATTGTACAGTACAGTCCAGCAACTCCAATTAATGTCATTTATATTTCAACATTGAGATATATAACATTAAAATTTTGGTGTTTCTTGACATAACATAATTTGAATGGACATTTACAGTCATCTAACGACCTGCAGTCAGGCAAGCCACAGGCGACTGACTAGTCCCAGGTTTTAACATCTTAGTAACCTTCATCTGCAATCTGTCTTTTAGTAGCTAGCAGTCTGGCTAGCATTCAGTAGGTTTTAGGTCCAAGTACAGTCAGGAGCTCAGAGTTCTGCTAAGTCCTGATAACTCAACATAGCTTGAGTAACAAGAAACAACAAAACTTTAAGTCTAAATAATCTTGTTGTACGCGTCAATGCTGTAATACCTGCACTTTGACCTCCATCACGGTTTGTCGTTTTTGATACCTGACCAGTTTTCTGATTCTTTGTATTCCATTCACACTTGACAAGGTTTTCACCACAATGAAAAACTTCATCTTTTTCGAGAATCCCTACCCTTACTTCTTCGTTCTGCAGGGTAGGCTGCTGAAATTGTGCTGATTCGGCATAGTCCGAAGTACACCAAAACTGACCCAGTCCAAGCTCTTTTCCACCATGCTGGTTAATCAATGACAACAATTCAAATATGCAGGCATCGACAGAGGATTTCATGCCTGAAACAGCAACCACAGAAGGTGGTTGGCACGTGATACAGACATCATGAACGCGTTCCAAATTTTCCACTTCGGAGAAATGTTTCATGAGCAAGTGGCAAATCTTCTCCTCCTCAATTGTGTTCGTTCCTATGTGGTCTCTGACAAATTTGTTCACTTCGTCAAGAGACCTGTTGATATCCTGCTGCGAATGAGCAAAAAAATGAAGCGTTATGATCTCTTCTGTTCGTGTGTTAGACGACCTAAAGCGTACGGGCTGCGGCGTGGTGTCTGGCGTCAACGATTCACTAGTCACTGATGCTCTCGTTGCCACGTTTTCTCTAGCTTTTTCGTGTATTGCAGTCTCAAAATCTGGCATCATACGTTCCTAAAAAAAAACCACGATGTTCACGTCGAATTAAAAATAAAATTTGAAATTTCCCGACAAACTTTTAAAAACAATTTAACTGAAGTTGAATAAGCCAAAATTCAAATATCTTTGCCTAAACTTGAGGACATTAAGTTCTCAAAGTAAACACAGTTCCTTCGCATGTATGTGAAGAATGTAATGCTGTAAATTTAATATACTACATACAATTAGATTATGAGCTCGAGATTTCTATGAGGTCATAGAAATCGAGAGCGAATAATCTAATCGTTTTAGTAGAAACACTTTGCAAAGAACATTTTTCGTCTTCTCTGGGATCGCACTTTCAAGTAAGCATTCTATTTCGTCTTCAGACACTTCACGAAACCGAGAGACGGAAGCCATTTTCGCTACTCGCTATCTATCTACGAAGAGATAGCGAGTAGCGTAGCCAATCAGAATGCAGCATTTGCATTGATACTCGACTAAGTTTCCACTAAATACAATTATGAATAAGCCGACTTATTTTAGAAAGAATACTGCCGCCTATTGTAATTTTTATTGCGCGTCCCAGTGGCATAAATCTTCTGGCCGCAAGAGTGAAACCTTACTGAGACCTTGGTTATTGATTATTATTCTAATGAATCTTATACTTCGAAAATTTTCGCATTTCCCCGAACCTTTCCACATATCCTTGGCGACCGTCCCAGTTAGAACAAACTGCGTAACGCTCGTAACTAAAGGCAACTGACGTCGGGGATAATACAGATGTAGCTTCAAGAAGTACAGTACTTGTATAGCGATTTCTGGCCATCGACAGGAATTGGTAGAAGAAAGGTTTCATTTACCTTTTCGTTAGTTATATTTCCAAAGTTTAAATACACTTCGAGGCTTTCCTTTGTGGAGAAATTGCAGTACCCAGACGGAGATGTGCAGTTTACACTGGAACCTACCGCATTCGGTTGACTCATGACCGCTTTTTCCTTTTGACGGTCTTGTACCATATTTTGTACGACTTTGCTATGTTTCGCGCTCGTTTCAATTACTTCAATAATGACGTTCTTCTCCGTTTCGACGAACCTTAGATGTTGCTGTCCTTTGTCTCCGTAAAAAAGCTTTGCCAAACCGGGTGACGAAAATTCTTTTCTTGCAGTCACGATTCTCTCGTATAGTTCAAAGAGATGTACTTTGCACTTGGCAAGACCCTCTTTGGTTCCCTTTAAAAATAAAGATTGACTTGACTGGGAAATCTTGATAGAGACGCGACTGTATTTCAGTCTCTCTTCTATGACTTTCACTCTTTCAAAAAACTGCTCTTTTAAAAACCGCACCATGCCTTTTGGAACTTCTAGGCTCTCGCTCTGTATCCCCTCCACTTCAATAAAATTTTCGACTTCCTTTTTGGCGTCGACCACACTCTCGGAAACACCATATAAAACAACTGAAGACGTCGACATCTCGACACATATCTCTAAAAGTTGTTCTTCTTTCAGCCTCATGAAAAGTTCTTGCCACTTTTTACCTTCTATAGCGAATGAATTTTCTGATCCAAACGACACTTTGAACCATTTCATGGAATTTCGTAGACATTTTTTCGCTTCCTCAAATTCGTCAAAATTTGTCGCGACAATTCTGATGGCATTGCCTTTTTGCGGAAAAATGATCGCTGAAACCTTCTCTTGTACCATTATTTCAGAAAGGTACTTATGCCCTTGTTCACTCTTAACAACTTTTCCAATATTCGTATATGGCAGCGCATAGGTTTCTTCAATAACTTCACTCATAATACTGAAGTATTCGTTTATTGCATCGGTGAATTCTTCACATGGTCCCTCCATAAAAAGTTCACGTTTCTCTTCACACAAAACTGCTTCAAGTTCTGAATGTTGGTCCATAATTTTATCCACGAATCCAATCTTCTTTAGAAGGAGCATACGTTCAGGGCTGGTGATTGTGATTGTTTCTTTTTTGTATATTTCTTTCTTGACAATTTCCAAAAACTTCTGAACTGACTCGGACACATTTTCTTTCTGACTTTTCAAACATCCCACCAAAAGTTCCTGCTTGCTCTCGTCATTCTTGCAAAGCGCTTTTTCTTTAGGTAGAATCTCTGCCAACTGTGGTAAAGCTTCATCTACGGCACGGCTTATTCCGTTTTCAACAGGAATAGTAAATGCTTCAAACTGATCAAGGAATCCATGAACAACTGCCTGGTAACTGCATGCCCATTGGTTTAAATATGCCGAGTCAGCCATTTCCCATATTTTCTTTACATCACAGGTTGGACTCCACTGAATTCTAGCTGCAAGCACATTCAGTTTGGTTTTTAGTTCGTGAGCATAGCCACCACTCATAATAAACTGCATGATGATATCTTTGTGCAGTTCATCCTTCTGTGTACAATAAACGCTTTTGTCCGTTGCTGGGCCTTGAAAGTCAATTTGGGGAAAGTACTTTTCCACGAATAAGCGGTTGCCATTTAAAAAATGTCTCTTGCTAGCCACTCTGTCGGCAACTATTAGAAATAATTATACGAACCATTACTGCAGTGAGAATCGATGATAATAGGAAAATATAATCTTCACTTTTATGAAAATGATTTCAAAATGACTGCCTTAGGACACTGTACTTAAGGTTCAAAATTTTCTTCGGGTAGCAGCAAGTAATTACCTGTATTAAGAATGTTTGGAACACAAATGGCCATATTGGCATGTATACGGAACAAACAGGAAATTGTTTGACCCAAGTCTGTACTTTGACAGAAGAACGAATGAAGTAATTTAAACTAGAAAAACGCGAAGTGGAAAAACTAGTTGTAGCCGACTTTTAATTAAACATCAATGATAACATTTTCATGTTGTGTTTAGATGTAACAAATATTCAAAAAAGACCTCAGGAGAGATTGCTTAGTTTCCTGTTTCATCACACTTTTATGCATCAACAACATGACACAGAGGGAAACTGTTGAAGTTTTCTAAATGTGAATGGTTTCCCTCTGAAAGATCCTCACTGTAACTGTTGAAAGTTCTTCACTGTAACAGTTCATTTTAAAGTACCCATTCAAAATATGTGTTTGCACATGGGATACAGTATGCAGGGGTGGCACCAGGAATTCAATGATGCAGGGGCTAATGTCCCTGACAAGGGGGCTAAACAAGGGGGCTGAGACCATGTCCTCTTCATAATCTCTTTATTTGAAGGTCAAAAACATGTTATTTTTTTTGCAAGGATGATTGCAATAACTCTCTAGAAGCAGTTTATTTTTAGATTTGATAAGAATAAAAGAGTCTTATCTTTTTTGGATGAATCAATAACAAGTATTTGTAGTTTGTACAACAGATAAATTTGTCATCATCAACACAATTCCCCAACAAACTGTTAATTTTCCCCCAACAGGGGGGACTAAGGTTTCCCAACCGGGGGGCTGTAACCCCCTTTCCCCCCTGGTGCCACTCCTGACAATATGTAACAAGTAATAAATGTTAGTTACATTCATTCATTGCTGGCAGTAAATTATGAGCCTGCCAATTATACAATGAATAATTTTCTGGCAATCCAGATAAAAATTTGTATTACTAAATTTGTATCACATAATTTTTGGGAAATACGGTTTTATGTAAATTAAGTCATTGTTGAAATTTGGTTTAATTTAAGTTCCCTCATATCACAAAAAGTCAATAGCAACAGTAAATGTGAGGTAACTAAATTGTCATACAGTATTTTATTAATTTAAATTATT
This sequence comes from Heliopora coerulea, assembly GCA_030142905.1. Taxonomy (NCBI): domain Eukaryota; kingdom Metazoa; phylum Cnidaria; class Anthozoa; order Scleralcyonacea; family Helioporidae; genus Heliopora; species Heliopora coerulea. Next base: position 1,463,628 of record JASJOG010000068.1, on the reverse strand, counting down.
ACCATTATTTACTAAAGTCAAAGTAAAAGGTGATTGCCATTAAAGTAATGCACAAAAAGATAAAACCATATGCAGTATATTCAGAGATTATTCTTATTCAATAATTGAAACATGTTTTGCAATTCTAAATCAATATGTTCCCCAGTGCAACTTATGTTCAGTGACTTATAGTCTGTTACCAAACATATATTGTCAGAGAAGCCTTCTTATCCCTTTACATGCATTGATGCATTGACCTGATTTACTAATACATGTGTCTTAAAGTTTTAATTATCAGTGGTTTAAATACCAATAATTACTGTGTACATTTACTTACTTTGTGAATTCCCAAATATGACTACTGCACACTGAGTTTCCTTATATATCTCTACATCTTCAACATTGCCTCCACCACTACAGCGAATATTCTCAAAATACAACAAAATATCATCCCTAGTAACTTGAGGGCAAAGGCCACTGACCATGACACTGTTGCAAGCACAAATTCTTTCTACAGAAATTTGCATTCCATCTAACTTTGTCCACACAAGATTTTGGAAATCTAAAAAAAACATCAACCCCAGTACTTCTCACAATTTGAGCTTGTCAACAGTAAAGTGAGCTGATGATGTCAGCATTGTCAATCTGACAAGTATTTATCTGAGTTAAACATTACTCAATAATTCCCAAAGTCCTGAACAAGTGAAAAACATTGATTAATTTCATTTAGATTCTTTAGCCAGTCCAGATTGTTCGTCTGAGTTTAGAGTCCAAAAATAGCAGCTGCATGCAGAGTTATAGAGTCATACCATCAAACCTGGATCCAACCACTCTGGTTGCTAGCCATATATGGCTGTTAATCATATACAGTCAATCAAATTGAAGAAAGGTTTGAGAATTACATCATCACTGACAATACTTATTTTCATGAGTTTTACAAACTTACTTCCAGTGGTCTATAACCTCACTCCAGATGGTAAAGTAAGCAGTTTTAAAACAAGGAATATGATGAGATCACCAGCCTGGCTAAATGGAGTAATCTTCAGGAATGATATGATCCAATTAATGCATGCATTTTCTTTCAGAAACGGATTGAACCAACATAATTACCAGTAAGCATTAAATCCATCCTTCATTGGTACATTACCTGGAGTGCTGCTTAGATCTACAACTGCTTTCCCTTGTCCTAGGAATACCACTCTTTCTACATCTGTACCAGTCCTCTCTTTCAAATAATTCCACAAAGCATCAGTGGTTGTTCTTTCATTCAATCCTGACACAAGAAGCATTTTTTCTTCATATTCATTTTGGTTCTTGACTTTTACAAGTATATTGTCTTTCTTTGTTGGATTTGGATTAGTTTGTTCTGAGCTTAACCAGTCTTGTGACTTCAGTCTCTCTTCCCAACTTTTTGCAGTTGGTGATAACTGTCCTGGTTTGCCATAAAATTTTGACATGATGATTTGTAAAACTGTGTAATATCTGATGTTTTTGTAACCAGATAATCAACTTTTAAATACTGGTACTATGTTGCCTGAGCCAGCAACCTATTTCTTTTCACTCTTTTGCTTGTCCAGAGCTCTGTAGCCTCTGCAGATAAACACATGGCAATTTTAGTACTCCTGATTACTTCTGATGATAAAGTTTGATCTCATTCACATGATATCAGGGCAACCTGAAACTGGTGAGGGAAAAATGAATGTTTCACTATGCACCATTGCAAGTCTAAAAACACAATCCACTCTAGAAACTCTTGGGATTTTTTTTTAACTTTTACACAGAATCACAAAGCACAACACAACTTGTACTTGGAATAATCAGACAAGCATCAATCAAAATGTTTGTTGTGGATGCTTTCAACTAAATTGCTACAAGCAACTCACATTTTTTAAAACAGACTAAGATACAGAAGAGATGGCTTAACATTTGATGTCCACAAAAAGAGTATACTGAACTATATAACTGGCCTGATAATACCCATTTTGCTCTCTTTACCTGCAAAAAGTGAGGAGATATTTTGTGTTATATATTACCATCAGCCAAATGAGGGGTACACCCTTATACTGCAAGGATTTATGCCTGTGACTCAAGATTCCATCAAATAATTTTGTTCAGAACTCCAAATGCTTTCAACATTTGTACAGGGCACAAAATACTGGTTTAGATGTCAGACAATTGTCCACCCAGAATAGATGAAAAACTGAATCTGACCAACAAGAAAGGCTTCTTGACAGTCATTTGTAACTGGTCAGTTTTAATAGTGAATGTACAGCATAATGTCCACATCACATAACTCAGGAGCATGGCAGAACAAAATCAACAATAATGTATTCTTTACATGACTGGAATACATGTAGTTATCCAATGGTTGTGAAACATTGAAAAACAAGCTGGACACAATAAAAAAACCTGATTCATTGATTGCTTATGATTTATGCCTCGACAAATCGATAGTGGTACGTTGGTCTGACTCACGGCTTTGTGGTAACGACTAGATATGAATTCTAAATGTTGGTGCTCATAAGTTACAACCCTGTCACCATTGGCAAGCGTAGATGTACAAGTTGTCAATACTCTTACAATCCAGAAAAGTTTAATCAACAGGCTTTGAGACTTTATTTTGTGCTCCGTGGTGTAACACGTTTTACAATGAATTTCATCAATGTCTAGAAATAGTATAACTGTGTAATAAAAATCTTTGCTATTACATTACCGTTATACTTCCTCATAACGTTCCAGATGCTGAGTGGTTCTAAAGGTTTATGGCTCGAGACAAGTCAGAGTACCCAATGGTTTAAATGTCCTTCTCATTGCCATGAATCTGCATGTTATTACGACGTCACTGGACGGAATTGATCGTCCATCGACCAACTTCATTTCGGTTTTCTGAAGGTGAAAGAAAGTGAAAGTAAAGTTCGAGAAGTCCTGATCAGAACTGGAACAACAGCGCACTTACGTGACTGCAGTGTCAGTTTAACAGAACTACTTCCTGCCCGGAAGTAGAGAGATGGGATTGTGGTTTAACCGGGTCAATGTTGGTTAAAGTTGGTCCAAATCACTTGTCCATTAGATATAAAAATAAAAAATATGGGCAATTTTATCTCTCTACTTTAATTCTGTGGAGTTCTTAGAGTGCTCTGGCAAGACTTCTTCCTGTAACCTGGAGTTCAAACATGTACAAGCTTTTAATGTCAACGGGATAATTGTTTACAAGATCACACACAAGGTTAAAAAGGGATAAGAGGGTTACTCCTGGTCACATAGGGCTATCTGTTAGAATGACATAGGCAACGAATGGGAAACAACATGGCGTCCGTCGAACGTGACTATGAGAGAAGAGGAAATGCGAAGAAAAAAAAGTCAAAATCGGTGAAACAACGAATGAGAAGTATCAAAAGACTCTTAGATAGAGTACGTTAAGTGCTTATTAAATTTACAGCAAGTGAACCACGGATTGGACTAACTTTAACCAGTCTTAAATTCTCACTCAGCCTCAGACCCACCAAAGCTAATATTGAATGTCTACGTTTACCTTGAGATTATTTATACAGATTAGAGATGTATTAAAGGGCTAAATACGGACGTTAAAAATAAAAGGGAAGTATATACTTTGTTTATAGCCCGATTTGCCGGCCAACGTCCGTGTTTCACAGGAAAGAATGCTAGATTTATTGCAGAACACGTTGGCAGAAGAGCAGCAGTCCAAGAGAGATGCCAAAATGGTTAAGAAATATAAAATGGTGAAGTTTTTTGGTATGTTATCCTGGCCTCGTTCCACACCAGAAATACAAAACTCAAAAATTGTACTGGTAATTTTCAATCAATTGCTCTGTTGCAGAGAAAAGAAAACTGTGGCGTCAACAACGAGCACTAACTAAAGATTTAAAAAGTTCCCCAAGTACTACAAGGTAGAAACGAAGTAATGTTTTAGTACATTATAGTATTTGTAGTCGCAAAAATCAATCACTGGACAATTGTGAATAAATGAATAAATTAACAAACAAAATAATGGATAAATGAAGAAGCCTTGTGCATGAAGAAGTGGAAGAATGGATGCTAAAGTTTCTACATTATATAGACTACATAGGTATGTTAGTTGGTATAGCATTCTTCCACAAATCATTTTTTACGTATATAGATTATGCAATTTGTTGTCAACAATGTGTATCTATAATTTTTGTGAATAGAATGGAGGAACTAGAAAAGTTACAAAAGAAAATTCAGAGGGATATAAATTATATTGAGGTAATATAAAAAGTTCCTTTAAAAATCTTGTTTACTCACATTGGGAAGCAATTCACTCTTTCCTGTATGCTGTTCTTTCAGTACTTTCCAAGAGACAGAAAATATATTTCCTTGTTTCCCACCCATCCATATACCAATCCAAATGTTATCAGTGAACAAGGTAAAATATACTCTTCAACATTTGATTGTTTCTGTGGGTATTGGTTTGCATTTTGTTTGTGGAGGTATAGTGGTCAATATGTCAGAAAGGTCCTTGCAAGAAGATTCCAACCATCCATCCCCTTGAGGGTACTTCATCCCATTTAAAAGATAAGTATCTTTTTGTGTTTCCAGAGGAGTTGTATGAACACATTAATGAAAAGGTTGATGCTGGAGAGTTACCTCAGGCAAAATTTGGTAAAAATGTTGATGATGCTACCCCAAAAACTAAGAGGAAGGGAAAATTATCAAGGCTGAGTATCCATATGGGTAAAAAGAGTGGTACAAGTACTAATTCTGGTAAGTTACTGTATGAAACAACAAAGAACAAAACAACCAAAGAATGATAAAAACAAAAAAAAGGACAAAGAAAAATTGTCTGAAAGTGCTTGCAAGAAAGTTGAGAGAGTTAAGCCATCTCTCATTGATTGAATCTGCTTTTACAGGTACATAAAATTATGTATCAATAAAGAGACAATGATTTAATTTACTTGAAGGAAAATTGTTTGAATTCAACAACTCCTAAAGAAAGCTGATTTTTTCAAATGGTTCTGGTAAAAGTTTGATATTTGAAGGCATAACAGCTTTTTCTGCCATCATTTGAAACCAAGTTGAAAATATGCACGGCCAAGAATAAAGTAAGAGAACCTGATTCCTTCAGTGAGACTAACGTACTGTAGGTCCTCTGAGTCATCACTGATTTTCTCTTCACAAATGTTTTGAGAAGACTGGAATGAAGGGTGTAGTGGGATTAAGAAGGAAGGAAGGAAGAAAGAAAGATGGTAAGAAAGACAGGTAAACTGATAAGCAGACATTACATTCCTTTGCCTTTTGTTTTAGGTCCCGATAAAGATGATTTTAAAACCAGCCTAGCTGATGATGATTTCTTTATGGATACTTCAGGCAACCCAGCTAATGTGGACTGATTTCCAAAACATGAAATATTAACTAAGACTGAAAAAGCCAACACTTGACAGTGAGATTGTATAATGCATTCTGTTGTATATGCATTAAAAGAATGGTAGTGTCTCTTGAAACTAAATGGGTTTTTTCAGTTTCGATCAATGAACAATAGGTTATAAAAAGATGAAATGTATTAATGACCAAAGTCTTATTTTATTTCATAATAGTTGTTAATGTTATTTATGCCTATCTGACCAGATAAAGATTGAATTTCTGTTATAAATGTACAGTTTAATGGTAATCAGCTCACTTACTGATGTATTATATTTGTGTAGCATGATTATGACCGTATGGCTTTAACTTAATAAATTCATCAATGGAAAATGGTGTATTGTCACTGTAGTACCATTATTGTCATAAGATGGGTTTGTAATTTATGGGTGGCCTCAGGACATTTTTCCCCCATGGTCTTATATATAATTATATCATCATTGGCTCAGTTTCTTTTGTTCTCCAGAGATTGATAACTTATCAACCTCATTAAGATATTCATGTTCTTCCAGCCGAAATTTTGCCATTTCTATATGCTTTTCAGCCAACTTAAATACTTCTATTGAAACTTCATCAACGATGATATTAGTCAGTTATATACCTTGATCTTGGTGTTTAAGTGATCAATACAATATGAGCGGCCAATCTGTATGGGATTTACCTTACAAACCATAGTAAATCCCATACAGATCGGACATGAATATTGTATCATTCTTAAAATAAGAATACATTTAAATGGCCATATTTACTGTTTATTTTGAAGTTTTAGTTAAATTTTAACCATGAAAAGTGAAGGGAGAAGTTCATAATTCTAATTAGCATTCTGTGTTTGATTTACAGCACACTAATTGGTAGCCAAAATCTATTGTGTTTTCTTAGTGAATTATTGAGTTTTTTAAGTGATATATCAAACTTCAGGCTTTGCCCTCAGGTTAACCCTATTCACCACAGGCTATTTCAGACCCCTGCATAGGGGTCTGAAATATAGGTCTGAAACATAGGTGGGGGTCATATTGACCCCCCGTAGGAATAAGGTTAATATATCGCTTAAACCCCTCGGTCACGGTACATAACCTTTGCATACAATTCAGGAATCGCCGAAAAAAGCTTTGCTTAGTGTTTAAATAACATCCTGATTTCATCTCTACCCTGCAATGCTGTTTCTTCACATCCCGTGCGAAGATTCCGCATGTTAAAACCTTAATAAAGTACTCGCTTCTTACTGGATCAGAATTTAAAAAGCCTGATCATCTGCGTTGGAAAGTCGAAGCTTGCAGGATTTGCTACATTTTCTGTGGACTTTGAGCCTTTGGTTGAGCGTTTGCATGTGCTTTTCTCGTCATGCTTTGGCGATGCGATAGATTTTTTTAAAAAGTTCCAGCTAGACGTACGGGCTTAAACCAAGACTTCCTGACTAAAATAGCCCCAAGAAAACACAAGAAAATACCAGCTACACTTTCTTGTTTCCATACCTCCTTATTCCCACCTCCGACCACGGAATAATCACATAATAACCTGTCCTCATATTTTTCTACAGCAGTGATTGGTTTTACTAAATTGCAAAAGGTAAACGTTATGTGTAGCTTTTAAAAGGCTATGCATGCAGAACTTAAGGCAAAGCATGAAATCCTTCGGCTTCTTTCCATGGAGAAGTAAAGCTTTTCTTAGAAAGTGTGATATATTTGCAGTAACAATAGGTCTTAGTCTTAGGAACAAAGGTAATTGTTGTATAGCAATGAGCAAAATGGTTTAAAGGTGGTTCTGCATGTATTTGAAAGTAAGCAAATACTAAAGTAAACTGATGTATCTTTCTCAAAGCAAACTGTGCTGCAAACAGCAACAAGATGGTGGACACTCAATTAGGTACAATGACATTTGGTGGACAAGCAAATGAGGGGGAGGTAATGACGTTTTTTGTGGAAGTTCTTTAATTTTATGGTTTGAACCAGTCCACATAAAAACTGTTTCATAATTTTCCCTTGTCAATTTCCTTATCTTGCTGTAGAGCGTTCAAATGGTTGACCTGTTTTTAAGTCGGGGTTTGAAATGGCTTGACACTGCCTTAATGTAAGTAAAAAGTTTAAAAATGCTGGATATAAATCAATCATTTTGGATTTAGGAGATAGCATTAAGTGGAAATTACATAGAGAAATGACTTTCTAGGTATTCTAAGTACATTATGTCTTGTGGAATACTTATCTGACCATAATCATTTACAGATGCCTTATAAATTGAAAAAAACTTGTCTAAGTATGTGTTTTGCTGTAGATATACCTCTTATAAAAGTGAAGTGATCATTGGTAATTTGTCTCAGGAGAGAAAATCAAAGGTAATTAAAAAGATTGGGAAAATGTTTAAACATTTGTGATAATGATGATAATGATGTTGATGATTAATGATTATGATGATTATGATGAAGATCCTATAATAAAGATTTAGTCACCAGACAGTTCCTTTTGCATTATAGTTTCAGCACAAATTTCTGCTAAAATAATGAGTCCTGTTGTTAATTGTATTAACTCATATCTGTCTAAAAATTGTCAATCTAGATAAAAATTGCTACCAAAGCCAACCCTGATCACAGTGTGAAAGGTTTGTTCAAAAATATATTAAGATAATGAGGAATTAATAAATCTGGGATGATAATAAGCCAACTTATTAATTTTACAAAATTACAATTGTGTGTGGTATGGCTGAGTTGAGTTGATCAGTAGGACTTATCATCTGTACCATCAGTTACCAAATTATAAATAAGTAAAGTGCAGCTGGGTTAAATTCTAAGTAAACAAAGAAGCTTGAGATTCAAGTAAATTAACCACTTGAAGAAAGAATTAAAAAATGTTTGAGTTGACCACAACGTAATATGCCATTTCCAAACTGGCATTTCCCACTGGCTTAAACAAGATTTACTGTAGTTCAAAATGTTTCATATGAAAATGAGTTCATTATGAAGCAGCAGGAAAAGGCAAATTGGAAATGGCCGATTGGGATACACATCTTGACCATCCTTCAATTCCAAATTTCAGAAATGTAACTATACAGTAATTTTTGTTTGCATACAGGATTGAGCTTTGATGGAGTTGTTGAGCAGTTACAACAGTCATTAACCAATTTGAAAACTGACTCTGTGGATCTTTTTTATCTCCATTACCCTGACCACAATCATCCAATTGAAGAAACGTTGAAAGCATGTGACCATTTACACAAGGGTATGTTGTTCTTTTTCATGAATTTTACTATCAAAGCTGAATATTTCCTGATGATAAGACAAAGATCTCAAATTTTTTGACAAAAGGGTATGCCAATAGCAGCATATCCAGAAAGCCATATGTATAAAGGTACAATTTGGTGTTGAAAGTTTGACAGTAACCTTGATCTGTCCACCCTAGAGGGAAAATTTAAAGAGCTGGGTGTCTGTAATTATGCAGCTTGGGAGTTGGTAAGTCACTGACTTCTTGTTTTCACTCCTTTTTCAATGGTTGGTGCACAGTGTCATGTTCATTCTTTCAACAATAATTTTGATTTTTCACTTTAATTATTCAGATGGAGATTTACCATATATGCAAGGAAAATAACTGGGTTGTTCCCACAGTATACCAAGGAATGTACAACCCAGTGACTAGGTGAGGCACTTTATTGTGCTGCTCTTTTAAAGAGGCAGAAACATACTGCTGCTTAAGTATGATGCTGAGTATTGATAGGGAGTATGTCTATGAGTGGAAAGCCAGTATTAAGCAGTATTAAGGAGTGTATTGAGCCATATAATAGACAGAAGCCATACATAAAGCTATGTTCCTGTTATGTTTAATATTACTATTGTACAGTATTTGAATTTAACAACTTGAAAGCATAACTCCTTACAGTTTATGTAGTGTATGACTCAAACAATGCTATGTGTGTAGTACATGTAACCATGCAAACTTTCAAAGATCTAAAAATCAATCTGTTTTATGTTTTGCTATTTTAGCTGATTTTAACCACTGTGATTTCTATTATTTGGATGTAGAATGGTGGAAGCTGAGCTTTTTCCTTGCATTCGAAGGCTAGGGATTAGATTTTATGCCTACAATCTGGTAAGGAAAAAAAATCCTATCACAAACATCATGAAATAGCACACTAGCTAACTGAAATAGTATGAATGTATATGATGCTCATGTTGATACTAATTACATATGTACTTTGAGAAGTGCAAAAGTGAGGAAAGTTGGGGAAGATGTGAAGGGAAGGTAAGAAAAAAAAGTGAAAAAAGAGAAAAAAAGGGGTTCAGTGAAGTTGTTTTGATTTTAGGATGTTTTTGTGTGTTTCTACTAGTTGGCAGGTGGCCTGTTGACAGGCAAACACAAATTCCAAGATCAGCCAGATAAAGAAACTAAAGTTGGAAGATTTTTCGGAGACGCTCGGTGGCCATCAGCGTAAATATAAATAGAATTAATTACTGATCGGCTTCACTTTACGTTTTGGAAAATGTTAAAATTAACTTGAAGATCTTCATGTTCTCTCAACACCAGACTTGTGTAATACACGTTCACATATTGTCAATATCTCAGCACACCATCTGCTATTCTACGTGCCGTAGTAACCATAGTCACTGATCGTTTCGTTTCTCTTTCTTACAGTGGCATAACCAGCCTTGTCTTTCCGGGTGGGGAAGCTCTATTCTTGTCCCGGTAATGGTTGGACCATCGTCACACCCATGATTAATAGGAATAGATATTCAACTTCCCTTTTTCAGGGCCAGTAATATTTAACCTGGGTTAACATGATAAACAAGCTAAGTTAGCTAATTCATATTTGGCCCGAGAATCATCCCGTCTGTCAGGGGTAATTGGGCTGGTTCAGGAACGACAGGAAACGTATTTTGACCTGACAGATTCCGTTGTTCCGTCGTATCCAATGTCAGTATCCCTTGTCTAATATAGATGAGACCATAGTCGATAGTTCTGTGAATGCAATGTTTGACTTCCTTGCCCAACATTTTCCCATACACATCTTCGTGCTCCTCTCTTTCTATCGATTTTTCTTCCTTGCACCTTTCCTCGACATTCTCGTTTTCGTCCTGATTTTGTTCCTTTCCATCCCTTCGAAGAGGCAAACTGCTCCTCAGCCCCGGCTTCACAGGCTACAACACTGCTATCTTATCCTCCCCTTTCTCCTATTACTTGATCGTTGATTCCGTTCTTTCGCTAGTGCCATTTCCCATCTTCGGCTTCGTCCTTCTAGTATTTCCTTCCGACTTCCTTCTCGTCGGCTCATCTTTGCTTTTTACTTGTACTCATTGCCAATTTCAACCTTTCCCTTCGTTTTCTTTTTACCTCTGTGGATCTCTTTCCCCCTCGAGTTTTGTTTGTCGTTTGTCCTCCTCATCGTTGTCATCGTTCCCCAGCCCGTCCTCATCCGCAGTATTCTTTGATCTTGTCCTGATCTTTGATTACTTCTTATTCGAACACTTGCAGTTACAGAAAACGATTTTGGCACAAAGAATACTTCGACGGTGTGACCGAGATACGGAATGCTTTAAATTCGTGCTACGGTGACGGAACTGTAACCCTCATTGAAGCTTCCACCAGGTGGATGTACCACCACTCCATGCTATCCGGCGAGCACCAAGGTAGGTGACACCAAGAACACGACTTTTTCCCTCCTGCGTTTCACCATAAAAGGTCAGGTTTCTGTTGTGTAACATATCCGTACCAGGGGCGTTACTAAAGAGGGTGGTGTAAGGGGGATCGCGGCCCATGACCCCTTTTATTGGAGATTTGTGTGCCCTGCTATTTTCAGCGGTTTTTTTACGCTCATTTTCCAAAACCACGTTGATCCACTTGACTCGAAAGGATCATAATCACCTGATAGTGCCTTGATACTACCATTCGACCCCTGCTCTTCGAAATTGATGGTTGCACCCCTGCGTACTGTGGCCTTGCAATGTCAGTTGCGGTGAAATCTAAATCTAGATTTCCACTTGGTGCAAAATATCGCGCGAGCCACAATTGTATAGTGTTAAAATTGGATAGATTTCTACTCGGTTCCATGCGAAAAGTGGCACGCGCGATAGTCTGCGTCACCTTAAATCCTTAAATCACCTTAAATCCGGGAAAATATGACAGTTCCTAGTAAGTCTATATAGTTTCCTGTATTTACTAGATCTTTGTCAATATAGTTTAACCTGTCTTGTCGTTGAAGCAAAGATCACGAATGACAAAAAAAAGCACTTCGCAGCTGAGCATATTTCGGGTAAAGAGTCTTACCATAAGGAAGAGACTGGCCCTCTTCAAAGAAGTTTGCCATGATTTGGATTGTGAAAGCAAGTTGTCGACTTTAAGCTACTTTCTAGCGCGTCGTGATATACCTTATTTGGTTGTTTTCTGATCTTTCTTTAGACGGTGTCATTCTTGGGGCTTCCTCGTTGACACAGTTGAAAAACAATATGGAATACACTGACAAAGGACCTCTCGACCCAGGTAAGTAATCCTTCCTAAGTGGGTATACAATTATTCATTTGACTCGGAAAATAGGACGGTTAGTGAAGCTCAGAAATGTCACACCGAGATTGTTATCACCAGACCTAACAAGGGAAAATTTACTTTTTATCATCATTCCTTTGACGGTGTGTTCGGCAGCCTCACTCGTCCAAATTAAAAGAAATGCTACAGGCTTCAGAGAGTTTCTGGCTGGATCTGTTCCTGACTAACCGCAAATTGCTTTCGAGTCATCGGGTCATTTTAAGTAAAGTGTCTTTATTTATACTGGATAACACCCTCAGCTACCTAAGCTGTTCTCCCTAGAGGTCCAGTAAGGGCCACACCTCATAGGTTCAGTGTTACTACGAGAGGAAACCGGAGTACCCGGAGAAAACCTGCAATGTTTGGTAACATTTGACCGAGGTAACTTTAATCAGATAACTGCACTGAGAAGGAATCGAATCCTAGTCAACTGTGGTGAGAAATACATGCACTGCCGCTGTAATACTATACAAGCTGTTCAGAAACCTGAGCGGCAAAGGGAAGGTAAGGGTTGATGCTTTTGACTTCTCTACACAGCCTAGTTCTGAAAACGAAAGTGTCCTTTGTCTGCTAATCTTCTTTCATGTCAAATCACGAATGAAATTTGGTATAAGACAAAAGATTCCTTTGTCTCCAAAATTCCCAGTTAATCATAAAAAAAAACAATTACTAGTCAAAGGCGAAATTAACCTCGTGCCTTAAATGTCCTCAGAGAACCAAGGACTCCATGGTGATCATGGCATTACTGTGCTATATCCTCATTCCTCTTATGTTTCTTCTTTGTTCTTTCAGATGTTGTTGCTGCATTTGACCGATCCTGGGAAGGAGTTAAGGGTGTTTGTCCGAGATACAACCGATAACCCCTGCGGCATCCAGCTTTGATTTGCAGAGAACCCGCTAAACGCTTTGCGTCTGTCTACGCAAGTTCATCTGCCATCAGATATTTTGATGAGAAGATCTAACAAATTATGCCCGAAGCTGAATATTGAAGACTTGCATTGACTTGATTTTTTTATAATGAATTGTAGGGAATTCAACAGGTGCAAGCCATGCCAAATTAGAATTTTATTTCGTGATATTGATTCGTAGTTGACGCTTATTTTTTAAAATACTGTAACCTGTCTTCTCTTAAAATTTGAGAAAAATCGAACAATTTTCTTGACTTTACAGATCTTTAAAAATCTCCCCCCATAAAATGTGAGCCAATAATATGTGTCCAGCGGCATTTAATGCAGTTACCATTGCTTTAATCGAACCGATGACCTAAGTACAAATGGCCGACGGATGTTGGCAATCACGCAGAAATTTCAAAAATAAATGATCTGTCTTTCAACTAAGGTGAATAACGGTCGCTTGAAAGAGTGCAGCGGTCAAAACCTCTACAGCCGCTACGGCTGCTGCTCTATTGAACTATACCAATAGAAGCAGAGAGAAAATAATCTGTCAAATTGCACCGTGTTGAGGTGCCAATAGTCATTGGTGTACCGTGCTAACATGTCGCCCGGGTCGCCAGCAAAACTTGCCTCCCCTTTTCCAGTACAATAATTGATTTAAAAATCCGAAGATTACATTATACGCCCTTTTGACCCTCATTTCTTTAAGTTTTAATAAGCGCGCTCTCGAATAAGCGCCGCACCAAAAGTCGTACATTTAATAAGCACCGCGGCGATTATTTGATTAAATACGGTAGTTCGGATTTCGGAAGATTTGTCAAATTTTTTTCGTTTTAAGAAGAGCAAAATTGAGGCCCGTATGGAAGTGCCACCCGGGGCGCTGCACCCCCGCGCCCCAGCAATCCGTACGCTACTACCGATAGTAAAAGAGCTAAAAGCAATTAAAACGTTAAACGATGTCTTTCCTCAAAATTTTCACCCTGACAACTTGATCATCCGCTTGGTGAAAGGTCTCTGTTCAAGAGAACCAAAATGTCAGGTGTCCTATCGCTTATAATGTTTCTGATAGATGCTGGCGTGGTTCTGGCTGATGTAGTTTGATGTAATCCAAACATTTGAAGCGATTCAAACTTTGTCACTAGTCAATTGTTACTCAGTTGATTCGTTTTAGATCTTTCCTTTAATTGACAACGGAAAACTTGGCCCTTTGTCTCTATTCAGTTTTTGATAAGCGTCACACAAAGGCCGCCACGTGTAGCGGAAGTTGAGACATAAGTTGAACGTATCACGTGATGCTTGCCCGGCGCGAAAATTGAATTCCCGCGATTTTCTAATGTTTCAATTTGTACCCAAACAACGACAAGCTACAACACCCAACGGACGAATACAAATGCGAAGCAATTATTAATCCACAGCAATCGGCTCGTTTGGAACTGACTGTTTTTGTAAAGAATCGAGAAAGAACCTGCTTGAGTAACTGCATTTCGCAAATCGGTTGATCTCATAAGAAAACAGTTTGCTGATGGTCCATTTTTGACGGCAAAAATTCGAGTTGGAAGAAGGAAGCTGACTAGAAATTCCAAACATCGCGATGGGTTCGGTTAGCAACCGCAACCAAAGACTTGTCACAGTCGCCACGCGAAGGATTGACGAAAAATGCGAGAACTCCCTAAAGGGCTCGACGAACAATTCTCCGTTGAAATCATCGACTTCTGGGAATTTTAACTCGCTAAAGAAACTGCCGAGCGAAAGAAACAATAAGCCAGATCGAACACCCGACTTTTCGGTCCCTCGAGGCTCTCGACCTGCCATTCTTTTGCCACCTCAGGTTCGCAAGCTGTACAAATAATAACAACTCAAGACCCAGGTACTGGGTAATCCTAGTGCAACGTACGCTCGAACAATTATCGGTTATTTGGTTGATTTTTTCAGGCAAAACGACGGCTCGATTGGGACACGACAGGATCGGATTCCAAACAACAAGCGACCGCTTTCAAGTCTCCTGGTGGGAACAGAGGACGAAGACCTCGACCTAAAGCCAGATCGAGCATCTTAAAAGGTCAGTGAAGCAATTTCTATCTAGGCCTGCCTTTAGTAGATGAAAGATACAATTTTTGAGATATATTCTCCTTGCATCGACAGACATAACAGGTTTCCTCGAAGTGTTGTCTTCCTGAACGAATAATTACTTTGGGGTTTCCCGCCGCAAAGAAGCACAACGAAACACGAAAATCCTTCAAACGTTTGCTAGTGAAATAGACGTGTGAAATGTATTCGAATCCCAAGAGGATTTTCATTTCGTGGATAAGTATTAGTTTTTTCTGTGTCATCTTAGCTTATTTGAGATATGTGCACGGCGATATTACGCCTTTGTCAAAACGGAAGGATTGTTTACATGTCCAAGTGAAGTCTTCGGCGATCTGTTAAACTCAAAACGGCTTTGCCATTCCACTCCTTTTTGAAATTACAGGAAGAGTTAAGGGAAGTCGTACGTTACTTCTAATTGCGAGATCAGAACGTTTAACTTTCATCGTTTAATTCGATTAACGAACTCTGAAGTTTTCCTATTTTCGAGTGCTTTGTTAAATCGATCGATATTAATATCGTCAGCTTTTCTATAAACTTGACGTTTAATACGAAGAAGTAAATTGGTTCTCGGTGTACACAAGTACATTTTTTATCTGGTTTATGAAGAGGAAACCAGTTGCTGACGGAAATTAAAATCAGGTATAGCGATTAACAACGCCATTCGTCTTGCATATCCATGTTTTCGTGAGCGTTTCGCTGCTTGTGGACATTACTGGTGCAGTTCGTATTTCTTTGTAGTTTTTGTTCCTGTATAGTTTTCTATGGCGTGCCAGACAGTTCAACATTTTTTTGATTTCTAAACATCTTTTCTTTAAAATTATTAGCTGGAACCTTTAATACTTAACGGAAGAGAAAATAACGTTGCTCTACGTTCCTTCTTTGTAAATTAATGCCTGTACAACAGTGATGCAAGCAGTAGATTTGTATTCTTTTTCATATATCTTCTGGGGAATTAGTTTTAAACTTCAGCAGAATAGATTTATGCATATCCTACTTTCTGCTCTTAAATACTTTGCTCTTGTCTGATGTTTTTAAGTTTAAAATATTGCTAAAGAGTATTTGTTATGGTGATGATCAAACATGGGAAATAGTTACGTAAATACCAATGTTAGTGAGGCATTAACAAAATCTCAGGAGCAATTTCCAATTAAATGGTTTGATCAAACTGCCTTTACAGTGCCCTAAACAACACTGTGATTCCTTGGTATCCTAGTGTATTGTCATCGCTTCTTTTGATACTCATACAAACTGCAATGTCTTGTCGTGATAAATCTACTAGATGTTGGTTTGTTGCCAGAACAATGAGATTCTGCTTCACGTTAGATTTTGAAAAGACACATTAACAGCATTACTTCTCTTGCTTGCAGTTAAATCTCCGATTGAAAAAACCCGCTATGATACATCTTTGGGCCTGCTCACTAAGAAATTTGTAGGACTTCTGAAAAATTCTGGCAATGGGGTTTTGGATCTGAACCAAGCAGCTGAACTACTTCACGTGCAGAAAAGGCGCATTTATGACATTACAAATGTACTAGAAGGAATTGGCCTGATTGCAAAGAAATCAAAGAATAATATTCAATGGAGGTAGGTAGTGATTTACACCTTCCAAACTGCTGCATCAGTTTAATGAAACTATCTGGCTTCAACCCAAATAAAGTTCTAATCAAACTGTAGGGATAAAAGGGCCAATCAAGACAGTGATAAGTTATAATTATTACTTTCATTATTGTATTTCCCATTATTATTATAAGGATCTCTCTGTGTTTGAAAGCGATGATATTCACAAAAATATCACTTGAAACAATTTCTTTGACCAAGATATTGAGCCAATGCGTAGTTGGTTGCAATGTTGTCAACTATCATTTAAGGGTTCCATATGATTTCTGCATTGTCATTGAAAAAAAAGTGGAAAGAAAATATCATGTTTTTGTGGCTGACTCCCAATCTTTGCCTTATAGCGCAGTCAGTCTTGCATCTGGCAAATATGTTAGTAGCTGTGTGACCCTGAATTGAAGTGTTTGGCTGCTGAGCTGATAATTCAGAAACTTGGATATGCCATTCAGTTGTACCTTATTTTTGACCCTAGGGCACCAATCAACCCTTTCCCAACAAAGTTGTATTCAACTGTATTACTTTGGCTATGCAAAACCCACCTGGCTGGCCTTGGGTTACACCCTAAGATCTGCCTTGTAATCTTAAGTTGTACTGAAAAGAATCAATATTTCTGTGTAGAGGTTGCAGAGATGCCTTGCTGCATATGGAATCAGATACAAGTTCTGGAAATGTGTCACCCATGGTGGTTGACTTACACACAGATGTTGCAGATCTAGAAGCAAAAGAAAACCAACTTGATGAGTTAATAGCAACTTGTCGAAGAGATCTTAATGAGCTAACACAGTCAACAAAGCAGTCTGCTGACAAAAAATATCCTTTAAAATTTCCTAGCATTTTTATCAACGTTTTTATAAAAAATATTTAAATTCATTAATACTATTTTAGCCTTAAATCTTTTAATCAATGCAATTTAATTATGAGTTTTAATTTAATCTGGTAATTTACTTATTTGCATATTTAATTCCTACAGAAAGTTTGTGGGTTCTAAATATTTCCACCCTGACGACAGACATGAACTCTGAAAGTATGGTCCATTTATTTTATCTCATTAAAATGGTAGAAACAAATGTAAAGTTATATTATAAATAACCCCACTTTTGTATTTAAAAGGAAATTATATGGTTTGATTTGACATTGAGCCTTTCACATGAAATACAAAGCTGGTGCAACAAACGTTCATTGTCCTTAATGTAATTCTACATCAGCATATGTAACATACAAAGATATCCGTAGCATTGCTGAGTTCAAGGATCAAACAGTGCTGGCAATTAATGCACCTTCTGAGACAAGACTAGAAGTTCCTGACCCAGAAACACAGGTACTAATGCACTCACTTTTCATATCTACCTAGGTAATGCCAGATGATTTTACTTGTTGAAGGGTTTAGCCCTGCCCCTTGGTGAGTTAAGCTGTATTTAAGCAATATTATTTGTGTTTAAGCTGTATTTATAAGTGTATTTACGCAGTTCTTTAATGGAAAGTGAGAAATTCAAGAGTTAATGCAACTGCTGAAAAGTTAAAAAATCTCTCCAGCTTCTTATCCACAGTTTTGCAAAGCTTAACTTGTTATAGGGAAAGGCTCATCCCCTTGAGTAAAATCATCTGACATTAGCCAGAGTAAAATGGTAAAGTTGTACCCTTGCCCCTTTGTGGGTTGATTTTTTTTATTAGTTGCTATTGGTATAGTTTTGAATTTTGTTTTTTTCTTAAATTTTGATTTTACTCACTGGCTTGCACACTCACTTGTGCTTACTCACTTGTGCTTACTCACGAGTACTTACTCACTAAACAGCTGACTTGCCCCTTCATTCACCCACCCACTTATTCACCCATGCACCCACAATGAGCTATTCACTAACAGTTCCTATGTACATTCATGTATTCACTTAAATATTTGTTATGTAATTTTTAAGATTAGTCCATTAATGTTAAATTTAAACATTAATTGTAAAGTTTTCATTTTTTAAACAGCATACCAAAGACAAAACAATGAGTGGACAAAAAACAAAATGTACTGTAGTTTCATAGCTCTAAATGAATTATTTATGAGCTAGTCTAGTGATACAGTGACTTATACATATAGCTAAAAAAATTTCCTCTCTAAACCAATTTCAGAACATTCAGATTTGGCTTAAAAGTAAAAACGGACCAATTGATGTTTTCCTATGCCCAGATGAAACAGATGGATCACCAGTAAAGTCTGAGTCAGGAAGTTTATCAAGCGAATATACCTCTGCAAGTGAGGAGGAATTGTGTCGACACACAACCGTCAATACTGTAAATCTTCAAGGAATATCAACTCCCCAAATACCTTTATCTCAAGAGATACAAGTTAACCAAGATTCAAAAACAATAAATTCATTAGGATGTAGTCTTGAAACAATTTCAGAAAGCACTGATAGTGAATCATTGATCCCATTTTGTCCTATTGATGAGGAAAACAATTATTTTTACAGTCTTACTGAGGAAGAAGGCCTTATGGATTTATATGACATGTATGACCTGAAGCCATCTTTTCCATTAGACTGTTGAAATTTTAGATCAGCAAACATAATCAACATGGAAGAATTAAATTATTACATGTCATGAAGTTTGCCTCACCATGATGAGAAAAACACCCCTGAAGCAAAAAAACTTAAAAGGAAATAAGCCCTCATATATATATATATACATATGTATGTATATATTACATTGAACAAAATAGTTACATTCATAATTACATTGAACAAAATTGAAAGGCATAGAACTGCAGTCTACTGCCTGATATTGGGAACACAAGTGCATCATTGATAAACATCAATAGGATGTTTACAATATGTTTGATGCAATATTCAAACTACCAATCCACATTCAAGTAGTATCTCATTTCATTTAGTTCAACATAACATCTAAACTGGGAAAATGAGGTCTAACTTTAATAGATATTTACAGTAATAATAACAATAACAGCTTCAGTACCCATCCCATGTTCACCTACTTTTACATGGGGAAGCCATAATACCTCTATCTCTGCTCACATTGTAATATAGTTACTTATTCAAGTAAAGTAGTGTAAATCTTAGATGTAAGCTAATTTAATTTATTTGATGAAAGTGCCAAGCCTAGCTTTCATGGATGTTAAATAGTTTTCATTGTCCCATGACAGAATAAATAAATACTCAGAGAATGATTTGTCAAGAAACTGAAGCTGTCAAATTTCATAAATGAAATAATAAGCCCTGTATTAACTCACTATGTTTGTATATTTTAATCTTAAGATGCAATTTACAGGCTACTGAATTTCCAAGATGGCATAAGTTAGACATTTCTAGTGGAGGCCTTGAATGGCCTTGGTTAATTTTTGTGGAGGAGCAACATTTGCCATAAGGTATGTATCAGAAACATGTCTTATATCATCTCATAGACCCACAATTGTGGAAATATTTTATTTGTTGGCATTAAAATTATATTACATTCCTCAAGTTGAAGTGGACTTGGGGGTTTTTAAGCAGGTTGTCCCCTTGGAAGTTATGAAACTGAATCCCCATGATCACATTTGCTGATGTTTACAAAATTATGTGGCACAATTACAACAGTAAAAAGGTCTAATGAGCAACCAAAACACCATAAACTGAGTCAAAACAAAATAACATAATAGCAATTTTACAAAGAGCGTTTTTATTTTTTTCAGTTTAATTCTAAAGTCAGAATTTAATTCAAGTGTAAGGTACTACACTCAACAATGGTTGTTAAATATATGGAAAATTATGTCATAGCAACTCTTGGCACTTACAAACCAATCATGGGCTTCTATTTTGGAAAAAAAACCCCCAGAACATCTGTAATAAATTTGTAAATACCAAAGTAGAAGTTTTTAGTGGTATTTTAGTTTAGATAAACTTACCAAATAAGACCAAAAATACCACCCCCAGGAAGTGCCCCCTGGTACACTGTACCCACCATGTCCCCCTATCTGTGCTTCCGGTGGTTGTGCCCCAGATTAAAACTATAGTATATTGCAATTACATCAGGGACTTTTTTTTCATTTTTTTAATTTTATTTTTTAATAAAACTATCTTCAACTAAGCTGGTAATCTATCTAACCATTTACCTCTGGTGAAGTTGTTTTGTCAGTTAATCTTGACTAAATCCAGATGCACCTAAGTGCATACAGCATAAACCTCTGGAGTAATATGACCACGTCTCAATGGTCTGAAATGGGATAGCAAATATAACTTGGGAATATCCTTTCTGATCACTCTGAAATATCTAGTGGATGACCTTATTAACAAAGCTGATTCTGTCCTTAATACTTAATACTTGCTAATTCTCTGGATTGAAAACAATGTGTACAAATTATAAAAAATTATCTACCCCATGCCACAAAACAAGAAAAAAACAACTTGCAAATATTATGAAGAGTTGGCTCACCTACACCGGTTTAAACTACACAGAAACATGAGATATAAGATTCTCTTCTATATATACAGTAAAGGCCACTTCGAACACGTGTTTAACGGTGACAACTTATTTCTTTCCGGTAACTAGTCACTCACTTCCGATAAATATCCATCGGTTTCCGGTGAATTAAAACTAACTTCCGATGAAGTGCGTTCGACTTCCGGTGATGTTATTTTTATTTCCGGTAATAACTCATCTTGGTCAGGTAAACCCTCTGCTTCTTGAAGTATGTCCCGCTCACTTTGCCCGTCGAATTTCTCGGCAGCCTTGTCGTGCAACGTCGAACTAAAGTTATTATTCAGCAACTGCAAACATTCTTCCGTGAATGCGTCGCTTACGCCCAAAGAACCAGCTAAATTCTCGTCATTAACCGCGGACTCCAACGACTTCTCACTGTTGGCTGTGATCATACCTGGTGGAATAATACTGAGACGTTGTGGGCCATCATCGCGTAGTGCCACCGTTACGATTGGCAACGAACTTTTGCCGTTCCTCATCTTCGGTTTATCAAGGTTTCTCGAGTTGGAGTCGTTCCACATTAAGACGTTAGTGTTGATGAACGGGGTGGAGTCTTCGTCCCCGAAATGGGACATCGGCCTGGTCGTGCAGTCGTACGGATGCTTCTTCAAAAACGCCTTACGTTTTCTGAGGTAGTGCACCAAGGCAACCAGGCAAATGGCAGCAATGACGACGGCAAGAATCGAGGAGATGATTACAGGAATGTTGCTTTCGCTCCCATCTGACTTATGCACTGTGGCAACCACTGGTTGAGTGACGTTTCCTGAGTGGTTCCTTGGTGATTGTTCAGTGCGGCCGTCCATATACAATATTGTTGGGAAGTCGGGGTTCGACTGAGGCATACTTGATCCGGAGGGGTGGTTTTTGAAGGAAAAATGCAATTTCCATTTGGGGTTGTCAGACCCGGCACGGAACTTAAGCCGTAGGTAACCACCAGTGGAAGTAACGACTATGGGAAGGCTATCGTCGCAGAATCGACTTGGGAGAGAACTTCGACTACTGCTGGCGAAGAGAACTAACATGTCACCAATACACCTGCCGTTGACACGACGCAGGTTATCGCTGGTGAAATTATGGATGGTCAATTGGATGCTACCATTATCCGGATTGGTAATCAACCAATTGTAGCGGAACAAGTGAGCGTAATGCTCTCTGTTGCTTGGAACTTTTATTTCTCCGGCGTTAGAATTCAACGTTTTGGTGGAGATCACATGCGCTAAGAGTTGGAATCCAACGTCATCTGTCGTGGCGTTCGATCGATAATGCAGCCAAAGGTCATTTCCTTTTAACATTTGCGGTGAAATTTTTCGTGTTTCCCCACAAAATTGCTCGTGAATTCCGGCTCCCTGGAACGGTGAGTCGCCGTCAAACACCTTCAACATGCCATCGTGACAAACCAACTTAAAGTAAGCGAACTTCAAAAGAAATTTCGTGGCCACTTTGGACTCGATTCGCCATAAACATTCAGGCTCTTCGGTATGTTGCAAAGCATTCGGAGCCCTAACACGGAATGGTTCGTCCGTCACTAACCCCCCGCAATTGTACTCGCATCCATACAACTCAAGGTCGAAGCAAGGTCTTGAATGATAGTCCGTGGGGTACACACGAATGTAACGCGCCACAAGTCCAGGTTCCAGCTTGGTTTGGCGCAACCGAACTGAATCCACGTTACCTTTGATTATGCTTTCCCCTGCTTTGTTTGCGTAAGAAAACCATTGGATACCGTTGTAACTAAAGTTCAGCTTGAACGCCGTCACAAAACCGCTCCGGGCTTGGCTGTTGTCGCGGTATCCACGCGTTGCTACAGCTGTAAATTTTACGAAGGTTTTGAACGCGACCTCCAGGTAATCTTTACCAGGGAAGAACTTCTCGGAAGAACACCAAGCGCTCTTGGAAGGCGTTCGACGAAAGTTCGAAGAGCTGAAGGTGAAGGCTGATGAGAAATCCGGTTTGTGGCGACGATTCAAAAGAGGGTGAGCACATGATTCGCATTGACGAGTTCTTCGAGCCAGTCCAACACATTTGGACGAGGCCTGGATTCTCCCCTTGGTGTCGACGCAGTTTCTTGTGCGAGTGCGACGCTCAGCGTCCAAGGTATTGCAACCAGTCCAGGGTTCCCATGTGGACCACGATGCCGAAGTTAGAGCAGCGATGACTTTGAGTCTGTTGTCACGAAATCCGATCAAATTGCCGTGAAATAGAACCACCAGCCACAGCACGATCGACGTGGCTTTGACGGAAAGAAAATCAAGCAAATTCATTCCAGGTATAGACGTGGGCCTAAATTAGACAACGCAGGCAAGGAAATGATTTAACGAAATGAGAACCTTTAGTACTCGTGATGTGTTGTCAGCGACAGTCATCGAATGAGACAATTTGCATTTGAGCCATATCATGGGTATACTTTATTTTTATGCCGCTAATTAATGTAGACACTTAAACTGTCGTCAGCTTCCTGCGGAACAGGCAACGTTGATTATCGAGTGACCTTCCCAGGTTAATCGTTATTGTGACTATCGTTTGTTTTGGCACATAAGCTGTCAAAGTGTGGGGAAGGCGCGATTGTTTTCTCTCTTCCGCATGCTTGGCCCATGCAAATGTAGCGCAGAGGCTATTGATAATAACCATGCCATGAACCTAATTGAACTATTCTTGATAAATGTGCTTCGTATGGAAACCGGTGTTCAGGCCTGGTTTTGCATTTTTATGCGATTTTTGACCATAATCCGCTCTCACTTTAAACCTACACGCTCCAGCATGTCTTTTCCAAGTGGTGCATCTAGTTTGTGAAGTCGCAGTAAGTAACCTTGGCAATATTATAGAACGCGTTCGACCCTGCATAACGTCTTTTACCTGGGCTTAAAGTTTGGTGTAACAACCTCAAGCGTTTCAGTGAACCAGGCTGTCTTTCGTAACCGCTATAAATAACTTAAATGTAATAAGTGGCTTGACTGTATGCCTTATCTATTTCCCTTGTGTTTGTGCGTCTTTTTGATAAAATGACGAAGACGATATCAGGATGAGACATCACATCCCCTTGACAGTTTTTTTACATTTGTTATCTTCACCTAAGTGCCAGTCTTGTAGTAAAAATGACAGGAATATCGACAACCCCCTCCGGGGCCTCTATCTTCTGTTTACTCCGTGGTATTCATGTTTTCGCAGGCTTTTGGGCTTCTGCGTTGTTGATCTTACCTATGTATAGTTTGTTTTTCTTTTCATTGCTCAAAAAATAAATAAGAGAGCGCGATTGGTTCCATCGCGCGTAATACAATACTTAAGCGCAATAATGAGTACAACTCCAGACTGACTGGATCACTTAATAGAGAGTGAGTGTTTTTCTCTCTGTTCGCTACAGCTATAGTTGCGAAGATGGTTCACATAGTTGTCATGTTTTTTGAATAACGTACGATTCAGCACCTGCTTCTCATTGTATAAAATGACTTCATCTTACCACCAGCCGTTCCTCCACATGCTTATCCTTTGCGCAAACTTGGGACGGATAATGCTGCGCACAGATCGCGCACTAATTCTTAGCAATTTTCTATGTTCCTCCACGTCAATTTCCTATGACTGTGTTCTTTTTAATACATGATGCAACATGCGAGATCTGTAGGTCCCCGGGGTAGTCTCAGCTAGTGATTCATTAGCAGTCCTGCCTGGGTTAATTCTCTTAAAGTGATACGATAAGACAGTTAAGCTCTAAACTGTTATGACACTGTACAAGAACTTTCTTAAGCACAGACCGAGTGTTTTCTAATGCGCATTGAAATTCGCAGACGAATTATACCAGGAGTATCACATTGCGCTCGAGGCTAAGACTGAGATTAGCTTTTTGTTTTCCGAAGTTAACATTTCAGATAAACTTCGACAGTTTGGAATACTGAGTTAATAAATGATTGGAGACTACTACTTCATTCCTGTAGTCTGTATACTCGATATGCCATACTTTTTGTCATTTCATTATGGTATTGTATCATATTGAGGTTTAGTTGACAATGAATATGATAGGATTGGTGGCGCAGTGATAATAGACACGTTCAACCTCACTGCCAGGGGATTTACGACCCAAACTCTCCGTTCGAGACGGACTGATAACCTTCTGTTCTGATGACGGGCGTGATGCGATAAGTCTCTTCTCACTGGAAATGACCCAGATGGTGAGAGGACGCATTAATAAGTGTAAAACCCGTTACCTTGAGGTGACCGTTGAGAACTCTAATCAAAAAACCACTTGTTGCTAACCGATAACACAAGTCATTGATTTAAATAATCGAGTTTTAAATGGTATCTATGGCTCTTCTGTAGGTGTGAAAAGCATTAGGTCCGGTAGAAATGGTTTCCACGTAAAAGTTTAGAAAATTAATGTTGAACCTCTTTTGCTATTGACCTTGGTACTATCAGGATTGTTGGTTCTTTCGTTAGCCGTAGTTTTGTAAATCTGTTAAACATTGTAATTACGTATTTAACTCAATAAAATTAACCATTTGTCTTTTTTATTAACGTGGTTAGTCCATCGTTTGTTTACCGTTTGCTCTGCCTCAATTTTGAGCGCTTGACTTCAGAAAAGTATACACAATGTCCGGCCAATACAATCGTAAACACATTTAAAGAGTTTTGTTTCTAGGAGACCATAAACCGCCAAAATGTCTAGGCCTCATCGAAAGTCCTTGACTTCTAAACTACTTTAAGAAGCTGTTACATCCGAAGTAAGTATGGCAAGCCAGAGTAAGCAATGTTCAGTTTAGGAACATATCCAATCTCGACCAGGATGCATACTGCGACAAATTGATATTGTTTGCCGCTTTTTCTCACCAGGACATTCAATCTGGTAACGCCTGAATTCCTAGAACGGATATTTTTTTTTTTTAATAATCACTAAAAATATCTTTCAAATTTTTGTGTTTGAACGCCTGAGTTGTTTGCTTTCAACAAATTTGTTTTTGTTACGGTAAAAATAATTACGGTAAATACATATTCAATTATTACGGTAAAAATAGTTATTTGTTGATTGCTTATTACCAGACGAACCACGTTAGTTAAGTAACGCTAATAGTTCACGTAACGTTCAATCCCGAGTATACTTCGTGGGACTTGGATGAATTATAAAAAGGTGCTGCTTAAAGAAGCCAGGTTAGACTGCTTATCCTAGCTAACTCGTTAGATCAAGATCTTGGTGGTTCTAAAACTGATACACCCGAACGGAAACTTGAAAGCCAAGTTTTATTCAGTTTGGCAGTAGAACAGCCCAAAGATAATTTAAATCATCTTTTACGGTGGTGAAAAGATTTTCGTGACACGTGTTTGGGTGGTTCGACGCGGGCTACTGGAGCTCACAAAATCAGCCATGTTTGCTGTGGTCACGAAACGAAGTAATAATATTTTAACTCGGTATGTTTTAGGGTTGAAGTTTGTGAAATAATTGCATCCTTTATCTGCCATTTGTCAACCGGCCTAAATCAATTCGAACAGGATTGAAAGGGGAATTTTGGATAATTTCGCCTCTCACATTCATAAAATAAGGACATAATTCAGGCGAGTCTTAATTCCTTTCCGTTATTTATCACATGTTTTGGCCTCGGTCTGTACATTGAGGGCTCTTGATAACTCGTGAACAAATATCACATCCGATATCAATTCCTGGCCATTTCTTAAGGAACTGCCCATGCAGCAGTGCATGGAAACCGAACGGAAACGAGTCAGACGTCTAGGTACTTACGTTGTGTTCTGTGTTGATCCTTATTACCTTTCCAGACATCCCAACTTTCCTGGGCGTTTCGAAAAGATAAATTGTCATGTCGTTTCTTCGGAATTAGTACAGCTTATCCAAAAGCATCATTACAACAATGACTGGGCTCAAGCTGTTTAATTACTTAAAAGAAAAAGCTGTTTCTTCAACGTTTTTATTTCCTTATTCAAATCACCATAAGAATTCTCGCGCCAAAATATTTCTGAATCGTGATTGGCTGTCAGTGTCGTTCATTGTTTCGACAAATTTGTTTCGACAAAGTTAGCGTTAGAATTGTGTCAAAAAGCTGCGGAGACTTGTATCAACCACGCATACTGCTTGAAAATTTATCTTAGTTGCTTCTGTTGAACTAATGAAGACCTTAATTTGATTTGGCCGCCCATTTTGCTGACCTGATGAAAGGGCACTTCTGAAAGATAATCAAATATTGGGTTTAGGAGGCGACGAAAACATGGTATGCGCGAACGATTGACCTTCTGAGCTTAGTCTGGTTGAGACGTCCACTGACCGATATCATGCGTTTTAACGAAGGCGAATCACCGTACCATATGCGCATAGGAACGATATTACAAAGGAAGGTCAAATGGTTACAGGACAACGAGGACCAGTTGCACAGTTAAACGAAAGCCCGGTGATTTGAGTTAGTTTTTGTGATTTATTATGAAGGTGAAAACTCTTCAGAGAAGTAGTTAGTGTTTGTTCTAATGCAACACGATAGGCAAACGGGTACCGCACGATGCCCCCCCCTAAATACACTGGCGGGTACGACAACATGCACAAAGGTTATTGCAGACAAAACAAAACCCAGTGATGTACTGGCCCGGCGCCAGCTAGGAGCCACACACCCCCTTAACAAAACTTGGCAAGCAACGATTTATGGTTCAAGTTGTAAACAAAAATTAACTTTAACCAGTTGAATATTGTTTCCAGTAAAACACAGCACCCAATGTTAATATCAAAATACCGAGCCAAATAAGGACCCTTGCAAGTTCCCTGAAACTCGCGTAAATTAATCACGCCATTTTGCTGTTTACATTAGTCCGTTTTGCGAACTGCAGGTGTTTTTTATTGAAGACTGCGCCGGCAATACTGGTTGTATGCCAACATAAGTAAGCGTCGGCAATAAACGTGATCATTTGGAGTCGTTGATAAGCTATTAGTTATTACTAGAGGTTGACAAACGATATACAAATTGACCGGAGTTGAAGATTGCTTGAATCAAGAAGTTTCGCAACGAGGCCAGGTGATATCCGACTTAGTTAATGCTACTCCGGCTTGAGCTATTTTGAACGCAACTTTAAAAGTTACTTTCGACACTTCACTTCGGCGTCGATCATTCCCTCGCCACTCTACTCAAGTGTCTTCTACTGTCTTCTTGTCCGTAGACTGCCAATCCAGACTATACTCAGCTCGTTAATCATGCACGTGGAGTAATCAACTTGGAATAATCTAAATAATTCAGGAAACATAATTTTAAAGCTTGGACAAAAAACATTTGTATCATAAGTGTTTCTTCATTTCTTAATGCCCATGTTCAGGTAACGTAAGTTTCGTTTAGCTAAATTTTTATCAGCCCTCCTGCGATAGTCTTTCCATCAGCCCTTGGTTACGAAACGAGTTCACACTGTCCCGCACTCACGGCCAAGTTTTTCTTTGACGAGGTTAATTTGCTCGTGTGTACGATACAAATTGACAAGTTTTTCTTGGCAAGTCGCCGGCATGAACAGCTTTAGAGCAAGGCTCTTTGTCTGGCAATAATTGTCAAGGGAAACTTGGTCGTGTGTAAGGGGCTTGACGTTTAATAAGCAGTGGGGCAATTTATAAGAGAAAATTAACTGACCCATACGCAAAAATCATTATTCAAGTGTTTATATGAGCGTTTTTGCGCCTTTAAGTTTTGTAAGGGGTGTCTTATATAAGCCACGTTTTAAGTTAGACGTGGCTTACGAAAAGGCCTAAATATCCTTTCTGCACTATTTATATGCGCGTTTTTGAGCCTCAACGTAAGGTCTGTGAAAATCATTTTTACGCTGTTTATACAAGCGTTTTTGCGACTTACTTGTCTCGTACTTACGAGGCGTAGAGAAATAAGGCGCGTCTTACCTACGGCGCAATATTCTGGCTTTATGTAAGGCGCGTCTGACACTAGTTGTTCCTTGATACGCATATAAATTAGCAAGTTCGCGTCTCATGATTTATCTCATATAAACAGCCTTATAGTTCGTATGTGGAAGAACATCGTAAATTTATAACCCTGCGTGCATTTCATATTGTTTTTAACCCTTTCCAGCAGGATGTCAATCCTTTACTAGTAAAATCGTCTGTCGTTAGCCCTTGTAAAATAATAGAAGTCGATTCTAGCTCCAACAAATTGTTAACAAAGGCCTCTTGCAAATTGATCTCTTGGTGAATTACTAGTAGTGACTGAATTATTAGCTAAGTGTTTACCCTTCGGAACGAGAACGAATTGTCTTAATGCTAGCCAAACTTGGTAAGTTAGTTTGGCTTCGGGCTACTAAACTTGCCAATAAGAAAACTACAACGTGTATTACCAGCGGTCAATACGAGTTACATTTCGAGTTTGACTGTTTGGACTTGTTATTCAGATCTTTCCTGATATTCAACGTTCAGTTTCTTATTGATAAGAGCTTGGTTAAGATAATCAGATGATGTTTTTTGGTTGAGAACCTTATAAAATACATTAGAACTTGAACAAAACATTTATACCCTCTTAATATTACAAGCTTTGACATTTCCTTTTTCACGAGTTGAAAAGAAAATCAACAACACACTTGCCTATATCCTGCTAAAGGATATGTGTAAGGAAATGTTTATCTTTCTCCTTTCTTCGCTAATGGAGAAATTTTTGTTCTAATTTCCTTATCAATTATCCACTTGTTAGAATCCCTGATAATTAGAAAACGAACAATTGGTCTAGCTCTGCTGTCGAACTTACAAAAAACAATGCACAATAGCTAGTTTGTCTAAAACGTCCACCGGTCCGGGGCCGATCAGTCGTTTAGTGGACTGCACTCAGGAAGAGAGCGTAATTTGCATTTAAACTGTTCATCTTTTAGCTTATCTTATCCTTATCAGTCACAGCTAATTCATTTGTGGAAATTAAATTTGAAATGATTTTGTTGGTGTTGATCTATTCGTTGAACTTCCTTATAATTTAGTGACGGATTTGCCTAACAAACAAGACTTCCACTTGTAATGGCCGAATCCGAAGCGGCGATTTAACGTAGTTATCCAAGAAAACGCTAAAGTCTAATCAATTACTGATGTTGATGAAAAGGAAGGACTTCCACTTGAGTTCTTTCAAGACCTTGAGGAAGGGTCACACTCCGCGTTCTCTTTCGCCTCAATTAATACAAGATTGGTCGAACCCTGGTCTCCCAGCTCGATGGTAATTGTGGTGAACAGTAACAACCCTACAAGTGGTCAACTAGCAACGTCATGTATCGCATGAGGAAATCATGTGTTTGTGGTAAACCTGACGTTTCATATCCTTACAGGCTGATCACTGCTGCGTTTTCTGTGTTGGTTTGCGCACGGGGAGCTTGGAACACGAAGGCTCCCCCGTTAACCCGAAGTAGGTATCCCCAAGTAAACGCAGCATTGCTAATCAGCTTACGACGTGACGCTGAGCCAGACATATTCTTAAGACAGACTGAGCACAACTGAACAAGTTTTCCTGGCTTTTCGGTTTGATTTCCTCGGAAAGATCTTGATGTTGACTGTTTTACTGCTTGTCTCGGTATGGTCTTAATGAAGGCTTTCTTTCCTAAATATACGCTCTGAAGGGACCCTTCTTAATTTTTCATGTAGTATTTAAAATACAAAAAACCGATGTTGTCTGAAGTTTAAATTCATATCCGTCACTAGTTAATCTATATATGTTTGTAACAATGCGGTTGATCGGGAAGCGCAAAAAGAAAAGATACCAAAATCACGAAGTTGATAGTATACTAATTTCGATGACAATTTTATCTAAAATTCCATACTCGTTTGTATTCTTCACATAAAACGTTCGTCTCAGCACGTTTTATCAGATATAAAAGCCCTTGCAAGTGGCTAAATACATGCAGTCAACTCCTGAACATTCCTATTAGGTTTTAATGAGTTTTGGAAGCGAGCAATTACGTCTGTCACTACGTTTACCAGTTCTTTGTGATATTGTGAATGCGTGTGTCCGCCAGCAATCTGTTTTACCCTTTCCTGTATCATTTTCCCCTTTTGTTCTTTGTACTCGTTTGTTTATGTTTTTTTTGCTTTGTTATCTCATCAGTTCTTTTGATGTAATTCATTGTTGTACAACAAAGGTATGCAAAAGAAAGGGATAACTCGCCAAAGAGTCAACGTTTTCCCACGCCAAGAACCAAGTCGTGTTTTTCTTAATTTATAAGATTAAAAGAAAGGAAATAAGAAGACGGAAGTTGGATTGCGCGCATGCATACTTCACTGTATAACGAAGTTTTAGATTCCTGATTTTTTTTCACGAAATACGGACTCGTGTATGATTTTACACAACCACGCCGAAGTTGGCCGATCACTCGAGGGAGTGATTTATCTTCGATCGAACCACCTCGAAGTTGGTCACAAAAACTTAACTTTGGCACGTACTTCAACCGGCACTTATTGGTGTTTGGAAAACGAAGTTCTCCTCGTCATTCTGATTTATCACTGAAAATTTCCATCTCAAGAAACTTTATTTTAAGGCATTATATAATCCCGATAATCTTCCAAGCCCCTGAAGCGAACCGAACGAAATAAGGCTGTTTGGTTAAGCAGCCGTTCACGATTATTTTGTAATTCCGTCTTAAGATCAATTAAGTCGGACGACTCCGATAGCTCAGGTAATACACTCACCTACATTGCTATATAGGGATATTTCCATATAGATACGTTCCCACATGCACATTACCATGCGAATATTGCCAACATCAGTCTTTGGGACCTATGCCTCAGAAAGATGACACTGGTTCGTCAGTGTAAACCGTTTTGTGCTACCCTCATTAAACAAAGTTGAATGAATAAAATATAAAATAAAATTCGACATTGGATCATTCTCGGTTCGTTTCCGATTCGACGAAAAGATGGCACATTTTTACCTGTTAGCGTCAGACAAGGATAGAGGTGGAGGGATGAAAAAACGAGATACAGAAATAGACACCTAGCGAACTTCCTACGCTTTCTTCAACCAAGCAGGTTTGACGGTCACAGTACGTCGTTTATTAACCTCTTTACCAGACATCTCCCCTTGAAGAGTAATATCTACTTGCCCTTGCCAGAGTAAAATGGTACCAGTGAACAGTTTAAGCTGGGAAAAAGTTAAGCTTAAACACCAAAAGAATACTTTCCTAGTTTCTGACGGGAATTTGATCACGCGGCCCGTGACCGTCTCACGTAAATCCCTCAAGGTCTCACTAAAGCCGTCTATGTAGAGGTCGGTTGTTCACCCCACCTGAAGATCAAGCAAAATTGGACAGAAAAAAAACCCACTTTCGTAGATAATCTGATTTAAAAACGTTAAACTAAAAAACAACCATAATCGTATTAAAAATACCTTTATCGAGAGCATTTTTAGGTTGTGACGTGTCTATGCATGTACAGCAAAGTTGGAATACCATAAGATAGTTAAAACTTGTCAGCTGGGATTAAATATTGAATCGTATGTACAGCGTACAAGCTCCCAATTAACGTTCACAAGTATTATTCGGGCCAAGTCAGCGAAGTTCCTCAGGCTGTGACCAAACAACATGAAAATGATAACTTACTTTCTTGCTTGCGGTACTGTGCCGACAGTGCACACCACCAGACTAGTTTATAACATGCTGGATTTCAAGAAACCAACCAGAACAGGGTGAAGGTAGCAGACATATATTCACAGTAAACAAAGAACTCATAATCGCTCTGATATTCCTTCAATTCATCAATGCTAACGTGCCAGCTCTACCTTGAAAAGGTGGTGTATGCCGAAACTACTCAGAACACCAAAATTAACCTACTCTATCAGCCGACCTGCCCCACATTATCGCCTCCATCCCACGGCTTATTCAATCTATAGCGTATCCTCTATTGTCAACAACTTGCAGAAAGTAGTGTTTGAATTAAAGTTTCCATAATGTCGGGTAAATTTTATTTTTTCTGCAAACGAATAATATAGTTGAAAATAGCACACATACCAAGCATACTTGAAGTTGAAGTCGTATTAGACTGAGAGGATCAACAAGTTAAGAAATGGCGAAAGAATGACAAATACGTAGATCAGATAGCTGCTTGAGATCAGCGAGATTATCAGTGGATAAGACTTCACTCACATTGAGAAGTAATGCAACGGTAAGCTGCAATGAAAAAGAAAACGCTTAAATGTCGAAAGGATTAAGTCGAAAAAGGAAAGAATAATGTTAAGGATTATCGTTTCTAAGCGTCTTCTACCAGTGGGGGGAACAGCTTGTCAGTTCCCTTTCCTAATCTTCCGTGGGAAAACGAGGCAAATTAAACCGATTCTGCAGCGTCTCTTTCAGTTAGCTATCGTCTGACCGGTTTATTTAACAATTAGATTATGAGCTCGAGATTTCTATGAGGTGATAGTTGACTTGGGCTTCGCCCTCGTCAACTATCACCTCATAGAAATCTCGAGCTCATAATCTAATTGTTTTAGTAGTTACACTTAGCAAACAACATCTTTCGTCTTCTCTGGGATTGCACTTTTAAGTAGGCAATCTATTTCGTCTTCAGAAACTTCACAAAAACAAGAGGCGGAAGCCATTTTCGCTACTCGCTATCTATCGATGAATAGATAGCGAGTAGCGTAGCCAATCAGAATGCAGCATTTGCAATAGTACACGACTAAGTTTCTACTAGTAATGGATATTTGTTTAGGAGTTATTTTATTATCCATGGTGTGATAAGAACTGCGAAAATAATGGTAAACTATCAGTCAATACATCTTCTTGATGCATTAATAAGGGTTAAATTAAAAAACTTCAATACAAGATGTGTAGCGCTTCATCTCTGATATGTTACCATGCTACCTTCACCCTTCAAGTTAACTGTTACACTTAGATTAGTTCACTTACATGTCGTTGTCCTTTCATTCACCATTTCCTGTTATTGCAAATTCTTTAGCATATAACCCCTGATTACTTTGTAAATATCACTTTATTACTTTGTTGACGTTGCACGATTAGCTGCAAAACGTTACGCTAATTCACTTTATTGAAAAGATTTTCGATGCGCTTTCTTTCGCGTTGATCTACTGCTGCGGTACTGAAGCGACATCGAAAACCCTCAAGAGCCCTGAAATGCGTTGCCTTGGATCAACCTGAATAGCCACAAGCGCAAAAACAAGTTTGGGTGCGCATGAAGCAAGTACAACCAAACTCAAGCGCGAAGATCAGTGGCGAAGACAAGCAGAAGTAGGCAAGCAAGCAAAACCACATAAAGCCAAATTCGCTGACTGTTGTAAAACAAGCCCAGACGCAAACATTGATAAACGTTTCTTATACGTAAGCTTTTGTCATTGCTTCCCAAGTTCATTCAGCGCCTCATTCCAAACGGTGGTGTGTGGTCTACGTTCACCAATTTTAATTAAAAACCTTGGCACTGCACAAACTGGGCCTTATACATGCACGTTTTATACGTTATTGCTGATGTTACGATAATTGTATAGATCAGTGAGTATAGTCTTGATCACTAATCAAATCCGAAAATTCATTTCCAAACTTAAGGGTGGAAAGAAATATTCATATTTCAGCCCAGTGTATAAGTGTCTACATGGTTCTATTAAATAGATGTTTAGTTCCGATTTGCAACAAAACAGAAATTATTAGTCCACTTTGGATTTAGAATTAGGCGCAAATTAGGTAGAAATTTCAAGAGAGGATAAGACTGAGCTCATTTTAAGATGTTGCGCAAAGGGTGAGCAGTAAAAGCAAGTTAGGATTAAGTCTAGAAAAAATACGCTTAAGGTTTAAATTATGATGGGGATTAGATCGACAAAGTAGAGAATAAAACTTAGACTTATTACCCAATTTTAATCGTGTTCAACCAGCAGGGGAGAGAAGTGATTTGTTTTTCTTTTCTTTTCTAATATGCTGCGGTAACACGAGATAACAGAAGACCCATTCGGTTGTGCCAACCTCGATTGCATCACGCGTTTAAGCCGGAATGGTCTACAATCACTGACAAATTTAGCTGAAACATTTTAAAAGCTTTCCTTGTAATTGCATGAAAAATGAGCACGGTCAATTTAATCCCCGTTCGCCCACTCAACGTTGTTTCCACATGAACATGATAAGAGATTTGCAAGAGAGGCTGAAAACTTCCTTTCCTTGCAATACAACATTGAATATGGGGATGGGGATATAGTGACACGAGTATAACTGTTTCGTTCCAACAAATTTTTCAGTGATTGTAATAGGGATGCAAGAACATGGGCCCGAGCAGTTACAAACACGGTTAGCAAGGCAAGCACTCGAAAACACGTTCGAGCGCACAAGGAAGACCGCGAACGTCGAAGTGAGAACAGCGCACTAACGCGCTCAAGTGTTTAGTGTGCAAGTAAGCCAAATCAAGAAGAAGTATAGAGTGACAAGTATGCACACAGCCACATGCAAGCGTACAAGCGAACCACAAGCACGCAGAGGTGCGTTATCCATGTCAAGCGCCCAAGGTATGAACCAACGAGACAAAAACCCAAACGTAGAAACTTTTCCCTGAGTTTACACCTGTACTTGCCTCAACAAAACTGTGAGGTTGACCTTATCAGACTAAGGGCGCTTGTATACACTGATTTGGGGACTTATCCACGTATAAACCGTTTGGATTATGGTCAGGATAGATCACTAAACTAACCTTTGTAAGCTCAAGCCAACCTTAAATCGCTTAAACGAAATTCTAGGTAGTTTCAACTTCTGTTAAGTTCCTGATTTCTTATGTGCGGGCGTGGAGCTGTATGAAGCGAGCTACAGTCAAAACAGGATTCTTATCATTCTTATACGTTTACTTAATTGTCTGAGCCAAGTTGTGCTAAATGGATGGTCATGGCTCCTGATCAACTGTGAATCAGATGTTGTCTTACCTCATCACACTTCATGCACAGGAAAATCAATATAAATTCTTTGCTTTACCCCACAAAGAAAATATATCCGAACATAATTTCTATCCATCATGAACTAGAGACTTTGGTATTTGGTGCATTCAATTTCATTAATCCGGAAAGCGGTTACAATCCAGGCCGAAGATTGTGAACGGAAACTATGAACCTCTCATTTCAACATGAGCAAGTGGTCTCGCTGACTGGCGGTGAATCCACAAACGGACGACTAATGAACCTCCAGGTACAAAACATGTGTTAATCGTTACTGCAGAAAATGTGAGACTCTAAGTACTTGGTAGCTGAGATTTTCAAGCTGGCACCTCTGTCAATAAGTCGTAACCGAAGTCCGATATGAAGTATGATTTGAATCATAAAATTTCCTCCTCAACTCGCTTACTGTCTACTTTCCCACACTTCGTGTGGCATCGGTTAGCCAGACTAAGTTAGGAAAAAAGTCCACGCGGTTGGAGAGAATTGGGAATACATGGAAAAACTACAAAAAAGTCCAGGACGACGACCTTTCATATAATAGTATTTTCAGAATATCTGTGAAGCGTTCTTTGACCAAATTATTTCAATGCGAGCTTTCGGCTACCAGAACCGCAGCCTTCAACGGGCAACAGATAACAGAATTTTCATCTGAGCAAGAATTTTTTTTATCCCAAGAGAGATCCCAGCGCTGCTATCGCCCTGCATGAAACACCACTCAGTGCATTTTCACTTATTTCGAACGACGTCAAGTGGTTAAACGGCGAAAGTTGCTTGTTGAGTTTTATATCAACTCACACAACAGGATCTTTTCAAAATCGTTGGAGCTTTTCGGAGGTCCAAAGACATACGTTAACTACCCAAGAGAACGTTAGTAATCCGTAATTTTCTTTAAATCCTCAAATTGAGACAGGCAATAGCTTTTTGCGAGTACTTAACGATCGTTATCCCTGTTTTGACGCAAAGAAAGCGGCAATCGGCAACATTTTTGGCTTAAGACGTTTCCGGGCTGCTTGGTTGGACTACCGCACAACTATAATAAACTCACTGCCTTCTCAGCTGAACGACAACATAAGTCACAGCAAATTTCAACTTACCTGAAACTTGGTCACTAACTTCATCATCTATCCGATACGTAATTTTTTTTTCGAATTATAATTATGAATTATTGTTATCTTTGCCGTGTAAAAACTCAGTAGAGCAGAGGTCGTACTTGTTCATAGAATGTATACACTGATACAGGCAATGTAATAATGATGTATCCTACATGACGGTGTGGTTATTTCCATTAACATTAGTGTATCATTTAAAATTAATGAAATGACTATGATAATACTGCGTGTAATAATTTTGAACTCAAGAAACAAATTTAAAGTAAGCTGTTCGGTTTACAACTTTATTCCCGGATGAACGACTCCTCGAATACAAATATTTAATTTTTTACAAGTATTTCACATTACCAAGTAGTTATTACTCACACAGTAAGTCGGTACATTATATCCCAAAAGCGTCAACACTCTTTCATGGCACAATTTTTCCTTTTTACACTACAGTACAGCAGCAACTGCCACATCCTGTTCAGGTTAACTTGCGAGGAGTTTTATTTTCAATGTTAGAAAATGCGCTCCGAAGAGGAATTCTACAAAGAGCTTTCTCAATTCAACCAACAGGACTTGTCATTTATTTACAAAATTGTATGTTAAACCCTCAATGTAAGGTCATAAATGGTGCATCCCTGGGGGAACAATTTAGCAATTTCGTCTCTCAAGTATTCACTTTCTTAGTTATCTAATTCCTTAGTTATTTTGTAGTTGATTGTCCTAAATTATTTTGGCAAAGGTAGAGCAACGAAGAGCACACAGGTTATTCGAAACACCAGGTTTCGATCCCACAGCAGAGGAAGTCTTCGGTTATCGTGAGTGGTTCGTTATTGTAGGTCTTACATCGATGGCTGCTACCGTGGTAGAGGTCCTCGTCCAGCCATAAGCCAAAATTACCACTATTTAGAAATGACAGAAGAATTGAATGGATCCACTGATCTCTAGAGAAGACTGGATCGAACATCCTATTGTTTGAAAGGCCCAGAAAATGAAGCCAGCGAAATTTGACCCGCGCAATTACTAAGGGACCAAAGTCGTTGTAGATCTTTTTGCCCAGCACTTTTAAAAATATTTCTTGATTCTCTATATGGCAAAATGGAACGACGACGTAGGTTGAAAGACAGCCTTATTGACAGAAACCCTATACGGACGATACACAAGTGGAACAGATGGTCCCCGTTTTCATTTTCTGAACATGGGATGCTCGATCCAGTCTTCTTTGGAGATCAGTGAATGGATCTGATTGTGGAAGTTCCCGACGTCACATTTTCAAGTAATCTTTGTGCTCAAAACATGGAATCAAGCGTGAGTAGTGATAATGACTTAGATGTCGAACTGAAGTTACGTGTGTATATCTACACGTTTAATCCTTTAGTAACTGGCAAAATGCCATAATCATTGAGCAACAAGAACTCAGTACTCTTCGACGCTGAAATCGTAGTTGTAACTTTGCTTGAGGTGGCTCTCAAGGGCAATTTTCAATAAGGGTTTGGGTAACTAAAGATGGCTCGGCACGCATGTGCCGATCGTGATCCCGTCAAATTTTTAAACCATCACGACAGCACGGTCCGCAATAATGCAAATACCTAATTTTTGGGTGTTTGCTTCAACGAATTCGTCTAGAACTTGGTAGATAAAGGAAACTGAGTAAAATTAAAAAGCACATCTAATTTTCAATTTTTTTTCTTGAGACAGAATTATTTAAAAATTCACTAACTCTACTGCAACAAATCTCTCTTGACAACCTCTCCCAGTATTTCGATATGTTCTTCTTCAGTGAAATATCCATCCTGATACCAATTTTCAGGAGAATTCACGGAAGAAAATTGAAAATGAATCGTGTGTCAAGTGTGCCAAAGTTCCGACGCTATCGTTACAACGGTAATGATTGGTAATTGTAAATTGAGAGAACCATTTCGCTCGCAATTTTCGCTCACAGTAGATATTGGGTTTTATGCAACTATAATGAGTTAAAAAACAAAGTCAAACAAATTTGGCGACTTACTCTCCACCTCCAAAGGCCAACGAATCAATATCTCCTTTGATGAAGAAGTGATTCTCTCCACTCCAACGAAAAACCTAGAAGAGATACTTTATGTTTTGGAAACTAAATTATCTGTGAGGGATTTCTCTCGTATCTCTTCACAGGTTACCGGATTTAACCGAATAGCAACCCAGCCTATTCTAAGAGTGCATTATTATACACTTTCTGTTTTATATAATTACGAATGTGTATCTTTAAAAAGGGACTAAAATCATAGCAATGGAGTATTTTATTTGGCTTCATTGAATTTAAACCAATCTTCTTAATTTCATCCTGAATATATTAAACTCTTAAACACTAATTTATATCTGCTAGTTCTTTTTGAAAAGAATCGAAGCACGGTAAAGAAATATGTAAAGAAACACACGCACACCACATTACAAAAGGAAGTGACACTAAACCACACAACACAGCTTCAACGCAGCTTCAACACACAACGCCACATCAGCTGCACGAAACACCTCAACAGGATTTGAAATAACCACATCGTCTCTGTTCAAAGGCTTCAAGACAAGGCGTAGCGCATCGCAAGCAAAATTTGTTAGTCATATTTCCAATCAAT
Organism: Heliopora coerulea; assembly: GCA_030142905.1. Classification (NCBI taxonomy): domain Eukaryota; kingdom Metazoa; phylum Cnidaria; class Anthozoa; order Scleralcyonacea; family Helioporidae; genus Heliopora; species Heliopora coerulea. The sequence continues at coordinate 1,424,150 of JASJOG010000068.1, read as the reverse complement.
ATTTTGGCCAAAGGTGATCGGACGCCAGTCAAACATTATCGTGGTTCTTTTCTGAACTTGTAACGTCAGGCAGCTAGATTTCACATTTTCCTGGGGGAACGTGCTTACAGATTAGATCACCTACCACAGTGCTCGGGTATCTGGCCCTGAATAAACCACCAACTCCTACTCTGCGAATTCCAACTCCTATTCTAAAATCTTTTTGAAGCCCCTGCTACTGCCTCATGGCAGCAATTTAATTTGTAAACCACATACCTTCAGTTCGGGATGAAACGAATAAAGAAAGCATTCTCCTGTGCCATAAAAATGCTCACTCACAGCGAAAGGACTGGATGCAAAAGCTCCAAAAACCTAACAAACGGGAGTAAAACAAAATATTCTTTCTCGTAGACAAACATTTTGAGAATCTTTAGTTTTATAGAGTAGAAAACATGCTTCAAATAGAATCATTTTGAGAACTCAAGATACGAGTAAATGCAAGATGAGAGCTAAACTGGTAATATTTCAGCTTTATTACAAAGCCATGATCAAACCTATGACTTTGATAATAACTTTGATAATGACTTCCATAATGACCTTGGTAATGACTTTCATGATGATTTTGATAATGACTTTGTAATAAAGCCGAAATATTACCAATTTAGTTTCCGTCTTGCATTTACTCACATCTTGAGTTTTCACGATGATTCTATTCGGAGTGCGTTTTCTACCCTATCACTTCAAATTGGCAGCCGGCATTGGTCTTTAGGTTTACCTTTGGCATCTTCTGGAAGTTAACCCACTGAGGGGCAGCAGGGCGTGTCATCTTGACGAGTAAAATCGTCTGGCGTGATCCAGGGTAAAAGGGCACCCCTGCCCCTTAATGGGTTAACTGCAACATTTTTTATTTTTGGGTGCTAACCTCTCGAGCCTCGTCCATGACCACGAGCAAGGCAGGTGTATCGTAATCGGCCATCGTCCGATACAAGGTTTTCAAGCTGATTCCGTGAATATACGTGCTGTAAATAAGGCGCCAGCTATGGCCGATGGTACGAGATGGAAGATAGCGAGCCAGCTAAAAAGACAGAAAAAACTGATAGCAGCAATCTCCGAGTATTTTTTATATTTCGTACGGGATTAGAAGTTAAAACAGTGTGCCCCCGTGAATCGACAAGACAATTACTGACGCACAAGAATTACGATGGTGAGCCAAAGTTACCAACCAAACATCTGTAACTCGTAACCTTCTGAAGTCCAGGGAGACGCTCTAATGACTAAACTACACGAAGCTAGATGAGAGCAGATGGTTTCAATGGTTAATGTTCCAGGTCATCAGAAGGTTAAGGGTACGAACAATGTAAGGAAGTGCAACTTCATAAAAAACTTAAACAAGTAAGTAAGTAAATAAGTAAGTAAATAAGTAAGTAAACAAGTAAGTAAACAAGTAAGTAAGTAAGTAAGTAAGTAAGTAGGTAGGTAGGTAGGTAGGTAGGTAGAAAATAAATAAAAAGAAAACCAGAATTCCGTGTTCAGCAGTCACTATTACTACCGTTACGGTGGAACTATATATGGTTTTCTGTTGGGAAAGAAAGCAATATAGAGGTAGAATAAAAAAAGAATGCGCGTCGGTCAACAATGTCTGACCATCAGCCAAGGTTACAATTCATATACATATGACAGTATGATGTGAACGTCCAGCGCTTGAATCTAAATGTCATTAGAGTACTTACTTGGACAATGTGTGCCTCCGTTAAAATTTCTGACTTTCCAATCATTTCTGGTAATGATTCTTCAATCGAACAAACACTCCAGGAACTACTAAAATAACAGAACTTGTCAGTGAAATAGATCAGGTATAACGTCTCAGTACAGTTCGCTACAGTGCAGTATATCCATAGTACAGTACGGCAAAGTACATCTTTACAGTATAGTTATAGTAAAGTACAGCAAAGTACATCTTTGCCCGTCTATTTGACTTTTTCTAAAAAGGTGACCTTGGTTTTCTTTGCGCTTCTTTCTTTTCTGCTTTTTGTTTCTTCTGTTTCTCTCGGCTGTGCAACCTTTTTCTACGCAACGGTATTTTCTAAAGGGACACAACAATTTCATAATGTCAAGAACAAATCTCCGGGTTACAAGTAGATAAGAGAAAACTTGGCTCGGATTGAACTTCGTAGAAATGACAACCGGAACTAATACTCACCTCGGGGCTTTGTGAATAGAAGTCGTCGACGAGTTTTAACCCCTGGATAAAAAGAAAGGAAACCAAGAGGACGACGATACGTTGACAAATTATAATTCGAGAATATTAACCGGTAGCATTACCCACTTTACTAATTAATTTCTCCGAGGACGTGATAGACTAGATTTCGACAAAACCTTGAGTGAATCAAGAAACCATACAATATTCCTTGTATGTATGCTTTGCCGAATCCCACGAAATATTTTCCAAAATTTCAGAGTAACGTTGTCCAACTTGTTTTTCAAGATATTTCACTTACGGGAAGAAAGACTGCGTCAAATGAAGCCATACCTCCTCATCAAATTCAGACATTGTTATAACGCTGTAGTCACTGCTACATGAACCAACCAAATCCGTTTCTACGTCTAAAGGTTCTTCCCCATCACTCTCGCCGTCGTGAATAGCAGGACACAATTCGAGGAAAAACCCGTACACTTCAAGAAGTCTAAACCAATAAAGAAATGAAAATATAGCTGGGGAGCGAATTGACGTAAATGTGACTAAATGGTACTCTGTTTAGTGAATGATATACCTCTTCTGATGCAAATACTGTACATATGGTAAACTGACCCAAGCACATACATATTTCGTGTAAAAACAAAAGCAAAGTTTTTACGTTTACAAATGAAAACATAAATCTGTCTTCATAGCAACGCACCTGTCACCACATGTATAAATATAAACAGACTAATGAAAAATTCTTTTTGGTCTGATGACCTTATAACGTGAAACTCGGGGAACAGTGAAACGAAGTTTTGAATTTTAGTTTGGTTCTTAGTCTTCAAACACAATTATATGTACGTATGTATTTATGTACCTTACTTGGACTGACGTACAGCCGCGACAATACCCAGTTTCTTTTGTGACACCTGTTTGTTGAACTAATCTTGTAGAATTCTCTACATCGGTTTCATTTTCACCCCCTCAAGAATGTAAATTCGAAAGAGAAAGGTATGTTCATCCCCCAATATACCAAAAGTGCGACTTGGAAGAGTCCTTTCGAAAGTGTGACTAGGAAGAGAGTTTTGGTAGCTGTATTATAAAGTCACCACAAAAGAAACCAGCCAATAACAACCCCAGTAGAGGATGTCTAAAGCAACGTTTTATTTTCTGGCCAAAACATCACATAAACTAAAGACCACCGTAATTTAACTCACAAAGAATGCTCAGATGAAAGGCTCTTGATATGAAGACAGGTAATAACACGGAGTTAATATGGTATTCAAAATTTCTAACACAACACCCCACGGTAATTTGTGTACTGTTTATGTAATGTTCGAGTGAAAGAGTCTTTAATAAAGGCCTGGCGTTTTTCTCGTTACCGCAGACGAGATTACAGAAGCTCTCGTGCACAGCAAGAATTTACAAAAGCCCATGAAAAATTTCTGTCTTAGCCTCTGAGTCCTAGACATTTCACGTGAACGTCATGACGACTCTTCATTTTAGCACTTTTGCAACCAGTCTCAAAAGTTCACCCAGTTACAGAAGAAAGCGTCGCTAACAAAGTTTGTAACAACCGAACTTGAAAACCAAAAGACGCGTTCGCCTAGTTTTTCAAATATTGTTCTGTGTCTTTGATCTAAAGGTCAAACGCTCTCTCTCGAGTTTGATATATTTCATATGTCGTTTTCGGTGAATAATCTTCAGCACTGACTTACTAGACTTTAATTCTGTCGCAATGCTGTTCGTATAACTTAAAAACGAAAATACATGTAGATATGGAAGAATTGTCAACTTCATTCGTGTAGTCGTAAGCTTTTAAACATGAAGCTTTCAAACATACGAAATATTATTGGACTGTATACGCACTTTAACCAACAACCACAAAAAATAATATCCTCAAGGATTAAGTGTTTAAGGCTTCACCTTTCACTAGGAATCGAAAACCAGAACTCTCGTCTTTCATCGTTAGCTCGCTGGATAGCTTCGTGAGCATGACAACACAACCTTGGTCTCAGTCCAGGCCAACAGGCTTTCTTGATCTTTACACACAAATATTTAGGCATATCGACATGACACGTGGATAACTTGGGTATGATCTCTTTTGAGTCGAACGCTAAATAGACGAAGGTTTCAAATAAGGGTTACATGCTGGGCAGCAATAATAATTTACACCTTGAATTGGCAGGGAGAGAAAAGGGAAACAGCCCTGTGTGTGAGATTTACAGAGCTAAAGGCCGAGATGGAGATAAAGAGGAAGGTGGAAGTGCAGATGGAGGTAGGGGTAGAGGTAGAGGAAGGAGTAGAGGTAGGGGTAAGGAAAGAGGCAGTGGTAGAGGTAAAAGTAGAGTAGAGTAGAGGTAAAGGTAGAGGTAGAGGTAAAAGTAGAGGCAGAGGTAGAGGGAAAGATAGACGTAAAGGTAGTTGTGGAGGTGGAGGTAGAGGTGGAGGTAGAGGTGGAGGTGGAGGTAGAGATAGAGGTGGAGACAGAGACAGAGATAGAAATATAGATAAGGACAGAGATAGAAATATAGATAAGGACAGAGACAAACTGATGGAGAGGAAGTGGGGTAGAGGAAGAGCAAGGGTAGAATGGGAAGAGAAAAAGTCAGGCACAGCGGAAGAGTGGGAGGGGGGAAGAGAAAGACAGAGAAGGGGAGAGAATCAGACAGACAGAGAGACAGACAGGCAGACTGACAGAAGACCAAAACACACACACACACAGAGACGAAGAAGACTGAGGCACAAAAATCTTAATCGCAGTTTTGAAAAGGAGTCTGGTAGTATATTATAAAAAAACAAAGGAAATCGGCCATGGTGTTTAGTGTCCAAGGATGTCTAAATTTGGACCAACTTTTCAAGGTTGGTTCCGAAATCATGACTTACCTTGTCCTTGTTTCGTGTTGAAATTTTCGAGCCATAATTTCGGGTCGTGGTGATCCGCTATTGAAGAATCACCATGGACAGTCTCACGGCTCAAGTGTTCATCTATACCACTATCACTACTTATCCCTTCACTGTAACCTCGTCCTTCACTATCCCTATCAATCCCCTTAGCAGTAACCTGATGCACGTTAACAGCTTCTTCGTAAGGTTTTAGTTTTGGAGTACTGTTCATTTGATGTGCATCAAGAGTTCCAGTTGCGTGCGATAATTGTTCAATTTCTTCACTCAGCGGATGGTGATTCCCATCACTAGTAAGTCCAGAATGACTGCTCGAGGACACGACGACGTCCCTCAAACGACTTTGTAATACAGGTCTTTGGACTGAACTGTCTTCACTTCGGACTTCGACAATTTTATCATCCACTTGTTCTAACATATCATTTAGAAGATCCCTGACCATTTTTGTTTCCGGCGACGTAACCGACTCTGGAATATCCTCCCTTGACATAGAAGCAGACAAAGACGGACGTAAGGTGGAGCTGCTACTGTCTGTCTTGACCTCTTCCTTACATAAAGTTGTACCTGAATCACCAAGCCACTTCATCAACGGTTTGTCCAGGAAGAAACTATGTAACAGGAAGGAGGAAATAGTGGTGATATCGGTGAAGGTAGATCAACACTAAGCTTATAACCTTGTCTGTCTGCCTGCCGTCTGTCTGTCTGCCTGCCGTCTGTCTGCCTGCCCGTCTGTCTGCCTGCCTGCCCGTCTGTCTGCCTGCCTGTCTGTCTGCCAGCCTGTCTGCCTGCCTGTCTATCTGCCTGCCTGCCTGTCTATCTGCCTGCCTGTCTGTCTATCTGCCTGCCTGCCTGTCCGTCTGTCTGTCTGTCTGTCTGCCTGTCTGTCTGCCTACACGTCAGCCTGCCTGCCTGTCTGCCTGTCTGTCTGCCTACACGTCAGCCTGCCTGTCTGTCTGTCTGTCTGCCTGCCTGCCTGCCTGTCTGTCTGCCTGCCTGTCTGCCTGTCTGTCTGTCTATCTGCCAGCCTGCCTGTCCGTCTGTCTGTCAGTCTGCCTGTCTGTCTGTCTGCCTGTCTGTCTACCTACACGTCAGTTAGTCCTTCCGTCCGTTCTGCCGGCCAGCCTGTCTTCCTTGTTGGTCCGTCAGTCTACGAACCATCTGTCTTGTTATTACCACGTCACAATACCTGAGCCTTCTCTGAGAAAGAAAACAACGTATGCTTACTGGCCTGGCTGCAGTGTGCTGTGGTCGGCCATGGAAGCAATGTCATCAAACATTCCTGCAGCACAAACACTCTCCATTGGAAAATTTACTTGATAGTATTCAGCCCCTCGGTCTTTCACCAGAATTTCTGACACATCAGGATGAAATATAACGGCGTGAGGAGTGACAAGAAGAAATCCTCTGACAACACCCTATCAGTGAAAAGTTCAAGGCCAGACATAGAGGGTTTAAAACAGAAAATGGGCAAATGGGCAAATGGGAAAGACTGCAGGGAAGCTCAATTAATTGTGGCAGGCTCTAAAGCCATTATGAATAGCAGAATGCAGACAATGAAGAACTAAAGTACCTGTCCATCAGTGATGTACTTAGACTTGATCTTTATAAAGGTCTCCAACACATCCTCATCAATGTCATCAAATGACACCCTCTTAGCGACAGGTAAATGATGAAGATGGTGATGGTGGTTCATGGTCATTGTCTAAAAGGAATTGAGTGAATTTAGTGCTTCACTTCATCTTTTATGTTTCCTCAGGGACAGCCAAGCTGGGGGGGACTGTAGCAGCTGGAGCCCTCCTTACTCTTTTACAAATGTAAAGTTGAAACAACTTTGTTTTAGAACACTTGTCAAGAAATTTTCCAGAGAAGCATACAAAATGCTGTACTTTTATCTCAAGCACCTCCCCACTTGAAATTCTGTCCTGCCATTCCTGTTTCTTCTGGCTAAAGTGCTATCAAATGATTTTATTTATGTGATGTAAGAATTCTAACTGATATGTGAATGAAATCTAACATAAATTCTAAATATGAATGAATTCTGAACATGAAATGACTGAAAAACATATTTTTGAGCCATCCCCTTGACTGCTATTAAGCTTTTTTTATTTCACTCTGGCAGCAGTCAGGTGAGTTTATTCATCTTAGTGAATTCAAAGATTTAATAAATAAGTTTATAGAAACCATGAAGTCATTTTCAGTGTTTTAAGAACAGTAGTTACACAAACACAATGTATTTTACTATGTTAACCTGCAGCTTGGCACGTGGGAAATTAAAGTCAGGCAGTATTTCAATAGAAGATTAATTACCGGTCTGATGTCGCCCACCTTTTCACAACTCAAAAGTTATGGTAAAATAAAACAGGATGGCTAACATCCTTGTTAATCTATTTAAAGAGATACAAATCCAATCCTTCAGCATCCAAACATCTGCCTCCACTGACCAAAATTAACTGCCATTAACTAGAATGATATTCTACAGGACCACCCACTGTAGTGTAAAAAGGGTAAATCAAGACTAGTTTTAATTTTTCAGCTCTCAGACTAACCTAAGATAAATAGAAAATGTGATTAACTGAGAAGTGACTTGGATCAGAGTACTATAAAGGGCAACTCAACTGGTACAAACTAATTCATGCTTTGTTGAACTTGTTCATCAACAATACCTTTGGTGGACTAACTTCTTGTATGATAGCTTCAGAACAATCTGAACATTTATCTGTTGGTTTAGGACAAGGAACCCTGAGTACCTGGAGTATAAAAAACAATTTTAATTATTTATATAGCTTATCCACTTCTATAGCTAGAAACATAAGAGTTTGCAAAATCAATATTTCGACCAGTAACCTAAATCAAAATTTCTCTAAAACTGTAAGTTAAGTGTCTATAAACCTAAATACACTACATTAAAATTTTTATGGCTGTAACAATCAACAGGAGTGTAAGATAACTATCTTTATATACACAAATTTATATATTGCATTACTGCCAGCAAATATGGGATTGCTGTAATAAATTAATAAATATCCTTTGAAATGTTTATCCAAGAAGGAAAAAATAAAGAGTAAGTTTACATTTAGGCATTTATCCAGAGTCAGGCAAGAGATAATGAAGTCTAAACCAGCAGGTTTCTTGTTGTCCAATGACTGAACAAAAGACATCTCAATTTCTAAAAGGCTGACAAGTTCCTCTGTTTCTTTGCCAAGACACCTGATACAAATGATCCTACATCTTGTGGAGATAGGTAGGTTCCTTTTTTAACATTATTACTATTAAGCAGTCGATTTATAATGCAGTTCAAGTACATTATTTATTTACTCACAGGGCAGGTGTCACCAAGGTAACAGACACTATTTTAGGTGACTAATTACAGATTCTTTAAAAGTTGAAGAATTCAAGTTGATTATTACAGGCATAAGCATCATATTTTAAAATTCTATGCATGTATCAATCTAAATCTTAAATTTAGTTTAGCCATGCATAGTACTGCAACATGGCATGCTTGAAATAAAAGTTTATAGCTGTAGACAACTTTGTTATGGAAAAAAACAAAAGACTTGTAATTTTTATATAACTGCTTCAGATCATCTTACGTGATTTAGCAACTGAACTTGCAATTACCTGTCCTGGGTAAAGAGTCCGTATGGACAGCTTGTTGAGTCTGGTGAGCTCTGATGGAGTAACATCAAACTTTAAGGCAATCTTTGGAAGAGTATCATATGATGTGACCTATTAATTGAGGATTGAAATTCATAAAATACCTGTTGATGAAAATTGAATACAATAATGTTCATAAGTACATGAATCTGCACATATCTATATAGGTCAAAACATTACCAAAATGAAAACAATTATGGTATGAATAAGAATTGTTGCAAAATGATACATACTGACTGGCTGTTGAAGTATTTTTTGAATAATTGAACAAGTTTCTGGGAAAAAACTAGCAGCAAACTTCAAGTGAAACAGTTAACAGCTCAGTGTATTTTTTGGAAGATTTCAAAAGCCAAATTTTTCTGGTATGAAAGTAATATTCTTTTCCACTGAAATTTTAAGATTATGATGAATTGATTCTATGTAAACACAAGGCAACAATGGGATGCAATACAAACAAGTACCTTTTTAGGAGGTTCACAAACATATGACCCAAAAAGATATTTAAAAAATTCCAAGACCCTCTGAAATTCCATTTTTGTCAATTCTTTCACTGAGAAATTAGTCCTTGATGTCTTTTAGTGTGCTTCTAAACTGTTACCTCAAGACCACAATTTATGCAAATTAAACTAATATAATTACTAGATTTTAATAAAACCACTTTACACATCAAGTAGCTTGATAATAACAACAAAAAAGTTCTTTTAGCTGATGAAATTTATTACTAATTCCTGATCATTAACCATTAGGGTATTTTGATCTCTGGCATGCAGTGCAGTCAGAAAGAATGGATGAATGCAAAGATATCTTTTTTTTTTGCATCAGCAGTGCACCTTTAATTAAAATAAACTTTGAAAATATTATCTGCAATAATAGTTCTGTTTTCTCATTTTTGACAGTTTACAGCGTTAGAATTTCTATTATTCTATCAGTAGTTCAGTGTAATAACTATAGGTCTTGGGTTTTCAGAGAAACTAGTACAGTAATAAAAAATTTACCAACATACTGTATACTCCATAGTCTTCTCCATATTTCCTGTCCCTTTTTTCTGATGTTGAATGATCTCAGAGTCAACTGAAAGGAACAAATCCAGAACAGTAATTACTGCTTATCATGAATGAAGAGCTGTTTTCATGGAGATGGTGAGATTAACAACAATACCTAATACAATCTATCCCTCATTTCCATCTTATGCATATAAAACAGATATTTCAATATAGTGGTCCCATAGCCAAAATGTAAACTTATCACAATTAAAAAGAGATAATATTTAATCTAAAATCTTAGAGAAAACTTCAATCTAATTTAATTTCAAGTTTTAAACCTATTCCAATGAAGTTAGACCCTGAAAGTAAACACAGAAAGGCCACATTAAATTAGAGTTTAGCTTTGCAGTCACAGTTTCTACGTGTACAGTATTTGATATAAGGGAGAAGTCAATTCATCCTGTCCTTGATTGTTTTCCCTTTTCCAAAATATGATATACTTCAGTTGTCATTTCTGTTATTACAGTTTTTGTTTCTAACATGCAGTCTACACTTCAGCTTACTGAAGCATTGTCCCACTGAGAGACAAGGGAATACTTTGGTATTTTACTCTGGCTAACACAAGACAAATTTACTTATCAAAGAGATGAGCCCTGTCCCTTAATGAGTTAATACAAGTTAATTTCATTAATTTAACAAAAGCATCCACAGATGCTAAAAAATCACCTTTTAAAAAAGCTTGACATTATCCTGCCAATATTTTGCTCTTAGCTCAAAATTTTTAATGAAAGAACCAAATAAGAAAGACACAGAGAGTCAATAATTGACAAGTCCATAGGTACCACAATAAGGTGTAGGCAGGGAATGACACACACACATAGATACATAGATACATACATACATGTATATATCTATATATCTATATATATACTGTATATATCTATATCTATAGATCTATATATCTATAGATCTATAGATCTATATATCTATAGATCTATAGATCTATATATCTATAGATCTATATATCTATAGATCTATATATCTATATCTATAGATCTATATATCTATATCTATAGATCTATCTATCTATATCTATAGATCTATCTATCTATCTATAGATCTATCTATCTATCTATCTATCTATCTATCTATCTATCTATCTATCTATCTATCTATCTATCTATCTATCTATATATATATATATATATATATATATATATATATATATAAAAATTTCTAAAGTTCATTAAAAATTCATGAGGAAAAGACAAAAGAAAATCATAAGCATATAGGATCTATATATGTGAGACACATGTGCCTTTACATGTGAAGAAGTTCAATTGTTTTGGCGTACAGGAGATAAATTTGCAAACATTCTTCGTGAATTAGTGTATTAGGAGGTTCATTTTAGAAGATATTTAAAAGACTCGCAGTTTGTGCTTTATTAGGTCCAAAACACTTGGCTATCACCTTGTGTTTTAAATCCCAATAAAGCACTTCTGCTCGGTTTTTAAATATTACATGTATACACAGCAAATTGCATAAATTTTGGCAAACCTAAACATATCATAAAAAAAGTATGTATAGGTAAATGTGTAAATATGAATAATCAACCTTAATACATTAGGCTGGCCAAAGTATGTACCAAAAAACACATAGCAAATCGTTACTGACAGTTAAAATAAAAATAAAATGGAGATACAATGGTCTTGATATGTTTATATTTTGATATGTTTTGTGTCATGATTTTTGCAATTTGCTGTGTATATATATATGTATATGTATTTATACACACACACACATACACACACACACATACACACACACACACACACACATACACAAATATATATATATATATATATATATATATTTGTGTGTGTGTGCATATTGAGCGCTCTACAGGATGAGTCATGCCGCTAGCGGATTTGCGCACGCTCACTAGTCTCTAGTTAGAGCGCTCTGGCATGGCTTAGATGTACCACATGTGTGGCACATTTGAGTTGCCTATATAATGTAGGCTCCTCCATCCTGATCATCAGCACTACACTGATGAGGCCCAATAGGCCGAAACGGTTCCGTCTGTAGTTATATATATATATATATATATATATATATAAAGCAAAAGCAAAAGTGTATCATACAAGAAACACAGTTGATGATTGGTTTGAGAATGCTCAATACCATAATGATTGTATTGCCTGATGATCGTGTTGTAGACATGTGAAACTCCAAGTAGTAAATGCTCTTCTAACTTTATTCTAAAATATAATAATGAACTCATGGCCATGCTCTTGGCAACGGCCTCTGTAGCTCAGTTGGCAGAGCATCACACTAGATTCGCAGGGTCGCAGGTTCGATTCCCAGCCAGAAGGCCAACATTGCATTTTTGCAACAGGTCCCAGTTAGGTCTTAAAAGTCAAGGATTATGGGCACTCGATATTTCCTTCACCAATTTGTTAACTTATAACATTTGAAGGATGGTGCTAATGTTATATATATATATATAAAATATCATTTATGTGAACGTTTAGGTTTACGAAATGCAAAGAGGGCTCAATAACACAAAGAAAGAGCAAATGGGATTATATCGCTTACCTCAAAAAGTCACTACAGCCTGTTTCATCTTGGGAAAGAATCTTCAGGTCACCTGAAGATTCTTTCCCAAGATGAAACAGGCTGTAGTGACTTTTTGAGGTAAGCGATATAAAATATCATTTATATATATATATATATATAAATGTAGCTGTTTGGTCTCTGAAAAGGAGAGTGCTCGATACAAAGGTGTAATGTGTAACGGCAGTTGTTCAAAGCTTACACATTAACCAAATAGACTATATATATATAATATACTATTAATTAAGTTTCAAAAAATAAATTTATTATAAAAGACATCTGTCAATTTATTAAACTTCTGTTAATTAAAAAGTATATAATAACATACACTCATATACAGTATAATAGTATAATTCCCTATGCCATAATTAACTGTTTACTTCACAACAAAGAAGGCAGAGGGGTGTGGGGTCCCTACCAAAAGGCATGGTTGACTAAACAAAGCACAAACTCAGCCATGTATATCGCATGTCGCACGGTTTATCTTGCACGTTGGAACAGAACAAAGGGAAACTGCATAACCAATATTTTAATGCCAATTTTCAAACGTGTATTGTCACTCATCATGTTTAAGATTGCAGTTAAAGTCCATCATTATAATGTCTGTGCAGCTCTATTCAAAACGAACCTTCTTATCACGACAGTTGGACAAAACCTGGCGACCACTTCACACTAACAGATGGACATTTTCAGACTTCAGAAAGAATACTGAAACGCGTATCAAAATCGAGGGCTAGCAATGTCCGCATATTTGAATAGCACAAAAGGTGCACATAGTAAATCAATTTTATGAAAACATACCTATGGTTTCTTCTAGTTTTTTCCCCAATGGCGGGGCAACAGGAGCGTCATTTATCGTCCAGCCCCCGAAGAAATATGATATGCTTTCCCAAGATAAGTAGCCAGTTGCCTGTGGGGTGTTACTCTCAGTTGAGTTTTCGAGGGCCGACGAAGTTGAATCTTCTTTAGTTCCCGCAAAATCTGACGTCCTTTAGAAGACGAGAATAAAAGAGAGGTTGGAGAAAGGTAGTGAACACCAGCTTTGCTCAAGGAGTAAAGCACAACCAAACCAAAACTCAAAAATACAAAAGCATCAAGCTTGAAACACACGAATTATGCAGTTTACACGACAAGACAAGTTTGGTGATAATACGCGATTTTAAAATGTCCCAATTTGCTAAGAACTGCCTGAGTGACTCTGATACAATAGTTACACAGTTATCATATTAAATAAAAAGCCAAAAGTGAACAGCGCTGTGGCTCGTGTCCCAGTGGCGAGGAAGCTTTCCGTAAAGACCATAGACGCAGTAAATCACCTTGTCTGTGGACGTGTCCTCAGATAACCAAACATTGGACAGGCAGGCTCGCTTGAGATAAACACATTTCTTGATCTTCTATCTCCTCGATAAGACCACGTCGTTTTTGAAGTACGGATGACCGTTCATCCACTTGTGACGTCAGTGTAAACAGGAAGTTGTGACGTCACGTATGGATAGTAAGTGGAAACGGGCCTGGTTGTGTACATTACTGTACATTCCCAAACCTTGGGTAGGAAAACTGAATCAAACTGATGTTTATCAAAATTAATTTTTAGTACAGGAAAGTGGTCTCTTTCAACAAAGTGGGGAAAAATACCCCCAGTCGGAATGTCATCCGAGACTTACTTGTCCTCTCCTCCTCGCTCGACTAAACGGGCTGCTAGGGGGTGCTAGGGGTGCTAGGTTGACGGCTAAGAGACGACAGACATTTTAGACTACTCACCAAAAAATTGCGTTCACCCAAAATGAGAAATTTCTATCCTAAGTGATATTAGACCGTCCGTGCGCGTAGTACTCGAATTTTTTCCTCTGGGGATTGGGACAGAACTATGGAGCCTGGTTGATTTGCGCTTGCGGTTGAGATATGATCCTTTTATCATTTAGCGCTTTTGTTTCACTTCAATGTCGATGTTTAATTTTGATAGAAGAAAGCTCCTTTTTCTGGTTCTTTATTATGATGTATTGTTCACATTTAAAGTATTAAATGACTGAAGATGAATGTAAACCAATTTGGCCAGAAAAAGGTAGGATTAGTTTTATGCACATTTAAAGAAAACGATATATTTTTTTAAAGCATACATGTTTCGACAACTTCAAGATGCCATCTTCAGTACAGAATGAATGATGTGAGGTAATATGATACAATAATATATGAGTTAGGATATGAATAAATTATTTACAATTGATGAGAAAGTGATCTGCTTACAAATACAGAATTATTTGAATAAAGTGACGATAGGTGTATTTATAAACTGAAAATAGTATTGAAGTGATGAATTTGGACGTTGAGATCGGGATTGATTTTGTTGATGTGAAGAGCCTCTTTGATTTTGAGGGAGAAGGTTGAATGAGCGGAGTTGATGATTTTAAAGCAAGAGTGTGAAAATTGCTTTTTACAAGAGGGAGAGGCGTGAAGATGTTTGTAGATGTTTGAGTTTCTGTCCGTATTCGTGTGTTCCTTAATCCTGGTAGTTAATTGTCGAGAAGTTTCACCAATATAATAACCTTCTCCCTCAAAATCAAAGAGGCTCTTCACATCAACAAAATCAATCCCGATCTCAACGTCCAAATTCATCACTTCAATACTATTTTCAGTTTATAAATACACCTATCGTCACTTTATTCAAATAATTCTGTATTTGTAAGCAGATCATTTCCTCATCAATTGTAAATAATTTATTCATATCCTAACTCATATATTATTGTATCATATTACCTCACATCATTCATTCTGCACTGAAGATGGCATCTTGAAGTTGTCGAAACATGTATGCTTTTAAAAAATATATCGTTTTCTTTAAATGTGTATTGACCTTGTTGCCACTGAGAAATTTAGGATTAGTTTTAAAATGTGGCTATTATTAGTTTGTAATGTAATCATCGTCAAATTCTTCTTGATGACCTAATGGCTTGATGGCTTTTGATGATGCTGGGTCTTGGCTTCCCCCACGGCCTTGTTCCATGTTGATGGATTTACTTTAAGTTTTTAATTGGTCATTTAGAAAAAGCAAGCAGTGAGAAGGTTGTCTCATTCATCACCAGCAACTCAAGGCAACCGCAAGGAAGATATTCGACGAAAATTGGAGGCAAAGAGACATGCTGACAGCCAAGCCCATGGAAGGCAGAAGTTGCAAAGAGGGAACCCAAGACATGGTAGGTTTTCAAATTTTGGGAAATAGACTACACTGACGGTACATCAATGCCTATTAATTGGGTTTTTTTGCTTGTTAGTTGTTTGCTTGTCGTTTGTATGTTTGTTTATACGTATTAAGAATACATTAAGATGGCATTTATTTATGTATTTTGATAATTTTCCTGACTGCCATTTTCTTGGTTATGCTTCTTCATCATGCATTTAAGAAAGCCTGGTGTTTATGCCGATGCCAACATTTCAAACACTAAAATTTCCAGAAGCAGAAGTGCTAACTTCAAATAGTTCTCTCATTTACTCTTTGTTATTGTCCTTGGTACCTTGGTAGTGGCATTGGAAATTAAAATTACTTTTGATTCAATGGTTATGTAATGCATTGGACACACCAAATAATCGAAATCAGTTGTTGCATGTTGAAAAGCATTTTAGAAATGATTACATGACCAACTTTTTGTTTTAGGGAGGAACTTTGAAAAGAAACTTGGATCCAGTTCACTTGACCCCTCTATTAACAGGAATCCCCGAAGTTCTGAAACTGGAGTTAGGAAATATGTCAGCCCTCTTGTCAATGCAAATTCTATAGACACCTTAGTATCCACAAGCAATAAAGTCTCGCATACCACATCAAGTTCAACCTCCAGACTAGGAACAGTCATTTCCAAGAATCCCGTACAAGAAACAAGCAAGCAAGATAACGTATTTAAGAGTTCCTTGTTTAATGCAAATGCCCAACATGACAATGTTTTTGGAAAGTCAAAGTTTGATACAAGTGCTAGGACACAAGAAAACATTTCTGTAATTTCAGAATTTCATCAGCAGCCAAGGAATATTTTTGGTGCATTTTCATCAATTAAGACTGGGGATAAACATAAAAGCATACCAGAGACATCGTTGAGTGGATTTGATGGAACTATTAGCAAGTCTAGTGATATGCCTGAAATACAACCACACCGAAGTCCTTTAACAGCCTCTGCTATGGGGCACACTCTAACAAATTTACCAAGTAACATTTTTGGTTCAACACCAAGAGAAAGCTCACAGTTTGGAACATCTGGAAAACAAGAAAATATTTTCATGAGTTCACAATCAGAAAACCCACCAGCAAATATTTTTGGTGGAGTTTCAACACTAGAAAGGACCTTTCCTATTGTTTCCCAGACAAGTTCAACATTGGCTGTAGTGTTTTGCAAGTCCAACAATGCACCAAATACAAACACCAAAGCACATCAAAGTCCTCTTACTAGCTTGATGGTTGCCACTAGGAACTCTAACAACAGCTTGGCAATAACAGCTGCTGGAATAAAAGAAGAAGTAACGCAAGTGAATTCTGAAGGTAACAATAGCGGTAAAGTTGCTGCAACTAGTTTTGGACAAGCAGTTACTTCATCCCTCTCAAGTACTTTTCCAGTGAAATCTAAACCAGGGTCAGCTGGTCAGGGCAATGGTTTTGCACCTGCAGGTACTTCCCAGATGATATTTTACAGACCTTCAAGTACTGAAAAGACTGATTATGAGATACATAAAGGGCCATCACAAAGCAGTTCTTTCACTTCAAGTACCCAAACCAGTATTCTTGGGAATGCTGGTGTAACCCACAGCACCAGTTTGTTTTCTGGTAGCAACAATTCTACCAGGAATGTTTCAATGAACTTCTCTGCAGAAAATTCAGCTAATTCTCTTGGTGATCTGACCACACAAGGAAATGTTTTTGGCATTGCTGAGTTGCCTCCAAGCTCAACTAAACTTTCAAACAGTTCAAGTATATCTAACTTGAGCAAAGATTCAAATGCCATAAGTGGTGACACCCCAAATACAGGTTTTGATGGTTCCACTCTAACAAACCAACAGAGCATTTTTGGAAGTGCTGGTTTACCACCAACATCAACTTTGTTTTCTTCACAGAATCTTTTCAGCGTCCAAAGCACTGGAACCTTTTTTAGTAATAAGAGCAAGACTAGTCCATCTACTCTATCAAATATTGACAGCAGTATGGCTGCTAAATGGACCCCATTAACACAAACATCTCTGTCAAATGCAACTGGTACTCCTTCTTCAGCTAGCCTTGGGAACAAAGATCAGTCTGTTGGTTTTGTTAATGTGTTTGGGTCTCAACAAATGCCATCAAACTCTTTTAGCAGCAATAGTCAGAGGAGGACTGTTGAATGTTCTCAAGAAATTGAAACTGGAAAGATTTTGTCAAAAGAAAGAGGTATTTTTTAAAAATTGCTACTTTGCATTTCAGCTAGTGTACTGTATGTGATACTGTTAATGACTGCCTTTCTCATATCTGTAGATTACCAGTATGTGTGAATAATTTCTTAATATCATTTGAGAATCCAGTTTTAAATTGTGAGATAAAAATTTAAATAGTCATGAATTACTTTATTACTTCTATATAATGAGCAGGGGCATCTTTTTAATTGTGTTACTGGTTGGTTTATGAAATTTAAACATGAAAAAGAAAACCCTGCCAGTTATAAAATTATAGGATGTAATTTTCCTTTGTCTGGACTCAAAGTACATTGGCCATTAGGGTACTACATTTCCTAGATATGTGGCATACATTATGCCAAATCTTATGATTATTAGACAGTTTTATTACTACTTTTACAGCATATACCATCACTTTTTGCTGCTAAATGTTTACATTGTCATGTATATTCATTGATAAAATTAGTGCATATAGGATCCGTATGTGATGTACTAAATGCTGTATGCTCATGGTTATTGGTTTGTGTTTTTCTTTACAATTACATCCTCTTTAGTTTAAATACTGTGTGCTCTGAACTATTTTTTCCTATTTTTACAGCTAGCCCAAAGGGGTTAAAGAGGAGGACAAGCACAAGCATGGATGTTTCTGATTTGACAGCCATAGTAATAAAAGGATTGACGAAGGATTATTTTAAAAAGGAATTGCTAACAAAGTGTTTTTCAGCCTTTGGTAAAATTAAAGTCTCACTTCAACCAGCCAAAGAAATTGCTGTTATAACATTTGATTCTCATGTAAGTACTGTACATCAGGAATTTTACCATGCAAGGATCTAAACTACAATTAATGCCAGATGGAGTGCAGTCTTGTCTGGAGATAACTGTGCAGTTTTATCTGGATGGACAATCTTAACTTCAAGCCAGCAACAAGTGACCAGTTTGTCTCCCAGAGGGTGGGGGTTAATTGGCTCCTCTCAGGGAGGAAAATTGGCCTCTCAACCAACTTGAACTTTTTGTGTTCATGTGTTGTAAATTTTCCAAGTAATTAAAATGGATTGTAAAATTCAATTTGAAGCTTCTTCAATACTGTATATTGAATGACATACAGTATTGGTGGTCACAATTGCATTCCACAGACTGAGCTGATGTGCAGTGAGGCTTGGTGTCTGCTTAATATTTTTTTCTTCTTGAATTTCTATAGGAGTCAGCTAAGAAAGCCAAATTCAAAGCTCCAGAATTGTTTCCATTGAAAGATCTTGGAGTCTACTGGTGCAAGAAACGGAGATCTGGTTCAGGTAGATGTTTATCTATGATAATGTTACAGCTATTGGCGACAAGTACCATAGAGTCCAAAACTGGTCCTACAATATGCATACTATAGTGGAGTTAACCATGTGTAAATTGTTTTTGGCTTTGTGCTAGCTATGTCATACCCCTGTTTTCATGTCTCCCTTCCTTTACCGTCAGAAGAAACAGTGAGAAGTAATTAATGAGGACATCTGCCAGAAATATCTTTGTTCGAATATTGTTTCACTCCTTAATTCTTGGAGACCTGACCTCATCTAAGGAATTTGATATAAAATCATTTGGTGTCACCTATACAGTTATGTGCACCATATGTCAGCTGTGTATCCTGCCAAGGTCAGATTACTAATCTTTTTTTTAGCTTTTCTGAACTCAGTAGACATGGTGGAATACCTCTTCAAAACACCCTTAACCATTTTAATGAGGGGCAATAAGAAGTAAAGCATGTTTAGTATGAAACAGCATACTGTGTAATGGAATGTCTCACAATGTACCAGTGATATATCTCCATGCAATGTAATATCTTGCAATGTGAAATAACACCTAATATAAAGACATTTAAAAAAATTAGCATGATATGTCATACTGTAATATTACAGCAGTTTAATATCCCTTAACAAAATGTAGTGATCTATAGTATAGCCTAACCTTTCACACTGTAACTTCGAGTCGCACAACGTACAATAGCATCTAGTGCAATGTAACCAACAACGTAAATTGCCTCATATTTTCTGGACTTAAGAGAGCATGTGGAACCTATTTTTACAACCATAAACTTAGCACATTAAACAGTAAATGTACATCATTACAAGTGCACACTTCTCACCTTGTTAATCAATTATCTATCATATACATTCCATTTCAAGGTTCAGGTACCATTTTTTCCAAGACTCCAGATCGAACTGGTCGTGAAGTATTAAATGAAGTCAACAAAAGAGAGCTCAGTTTACGAAAATTGTCCATTTCCGGTGCATTGCGGAGCATAGGTAAGTGAAGTAGTACATGTACTTGCATTTACATCTAAAAATTTGAAGGTATTGTTGTTTGATGCAAGGTCATCTCAGAGTTATTGTGTTCTATGTACTTGGACTGTAAGTTCTGGTTGGAGCGTAAACCTTTTGTAAATTCCATATTAACATTCGTCCAAGACTTCACGTACAGGTGATATTCCACCTTTCAATCTTCAGATGTAAATGCATTTCCTCATGCACTGAATGCCAAGGAAAGATTCACGGTACTTGATGAAATAGACAAAAGAATTCGTCAAGGTATGTAATTCACTTATAAATCTAGGACAAAGATTTGTTTCGGTGCTCAATTTATCGACATATATGCTGATATTTCGCGTTGAAACTCTGGAAGTCAGGAGAGAGGATTTAGTATTTGATCGGAAAACTATGTATTGTCACCTTGAGTTACTCTGGATGTAATTGAAATGAGTAGAAAACGAAAACTGAATTACAGCGAGGCAATGGGTCAATAAGAAACATGCGCGACTCTTACAAACAGTATCATTGGGTGACAAGCCAACATCAGAAAAATGCCTATTTAACTTTGTTGAAATATGAAAAGGTACAGCTTGTAAACGCCTTTTGTGTATGTGTCTGAGTTCAATGTAAGTGATGAAATTATGTCTGTTTAGTGTTCGCAATTTAATTTCTGCAATTGAAATCTGTTTCAGCCATTAAACCATACACCGACCTCGCCACAGCTCCAGCCATTGTTGGCGTTTGTCCTGACATGTGTCCTGAAAAGGTAGCTCTTGAAAGTTTTTCTTAAGTTTATTTTTGCGTTATTTTGACTAATACTCAGGAATGAGTAGCAATAAAGTTTGTCTTGTCCACTTTGTTAACAGGAGCGTTACATGAGAGAGGACAGAGTAAATCTGAGTGTATTCGAAATGTTTCCCGGAACCCAAGAAAACAGGGTTGGTGAACGAATTTTTTGTATGGGATAACGTGATTTGGTTTTACATTTTAGTTCGACTGTATGAATGAGGTTTGTTTTGATTCTACGGTATTATCAGAAGCCGACAACGTTGCAGGACGAAAGCTTTAAACAAACGAATATTTTGTAAATGAAATTTATATTTTAGAAGTGTGAGAGCTTGGAGATACCTTGAGATGATGGATGAACGATTGTCAAGTTCTATTCTCAGAAAAACACTTTCCAAGCCCCAGACGGGGATCGAACCCGCAACCTTCTGATGATCGGTGAGATGATCAAACCATTGAGCTACCAAGACTCAGCTGGTGAGCTAAGGTACAAGTTCGACAGTGCCCATTACACCTTAGCTCACCATCTTAGTCTTGGTAGCTCAATGGTTAGATCGTCTCACCGGATAGAGCTTGACGATCGTTCATCTATCATCTCAAGATATCTCCAAGCTCTCCCATTTCTAAAATATAAATTTCATCAATATCATTATTAACGTATAGTGGCTTCTGCTTAGGTCGTACATGTGTCGAACTTGTACCTTAGCTCACCATCTGAGTCTTGATAGCTCAATGGTTAGAGCGTCTCACCGGTCATCAGGAAGTTGCGGGTTCGATCCACGTCTGGGGCTCAGAAATCGTTTTTCTGAGGACAGAGCTTGACGATCGTTCATCTATCATCTCAAAAATATTTTGTAAACTGTCAAATTGGCTTTGTTTGAGCATGCCTACATTCCACAGGATGAAAAAGTCCCCATAATGTCTGCGTCATATTTAGAGAAAGCGATTGACGGTGTTTCGTAGTTCTTCTCACAGACAAACCAACTAGCTACAAAACATCTGCCCTGAAATTTTGGTGGAGGGGAGGACAACGTGCCTCCCGTAAAAGACCACGCTTTTCACGCTCTTCGACTGCTTTTTTGACAGATTTTCCCTTCCACTGGCCAAAAATACACCTTCAGTTCAAAATTTAGGGTTGATACTTCAGTTACATTTAGGTATTAAAACGTATCCTGTAATATAAAGATAGCATACTGCGTAGACACAGTTAAATAACGTAAAAAGTTCAACTGCCGTGACTGATCATCAAGAATTCTAACGATTCGAGCGAAGGCCCTTCGTCACAGAGTGAAACTTGTTCTGAAACAGTAAAGAACGTGTTTCACTCTCTGACAAAAGGGCCTTCACTCGAAACGTTAGAATTCTTTGTGGACAGTCACGGCGTTTAGCAATCTTTGGACTTTTTGCACTATCCCTTAATAGGCAGTGTAATTAACCGACGATGAAGCTGTCAGGAGATCCATGAAGATATCACTCCTTCTTCTTTTCTATAGGATGGAGATGTACCAAGAGTTGATCATACTAAAGCTGTTAAAGAGTACAGTCGATCAGCGGCAGACAAGGTAGATATTCAATGCTTTCCCTTCGTTTCCAGTCCTCATTAAACTGAAGCTTGCCGTTTATTGGCGTTCTGGTTTGATGACAACTTCAATATTTTATTTTTTTATTTTAGCTTGAACCTTTGGCCCACGAAATGCGTCCCGTCCACGTGCTTCAGATGACCATGGACTATCTCGCTGCAAATGTCATGGACAATGGAGAAGGACGGTGGGGCGAATGGTTTAACTTTCTGTGGGACAGAACCCGCGCCATCAGAAAGGTAAGCTTTTTTACGTCTCACCAGTTTTCATAGCAATGACCTGAGCTAGTTGGTTTTCGAATTTTCAATTCCACTGGTATTTTAAAGTAATTCTTGCCTCTGTTATCTTCACAGGATATCACTCAGCAACATTTGTGCAGTTTAGAATGTGTTGACCTTGTTGAAAAGATAACTAGGTGAGAAAAGAAACGTAGAAACGTTGATTTAAACGCCATGGTCATTTATTCCAAAGTTTTTATAAATTCAGCCAGTCTAACATTAATTTAATTTGGTAAGATTCCACGCGGTGGAATTTGGAATGTAATTCCTCTTCTCCACTTCATAACGTTACTTTTGTTTTCTTTTATTTTATTTTCTTTTGTTAGTTTTGATTTTTTGTTCACTTTCCTCTTCATTCTCTTCTTTTCTTGTCGTTCTTTTCCCTTGCATTGCTTTGTTATTCTACCACATGTGTCCCCTCTTGTCCCTTCCCTTTGTTTCCTTCTGTCCCGCCCTCTCACTCCTCATCTCCCTCTTTCCCTATCCTTCCTTTTCCATATCTTCCCTTGCTTTGCCTTCGATTTCTTTTCCTTTCCTTTTTTCCTCCTTCCCTTCCGTTCTTCCTTTCCACGTGCTCTTCATATAGATTCTGGAGTCTCCATCTTTTCCCCTCCAGATTTCACATCTTCTGTGCTCACTACCTGTGCGAGGAAGACATGCACTGTTTTGACCCCAAAATAAATAACGAAAACTTAACGAAGTGTCTGCAAACATTAAAGCAGTTCTATTTGGATTTCCACAGTGACAAGGTAAATAGCTTGAATCATTATACAGCCATTCTTCAGCGCTTTTCATACAGTTTCCTTGCGATCTGATTTGGTCCTTGAGTGGGTTTAGGAAGCTACTTGAACCTCGCTAGAATAAAGTGTCTTTTTCATTCATTTGTGGATTTTGAATTTTTTTCATACTTTAGAACACTGTGTGCCCTCAAGAGCCGGAATTTCAGGCATATGACATTTTGTTAAACCTCAACGAGGGAGATACCCTGAGGTACATATTCTTATTTTGGTAACAGGGGGGAGCTTTAGACCTTAGTAGAACTGTGAGTACGAAATGTTCTATAAGTGCGATCGTATCCTGGAAATTTGGTTCTCTCATTCCGAAAAAAAGCATTCTTATGAACGCTTTTTCATGCTATATCCGTCGTCATCCAATACATACATTTGAAATGTGATGTGCTCGGAGGATAAAAGAGACCCTGCTTTTTGTATTTTTTGTTAAGAGAAGCTGAAGACGTGCGAAAAAAAGGCAGCATACCAGTATTTTTGGTGATTACCCGATTACTTTTGACTGGTACTTAACTAAGTGGAAAGCAATGATTTTTTTGACTTGATTTTCTCGTTTAGGAAAGCAATGCAGTATCGCATAGAAGTTCGAAACTCGTCTGAAGTGAAGTTTGCCTTGGAAGTGTTCAGTTCTTTGAACAGCAACAACTACGTTCGTTTTTTCAAGCTGCTTAAATCCGCGTCTTACCTGAATGCTTGTATCATGCATCGATACTTCACCCAAGTCAGAAGCAGAGCGCTGCGAACCATGACCCGGGCTTACAGATCTCAAGAATCATATCCGTTGCAAGAACTGCTCGACCTACTTGCCTTTGAGGACAAGGAGGAAGTAAGGACGTCAAAAATTTTTAGATATCTACGTTTATTCTTTTGTTGTTTCTTAATTTGATGATTAGTATAATAATGATTACCGCTGATTTTTACGCTAGTGTTGCGAGTAACACTTGAACATATGAAAACTAAGAGCTCTGGCACTCGTGATTGAGAAATCCCGCAATAGTGCTCGCACAGCATAAATCACAGTTGATCGTTCCATGTAGCAGGTGTTACTGGTTTTTTTCAATTACAGGCAACAAGATTCTGTGCCCATTACAACTTTACAACTTCCAACGACTCTGTACAGTTTTCAAAGTCGTCTTTTGTGGAACCTGAAACGGTTATTCCACTTCAAAAGGCAAAGAAAATGATTGAAATCAAAAGAAACTGTTCCATTGGAGAGGTAAACATCGTTACGCCTTACGTCTGGAGTGCCCACCGACCGACATTAGTCCGTTTGGTTTAGATATCCGTGTACTCGTAATGATTTAACGAAGTTTACGCTGGGTGTTTTTAAAAAAAAAAAGCCCAGTCAGTCTTCTGCTTTCGGTGTACTTTCATTTTATATTGTTTTCTTTCATGAAAGTATTGTAATCGTTTGAATTTTATTTTTCGATCAAAGGTTGTCAATGGTTCGCCTTTGAAAGCCCTTGCTCATCACGAACCGTTATGCAGTTTCGACACCAATGGACGCTACGTTGGTTTGGCAAGTCTTGTGCAACTCTTAGGCGGAACACCTGACGCCATTGAACCGGAATCTCCAGACTATTTTTACGAGCCTGCGGTGAGCGTGCCTGCTTTTGAACAGCAGTCTGTTGAGCAAGCTCAGAGTAGCAAACCAGCGTACGACTTGCAACAGATACTTACGCAGGTAAACTTGGGACAATGTGAAGCCGTACTAATACATACATTTTTGCACCAAACCTTTTTGGCTCATCAATATTACGTATCTAAATGAAGTAATACAGCTACTGTCTACATAAAATAGCCGAGAAGTCATCCAGCTCAATTAAAATGCTTGTACTCTTTTCAAGGAAATTCAAAATACGTGTTTTGTTATACTGGAGGAAGCGGTGCATGGACTGGTGAAGGACGTTTGTGATGATGCTATCTGTGAGGTATAATAAGCCCCGAATGTGGTGACAGCATATTGTGGTCATACTGTAAAATGTTGTTGTTCTGTTGTTAAACCGACACCTAATTCACGCTAGTGACTTAGGGTATTCCAGTAAGTATTCCATGGAGGTTCTGGTCACCCACCCCACACCCTTTAACCACATGTTCTATTGCAGGTTAAGCTTAAACTGGAGTTGTCCAAAATGTCCGTGGATAAATTCTTAAGTGAATCCTTGTTGGTTCTGGTTCGTGAGATTGCCAATCAGTGTATAGAAGAAGAGATCAAGGTAAAAAGGTAATACTCCTGGCCACGACAAACGTTGATGATAAATTTAGGTGTCTGTCATGTAATTCTTGTTATTGTTACCTTGTTGATTCCAGGGAGAAGATTGCTGCAGCGCAGTCCAGAGACCGAGTATCCGCTGCAGTCTTAGAGGAAATTACAGACGATGTTATCAGGAGTGAATTGATAATTGTTGCGGAAAACTCTCGAAGGTATTGTCATTTCGCTGCTCTTAAAAAAGACTAGAAAATGGTTGGACTGGCACCAGTCTCTACGTTTGTCACAGAAATGGCACGTAAAATTTTTGCAACGTTTTGGATGCCGTAGCGTGGTTGATAGGAGGGGACATGTTTGCATCGACTCGAAAGATAAACTTGTGAAGGGGTGGACAAGTGCAGAAGTTTCTTTCCAAGAAAGTAATAACCAGTTAGTTTTCAAACGTTTCTCTTTGTGTAGAGAAATACAACGAATGCTAAAGGCGCAGAGCTTTGTCAGAATGTCTGCTGTAATTATGAGAGAAATCAGCGAAGAAATTGTCTCTGAGCAGTGCCGTGATATCGCTTTCAAATCTCACAAGGAGGCGGTCAATCTGAAGAAAGCCACTTTGTGGAAATTAGCGACAAAGATATTTAATAATCAGAAGAGGAGATGCTTTGATCGGTATGCATTGATGTATCTACATACTATAACTATCATTTTAGTATGAGGTCACGAGCATTTCCTTCGTGACGGGGTTTTCATTTTTTGGCAACGTTACGTTGTATTTGGGTTTGCATTCGTGTTTGCGTTTGTTTTGTTTCTTCGCGTTGCATTGTGCTTTTTTGTGATACGTAAACGTACATTGTATCGTCCTTCACCGCGTTCATTTGTGTCAAGTCGTAATTCGCTGAGCTGACTTTTTCTAATGTCATCGCGTTGTACAGGTTTGCATCGTGCTGGGTTATTTCATGTACTTTTTGTTTTCGCTTTGTAGCTTTGTGTAGTATCGTGTCATGTCGTGTTGTGTTGTGATGTATAGCCAGTTTAGCGCGTTCAGACTTAATGTTGTCGTTCAATGTATATGTACCTTGTTGTGTTTCATCGAAGAAGTTAAGACCCACTATTTTACGTTAAATCCCTGACGCTTGGTCCATTTCTCCGACATTATATTCCTAGATGGTGTGAAGAGTACCACGCTCGCGTACACATTAGGAACATTTTACACCAAATGCCCGCCAAACCGCCCATGTTATCCTCAAAGCAGCAATTGCAGAAATTATTTAAGGAAAAGGATATCAGCGATTCCAGCGGGAGCAGATTGTCACTGTCGCAAGTTTTTCACTCAAGGTGAGAAGATTTTAAAACAGATAACTGCAGTAGTCTCGAAGTTCACCAAAGCTAACTTTATTCTCTGCTCTCAGCCTCACCGAAAGGGCGCAACTACAGCACGATCTTAAAGAAAAAGTGAAGGAATGTGAGTTGAAAAGGTAAATTAGTTGGTTTGTCTCAGTAGTCAGTGATAGTTGTAGTGATCGAGAGAGGAAGAGGAAGAACAGAGGAAGAGAAAATGGGAGAGGGAGAGTCAGAAGGAGAGGAAGAGAAGGAGAAGGAGAAGGAGGGAGAGCGAGAGGGGAAGAGTGAGAGAAAGAGAATGGGAGGGGGAGAGGGAGAGAGAGAGAGGGAGGGAGGGGAGAGGGAGAGAAGGAGAGGGAGAAGAAGGAGAGAGAGAAAGAGAAAGAGAAGGAGAGAGAGAAAGAGAAGGAGAGATAGAAAGAGAGGAAGAGAGAGAAAGAAGGAGAGAGAGAGAAAGAGAAGGAGAAAGAAAGGGAGAGGATGAGGAAGAGAAAGACAAAAAGCAATAGAGGGAAAAGGAAATACAAAAGGGACAAGGACAGAAACAGGAAGGGAGAGGGGAATGGATTGGAGCTGGAAGCGGGAACGGAAAAGGCGCAACAGAGATTGTAGAGAAGGCAAAGGGAGAAAGTAAGGGATACCACTAGTACTAACTTCTCTCCGAAGTTTGGTCTTTAGGGAAATGTCGCTTTTTTGTTAAATGCGCTATCAAGTGTTTCCGGTATTATCTAGATTGGGGTAGTAGAGCACTGATTGTTCAGTAATGCCACATGGGAGGTGGCCTACCGGTGCTTTGAATGAGTTGAGCCATGATGTGTATCCATTATGTGTATAATTTTTTGAGACACTGAGTTATGGAAATGTGTTCTGACATCTTCAGGATCAGGGCGAAAGAACCTATTGACATCCCGAGAATACTTTCAGAAATTAGCGCTAACAGTTCTGGATCTCCATCGACGAGGGACCCAAATAAAACCAAGTTAATGAAGTTGGTCGTCTCCCTTCCTAATGATGTACAGGTGGATTCACCCGGAACTGTAGAGAAATTGATCAAGTGTAAATTCAGTAGAGGGGCCGTGGCCAAATCCAGTACGGTTCCTACAGCACTCGAAAAAAAGGTACGTCACCCAGTTGAACCTACGACTCTGAATTCTTTTCCATAGTAGCAGATAAAAATTGAGGAAAATCTCAAGAAAACATGTTGTCTATAAGCTTTCTCTGCATGAGTATTTTTTATTTAAAAATAAACACTAGTGAATTTGACAGCCCTGTTTTTGTGAAATGAATGTGTGTAGACGTTTGTTTTCTCTTGAGAGGAGCCGAACGCATGATTTTCCGATGACTGCATCCATTGGGTACACGTTGCGTACAACGCTTTGACCTTCTCTTTCTATCTGGGTTTGTAACTGAATGTTTATTGCACTCTACTCGTTAGCAAATGGTTTTAGAGGACACCTATCAATAACTTTCGTTCGTTGTCGGAACATCTGTATAAGGTTATATGCTGGTCGTACTCGTGTAACCATTTTAAACTATGTACGAGAGTTCTTATTACAGGTGAAACTTTTATTACACTAACGCACTGTTTATATACTTCATAGTCCAGTGATTATGGCTCACAGTTCAGAACTCAGTGGTTACAGTGTATTAACGGTCATCAGCTTAGGCGTTACACCCCAATAAAAATTACTTTCATTTACTCACTAGGTCCTGGTTCGTCAATGGTTATACAACGTCTTACCGGTTGTAGAAATGTTCTTAGCTTGTCTCCTTCATATCAGTTGCCATTCAGTATTTCTGTCGTTGAAAAGGCAGTTTTGTTCCTCCTCCAGGTAGAAACATTGTCATGTTATGCGTCCGCAATGCGACAAATTTCAAGAGGAGCGCGTGAATTCAAAGTTGACATTAAGGTAAAATGTTTGGAAGTATTAACATTGCAAACGTAGAGAATACTTTTCCGAACAAAATATGTGTGTATAATACAGTATTTAAATCAGTATCTGAACATTGACGTACAGAAATTTTTTAAGTTAATATAGCTCTCCTGCCATAAATGATTTGTTTTAGAGAACGCGCAACACAGTTGATGTAAAAGTAAATTATTTTACGCTAAAATTTTAACCATGCTTAAAATTAAATAGTTTTGATACGCTTGTTAGGTTTTGTCTGGGGTGCTGTCAAACGAAGAATCAAGTTTACTTCAAATTAGCCCTTTGTTTCTTGGTTTAACCGGTGTTGTCTTCCTTTTGAATTCCTCCGGTCAAGACAAAGATGAAATGGTATGAAAACTAATTTTGATGTACAGTGATTTAAGGTATGCTTCATTTCATAACATACCAGCAATGCTGGTAATGGTACGATAAAAAAATGTGTTGTCTGGACTTGTTGTAGTGTCTTAAAATGAACAGTTTCGCCATCCATGTTATTTTAAAGAATGATATACTACGAACCCCTATAAAGGTGTGACGTGAGATTTTGTGGCGTAGGTGATGTGGAGCATGGTCGTGTGAAGAGGTATTGAGTTGCTGGGATGAGTGGATCAATGTGGAGTGGTGTGAACTGTTGAGTTATCTGGTATAGTGTCATTTGGGGGTGGCGTAGAGTTGTAGCTCGGAAGTGAGTTGGTGATGCGGTATACTTTGCTTTAGAGTGGTGTTATAGATACTGGAGGTACGATGTAGTGAAGTATGCGGATGGTATGAGGTGGTATTGAGTGATTTGGTATGTATTATGTGAGTTACAGTAACACGACATGGTGTGACAGACTGCCGTATTTAAATTCAACTCAATTTTTTGTAGTTTTGGACTAAGGCACGAACAAGACTACGACAAATTCTGAAATGTAAACCACCAGTTCCAAGCATTCCTGTGGTCATTTTAGACATAAAAAGTCTTACCAGCGACAATGAAAGTAAGCATCTAGTACTAGTGATGTGTATTAAGTAATTATAAACTAATCATGTATGATTTATATTGTAGTTAGTTATACGCAGCCTAAAAAGTGTCCAAGCTATCCACTGTAAAGAATTTTCGGAGTGTTTTGAAGTCTTCTGCGATTAGCCTACCCCCAAGGTGCAAAACTTTAGTTTGGAAGGGGCGGCCATTGTATGAACTTTCCAAACTAAAAGCATCCGATAACAAAACGTCTTTTTTTTTATCGAAAGTAAGATTTCAGTTTTCTGAGGGTGCCATATCCGCGGTCCTCTGTCTGAAAATTTGGATCTCTTGCCCTTTCAAAAATCTTGTTAACGCAACCTATTCTATCCCAAGTAACATGATCCATCCCACTTAAGGTAAAAGCAGTTACTTTCCGCTCACATGTTTTTCACGTAGATATCATCGAGAAACAGCTGAATGTTGGTTCCTTAAGAGAGGAGGGTCTTATTTCACACTGGATGGTTTATCAACTAGAGAGAAGCGTCGATTCAGATGACCTCCATAAACAGGTTTGCATGTGGTAGATGTCATGTGTTATAATAGATAATGTGCAATGTAATGGGAAATCATATACAACGTGAATGAGTGATATATTATGGTATGTGATATATGCTATATATACATATATATGTATGTATGTATAGGATGAATACCGAGAACGGAGGCTTTAAACCAGATACATCCCGAGGGGCCGAAGGCCTCGAGGAATGTATCTGGCTTAAAGCCGACGTTCGAGGTATTTATCCGTCTTAAAACACGATTAAAGGAAGTTTTCTTCCAGAAATGTTAAGAGACACGATTTGTTTTTGTTTTGAGAAGTAAAAAACATGTTTTCAGTTTGTGTTCCTTCTTGGATTAATTGTTGCCCAGGGATTGTATATACAATCCCGGCTATTTCAGGTATTGTATATACAGTCCCCGTCAGCTTTTCAAAAGCTCTTTTGTTTAGATAGGTTTATTCGGAGGATAAAACCATCAAAAGAACAAAGAAAACCGACTTAATCGTGTTTTAAGTATGTATCTAATTCTGTCATACTATACATGCATATATTTATACATGCACATACACACTTACATACACACTTACATACATACACACTTACATACATACATACATACATACATACATACATACATACCTACCTACATACATACATACATACATACATACATACATACATGCACACATACATAAATACATACGTACATACGTACGTACATATATACATACATACGTAAATACATACATACGTATATACATACATAAGTGTATACATACATGCGTACATATATCTATCTATATATTTATTATACATGTGTAGATGGATATATCTGTCTATCAGGGTTAGAGTTCGGGTTGAATGATCTGATGATTTGTTAAACTACACATGCACCGCACACAACACCACACTAAAATACACAATACTGCCGAATTAGTTCCGTTTGTTGCTTTACTTCGAGAATTTACTTCTGTAGTCAATTTTGCAGCTTGAAGAAGTGATTCGGTGGTTGACATACCACTATCCTTCAACGCCCATCATCAAATGTGAAAACTTGAAACGTCTTGTCGAAAATGGTTAGTTTATTTCTGAGCGCTTACGTTATTAATAGTTTACGAGACTTTAAAATATTCATACTTTCTTCTGTACGCTAGTTCAGGATAAATATGCGTGTAACCTTATAGAAATTTTAACGTCAATACTAAAATTCAACAATTACCGATTCAGAACCTGGGAACTTTGAAAGCGTTCGGTTTTGTCGTAAGTTATTACATTACGTCAAGTTAATTTCCCTTGTAAAACCGTCAGTTTACATCGCTCGTGGACTTGTCAAATAATATAGACAAGCTTGACCAAAATTCACACCGTGAAACACATAACGTAATTACATTTTTTATTTGCGCTAATTTCTACTTCTCTTAATAGAGGTGCTCAAACACTTTACAATTCCTTTATACGAAGAAATAGCGCTCAGGAAGAGGTCTATGTTGCAGCCACAGGTACGAGCGATCTAGCGTAATGGCTGAAAAAATTAACTCGTAGTTTTGCTTGACTGCTGTTGAGATACAGGGTATTGTAATTACAGTATAAATCACCGTGCATTCTAATACGTTGTTTAATAACTCTGTCGCTGCAAATTGCTATCCTGTTAAACTTGTTTTCCGAGAAAAAATAGGATTAAACGGTCAAATGATAACAATCTTTGCTAAAGGCTCGCGAAATCGTCTTTTGTCTTGCTTACAGAGTTTTCAGTAAATGTTTCAGCAAATTTACCTTTTCCATTTCAGTAAATTTATATGTAAGAAGAAATATTCATGTCGGTTTCCTTACTATTTGTCTATATTTCATGTGCTTCTGTTGGTAGTGCCCAGAAGTGATTATAGAACTATACAACACTGTCATCAAGCATATCACCAATGTTATTACCAATGCCAAACTCAAAAACATATCGTGGCCCATCCCAGAGTTTGTTACAGCATCAACAGAAGGTACGACAAGCTGATTCTCAGGTATAAAGTTACATGTTGACAGTCTAAGCGTAATCGAAAGGCTCTTTTTGTGGTATTACTTTAGACTTTCCTCCGGTTTCATGGAATTCGTCAGAAACCCTCCAGCGTTTACATAATGTTCTCAGAAAACTAGGACTTCCACCACCTCCATCTCCTGCTTCAGACGGTAAGGAAAAGTTGTTTAAATTCAGCTCTGGTCGGCTATTATCTTATTCTAGCTAAGGGGAGACTTCTGGACGGGAAAGGGTAAGCATTATCCTCGATTTACTTAACTGAAACATTCCTTTTTGTTTTAATAATGGTGTAGGTAAATGGAAATCCGAACGCAAGTTATGCCTAGATTACGTCAACGTACTAGTCTCTGGAGAACCTTTAAAGAAGTTTGGTTTTTCATTGGTTGATAGGTACGAGCATGCGCCCATTATATTTGAGACTTTTAGAAGTGGAGTATTCGACATAGAGTTATAATCCAGTTGACAGCATGCCTTTTGTTGGGAAGCAGTTTAAGTAAAGCGTGTGGCCACACTTGCAGTGAAGACTTTCAGAACAGAACAGATGAAACGCAACTCAAAAGTTTGTTTGCTATTTAAACTTCATCTTAGTTTCATTTACCTCGCAGTAGGTCTTCACAAAAATAACGAGCACTGTTATCAGTTTTTAAAACGTGTAGCATAAATGTAGCGTCCTAATCGAAATAGAATATTTTCCTTATAAGCAATACGTGGGAGTAGCAATTTCGTAAGAATGCTTTTGTGAAGAACCCTTTGAATAAGTAAATACCAGTAAAGAACAGATCATCGATATAAAGTAAATGGTTTTAACCTGGGAGAATCGTGACATGTTTGTGAAAGTTGATCGTCCAGGTTAGTGTAGTCTTGAGAAAGACTGTTGGTGGAAGTGACTGACGTTTCGACAGCCTTGGCGGCGGTCATCTTCAGAGTCAAGATGACCGCCGCCAAGGCTGTCGAAACGTCAGTCACTTCCACCAACAGTATTTATCAAGACTACACTAACCTGGACGATCAACTTCCACAAACAGATCATCAATGTCATATGCATTACTTTGTTAGTGTGGAAAGGATTTTAAATCAATCGGGCGTGGAACAGAACAACCACATGCTGTCATCCTTAACGGCTGCTGATGTCCCCTGGCCTCAAGTCGTTGAAACATGCGTTAGCACTTTGTTGTCATGGCTTCATAATCTGCCAGATTCAGCTGCAGGAAATGTTTATTACATCGAGGAAGACTTACGGAGCTTTACTGAGCCGGCTCTGTGGAGAGCAGCGGTCACTGAAAGCCTAAAAATGGCAGAAGGAGCCGTCGTAATGAGGTTGGTAAAGCGCTTCTGCATACACTGTTAAGTGCCCTGTTTTCTGCTGATGACGCATCGGACTGTGTCACCGTCATTAAGTTGGCGGTATGTGAATACTTATGCCGTACATATGTTGACTGTTACATTGTACGTAGAGTATTTGTTGACAACTTACTGACGTAATTTGATATTGCTTTTGTTTTTTGTTGTTGTTTTTATTTTTTTTTTTATTTTGCACAACAACTCTGTTTATTAAACCAATGAAAATTTCCTCAATCTTTTGCTCTACAATTGTTTATAATTATTAAGGTTATTGACCTTTATTTAGCCATATTTAAGAGCTATACTTTCTTGTTTTAAAGAGAGAATAGCAAGTCATCTCACGAATTCCGCAACCTTACTAAAAAAATTGAGCAAGAACTGAGGAGAGTGAACTGTAAGTGTAGACTCTAAGGAATAAACATTTGGTATTTTTGGGGTATTGCTGAGGGTTTTTCTGATTCGGCGCATTTCTTATCATTACTGACTTCTCTTAGCTGCCTTTCAGCCTTTGTTACTTAAGCTGTGTTTGTTAAGTTAATTTTATACGTCGACGATGTATCCGTGACTGCA
Source organism: Heliopora coerulea (assembly GCA_030142905.1). Classification (NCBI taxonomy): domain Eukaryota; kingdom Metazoa; phylum Cnidaria; class Anthozoa; order Scleralcyonacea; family Helioporidae; genus Heliopora; species Heliopora coerulea. The sequence goes on along the minus strand of JASJOG010000068.1, from coordinate 1,389,797 downwards.
AGACATGTAAAATGCGTGTTAATTTTATAGGATCCAGTTACCACAGATTGGATAAAGCAGGTTACCATTATTGTCTGACTGGCTCTTGTAGTTGCAACGTTGTTAAATTTAACACAAGCGTGAATACTGAGAGATCTATATGTTTGGAAATCGGCATTGTGAGAACTGTTGAATGTATTTGGTTAATGGGAACTCGTTAAAAACCTCTATTTTTGTTTTACAATTTTCTCTCGGTTAAAAGCTACATCACCTTATGTACATCATTCCAAATCGCAAGCGTTCGCAGAGGACATCGAAGAAAAAACTCGGCTTCTTGAAAGGAAGCTTGGCGTAGAAAAACTAAGTTGTCAAAGGTGAGGAACAGTAGCTTAGCAAAACTGAAACTTACTGAATTCGTGAAACGTTGATACAGAGTGGCCTGCTACTGAATGGTCAACGACAAGACTCTTCAATCGATGGTGTAGCCCGTGGCTGAAGTGTTAAGCTGTAACTTTTGTCGTTTTCTTTTCCCTGCAATGGGATAGATTTGAAGAGCAGTTGAAAACACTTCTTGACGAAGGGGTGGATGTAGATCGATTAGAGTTTGGGCAAGGAGTAAAGAGAAAATGCAATCCCTCGTGGCTTTCTACTTCTAAGTCAGGAAAGGTAAGCTAGGACACAAAAAGTAAATCGGAGGTTTATAATGAAACTAGGTTGAGACTGGTGCACTCTCTGTGGTAAAGAATGCTTTCAGAATTTTTGAAAGGACCTATTTGAAGTATCGATTAAATGGAAATGGAAATAAAACTTGGGCATCATTCCTAAAGGTCTTCACCTGCCATTTCCTGTCTCCACCCCTTGGAATAATCTGGTGTTAGTTCTAATTTCTGCGTAAGGTCCTCTTATTTAAACGTATGATAAACTTAATCATTTGAACAGCCAGCCTAATCTTACAAGACAAGTAGGTACAATACCCCATGGTCTTGCCTTTTTGAATGAGCCCAAACGAACGAGAAGTGACACTCTGCTTTTCGTGATTTGACAACTTCTTTAATTTCTAGGCATTCCATAAGAAAGTCACCACGCAAGCAGATGCTGTGCCATTACCAGATTTGAGCTCAACGCTAAACCATTTCGAAACAAGTCTTGTCACATTTCAAAATCAGGTTGACTTACAAAGGTAAGTCATGAACATGTTAGCTTAGGCGGTCAAGTAGATTAAAGCACGTATATGATACAAAAGCAAAGTGCTACGTCGGCAGTGTTGAACGATATGTAAAAAGCCAAAAGGTTCAAGGAACTTCCAAAACTTACTATATAAGAAACTGACGTTTTAAGCAAAGGCTTTTCATCGGAGTGAAATTATAAAGTGATATAAAAGCGAGCTGGTATTTTCATAGCTAAAACGTCGTGTGACGCAAAATGGACCAATAGGATCAAAAAATCAAGTTTGAACAGTTTAGACGAGATGTCCGCTCTTATAACGTCATTGTGGTGTTAACTTATAATACTTTGCTTTACAAATACAAATACAAATGTAAGATTAGAACATCTGGGATTTGTTTATGTACATTCCGTGCAACCCCAATTCAAACTCTGGCATTCTCAAAGTGGCCAATTCCATTCTATCTCGAAATATAAAGACACGAGGCAAAGCCAATTGTCTTTATATCCCGGATTTAGAATAGATGCAAATTTTCTAAATTACTTCAAAAACTACCATTGACACACGTATGAAAACAGAAAGTTATGTACTGAAAGTTGCCCAAAAAGTGCACGTTCGGTAAGAATGTCATTTATGTGGTATTGTAAATTCAAGCAGCAGTGTCTGTAAATATGTGTCAGGACGCATCTTTTATTATTTAGTTTGTAATTCCTTTCTAGTTTTACTTGTAAAGTATTGACGACTTCTAGAATTCCAATTCCAGCATGAAACGGCTCTTCCATACGTAGAATACCCTCTTTTTGACGGGATGGATTGTAGATATATCCATATGCATAACAAAGAAAACGGATTCAAATTTGAAACAATAACTGTTGAATAACTTCTCAGTTACGTTTCTGTTAAGCTTTTCACTTTGTGGAGAGTTTAACTAGAATTTGGATTGATTGCCATGCTGTAACGACTGTTCTTATAATTTGACCTACTTAAACCGTTTCATGTTCTGTCATTGTTTTAGACATGTTGAGGAGTATACTGAAAGGAAGCTCATGGAAGCTCTAGGTGACAATCCTTGAACTACAACTCATAAAAATATTAAAAAGATCCTGCAAAAGGAGAATGTTGAGAATATGTAAATAGAATTAGGTAAAGGTATAACATAACACCCTAGTCTACGAGCAAGCCCAGGTGCTATCGCATGAAACTAATTAGAATCCTTACCGGTTTCCTAATTCTGCTTCGAAGCAAATCCAAGATTGTGGCAATTTCTCTCGACCAATAAGATGATTGCGTTCACTCCTCTGACCTGACTAATATAACATTTAAGTCATAGGTTACGTTATATAGGTCAGTGATTCACACTATGGTGGCTGGCCCTAATTTCTGGATTGGGAATAGTGCTGTAAAATCACTCTTCTAAAGGGAATCGATTCCAATTATTTGCTCCAAGAAGGAATCAATTCCTTATTGCAGTTAAGAGCTTTAAAGAATAATAACTTCCAATTAGAAAATATCTCATCCCCAAAAGTAATCTTCAACTACCAATTCCTCCGTATAAATATGTACTGTAGACCTGCCAGAATCAGAGGAGCCCTCACTCCAAAAATGATAGAAACATGATTTCCACTTTTATTGATGAAACTGTCACCCAAGGTGCAAAGAGAGTAAAAGGTCGTAGCAATCTGTGAAGTTAGTTTAAATACTTTTGTTTCAAAGTAATTTCGATCGGTGTTTTTGTTAATCCAAAGTAGTTTGTAATTTGTGCCAGTACAAAGGAGCGCGTTCTCGATTTGGCAATTCCCGTTTTCATTTTTTTTCTTCGGAAAAAAATGGAATGACTGGTTGAGATTACTGCGATTGTAACGAGCACACTGTGGTTACGTGACAAATGTAACGAGTAGATACCACACAGTTTTCATGTGCTGGGCGGATCCAATGCCATCTTCAATGATGTGACAGAGCTCCATTCATCATCTGTCATCCATCAAGCGACCCTTGTTCCTGAACGCTTCCCACATCACCTTTACGCTTACGATGAAATACGGCTATTTTTTCCGGTTTACACGATGATGAACTATATTATAAAGATCTATTAGCCGAGAGTAAAGTAAATTCCCTCCGGAATCGAGAGAAAATCCGCATCAATAAAATTTAGTTACGTATAAATTCAGGACCACGTGGTTTATCAACCAAACTTTGCCCCTGTGGTCCATCCCGTTACCACTGTCTTGGCTACAAGGTCATGTCAGCATCCAGAGTAAAAGGGGAAGATGATGAACCTTCATAGACGACGGAAATCGTGATTTGATATGGATGACAACGCTTATTGAGGGAGGGTCGGATGTATGAGCCAAATTAGATATCAGAAGTTCACTTCTGTTCAAAAAAATGTATTGCGGAAAGTCTGATCAATTTCCGTAAAACGGTGGAAATCGGTCTGGATCAGTGCCGGTATCCAACATTGACAGCAGGAGAAAGGAAGTCACATTTTCATGTAAAATTTAGTTTAATATTTAGCTTATTAGTTAGCCATATTATATGGCAGAAACTTTCAATTTTTTTAATTCTTGCTTCATAAATCTAACTTCAACTGAACAGCCAAAAGAGGCCACGTATCGGTGGTTAACAGCATAAATCTTCCTTGGACACATATTATCCTTTCCCCTACAGGCTGCAGCCAGTGGTGTAACCCATGAGAAGGCCTAGGAGGCCAGGTTACTCCCCAAAAAATTACTTAGCCAACTTCAGGGGCCACCCCAACTTGTAGAGTCATGTAATCATGAACTTCTATGAAGTTTGGCATCTTGATTACCCCAGGTGCCACACAAAATATTTAAGGGTTTAAGAGGCACTCTCTAAAATCTTGTTAAGAATATTAATGCCCAGCATAAAGTTTTAAAAAGACCCATAATAACGGAGACATTAATAAACCCAGAAATTAATTTTACTGACGTTTCGTCGGTAGTCTTGTGACATCTTCAGAGTGAGGAATACATACACAGGTGTTCGGAACATGTGCTAACTATTAACAATGGCAGGAAGTAATTAGGTGTACGAAAGGATTAACGTGTTAATGAGATGGATGATGAAATAATGAGTAGGTAGTGAGTAAGAGGATAAGATAAGAAGATGCAGCTAACATAAGAACATGAGATTAGAATAATGTTAAAGGAACAGGTGTAATTTTAGCATTGAGAGATGGGTTAAACTTCTTTATTAGCAGACTTTCCCTGAGAAGGAGTTCAAGAATGGAAGAGGAGGTGCTGAGAACTGAAAAGTCATCAATTGAAAGGGAGTGGCCAGTTTGTGGTGTGCCAAAACACTAGCATTAGAGGTGTAAGAAAGTGGTTTTCCTACACATCTCTCAATGCTAAAATTACATATCTTCCTTTGCTTGCTTGCTTAGTATTCTGCTATTAGGAATCTCATGTTCTTATGTAAGCTGCCTCTTCTTACAATATTCTCTTACTCACTACCTACTCATTGTCTCATCATTCATCTCATTAACACATTAATCCTTTCTTACACCTAATTACTTCCTGCCATTGTTAATAGTTAGCATATATTCCAAACACCTCTGTATATATTCCTCACTCTGAAGATGTCACAAGACTAGTGACAAAATGTCAGTAAAATTAATTTCTGTTATTAATGTCTCCATTATTATGGGTCTTTTTAAAACTTTATGCTGGGCATTAGTATTCTTAACATTACATTTCCTGCCTGGTTTGTTGATTGCCTCCCTAAAATCTGATGTAGATGTTGCTCCCCCCAAAAATTCAATGAGGCTCCAATGAGGACCCCCACTGGAAATGTCCTAATTGCAGCACGGCCAGGATTGATAGGAGGTATTAGATTGGTGAGGTGATCCTCTAGGGGGATTTGTTTAAAATGGGAATTCAACTGACTGACTTGGTAAATTAGTTGCTAAAACACATTTGATTTATAAACTTTATATTTATGGAGAAATTACATAAACAGTTTCTCTATAGATGTTCCACTCCCACTTCCAGTACTTGCAAGGAGGCCTTGGGCTTCACAAGTACCTCTCTGTAAGTGTGACAGTAAGTGCAAAATAATTTCTATTTAGCTTGAGAAGTGGTTAAAATGTGAAATTTCTGTACCATGTATTACTTGTTTTTAGTTGTTTTTTTCTTTCATGTCAGTAAATACCAATACACCAACATTGATAGAAAAATTGGACTTGCATCATTTGAAATATGGGAATTCTTTAAGAGAAAAACAGTTTACTCATTGCAGCTATATTGACAAATAATAATATAAGAATAGAATGTTCTTCAATCCTTTGAGATCAGTCATGGCAGTTATCAAACTCAACTTTTTACCCTATATTGACAAATATGTACATTAAATAACAAGCTTATTTATTCTGGTCTTGTACAGATTATAAAATTCTGATACAAAATTGATGATAGATTTTTTGTCTGTAATGGGTGTCTTTAAAAGTTAAGTTTTTTGTTCTCAGAGTTGCTTAGGGTGGATATGTTCTATATACATATTTAGTTCACCTTTTACAAGCTCATAATTCTTTATAGGGTATAAATCAATTTTACAACCTGAGATCACTGCATGATATTTGTTCAAGTGAAGCATTCCTACAGCACTCCATCCTGACATATCCACGTCACAAAAGGTCATGCCAGTTAAATCCATTTCTTCTATACAAATGGAAGCAATCATCATAGGGGTAGGTTCATCATTGATGATTCTAATGCTAAATATTGCATTCTTGAAATATGGTGACTGTGGATCCCATGCAACAGATGGCCAATATGCTCCAGTATCCACATTGAAAGTCCTTTCAACAGCAGCATAATTGGGTACTTTCAGTGAACCACATACAGATGGATGGACTTCACTTTGATTATCTTGTTTCACATATTTTTTCTCAGTTTTCTTTTTTGAATCATTCCGATTGTCTTTTATGAATATAACTGCATATTTCTGCCTCATTTTCTCTTTCAGCTCGTATGCTAATGTCATGGCATCTTTGAAAGACTTGCAATGCTTATACTTGCAATGTTCGTATTTGCAATGTTTGCACTTGCAATGTTTGTACTTGCAATGTGTTTTCTTGCAGTCTCTGCTCATGCAAGGTTTGCTTTTACAATGTTTGCAATTACAATTTTCATACTTGCAATGTTCGTGTTTACAATGTTTCCTATCTTCCTTGTAGGCCAAAACTACATCTTGCTGTTCTATGTTTCTATTAGCAATAAAGTTCTCCAGTTCACTGTAATCCTTGTTAATAAGTTCATCAAATGATTCTTGCTCAAACTTGTCACACTCTGACTCAGAGGTTTCATTCAGTGAATTGGGTGAATGAGTAGTTTCTGTAGAATTTTCAGTTTCAGCACATGTACTTTCTGGTTTGTAATTACTTGTACTATCATCAATTCCAGGAAACTTGCTTTGGGTATCACTGTCAGTATGTCCAGCAATTTGGTTTGTATGAGTGCTCAAGTTGTTTGTATAACCATAAACTGTGGCATGTGCATCTTGAGTGGTATTGGTAATTCCATGTTTACGGTTGTCAGTTTCAATTACAAAATCCTTATCACGTGCAGCTACAGTCATTACACTTTCACTGTCATCAGTACAGTAACTGGTATCAACTTGTCCATCTTTATATACTGCACTAGCTGTGTTTTTAGCCATGCTGCCTACAGGAATACTTGCACTGGTAAATTCATCATCGTTCTCAACTGTCTGGCTTTCATAGTCAAGACAATCACCAGAAGTTGTGTTTAGTTTAGGACTAGTTCGCATGCCTGCGTTCTGGGAGTATCCTGTTTCTTGGTTTGAAACTATTGAAACCTCTTCCTCAAATAGGTTATCCTCAATTATGCTCATAATTAAGTCTTTGCTCACACATACATGGCAAGAGGACTTCTCACAATTCGACTCCAAGTGACATGTAAGTAGGTCAAAAATGATAGTGAAACATTTCTTAACAAGATAATTGACATCTTTGTAAGAGATGGTAGTTATTCTTCTACCGTTGGCATCTTTAAACGCAAGCGTATTTTCGCCGCCTTGTTCCAGTTTAATTTCATACCAGTGGTTCAAAATAAAATCTTTGAAACTAGGGTCATGAGCCTCCAAAGTAAAACCCAGCTCCGTTAACGATGGCTTCAACTCTCCTTGGAACAATTCTTCGTCTTCGTTAGTCTGGTCAAAGATCGCAAATAACTGACTGAGTAGACAAATCGCCAGATAAAAGTTCGGTTTATCTGTGTCGGTACTACTCATCCGATAGTTGGCGATAAAATTGTTAATTGTTGCTGCAAAATGACAGAATTTGTCGTTGTTGGTTTCCATGTCTAGACTAGATGATGACAACATGTCATCTTGTCTGATGCAACATGTTTCTTGATTTGGTAATCAGGGTTGCTCGACTGCTGCGCATGCTCAATGCCAAAAACTATTCGTAAAATACCGTATTTATTCCAATAGACGCCCACTATCTAATAAACGCCTCTCTCCGATAAACACCCTCTCAACTCATAAAAAATATTGAATAAACGCACCCCTCCAACAAACGCTCCCTTCCAATAAATCTCCCCCTTCCAAGAAACGCGCCCCAGTAAACCAAATGGACCCGTTTGTGAAATTGTGAAATCTTTGAAAATCTGCGTGCTTAACCTTTCAGTCGACGAATCTGGTCATTTCTTTCACTATTTCAAGGAAGGACAGCCGTGTGAGACTGGAGCGAGACAGCTCCAGTCTCAACTTTCAGTCCTGCAGGAATGCGGAAGACATTCTCTACCCTTGACGTATTTCCTGTACGTAATTCTCCAATTTTTCTGTGGACATTCGTTCGTCCTGTCTGAACAGAATTGAAGTAGTCAGTACCTTTTCCTACTTACCTTAGCGACTGTATAGGATGAACGTTCCAGTTGTCCTGTCTTTGGTGTCGTTTCTTCTGGGTTCTTCGATATTTCGTCCGGCTACGGTAACGTGAAGTTAGTTACTCAATATTTTGTGGAAGGACCTTGTTGACATGTCGTTTTTCTTTTGATTAGGCATCCTCGAACTACACTAGAGAGAAGGGTTACTGTATGTGGTATGGTGAATGTGCAATCAGTAAGTTTACTCGAAAACCTCTCAACTGCTTCTACAATGGAAAAGCGAAAAATATAACCAATGAAAAATCACGTGATATTCTTTACAAGATATGTCCCGAGCTTGTGGAACGCGATCGAGGTGTTTGCTGTGATTATAAGCAGGTCGTTTCCCTCGAAAAGGGTCTACAAAGCGCTGAACAAATGATGGCTCGATGCCCTGCGTGCTGGAAGAACTTTCGACAGCTATATTGTCAGATGACATGCGGCCCGGATAATTCACTTTACATCAATCCAACTTCTTTTGTTAGTGACTTCAATAAGACAGCCATATACAGCATCGAGTATTACGTCGATCGTTCTTTCAGGGATGGTCTTTACAATTCATGTAAAGATGTGATCTTTCCGAGCAGTAATCAGAAAATTATGAATTTCCTCTGTGGAAGACCTGCTGACAAGTGTTCCCCAATGCTGTTCCTACAGTTTATGGGCAACCCCCGAAAAAACGGACGTCAGTCACCCTTTTTAATCACCTATCCTGCAAATTCTTCTGGTCATCCATATATTAAAGCAATGAATGTGCCCATCAGGTTGTGCAATGAGACAGTTTATGAACCTTACACCAATTCTACTCATGATAAATGCAGTTGTCAGGACTGTTTGATATCTTGTGAACCTTTGCCACCATCCATTCCACCAAAGAAATGGGAGCTGTATATTGTTGATGTCCACTTCAATATTAGTAGCTTTCTAACCCTCCTTCTATGTCTGGCTTTTTTTGTTATTTTCATTGCTGGTAGTATACTTCACTTTAACTTATCAAGCAAACGGCAACAGTTTGGATTTAAGAGTCATCATGGCTACCCCATGGTTAAAGATTATCAACAAACAAAGGATTCCCTGAGCACATTGGCAAGGACTTGTAACTATCCATTGCTGGTAGTTATCTGTTCCATAATCTTTGTGGTTGTATGTGGTGTTGGGTTGATCAAGTTTACTGTTGTCACTGATCCAGTTAAGCTTTGGTCATCACCAGACAGTGAAGCAAGAAAAGAGAAGGATATATATGACAGCAACTTTTCTCCCTTTTATCGTACTGCTCAGATTATTTTTACAGTTAAACCTGGAAGTAACTACAGTAAGAATTCATGCTATCAGCCAGCTTTGGATAATTATTGCCTACTAACTGGACCTATTTTAAGGAAACAATTTTTGTTTAAGGTAAGGTTAACCTGATGCATACTGTGTATATCAATAGGTACAAACTGGTAGACAACAGTGAATAACAAAATTATTGGAAATTAGTGGATATGAATCAATAACTTATTTTGTAACTTTCCTTTGGAAATGACACTGGTTATGAAGAAAGTCTTAATCAAGAGAATGCATAAGATTGAGAGTATCTTTGGTGATTCTATAACACTTTTCTATACTATAACTCCTTTGGTAAGAATACAGGTTATGAAGAAAGTCTCAATCTAAAGAATGCATAAGATTGAGAGTTCCTTTAATAATTTAATGATTTCAGTGATCAAAATACCAGGTGGGAATCGAAGTCTAGTAATGAAGATTATTGCCCAGCAAATAATTTTCAGGAAGCCTGTATTGTAAATAAACACATCAGGATACTTTGGAGAATACTTTTATAAGGAACTAATGTTTCCTCACTTTACAAGCAACACCATCAGAGTGTCTGTTTACATGAACATTTTCAGCTTAAATAACCTACATGATTACAAAAATAGAGATGAGACAAGGAGAAAATAATAAATGAGGTGTTAAAACAAGGATTAAGGTGAAAAAAAGGAAAAAAAAATCTTAAAAAAAAAAATCTCATGTTTTGATTTTTTCTCTTTTTTTCCTTCACCTTAATCCCTGTTTTGACACCTCATTTATTATTCTCTCCTTGTCTCATCTCTATTTTTGTAACCGTGTAGGTTATTTAAGCCAAAAATTTTCATGTAAACAGATACTCTGATGATATAACTTGTTAAGTGATGAAACATTAGTTCCTTATTAAAGTATTCTCCAAAGTATCCTGATGTGTTTATTTACAATATGGGCTTCCTGAAAATTATTTGCTGGGCAATAATCTTCATTACTAGACTTCATTTCATGTTGATTGTAAGTCTTGGCATACACAGTTTCGTTCACTATGACTTATCTTTCAGGTCTTAGATGTTCAAAACCATTTGACGAAAATGTCAGTAGAATTTCATGATTCTACCAAGAACTCATCACACATCACCCTAGAAGATATTTGCGTTAAACCTCTTTCCCCACATAACAACAATTGCACGATCATGAGTCCCCTTCAGTACTGGCAGAATGATGCGAAGAAGTTGAATGTTTGTATTGGTCTTATAAGCCCTGATTGCTCTTTCAATGATGTCAATGTATCATGGGGAGACCATCTTTTAGCTTGTGCCTAGTAAGTTTCCAACTTCATTGTGAATATGTTTATTATGTCAACATTATGGATGTTGTATAACTATCATCAGTGTAACAAGCTGGAGTAGTTGCCAGTAGTTTGCAAAATTTTTGCAATGCTTAAATTCCCAGAGAATATGTCTGAACTATATTAACCCTTTGACACCCAAGGCTCATCCCTATGATGAGTAAGATCGTCTGTATTAGCTAGTGTGAAATACTAAAGTGAGCCCTTTCCCCTGAATGGGTGTATAAACCTTTGAATACTAAGTCTCTCTTACTCAGCTGTTTTATTGTAACATGTTTGAGGAAGTTGATCGTCCAGGTTAGTGTAGTCTTGAGAAAGACTGTTGGTTGAAGTGACTGACGTTTCGACAGCCTTAGCGGCGGTCATCTTCAGAGTCAAAAGGAGAGTAAAGGTCAGGTTCGCCTGTATTTGTATCTGGCTCGTCCGTGATAAGTGGGCGGTCGTATTAGTCATGGAGGTGTGATATTTGGCGAGAAGCAATGGGTGTGGTTGTGTAGGCGTTAATTATCAGTTTGTCGAAGTGTAAGTCTATTGGCTGCTCGCACGTTTGACTTTGTGAATTAGTCGTTTGTAAGGTCCCGGTAATTTTTGTGATCGGTTTAATGGATTTTGTTCTAAGTTCGTATACCAGCTTTCTAGTGTGAGTCGCTGTTTGTAGTTGGTGCTGTACGTAATGCATTTTGCCGAATCCCAGTCAATGTTGTGTTTGGTTTGTCGGTGGTGTTCGGCAATGTGGTTGGTTTTGTCTCCGTTTTTTGTCGCTCGTTTGTGTTCTGTGAGTCGTATATTTAAGTTTCTGCTAGTCTCACCTATATAAGTGGCTTGGCAGTCGGAGCAATTAATTTTGTAAATTGCACCTTGTCTTTCGTGCGGTTGTTCTCTGTCCTTAACGTTAGTCAGTACATGTCGTAAAGTTGTGATGGGTTTGTGCGCTACTCGTATGTTGTATGGTCGTAAGATACGCGAGATAATCTCAGACGTACCTTTTATGTAGGGTATCGTTGCTGTAGTTGTTGTCGGACTGTTGTTTTTGTCGCGTTCATTGTCTTTGTAAGTGTTAAGTTTGATGAAGTCAGAGTTATAGTTGTTTTTGTGGAAAACGCATTGTAGGTAGTCATTTTCTTGGCGTAGAGCGTTGGGTGAGTTACAAATGAGTTGTGCGCGTCTCGTCAATGTTTTGATGGTGGTAGCTTTGTGTGAGGTTGGATTGTACGACGATTGGTCAAGTAGTCTGTCAGTATGCGTTGGTTTCCTGTAGACAGTGGTCTGTAGTTTGTTATTGTCACGACTTACCAAACAGTCAAGGAACGGAATAGCTCCGTCTTCTTCAATCTCTTTGGTAAATTGTATGTGACTGTTCTGTTCGTTAATGTGTTTGTGAAACTCGTCAATCTCGTCTTCGGGTAGTGCAGTAATCGTGTCGTCAACGTAACGAAACCAAAAAGGTAACGTGTGTTTGTAAGTTGCAAGAGCTCGTTCCTCTATGGATTGCATTACAATTTCAGCAACCACAACAGAAACGGGTGAGCCCATTGCCGTGCCATGTAACTGTTTGTAGTGTTTACCGTTGTATTGAAAGTAAGTTGATGTGAGACAAAGTTCCAGTAGTTCCACGATGTCCCCTGTAGGTAAAGGAAGTGCGTCAGTAAATTCGTTGATGGCAGTTTTGGTGCATTCTAGCGCCAGTTGAAGCGGAATACTGGTAAACAGTGATTTCACGTCAAAAGACACTAGCTTGTGGTTGTGTGGTATTTGTACTGTTTTGAGATTGTTGATGAAGTTTTCAGTCGATCGTAGTCTATGTTGTGACTTGTTGGTTAGTGGTTGCAGTATGGTTGTTAAGTATTTGGAAAGTTCGTAAGTAGGCGACCCACAGAACGAAACTATAGGTCGCATGGGTATTTGTGGCTTGTGAAGTTTCGGTAGTCCGTACAGCTTTGGTGATCGCGGTACCGAACACCTGAGTCGATAGTAGGTTTGTTGAGTGATCGTGTTAGTTTTTCTCATTGAGAAAATTTTGTTGTTAAGTTTTCGTTGAAGTGATGGTGCAGGGTCTCGTTTAAGTAGTTCGTAGGTTTGTTTGTCGTTAACTAGTTCGTCCATTTTGTCGTAGTAATCGGTCTTGTCCATAACAACAGTAACGCGTCCTTTGTCTGCTGGTAGTATGACAATGTTTTCGTCATGTTTTAGTCGTTTGAGTGCTTGTTTTTCGACTGTCGTCAAGTTAGTATCACGTATAGAGGCCGATTGTACGGTGGAGGCGACCCTACTCCTGATCTCGTCTTTTGTTGCCTCTGCCAAATCTCTTTGAGAAGCTAAGACAGCCTCGACACTCGATATAATCGCCTCAGTCGGTATATGTTTGGGTGTTATAGAGTGTTTTAGTCCGTAGGATAGTAATCGAGTTTCAGTTTCGTCTAAAGGGCGCGAGGAAATATTCTTGACCCAGTTATCGTCATGCTTTTGTCGTTTACGTGTTCTGCTGCGTTGTAATCGTTCAAGTTTCTGTTGGTATTTCGCTCGATATTTTGTTTCGTTTTTGAGAGCTCGTTTGTCAGCAATGGTTTCTATAGTAGAAAGTAAGTCGGCACTCACGTTTGTTGGTATCAGTTGTCTCAGCTTGTCCAGTCTTCGTTGCTGTTGGTTTTTGTAGAAGTTGAGTCGTCTGTGGCAGTCGTTAATCCGCGCTCGGATCAGTCGTCTGCTGGTGGAGTTGACGATCTGAATAGCCTCTTGTGTGTTCAACGGGGACTTAATTCTAAGTCCTGCGGGAACGAGACCAAAATCCTTGCAGCGGTGGTTGAACCAGAGTTGTTGGCGAGTACGTCTGACCTTGCTTGCGAAACGGATGTAGTCGTTGGCAAGCTGTTCGCTCTGTCGTCCAAATGATCGTAATAAAGTAAATGGTTTGAACCTGGGAGAATCGTGACATGTTTGAGGAAGTTGATCGTCCAGGTTAGTGTAGTCTTGAGAAAGACTGTTGGTTGAAGTGACTGACGTTTCGACAGCCTTAGCGGCGGTCATCTTCAGAGTCAAAAGGAGAGTAAAGGTCAGGTTCGCCTGTATTTGTATCTGGCTCGTCCGTGATAAGTGGGCGGTCGTATTAGTCATGGAGGTGTGATATTTGGCGAGAAGCAATGGGTGTGGTTGTGTAGGCGTTAATTATCAGTTTGTCGAAGTGTAAGTCTATTGGCTGCTCGCACGTTTGACTTTGTGAATTAGTCGTTTGTAAGGTCCCGGTAATTTTTGTGATCGGTTTAATGGATTTTGTTCTAAGTTCGTATACCAGCTTTCTAGTGTGAGTCGCTGTTTGTAGTTGGTGCTGTACGTAATGCATTTTGCCGAATCCCAGTCAATGTTGTGTTTGGTTTGTCGGTGGTGTTCGGCAATGTGGTTGGTTTTGTCTCCGTTTTTTGTCGCTCGTTTGTGTTCTGTGAGTCGTATATTTAAGTTTCTGCTAGTCTCACCTATATAAGTGGCTTGGCAGTCGGAGCAATTAATTTTGTAAATTGCACCTTGTCTTTCGTGCGGTTGTTCTCTGTCCTTAACGTTAGTCAGTACATGTCGTAAAGTTGTGATGGGTTTGTGCGCTACTCGTATGTTGTATGGTCGTAAGATACGCGAGATAATCTCAGACGTACCTTTTATGTAGGGTATCGTTGCTGTAGTTGTTGTCGGACTGTTGTTTTTGTCGCGTTCATTGTCTTTGTAAGTGTTAAGTTTGATGAAGTCAGAGTTATAGTTGTTTTTGTGGAAAACGCATTGTAGGTAGTCATTTTCTTGGCGTAGAGCGTTGGGTGAGTTACAAATGAGTTGTGCGCGTCTCGTCAATGTTTTGATGGTGGTAGCTTTGTGTGAGGTTGGATTGTACGACGATTGGTCAAGTAGTCTGTCAGTATGCGTTGGTTTCCTGTAGACAGTGGTCTGTAGTTTGTTATTGTCACGACTTACCAAACAGTCAAGGAACGGAATAGCTCCGTCTTCTTCAATCTCTTTGGTAAATTGTATGTGACTGTTCTGTTCGTTAATGTGTTTGTGAAACTCGTCAATCTCGTCTTCGGGTAGTGCAGTAATCGTGTCGTCAACGTAACGAAACCAAAAAGGTAACGTGTGTTTGTAAGTTGCAAGAGCTCGTTCCTCTATGGATTGCATTACAATTTCAGCAACCACAACAGAAACGGGTGAGCCCATTGCCGTGCCATGTAACTGTTTGTAGTGTTTACCGTTGTATTGAAAGTAAGTTGATGTGAGACAAAGTTCCAGTAGTTCCACGATGTCCCCTGTAGGTAAAGGAAGTGCGTCAGTAAATTCGTTGATGGCAGTTTTGGTGCATTCTAGCGCCAGTTGAAGCGGAATACTGGTAAACAGTGATTTCACGTCAAAAGACACTAGCTTGTGGTTGTGTGGTATTTGTACTGTTTTGAGATTGTTGATGAAGTTTTCAGTCGATCGTAGTCTATGTTGTGACTTGTTGGTTAGTGGTTGCAGTATGGTTGTTAAGTATTTGGAAAGTTCGTAAGTAGGCGACCCACAGAACGAAACTATAGGTCGCATGGGTATTTGTGGCTTGTGAAGTTTCGGTAGTCCGTACAGCTTTGGTGATCGCGGTACCGAACACCTGAGTCGATAGTAGGTTTGTTGAGTGATCGTGTTAGTTTTTCTCATTGAGAAAAACTAACAAACCTACGAACTACTTAAACGAGACCCTGCACCATCACTTCAACGAAAACTTAACAACAAAATTTTCTCAATGAGAAAAACTAACACGATCACTCAACAAACCTACTATCGACTCAGGTGTTCGGTACCGCGATCACCAAAGCTGTACGGACTACCGAAACTTCACAAGCCACAAATACCCATGCGACCTATAGTTTCGTTCTGTGGGTCGCCTACTTACGAACTTTCCAAATACTTAACAACCATACTGCAACCACTAACCAACAAGTCACAACATAGACTACGATCGACTGAAAACTTCATCAACAATCTCAAAACAGTACAAATACCACACAACCACAAGCTAGTGTCTTTTGACGTGAAATCACTGTTTACCAGTATTCCGCTTCAACTGGCGCTAGAATGCACCAAAACTGCCATCAACGAATTTACTGACGCACTTCCTTTACCTACAGGGGACATCGTGGAACTACTGGAACTTTGTCTCACATCAACTTACTTTCAATACAACGGTAAACACTACAAACAGTTACATGGCACGGCAATGGGCTCACCCGTTTCTGTTGTGGTTGCTGAAATTGTAATGCAATCCATAGAGGAACGAGCTCTTGCAACTTACAAACACACGTTACCTTTTTGGTTTCGTTACGTTGACGACACGATTACTGCACTACCCGAAGACGAGATTGACGAGTTTCACAAACACATTAACGAACAGAACAGTCACATACAATTTACCAAAGAGATTGAAGAAGACGGAGCTATTCCGTTCCTTGACTGTTTGGTAAGTCGTGACAATAACAAACTACAGACCACTGTCTACAGGAAACCAACGCATACTGACAGACTACTTGACCAATCGTCGTACAATCCAACCTCACACAAAGCTACCACCATCAAAACATTGACGAGACGCGCACAACTCATTTGTAACTCACCCAACGCTCTACGCCAAGAAAATGACTACCTACAATGCGTTTTCCACAAAAACAACTATAACTCTGACTTCATCAAACTTAACACTTACAAAGACAATGAACGCGACAAAAACAACAGTCCGACAACAACTACAGCAACGATACCCTACATAAAAGGTACGTCTGAGATTATCTCGCGTATCTTACGACCATACAACATACGAGTAGCGCACAAACCCATCACAACTTTACGACATGTACTGACTAACGTTAAGGACAGAGAACAACCGCACGAAAGACAAGGTGCAATTTACAAAATTAATTGCTCCGACTGCCAAGCCACTTATATAGGTGAGACTAGCAGAAACTTAAATATACGACTCACAGAACACAAACGAGCGACAAAAAACGGAGACAAAACCAACCACATTGCCGAACACCACCGACAAACCAAACACAACATTGACTGGGATTCGGCAAAATGCATTACGTACAGCACCAACTACAAACAGCGACTCACACTAGAAAGCTGGTATACGAACTTAGAACAAAATCCATTAAACCGATCACAAAAATTACCGGGACCTTACAAACGACTAATTCACAAAGTCAAACGTGCGAGCAGCCAATAGACTTACACTTCGACAAACTGATAATTAACGCCTACACAACCACACCCATTGCTTCTCGCCAAATATCACACCTCCATGACTAATACGACCGCCCACTTATCACGGACGAGCCAGATACAAATACAGGCGAACCTGACCTTTACTCTCCTTTTGACTCTGAAGATGACCGCCGCTAAGGCTGTCGAAACGTCAGTCACTTCAACCAACAGTCTTTCTCAAGACTACACTAACCTGGACGATCAACTTCCTCAAACATGTCACGATTCTCCCAGGTTCAAACCATTTACTTTGTTTTATTGTATTTAATGGTGTACTTGTTGACCTGGTTTTTAAGTCAACATCCCAAATTTTAAGCCAAAACATATGAATTTTCATTTACCCTGAGTACCAGTTGTCTGCCTTAATTTACATAGATACAAGGCTTACACTGATACTACACAAATCTTTTTAATCAGGAATTATTTAAAAGAACAATCGAAAGTTTTGAAACCTAAAATTCAGATTTTACATGAATCTTAGTTGATGCAGTACCTTGGAGATCATTTTTCTTTGAAAAAAATAGCATTAAAATCCTTCAAACTCCTATAACTGTCATTAATTTCATCTTCTACCCAAGTAATTTGCAAGCTGTTGTTTGAACTTAGGCCAGGAGCACTTCATTTCACAATTGGTATATTTACCTTTTAGTGATGTTCTTATTTCGTTGAGTTGTATCTGTCAGTATTGAACCAACTTTTTGTTGACACCAACCTTACAGCCTGCAGCAGAAGTTGTTTGATTTTACAGCAAATTAAACAACTTCTGATTTACATTTTACATCGTAGTTTTTTTTTCTTTACCCAGCATGCTTAGAATACAGTGTGCTGGAAAAAACACTTTGCATTGAGCTCTGACCACTAGTTTTTCCATGCATGTTTCACATTGTTTCATCCATGAGTTTTATTATCCAGCATTCAGCATCTGTGGAGGTCTGATTTTGACATGTTTTCAGGTCCAAGAAAGTCATTTTATATGCCACAAAATACAGTACACATAACTTATGTCTTCCTGATAGTTAAAGCATCTTACCAACCATGAAAAGTATTGGTTAGATCCCTTCTGAGGTTGTGAAACAATTTCTAAGAATTTGAGCTGTGTGAACATCAGCATAATTTCAGGTCCTAGTCAAGGAGGGTAATTGTTAAGCACTCAGACTTGGAGGGTAAATATTACGCACCTTATTTTGCGGTATTCTTATCATAGAATCCAACTTTAAATCAGGGGCCGCGCTACCGGGGGGGGCCGTGGGGCCATGCCCCCCCACTTTTTTTGCAGAGAAATGTTTTGTTTTTATATGATTAATTTTAAATTTCAGTAGCTTAACAAATATCGAAAATGAACAGCAGTATAAAAGAGATAATTATAGCTCTTGTGATTCTATTGTTTGGAAACGTCACGAAAAAGAACATAACAATAGACATTTTCACTTACATAAACAGCCAGCTGTTTCTCAAAGCCAGTTTGGTTTCCACGTGCTACGTGTGTAGCAAGGATTAAGAAGTGTAGCAAGATAGAAACCAGGTTATTGTTTGTAGACAGTTAATATAATCATTTTCGTTTCCCATGCAGAATATCTGAAAGTAGTTTTCTTCTACGACAGACAGGAATGATATCAACATGAGTAAAAAAGTAGTAGCTTTAGTGGCCTTTGTATTTTCAGGGTGTATGTATATTTGATAAACATTTAAATTGATACATCACTTTTTACACATAAAATCTGGTCATTTTTCCGCTTAATTTTTTTCATATTTTACAAGGAAAATCCCGCGATATTGATACAATATCGTCAACCCTAGTCCATGTAACATGTTAATTCCATTAGAGTTAACAGTTTTCCCATTTACCTACAAAAATGGATGTAAAATAGGCAATACAAGTTGTTAACCAGACTATTTCATATAATAAAACACTACATCCTGCATAAAAGTTGCGTTTTTTTCTCAATACTAGACTTCCAACATCTGAGTAGGTCATGTTACCGTACGTCAGTGTTTAAATAGATAGTAAGTCATGTCTTGTTGCATAATAAAACTAGTCTACAGCTACCTTTTGGCAAATATTAACGTGGAAAACAGCCTCCTGTCTCTTGAGGCTAGGATGGTAGGTTTAGAAGAACCGGAAAATAAGCTCTAGGTGCAAAATTTTCATGCGTAATATTTCATCTCCGATGCGTAAGTTTTTACTAGTTTTGGAGGGTAAACGTTACGCAACGACTTTTTCTTCTTATTGGATATTAAAAAGCTGAAGAACTAAAATCTTTTATTGGTATTAAAGTAACCAAGGTCAGTTATAGCACGAAACATCTAACTTCAAGCAGGGGGAGTGTTCTGCGAAGAAATCAAAAGTTTGCTGAAAATGCGTAATAATTACCTTCCTTGACTATATATCACAGGAAATTTGCTGTGTTTTATTTTGAGACTCTACAAAATTATTGGACCAAGAACTGCTCAAAACTGAGATTGATCTGAACAGCATTTGTGTTGTTTCAATTTCAAATCCACAATCGATTAGGGTCATGGAGGGAGTAGCTGGCAGTTGGGGACCACAGAGGGGGTGGAACAAAACTTCAGCTTGCAATACTGGTTATTCTGTCATGATTTTACTTTTATTACCAACTAAGAGAAATTCTTAAATCCTTCTGTAATATTTGTAGTAAAGCACTCCAATTGCAAAATGTTCATTTTGTTCAAAATTTTGTCTAGTAATCCAACTGCAACAGATGATGACACATACCTTCACCAGTCATGCAGGAGTTTATTTGGTGATCCTGTAGCACCAAACATTGCTTTTGGTGGCTATAAGGGTGGCGAGTATTCAGATGCCAGTGCTCTGGTTGTGTCATTTATCATCAAAAACCATTTGGACGATTCTAGAAATGACAAAGCAAAAGCCTGGGAAAAACAGTTTCTTGAGTACATGAGAAACTACTCTGATCACGATTTGGATGTTGCATATAGGATTTTATCCAACTGATCCTCCATCTGCACCAGTATCCAGGAAGAACACCATTTTTCTGGGCTTAAATGTACTGTTTGGTACCAATAGGGTAACTTCAGTTTTGGGGGAAGCCTCTCTGCCAGGAACCATCACTCCTGCTTTTTTCTTACGCATGACTTGGGAACATAGAGAATTAGGAAATTTGTTGCTGATTAGAATAAATGGAAATTTCTTTTCCATTAAGCCTTTATTTCTGTAAGACCACTTTAATGCCTCATTTGTGCTCTTGAAAAACCTGTGTGTAATTTGGTCTTGTTCCAATTTATATTTCCTGAAAATCAGAACACAACTTTTCTCAAATTGTTCCAGTTTCCTCAAATACTTTTTTAATGCATCATATTTCAATTTTATTTCAGATTTAAATGCATGATAATCCTGAGTAGTATCATTACTGATGCTTAGAATTATGCGTAATTCTTCCCGTAGTGCATCAGTTCTAGTTGGAACCATCTCATTTACCAGTACTGTGTTGGTTCTTTCCATCTCTGGTGGTTTCGTTCTCTAATGATTCCCATCTTGATGTTCTCTGTTACTATCAGTAATAACGTTCTCCAGTTCATTGTAATCCTTGTTGATAAGTTTATTCAATGATTCTCGCTCAAACTTGTCAACTTGGCTGTTGTCACACTCTGAGTCAGAGGTTTCATATGTACGTCTGTAAGACCAGCCTCGTTCCATTTTTGACTCCGTCACATCTACTTTATCTGGTGAATTTGTACTATCACCAATTCCAAGAAACTTGCTTTGGGTGTCACTGTCTGTATGTGCTGCAATTTGGTTTTTATTAGTGCTCGTGTTTGCATAACCATGAATTGTGGCATGTACATCTTGAGTGGTATCCAAGGCAGTGCTGTTCATGTCACCACTTACACCAGTATAATTTTTCATCTGATGTCTTGTTGGAGCCATTTTTTCAGCAGTGTCAGTAATAGTATTAAAATCAGTACTTCCACGTTTAAAGTTGTCAGTTTTAAATACAAACTCCATCTGGTTTGCAGTAACATCAGTACAGTAACCGATATCAACTTGTCCACCTTTAATTACTGCACTAGCTGTGTTTTTAGCCATGCCACCCACTGGAATACTTGCACTGGTAAATTCATCATCGTTCTCAACTGTCTGGCTTTCACAGTCAAGACAATCACCAGAAGTTGTGTTTAGTTCAGGACTAGGTGGCATGCTGGCGTTCTGAAAGCATCCTGTTTCTTGGTTTGGAACTATTAAAAGCTCTTCCTCAAATGGGTTATCCTCGATCGTGCTCGTAATTAAGTCCCTGCTTACACATACATGGCAATTGGACTTCTCACAATTCGACTCCAAGTGACGTTTAAGTAGGTCAAAAATGATAGTGAAACATTTCTTAACAAGATAATTGGTATCTTTGTAAGAGATGGTAGTTATTCTTCTACCGTTGGCATCTTTAAACGTAAGCGTATTTTCGCCTCCCTGTTCCAGTTTAATTTCATACCAATGGTTCGTAATAAAATCTTTAAAACTAGGGTCATGAGCCTCCAAAGTAAAACGCAGCTCCGATAACGATCGCTTTAGCTTTCCTTGGAACGATTCTTCGTCTTCGTTAGTCTGGTCAAAGATCGCAAATAACTGAGTGGACAAATCGCTTGATAAAAGTTTGGTTTATCTGTGTCGGTACTACTCATCCGATAGTTGGCGATAAAATTGTTAATTAAGAGAGATGAATGATCGTCAAGCCCTGTACTCAGAAAACGATTCTGAGCCCCAGACGGGGATCGAACCCGCAACCTTCTGATGACCGGCGAGACGCTCTAACCACTGAGCTACCGAGACTCAGATGGTGAGCTAAGGTGCAAATTCGATATATATGTGCGACCTAAGCGGAAGCCACTAGGGGCTCAGAATCGTTTTCTGAGTACAGGGCTTGACGATCATTCATCTCTCTTAAGATATATCCAAGCTATCACGTTTCTCAAACAAAAAACTGCAGTGAAATTGTTAATTGTTGCTGCAAATTGTTACTGCGAATTTCTCGTTAGCTTCCATTTCTAGACCAGTTTGAGGGCCACAATTTTATTAGCTTTGGCTATTATGTGCTACCCTCTTTAAATAAAGACTTAAACTACAACTAAACTAGAGTGTGATGTTCTGATGGAACATCTCCCAGAAGGCTTTGTTCCTTCGTTCCTGCTCCACTGATCTCCAAAAAAGACTGGATCGAGCAACTTTTCATACTACCATCACAGCATTTTTACCATAGAAGCAGTTCTTGCGCGGAGGTAAATCTCACCATTCACCGATACTGAGGTGAATAACTGTTTTAGCATGTACCTCGTATAATTGTTTTCACATATCTATTTTCAAATTTTTAAAACAATTTTAGAACAACGTTTTTATTTTTAACTAAACTAAAGAACTAAACATCCCGCTTAGAAAAATGAAGGCTCTCTCTGCAGATGCAAAGCTTGGTTGAATATGCAAAAAGCTTCTTGGCTAGTGCTGCCCAATTTAAAAGTGTGTCACTGTGGGAAGTCACTCTTGTTGGCCATTAGTACACCATCAGCTGCAGCAAGATATGCAGGTAGCTCTTGAGCCAAACTGGCAATTGTGTTGTATTTTTGGGAAATGGAAAATTTGTGAATTCTTCCAGTGAGGAGTAGCTGTTGGACTAAGAGTTTGCACTTGTACAAAACACAGTCGTGTGCAGCCTTAAAAGCAATAACTATAATATGAAATTGCACACTGAACTTCTATTGGTAGAAATTAAGTCCTGGATTCCTGGTTTGATACAAGCATAGCTTTTCCCTGTGCCATTAGACCACAGCATTACCATCAACAATTTCTTGACCAGCAGCTGTGGTATCAGGGTAATGTCCAACAGCTAGGTAGTCTGTAGTGTAGCACTAACAAAATGTACATCAGCATCAACAAAAGCAGTCAACTCCTAGCGTAGATCTTGAGCATCTTCGCAATCGTCAATTACCTCTAAAAGATATCGACGATGTGCTGGAGGATATTTTCTGGTTATCCCGAACAAAGTGCTCTTGGGCGTCAATGAATTGTAAAATTGAAAATAGCTGCTGTTCAGTTTGTGGTTGAAGACAAGAGTACACATTATTTGCATGATCAATACATGTCTACAATAGTATTAGTATAACTATTAAAATTCAACCAGTTCTAAGATTTAAAACTAAGAGTTACGTTGTGTGTATTTCACTATTTGTATCTCTGATGAGCTCAATTGCTGCTCAAAAGTTGCTCTGGGAGGCAAAAGTGGCTTGGGGTTGCTCGCAGTGAAAAAAAAAAGTTGCTCAATTAAGACTCAAAAAGTTGCCGAGCACAGTCTATAAAGCCCCAGGGTAATGCAAGTCTTCTGAGGTCGTAGCTTTTTCTTGGTGAGCCGGAGTCATACCGATTAGTGACCCCTGTTTACCGGGTGACCTCGCCATTCAACTGTTAGCAACCAATGACCTTTAAAGGGCTGCTATTAGAATTTGTGTTAGGGTTATAGTATTTATACTTTCAAGCCTTGTAATCACCACGTTCTGTAAACTGAAGATGGCATATGTCACGCCGAAACATGCTTTTTTAAAAATTTTCTCGTGTTTGTCAAATTCACGGTCTACTTTAGCTATTATGCGACAGTTCTAGGAAGTCATGTAACTCCCAGGTCACCTCGGGGTCCCTTATCTCTGGGAGTTGCACATCTCTCTTACAATTCAAATTCCCTCAACGATTGCACATTAACTATGGTTCTATTTTCAGAATCGTCCTCAGGGTAACATGAAAGGAATATTTCATTGGTCAAGTTATGAAATATTCCGTCTGTGGTTCGAATATTTGCGGAATTTTTTGTTATTATTTCGAGCCTGTTGGATCACATTGCAGTTTTCAACTTCCTGTCTTGCCAAGCAGTCAATTACGCAACATTTCAATTACACAAAACGAATCTAAGCAATTTGCTGATGGGGTTGACAACGAATAATCTTGAGTTGTTTGAATAAAAATGTGCTTTTCAGTTGCGTCTACCTTGCCGAAGGTTTCTCGATAACAATAGATTTGCCACCCACGAAAATCTCCTCCTTCTTAAAATTAACACAAGCGTGAATACTGAGAGATCTATGTGTTTGGAAATCGGCATTGTGAGAACTGTTGAATGTATTTGGTTAATGGGAACTCGTTAAAAACCTCTATTTTTGTTTTGCAATCTTCTCTCGGTTAAAAGCTACATCACCTTATGTACATCATTCCAAATCGCAAGCGTTCGCAGAGGACATCGAAGAAAAAGCTCGACTTCTTGAAAAGAAGCTTGGCGTAGAAAAACTAAGTTGTGAAAGGTAAGGAACAGTAGCTTAGCGGAAATTCAACTTACTGAATTCGTGAAG
Source organism: Heliopora coerulea (assembly GCA_030142905.1). Taxonomy (NCBI): domain Eukaryota; kingdom Metazoa; phylum Cnidaria; class Anthozoa; order Scleralcyonacea; family Helioporidae; genus Heliopora; species Heliopora coerulea. The sequence goes on along the minus strand of JASJOG010000068.1, from coordinate 1,365,490 downwards.
CGTTGATGAAGAGTGGCCAGCTACTGAATTGTCAGCTTGTAGTCATGGTTAACAACAAGACTTTTAAATCAATGGTGCAGCCCTTGGATGAAGTGATAAACTGTAACTTTTGTGGGGTTTTTTTTCTTGCAATGGAATAGATTTGAAGAGCGGTTGAAAACACTTCTTGACGAAGATGTGGATGTAGATCGATTAGAGTTTGGACAAGGAGTAAAAAGAAAATGCAGTCCCTCGTGGCTTTCTAATTCTAAGTCAGGAAAGGTAAGCTAAGACACAAAAAGTAAATCGAAGGTTTACAATGAAACTAGGTTGAGAATGGTGCACTCTCTTTGGTAAAGAATGTTTTCAGAATTTTTGAAAGGGCCCATTTAGTTGTAAAGTGTACATTACAAATGGGAATAAAATTTGGGCATCATTCCTGAAGGCCTTGCCATTTCCTGTCTTCTCCCTTTGGTAAAATCTAGCATTGATTCTAGTCACTGTATAAAGTTCTCCTGTTTAAACGTATGATAAACTTAATCATTTGAACAGCTGGCCTAATCTTACAAAACAAGTCGTTACAATACCCCATGGTTCTGCCTCATCGAATGAGCCCAGACGAACGAGAAATAACACTCTGCTTTTCGTGATTTGAAAACTTGTTTAATTTCTAGGCATTTTATAAGAAAGTCAGTGCGCAAGTAGATGGTATCCCATTACCAGATTTGAACTCAACGCTAAACCATTTTGAAACAAGTCTTGTCACATTTCGAAATCAAGTTGGCCTACAAAGGTAAGTCATGAACATGTTAGCTCGTAGATCAGAACACGCATATGATACAAAAATAGTGCTGCGTTTACAGTGTTGAACGATGTGTAAAAGGTCCCAAGGAACTGCCATAACTTGCTAAATAAGAAATTGACTTTTCGAGCGAAGGCTCTTTATCGGAGTGAAATTATGACATAAAAGCTAGCCGGTATTTTTATAGCTAAAATGTCATGTGACGCAAAATGGACCAATCGGATCAAAAAGTCAAGTTTGAACAGTTTTGATGAGAACTAACTTCGCTCTTATAACGTCATTATGGTATTAACGTACAATACTTTGCTTAACAAAGTGGCAGAGATTGATTTAGTTATGTAGTCCTATACAAATGGGGTTTGTATAGAACATCTGGGATTTGTCTATGTATATTCCGTGCAACCCTAATTCAAACTCTGGCATTCTCAAAGTCGCCAATCCCATTCTATCTCGAAATATAAAAACATGGGACAAAGCCAATTGTCTTTATGTCCCGGATACTGAACAGATGCAAATTTTGTAAATTACGTCAAAAACTACCATTAATACACGTAACAAACAGAAAGTTATCAATTGAAACTTGCCTAAAAAGTGCACGTTCGGGAAGAGTTTCATTTATGATGTATTTCAAATACAAGCAGCGGTGTCTGTAAATATGTTTCAGGATGCATGTTTTATTATTCAGTTCCTAATTTTTTTCTAGTTTTACTTGTAAAGTATTTACAAATTTTAGAATTCCAATTCCAGCATGAAACGGCTTTTCCATCTAGATTAACCTCTTTTTGACGAGATGTATTGTAGATATATCCATATGAACAACAAAGAAAACGGATTCAAATTTGAACCAATAACTATTGAATAACTTCTCAGTTACGTTTTTGTTAAAATTTTTACTTTTTGGAGATTTTAACCAGAATTTAGACTCATTGCCACACTGTAATGATTGTTATTATTATTTGACCTTCATAAACCGTTTCATGTTGTCATTGTTTTAGACGTGTTGAGGAATATACTGAAAGACAACTCATGGAAGTTCTAGATGACAGCCCTTAAGATACAACTCATAAAATGCTAAAAAGATCGTGCAAAAGGAGAATGTTGTTCTCAGATATGTAAATGGAATTTGGTAAAGGTTTAACGTAATAACCTAGTCTACGAACAAGCCCAGGTGGTGTCGGATGAAATTGGTCAGTATTTTTACTGGTTTCCTAACTATGCTTCAAAGGAAATCCAAGATGGTGGCAATTTTTCTCAACCAATAAGATGACTGCATTCACTCCTCTGACCTATGTAATACAACATTTGGGTAATAAGTTATATTATATAGGTCAGTGATTCAAACTGTGATGGTAGAACCTTATTTTTGGATAGGGAACAGTGCTGTAAAATCACTCTTCTAAAGGGAATTGATTCCAGTTAGAAAATAATTCATCTCCAAAAGTAATTTTGAATTACTAGTTACAAATTCCTTCATATAAATATGTACTGTTGACATTTCCCAAACATCAAAGGAGCCCTCACTCCATAAGTGATCAAGAGACATGATTTCAATTTGTAATAATAAAACTGACATCACCTAAAATACAATGTAGTAAGTTTGTTACAATTTGTGACGTTTTGACAATTTGGTAACCCAGTAATTGTAGAGGTCAGTTTAAATACTTTTGTTCCAACCCGTAAGGAATAATTTTATTGTAAAATTTCCAAGAAAAACGTCAAAACTGTGAAATTGGGCTTGAAACAGCCAGTCTAAAAACGCCGGTCCGAAATAAAAAGTCTTATTATCAAGAGAGGAATATTGTAGGTTCCTGACTGCTCTACCCGTTGCTTTCGGATTTATTAGCCACTGGGACCTTTCAGACACTTGAATATGTTAATGTTTTGCTACGAAACGTCTTGTTTTGCATGGTATTCGCTTCTTTTAATTTTTTTTTCGAATGCCACTTTTCAAAGCAGGACTTGCCGAAGGCATTTATCTTAATCCCTCTGCAAGAAAACCCAAAAAAATAGGCACACAGTGTGTGCATGTGTCCACTGACTGAGTTGTTGATATAAATAATATTAAGAAATACAGGCACCAAAATGGGTCACAATGAACTGAATAAAAAGAATTCTAATTTCCAAAATGGTAACGGTTTAAGTAATTATATGCAAGTCATTGGCATAACCTAATTATCTGGAAACCAACATTATCAACAATCAGTACAAGCAGGGTGGCAATTTAGTGACAGATTTTTCAAATAAAATCATCTCTGGACACACTAAGTGAAGAAATACCAGTGAGTTTGGTGGGGATTTACTCTCACTCTATATGGAGCCAGTGTATGAGCTGGTACCAAGCGTGTTTATTCCCAATGCTTGCTGTCCAAAATAGGTTATACCTATTTTGGTAACTTATCTAAAAGTTCAGATTTCTTATTTAAGTAACCAAAATTAAGTGCATGTTTTATACAACCAGGCCTTGGTAATCATCAGGACTTATGCTTTCTCAGTGGCTGAATTTTGTAATGCTTAAAGCATACAGGCTTTCCATTGAGTTTAGTAGTTTAGTATTGACAAGAGTTACTGTACTGTGGGGATCTAGTGGTTGAAATTGGGGAATTTAAATAACCTCTTGCCTCATCATACCTGTTCATTATCCCAGCATTTTGAAGGTGGTGGACTTTGTACTGAAACTCAAGATGCACCCTGCATTCCCATATCACTTATTAGAATCATCAGCACATGAACTGAGCTTAAAATGTTGAACTAAGCTTCAACAACTTCAACAAAAACAAAAGTACAATATCCAGAAGGACAAGACATTTTCACCCCAATCTGCTGAATAAAATCATCTGACACCAGCCAGAGTCAAACTCTAAAGTGAACCTTATCCCTTAATGAGTTAATGAAGTTGGCAGTTAACCAATGAAGGGCTGTTGCCCCACTCTGTTGAATAAAATTGTCCATTAATGTTAGCTGGAATGTGTGTTTTTGCTTATTATTTTAACAAAAAACTAGAACATCTGGTTAAAACCACAATTAAGTGACATAGAATGGCCATTGTTAGCTCTTGTGAACATAGCACTAGACACTGACTCAATACATCATAAGTGATGTTTTATTATCAGTTGAAACCATTTCAGGTAAATAATAAGTCTGTTGAATGATTTACTAATGAGGTCATAAAGACTATATCCATTAAATACTGCATTCATGATAGGTCTGTCTTGAAGGTTTACACATGTAATGTAATTCCAGGCAAATAAAGTAAGTGCCATCACCATGTATTGTTTTCCTGCATCATGCCCAAATTTGCTTTCATCTTGACTAAAGTCAGTGCAAACTGTTTGACTAGCATTAATCATTTCAAAGTCTAAACAACAGTAGTATGTATATAGTAGCACATCATCTTGGCAAAACAAACAACTTCATTGTCTGTTTCAAGTTACTTAACAAGCTGTTTCAGCCTAAACATACTGGTATGTATGTTTAGAATGATAAGTAAAACTAACCATTCTGTTGTCAATCCACATCCTTGCTTAAAGCTAAAAATAGAGAACTATGAAATTAAACACATTATGGTAATATAAAACAAACTACTGTGACAATTCTTTACAAATTTGACAAAAAAGTTGAAGTTCACAGTTTTCAAAGTTTTTCATAGTTGTTCAAATTTAACAGTCTGGAGTTTATAGCTGGTTTAATGCCAATAACATGATCAGTACTATTATGCCTGGTTGAGCAGCTTTTTTGTTAGATGTGTGATAACTTGTTACAAAGATTGGAGTGACCAGGGAGAGCCTGCAGCACCTTCAGTCTCTGAAGAACTTGGGTCAAGTTCAGTTTGTGAGGAGCCTGTACCAATAGCAATGTCATCCTGTCCATGCTGGTTTGTTGCTGCAGGATTTTTATTTGGAAAAGTAATTGAGTTATGTGATACATGGACATTTTCTGGTTTCAAAAGTTTTGTTATACCTTTTTTACTGGAATGGAAAAGGTCAAAGTGTTTGATCTGCTCCATTCCCAAGGCATTCCAGATTCGATCAGGATCAACATCCAAACAGTAAATCTCTTGAAAATCATGTCCTTCCACAGATAGCTGACCAAATACTATTGGCTTCTCATCACGTTCAATTTCTTCAACAGAAAATATGAAATTTTCAATAACTTCAGGATTGTATCCAACTGATCCTCCATCTGCACCAGTATCCAGGAAGAACACCATTTTTCTGGGCTTGAATGTACTGTATGGCACCAATAGGGTAGCTTCAGTTTTGGGGGAAGCCTCTGTGCCAAGAACCTTCACTCCTGTTTTTTTCTTAGGCATGACTTGGGAACATGGAGGATTAGGAAATTTGTTGCTGATTAGAATAACTGGAAGTTTCTTTTCCATTAAGCCTTTATTTCTGTAAGACCACTTTAATGCCTCATTTGTGCTCTTGAAAAACCTGTGTGTAATTTGGTCCTGTTCCAATTTATAAATCAGGACATAACTTTTCTCAAATTGTTCCAGTTTCTCCCTATGCTTTTTTAATGCATCATATTTCAATATTATTTCAGATTTAAATTCATCATAATCCTGAGGAGTATCATAACTGATGCTTTGATCAGTTATGCGTAGTTCTTCCCCTAGTGCATCAGTTGCAGTTTGAAGCATCTCATTTACCGGCACTGTGTTGGTTCTTTCCATCTCTGATGATTCCTGTGTCGCGAAGATTGTTGACTTTACGGTAACAGAGGAATATTTGAATCGTACTTATTAATGCAATTCGATCTATAATACAAGTATATTACAAGCGATAAAGTAAAGGAAAATTATAAATTATATGTAACAGATAAACGTCTATAACAATGAAAAGAACTTACTTCTGTGACAATATCCCTCTGAAATCCCCTTTAATTTTAAATTCTACAGATAACTCTGGTTAGCCTTCAGAATAGCAAACAGAACAGAACAAGACTGACAAATATTCTGAACCTCGACACAGAATATAAACTATGCATGCACGCCCATCGTGGAAATCAGCTATCTCACTGTCGGCAGCTATGATGTTTGTGTCCTCGCGCATGTTGCCTCGCGCATCTTATTAATTCAAACGCCGCCATGTTCCTGGTCAGCGTCTAGCCCACTGTCCTCTAAAAAGTGGTCTAGCGCTGGAAGCGTCAAGGCACGTGTTCTTCAACTTTCGTGCTCGTCTGAACTCAATTTTCGCATAATTTAAGTGGTTTTACGGTCTTCGTCAACCTTAAATGTGATCGCAGGACCAGAAGAGGTAAGCGAAAAAATTGCTGATAGGCACATGTATAACAGTTGATCTTTTAACAGTTTTTGACATGTTTAAAATCGTGGTAAGATCAGTGGCGTAACGGAGGTAATGGGGGCCCTTAGGAGAATTTTGCTCGGGGGCCCCCGACCCCCCTCAGCTTAGACATACGTTTCAAGACTTCAATGGACTGCTGGAGGCTATAGACTCTGAAATCTGAATCAGATAAAAGATTTTACATTTGCTACTGAACCTTCACAATACACATGAAATCACCTATTTGATGAAAGATAAGGAAAATGGAAAACAATAACATGTAGATATTAACACTAACGTGGCATGTGCAAGATCTAGCAAATATACAGAGATAATTCTTATCGTCATGTTGAACCAAAATAATGAATTACTATACAACAGAGCTACTAACATAAATGCTATTTTTACATACTAGGCTGTTAGCAATGAAAAAATACAATGACAATTATATTTCTTTTGAAATATGACATTTAAAATGAACAAGACAAAGTATTTAAGCTACATTTATGTCCACGCGAGACTGCATGACACAGTGTCCACTGTCTGAGAATATGTCCAATAGGCAATATAATAAAACCGAACATTTACACTTTACAATTACAAGCCAAACTGCTTGCACCTACGTGCATTAAGACTTGCAAAACTGTTAATCAATTCCTTCTTATCAATTGATCTGGCCTCGGCATTTTCAATAGACAGAATAGCCAAGTGATCTAGTCTCCCTTGGCTCACTGTGGATCTAAGTTATGTCTTAATGAGCTTTAGTTTGGAAAAGACCGCTCTGCCGATGCCACAGTTGGCGGGATTGAAACGAAGAGAACGAGAAGCTTGTACACCATAGGAAACGACGAAGTGACGCGACTTTCAAGCATCAATTTTATCACATCCAAGACACAGTCTTTTTCTTCAATTTCTTTTCTAAATTCGTTAACAAACGATCTGAGCTCTGATTCCAAGTTTTCGGTAAAATCAGTTGGATACTGACTCAGTATTGCCGATGAAGCTCTTAAAAGGTCTTCCTGAGTAGCCTTTACCATACGTTTAGGAAATAAAATGTCAAACGTGGACGTTACCATGCCTTGATCCTTAAATCTTTGCCGCAGTTACTGTTTCATAAAAGACATTCACTTTAAACGCATGTTCAGGACTATTTATATTTTCGTCATCACACAATTCATCCAAAAACCTCTTGACCTTTCTTTTTCTCTTTTGTTTAAAATGGAGGGCATCATCCCATGATTTGGCCAATGCAGAAGCCGTTAGCACCACAGAGTCCCAAGATTCACGTAGAATTCTTAGTTCTAAAAGAGAGCAGCTTAAGAGCCTTGCAACAACTCAGAGGTCAACTTTAGGAGACTACATTTTACGTGAAGAGGATATTGTTGCACGGAGAATTCGTTCCCAAATAACGATAAATAACACAAATTCATAACCGTCTAATTTTTCCTTAACAACATCTAGCCTCGTCCCTTTCTATTTTATTTGTCGATTATAAAGACAGTCGCGTTAGAATCTTCATAATGTCCCGATATCTGTAGCGGACGGCACGAACTGCATCTATTCAAAGTGAGAGATCCGCGTCCAGCATGAATTCTAAGTTCTTCCCACATATTCAACGATGACCCAAAGAAATTAAATACCTCACGCAATATTAAAAAAAAATTTTCATTCTCCTGTATTGAGCTAACCGCATCATTTATTACTAAATTCAAGTTGTGACAACCACAGTGTACGAATGGAACTGGAGATTGGACCATCTCTTTAATTAAACTTTGCACACCAGTGTGAATCCCGCTCATTACACTAGCTCCATCATACCCTTGACCTCTTAATTTACAAAAAGACAAACTCCTTCGCAGTAGAAGCTATACCCTCTGCCTTTGCACCATTTAATTTAACAAAACCCATGAAACTCTCAACACCCTACAGTCTTCACCCTCAACCTGTACCCACCTAACGACAACGCTCAGTTGGTCCACCCGTGAGATATCACTAGTTGAATCCAAAATAACAGACCAAAATGGTGCATCGTTGATCTTTTTGACAAGTGATGACGTTACCGCATTTGCAAGAAGACTAATTAGCTCATTTTGAATTTTGGCACTGAGATATTTAGTAGCTTTAGCGAGAAGCGAAATAACTTCGGAAAGGACTTCATCATATTGTGCAACCAATGCAACCAATCCCAGAAAGTTTCCCCCTTCACATATTTCGTCAGACACGGCTTCTCGGTGCTCCCTGAAAGCTAAACTTAACGATGCCGAAGTCAAGATGATTGACAGGATTCGTTCCAGGATTTTGACCCAAAACAGTGAATTCCGGCGTATCTCATTCTCGTTTATTTCATCAAGAACTTTTCCAGATTTCCACCCTAGACAGACAGCGGTGCTTCTATGTGCAAAACTGACTTTTCGTGCCGATTAATCTTGGCAGACATATTATGAGTAGAACCCGATACGCCGTTTATCCAACCCTTTTGACTCTCGTAATTCTTGTTTGAACGATCAGCAAATAGCCAACAAACCTCACAGTATGGCTTTTTCAGTTCGTTGGAATAACAAAGCCAGCCTCTTGGAACTGAAATATTATCGACAAATTTGTTGTAATACCTGGCATGGAAATTAGTCACTAATGTTCCTGCTTCATCTCTGTATTCAAAAGGGCCAGATGGTCTACATGGTCCATGGTTTAAAATCTCCCTTTTTAAGGAAGCGTCGTTGATTGTCTCACAAAAGTGGCCGCAGTCTGCTGGATAACGTCTCGACGATTCAAAATCAAACTGAGATCTTTCACCAACAGAATTCAATCTTGAAGATGGATCACTTGAATGGTTGATAGCGACACCATTTTCTGGCACTGCTGCAGTTACAATGTTCTCTTTGTTAAATGGCGCAATTCTATCTTCTTTTTCTGCTGCTTCTTTCTCTTTACTCCGTCTATTATTTTCAGATATTTCAGGATTTTGCTTCCCATAATCTTCATTGCCATCACTGTCACTCGAGGAGGCAGGACAATCACCTTGAAGCCGAGTATCACCTTGACAAATTGTTAATTCATCTTTCTTCTCAATTTGAAGAAAAGAAGATATGTTTCTTGTACTGGATGTAGCAGCTTCGATCCTGCGATTTTTCTCTGCTGTTTTAAATACACCAGAATTATACTTTCGTTTTAAATTTGAGGCCACAAATTAGTATAGGAAATAACATGGTTTGAGAAGAATTAATGAAAAATGGCACGCGTATTTCGCTAAATATTTGTTTTACCGTCTGTAAAAGCTCGAGAAACAACGACGCTGACGTCAGTAACTAAATACCACTAGTAAAAAAAATTATAAGTTAATTTCGATGTCATTAGCCAATCACAAATAAGTAAAATTGATTGAAATTGTATTAACAGCGAAATTACCACAACCAAACTGAATTCCTGGAAAAACAAACGTTCGCCGAACGTTGTGACCGTCGTGTTCTTCAAACATGAAGTACCCCTTGAAGACCGCTGACCAGAGATCGGGCGGCGAATTGGCGCCTGAGATAAACTTATGACATGTACCACGTTATTTAAAATGGCAGCAACAACAGGAGAAATACGAATATCATTGTGAATAAAATGTTAGTGAAAATTACTCCCTTGGTTTATCATGTGATAGGAATCATAGGATATCATTTCTTCTAATTAATTTAAGTTTTTGAAGTCATGACGTCATTATAGATTTATCGGGGCCCCTTTGGGGTCGGGGGCCCTTAGGAGTTGCTCTAACCCTGACCTTAGTCCGTTACGCCACTGGGTAAGATTAACAAGAATTTAGCACATGTTTGAATCCATGGAGCGTTGTCAACACGTTCATACGATATTTGTAAATTGTGGGGTAAATTTCATTTTGTAAGCTTACTGAACAAATACCCCTCGATAGGTTTGAAAAGCTAATTTCAATGTACCAGTTTAGTACTAAAGCATGTTTATGTGTGGTGGAGAAATCGTGAAAAGAACTTTATTAATATTCAAAATGTATTTTATTTTACGTACCCAAAAAAATCTATCAATGTGATTTAGACATTGACATCTAGTAACCCTAGTAACAGATTACAAGCAAACTACAGTAGCAGAAGAATAGTCACATTTTTCCAATGGGTATAGTAATTATAAATGCTGAATCGTAAAATATTTTTTATCTTTTTTACTTACAGTAGATAATTCTCGATTGCCAAACTTCAACACATAATATATTCTCATTCTTACAAACAATTTTAAAACATAAATCTTTGGAAATCCTGAACAACGAGGCTCTGAAAATTTATCAAGTTTTTCCAGAAGATATTTTCCAATTACCGCCTGAGTCATGGCATTTGGGAATTCATTGATGAAAGTATTTTCTAGCCTAGTAATATAATTGACAAAATTGGTTACTGGGACCAGTAATCCACCAAACAATTTATGTGTTGACTTGTATCCCTTAAAATAACAAAATAATCTGGAGCTGTTGTCCAGTTCTGAACTAACAAGATACTTATGGCAATCTTGAAATTTATGCTTTTCAAAACATTTTTTGAGAAGGTAACCAGCTACATATGTTATAGCATTAAAAGGCTAAATAGATCATTTTCAAATGAGTCCAATTTATAGTTGGAATCCTCAATGTTGAAGGATTGAGGGCCTTTTTGTGATGCCTGTGAATTTATATTATAATTTGAACCAACAAGAACAGAGTCCAAATCTTCTGTGCAGTTTCCAGTGGATTGAACTAAGATGTTATGGTAAAATAGCTTCCTGAATGCATTACAGAACTGGATAGGAGTTGGGTTGTTGGCATTACCCCCTTGCTGTCATATAGATCCAAAAAAGTTCTTCAGTGGGTCCTGATTAAGTCGGCGTGTGAAAAGAAATTTGACTGAATATAGGGCTTGAAGATGTTTCCATAATGCCAAAGTTCCATTCAAAGTTAATTTTAACCCTTTTAAGCATTTCAGAATGTTGGTTATATCTTTGTTGGTAGTTGGATCAATGACTCTAAGTGACAAAATGAAGTCAACCATTTCAGAGAGAAATTTCTCATGAGGTGAGTCAGCTGAAATTGGGCGACGGAAAATCTTTGAATCTTTAAAAGATGAGCTGTTTAGACTGTCAAAAATCTGGTCAAATTTAGAGATCATTTCTGCTGCGCCTTAGTCCTGAATTAGTGCTGAACCTTAGTCCATGTAACATGTTAATTCCATTAGAGTTAGCAGTTTTCCCATTTACCTACAGAAATGGATGTAAAATAGGCAATACAAGTTGTTAACCAGACTATTTCATATAATAAAGCACTACATCCTGCATGAAAGTTTCGTTTTTTTCTCAATACTAGACTTCCAACATCTGAGTAGGTCATGTTACCGTACGTCAGTGTTTAAATAGATAGTAAGTCATGTCTTGTTGCATAATAAAACTAGTCTACAGCAACCTTTTCGCAAATATTAACGTGGAAAACAGCCTTCAGTCTCTTGAGGCAAGGATGGTAGGTTTAGAAGAACAGGAAAATAAGCTTTAGGTGCAAAATTTTCATGTGTAATATTTCAGCTCCGATGCGTAAGTTTTTACTAGTTTTGGAGGGTAAACGTTACGCGATGACTTTTTCTTCTTATTGGATATTAAAAAGCTGAAGAATTAAAATCTTTCATTGGTATTAAAGTAAGCAAGGTCAGTTATAGCACGGAACATCTAACTTCAAGCAGGGGAAGTTTTCTGCGAAGAAATCAAAAGTTTTCTGAAAATGCGTAATAATTACCTTCCTTGACTATGTATCATAGGAAATTTGCTGTGTTTTATTTTGAGACTGTACAAAATTATTGGACCAAGAACTGCTCAAAACTGAGATTGATCTGAACAGCATTTGTGTTGTTTCAATTCCAAGTCCACAATCGATTAGAGTCATGGATGGAGTAGCTGGCAGTTGGGGACCACACAGGGGGTGGAACAAAACTCCAGCTTGCAATACTGGTTATTCTGTCATAATTTTACTTTTATTACCAACTAAGAGAAATTCTTAAATCCTTCTGTAATATTTGTAGTGAAGCACTCCAGTTGCAAAATGTTCATTTTGTTCAAAATTTTGTCTAGTAATCCAACTGCAACAGATGATGGCACATACCTTCACCAGTCATGCAGGAGTTTATTTGGTGGTCCTGTAGCACCAAACATTGCTTTTGGTGGCTATAAGGGTAGCAATTATTCAGATGCCAGTGCCCTGGTTGTGTCATTTATCATCAAAAACCACTTGGACGATTCTAAGAATGACAAAGCAAAAGCCTGGGAAAAACAGTTTCTAGAGTACACGAGAAACTACTCTGATCACGATTTGGATGTTGCATGTAGGATTTTATCCAAATGATCCTCCATCTGCACCAGTATCCAGGAAGAACACCATTTTTCTGGGCTTAAATGTACTGTTTGGTACCAATAGGGTAGCTTCAGTTTTGGGGGAAGCCTCTCTGCCAGGACCCATCACTCCTGCTTTTTTCTTACGCATGACTTGGGAACATAGAGAATTAGGAAATTTGTTGCTGATTAGAATAAATGGAAATTTCTTTTCCATTAAGCCTTTATTTCTGTAAGACCACTTTAATGCCTCATTTGTGCTCTTGAAAAACCTGTGTGTAATTTGGTCTTGTTCCAATTTATATTCCCTGAAAATCAGAACACGACTTTTCTCAAATTGTTTCAGTTTCCTCAAATACTTTTTTAATGCATCATATTTCAATTTTATTTCAGATTTAAATGCTTGATAATCCTGAGTAGTATCATTACTGATGCTTAGAATTATGCGTAATTCTTCCCGTAGTGCATCAGTTCTCATTTACCAGTACTGTGTTGGTTCTTTCCATCTCTGGTGGTTTCGTTCTCTGATGATTCCCATCTTGATGTTCTCTGTTACTATCAGTAATAACGTTCTCCAGTTCATTGTAATCCTTGTTGATAAGTTTATTCAATGATTCTCGCTCAAACTTGTACGGCTATAAGACCAGCCTCGTTCCAGTTTTGACTCCGTCACATCTACTTTATCTGGTGAATTTGTACTATCACCAATTCCAAGAAACTTGCTTTGGGTGTTACTGTCCGTATGTGCTGCAATTTGGTTTTTATTAGTGCTCGTGTTTGCATAACCATGAATTGTGGCATGTGCATCTTGAGTGGTATCCAAGGCAGTGCTGTTCATGTCACCACTTACGCCAGTATAATTTTTCATCTGATGTCTTGTTGGAGCCATTTTGTCAGCAGTGTCAGTAATAGTATTAAAATCAATACTTCCATGTTTAAAGTTGTCAGTTTTAAATACAAACTCCATCTGGTTTGCAGCTACAGTCATTTCATTTTCACTGTCATCAGTACAGCAACTGGTATCAACTTGTCCACCTTTATTTACTGCACTAGCTGTGTTTTTAGCCATGCCACCCACAGGAATACTTGCACTGGTAAATTCATCATCGTTCTCAACTGTCTGGCTTTCACAGTCAAGACAATCACCAGAAGTTGTGTTTAGTTCAGGACCAGGTGGCATGCTTGCGTTCTGGAAGCATCCTGTTTCTTGGTTTGGAACTATTAAAAGCTCTTCCTCAAATGGGTTATCCTCGATCGTGCTCGTAATTAAGTCTCTGCTTACACATACATGGCAATTGGACTTCTCACAATTCGACTCCAAGTGACGTTTAAGTAGGTCAAAAATGATAGTGAAACATTTCTTAACAAGATAATTGGTATCTTTGTAAGAGATGGTAGTTATTCTTCTACCGTTGGCATCTTTAAACGTAAGCGTATTTTCGCCTCCCTGTTCCAGTTTAATTTCATACCAATGGTTCGTAATAAAATCTTTGAAACTAGGGTCACGAGCCTCAAAAGTAAAACGCAGCTCCGTTAACGATCGCTTTAGCTTTCCTTGGAACAATTCTTCGTCTTCGTAAGTCTGATCAAAGATCGTAAATAACTGACTGAGTTGACAAATCGCTTGATAAAAGTTTGGTTTATCTGTGTCGGTACTACTTATCCGATTTTTTCGCGATAGAATTGTTAATTAAGAGAGATGAATGAACGTCAAGCCCTATACTCAGAAAACGATTCTGAGCCCAAGACGGGGATCGAACCCGCAACCTTTTGATGACCGGCGAGACGCTCTAACCACTGAGCTACCGAGACTCAGATGGTGAGCTAAGGTGAGCGAAGGTGCAAGTTCGATATATATGTGCGACCTAAGCGGAAGCCACTAGGGGCTCAGAATCGTTTTCTGAGTACAGGGCTTGACGATCATTCATCTCTCTTAAGATACATCCAAGCTCTCACGTTTCTCGAACAAAAAACTGCATCAATCATTACTAATATATAGTGGCTTCCGCTTAGGTCGCACATATATATCGAATTTGCACCTTAGCTCACCATCTGAGTCTCGGTAGCTCAGTGGTTAGAGCGTCTCGCCGGTCATCAGAAGGTTGCGGGTTCGATCCCCGTCTGGGGCTCAGAATCGTTTTCTGAGTACAGGGCTTGACGATCATTTATCTCTCTTAAGATATATCCAAACTATCACGATTCTCAAACAAAAAACTGCAGTAAAATTGTTAATTGTTGCTGCAAATTGTTATTGCGAATTTCTCGTTAGCTTCCATTTCTAGACCAGTTTGAGGGCCACAATTTTATTAGCTTTGGCTATTATGTGCTACCCTCTTTAAATAAAGACTTAAACTACAACTAAACTAGAGTGTGATGTTCTGATGGAACATCTTCCAGGACGCTTTGTTCCTTCGTTCCTGCTCCACTGATCTCCAAAAAAGACTGGATCGAGCAACTTTTCATACTACCATCACAGCATTTTTACCATAGAAGCAGTTCATGCGCGGAGGTAAATCTCACCATTCACCGATACTGAGGTGAATAACTGTTTTAGCATGTACCTCGTATAATTGTTTTCACATATCTATTTTCAAATTTTTAAAACAATTTTAGAACAACGTTTTTATTTTTAACTAAACTAAAGAACTAAACATCCTGCTTAGAAAAACGAAGGCTCTCTCTGCAGGTGCAAAGCTTGGTTGAATATGCAAAAAGCTTCTTGGCCAGTGCTGCCCAATTTAAAAGTGTGTCATTGTGGGAAGTCACTCTTGTTGGCCATTAGTACACCATCAGCTGCAGCAAGATATGCAGGTAGCTCTTGAGCCAAACTGGCAATTGTGTTGTATTTTTGGGAAATGGAAAATTTGTAAATTCTTCCAGTGAGGAGTAGCTGTTGGATTAAGAGTTTTCACTTGTACAAAACACAGTCGTGTGCAGCCTTAAAAGCAATAACTATAATATGAAATTGCACACTGAACTTCTATTGGTAGAAATTAAGTCCTGGATTTCTGGTTTGATACAAGCAAAGCTTTTCCCTGTGCCATTAGACCACAGCATTACCATCAACAATTTCTTGACCAGCAGCTGTGGTATCAGGGTAATGTCCAACAGCTAGGTAGTCTGTAGTGTAGCACTAACAAAATGTACATCAGCATCAACAAAAGCAGTCAACTCCTAGCGTAGATCTTGAGCATCTTCGCAATCGTCAAATACCTCTAAAAGATATCGACGATGTGCTGGAGGATATTTTCTGGTTATCCCGAACAAAGTGCTCTTGGGCGTCAATGAATTGTAAAATTGAAAATAGCTGCTGTTCAGTTTGTGGTTGAAGACAAGAGTACACATTATTTGCATGATCAATACATGTCTACAATAGTATTAGTATAACTATTAAAATTCAACCAGTTCTAAGATTTAAAACTAAGAGTTACGTTGTGTGTATTTCACTACTTGTATCTCTGATGAGCTCAATTGCTGCTCAAAAGTTGCTCTGGGAGGCAAAAGTGGCTTGGGGTTGCTCGCAGTGAAAAAAAAACGTTACTCAATTAAGACTCAAAAAGTTGCCGAGCACAGTCTATAAAGCCCCAGGGTAATGCAAGTCTTCTGAGGTCGTAGCTTTTTCTTGGTGAGCCGGAGTCATACCGATTAGTGACCCCTGTTTACCGGGTGACCTCGCCATTCAACTGTTAGCAACCAATGACCTTTAAAGGGCTGCTATTAGAATTTATGTTAGGGTTATAGTATTTATACTTTCAAGCCTTGTAATCACCACGTTCTGTAAACTGAAGATGGCATATGTCACGCCGAAACATGCTTTTTTAAAAATTTTCTCGTGTTTGTCAAATTCACGGTCTACTTTAGCTATTATGCGACAGTTCTAGGAAGTCATGTAACTCCCAGGTCACCTCGGGGTCCCTTATCTCTGGGAGTTGCATATCTCTCTTACAATTCCAAGTTCCCTTAACGATTGCACATTAACTATGGTTCTATTTTCAGAATCGTCCTCAGGGTAACATGAAAAGAATATTTCATTGATCAAGTTATGAAATATTCCGTCTGTGGTTCGAATATTTGCGGGATTTTTTGTTATTATTTCGAGCCTGTTGGATCACATTGCAGTTTTCAACCTCTTGTCTTGCCAAGCAGTCAATTACGCAACATTTCAATTACACAAAATGAATCTAAACAATTTGCTGATGGGGTTGATAACGAATAATCTTGAGTTGTTTGAATAAAAATTTACTTTTCTGTTGCGTCTACCTTGCCGAAGGTTTCTCGATAACGATAGATTTGCCACACAAGGAAATCTCCTCCGTCTCGTGATTATCGTTCAGGGAACTCGATATCATCCGATGTCACCAAACAGGTTTATTTAACATCAGCTCATATTTTTTGACCAATCAAACCTCGTCATTATTACTTCCCAACCAATCAAATTCGTTGTCAAACGCTAAACGACGTGAAGGTGTTTCTCGTACATTCGTGCTTGTGTTCTCATGTTATTTGTCTGTGGACATTCGTTCGTCCTGTCTGAACAGAATTGAAGTAGTCAATACCTTTTCCTACTTACCTTAGCGACTGTATAGGATGAACGTTCCAGTTGTCCTGTCTTTGGTGTCGTTTCTTCTGGGTTCTTCGATATTTCGTCCGGCTACGGTAACGTGAAGTTAGTTACTCAATATTTTGTGGAAGGACCTTGTTGACATGTCGTTTTTCTTTTGATTAGGCATCCTCGAACTACACTAGAGAGAAGGGTTACTGTATGTGGTATGGTGAATGTGCAATCAGTAAGTTTACTCGAAAACCTCTCAACTGCTTCTACAATGGAAAAGCGAAAAATATAACCAATGAAAAATCAAGTGATATTCTTTACAAGATATGTCCCGAGCTTGTGGAACGCGATCGAGGTGTTTGCTGTGATTATAAGCAGATCGTTACCCTCGAAAAGGGTCTACAAAGCGCTGAACAAATGATGGCTCGATGCCCTGCGTGCTGGAAGAACTTTCGACAGCTATATTGTCAGATGACATGCGGCCCGGATAATTCACTTTACATCAATGCAACTACTTTTTTCAATAAGACAGCCATATACAGCATCGAGTATTACGTCGATCGTTCTTTCAGGGATGGTCTTTACAATTCATGTAAAGATGTGATCTTTCCGAGCAGTAATCAGAAAATTATGAATTTCCTCTGTGGAAGACCTGCTGACAAGTGTTCCCCAATGCTGTTCCTAAAGTTTATGGGCGACCCCCGAAAAAACGGACGTCAGTCACCCTTTTTAATCACCTATCCTCCAAATTCTTCTGGTCATCCATATATTAAAGCAATGAATGTGCCCATCAGGTTGTGCAATGAGACAGTTCATGAACCTTACACCAATTCTACTCATGATAAATGCAGTTGTCAGGACTGTTTGATATCTTGTGAACCTTTGCCACCATACATACCCCCAAAGAAATGGGAGCTGGATATTGGTGATATCCACTTCAATATCATTAGCTTTGTAACCCTCCTTCTGTACCTGGCTTTTCTTGTTATTTTCATTGCTGGTAGTATACTTCACTTTTACTTATCAAGTGAATGGCAACAGTTTGGATTTGAGAGTTGTCATGGCTACCCCATGGCTAAAGATTATCGACAAACAAAGGATTCCCTGAGCGCATTGGCAAGGACTGGGAAGAAAATGGATCAAGTGATCAAATTGTATTTTACAAGATGGGGAAGCTTTTGTTGTAACCATGCATTGCTAGTTGTTCTCTGTTCCATAATCGTTGTGGTTGTATGTGGTGTTGGGTTGATCAAGTTTACTGTTGTCACTGATCCAGTTAAGCTTTGGTCATCACCAGACAGTGAAGCAAGAAAAGAGAAGGATATATATGACAGCAACTTTTCTCCCTTTTATCGTACTGCTCAGATTATTTTTACAGTTAAACCTGGAAGTAACTACAGTAAGAATTCATGCTATCAGCCAGCTTTGGATAATTATTGCCTACTAACTGGACCTATTTTAAGGAAACAATTTTTGTTAAAGGTAAGGTTTACCTGATGCATACTGTGTATATCAATAGGTACAAACTGGTAGACAACAGTGAATAACAAAATTATTGGAAATTAGTGGATATGAATCAATAACTTATTTTGTAACTTTCCTTTGGAAACGACACTGGTTATGAAGAAAGTCTTAATCAAGAGAATGCATAAGATTGAGAGTATCTTTGGTGATTCTATAACACTTTTCTATATTATAACTCCTTTGGTAAGAATACAGGTTATGAAGAAAGTCTCAATCTAAAGAATGCATAACATTGAGAGTTCCTTTAATGATTTAATTAATGATTGAGAGTTCCTTTAATAATTTAATGATTTCAGTGATCAAAATACCAGGTGGGAATCAAAGTCTAGTAATGAAGATTATTGCCCAGCAAATAATTTTCAGGAAGCCCGTATTGTAAATAAACACATCAGGATACTTTGGAGAATACTTTTATAAGGAACTAATGTTTCATCACTTTACAAGCAACACCATCAGAGTGTCTGTTTACGTGAACATTTTTCGGGTTAAATAACCTACATGATTACAAAAATAGAGATGAGACAAGGAGAAAATAATAAATGAGGTGTTAAAACAAGGATTAAGGTGAAAAAAAAGAAAAAAAATCTTAAAAAAAAAAATCTCATGTTTTGATTTTTTCTCTTTTTTTCCTTCACCTTAATCCCTGTTTTGACACCTCATTTATTATTCTCTCCTTGTCTCATCTCTATTTTTGTAACCGTGTAAGTTATTTAAGCCAAAAATTTTCATGTAAACAGACACTCTGATGATATAACTTGTTTAGTGATGAAACATTAGTTCCTTATTAAAGTATTCTCCAAAGTATCCTGATGTGTTTATTTACAATATAGGCTTCCTGAAAATTATTTGCTGGGCAATAATCTTCATTACTAGACTTCATTTCATGTTGATTGTAAGTCTTGGCATACACAGTTTCGTTCACTATGACTTATCTTTCAGGTCTTAGATGTTCAAAACCATTTGACGAAAATGTCAGTAGAATTTCATGATTCTACCAAGAACTCATCACACATCACCCTAGAAGATATTTGTGTTAAACCTCTTTCCCCATATAACAACAATTGCACAATCATGAGTCCCCTTCAGTACTGGCAGAATGATGCGAAGAAGTTGAATGTTTGTATTGGTATTATAAGCCCTGATTGCTCTTTCAATGATGTCAATGTATCATGGGGAGACCATCTTATAGCCTGTGCCAAGTAAGTTTCCAACTTCATTGTGAATATGTTTATTATGTCAACATTATGGATGTTGTATAACTATCATCAGTGTAACAAGCTGGAATAGTTGCGAGTAGTTTGCAAAATTTTTGTGATGCTTAAATTCCCAGAGAATATGTCTGAACTATATTAACCCTTTGACACCCAAGGCTCATCCCTGTGATGAGTAAGATTGTCTGTATTAGCTAGTGTGAAATACTAAAGTGAGCCCTTTCCCCTGAATGGGTGTATAAACCTTTGAATACTAAGTCTCTCTTACTCAGCTGTTTTATTGTATTTAATGGTGTACTTGTTGACCTGGTTTTTAAGTCAACATCCCAAATTTTAAGCCAAAACATATGAATTTTCATTTGCTCTGAGTACCAATTGTCTGCCTTAATTTACATAGATACAAAGCTTACACTGATACTATACAAATCTTTTTAATCAGGAATTATTTAAAAGAACAATCAAAAGTTTTGAAACCTAAAATTCAGATTTTACATGAACCTTAGTTGATGCAGTACTTTGGAGATCATTTTTCTTTGAAAAAATAGCATTAAAATCCTTCAAACTCCTATAACTGTCATTAATTTCATCTTCTACCTAAGTAATTTGCAAGCTGTTGTTTGAACTTAGGCCAGGAGTACTTCTTTTCACAATTGGTATATTTACCTTTTAGTGATGTTCTTATTTCCTTGAGTTGTATCTGTCAGTATTGAACCAACTTTTTGTTGACACCAACCTTACAGCCCGCAGCAAAAGTTGTTTGATTTTACAGCAAATTAAACAACTTCTGATTTACATTTTACTTCGTAGTTTTTTTTTCTTTACCTAGCATGTTAACAATACAAGGTCCTGGAAAAAAACACTTTGCATTGAGCTCTGACCACTAGTTTTTCCATGCATGTTTCACATTGTTTCATTCATGAGTTTTATTACCCAGCATACAGCATCTGTGGAGGTCTGATTTTGACATGTTTTCAGGTCCAAGAAAGTCATTTTATATGCCACAAAATACAGTACATGTAACTTATGTCTTCTTGATGGTTAAAGCATCTTACCAACCATGAAAAGTATTGGTTAGATCCCTTCTGAGGTTGTGAAACAATTTCTAAGAATTTGAGCTGTGTGAACATCAGCATAATTACAGGTCCTTACCTTCATTATATCAAAGGAAATTTGCTGTGTTTTATTTTGAGCAGCTACAGAATTATTGGACCAAGAACTGCTCAAAACTGAGATTGATCTGAACAGCATTTGTGTTGTTTCAATTCCAAATCCACAATCGATTAGGGTCATGGAGGGAGTAGCTGGCAGTTGGGGACCACATAGGGGGTGGAACAAAACTCCAGCTTGTAATACTGGTTATTCTGTCATGATTTTACTTTTACAGTCAACTCTCGCCTTATGGACACCCCGCTATTAGGGACACCCTGTTATTACGGACACCCCGTTATTACGGACACCCCATTATTACAGACAGATAGTAAATCCTCGGCTGAAACTACTATGAAATGTATTGAAATAACTCTCGCTATTACGGACTCTCGCTATTACAGAATTGCGGACACTTCTTGCGGTCCCAAACTAACATTTGTATAGTTTTACTCTTGTTACAACGGACACCTGCTGTTTGTCAAAGGCAGTTCTTTTAATATTCTGTTCGTCGTTACTTCTGTCGACAAAAATGACAGACAAAATATAAGCGTGTCTTTCAATACAACCAAGATGTATGTTGCGATCTTCAAAGTTCTTCCGCTCAGTTTACATTACTTTCGAGGCTTTTCACTTTGTTATGCTATTTCAATGCTCTTGACAGACTTGCGCTTTTGTGTAGACTATGTAGTGGCTATTCCTTCGTGTTTGTCTCGCAAGGACTGCCTGGCTATATCACTACCAATAATGAGTTTGTCAAGTCTTGTCAAATATCTATGTTCACCATAAAACTTGTAAAGAACGGGAATCTCTAAACCCAGGCCAGCTCATCTGTTTACCCTCTTTCCACAAATGACAGCTTCTCCTCTGTGATTTACTCTTTTCAAAAATGAAGAAACAATTTTGGACAGTCCTAAAGGGATATGCCCCACAACTTGTCCGTTATTTTCTGTTATGGCCACAACATGTACATCTTTGGCATTTTCCAGTTCACATTGAAGCACAAGAGTCATGTCAATTTCAGGCTGAAATTTGTCTTTGTAAGCATGGTGGCCTCTCAACCAAGAATAAGACTTTTATTCTTCACACTTTTCTTGACTTGCCATGAATTTGTTAGTATTTGTCAGTATTTGTCTAAAACAGGATTACTAACTTCGCATAAGTCCACTGAGTTTTGTTATGTTATTGTAGCTTTACAGTGAAGGAAAAGGCAATTGACACTGATTCATGTTACAATTTGATTTTTGGTTTGGTTATATAATATTTTTTTCTCAATACAAATTTTTGATTTGTATTTTAATTTGTATTTTGTATTTATATATCACAGTAAATGTTAACTAGAAACTGAAAGAAGCTGGACATTTAAAAATAAAAAAGCAGTAATACATAATAAAGATATTTTACAGCCTGACTATGGGTCATTTTTCTCGCACCCCACTGTTGCGGACACTCGCTATTACGGACACCAAATGACAGTCCCCAGGGTGTCCGCAATAACGAGAGTTGACTGTATTACCAACTAAGAGAAATTCTTCTGTAATATTTGTAGTGAAGCACTCCAGTTGCAAAATGTTCATTTTGTTCAAAATTTTGTCTAGTAATCCAACTGCAACAGATGATGACACATACCTTCACCAGTCATGCAGGAGTTTATTTGGTGGTCCTGTAGCACCAAACATTGCTTTTGGTGGCTATAAGGGTAGCAATTATTCAGATGCCAGTGCCCTGGTTGTGACATTTATCATCAAAAACCATTTGGACGATTCTAAGAATGACAAGGCAAAAGCTTGGGAAAAACAGTTTCTTGAGTACATGAGAAACTACTCTCACTCTGATCATGATTTGGACGTTGCATATATGGCAGAGAGATCTGTTGAGGATGAAATTAAACGAGAAAGCAATGCTGATTTGAAAACGATTATTGTGAGCTATCTGATCATGTTCTTTTATGTAACCTTTGCCCTTGGTGAAGTGACTGAGTGTGACCGTCTAATGGTATGTACACAGTGGTTATAGAATATCAATTTTATAAAATAACATTGCAGAAATGTGCATGATGAAATGCTCAAACCTTGTGATGCTTGTTTCCTTTGATAGATTGACTCAAAGATCACCCTGGCTTTGTGTGGTATCTTGATTGTCATTTCATCTGTTATCTGTTCCTTGGGTATATTTAGCTATGCCAATGAGCCTGCGACACTCATCATCTTGGAAGTTGTTCCTTTTCTGGTTTTGGCAGTTGGTGTAGATAACATTTTCATTCTTGTGCAGACATTCCAACGGGATGTTCCACAACCAGGGGAAACCATTTCAAACCAAATAGGCCGAGTGCTTGGTGAAATTGCCCCAAGCATGTTACTTACCTCAACATCTGAAGCAGTAGCTTTTGCATTTGGTGAGATTTAAATTGTTTTATTCATGTTTTGCAAAGTGTAGATCTATGTTATAGTGACTTAAACTACAGTTTAAACATTATAAAATATTTATAAATTGTTTGCTTGAACAGGTGTTTAGGAAACTTGATGGTTAAGTTTATGAAGAGGTTTTCAGAAGAAAGAGATTATGAAACCATGCAATTAATAGCTAGAACGACTACCAGCTGACAACATTGACAAGTAGAGCCAGAAACATTCTCTGACAAACGTATAGTGAACACAATTATTTCATTTGATAAAAATGATCACAATAATATTTGACTTTGGATTATTGTGTATTATTATTTTCATTATTTATAACCTTGATCATTTTCATCTTGCTCAAAAGCTCAAATAATTGTTTACAAGATGTAGTTCATCAGAGTATTTTTCTCATAATGAATTTTGGCAGAGGGGAACAATTAAGTCTTTCATCTGCATTACTGGTAATCTTAACTGTTGTTGCACCTGATAAGCTTCACTTAATACTCCCTTATTTGGTATTTCGAATGTTCAGTCAGAAAATATATATACTCAATGGGAAGTGTGTGTATAATATATAGAGTACTTTACTGGGAAATATTCAACAAATGATTGATGAAAACAAGTGAGATTGCTCACTTTACCCATTAAGGAGCAAGGAGACACTTTAATGTTTTACTCTGGCTAATGCCAGGTGATTTTACTTATCCAAGGGATGAGCCCAGCCCACTGATGGGTTAAATCAATGAGAATTGAAACCCAGATGTGAAAGCACTTCCTGTAGTGTCATTTTTATCGTTATTTTTTTTATAGAATTTAAGTTTACCGTACACAACTTCCCTTTTTTAGGTGCATTATCATCTATGCCTGCAGTGAAAGTGTTTTCACTCTATGCTTCTGTTGCTGTATTCTGTAATTTTCTATTACAAGTGACTTGCTTTGTGGCTCTTCTTTCTCTGGATGCTGAACGACATAGGGTATTTACTCTATACTTTATTAACTCTGTTCATAAAATAACTCACTTCTCAATATACAAGCTCTGAATAGCAGCTGCTAAGTTTCCTTGTGTGTACTATATTTTCCCCAAAGAGCTTTTGCAAAGGGTAATTCACAAGTTAAACTTTGAGGATGATACAATTAACTCTTTAGATGTATGCCTTTTGAAAATGTTCATGTATCTCATGGTATATTAATTTATGTGTATGGTGTTTGTTGGGCCAATTCATTTTACAGTCGAACCTCGATTATCTGGACTGGGCGGGACTGGGGCAAATAGTCTGAATAATCGAGAGTCTGGATAATCGAATCAGAATTCAGCTGAAAGCACTTCACTTACAATACGTGCGAGCACTTAGTACGCTCACTCTTCTAAAGGAAAACAAACTGGTTTAAAATACACTTGTCAACGCTTAGATTGCAAAAAAAAAAAGAAATAATAATAATGATAATTTTGATGGATCTTCATTGTGACTTATTAATATTCATGAAAAATTTGGGACCAGAGAAAAAGTCTGGATGATCGAGAAGTCCGGATAATCGAGGTCCAGATGATTGAGTTTCAACTGTACTTTCTTGGATATTGAAAAATTGCTGCTTGAGCTTGCACAGTGGTATCTTGATTTGATTTGCTTGTGTTGTCATTACAGGTGTACTTTGCTGGTGTGCTATACTGTAATATCCAGGTGTACTTTATGATACAATTATGGTGTACTATACTGACCTGCTGTGCTGTACTAGTGCAAAATACTGAACTATACAAGTGAACTATACTGTACTGTACAAATAAACTGTACTGTAGTATACTGTACATGAGTACTATACTTGTGCTGTACTGTACTTGTGCACAATTATGTACTATACAAGTGAACTATATTGTATTATACATGTGGACTATACTTGTGTACAGTACCTTTTTGTTCATAATTAACAGGTCTACTATACTTGTGTACCATTCTATACAAATGTACTATGCATAATTACAGGATTACCATAGTGGTGTACTATGCTGTAGTATAAAAACGTACTATACTGTGCTTTACTTTTGTTATAGAACAACCGCTTGGACGTTTGCTGTTGTATACAGATGCCCAAGATATCTAAAAACCCCAACAGGCATAGTCTTCTCTATCAATTCTTTGGGAACATCCTATCACCAATACTTCTATCAAAGTATGCACGACCAGCTGTGGTGAGTTTTGCCGAAATGGTACACAAACCAGCTGGATTTGCAAATCCAGCTATGAACCAAAAAACCTTATAGTATTGTTGACTAAGGTTTTTCAATGAACTTTACCTGTTAATGAAATTTCGCAGAAGAGGATACATTAATGTCAAACGAAACATTACTATGGATAAGTTGTTGCTCTTATTCACGATTCCTAAGGTCTTCACTACGAGTGTCCGAAAAATTATTTACTGGACTACAGTTTTCCTCACAAGACCATGAATTTTTGTAAATTTATGGTAGATAGCATTCAGATGTAATATTTGATTCCCTATGTCCTTAACTCTTAAACTACAAATCGGGCTGTATACGACCTTGCGTTTGTTGTTCGGCTTTTCTACTATACCAAATCGGTAAATCAAGCGACCAAGTTCAATTTTCAAATCTTTTGGTTATAACATTGCTTAAAAAACGATCAAACAAACAAGCAAAAGAAGCCTCCCGTCTGCTCGTCCCCCTACCTCCCTCAAGAGGACGGAGAGTCCCACCCACACCGGTCCCCCCGTGCATGGGCTGCAAGATTTGGGGTACGTAACTTTTTTGTATACACTCGCAGGATAGTCCGCTGCCTTTCGTGTGGGACATTTTTCACGGGATTCTATGCAGATATTAAGCGTGATCGCATACTAGGTAGTCCAACCTAAAACGTCACTACATTACACCGTTACCTGATCTCGAAAGTCGCTGTACACCATGGTTTCCACCTTAGTGGATTGCTGACCCTAGCTGATATGACTTTCATCTAGGTTGTGTTTTTTTCTGGATTACTTGCCCTGGGTATCATGTGCATCCCGAGCATTCAGATTGGTTTGGATCAATCCCTTTCAATGCCAAAGGTAAATTTTTATTTGTTAACTGACGTTGGAATGCGCCGAGCCAGTGCTTATTTTACCCCTTGTGTACTAATTCCGATTGTTCACCTCAAAGGGTTCTTACATGATCAAGTACTTCAAGAGCCAAAGAGAGTATATGAAAGTTGGCCCTCCCGTCTATTTTGTCCTGAACAACCCAAAATACCTCTACCAAGTCACGGAATTCCAGAATAAGGTCTGTGGTTCCTCGGGATGTGACAACGATTCTCTTGTACAACTCGCTTACAACGCCTTCAGGAGGTCTGAACAGTAAGTGAAAGAATGCTAATTCAGTTTCAGAATAGAAGTATATTATTGTGCACGGCTGTTGGGCGTGTCAGGTAAAGCGAGGGGTCGCCCCTTGAACAATGGAGTGTTGCTGTCCACTAACTGAAAAAAAAAACATTCTCAGAGTTATCTGGGCTGGTGTGTTTTTAGTTGATTTTTGGTCAGAAATGACTGGAAATGCTTTCCAACGAACAGATTCTCATTAAATTTTCAAGAATTACTGGTCGCTTCCCAGCCCCCAAAAAGGATTTTGTTGAGAGGTTAAAGAGTCCTTTGGTGAAGGAAGTTAATAATGGCTCAATTGCATTGTTTGGAGTCACTGAGGTCGAGGACTAAGAAATTGTGCAACAGTGAACTCTAAAAAGACTGGAGCGATACCTAGTTATGTCTGGCCTTACAACTGAGTGAAGCCAACATGGGGGTAGCCATGTGGGTCAAAAACGCGCGTGGGAAAATATTGTACTGAACTTTTATTTTTCATGGACAGTTAATTCTAACAAATATGCAGTCCCAACGACATTGTCTTCCACTTTACTAAGGACAAAAAACAAAACTGGCAAAAAATCCGAAATTTGAGTGAAGTTTTTCACAATAGGTTGCGTGTTTTATCGCGTAGAGGACTGGGATGACCTGCAAATTGACCCACATGTCAGCCCCCATGATGGCTTCAAAATACAGTTTGCAGGTTTTGTTCCAGTCTTTTTACAGTTCAATGTTGTGCAATACCTAGTAAACCGTAATGTTGTCTAACTTTGCTGTCAAATAATAAAGTTCAAATACGGGCAAGTTCGTCAAACTTTCCAAGAGTTCTCTCCAAGCCTGTTTAAAAGCGCGGACCGAAATTCTCTCAAGCAATTGGCGATGAAGTAAAGACTTTAGCTTACGCGCTTGTTCCACAACGACCAACACAATCATGTACCCTCCATGAGTTTATCACTTTTCACCGTGAAATTTTTAATAAGGTTTACAGTAAATCCCATTTCGTTCAACTAGCATACCTCTCGTTAAGTCTTCGCTCGGGATTACACCGAGGATTCATAATTCGTGTATGACCAGATAAGGTTGACTTACGGGACGTTTAGGCAGGACTTAAACACCTGCCCATGTGTCGCTTGCAAGAAGGTACTAGAAACTAAAGAAAGAAGTGTCAGTCCCGATACCCTGAAGTGAACTGCTTGAGTTCTCGGGCAATTTAAAATAGATCTGTTATCTCATTATTGTATGTCGTTGGCTTTGTAGTACAAAAATTGGTATGCCGTTATCATCTTGGTTGGATGATTATTTCAGTTGGGCAAATCCTGCTGGGAAGTATCCGTGCTGTCGTATACTGGACTACACTGACAAAAATGGCACCAAAGTGCCAGCCAAAAATGGCACATTTTGCAATGCTTCAAGTAAGTGCATCCAATGACTTTGTTAAAAAAGAAGATAGTAACTAACCGCCTCATGAACTAAGGACTAGTTTTACGTTACTATTGATAGTAGATGACTGACCAGGTCATTGACATTATGAAAAGGGACAGGCTGTGAAGGTTGTGGTGTGGGGGTCATCACCGTATCCAATGACTTGACGAATGTGGAAGGTGATGTAATCACACAAAAGCGCTTCTATATCGTTTATTTAGTTGTTTTTTTTTCATCATCAGCGGTGAAATAAAACATCCAAAACTGTGTTTCATTTAATTTCATTTTCTTTTTTTCATTATTTTATAAAAATGTTGTTGTCTTCATCTGTTTGCAGTGACGCAAAATTACTACCATTGCCATTCATGTTTGAGGTCCACTCAAGTTGGCAAGCGTCCTGACCCAGCTCAATTTGGCAAATACCTACCATACTTCTTGAAAGACAATCCAGAAATTAATTGCACAAAGGGGTAAGCATTAGAAAAAAATTCGCCTTCATAGGATGAATACGTTGTTAGATTCTTGTTAGATTCTTAACATGATGAGCTCGCAGATAATAATTTTAAAGTAATCTT
Source organism: Heliopora coerulea (assembly GCA_030142905.1). NCBI lineage: Eukaryota > Metazoa > Cnidaria > Anthozoa > Scleralcyonacea > Helioporidae > Heliopora > Heliopora coerulea. The sequence goes on along the minus strand of JASJOG010000068.1, from coordinate 1,336,905 downwards.
AATTCATGTTATGGATACCATTTTGCAATGGAATCCGAATTCAATCCAGCGCGGATTTAACGGAAAATTTGTGAATTATCACAGCACTTCTTTCTACTTGTTGCGTCAAACTTTGTTGCGCTTGTGTCGAGAATGTTGGTCAGACTGGCGTATTGTAGCTTCCGTCCTTAGTGTTGTTTAGATATTCCGTGCAATTTTTAAAACAAATTTAGTCGTTAAACTCCCGTGCAATAAATAAGTAAAATTCGGAACACGTTGCCAAAATGAGTGATAGCGTACTGACATTTCCCACTTACTTTATTTTGATGTTGATATTCGCTTTGATTTGTTTCCTTTGTCAGTGGTCACGCGGCTTATGGATCTGCAGTTATATTAAATCCGAACACTAGTACAACTCCAGTTAAGAGTGAGTTCTCTTGTATTCTGTTTACTTTTGCTGTAGCTTTGAGCCGTTTCAGCGGTGGTTATGTTCCTAAGTAGATGTGGTGGTTGGTGCTGTAATCGGTGTTTTGTGTTGCTCTCTGTTCTCGCTTTCTTCCTTTGTCTAGTGGTGAAGCGACAGATGCCAGGCACGTGCTAGTCATGCTGCACGTGATGGGTTGCTGGGCTTAGTTTGGATAAACAGACTGTGAACATCTACGTGTACAGGGTGATACACTGTTTGCCAACAGATTGTAAACATACAGTGGTACCTGTTTTGAGAGACCACTGTTATGAACGACCACCTCTTTTGAAAGACCACTTTTTCAAGCACCAACATTCAGTAATACATTTTTGCCTTTGAAGAGCGACCACCTGTAAAACGCGACCCGCGACCAGGGTATTTGATCGAAAATGAAATAAATTTACCTGCTACGAGCGACCGCCCTGAGTTTCGTCAGTACAGAATTTAGTGGGACAGTTTCGATCCTTTCTTCCAGTTAAACCCGACGAGCACCAATTTATCTTAGCCAATATAGCCATGTTAACATGATTGTGTTTAGTTAACTCTTTGGACAGTAGCGTGATCACTACTCCTTAAAACCCTGGCTTTTTACTTACGTACCATGCATGTTCTTGTATATTGATGTCTTGTGTATACTTAACATGTGTATTAATACTGTATTGGTGATCATTCACGGCCAACCTTTGATGAGAGACCACCTGTCTTAAGAGACCACTTTTTTATGAACCAAGGGGCGGTCTCTCAAAACAGGTACCACTATATTTTCATACGGTGATACACAATGTTCATTGGCCCTTATAATCCAGTGGATTGGGTCTGGGGTAGTCTTACTCCTTTGAGAAACGGAAACTTCAGTTAAAGAAACAAAGTTATGTCCTTGCATTGGGATTGCAAGTGCATAACCGTGGTAATTTATTCAACTTGAAGGGATTATTTCACGAATTAACCATGAAATATTCTCTTCATGGTATTCAACTTTATGACTGCCTTCTTCACTTCCTTCCACATGTTCTTCATCGCTGCCTGCTTTGTTTCTGCTCACTGCTGGTTTACAAGTTCAACGATTTTAATAGTTCATTTATATTACCATATCCCCGCTCGTCACTTCGTAACAAGTTACATTTACATTAATTTCCTTTCCGCAGTTTCTTATTTTATGGGTTACCACACCGTTCTCAAGAATTCGGCGGACTTCACTGATGCCCTAAAGAACGCAAGGAAACTGGCTTGGGAAATGTTGAAGAAGACCGGCAGCCATGTTTTTCCATATAGGTTAGTTACCAGTCATAATGGTGCTGAAAGTTCAACTGTGAACTTGTATGGTGACTGATGTAGGAAACTACAAAGAATTTTGAATAGTTCACCTGATGAAAGATGATAAACCCATGAATTCATCATCTTACTCGGTTTACTTTCCAGCATTGTCTGTTACGCGTTTCCTACATCTAAGCGTGATTTTTCTAACGGCTTAAAACTAAGTTCGTTATGTTGTGTTGTTTTTTTTCAGTTTGTTTTATGTGTACTACGAACAATATCTTACCATTGTCAGAGATTCTTTGGTCAATCTTCTGGTCTGTCTTGGTAAGTTGGTATTCCTAACTGAAGTAACAATCACCTGGCTATGGATCTTGACAGTCTGCGATACGAACTGACTGCTTGATGTGTCATAATCACAGATAAAATGTCGATTAACTTAGTGTTTGTAATCCAAAACTTAACCGTGATGCAGTTTTGTTATGCCGGTAGTGGGTTACTTCCTGCCTTAGAAAGTTGCTTTGATCAAAACATGAAATTATACCGGGCATTTATCCTCGTTGTCAATCAAGGAAAGCTAGAAGTATATTTTTGAGAGAAATGCCTTCGCGAGGGATTTCGCTCCAAAATATTCTTACATATGAACATGTTTAGCTAATTTATCGATATATTTTCTTATTTTTCTTTTCCCAAGCATCGATATTCGTAATGACATTCCTGCTTATGGGGTTCCAAATACGTACTGCTTTCATCGTGACATTCACCGTCGCTATGATTATCACAGACCTCATGGGCTTGATGTATTTCTGGGACATCTCCCTCAATGCCATATCATTGGTAAATCTCGTCATGGTAAGTCCGAAGAAATATTTAAGTTTATTATCCGGTCTGTACGCAAAATGGTGCACGCCTATTGGCTGCCTAGCCGGGCTATCAATTTTTCGGCGGGAAAATTTTTAAGTTGAAATGAAGACAAAGAAACCACATTCAGGTACGTTTTACTAAAGATTAACCACAACAAGCTGCTAAAGACATGGTTAAAACTAGATGAATAGATACAAAAAACACGAAGTAATGGGTAAAAACATACCAGGAAACCGTAGCCGCTACGTCGCAAACAAAAAGTTCGCTGAAAGTGATGAAGGAAGGAACCAAAAACCAAATAATAAATTCTTTATCAACCTCGTTTGTTCAGTCTGTATGGGAAAGTATTTGCATAAGGATTTTGTACGACCTCGCTCCTTCGTCGCTCTGTCGCATGAGAACCTCAGACAAGTCCCGTACAGACCTCATACTCGTTTGATAAGTAGTCATTACAGCAACAAAGGCGAGTTACAAACCGAACTTGTATTTTCCTACTAGTAACCAATCCTTTTCGTTTTCAGTGGCATTTAGCTCAAGGTTTTAGTCCATCCGATTAAAAATCACATTGTCTTCGTTTATTTGTCCGTTTGCTTTTTTTTTTTCCTATTGGCTGGTTTGTTTGCTTGATTGTTTATTAGTTTGTTTTCTCCTTTATTTGTCGTTTGTTGTTTGATTCATTGGTTTGTGTATCGATTCATTCGTTCACCCAGTCGTTGATTCTTTTATTCGTTCATTTTCTTCGTTCTTACCGTTATGCTGCAAACAATTTTTTTCTCCATCCTGTAGGCTGTTGGGATATCTGTGGAATTTTGCTCGCACGTCGCGAGACACTTTACCGTTACTCCTGGCCGAGATAGGATCGAACGAGCCAAGCTGGCGTTGGCCCACATTGGCAGTTCTGTAAGTATCGCGTTTGGCGAGCTACGTATTGGAAGATTTCTCGTGAATTAGTATCTTCTTACCTATATCAGGACTGAAATATCACCAGAAACACATGTCAATGGTCCCTGACATAATTCGTTGACGTGAATCTCGTTCCTTGATGGCAATGCATTGTCATATAAGACGCGTTACTTTCAAACATTCTGGTTACATTCTGTTATACTTGGTGTCCGTGCGCCCTGCTGAGTGGTATTTCTGTTCTCTCTTTACTTGACTATAGGTGTTCAGCGGAATTACGCTCACTAAATTTGGAGGCATTATTGTACTGGCGTTTTCTCATTCTCAGATATTCGAGGTAACGTAAATGTTCAACTTCAGTTTCCTCTCCCATCTATTTTCCATTTTCTTCTGCTCTTGTGCTCCCACCTTCTATGTGTTCTCTCTCGTCCCGTCCTGTCCCGTCTTCTTCAGTCTCCCACTTCCCTTTTCCCCCTGTTCTGTTGTCCCCTTCCGTCATGCGCTCCTCCTGTCTCCTGCCCACCTGTCCTCTGCCGTCCCGCTCCATCCTCCCCCGCCCCTACCGTTTTTTACATGACTTCCTCTCCCTTATATTCTCTTTCCTCGCCACCTTTTTTTCTTCCATGTTCTCGTGCGTCTTCTTTTCCCTCTCCTGCCTTGCCGGTCACTGACTGTACCTTGTTTTTTCTCACCTCTCAATCAACAAATTTTTAAACTCTCTTCAGGTGTTCTACTTCCGTATGTATTTGGGTATAGTGTTGTTTGGAGCTTCTCATGGTCTGCTCTTCCTTCCTGTACTTCTAAGTTACATCGGCCCTGATTGCCGTCATGACGAAGAGATCTTGGCGAACTGCATTAGCTCGGCTGACGCTGCCGATGAGCGTTCACCGCTGGTTAAGTCTAGTGATGGCTCGCTTTATGGTTCGGGTTATCACACCGTACAATCATAACTACTTCAAACATTCAGTATAATTCTGGACCTACGTAGTGTTTTTCAATTGTTATGGAGTTAACGTATCGACATTGTCCTGTCCACATTTAACTTTTTGTCGGGAGAGAACTTCAAGTTGATGCCATGCAGTCAACACGGAGTTCGTGAACCCTTACGAAACAGAAGCATTAAGGGGAGATCTGACTTTAGAATTTTTCCAAATTAATGAATCATATTGTAAATGAAAAAGCACTTAAACTACAATGAACGGAAGCTATTATGTGAAACAACCGTTTGCAAATCGTGCTTTCTTTCATCAGGGTTTGACGAGACGAAGCTGCAACGATTCGCAGACGAATGGCAGGATTTTCTCACGGCTTGTGAGGCCTTTCGGTACCGTTATTGTTGTATGAGTACGCTTACAAAAACATCGTATGGCATTTGTCACGAGTAAGTAAAATGAGTTCTTTTTGCGAAATTGAAAATTTCATTTATTATATAGTATAGATATATAAAATCAAAAATTTCGTTTGAGGGATACATTTTTATGTCAAATTTTCGATTTAGAGTGTGAAAAACCGTTTAAATTCATGGCTTTCACATGAATAATTTGAAACCTTATAATTTACTGAAACGTTTCAGATCACAATTTAACGTGTCATTATTAGTGTCAATAGATTATTCCTGTAAAACTACTGTTTACTCTGTTATGTAGTTTCCAAATAGTCAAAAATCGTAATACACAGTTGACCATAAAATAAAACATATTCCAAAAAATAGAGACATCTTGGAAAACCCAATTCTGTCTGATGATTCTGTTTGATGATGACTTTGTAATAACGTGGAAATATTACAGTCTCATATACTCGTCTTGTTTTGACTCATATCTTGAGTTTTCCAAGATGTCTCTTATTTTTCGGAATATGTTTTATTTTATATTTTTTGAAGCTGTCGGCTGGTCGTGGTTTATAGTTGACCATTATGAGGAAATTGTAGGAGATATCAATTTAAAACGCTGGAACCCTATTGAACAGTCAGCAGATGCCAATAGCATTGAAGGGTTTTTGGAAAATAGTAGAATGTCGATTGTCGATTTTGGTAGCGTACTACAACAAGGGGCATTTGAAGATTATATCCCACCTTATTCTTTTTTTATCAGAATTAACTAAAAAAGCACTGAGCAATTCTAATTCCACGTTGAACCACGTTAAAAGCTGCTGACGAAATCGACTTAGCTTTATTTATTTCTATTGCCACCCAATTCACATGAGATAATTTACGTGGTTGGTTTCATTAATTCTGTTGTGCGGGAGAGAGTTGGAGGACAGTCACAGAACAGTCGATTATCTCATCATCCGAACTGGGCGGCAAAAAGCGTAAACAGATGTTATCCGATTTGCCTTTTGCGCTGCCGAAGTTAACTTGGATTTATAGGTAAGTTAGTTGGTCGTTTGCTGAGTGTAATTTTGAGTGTGGCGTGATTGGTTTGCAGTAACGTATTCAAAGTTGAAGAGAGTAAATTAAGTTTATCTAAAATTTATTGGGAAAGCGATATATGCGTCAAAGACTTGTCATCTAGAGCTTGTACAGATACAAACAATTGGAATCTTGAACAACAAAGTTTAGTTCTCATCACCGTTTTACACTTTTAATACTCCTGTATCGATTTTCGGTGGTTTTTTTTTTTTTTTTTGTTTTTTTGGGTTGTTTTTTTAAATTATACATGAAAATAACATCATTAGTGACAAACTGCCAGCTGTCGAGATTCAACTTCGCCTCTGCTGCAACATCCCAGACCAAGCGTTCTCAAATACTGCCAGAAATGAAATTAAGTGCCAATTTTCCTGAAATCTTGTTTTAAAACAACCTTATAACTGGAGTGGGCACCTTTTTCAGTCGAAGTTAATATGTATAGTCATTATCAGGGAAGGGAATGAAAGATGTAACCAGCGAAACTGGTTCAGCGGTTTGCTAATTACACAACCAAGTTTAACAACCACCGTTGCCGGTCGAAGTAGTGTTCTGGAGTCGATTGGAGGGCTAGCTACCATCCATAAATATTTGCTTCAAGGAAATTAAGAGCGGGGTGAATGTTTTGGTGCAGTGGAATTCGTTTAAATAACGAATAATAAAACTAGAAATCCGGTTTTGTTTTCGCTGAATTTGAGGCTACAGTCAAAACGATCTGAGGAAGGCTTGGTCAGGTGGTACAACATTCACCGTGCTGCAGTACAAAGGAAATGAAAAGTTGACTCCCACTACATAAAGTACTGCTACGTGAAACCGAATTTTATTGTCCAGAAAAAGATGTTAATTAAGAAAAAAATTTCCCTTTGACCACATCAATCCGAAAGGTATGCTGAAACTGGTCTTGCTTTCGAGTAACGTTGGAGGATTGGCTATCATTGCTACATCTTGTTCATTGCCACCTTGGGTTAGGAGTTACTTCTTTCACCATGGGTTTACCAAGTGTTGCTAAGGCAACCGTTGCTACGTCGTTCCAACAGTTACACTCTGCTGCGAGATTTCGCGTTGGGTCACAGGGGTCCACCAAAATCGGATGTCTTTATGAAAGAAAAAGCATAGCGAGAGTGAATTCGTAACAGAGTTTAAAAAGGGCCTGTGATGTTTTTACGTTTCTTTTTAATTGGGATTACATCGTGAGAAGTTACGTGGTGGATGGAACTAGTTCCCAACAACAAGATAAAGCAGTGGTAGAAACATGTAGAAAATATTAACCGCAGTAACAACCATGGCGACTTGAAGGATACCAACGTAACAATGCCAATAATAAACCAAAAACAGCAGCAGCTTAAACAACAACAATCACTATTGCAACAACACCAAGATGGAGAGCGACAACAACGACAGCAACTGTAATCACAGCTATTAGTACGATTGCAGAAGAAAGACAATTCTACTTCTAAAATCTGCTTTAACCATTTATCCAACGACCTTGTGAAGTGTTCCGACCAAGTTTCGAACTCGGGTCTTCCTGCGCAAAGTTAGAAGTGTCAAGAGAACGTATGGACGTTTAAGTTGGTGAATAAAACTTCCAGAAATACTTCGAATACAGAAATAGCACCTCAAGTAGATACTTTTTGACTATACATCCTTACTGCCAGTAAAGTAATGTGTTTGTTAAAAAAAAAAGGGTATACTTTTCTTTGCAAAGGGAACTTTTTAAAACTTTGGGGAATCACTTGCCCCTAAAGTCCATCAAGTGTGGTGACCGCTGCATGACAGAACACAACAAAACTTGTTACGCACAGTTTACCTTTGATTGAGAAGAGCGCGTTGTACTTTGTCTTTAGTGTAGTAGATGTTCCAAACAACATACATCTCCGTGTAGTTCTTTATCTCTTCCATGACCGCCTTAAATCCAACAGAAGGCTTGAACGCTTCAGGTCTTCCCGCCTTTTCCCAAGCTGCAATGACTAACAGTTGCAACATGTAGGGACTGGGGAGGAACAAGTCGTCGTCGTCGTCGGAAAACGCGCGTCGGCGCCAAAACTTGGTCAGTCGGATGAGGTTTCGGACTCTGGCATTCTTGAGGTCTTTTACATAATTGATCTGAAGCCCACAAAGACTGGTGGCATAGTGGCGTCTGTCGGAAACATTCTCAATCATTTTTTCGTAGAATTTCTCCCTTTTTGTGTCTGATAAATATTAGAAAAACAGACGTTTCAGACCAAGGAACGAAGCATTGATGTTTTTTTTTTTCTCTTGTTTCTTATAATTGGATTAAATAATAGTAGTGAATAACAGTAAAGAGCTAAACGACGACCAGAAAGTGGAATGCCTTCGTAGGCAGTTTTGAAAGGACGTATAAAAAGGCTGAAAAACTGCTGAAGATGTAAACCGAACAGCCCAAGAGGTTGAGCGAAAACCTTTTGACGAAAGTAAAAGGGCCTCTGGCTCGAAACGTTATAGTTTTCACTTTTCAATTTTGCAGTTCCTAAAACTGTTGGCTGTAAAAGCTGCTTGGTTTATGGGCCATGTACAATACATGTTTGGCAATGAATATGGATCATGCGACATACCTTCCTGATATAACCACGCAGTTTACTAAACGCATTTGAAAAGTTAATCAATTAGTTAGCGCTATCAGTACTTAACGTGAATCGACTTCTATAACTTGGCTCAGGAAATTCGGCAGAAATAGTCTAGAAGCATGCATGTTTGAAAACATTTGCGCACACAGGGGATTACCTTACGGGATGGCGCCAGGAGGGGAGAGATTCATCGTTATGTAATGGAATTTTTTGACCACGCTACCAAGAGGATTATTCTGATATACAACACTAAGATAGAAATGGCACTGCAAATTCCAACCGATAAGCATTAAAATTTATACCCCTTCGAGAATTTCTACAGTGTTGGCTTGATAGCAGAAAGAACAAGCGGTCTGATAACCCGAAGGTGCTGGTCGAAATCCCGCTCGAGTCCTCATTTTTCCAGTCGACTTTCATAGTACAAGATCATTAAATTTTCACCTCAGTCTTACCATTTTCAACATCCCAGTGGAGCGATGGTACAATTTCCACCTCTACATCAACTGGACAATCACCAATACTCAAAGTACAGGTAATCTTGGAGTCGGAGAGTTCATCGATCTCTATGCTGTCTCCGTACATTTTCACACACGTCTGCAAAGTTTGGATGACGTCCGACAAGTTTTCTTTGAATTCTGCAACGCTTCGTGTCAAGTCTTCACTCCCACAGTCAAGCATTATGTTCAACGTAACGTCCACATCATCCTCGCTGTTAATATCTGTGTCAGTTCCCAGCGACCCACCCTAAAACGTTTGACATAAGTAATACAAGCCGAAAAGTGCTTCCGTCACCTGAAATCTACGTTTTCAGCCAAGAACTCGCATTTTATAATCAATATAGCCATATCTTTTGATTCGTTGCGTTTTCCCCCTTCAATTTCAACAAAACGGATTGAGTTACTTTAAACCCATGATCAAGTGGTTTCATTTTTTTCCTCGGCCTCGTTCTCAAAGCTGTTGACAGCTCGTAAATATAAAAACAACCAATAGTTCATTCCCATGAAGTACGGTATATGCGGAATGGTTTGAATGCTTTGCGGATATGGATATGATGCCAGATTTAAACATGTGCCCGTGGTAATACAATTTTTACCTCCAGCATTTTGTGAAGTGTTGATGTTTTTTTGTGACGGTCTATCAAATACTCACAAAAATGTTTCACTCTGTGTTCGGTTGATGATTTGTAACGAATTCCTTGAGATCCAGAAGAAAAAAAGATTCGGGAGTAAGATGTTCTACGTGCATCAGTTGGTGAATTTCTCTTGTAAGCGCGCAGCGTTACCAGCAAAACAGTAGTTAAGTGTTTATACCAAGAACGTTGGAATAAACACAGAATTTGAACGTACCTATTCCGTATAAGATGGCTCACTTGGAAAAAACTCCCAGCTGCATCGTTCATTTTCCTAGCTCATTTAACGTACACCTTGCTAAGATTTGGGATTAGCTGGAATGGTGTTGATAAATTTTATTTCGGAATTAGGGAGATTATATATATTCATTGTAGCTACCGACAAAACACTTGTAATTTATGTTAATTTAAAACCATAGGTAATAAGTTAATATTTTAATTCGAAAAGTGATAGGGTGTGGACCAGAAAGGATTGAACGACAGAAGTTTGAGCGTTTAGGAGATAGATCGATACAGTTAAAAACCTTGTAGGCCTGTACTGGAATTTGATATTGAAATAAACTAAGAGTTTTACAGGTATCGATTAAAATTGATTGAACTCCAACGGAATGGGTCCGTTATATTCATCTATCTATCTACTTACTACGATGATTTCTTTGAATTCGCACTTCGCTTCTTTAAGTTTGTTTCTTAGATACTCGATAAAACGGTCCAGCTCGCTGTTGCAACTTTGGAGAGTCTTGTCACTCAGACGAAGCTCACTTGCTAACAACACGTTCAAATCTGCTGCATTTCGTGTCCCAAGTAGTCGAGTCAAACCTAGACATAATTGAAGTGTGATGAATTGCATGCGCATGCATTCGACGGGCTGCAACAGCCTCAGATTGTCTGACTATAACGTTTACCTCTCAGCAGACATTTAGTACTGTTTCTTTCTCCATGTCATTTATTGTTGGCTCCAGCTTTATGTAAATTAGATGGAGCGAAACAAACTGACGACACGTAAATCACGGAATATAAGAACGCCGAGAATAAATAGTATTTTAATGTTATTGAGAACTGTTCTGCCTAAACTATTCACGGGAATGTATCTTGTCTGTTCTCTTTTGTGGTGAAAAGTGGACAGAGCGAATGATTGTCTGGCTTTGTGTACATGTTCTGGAATAAGAATATTTTGAGTGGACCAGAGCGTACCTTTAAGTAAATATGGTTACGTGATTCGTGGGATTTCATTTAGCATTGAGAACTGGTCAGCCTCATGTCCGAAAGTCAAATGTGGTGGAAACATCCGACCCACCCCACCACTTGCCTCACCGCTGATTTCATTTGACCCTCCGTGCTTCACGCACATTTGTATTAATTTTACCTTTGAAGCAAAACAAGACAATATTAATGTGGCCTTCCTGCCTTTTCTTTTATACGTTTCTTTCTAATTATGCCTCTCCTAATAATGGCAAATCTATAAGGGAAGAAATGTCTTGTGCCAGTAACCCTGGCAACTAACGAATGGACATCTATCTGTATGGGCGACAACTGGACCAGATATCTACTGTGAACCTTCGCCATTCATTCCAACTTTATCTGAAATGTATTTTATATGGTATTACTTGTATTCAGAATAAGCACGCTAACGAGGTTCTTTAGTGTCAAAAAAAGCACCAAATAAAACGTCTGACTAACAGAAGCGAATTAATCCCATTTGTTTTTCAACAATAAGTATCTCATTGAGTAAGGCCCAATGTCATTATTACTGGGAGATTAAATCTTCGTGTAATAGTCAAATTCACACCGCATGACCAGGGATCTTTCTTACCCAAAATCAGTTAACAGATGCAAGGCATGGCTGCCTGTTCTCACGACGTCGTTTCACCGAAAGCAACCCCACGCGAAAAACACGACGAACAGGCCCTCATTTTTGTGTCCTATGTTGTTCGAATAATGATAACTTAGTTTTATACATGTGTGCAGTCCGACATCAGCGAGGAGAAAGAGGTCGTCAATGTCAACTGAATACATCAAATAACCGTTCTATCTGGACCATGCTATATATGATGCGCGCAAACCGAAATCTGCCGAGGAATAATACCATTTTCGATACTTAATTTGTCATAATTTACTCCATCATTTGTTTGTTTTGCGTCGATATCTACGTCTTCGTATCTTGAAGGCGGAAACTCTTCAATTTCAATCATAAAATAAGATTTAAAGGATTTTGAAATCTTCATTTGACTCACTTGGCCTCTTTGCTGAACTCATCGTGCTTTCCTTGAGCAAAGTAACTCCTTTCGTTTGTTCCTTCAAACCGATATAGAATTGATTTGGACTTCCATACGTAGAATGTGAACTCCCCAGATACGATTCATAAGATTCTATCCGAGGGAATGAACCAGCAAGTTTGGACGTATAATTTACATTTTCGTTTGCCCCTGACTGAGAGCTTCTTTTATCGAAGCACCGCTGTTTATTTGATTGATAAAAAATCTGCTTGCTGAATCTACCTAAACTTTGATCACTGTACAAACCGGATTGTACAAAAAGAAATTTATGAATGCTATTTTCTTTGGGGTCACGCTTGACATTCGTGAAAGGCGCTCAGTACTGCATCACAATTGACATTTGGTTTCACCAGCAGACGGTCACGGCACAAAGGTCAATTGGGTTCGCTGTTGCTCTTCACGAAAACGATTAGACATTACATTGCCATTTATTGATACGATAAGATCTGAGACAGAAACAGTGAAAGCAAGAAGTCGTCTTCGACCTAACTGCAGTGGAAACCTATGTTTTTATGCATGACGAATGTATCTGTTATCGGTTGGGCTTTGGTTAGGCTGATGTAGACGGATAAGTTCCTGCGAGCAAACACCTCTATCCCTGCTTCGAAAATCGTATCCAAATTTTGTCCGTTGGAACGCGAGTTAACCTCCTTATAGTGCTGTTGAATACAGGAGCATGGATTGCTGCCCAGTCTTGCGGGTGACATTTACAAGTGTGACAGGCACGTAGCTAGGATGTAAAATTTGGGGGGAAGCAGCACTGTTTTTTGGGGGGCAGTTGTCGACGTAAGCTGAAAACCCAGACTACTCAGCGACTACTTCATGTTGTCAAATGTAGTGGACTTGGTATAACGTTACAAAAATAGGTCAGAATGGTCAGCGAAAAAATATTTTCCATAAGATATTTTAAAAATCTATCAGATTTTGGCATATTTAAATTATATTTGAAACCACTTCAGAACTTTCTTTGGGGGGCGAGGACAAATTTAGGGGGGCGATTGCACCCCCGTAGCTACGTGCATGAAGTGTGAATCCAATAGGTTGTATCAGGTTCTCTCGTTTCCCGCCTATTGACACCCATGGATTCAGTGCATTAAAGTCAAGTTCGGCAGTTTGTAACAAGGACAGCGGATTTCCCTCGGTAGGACTTATCCGCCCAGTAAGCTAATCAGCCTTCCTCCAACCAGCTCCACAATTATACGGATTGGATAATGGAAATCGAATAACGGACAAAATTACGATGACATGATTGTCATGAAAGAAATCAGGATTCAACAGGGATTCAACTTTCCAGGAGACACATGTCTTTCGCGTGTTACCAGCTTATCCTTACCTGACTTTCAAGACTGCCAAGGACCAAGGTAGAGAAGTAGGTAGTGTAGACACTTTAAATTTGTTTTGTACTTTTGACACTTTAATGGCTGCTACAGTCCAACGATGACTTCGATAAAAATGACAAGGTGAAAATGAGAAATTTATAAGGCAGTTGATGGCGAAAGCCTGGTGGGTTTGATTTCGTTCTTAACGGAGGTTCTACCACCAGTACACTTATTTAATTCTCCACCTTAATTAAAATTATCGACTTAAAAACCATCTATTGCTTACAATATATTCTGTTTCCGAAGTGTTAGTTTCGTTGGCTCAAAGACCCAACTTTTACATTCAATTTGTGAGTTTAATCAATCTTAAATCGACCCGAGATTGATCGAATGAAAATACGTGCCTGGTATGAGCGCTTAACTGATCCTAAAAGTCGATCTGTGCCGTCCATCCACCAGAAGTGGGGTCGATCCGATCCGAGAATCTAATAAAGTAGTCGTGGTGACACAAATCTGACATGAATCAGCTGAACTGCGCACTAGTGGTCTGTTTTGTCAATATTTTGACTTTTGTTTGGACTACTGGAGCTCTAAATCAATAGTTTGTCACAATTCTTGAGTGGACACTTCGTCCGGCCCTAGGTGACTAGCCAGTTGATGGGACATGCAGCTACTTTTCGCTTTCTGAGTTCTTGAAAAAAATCGTTGAGATATTACCGCTACGACCAATCGGTTCGACCAAGATTTCTGACCAGACCCTCGGGAAATATTTTTATGAGACTGAGAATTATACAAGTCTGACACGCGTCTATGATCCTCTTAACACTGTGAACTCGCATACTCGCCACCTACTAGGATTTCTCCTCAAATTTGTTGGTCATAATTTGCTCTGTTTTTCGCGGAAGGGATTGGACTCAACTTGTCTGAGGCAGAGTGTTCTGCCCAGTGTAATTTTTTAAAATCAATTATTCAGAACAAAGAAAAGTCGACAAACAGGTTAAAAAACGACCTTATTAGGCTATTTGAAACGCCTCCGAAGCTCTCATTAATTCAAGCACTAACAAAGCTCTTTGCTTTGTGATGTGGTAATGATCCCGTAAATGGCTGTCGAGTTTTCTGGCTCGAGGATTCGCAAGATTGAACTGAAGACACTTTGTATTCGAAAATGATTTGTAGAGAACTCTCGAGGGACTACTCATATTTTCCATTCCTGCTGGACTGAATCCGCAACAAGGTAACAAATTAACGACATGTTGACAAATATTCGCCGTTTGCACTAAAGAAATTCGAGAAATGCGACGGTTTCAAATGACCAGACAACGCCGTTGTCACTGACGAACCTTACGCTTTCTCTTTCGTTCATAGATAAAAAGCTCCAGAAGCTGCAAGTACTTCCCTCTCTGGACAGGATGTCTGCTCCGAGTAAGTAGCACAGTTAGTTATACTGTCTTTAGCACATGAACTGGAGCAAATCACCATAATAATAATTTAATATCCTTGCGGACAGTTACATAGTAAACTATATTACACGTAGAACGAGCGGCTAATATCACCGCTTTCGACACAATTTCCTAAGCGCACGATCAAATCGCTAATGAACAAAACACTGCATGTTTGATCATATTACTTGAGAACTGTCTGTTATCTCGCTTAGTGTCTCCATGGCCTTGGCAGCTTGTTCCTCAAACGAAAGTTCTTCAAAAGCAGCGGAGACACTGGTAACTTGTAATTGCGAATCCTATACCGAAAGATATTGAAATACAACAGTTTACCGCTTGTTCATCGTCGAAGCAGCATGCAAGCTTATCGCTAAGATTTTTACAGAGCAACGCGGGGTATTCTCTTGGAATGAATTCAGAGGGTTTAAGATGATGGTCCCCAAGTGACAGGTACAAGGCTAGCTGCAGGGGATGGTAGTGATCGCCATAGAAATCATCGCTTGAGCCAAGTCTTGGGCAAATTGCACTGGAGGAAATTAGAGAACCTATTGGTTGAAACCGAAGTCTGGCGTTGGAAAATGCCGAGAAATGCGCAGCGGTATTCGGTGATTTCATACGAATAGCGAAAGCAGAAAGTTTTGTCGTGCGTTTTTGACGGTTTCTCGTTGGCTGAACTGACAGTGCGCGACAGATACCCAGTTCCATACGTTATCAACGCATGCTGCTGCAATGGAGAACGGAAACAAATAAAAAATAGAGAACGGTTTCAATTGATATTCGCTTGCTAATATGTCAGTCAAACAAATGAAGCGTTCATGAGCGAAAAAATTTAATTGTGTGTTTTTCTATAGATTTATTTCCGATTTGCGGAAATCAAACTTGTTTGGGTTTGACAGTTATGCGAAATTTAAGCAGCTTGAATGTTTGTCCTGTGGTATTTAAACTGAAAGTATTAAAATATGAAAGTACTCTTTGTCACGCCTTGTGTTGTAAAGCGACAGTGGCGCCTCAACAAGACGTTATATGAATTTTCTGTGAACCAGAATACTGTGTGAAACTAATAGCAGGATCAAAATATCTCTTTTTGGCATAGCACGATGTTTAAACTTTTTCTACGTTATGAAACTGTCCACTTACCGAATAAACCAGCAGTCGTTTCATAACCCATGAGCGATATGAAACGAAGAAAAGCAACGATTACAGGTTTCGTCAAACAGCTTAAAATTGATTGTAAATGACGTAACTGAATATAGTGTGGACTTTGCATGTCAAAACGTCGACATTTAAATTTATGATGGACGTAACATGTTCAAATTAATTGCTTCTTTACAGACCAGGTCTGGTTTGCCAACGTAGCCGTAGCTAAACAAGAATATTAAAATTTTATCGCCATTTTAAGAGTACTCGTTATTTTATAAAAGAAATATAAGATGCTTTAGTATTTTTATAATCTGTTGTAGAGAATATATACTCAAGATTTTGAGACTTTTACGTACAAGCTAACATCTGTACGCGTTCAACTCGTGGTTTAATCGGCTTGGAAAAAACCCGGGCCTGTCTATAAAGTGAACTGAAACACTCGTATTTCTGGCGGTAGAAGACGCTATGACCACTAATGACTAGTAACGTATTATGCCCTGGAAGACTTTGCTTGAAGATTTTATCATTACTTACACTCAGTTTGAGCAATTGGTAGTTTTCGCGTGTGAGTAGAAAGTTCGGTGGTGCAAAGTTCTTATAGCCTGAGACATTGCACGTTAAAAGACGTTGCACTCTCAGGCTATAAGAACTTTGCACCATCCAACTTTCTACATTCAGTTTGATTGTCAGAATGTTAATTTCTTCTTGAAAAAGTCAGAAGGCTGATGCCGCCAAACGTGCGTTTCAATTGACAGGACACATTGTCACGTTCCCGTTAAATTGATTTAAATTTTCTATCGCTCCGCCTTCCGCGGGTATTTGTCCTTAACGTTTCCTCCATCTCATCCCTTTCAGGTTTAACAAAACTTCTTCAGAACCCAGACCCTCCCAACGTTTCTCTTGCTAAAGCTGCAGAACTCAGCCATATTTTCTTGAAAAGTTGCAACAATGTGGTGGACAAAATATGTGACCACATTGAAGATTCCTTTCCTGCAAGTGTTGGCAAGATCAAAACCTTTGTCAAGGTCAGAAAATTAAACTAGTTACTTCAAAAGTAATTACAACCGGGTTTCAACTTTTTTTTATTTCCATTTCCCTATTTTCCTATTCGTTTCTCCTTATGCTTGTCCCTTCCTTCCTTCCGTCTCATTTCGTTTCATTTTCCAACCATTCCCGTCTCTTCCTTCTCTTTCCCCTTCTTTCCCCTTCTTTCCCCTCCATCCCTTGTCATGCCTTTACTTGCTTTCTTGCGTCCTTGCGTACTTTCTCGCTTGCTTCACTGCATCATTTCCTTCATTCCTCCTCCTACTGCTTCCTTGCTCCTTAGCCAACCTCTCACAAAGAACCAATGATATTCCCCCCCAGGGAGGCTCCCTTGGCAACGGCACTGCAGTCTACGGGCGAGATGACGTGGACTCCGTCATTGTCGTATGTTTCGACTACGGGACAACAGACATTAAAAAATTAGTTAAAAGTCATAAGAACAAGTGTCGTAAAATAATGGATACCATTGAAGAACGATTGGTCAACATGGTGAGTTTTGACTTGGAGGTGGACGAGGTGACAGATAGCGGCATCACCTGTACGGTACAAATTCCCAGTGGACCGTTGGATGTCAGCGTCTACGTTATGGCGACATTTTACGTGGATGTAACAAAAGGTAAGGGAATAAAATAGTGAGGTCTATTAATGATTTAGTGGGATATAGTTGTGCGAGGTTTGGCAGTCGACAGTACATCAAGAGTGTGGGCCAGGAAGGATTCACAAAAAGTTAAAAGGTTGGTAGACTGCCGAGTTTATGCTAAAGAATTCTAACGTTCCGAGCTATGGCTCTTCGTCAGAGAGTGAAACGAGTTCAGGAAGGATTCATCCAGTTTCCGACCGTACGTTGCTTGCTGATCAACCGAGGTATTGACTAAGTGACCAACTGACTGATTGAGAGCGCGAGCGACCTTCCATTAAATGATCAGTTCGCCTTATACATCTGCTGAATACAATTACCAGAATGCCTTTCGAAATCTTGTTTGTAAAGTTAATCGTAGCAATTGTTATTCCGTTCGTTTTGGGAATTCAATGTTTGCATGAAAATGAAAGAACCGCAAAGTATTCTGGTAGTTGTATTCAGTTGACGTAGTAAGGGCAACCGACTATTAGCGAACGAAACTGCTGACTGACGGACCGAATAATTAACCATGGAACAATCAACCGCCTCAACCATCGTACCAACCAACAAATAAACAAGCTGAGGAATGAAATGAAAACAACCCGAGAGCCCGAGAACCGACTGGATTAATGGACATACAGATAGGCTTGGCCCGGTTATTCAAAAGGCGATTAGCTTCATCTAGGATTAGAGAAAATTTTGTGGAAAACTTTCCGATCATGCTGCTGGGGAAAGCTGAAATTTTCTTTAACGGATTTCGAGTGTATAAAAAAGGTTTTAAGCTGTGAAATCTGAGCTTGATTTTTCAACCAAAATGAACGAAACCAAAGCAACATATTAATTGGTAATCTTGGATTAGCGCTAATCGTGCTTTCAACAACCGGCCGCTGGATGACAAAAATACAGACGTACAAACAACCAACCAACCCACCAAAACAAAACCGTAACCATTAAAAATCACCCATAACGGCCAACCATTACCCTAGAAAAACGATCAAAGCACGAAAAAAGAAACCAATAACTGGCAAAACATATGGTCATACAATTTCACTCCGCCCAACGTAAATACATGCGCGAACTATTTTACCAAGAGTTCTAAAGGTAAGTGAAGAGGAAATTACGATATCTAGTGTTTGGCGACTTTGGCCATTCGAGAAAATAATCAGCTGAAAGATTGAAACCACGTCTGTGTTTGCGTTGCTAGCCGATAACCGAGAGGCTATTTTTGCGGAATTAAAGCGGGCAACGGCAGACGAAAAGGAAATAATGAGTTCAGCGTTATCTCAACTTCAAGTGGACTTCGTAAAGGGCAGAAATCAGCAGTTGAAATGCCTAATACAACTGGTCAAGTTCTGGGCACAGAAAGGTTTCGCCGAAAAAGAAGACCAACAATTGCCATCTCCTTACTTGATTGAGTTGATTGCTATCTACTGTTGGGAACATGCAAGCAGTCCGGAGACATTCAAGTTCGCGAATGCTTTTCATGCAACTTTACAAACGATGAGAGATCACAAGTCTTTGAAGGCGATATGGACGAAATATTACAGCTGGGATACAGCTCAGGAAACCGCACATCTAGAAAGGTTTGCCACATTTTTGTTGTTATGCATTATATTCATAGTTTGAATGGAAAAAAACTTGAATTTACTAAACATCTTTTCATTGTATCCAGTTACTTTCTCCGATACTTGTGCGCGTTTTGAGGCTCAAATACGTTGTAAGAAAAAACTGTAGCGTGACATTAACACGGGCGCCGTCTCGTCTCTAGGCCTCCAGTAGTCATGGATCCTTCCAATCCAACTGTGAACCTGTGTCGTGACTGCAATGCCTGGGACGAGGTAGCCCGTGGAGCAGATCAAACTCTCAAGACTCCACTGCTGAAAAACATCTCGTCCCCTAGAAGTGTCTGGAGCTAAAAACTCCGACGATTTTCCAAGATTAGCCGTTAGTTTGACCTACAGACGCTAGAAGAACATTTGAAACGCTTTAAAAACTGGATAGCATCTCGCCGTGAAACTAATCCAGAAAGCCGGTTCACACGCTTCGTAAAACAGTTCTACGGAAATGCTGTGCTGTGGTTTAACTTTTACAGGATCTTTTTAACAGTTGCACAATGTAAAGGTTTCTTTGCCATTCCTTTATAAAATTCAAATCAAATTACAGTTAACTGTAATCACAAAATTAGTTTTGACTTCATTTTATTTGTTGACTAAAAAATAAATTCAGACATCTTGCTTTTAAATATTTACGTTCTTAGGGTATTTGCTCTCATATATCTATAGTCACCATAAATTCTACTTTGGTTTCTTAATTATTAGCATTTTCTAACTAAATTCGACAGACCTTACACAGCGTCTTCCAGAGTTATCAGGAATAATTTAATAATTTTTCATAGTGATTCAGACTTTCCTAGAAAACAGTAAACATTTCTGTAAAGTTTAACTATTTCTTCTCCAGTGGTTCAAAACCTTTTTCCTCCTGCCTCCCTATCAGCTTTCAAGAATAATACAAGCCTCCTACACTTGACATATTCCAATTATTCCATTACGAATGCAAATGAACAGCCACGGAGTTCAGAAAATAATTTCAACTGGCGTCTTAAACACCATATAAATACCATTCCTCGTGGAATTTCCTGAAGATTATTCGAAATGGCTGACATGAAGAGTTCGAGTATAAAAACATTTGAATAAGTACGTTGCCAGATTGGCTGTGATTTTGTTTTTTGCTACCTAACACGTTAACTAAACAACATGGTGTTCTTTACAACTGACGCTTCTACGTATGGTGACTTTTCTTCTTATTTCCATTGATTAGTCCGTTTAGTTGGATTTGACGACCACCTTTGTAAGGTTTCTGGTTTTCAAATAGCGTTTCTTCATCACTGTCCATGTCTGTTTCACTCATTATACTCGAGTTCAGAAACTTTCCTAGTAACAAAAACAAAAAGTTTGGAAACAAACGACCCTTGACAGTAGCAACGAGGGCAAATCAAAAGGAACATTTTAAGTACAAAAATTTGAGCAAAAAAACTATCGTTCCTCTCGGGAACAGCTCCACTGTTGCATATTTTAAGTATAAAAATTTATCGTACCTCTTGGGAACAGCTCCATTGTCGCGTTTCTGGCATCGTCGCTGTCTTCGTCACCAACAATGGAGTACTGGTTCTTTCTTCTGCGTGTTTTGGTTCTAGAGACAAATAACAAACAATCAAAATTGATGCCTGTGAAACACAACGAAATGTTTTGTTCTTCAGCTTCTCTGTCGGCATTCTCACCGTAGTGTATCAGTATTTGACTTCCTACGTTTGTCAACCCTTTTCGTGTATCAATTGTTTTGTCTTTAGTTTTTTACTCTCCTGTTCTATTTTGTTGTTGTACAATAACCGTATGAAGCGAAGGGTTAGTATAATAGACCATATCAGACTGGAATATGTTAATTTTTAATATGATATATCATGTAAGTGGATGTCCCCACATTGGAACTTTCCAAGCACCAAATTCTGCGGTAAATTCTTTATTTTTCCTTGATTTTCTGGAGGAACTGTGTTCTGCTATGGAAATCCAGTTTTTATCGAATCCCAAGCAACCAGCATCCTGCAGGAAGGAATCACATATTCCCTGGCTTCAATCATGCCGAGGACACCCGGATATTCCTGAAAAGCAATTTTAGACACGCCAGAAACTGATCTGTTGTTGTCGACTTGTCTTTCAAACGAAACACTCAGCAACGAATTCTGTTTCAACACTAAGAAAAGTAGATCTCGTATTCAACGTTATTCTCTTCGATTAAACAAGTTATGTAAAACAAATTGGATATACAAAAACTGAAAAGAACAGAGCCGACAACCACAGTACGCTTTACCTTTCAAGGCAAAAACAAACTCCCCACGTGATACCAACTAGGGCGACGATGACGCCAAATGTGACGACAGTGACATAGAGGATGCTCCAGTCTATAACATAAAAGAAAATATTTAACGCTATTCCTTAGGGAACGCTTCTTTGAAACATACTTCGTCTTGACGCTGTTTAAGGTCGGTAAAAGCAGACTGATTACAATGCTGTTTTTAAAACAAGCCAAGACGTTAAGTTGAATCGAAGATTTCGCAGTCAGAAGAGATCTTACTTACAGTATGATAAAATGGCAAAACGCTAAAATGAAAAAGCTGAAGTAATATCACAAGTTTTGTATTTGACGGTTCATCTACTCTGTCAAGTCAACGACTTCATGGAATCGCTGGTAACTAAAACCACTTCTTTATATTTTCATTTGAAAAATGGACCTTTCAAACAAGGTAAGAAAATATACCTAAAGGCTAGTTTATGCGTTCAAACAACGAGAGCAACACAGCATGATTTCCAAGTGCTTTCTGGGTAAATTTTTTCCCGCCAAAACACTGTTATTCGACATGAAGCGGACAGAGAGCTAGCCATAAGGAAATGATTTAAGCAACATTTGGACGGACAAAACGAAGATACCAAAACTTAAATATTCATTAAGGTGAGAAATTACCTAGAATTTATTCAGTGTATTTCACTCTACTATCTTTTAGCTCATGCAGTTTATGTGGCCTAGACACGACTTATAGAGTGCACACAGACGCGAGAGTTCTGCTTTCCCCTGATTTTGCTGTGTTCGCTAACAACAGCTGAAAAGTTATCAGTTCACGTTTGCCTACTCGTGAGGCTGAGTAAACAGCTGTGTCGAAGAACTGAACACGGAAAAAAAAGAAAAAAACTAGTTGGTGTCGGCTTACCGCAATTGCTTTCACGAACACCAAACCTCGCTTTGAACGGGTCTTGCATCCAGAAACTCTCACAGATACACTGCTTAGTGTGCTGGTCACAGTATCCGTGTCCAGAACAATTATTTCTACAAACTTTAAGCGGAATAAAAACCGAACATTACAAAATTATAATCTGAGATTTAGGTAGAGTCAGTACAAAGCGGCCCGACATGCTAATTGAACAATACCCAACAGCCATGTTCAAGTTGTTTGAAAGACTTTCTCGTCCCATGGCAATAACTTACCGTAAGGCTCAACCTCTTGCATTCTAAATTCAAAGAAATTGTCACTAAGCTTCTGCTTCAGTAAGTCGGCAATATCTTTCCCATTTCGAATCAACTTGGCGATGCCATCTCTTACGTAGAAGAGCACAACAAGACTATAAGACAGAACATGCAACCAATCTTCAGTCTAGCTCAGTAAAACACAAAACTACTGAATCAAGATACCATGGAATTTGGAGTTTTATAGAACATAAAATTTTACAGACGCAGCATATTCTGTTATTGTGTTGTCAGTACCTTTGGATGTTATTCCTTTGGGAACTTCAGTCTTTTTTTAATTTATCGAGTTTCGTCGTTGAAAGGTGGCCCGACTACATGCGGCAAGTAGCGACTGATCAATATCAGTAGACTCTTCGCGGTCGATGGGGCACCATGTGGTCACCTTATCGAAGTCAAACTTAATGCTCAAGCAATCGGAGCTGGGAGGTTTTCAATATTTATGTACATATACTATAGGCAGCTGCCTCATAGTGGTAATTCTAACACGTTATCTGAGGAGCTGATTACAATCAGGAAGAATTTCGGTCCGGCTCATCAGGCTGAAATTTCAGCACAACTAACCAGGCTCAAATTTCAGTGTTAGTTCCCCAACAAATCTCGTAAAAAATTATCGTGGAATTACAAGACAATAATTCCATCATGAAATTCTACCACGGAAGCAGCCTCTAATTTGTTGTCGGGCCTCGGTTGTAACAGGGAGTGGGGGAGCTTGATTAAACACTACTGCAACGTTAACACCGGCGTGTTATTAAGGCCTGGCTGAACGCACTTATCTTGTTACACATCATTGGCTAACAGTTGTTGGTTAGATAGATGGACATTTGTTTTCGGTGAAACATTTTCCCCAACGAATGAGGAGGTCCCGCATGTATGTCAGAACATGTAGCTGCTTTTTCAATATTACTGCCCCAATCGTGTATGGAACAATGTTTATACGTTTATCCCAGTCCTAGGATGAGATTCTTTTCATTTTAAACAGAAGAGATGAACAATTTGCATTCCCCACGGTGTTCTCCACGACATTAATGATCTACACTTTACGTTAGCTAGGACATCTTCGCCCCTCTACGGCGATGCATGTCAGTTTATTTAATGTAAACAAACTGGCTAAAGTTTCTTGGAACAGACTGGAAGGTAGAAAAAACACATGGACAGTTTGCTAGAGAATAAATGATGTGTGGTTTTCAAATGCTAGAACAAACTAATTTGTTAAATGTTTCCGGCGTCCAACATTACTCGTATACTCAAGGATACGAGTTTGGCTGCTGAACAGTTTATTTGTTATTGAGCTTGTTCTGAATATTCTCATTCCGAACCACGCACAGTAACACGTGACCCCATGTCGGTATCAAATACCGAAAAAGCGCGACGATTGAGAACACTCTCTTCCAATTCAATACAATTCCGCCACCCCCAAATGTTATCAGTCTGTGAATGCTACGGTTTGCCGCAACACTTCGTGCTATGAGTCATCAATCAATGATACTTTGCTTATTTTAAGTAAACGTGCAAGTTTGTAAATTCTGTCTTACCGGAATTAAATTTTAAAAGTGGAGTCATCTGTTGTTTAAGACTTGGCTTAAGGGATTGTTTATAACTTACTTGAGTTCCCAACGTGGGATTTTACATGACTCGATATTTCCACGAGCGAAAATGTTTATTTTTAGACTCACTTGCACAGAGTTTTCAGTGTTAAGCTCAACACATCACTCAGTCTTGCCCCAGTTTGCCTTTTTACTCGACAGTTGCTCACATATACCTTGTAGTTCTATGTTTTGTTGCAATACCTGTTTCCTCTTCCCGAAGGTTGTATGTGTTCAATAACAATGTCCGAATCCATCACGTTTAGTGAAACAGCTAATTTTCGCACCAGTTGCCTCTGAAAAGAAATTAGTAATCTGATATTAACTCTGTGGAGGGGCACACTAAACCCGATTGACTAACAATGACCACAAGAAAGGTTACTCTGTATTAAACAGGATTTCTTTGAAATTCTGCAGATTTCTTACTCCTATTACACAGATGTGATTATCACTGATACTCTCAAAAAATTAGTTTTGTACATATTTTGAACCTACACTAAGCGGTCATCTGTTCGTTGTCTTATCACAAAGCTGTTTGAATCGTTGTCCAAACTTGTCGTCAAACTTTCTCAAAACTATTTTTTTCCGACAAAGCGAGTATTATTTACAACACAGCTTGAGCATTTTTCCAGGACGCTTTCCAAGAAGGTGGCAGCGGCTGGAACTTCGAGGACTCAGTGATCAGAGGTACCACCGTTGGGACGGATGTCTCGTTCGTTGCTTAAGCCTGGTTCACACTTGAACATAAGCATAAGCATAAGGACAAAACGAAAGGCAAAACAAAGGAATGAAGTCGAGCCTGCGACATAAGAATCAGCACAAGCATAAGATCATAGCCCAAGCATAAACCAAGAGCCGAACAAAAGACGAAATCAAGAAAAATTCTTGCTGTTTTATCTTCGCAAGTCTCAGAGGAGATATCACGCTTTGTTTTTCTATTGATCTTGTCCTTATGCTTATGTTGCTCGGGCAGACCAGGCTTTATTCTTCTACAACTCCATGAAGCCGACCGGGTAAGCAAAATGTGATAATTGCTATACTGATACCTTGTTTTCCTCTGTAAAAGATGTAACATCGACATCAAGGTACAATTCAACTAAATTTGGACTATTCTCGTCTAAAAAACGACACAAAAAACCCAGAGGAAAATCAATATCGACCACGGGTTACTAAATAGAGAAATTGAGAAAAGCAAACTAAAACGTCAGAATGATTCTGTCTGATGATGACTTTGTAATAAAGTCGAAATATTACAGTCTCTTAAACTAAAATGGCTGGTGACAGTATTCGATAAAAAACCAACGCTATTTGAAAGTTCCTGGAAAAACTTAATGCAAAACAATTAGGTTTGATTAGAGGCTTGAGTTTCGTTAAAGAAAAAATCTAAGAAGAATAGAGACTTCTAGTTAAACTGCTTGTTGTTCCATTTCAGACGCCGTGTTAACTTTCAGGTCTTTCTTACATGTGACCGGAAGGAAGTCACAACTGCACTAAAATTGGAACGGTCGAGATGTTGACCCAGGTCCGGAACGAAATTCTTTCCGAAATCTTACGAGCATTTACCGCAATCAACTGTCGCAATGATAAGTTCGAATATTTCCATTAAACTTCAATTTGTGATAGACGTACGCATGCGAGGTGGAAGGAGTATGCGTGGCACCTTTATGACAGTTGTCATATGGTTATAGGAAAACTCGGCTAAAGTCGAACGATGACTCATTTATTAGAGTCATTAGAAGCCTTAAGGATGCTTCGAAGCTGGCATGAGTTAGCCCGGAAAAACCAATTTTAATTTTTGATCACAACTTCGGTGACTCATTGTTCTTTCAATGAGAAAGCCCAGCTTTGGTGCCTAACATCCTCATCATTCTTGTTTGGTCAAGAGGTCTAATAAATTTCTCCATGGATTTTCTAATTACACACATCACTCTCTGTCTCTTGTTAGTCACACCGCTGATACGAACCTTCTTTGACTATAATTTGTGCTTCATCCGACGACTCCACTTTTTTCGCATCTTTCACTGTTAGTCTAAATTTGTAAACACCTTTCACAAGGTTTGACAGCCTTAAGATGGGCTGATGATTGCTGCCGTTGATTACATCCTGAGAGAAAATACACAGTAGTCCCATATTAAACAAAGAAATGGGAAAATAAACATGAATCAAGTAAACAATTCAGAGTATGCAGATGTTCCATTTAATCGCTTCAAACATGCACGATGCGCAGCTTGGTTTGCTGCGTTGCATGCAGCGCAAAGAGAAATTTTTTTTTCTCCTGCCGATTTAATAGCCATGGTTGTCCAATTCTTCTTCCTAACTTAGCGTAACGAAATCAAGTCCAGTTATGCAACTTCAAACGTTTTTCACTTTATAAGGCTGTGGTCAAATAGGATCAGTTTGCACTTTCCATCAAGTCTTCGTAGTAAATCGACAGATGGAGAAAGATTTAATAAACTTTTAAACAGAAAGGACTTTGTAGCATTTACATAAAATTTAGACATACTCATGTTTAAAGACGAAGATCTAGTGTAGGGCCAAAAGACCAACAAATAGTAATGAAGCACTGTAAAAACGTAAAATAAAAGCAACTTACCCCCGCTGCAGGACTTTTCAAATCCCTTGTCCAACAGTACTCCGTGATCCCATAGTCGTCGGACGATTTAGAGCCATCCAAGGCTGCCGCTCGATTAGGGAGTTTAACGATAACGTCTGGCCCAGCCTCAGCACGTGGAGGTTTATTGCCATCTAAAAATCAAGTAGTATGAACACTCGTAACTACTTTGGTGAAAGACGTAAACTGCACTCACTTTCATAAATCAAATCCTAGCGTTATCCCGGTTGGCTTCTACCAATCTTACCTCTTTTCACGTTAACTGAGACGGTGTCTGTTCCGGTGAGTCCCTTGCTGTCATAAACCGTCAGTTTAAACACGTAATGTCCTTCTGTTAAATGAGATAAACTCAGCACCATGTCATCAACACCAGACATTTCGACGGAAGACGGACCGCTGCAGATAAAACCGGAAAAGAATCTTCAGAGTCGTGGCTATTGACTTTTCGAGCGGAAAACGTAAACGTAATATAAAGATGAGAGCCCAGCTCAGGATTTTTAAATGGAGAACCATAACGACAGAAAAAACAAGGCATTTCAAATAACTTTACTAACGCTTTGTTGCGGACGTGCAACATCTTCAAGTAACTATTTACAAGTGTGACCAAAACCTGTATATCTAGGAATCTTTAGCATTGATCGGTTAATCGTCACATAGTTTAAAACTAACAATGATTCTTTCGAGGAAAAAAAAACAAACCTCTTCGTATATCGCGATCCTATTTAATGGCTTTTAGACGGGAGAGTGAGAGTAACCTTTGGATAAGCGTTCAAATCAGCACAATCTGTGAGTCCGCTAAACCTGTCTATTCTAGGAATCCCTTGTGTCGAACCATTGGCGTCAGTTGCCCATTTGTACACTTATCGCCACACTCGTGCGTCGAACAATGAAGAAACTGAATCAAATCGAGCTTGTGGATCAAAAACTTAGCGGTTAATCAATTCATGAGGCGTTTTTGAAAGCAAGTAAGAATTACGTAAGTCATCTTCTACGCTTTAAAGTTTACCCAGATCCTCTGTGGTACCCAGTATTTGCATGAAGGAAAATTTGTGACCGTTCACTCTCATTGATAATATCACGTTAGGGAACATGTCCGCAAACATAAAGTTAATTCTACTAGTAAATTTGGCGGATTAAAATTTTAGTTTATCTACCAACCTAATCTTCTCCCATTTGTACTTGTATATTCCTTGGTCATCATGGCTTTCTTTAGCATTAAGTATCGTGCTGTCGTCTGGGTAGACCAAGTCCTTCGTGAGAAAGGATAAGTAAACGCACATTTATAGGTGTTCGTATTGACGTGAGTCGAAAAAGGCAATTTGTGAGAAAAGATTCACGAAATAAGGACGGAGTAAAATGGTCTGCCAAAAAGATTGCTTGATCCATACGGGTCAGAGCAGGAAAGGTGGACATAGGGTACTGGAGAAAATGAAATACATAATGAAAGGCTCCGAAAGCGTCAAAGAGTTTTGAGAGAATTTGAAAACGTGGTTGTAAAGGAAAAACATAAGCCAAACATTAGAAAAGGAAAGGATGACACAAGAAGAAGACAAATTGTATTATGGGTATGGAATAGTGTAGAAACGGCATTTGAAAAAAAAAATATTATAGATATATATAAAGACAATATATTTTCCGAAAGAGGAGGAAATGTTTGGTCGGCCAGAGTAGAAAACCTAAAGGAATGGAGAAAATGAAACAGAAACGACACAACGCAGACAGCAATAACTAGAAAACATAAAGACGAATTCCGAAACGAAAACCCAGTACACTGTCTACCTTGTCATCTCCAGCTTTTGCCACTGGAGGCGAGTTCTTCTCCGGTCGGACAACTACAGTAACTTTCGATACGGAATTTTGTCCCCCAGTGTCGGTCACTTTGAGGGCAAATATGTAGTCACCTTCCACCATGTTGGATACGTGGAGTATCGGTCCAGTGGTTCCCTGCAGACGACCAAGGACAAACGAAGTGTTAATAACGTCAAGGAAAAAACTAGCATCACAAATGAATAGCTACTCCGTTTTCGTCGAAAAAAATCAGATTGCAGAAAAACTGTAGTGATAATTTTAAGACTGAAATCACAAATATTTACGTTACACTGAATATTTTTGCGCTTTATTTTATTGTAGCTAGACTTCCGAATGGGTGCAGAACTAGCACTTTGAAACCTATACCGTACATCCCACGAAGTCAATCGGTATGTTAGAGAACATTCGTCTAAGACTATTCTGGAATAAGAGCACTGGCGTAGCTAGCCCATTGGTTTTGGGTGGGCACAGGCACGTAGCCATGAATTTACCGTGAGGGGGGGGGGGGACATCCGAGCGTGAAGCGCAAGCCTTCTGGGTGGTGCGGAACACGGCTTCCAGGATGTTTCTGACTCCTTGAGTGTCTGAATTAGCATTTCCTGCATTTTAAAAGCAACTTTGCCCAGTTCTGACCTAGTTGTTCCTCGGGAACCCACACAAGACATTGTTAGTGAAAATACACGTGTTGCACATCAGGTTTATAAATTATAATCAGTATTAAACGGGTGGGACATCCAATATAGTATACAGAATGAGATATCCAATGACGTCATTCAAAATGTGTGATTGGCCGGGAACGTGCCTGGTCAGGCGCGGCCTTGACTACGCCGCTGAAGAAAGTATACAGCAGGAAGGGATGTTGGGTTCTTTTGAAACCTATTGCCGCTTTAACAGCAGGCAAACCAACATTCCAGATATTTTGGTCACGGTAGAAGAGTAGCTTAAATTGCATGCTAACCGAGCGGGAACATTTCAAAATGGCGGTATTGATGTCGCACATTTGTGATTCGCTGTAGTCAAACACGCACAACATCTAATTACCTGAAGGTCGCACGCAGGACTCAAAGGACTCTTACTCCATTCATAGCTCTTGATACCCTGTAAAGTATTTTACAAAGCTACAGTAATGACATTCCATTTCAATCAGTACATTATACACAATAGTACAAGATGGTATTGCTGCACGATAGTATTCCATACAATACCGTGCGATATGGCATACTTATTTATTTATCAATTTATATATTAATTGTTTGTTTGTTTAAGCATTTATCAACGATAAATATCACTCACCTAATAAAAGTGTTCCTCGTACATTACAATTAGAACAGTACATTTGAATATTACACGGTAAGACTAAAATAAAATGCTCACTTACGTGGTCATCCGAGCTACCGTTTCCATAAAGAGTGACAACATTTACGGGAAGAGTGATGACGACGTCATTACCAGCTCTGGCCACAGGGGGATAATCTTTCTCTGGAGTTTAGATGGAAAAAGAAATCGTTCAACTTTAACAACGGAAAACTGGCGATTTCCAAGTCGCCTTTGCCGCTGGTTTCAAAACGACGCCTAGTTTAAAAGCTGTCTTACGAAGTCACAAATGACAGGCTATAACCACATGAACTAGGGATCTTTTTGAAAGGACGACGGAGAAAATTGTGACAGCGTATAAACTTGACAGATTTGATCAGGATGAAACACGACACTGGAATAGTTTGTAGCATGAAACGAATAAAGTGTGGCTGAAAAATGAATACAAAAACCGACTTGCTCCCAATGGTTGTCTTGTCTGCTGTACAGTAAAACGAAGACGGCGAGATGGTCAACGTGGAAAATTGTCGCATCCTTACCAGCGTTAACAGTGACAGTTGCTGTGGTTGAATCAGTTTCGCCATCCGAATCCGTCACGGTCAATCTGAAATATACGTTGAAAGTTAAAACCCAGCCAAACTCTAACTCTACTGAAGTAAGGGAGCAATCAAATTCTGGGCTGTGGGCATTGATAAATCAAATGAAATAATGCTACTCGGTATGAAATTCGATGCGACAGTATACATGAAAACATGCAAAAACACGGTCTGATTGACTGTCATGCTACAAGCTGTGTCAGCTCTACATGGCAATATAGTAACGTAGTTTGGTGGCAAGCACCAATGGGACAGTGAAAGTCCAAAAACGGAGTCTAAATTATGTAATATTTAAAAAACGAGCAAGAATGCTTTATGAAATATAAAACACGAAGCGATAGTTTTAGATCCGATAAAGCACGTACTACGAGTTTTTTTGAACGGATTAAAAAACAAACCTCTTAATGAGCCAATTCGCGAAGAACATTTGAAAATAAATATTTTCTAAGCCGAGAAAATTGGGGGAGAAAAATAAGCGTGTTTTTATCGCATATAACGACACGACAAGGCTATGATTGTCCTTTGTACTTTCCTCATGAATTCTTAATGATTTTTGTAAACAATTTTTAATGCCACCAAACTTTTTGTCGCTTAATACGACTATAAGTGTAATGTTATCTCGAAAATGTGAAAAGCACCAAAAACTGAGGAATACCCACCCAATATGAACTCTAATCAGCTGTTCACTAAATTTTATTTATGACTAAATCTAGTACGAAAACCAAAATGCATTCTGTTCAAGAGGTTCTTGTCCAATTTTTGTAATTCGTATTCGGCAGTTTCTTCATCAGCTGTTAAGAGTTACTAAATTGTATTACTATTACTTACTTGTAAGTATAAACGCCAGGGAATAAAGACTTCAGCTGCAGTACGGGTGAATCAACACCAGTTTTAACCATTTTATTCTTTTCTGTCAGAGGTCCTTTGAGCTCTTGCCATTTGTACTCTACGATCTTGTCATCATCGGAACTTTCTGTGAAGAATAACAAACCGATTTCTCGGTGAAACTCTTGAAACAAAGGATGCGCATGAAAATCGCCTTGGAAAAACTGTTTCCGCGTTTTCTCTTGAGAACGCTCTTCCCTGTCGAGTTACTCTCATCTGCTGTTGATTCTATCAAAGTTTTACACAAGGTGACAAAGTCTCTTTCCAAATCGCCAAATGAATCTGGACAAACATGTTCCTCTTTTGCCTCTTCTTTTTTTTTTATTCCTTCACCCTTTTCCTTCATACTTTCAGCCTTCCTACTCCGAACTTCCACTTGCGTGGATCTCCTGGTCATGTAGGTCAACCGACAACATGTGCCTGTATGCGTTACCCTTAGCGTGCATTTATTTGGAACTATCCTCGAATAACGATACACGGAATAAGCTCAAATGCCTCCTTAGTAATTGACACTGTTGTTAAGCGCGCACCTCATTTAAAACCACGGCATGAAACACATTAGAAAGCGCTTACTTGATCCATCCAAGACAACTTCATTCGTTGGAAGGGTAATAGATTGTTCTTTCGGGGAAATATCCGCTCTAGGAGGTTTGTTAACACGTTGTGCTAAGAAAAAAAAGGAAAGAAAAAGATTTCGTGTCATTTGAACACATTAAATGTTTTGTGGTCCCCACAATAAGGTAACAGCAACTTTCGCTTAGAAAACGAATAGAGGACGCCCGAAGTGTTAATAATCCAGCCAGTATGAATAATGATGATCATCATTTATCAGATCACCATATACGTACGTTCTTTTACTGTCACATTCACAAACGCCTTCCCAAACGCATGGTGAGGACCTCGCACGATGACTTCAAACTGATAAATGCCTGGTTTCTTCAACTAAAAGCGAGAATATTAAAAAATTAATAAAACCTGGAGCATAGGGAGATGAGGTACTTTTCAACAATTCAAAATATCAACCTGATCAATCAGGTACACTGTTTTCAATTCATCGAATTCTGAAGGCAAAGATCTTGTTCCGACTTGACAAATCCTTCCAATTCTGCTTCAAAGATCCACATTGGGATAGACAGTTCCGTTTTACGGAGAGGTTTATTGATTTAGGAGGTTT
Organism: Heliopora coerulea; assembly: GCA_030142905.1. Taxonomy (NCBI): domain Eukaryota; kingdom Metazoa; phylum Cnidaria; class Anthozoa; order Scleralcyonacea; family Helioporidae; genus Heliopora; species Heliopora coerulea. Next base: position 1,304,445 of record JASJOG010000068.1, on the reverse strand, counting down.
ACAAACTGAGAAAATTCGGATCCTTGTCCATCATTAGTTCAGCTGGGTGTGTTTAAAGCTGAATAATTTTAAGCTCATGTAATTTAAAACTTTCCTTTCCTTCATTAAATTGTCAACAAGCTTATTGCTCATTCGAAAAATTATTTTGTTTTTTTTTTCTTCTTGCTTCTTCTAAAAATGCTTTACTTTTTTGCGGCGTAAAGGGCCATTAACGACCCCGACTGACTTCGTAAGATTATAGACCACTTGCACTCATATGCTTAACAACCCATATTGAGGACAACTTCAAAGAGCCAACCTTCAACAGATCGAATAATTTATGGAAATTCTTTTATTTAAAGGCATGTTTCTTCCGAGAGGGGAATAAATGAAAGTGGTCACAGAAAGGTCGTCACAGAAGGCTAAGCATTTTGTGAAAAATTATCACAGTCACATTCGAGTTCACGCCCAGAGGTACTCACTCACCTGTGTTAGAACAACTCTTTGAGCGCTCTTCCCTTCCATGTAGCCGTGGCTATCTTCTGGCGATGCGATTTGTAACCATTGATAAGAGTATGGATGAGCTAAAAAAAATTTTCATTACATGACTGGATCCACAATTGTGTTCACAAAATCAGGATGTCTTACACGGTGACTGTTAAAAACTGACCAGCCGAAAATCCAAAATACATCTTTTTTATATTCTCATAACTTTATCGCCGATATTCATAAAGTTATCAATTACAAATTCGAATTATGACATGAATATCTAGCGTTGAAAGGCCTATTTGGTTTTCATTCTTGTGTAATTTCATATGAATAGCAGCGAGATTGTATCTTTCTAAGGAATACAATAAACGCTCTCACTGACTACTCATTTCTGGGTACATGCCTATTGCCCCCCAAGCAAAAACATTCCAGTGTGTGGAAATGTTCAGCAGTATAAAAGAAAACCTACTGTAGTTACGTCAAGATACAACAAAATTACGCTAACATTGTTTGTTACGGCTATATAAAATTTACAAAAACGGCCTTACTTGGGGACTCTTTTGGCCAAGCACTGGCGTACAAACTAGCTGTGTCCTTTGGAAGAGTAATCTCTTTATCTCCAACAGTGGATACTTGTAAGTTTATAACAGAAGCTATCGAGAAGACGAGCAAATAAATGCATAAGTAAATCACAGCTGGAGTCATAAATGAAGTATTATGTTCGAGGTAACGAATGAAGATTATAAGCACTGTTACTGCTTGTCAATACAGCGCCAACCGTCATGGCAAAAAGCGGAATTCAATGAAACGAGAAATGGAAAAATACAAGAAGTTAAAACTGACATTTCGACTACGGTGTACGTCAAGATATATCTCCCTCGATGTATTAATAGTCGACAATTTACTGAAAGTTCCTCGCTCGTTACCCAGACACGTTTTACAGCAAAAAATATCCAGTTTAACGCAGTTTTAAGCGCTTCGGAAACGTACTTAACATGACTAAAAATCTTGCTGTTAAAGTTAAAAGCTGCTAAAAGTTGCATGTAATAGTGTGGTTTATCTCAGGCATATTTCTTTCGTATCAATGACAATGTTTAATGCCAATGCTCAGATTGCCTTAAGGTTTGTGACAGATACAGTACGGTCTCTGATACGAAGTAAAATCCTAGACATGAATAACATTTACAATATACAGTGACAGAATCAAGATATCACAGATACATTAAATCCGAACAGTATTAAATACACACCAAGATTTTACCAAAAGACGAATGCTTACGTGTTTCAGTTTCCGAACTAACGAATCCGACCAACAAACTTGAGATCAAAATAATCAGACGAATAAGAACGATTTCTTCTGTTGAAGATTTAAGGTTTATCGTGATAGCAAACATACAGCCATGCATACAAGTTCATACAAAGCAGCCACAAGACTATTAAAATGTTTACAGTAGCAACAGATACCCTTGTCATTGAGCGCTGTTTGCTCAATTCTATATTAAGACTGATAATTAATTAACAACAGACATAACTTTTTAAATTCAAATTGGTTTCACGCTTAGCTAAGTTTCCGAACAATAACTCATAAAAGGAACGAACAGGATCTCACGACCTACATTGAATTTTATAATAAAAATTTTAATGCAATAATCAATATTGAAACTTTTGAACAGTTGTTACGAAGGTTATATCTGCACTGCAGCATAAATTTTGATAATATTTAAGCATTTCAGCATTGAGATAACTTCAGGATCAGTGCACTAGACAATTCATGAAAAGTTAATAGGCTCAGAGCAGAGAAACAAACAGAAAAGGCCGTTAACGTTTCAATACGTTATTACATCACCATTATGCCAGTTTAAACCACTTAATATCGAATACAGAGCGCGAGGAATATACCCCAAATGTAATATAGCAAACTAAGTAACTCGTTGAAATTAGATTTCAGTAAATAGAATGGCGCAATGTCTGAAAGTAATTAATGGAATGAAATGCAAACAAATTTAACCAATAGTTTAATATGAGGGCCACTGGATTGTTAGTGCTTTCTACTATTATGTGCTACCTTCCTGAAATAAAGTTTTCGTCTATCGAAAAAACTAATGCTGGAATAGGTGGGCAAACACCTCTAAGGTTTTTCAGCTGTTCAGGTCTAACTGGTCTAGGCCGAACCAGGAACTTCGAAGGGCAGGAGTCCGAGGGAAATATCAAGGCACTGTCGGAGTGATTTGGATCATTTCGAGCGAAGTAGATCCACGCACCTTGGAGGAATGAAGGGAATAAAACTGTTGCTAACAGCGCACATGTACATGTAAGATCTCTCACAAAAAGGACAGCGGTCGCGACCCACTAAACCTCCTCTAGTTGCGCCTCAGAACGAAGTTGAAATTTCCAATACACCGTTCGTTAGACCTTTCGGGTATTTTGGAATTTGCAGAGAACTCGACAACTACGGTTGGCAATACGTTAGGGATGTACTTTACACAACAATATAGCACAAGGCACGCGACACAAACTCCTCTGAAATTCATAAGCGTTTTTCAGGGATTGAATAAGGAGTATATTTTAAACGAAAATAATTACAAACTCCAACAAACCTTTCGTTGGGACTTTTTGGTGTCTCACAGTTGACGGACGACCTAAATGGAAGACAATTCACGAAGTACGCATTACAACAGAAAGCAACGTGAAATACAGAAGAATCGTTCACAACTTCCCGTCATACGAACCCCGCCTAGTTTTTCTCTGCGCTCCAATGGCTCGATTGTTAGAATGAACTCAAAGCGCCCTTACTCCAGAAAGATCAAATCGGTCAAAAGTGAATCAAAACAGATCCCCCTATTCATACTTTCATTTTGCATAAGCTAAAAAAGCTCGTTAAATTGTATTCGATTATTGGACACGGAGGAGGAGTATTCCCATACAACATTTGAGAACCATAGATTGGAACCGATAGAATTCTATCATGCTAACTGAATTTTACTGAAATCACCTTATATATATGATCGTTTGCATTAAGCATTTTGTTTACATTTCATTTAACCTCATTCGACAGTGCAATGAAATCTAGCAGTACATTGAGTGGTATAAATTCCACCATATTTCGAGTACGTAGGGATTCGGTACACACCGATCTGGATGGAAATCTAGCATGTTCGAATGGCTGAGCGACTGTCAAAGTCAAACTCTCAATTCTTTGATACTGCATCGCAAAGATATATTTCAAAACAAACATTGAAATTGTTTTAGAACACCATTCATATGATTAATTAGAGGGCAAGTATCGCTCTCATCCCACTGTGCAAACCCCTTCCAACTCTAATAAACTGCACCTTTTTTCTTGATCTTGCTAACTGCTTGTAAATCCAGACCATCCTTACTTCCATTGATATTTAGAATTGTTGGAACTGTTGATTCAGTTGACGGGCTGGCTGTTGTGCTAAGTTGAGAAGGTCTTGAATGATCCAATGATGCAACAGTTTGGTTTGGTTCAGTTGAGACACTTGATAATAGCTTCACCGATTTGGTGTCAGCTTTAGCTGGACTAACTACAGCCAGGGTAGGTGTTGAATATTCTGTATCAACTGTTTGGCTATGAGTTTCATGGGATTTATTATCAAGTGCGTTAGAAGCATCAATTTTTCCTCTCATTTCAGACCTAGGCTCATGATTGTTTGAATTAGAATGGTTAACCCATTCTCCACTTTCCTTTTCTGCACTGGGATGCATTTCAACAGCTTCTGTAAATGTTTTTGTTGGTTTTAAGTCTGAAAAGTATGGGATGGTGTCATTGTGGTCAGAGTCACTTCCATCTGTGCTCGTTGGTGAATGCAAAGGCATCTCATTTAGTGGCTGTGTAGTTGGATTGTCAGTTTTAGCTTCTGTTCCAGCAAGCTCGTTTTGATGTTGATGACTTGTATGCGCAGTTGAATATTCTGCTGGCATTGTTCCATCTACCCTTAACTCAAGCTTTTTTGAAGAAGTTGCAGAAGTTGAAACTCCATGGTCACCTAAAAGTAATTTTGGTCAAGAAAAATAAACAATATTTATTATAAAAAGGAAGTATATTAGTCAAATTTTAAAAAAAAAATTGTTGTTCATGTCAAGGTTATTTTTTTTTTGAGTTTTTTAATTGATCACCAATTACTGCTCTTTCACTTCCTAGCTTGTTCTGTCAAGCCATCAACAAAGCAATGACTTGAGCAAGTTTGATCTCATACCCTATCTAAGTTCTTGTTCTTCACACAGTGATAATTACCTTCACTAAGGCCCAGTTTTACACAATTATCATCTTCCTTGGTTTGAGCTGTCAGGTTTGAACAGTCTGGCATAATCTTTAGGAGAAGAGGATATTTCTTGGCAACCCTTTGTGCCAGATTAAAGTCATGATTACAAATGCCTTGGTATAACTTCTCACAATCTTCCTTGCATAAACGAATTGGTCGTGGATGAAGTTTTGATTCACAATATGGGAATGATGTCAGACACAAGGCTGGTAAAGCGTATTTTTTACATTGAGGTGAAAAATGTCCTTGGATTACAGTGAAAGGTCCAGACAGTCGATGTTCAACTACACTGGGAATCTCTTCATAGTAAATTAACCTGCCCTCATCCAGATATTTATCACATGTTTGCCCAGTATAATGTTGACAAGATCCAAACCTGTAAAAAACATGCCACGTGAACAGCAATCTCAGATGAGTTAAAATTAATCTAAACAGTAAAATGGTATTCAGGACCTGAATAAAAATAAAGTACATGGACCCAGGAGGACATAACTGGTCAAAGTAAATAATATAAGTCTATCTCTAGATTTATAGGCCACCAGTCCCCAAAATCCTCCAGAATCTTGAAGGATTACCTGAAGCTGATAAACCACTGCCCTATTGGTGTTTTTAACTATGGAATACTAGTATAAAATGTATAGTTTAACCCAATGAGGGGTAAGGCTATGCTTTAGATTTGTATTCTGGCTAATGCCATATCATTTTGTTCAGCAGTGTGAAACATTTGCCTTTCAGTTGTTTCATAATAACATATAACCTAATATTTGCTACCCAGATAACAAACCTTTTATCTCTCTTTAGAGTTACATTTGATCCTGAAAGATCTGGTAACCTAGAATTTACAGGTAATAACAATTATTAAATTTCAACATGAAGTGCATATGTACTGTATGTCATGCAATCAAAATAATTACTGCAGTACTTGTTGAGTGTGACATCTGTAAAAGTGACTATCACAATGCTGTTTTTAAAATAACAAATGGTGAGATAAAATATAGTAATCAAACAAATAGCCAGATATATATACATGTATGAACAAACAAACAAATAACTGGCATCTTTCAGCTGTCTCTTAATTAAATATGTATGTTGAATATTCTTAACTCTTTTGTTTATGAATTCTTATCTTTTTGTTCTTGCCTTTGTTCTTTTATTGATTCTGTTATTGTAATTTTTTGTTACACAACGAAATACATGAAAGGGTTAAAATTTCCTTTTGAATTTAACCATGCTTTATACAGAACAAAATGCCATGATAAATGTGTCACTTACTGAAATGATGAATCACGATCATGGTCAACAGCAGCTAAGGGAAAACAAAGAGAAATGTATAAAGAAATGTTCCCATGGAACAATTTCTTCCAATCAATGGAAAGGTTCTGGTCCTTCAACCATACTTTTATAATTGGTAAATAATACTTTACAATCCTTTCCTATTAGCTAGTTTCAACATTTTTGTTAGGAATTTATATATAAAATCAAAAGGGAAATGAAGATATATGTTAGAGCAAACTTCTGCCAAAAAATTATGATTAAATCTTTATAACAGTTCCTAATTGTTATGTTAATTTGATATATATAATAAGAACAACAATAATGATGATGATGATGATAATGATAGTATCAATAATGATAAATAATGTTAATAATCTTTAAGAACTTGCATGTGAGGTAAGTTGTAATGGTGAATGTAAATAAAAAAGATGGACTCATGCATATCATGAACATATCAGAAGCTTAAGTCATGTTGTCATGCCAACATCAAAGACTTTAAAACTATTTAAAGATTGTTTATTATTAGGTATTTAAGTATTATTATTATACTAAAAAAAAATCAGTTATTAGTATCACTACTTCTTAATGCTGCATTTGCTTCAAAACTTTCAACCAAGCAAGCTATTGTAATTAATGGTAATTAACAACAGACAAAAGGTTTTAGAACTCCAGGTGAAACAAGTCAATAAAAGAGCTGTTGTAAAAGTAGTCTTACATGAAATACATGTATGAAATGCTGGAGTGATATATAAATATATACTCCAAGGGTATTTTAATTTTTATATTTAAATATGAGCTTTGTGAAGTTACACCTCTATTACTGTTCTAAATTTCGCCACTGGGCTGTTAAAACAATGCACGACAAAGCATTGTGTTAATAATTTATAGGCCATTAATCTGGCCAAATTTTGTATTTTAATGATGCAGCTCTAATCTACGGACGTGTCAGTCAAAAACTGTTGAACATGAAAATTACAGAAGATCACTAGAGTTTTTCTGTGGACTGATCATCCACCACGAAATTAAGCAATCGTCGGTTTGTTAACAGCAAAGATCAACATTAACACGTGTGCATGCATTGCGATTTACAATGCAGTACAAAATTTCATTGAGTTTTGTTTGAATTTTGAAATTCTGAGCGTTCAAAAAATTTTGAGCAAGAATTATATTCAACACGATATTAAAAATCCTGACATGCCGCGTTGATCAACATTCGTAGAACGGGAATCGGCTATATAATAAAGCACATCGTCACATTCCTAACTTAAGATAATTTATGGAGAAAACTTGACGAAATTAGTAACACACGCAGACAAAACATGGTGCTATGTTTATAAGCTTTTCACTGTATATACCATCCCACAAACTTACCCCTATATCGGCGAAAAATCCAAGGCCGAATAGTCGATTTGCCGTGAACTTTGATCGGTTTACAAAGCTCTGCACTTCGACACTCCACTGAGAAACAGCTACTTTTTACTAATATCGCCAAATGGCAATCATCATTTGAGCAACACAAGTGTACACACTCGTCGACATTAGTCGCGTTTCCTATCCTGTAATACGCTCCAGCATTTCTGCCACCTCTCAAAGCGTAGTTTTGGAGGATTTCACCTTTCCTACAAAGCTCGTAGTCTTGCTGAACAGTTGAATATCGTGAAGTTACTGAAGAACTTTCTAAAATTACAGGAAGAAAAACGTACAGTTAGAATTAGACATGGATCAGTGAAGCAATGACAGTTGCTATTTTTTCACGTTGTTTCATTTGTAAGACTTGTTTGAACTATTAATACCTGGGCTAACTGTCTGTAAAAGAAGAACGAACCACAACAGCTTTGTTCCATAAGAACACACAAAATCAAACACAATCGCCATTTACATGGCGAAGAGGACTCCAAAAATCCTCCTGATATGATGAAAAAATCTCAAGTAAAGTCCCTTCAACCTTTCTCCATTATTCCATAAGGATCGAATCGGTATACACCAAATTATTATCGAAATTTTACCAGTTCCAAGGAAATTAATGATCGTAAAATGGCAAGTTTAGTTATGACGTAGTTAGGTATTTAGATATTACGGGCCATTACTATAACAAAGCTTGTGATTGGTGCAAGTTGTTATTACCCAGGTTCCGGCGATTTCGAAATAGAAACATTTTCTGTGAAATCGATTATTTCTCCACTTCTTCACTTCTCCACTTCTTCACTTCTCCACTTCTCCACTTCTCCACTTCTTCGATGTTTTTTTTTAATCGTCATGGAAGCTTCAACGAGATGCCTTCATTGACATAGAATTGGAAGAAAGAATCCACAGGGGCTTTTAACTCGAGCCTAGTACCAGTCAGTTCCTTTGAACTTGATCCGGAATTAAACTTTGGTTTTATATACTTCATCCATGAAATTTTCACTAGAAATAACTTCAAATTGCATTTATTCTTGACAAATCGCCCCATAAATAGAACGAAAATAAAGAAGAAATTTTAATTAACGCTAATATTTTGCCAAGAAAAGCCCATCAGGCAATATTTCTGTCCTAGAAGACATTGCCTATTTGAATTCTCTGCCGGATAAATACATTGATTAAAATTTTAAAAATTTAGGTAAAAATAAATCTACCCAAAAGACCTGGTGGGAATGTTAACATTTTTATCAGGCAGGGGGGTGTATGAGTTGGAGCCGACATTTAAACCTGTGTTGTCCCACACTCTTGTCATCATCATTCCATCCAACTTGAACTTTTCCAGTTTTAAACGTAAAGAATGGCGAGTATTTCAAGTGGTGTGAACTCTTGGCTTTTAGATAAATATGCGAGGTTTGTTGGTTCTAAAAATTTTGAAAGACTTGCTGGAACTGCAGAAAAGCCGGCAGGCTCCAAAAACGTTGGTGAGTGGAAGGTAAAACAACGGTGAATAGAAGTCGCCATATTTCTTGTTATTTTTGTGTTTTGCTCTGGTAAAGGTAAAATTCTTTTCGGCTTTTTATTCGAAGGCGAGATCGGAAGTTAGTTTTGTTTCTTTCTGTATTGTATTCTGAATTTATAGTTGTTGGAATATGAGCATATATACCTCTAATAACTGCAGGCTAATGTTTTCGTTTCCCAGCAATTTTCATCGCTTGAAGGAAAAGGATTGCTACAGATTACTTTGATTGAAGATAAACATTTAATGATTAGCGGTGGAACGCAAATTCATGTAGGTAACTTTTCTGTGCCAGTTACTTTGCAAGTGTTAATTACAGGCAAACTGAATATATTTAATATGAATTAATTATGAGATTGGGCAGATCTAAATGGGGACAGAGTGTCTATCCCCGGCTTTTTACAGTTTGTTACCAGCAGTTCGTTGAACGAAATTTCTTAAAGAAATTTAAATACTTTTCGTTTACAATTATGCTAATATAACCAAAGGCATAAAATTTTTACAGTACCAACTAATTTTGGGTTAGTTACAGAAAAAGAGGCATCATAAAAAATGTGGTAGTGTAGTTCTGTATTATTTGATTGGAGTGATTAAGAATGAATTTGAATTTTATCATTTGGTTTATTGCTGGGTTTTTGTAAGACGAGATGACTAGTTAAAGTCTCAGGGATAATACATTTTAACCCTACGGCAGTTACTAATTAACATTAACTTGAGGTTACTAAGTGATTTTAAGAACTGTGGTACAGCAAACAAAACTGAGGTGATGATAAACTGAGTGGTAATTCAGCAACCATTAACTTTGCAGATGTAAAACACTGCTGACTTCACTGTAAAGTGCAAGAAATGCCATCTCAGAGATATTTAAATTTTAAATTTTTTCAAAGAATATGCCTATTTGTATTGTCAAGATACTTGAATATGAAAGTTGAACATGATAATTAAGCATGAATGTTCACAATTGTTTATATCTTATCATATAATTTAAAATATACGTATCAGTGTTGTTTGGACATACAAGCTCAATCTAGCCTTTACTTGCCCATTAGATGTTTTTCTCCAATAAAAGGTTTAACTGTAATTATATTGTTATTTCTGACTTTAGGAAAGTTATGCTCTTGTGAATGCCTCACAATGGCTAAAGATTGTTTGTAAAGGAGATAGTCTGTTATTCATATTAAAAATAAATGTGAGTCTTAAAGTATGAACTTAAAATGCAGTGACATAATGAATTAGTTAATTTTCAGTGACTAGTTTAACCCATCAGGGGGTAATGGTGCACTTTGGAATTCAATCCTGGGTAATGTCACATGATTTTATTCATCAGGGTGGAAACTCTTCCCCTTAATAGGTTAATTGCTGGCTTGGTTAAATCAGTGATAATCATGCTACTGTGCCTAGAGTATATTTATACCTTTATTGCAGCTATTGCATTCAGATTTTTGCCTGTTTGTAATGAGTATAAACTGGAGATTACTTGTCCTTATTAACAAACAACTTTCATGTGTCACATATGAAGTGAAAATGTTCACACATCATTTCACCTAGAAACAGGGTATTTCACATGTTAAATGACATATTTCATTTGTGAAATGAAGAAATTCACATTGTAAATCAATTTTCTACAATGTGAATTTATTTTATTTTGTGCTGTGCATATATATGTGGAATTTGTTTAAATGAATTACATTGGTTTATGATGTTACGGGTAACAATTTGTGTTCACAAACAGTAGTAATAACACTGGATTCTCAGAAGACCCAAATGTGGTTCGTGAACCAATGGTTGCCAACCCTTGCTTTTGTTCATAATTCTGCACAATACATGGTCCTGTAAACCTGTATTGGTTAGGTTATCCATCACAATAGGGAAAGGTCAGAAGTGGGGATGTATGCGTTGTAGTGATTGCAGTTCTTCTAGATAGTAAAAATTGACATTTCGGCAGCCTGCACCTCATTGTCACTCAGATGATGGCAGCCGCGCAGGCTACCGCAAAGATCATTTCAAAGTTTTTTAGAATCTGGAAGACCAGCAACCGACACAAGTCGTCACTATATGCCTTTATCGACCTCTGAGCTAATCCTGCTCTTCCCAAAAGTGACGATTTACGAGGAATTTTGTGCATTGTTCAGAACGAAGCCCGACGATTCCGAATAAAGTTTGCAAATACCGGAACAAAAACGGGGTGGGACAACTGCCATGACTTCGTCAACAACGTGTCCTCATTACTTCCCGTAAAAGAGATCCCTATCTCGGAATACTCAGCTGCTTCTTCACAGTCACAATTCATGGAAGATTCCCAACTTTTTTCTACTCCGGGAAACAACTCAGTCTCTCAAGAAGTCCAAGAAACTTCGTCTGGACGTATCGCTAGGTTTCTCGGAGAAGGATCAACCATACCGGAAATTACTAGAAAGGTACAACAACTAGCATCTCCTTCCTTGGCGCCTATTTTTGATGACGTTTTAGCGTTTTACGTTCAGTATTTTGTGTAAAAATAATCGATAACATCAAAATTTGAACTGCTAATAGGACACCATTCTTCCTCGTAGTGTTTTGAACACAAATTATGCTTTTCCACTTAAGATTATGTCTCGTGAACAGTCTCCGGCCCAAAGTAGTACGCGAACAAACCTCCCCACGTCAGACCTGCCAACGTTGATCCGACTTTGTCTAACAGATCCTGGGTTTCCTGACTTCGTCGAAAAGGTTGAACAGGAGCTGAAAGTGCTCACTTCACAAAACTAATTCCAAGACTTTGGTATGTCGTTCCAGTTGTACTGTGCTGTACTTTGGTATACTGTACTGATTAGCTTATATTGTTATTTATATATTTTTTGTTTTTGTTGCATTATTCGAAAAATTGGAAACCACTTTAACATACTTGCGCAGAACGTTACATGTTTTTAGAGCCAAAAAGTCAGCGGTGCTTTCTGTGTATTGTTTTCATGGCACATTCAGTCGTTTTAACCTTTCCACTAATTATGACGTGTACTACATTTTTCGAAGCTCAGGTAATTCCATTAAGCAAAGTTTTATTATTATAAACTCAAAGACACTTTGCAAGAATTAGAAGATGGTGAAAATTTGAGGATTTAGGAAAACGACGCGAGGAAATTTGGACTTCATTTATTGGATAGCTTATCAGTTTTCGCTTTTTAAAATTTTCCTGCCATTATTATCTGTTTTTTTCAAGACGAGCTTATCACCCAATGACGACATGACAAGTCTTTTAATTTTTTTAATCTCTCTAAAATTTAATATTATTCTATGTACAGAATGAAATGCTCTACCTGATATAAAATGAACGTTGTTAGAAACCACTTTTAATACTTCTAATATTTTAAAACACTTCATACGCTACGTACATTATTTGCATATTCAAATTTGGAATTTCTACAGAAGATCAACCAAATTTCTCCCGAGAAACTTCGAAATTCGCACTGAAAGAACAATAACAACAACGACGACAAAATGAACACCTACTGCCACGCCGGTAGCAGCAAAAACAACATAAATAACAACTGCGACAGCTAGAAGAATAAGAACCACGGGAGCAACAAAAATCACGGCAGCAATAGTAACAATAATGACAACGATGATGACTGCAGAGACAGGAACAATTGCAATAACTGAAAGATTTTGCACGGTCTAAAGATTTTGCATACTCTTTCGTACTTTTTGATTCAGTGCATTCATCAAGTCTATGTAACTTTTTTCTGTGTACGAAGGAGGAATATTTCCTTCCGGAGCTGGCTTGTTTTCGTGCTCTGCTCGTTGCCTTTTGTATTCTTCTAAAGCCGTGAAGTCGCTGTCATCTTCTGATTCACTGTCGCTCAAGAACAGTGGACCGTTATTGGTAAACTTACCTATAGCAGAAAAAAAAATGAGATGTTTGCCTTACAGTTTAATGAAAAAGAATGTGACTGATTTTATCTTTGAATGTGGGTATGGTCCTGCTCAACAATTGCCAGATGGGCCTGATCATCATGTTCTAAGCTTCTTGGAGGAATGAGGGTTGACACTCACATTCGTAGCAAAAACCACATCGTTAGGAAAATTGCCGATTACCAACTGAACGCAAAACACGTGAGACATTTGTCAGAAAATTGCCAGCTCGGTTACCATGCATTGGGGTTTGGCAAAAATTTTGAATTTGAAGACGACAGTGATCACTGGATAAACCTATGTGATATATCATGTTGTAAGCAGTGAAACTGGTAATCTAACAGAAGGACACACTGCAGGAGATGATGAAGCTATTTGAGACAGTGGAGATAAGTTAGTTGTGTTGAGTGACGAAATTGTAGTGGTAGATTTCATTTCACTCGTAGTGTCAAATGAATGAGTCAAACTTAAATAATTTTTATATTCGATGTATAAAACTCCCTTTACCACCAAGAGAATGTAATCCACTCTGTTTAGACCACTGGCTTGGCGAATACATCTGCATTTCTTGCAACGAATCTCCATCGTCGTCCATCATTGATAAACGGTCTTTTTCTTTGCTGAGTCGTCTCCTTAAAATTTGAACAACAACAATCTCAGAAAGTATTTTAAGTTCTACCGATTTTATGGGTGAAAGAACTGCACTGTCATTGCGAAAGCAGATATTTCGGCGGAACATCTCAAGCTAACTCTGTCGTTCATACCTGTTAATACAAAGACATGCCGACCACATCAAACCCACTAAACTTATCATCATCGCCACTGAACCCACGAATACATATATCATACTGTAGTCTGTGGAAGAAAAAAAAAAATCCCAAAACAATTAAAAATGACAAACGATGCCCTTGTTAATAGACTTGAGCTATTTGCTTGATTTAAATTAACGAATATTTTCAATAAAATGTTGGGTTTCGATTACTTGCCGGCTAAGAGTAGACTCGGAAGTTAAAATATAAACTGTTTTCTGAATATCATGGTTCATGAAATATGTAACCTTTGTTTGACATGTGCAATCAGCACTTGTTGGTGATTGTTGCTGCTGTTGTTGTTTTTATTGTTATTATTATTATTATTATTAAAGTTAACGCTTTTGCTTTTCTCGTTAATATTGTAGTTTTATTATCATGATAGTGATAATTATCATTATCATTATCATCATCGTCATCATCATTGTCATCAGACCCATCATCAAAACTATTTTAACCTTCAGTAGCATAGCCTCACCGGTACAAATTATACTGGTGCTGGTATCACAAAATTTGGCTGCTGCCAGTGAAAAAAAAAATCCTGATGAATATGCATTGCTTACCTTTGATGAGATCGTTTTCCGTCGCTTTCCGAGGATTGGCGATAAAGGCAATTTGCGACGAATGGTTTGACCCTGGGTATACGGGCACTGGCACACAAAGGTCAACGTTCGCACAATCTCCAATGTAACACACCTCGCCCAACATCAAGGCAAGGTCACAGAATTCTTCGTTGCAGCAGATGGCAGCGCAGTTCTCGATGCTGTCAACTTGAGAAACCACTGAGAAGTTTCCAGCACGCAAGCCTCCTTTCAGAGTGTGATTGTGGAGAATGTGGCTTCTGGAACAACGAGGGTATCGTTTGTATTCTGATTGATCGAGAGTCAAATCTGGGAGAGAGCAAGAAAAACATGAGGGAAATGTCACTATCAGTTCTAGTTATGCTGTCCTCAACGTCTAAAAGTGAAGATTTGACCTGTTACAACGAGGCATCAGAATCCGAACGATCAAACCTTTCAAGTCCTCTAGTGATGGAAAGCTGCATTTAGGTATATTCTCTTGCTAGCTTTACTGAGAAGGGAGTAAAAAGCACCAGACATAGCCTTACTTAGGCCGCGCTAATGACAGGGCCTACATTCCTATAAAATACATTTCTGCCCAGTTGCTAATGCCTGTAACAAGAAAAACTGGACGACTTTATTTCCTTCTTTCTTTATGAATTCATAGCGTATTGAGGAAGGAATTCAATCCAACAAGCTAGAAATTGAGGTGACACATGTGGAAGAGTTTGTTATCAATTTTAAATACAATTTTACGACGACTTTCAGATAGGTCAACCTAATGCAGGTTAACACTAACTGGTTTCGGATTTCCCTTGGGCTACAACTTGGAGTTGTGGGGGAATTGTTACAAGGTACAGTGAAACCACTAGGAGAACAGTTTATTTTTGAACATAACTTCCATGTTAGAGTTGAGATATTATTTATGTTTCCGCAGAATTGTTCGTTAGCGCTGCTAGATTTCTAAGAAAGGTGTTTGAATGAGAAAGACCATGACCAAGAACGGCGTTTAGGATCTTCACTCTCTTGCGTAAGGTCGAATTGTCAGTTCTCACGGCTGAATTTCGAGGTTTTAACTTGGAATTGTTAAATTTGTATTCGCTGGCTTGTCAGGTAGCCCCTCTAATCGCTGATCTAGTTTGCTGAAACGTATGTAAGGGAACTAGGAAAGTCATACTAAATCCCTTTCATAAAGTACACCCTTGTTTCAAAGATGTCCTACAGCTACCTTAGTATAAAATTTCTCAACTCTGACCTGTTTCGTTGATGGTTGAGCCCCATTTGAGATACGCTACGCGGGAAAAAAACTTGGATGGTTGCGCTGGGGCTGTTTGACAGACTCGTTCGTTGACACACTTCACCGTATAGCAATTCTTTTCCAGCATCAGCACAAGATCCCCTTGGCCGTAGTCGCATGATAACCCTATACATTCTTGCATGTTACTGACTTTCCCGAGCGAGGTAATATTCGCTGCCTTCATCCCACCGATCAGGGTGACATTATGAAAGATTTTCTCCGCAGAGCACGTGCTGGTTTTCAGTATTGTCGTTTGTGGAAGTCTATAGCTGACAATTTTATGGGTATTTGGCGCTGTTATGACGTGCTTGTCTACAAAGAGAAGATGTTTTGTTTATTTAACTGTACGGTCTGTACCCGACTTTTTAATTTTACTCTGGCTAACGGCGGACGATTTTACTCTGGCTAACACCAGATTATTTTACTCGTTAAGGAGAGATGTCTCTGATAGGAAAGCGTTAATGTTAAGTTTTGAAGGTTCCTCTAAGACTTCTTTTCCTAGCTTGTCTACAAAATTATATCATGTTAGTCTCTCACTTCTCTAATCTGTTGAATTCTTTTCTTTTTCCTTCTTTTACTTTCTCCGTTAGTTTCTTACCTTTTCTCCCTTCTGCTTATTTGATTTTTATCTTTCTTCAATTTTTCATACTCGATCATTATTATAGTTCCACCATTTTCTATTTTATACACATGTTTGTTCGTTTCATTTCTTTTCTTTTCCATTCCATCTTTTTCTTCCCCAGTACTCGTTTGTCCGTTCCTGTCTTCCTTTGGTGCTTTGTTCGTTCGCTTGTTCGTTCGTTCGTTCCTTGTTCCTTCCTTACTTCCTTCTTTCTTTCTTTCTTTCTTTCTTCTTCCTTCCTTCCTTCCTTCCTTCCTTCCTTCCTTCCTCCCTCCCTTCCTTCCTCCCTCCCTCCCTCCCTCCCCCCTTAATTCCTTCCTTCCTTCCTTCCTTCTTTCCTTCCTTCCTTCCTTTATTCCTTCCTTCCTTTATTCCTTCCTTCCTTTATTCCTTCCTTCCTTCCTTCCTTCCTTCCTTCCTTCCTTCCTTCCTTCTTTCCTTCATTCATTCCTTCAATCCATCCTTTTCTTGTGCTATTTCTTTGCACTTTTTACATTCAAAACTCGCTTATATCCACAATTTTAACAATTCCCGTTTAACCCCTATTATTAGCTAAAACCTCACCTAGTTCTTTCATATCTTCAGGACCAACTTTAAACCCGAGGTGAGAAACAAAATTAGCTCTGCTTGGGACGCGCACCGAGGTACACATTTCTTTATTGACGCATTTTCCGACATAGCACACTCCATTCAGTAACATGGCAATCTCACAGCTCTTTTCTCTGCAGCACAATGCCGTGCAATTTTCAATGCTGTCTATTCCAGATATTTCCGTGAAATTACCGGCACGAACACCGCCTTTCAAGGTGTGGTTCTCGATAATTCGTTTGCCAGAGCAAAGAGTATGCCTCATTTCCACTGCTGTCTTGTGATCAATCCCTACGATATCAAATACAAATTAAGTGAGGCAATTTGGATTACGTGAAATTTTAGTTGGTTCTTTTACACGTTATTCCAAACAGACACAACTTTCGTTTAATGGTTCTTTATAGAATTGTGTTGTATGCACGGTCTGATTGGCAGATATCGTATTTGGATTGAAGTATGCGAAGACTACCTTCTGGACAGAGTTAGACATCAAATCTTTCGACGCACGTTTAACTGAACAATAAAGGACTATCAATTATAATATTTTGTTAGTTCGATTCTCTGAAATTTAAGCTACATAATCAAGTTAAGTGTCTGGTATTTTCGTCGTTTAAGTATCGTATACCTTTGTAATCAAGATGCGACCGTGGTCTTTGAAGATAAGCCATTCCTGATGTTATTCCAGGAGTCTTCAGAGCAATGGTATCACACATTTGCTCCCTGGGACACTCGAGGACGTAACAACGTTTTCCCAACAAGAAGGCCGTATTTCCTTCGATATTACTGCAAGACATTTCAATACATCTTTCCAACTCAGTTACTTCTCCAAGGAGTTTAGATTTTTCGCCGTCTAGCCCATGACGTAGTGCAACATTAAATAATAAGGAAGTCATACTACAGCTGGTTCCATTGCTGGCATAGGTCATTCGCGGGACAGCCATTTCAGAGTGACGAGCTGCTATGAGTGATGGTAAATGAGTTGACGCGATTTTTCCTTCGGGTGATGAGCAAAAAAGACATTAGTACTTTAGTGGTGGAAGGGAAGGAAATATAAGCTAAATTACCCGAGTTGCGATAATGAAGACCAGAAGGGCCTTGGCTCAAAAGGTTAGTAACTCATCGTTGTATTTTCGGCAATAAACAACCTTTAATACTTTCCCATTTCCTACGATGTTTTACTTAACGGTACCGCTCTATTTGATCTAAATACCACGAAACTGATTTTTCCTTTAGATCAACACGTTTGCTCACGTTTGGATAAAAAATTATATACGTTCGCTACTTAACGAAGGAGGGTCAGGAATATAGATTCTCCGAGATATTATGGTCATTTTTTAAAGAGAGTCTGAAAATCGTCTGGCATAGCCAGAGCAAAATAAAAGAAGACTGATCTGCTTGGAAAGAGTTAATGAGTTAACTACCTGATTGGTAAACCTATTTGAGGGGCAAGCGTGCACTTTAAAGTTTTGTGCTGCCTCAGTCGTTGAAATAGTCGGAAAACGTATTAACTGGCTGTGGTACGATTGTACAAGCTTGAAAATAAGTTCTATTATTTGCACATGTCGTGTAATACCTTTCTTCACGTTCTGATCAATTTCTCGTCGTCTAATATATGATATTTTTGGATTATACCCAGTAGGTCGTGCTCGTACAGTTTGGCACATCTCTTCGCTCACACATTCGACAGCAACGCATGTTTCTCCGATCATGAACGCTAGGTCACATGTGGACTTGGCACAGCACAGTGCCGTGCACATGTGCATCGATTCTACTTCACCTAAGTTCGAGAATTTTCCTGCTTTGATTCCTCCTCGTAGAGTGACGTTTGTCGAGATCGGACTGTGGGTACATAGTAGTTCGTCGTTATTGAATTTCGACTTTACAGTCAAGATGTCTAAGGAATCAGAAAGGTATGTGTTAAATTCCGTAAGGATAAGTCACAAAAGTTCAGTGTATTAACAATATACAACTCTTGTGTAGCTCTGTATCTTACTCGTGGTTGGGGAGTGATCGATGCACTTGGATTTGACGAAATGAATATCGGGTACTAATATTGCGACTTTGCATGCTTGGAGTTATAACAACCGATATAGGAATCGTCTGTCCTTATGCCCAGTTGTCACGTACATGATCTTGATACAAGACATTCATAATGTCGATTCGGAATTACTGACATACCGAGGTTATTGCTCAAGCAGCACATACTTGCATAAGTCAAAACACCAAACGTCTATAACTTCCGCTTTCCATTAAGGTCTCGGTAACCAAGCGGTTAAACAATGTGTATTTATACTGGATAAACCTATCAGCTAGCTGAGCAGGTCTCCGTAGAGGTCCAGTAAGGGCCTCGTACCCCTCATGAGTCTAGTGTTGTTACAGGCGGAAATCGGAGTACCCGGAGAAAACCTGCGATACGTAGTGGAGTCAAACTGGACAACACTCTTCTCACATGTGACCAAGGTAATTTTAATCAGATAACCACACCATGCCGGAATCAAGCCCTAGCCACAGTGGTGAGAGACATGTGCACTACCACTGTGCTACCAAGGTTACTTGTTTGATCCCCGTCACGGGCTTTGAAACGTTTTCTGAGAATTTGAACTCAACGAACGTTCGCAAATCTTCTGACACACGGAGTTGTAAGGGCATCCTTGAAAGGCAACTCTAACCTTTTTAAAATCACTCTTCCAACATGGCGTCTGCCTGGAGTGGAACGAAGCATGGAGGGAAAAGGCTAGGCGCCCTAGCACGAGACACAGTGCAAACAGGCAGCCGTTTGGTCTTTGCCGGAGTCCGCCTAATTTACATAAATTCTCAGTCGGTTATCTTGGTGATTGGTTTGATGTTTCAGATAAACAACAAATATGAACACTTTCTTGCATTTGTGTCATAGTTACTTTACAGCGCGTCCGTGTTGTATCCGATATACGACTTCTCGCTTTCGACGTTAGTTTGTCCATCGAAAACATGTCCACTCACCAACGCAGTTCATGAGACCCTACTTTGGTATAAATCTTTTGTATTATCAGTTGAGTGCAAACTACTTACCGGCGTCGTCAACATCTTCAAGTATATTTTGCTCGTTATGTCTGTTAATCCTGACAAGTTTCGTGTCCAAAGTTTTCCCACTGCTTGGCTTCACTACTTCACATTTTCTTGGATCAGTGCATCGTATTCTGTAGCAATGGTTGGCCAGCATGAACGCCAGATCGCATTCTTTCAACTCACAGCAGTAACGGACGCAAGTCTCGACATTTTCCACAGTCCCCAGGTGCTCAACGTAGTCTTTGGAAAACCCACCCCGTGTTAGAACTCCTCGTTGGATAGCCTCGTGTGAACAAGATGAGTGGAGAAGCGTCTTTTTAAAATTAGTGACTGGAGAAGCTGAAGTGTAGAACAATACAATAAGAAGTACATTTAACCTATGTCCATTTATACAAGAAATAAGACACGCCTTGCAGTATGTATTAACTGAAAGTAAATTTGTTGAGTGTAAGAATCATACGTTTTGAATCCAAACGGGAACCATGTGCGAAAAATGGAGTTCTTGGGCCTATGTCGGGGAACCAAATTTGCTGTCCTGCAAATCTGGTACAGTGCTCCACCAACTGAGCTACGAAGGCCGTTAAAGCATGAACACAATTTCTTTATTTATGTAGGAGGTAATGCCGATGAAATGAATGCATATTCAAGAAATATGAAGCATTTACACTCGATCGCATGAAATGAAGTCTATCTCAAGTGAAAGTACGTTATAAATTTTCGTGTTTCGGAATGACAGACTTTAAGACAAAAGGGGGACCATTTACGATAATAATGGGCCGTAATAGACGCATGCGCAATAGGTGTTCGCTTCTCGGATAAGCCGCACACAACGTATGAACCTGTTCACGTGAGCATTTTCAATTCTAAGATAATGCGCGGGGTCGGATAAGAACAACTCAAAACTTATTACAAGACAAGCCGCGTCTTGTGTTGGATGTCGCTGACAAAATGCTTGAACGTTAGAGCTTTAATGTAAAGATGTTATCCTTATCTTTAACTTCAATCTGTATTTTTAGGCTAGCAGTAATGGGTTTTTGCGCTGTTGCAGTAACTCAGCCACAGGTTAATGAAGTTTGCATATGATTTTGTATGAGAACTTTCTGCTTTAGTTTGCTTTGTAATACTTTTTACCTCTATTAAGTTAATCTATGGCTAAGTTAGTAGAACAAAATAAGTTCTATTTGTGATTCGCGTCCAGTCTTCGCGATATGACCGTGGTGATATACACGTTTGACAGAAGAAATCGTATGTAGCTGTAATCGAGCCACGTTCTTCTTTGTTTTGGTTGCAAATCACGGAGATCTTTTCAAATAATTGTGTCTGATTTTATTTCGTCCATCCGAACACTCTACTTTTTAACAAAAGATAGAGCGACACGAAGAATAGCCCCTAGATGAAACTTTGTTTGGAAACTTTCCTGTCGCGTCATGCGATCGTTTCGGAACTGAGATGTACAACTTGAATAGCTTTGGACTAAATATTGGTTCGACACTCTCCCATAGTATTCACTTACGCCTAAGGGAAATTTTAACATAGCTACAGAGGCCGATGCTTCTAAACTGTGAAAAACATGATTGTTAGCGCGGATAAGTCTGATGTGATCCAAAATGTCAGCCCTTTACTGAATTGATGTGTGTCAAGTACCTCTTTCATTTTCAATGCAATAATACATTTACTGTAAGAAGTCATTTTTACCTTCAATAATACGCCTATTGAACATAAGTATTACCAAGGCCAAGAATACTTTGATGTAGTTTAGCGTAAGTTTACGGCCATTTCCTTTGTCCATTCTGTGATCTCCGTAGCGCACAATGGTCGTTGGTAACCAACAAAGCCTTTCTTGATCACACGAGATTGTTCCTCTTACGTTCTGTGGTTTCTCTTTACTTAACCGACACGTTTTGTTGATACATTCAGTTCTGTTTTTACATATACGTCTATAAAAAGGCGTCCGACAGAAGCATGTGCCCTCACAAAATTAACCAATTGAAGAACGAGGGGCAACAATTGAACCGGTGGCATTTTCAGGCCCTCCACTAGCTAGGTACAGGTGTAGGTTGATCTACGCACAACTTCAATAATGCTACAATGTTCTGGAAAAAAACCCCCATCTATAATATTATCACTAGAGATCACTTGCTTGCTATGGGATATTACTTCAAATTTCAGTTACCGTAACCTTGTACTTTATTCTACAATAATAGAACTCCTTTGCCGTAACTCTTACACATAGGAAACACATCTAGTACTGAAAACCACACCCTTAAGTGCCCTATCTGAACACTTGCCCTTCCCTAATGCGTTTGAGTAACACTGGACTTGAGAGATGTTCTTAAGTTCCTTTCTAATTCACATTCTTTTTATGCCATTACTATAAGATAGCCTAAAATTTTGAAATAAATATATCATCAAATCCATGTTCGAGTTAAACTATGAAACGAGGGCTGAAATCAGTTTAGTTGACAGCTGACTTTATTACACAGCCGTATTTTAAATAGTTGTTTTCAGTTGCTGGCTGCCAATCGTTATTAAATTAACTCGTGTAATGTGAATTTATTGAGTAATTAGCGTGTTCTGATTCCGTGGTTGGTTAGTCAAAAACAAAACTCTCGATTAAAGCTCGCTCAATTTCTTTAAAAGTTTAAAGATTTGGACATTTCTTTAATGTATGGTTTTTAATTCTGACTTTTGTTCATGACTGAAGTCAAGACAAGAACATCACAACAGTCAGAAACATCGAGCATCTTCTTCGTAAGACATTTTCTTTGTGTTGCTGAACATTGTTATGTTGCTTTACATACAAACAATAGTGGGACTGATATCTGAACCTGCGTATTTTTCCGATATTAAATGAAATATGGATGACCATGTGCCGAAAAGAAATGAACAACTGGTGGTTCCATACTTCTGCGATATGTTAATAAGATTGCTTTTATATTGGATGGCGTGGTTTAAGATGGTGTCTTCTTTAGAACAGAAGTTTATGGCCAGCCAGTGAATAGAGCTGCTTGTATACTGTATGGCGTCGTTTGAACGTTTCATTTTCTCTGCAGCATATCCATTCAGTATGTCTAAACGTGAGGCAAACTTTCAATCAAACAGCAGACGAACATATAGAAAATTGATGACGGTCTATGGTTAAGATGGTCTGACTATTTTACGTGATTAATGTTTTAGTTTGCAGGAAGACTACTAAGTACGGTGTTCACTACCCAAACTTTGTTCTGTCCTTTTAGAGTAATCCAAAGCATTATCAGGAACACGTGAAGCGTATAATAGTCGTGCAGTTATTCATCTTTTATGCAAATTATATTCTGCTTGACGATACCACCAGTTGCGAAAGTAGTTCTAAGGTTCTTTGTCTTGATTTGTCAAGCATGGAAATAAACCAGTGAGTTTCTTATTTACTGGATTTCTCAACTCAGTTTTGCTGCAGATGTTTGCTTCTTTGGTTTCTGAAGCGTGAAGTGAATTCACAAACTCAGAGTTATTAACAGTGGTGGTGTCAGATTACATATTCGTTAGGACACCTGAGCGAAGTTTTACGTTGCTTGGCAGGCCATCTCCGATCTTCGTTTTTCATATACTCTGAAATGAAACTTGGTGCCAAACCGTTCAAAATTTTCAACTGGAGATTTAGCGATATCACAATTTGACGCCATATTTGTTTTGCACCAAGGGAAAATTGCCCGCGCCTTTCCTCGCTACCCCAATGCAAGCACGTGACTTATTTTAAACATGTTTTAGTAAACGTGTTTTTAAGGTGTTCAAGTCTCGATTTGAACGGGATGTAAGCTCGCTCATTGACAATAATTATCCAAACGTGATGGAAAAACTGAATGTAAAAAATGCTGAAGGGTCGGTTAATTGCCGAAAATACGCACAGAAATATCAACCCTTCGAACGACGGCTGTTCGTCAGATAGTGAAGAGTAAGGCACTCTATATGTCGCCTTCTAACGATTTCAGAGAGTGGATTCATCCCTTTAGAGAAAAGATGTTATTAATCAACTAGCATACTTATAAAAATAGACTTTACGACGCAAAGAGACGAACAGACAGATCTTTTGAAGAAGCGTCATAGTTGATGGGTCCCGACGCGCGATGACAAATTGTTAGGTGAAATCATGCTCTATTTTTTTGTCATTTTGTTGAAAACTTTTACTAAGATTATTAGTCGTGTCTTTCGGATACCTTATTTTATCTTCTGCAGTTGTCTTTTGTTTGGTAATAGTTTTCAACATGGACTAGTGAGTTCCTCTTGATTTCGTTGTTTTATTTTCTATATTGGGTTTAACATCCAATCTGTCGATTTTGGTTCCCCTTGTTCTGGATTGAGGTGGTGAAAAGCTTGAAACAGAAAGCTTGGATGGAAAGTCTCCATCAGAAAAATTCCTGTATTTAGCTTGTGGTTGCAGAGAAAAAGCTTCCAGAAGCATTAAGTCTGTTGAGTTGACTTGCACTGGTTGAATATCCTTACCGTTGTCTTTATCATGACCAGAAACATATTCCACTGACGGTGAGCTCGTAGTCTGACTGGTCATCATCTGAAGAGAGGCAGTCTGATTTTGTCTCGTTAGATTTATGTGGTTGTCTTGCTCAAAATGATATTCTTTCTTTAGGCCTCTATTTGACGCTGAATCTGTAGGTTCGCTAACCATTTCTTCCATTGAGACTATTCGATTTTTGGGCCTTCCGTCTTTCTTATTATTATTCACGGGGAGAAGCTTGATACTTTTCGAAATAGAGACTATTTGGTTTAAAGTGGTTCTGTTTTTCTCACCGCTATTACTAGAAAAAGGCGTCTCTTCTGAGTCGTGTGCTAAAGACGATGGGATAGTTTCACTAACCATTTCCTCAAGTGAGATAACATCGTATTTAGAAGTTCGATTTCTCTGATTACGTTTTCTAGAAAGTGGATTTACCTGTAAGTCTTTTCTTAAGGATAAATCAGGAGCTCCGCTGGCCTTTTCCTGAACAGAAATGGTTTAATATCTATGCGTTTGTAAAAATGTTGTGTTTCTGAGAAAATCTTTAAAGTTGGGAGCTCGACTATGCAAAAGCAAGCTTGTAACGTTTCGCGTTGCAGGTAGAAAAACCTTTTTAGAAGTTTGGTTATTTACAACCATTTTCATTGAGGGTATGTTTCTTGTCTCTACTCCTTTTGTATTTAACATCAGGGAGATATCGTGATCCGATGTTACGTTGGAAGCA
Organism: Heliopora coerulea; assembly: GCA_030142905.1. Classification (NCBI taxonomy): domain Eukaryota; kingdom Metazoa; phylum Cnidaria; class Anthozoa; order Scleralcyonacea; family Helioporidae; genus Heliopora; species Heliopora coerulea. The sequence goes on along the minus strand of JASJOG010000068.1, from coordinate 1,279,477 downwards.
CTAAGGCTGCCATTTTTGTCTGACTCATTTGTGATATTCTTATCAGTCTCTGCTGCAAAAGTTTTATTTCTTGAATTTCTTGGAACCTCCGTCCCCTGAAACGCTTGCAAGAGAATGATATCCTTCAGATTTTCTGTGGTTTGATCGTATTCGTTTTTGCTCTTATTTTCCAATTTCATCTTCTCGGTGAAGTTCTTTGGTTGCAACTTGTCTTTAAAAGAAAAAATCTCGTTGATATTTTTATACTTTCTTTGTTTCTTGGAATTCGCAGTAACAATTGAATGATTAATGTTTTCCATTGACGAACTTTCAGCTTTATGAAGCTGGAGCTCCAAATTTTTAGCATGAGTGAGACCCCCAGGAGCTGTAGACGAGTTCGTAGGTTCATAACTCCGGTTGGCAAAGTTGGACCTTGCGTAGATGTAAGCCACTCTTGGGTTATATGTCGACGACCGTGCAGTTACCACTTCGCATAGGGCTTGGGTCTCGCACGATACTGAAAAGCAGTGGTTACCAAGCATAAAGGCAAGGTCGCATGATTTAGCAATACAACAAATGCGCAGGCATTCTTGCATGTTGGGAAGAACTCCTCTGTCGCGGAATTTTCCAGCCGTGATCCCTCCCCGTAGGGTGACGTTGTACATAATTTCACTGTTGGTACAGTAGTGCTCATTGTCCAGGCTTGGTAAATTGGGGGATGGAATATGTGGAACATCAACGGACGTCGCTTTGTTTTTAGAATTCTTGTGAGCGCCTGGGAAAAAAAATCACAGTTAAACATTTTACAGTGACCGAGAAAAGAATTGAAACACACTGTAAACGAACACACATTTTAGCCAAACTTTTTTAGCTTATTGGTTCAATGCGGGAACGCAAGACTACGGGGCACTCGGAATTCTCGCGCTAGAAAGTTAATGTTGGGCCCGTGTGTAGAAATATAAGCTGCAGAGCGGACTGCGAATTGGGTTTTGAAGACAGCTGATGGCAGGAACAAAACCAAGATGATGGAATATGGGAAGGAATGAAAACATTGAAGTCAGCTTGGAGCCACTTGTCTCCTTGGGTAACTTTTAGAATATGATACTTTCAAATGCTATTTTCACTCTTCTCAATGAGATGTTTTATAAAAGCCGTCTCAAACAAACAGAGCAACGAAACAGGGAAAGGTAAAGTTATTACCTTACCTTTTACACGTTGATGTCTACGCGTGTGCTGATCTAAGTGAGCTCTTTGACGATGTTTGAGATGGTGCTTGGTCGGTTTCTCTCTTACCACGTAAGATAACATTAGTTTGTAACCGGATCCCAGGGCGTGAACCTCCTCGCATGCCTCGTCGTTGTGACATTTCACGGTAAAACAAATGCCACTGATCATGAATGCCACATTACAGCGCTTTTCCATGCAACAAATCCGGATGCATTCTTCCATGTCGTCTACCTCACCGAAAGCTTTGTACTTCCCAGCATGCCTTCCGCCACGTAACATAACGTCGTAAGATATGACGTTGGACTTGCATATTTCACTGTGCCTTCGAAGTGTGACAGTATTGACTGAAAAGTAAGAAAACGATATGGTTCATTCATAACCGATGGCGTACAGTCGCAGCCTGCTGCTACTTTTACCGTTCAACTTAAAGTGTATTACTGACCAAAAGAATAATTTTTCACAAACGTTTCTAGCAACGCTACTTTTTTTCGTACCAATTCTCTGTTTACCGAAGCTTGAGGTGTCATACTTCCCCCATCTTAGTCATGGTATGCCCCTATTCATTCGAATTGCATACCAACCTTCTTCATTCCTGCTTGTAATGTACGATATCCTTGGATTAAGATGAGCCAACATGGCTGAATTCTTAGCGGGAATCGTCCGACAAAGCTTCAAAGTGCGACAAACCACTCCATAACATTTGGTCTCTATCATGAGGGCCACATCACACGTTTTTTCTCCACAACACAACCGTATACAGGTGGACATGTTTGTGAAGCGTGCCAACAAGTTGAACTTTCCTGCTTCGTAGCCTCCAAGGAGAGTTTGATTGTATTGTACCACTCCATTCTTACACATTAACTTTGCGGGTTTTCCCGGTGTCAAACTTAAAGCGTGCACTGAAATTGGATAAGTATACCAATAAAATTTTTCAGGTATAGTTTATTGCTTTTTGCCTTCGTTTTTTCAAATAAAGTTAACCGCGTTTGATTTAACTCATTACTACGCAGGCCTCATCCCTTTGAACATTGAAATCGTCTCGCGTTAGCCAGAGTATCATGCTTATGCGTCAAGAAGATGGCTGTTAACTCATTAAGGGGCACGGTTCATCCACTTCACGATTAGAATCGTCTGGCGTGAACCGGAGTAAAATACCAAAGTATGCCCTTGTCCCTTAATGAGTCAAGGAGATGCCTGTTAACTCGTTAAAATGATAAAATGTTGGGTTTGGGCCGAAGAGATTTAATGGGACAAAAATTTAGAGTGGACATTTGTGTCGAACATTCTTTAAGTTACTCAGCGTTAGTCGCTTATTTTAAGAAATTTTACGCTTGCTTCCCTTTCTCCTGCAATTTACATTAAATAAGTATTGGCTCTCCTATAAAGTATACCTTTAATCGAGATGCTTACCTGTTTGTTGGCTATTGGCAATCTCTTTTGTTCTGTTCACCCTTGCTATGTAAGTTTGGAAGACTGAGTTCTTAATGGGCATGCTGCTACATTGTTCCACATTCTGACAGCTGACCATAAAACAGTGATCATTCACCAGAAGAGCTAAGTCGCAATTATCCCTTACGCAGCATAATTTTGCGCATGCATCGATGGTTTCAACATGGCCGACCGCTGTGAAGTTTCCAGCCGTCAATCCACCGTTTAATGTCACATTCGTTTCGACTGAAGTTTGAAAACATTTAATTTTTTCTGGCATAAATGTCTGGAGGTACTCTAAAATGTAAAATATAACAACGCATCGCATAATCATATCATATATCACATTGATTTGTAACATATATTGTATCAAATGTAATAAATGTGAGACGAATGTTGTCCAGTTTGACTCTACCAAGCATTGCAGGTTTTCTCCGGGTAATCTGGTTTCCTCCTGCAGTAACATTGGACCCATGAGGGGTGGCCCTTACTGGACCTCTAGGGAGAACAGCTTAGGTAGCTGATAGGATTATCCAGTGTAAATAAACACTTTGTTTAACCTTGATGCTCCAACCACTTAGCTACTGAAACTCGGATGGAGACCGGAGGTTGCAGACGTTTGGTAGTTCGACTCACGGTCAAATGTGTTGCTTGAATGATATCCTCAATATTTCAATAATTCTAAATCGACATTATGAATGTCTTATGCAGAATATACATGAAGATACTTTACTCTATGCTCTATAAAGTAACTTTGGATTGCATAAGTATTCTGTTCCTGTTCTATTCATATTCTGACCTATCCTATCAATTCCTATCCTATCCTAGTCTTTCCATTTTTATTCTATTCTATCACATCTTTTACACGATATCATGCTACCGGTCGTATAAGTAATGTCCTAAATCATACATCACGTTACGTTACATTTCTTATATTATTGTAAGTTATCACTGAAGTTTCCTTTTGCTTTTTAGTTATCGCCAGCACTGATGCACTTACGTCCTTACTACCTTTACTATTATTTCTGATTTTATTTCGTTATTACTATTATCACAGCTGCTTTTGTTACCGTCATCTTAACACACCGCTCATCTCCCTCTCAGTTCCTGTACCGGCATGTGCTCCTTTTCGAGTCCTTGTCACTACTTTTGCCGCTGGAGTTACGGCTCTTCCTACTTCAGTCGGTCGTTAAACTAAGTTACATAATATGGGCGGCCATACCTTCTCCTCTGAAGTCAACCTTTGAAATCATCAACGCCCTTGGTGCATGTTTTGCTGGTACAACATGACAAAGTTCTTCACTAAAACATTTAACACCATAGCAATTTTTTCCTATCATGAAAGCCACATCACAGCCTTTCTCCTGACAGCAAAGCTGTACGCACAGCTCCATGGCAACGTACTGAGCCAGCTTATGAAAGTATCCTGCTTTGATTCCTCCACGTAACGTAACATTTTGACGAATGGAACTCGTTTCGCAAGATTCACTTCCACTTATACTCACTGATGTTGAATAACGGAGTCTGGAAACTAAAAAAATAAAAAAATTAGAGCTTAACTTTTTACAGCATTGTTATATACCCTGTTCACTGCGTTATATGTCATAGTTCAAACACGAGCTTGAGTATCTCACCAGAGGCTCCAAACGCCAAATAATAATGAAAACCGAGGGCGATAGCCTCAAGGTTTTTGTTGTTCTCGAGGGCTTTGGAGTTCCCTAATGAAACACGATGTAGGAGTGTTTGAGCTAGCTTCTCAAACGAGTATTCCCATTGACTTACTGCATGTTCCTTTTATTGATTTGAATATGTAAATTAAGAAATGAGATCCAGATCACAAGTGAGTTTCCTATAGGTTTTCATTGGGTATCAAAATGCATGCTTATGTGGTATGCGTTTATTGATTGGCTACGATAATTCATAAATAATTGCCGAGTATGAGAAGGCCTGTTTACAATTTTCACAATTCCATTTTGTTTTCTGATCAGGTGAACGATCCCTCGGTGAAACACTTATTTTTTTTGTGGCCCTTTCACGTGAAGGTAACGTATAGACACAATTCATTGTTTGCAAGGGAGAATTGCAATATAAACTTTGCAAATTCAAAGCTTTGAGGGAGATTTGGAGAAACTTATAAACTTAAAATTTTACGTGTTCGCAGCAGATGGCATCAGGGAATATGACGTTATCCATTTGCCTTAAACTTTACTAGATGGTTGACCTCTACTCATCGAGTTATGGCAAATAGAAAACTTGAAATTGACACGTGACCACGGTATTTTGTACGTTTGACATTCTCATGTTCGCATTTGCTATCAACGCGAGAATTCTCTTCTGCCCTTCTTTATAACCAATGCTTGGAGAAACCTTTGACTAGTTGTCACGTATGAGTTAAAACAGATAAAACAAAAGATCTTTTCTGTTAGAAATCTCTCAATCACTGTACCTTTAAATAGTTGCGATCAACGCAAGACAGTTAGTCCAAACATATGTTGATGTGTCTAAATATTGCAGGACAATGTTTTAACCTAGTTCTAATTTAGTTTCAATGGTCTGAAAAGTTTCCAAGCGAGAACTTCAACATGAATTTGTACATTCAAAGCTTCTAAAGAGCTAGGGTATTCCAGATAGTCAGCTAAAGTCAATCTGACGTTACCTGTTAGTCTTAAACGTTAATCTCTCCTTTACATCCCCCACAAGATAACCTATATGATCACCTTTGCTACCATTTGGTCAGTTTTGAATCAAATTTAACTCTTCTATAAAATTCCCTGGAACATTGTCCTGACCATATACGACCAAAAACCTACCTTTCTCTTCTGCACGGCTGTGATAAACACAAAAGAGCATAAACAATATTCCTGTCATCAAATACCAGAATCCTCTCGTCATGGTTCATCGTGAGACAGTAAAAATGTATAAGGCAAAAGTCCCGAGGACCGTTCAAGTTTCTTAGTACTTCTGTCCGCCACCCTATCCAAACCCTCTGTCGTAAATCCTCATTTTAAATCTATCATCGTTCTTCAGCCATATTTACGAACGTTTGGTCTAACTCCTGGTACAGTGGCTATGAAAACGGGTTATCCTTTTATTCTGGGGAATATAACAGGTAGACTTCCAATGCAAGAAAAAAACAAAAACAGGTCGCAATGCAAAATGTTTCCAATTTTTGTCGCTTCGTTTGCCTTTATAGTTTACTCCTGAATACTTCTCGCCGAAAATGCGACTGGTCTACAGCGACGGACTGTCGTTTTTAAGGATTTTGGTTCGAATGACAAGTAAAATTTGAGTCTCCTACAGTTATCAATGAAGGATAAGTCCTCGAACTATTTAAATCAGCTACAAGCTACCTTTCTTCAAGCCAGGGCAATTACTTCGAAAAACACAAAACTCAATAACAAGGCACAAGTTAAAATACGTTTGGACCCTTCACGTTCAAACTTCGAAGTACAGGGACTGTTTTTCATTCAAGGCGTTAAATTCTGCCGTTCGCTTGTATATTCGTGAGTGTATTAATACATGCTTGCTTGGACACGACAGCATGGAAACGTTTGGAAAACAGCTTCGTATAATTTGAACTCTGTGTACTTTTTATGTGTCAATTAATTGGATTTACAGCCGTTGTCGCCAAACTGATTGAGAGACAAAATGAGCGTATCCACTTTACTTTTCCACCAAAAGAGAACTGTGATGATATGATCTATCAAGTATCTCATATTTAAAGGTAGTACAATTTAACTAAATGGTAAATGGTCAAACGAATTTAGTACAAAACATGAAATAAACGTACTTTGTTGCTCTAATTAAGAAATTATAATCAAACATATCGCGAAAAAATGTCATTTTAAAAAACTCAAGTCACTTAACTGCGTCTAAGAAGTTACACTATGGGTATTTTTGATAATTATTCGCTGGGACAATAATTGACGTGCCTAAATTATATTATTTACTACCATTGTATATAACGAGACGTTATTAAGTTAAGAGATAATTCTATTGCACTTTCATCTCTAACCATATAGCCCAGTGATCGCTGGCAAATCGTCCACAGCTCTCCAGCCGTTCTTTGCCGACGAGGTTAAATGAACTTGCTGTTAATGTCTTTGAACCTGTGGCACTTCTCAGGAAAATGCGGTCATACCTCCACCTCGGTTGGTTTCTTCCAGGCATTTGAATGTTATCATTTTCAGTCAACTCCCACGTAAACTCTGCCCTCAACGGGCTCCCACAACTTTCATAGGCATCCTGAATATCACTTGGAAGTCCACCAACCGAGACAACCTCTCTGTCTCGTAAATTAGTGTCGCCACCAAAGACAACGTTAAAGTTAGGTTGCTGTCTCTTCATGTGGTTTAGAACTTCCTTGAGCTGTTTAGTGCGTTCACCTTTATTTGGTCCACAGCTTTCCAGATGTGATGTCATCAGGATGATCTCTGCACCAGCAAATGTGATTGGATGAATAAGAAGGTGACGTCCCATATTACTGGTAGCAAAAGGCACATACTGCAATGCTGACTCCTCGGTCTGGACAGTGCTTTTATGAAGCAGAATGGCATTGAAGTAACGTGCAGCATGACCACCAAACAAAACGATGTATCTGACAGATAGACCAAATACAGGAATAAATTTTTAAGTTTAAATGTACATCCACATGGGTACATGTGCATGTTTACATGCATAAGTACAAATATATCTGTGCATATGTACATGTATCTCTAGATGTACATTGACAAGCACACGTACATGTAAAAAAACATAAACATTCACAAACACGTATGCATAGAATTCCAATAGGTGCAATACAAATTTCTAGCATGGAAAGCAATTTTTAACAAATATAACTGCCCATTCCAGAATGCAACATATTGTAAATAAAATAAAATAACAAATAATGCCAATGTTAATGATAATGATAATAATAATAATAATAAACAGTAATGATGATACCAAACAGGTTGTCTGGACATTACAAACAAATAAGCAAAATAAAATAAGTACAAATAACCAACCAAACAATAAACACTTACAAAACAAACAATTTAAATAGCTCTTACTCTGTACAAGAATCTTGAAATACTTGAAGAGAATAAGGAACAACTTCTTGAAGAAAAACAACATCAGGTTTCTTCAAACATATATTTTGTACAACAGCGGCCGTCCGTTCTTCAAGATTTTCTTCATCCAAACCATCAATGTTCCAGCAAAGTAGTTTAAGATGTGTGGAAGCATCTGATGGGTTGTTGTTTCCCAGTAGATCTCTAGTGATGTACAAAGAAACTCTTTTGCCTTGACTCAAATTTTAATTTTCTTAATATTGCTTCATTGTAATACACCTGTTAGCATTTCTAGTATTTAAAATATTAAACAGGTTGAATCAGGAATTTCAGGCATTCATTCATTCTTCTGCAGCCTGTAAGCAGTAATTCCTGCAAGTGGCAAAACAGATGATAAAATATCGCAAATGTACCTTTCATTTCTTTGACTTGTTTCTCCTTCACTTTCTTCATAGGATGGTGGCTTGTTTAGAAAAATTTCAAACAAATGCTTATTTAACATGTTCTAATGTTGATATCAGATAGCCTTACATAATTTTGGTAAAAAAGGCTGGAATTGAACTACTTAGTGAAAGCAGTGAAACTCAAGTGTCTTAATAAGAACACAAGAGTATTGTAGCATGAAACAGGAACCACTGACATGTGTGCTTCACTCTGTGATGTGACTAGGATTTCTTGAATGGGACTCAAAAAAAAAAAAAATAAAATGTCAATTTTGTTGATGGCAAATATGACAAGGCATGACTTCCTGGAAAAAAGTATTTTTTATTTCAGAACCCCAAATATTGCTGAAAAAAATTCATATCCTAGAGCAAATATTTCAAAAAAGGAATCAATTTAAGACAAATAAAAAATGCAATATTTTATTTCTTGATGAATGAGGGGAGGAGATAAGTAACACTGTAGTTTCCCCCTGGTTGCCCCCCTGGTTGCCCCCCCTAGCTCTTAGAATGTATGAAAACTAGACATACAGTTTTACAATATTTTAGAATTCAAAATTACTGAAATTTAAACTGTAAAAAAGATGTTTTCACAAGATGTAATTCCATCTCATGACCCAAGAATGGAAAGTTGATGAATCATTATGCACACTGCATGGTCAGTATTCCACAATGTAAACAAACCTTGTCTAACGTAGGTTTACTTTCAGTCACATCTGATGTGTCTGCATAATATTCATTGATGGCAGCCTAGAAATTATTGCAATTTTTAATAAATTTAATTTTTAATAGATTATTTAATGAAAATTATTTCAAAATATCAATTAACACAAGACGCAGTAAAGATTAAAGTGGAAAACTACTGGACAAGATCACATGAGAAACTTCAAACTAAAGTTGCCTTAACATCACTATTCCGATCAATATAATTACAGTATTACTTTTACGTCTTTATTGATGTTTTGCATTTTGGCTATTAAGTTCAGACCAGGGATTGTATTAAACACTACAAGAACTAATCAATGATGTAATTGTGGTAGCTTGGTAGTTATAATGTTCTTAATACGCACGCTTTCGAGCTATTCTCTCGGAGAAACTTTCTGAGTCCCTGACGGGAATCGAACCCGTAACCTTCTAATCGCAGGTGAGATGCTTTAACCACTGAGCTACACAGACTCAGTACATATGTCTACCATCTGTACGAACCAGTTCATAAATGTAACCTTCGCTCTCCGTCTGAGTCTGTGTAGCTCAATAGTTAGAGCATCTCACCAGCGATCAGAAGGTTATGGGTTCGATTCCCGTCGGGGACCAGAAAGTTTTTCTGAGAGAACAGCTTGAGAGCGTGCGTATTAACCCTTTGCCTGTCCCGTGCATCACATATGACACACTGGACGTCTGAGCGATAACATAAGACAAAGGCTAGACAGGCAAAGGGTTAGAAGTCGAAATATTAAAGTCTCATACACGAAGAAGAAATAATAAACCCTAGAAAAAAATACGCAAAATAGGCATATTAACCCTTTGCCTGTCTAGCCTTTGTTTGATGTTATCGCTCAGACGTCCAGTGAGTGTTATATGTGATGCACGGGACAGGCAAAGGGTTAAGAACTATAAGAACTGTCAACATTATTTTCCATTCCTTCTTCTATCTCCAGCCCAAGCTTGACTTGTTCAACATTTACCTCAACGTTCCATCTCATTTTCTGTAAATAATATCGAGCCAGTTCCCGATCGATATTCAAAAACTCGGTCAAAGATGAAAGTAACTCTTCTTTATTGTCCGCCATGTTTTGAAAGAGTACTACAGGTATTGAGTAGTAAGCAAGTTGTGAATGTCACGAATGCTTAGGTCAGGTGACAAGGGCAGATAATGTTATAAGCCAATCAGCGCGTTAGTTTACCTCGATGGGTGGACCAATCAAACTGCTCCATTTTATTACCAACATGCGAAAACTATACCTCACTAGCGAAAAACTATACCTCAGAAAAAGCCTTCCGTGAACGCGAATTTTGCATTTTCAAACAGAAAACGAACTGATTCGGATAGTATATGAGTTTTTATATATGAAGAGAGGATTTTGATACAATCATAATTATATATACGAAAACTCTGACTGCCCCAACCGGGAATCGAACCCAAGGTCTCCGAATCTACGTATCGGTGCTCTGACCTCTGAGCTACTGAGACACGGCTAGGACAGTCAGAAATTTTCATATATATTGAATTGGCCACCATTCTCAATTCTCTAACCCGAAGACATCTCATCTTCACAACGTAGAGTGAAGCCTCTCAGGCGACTTCCTCAAGTAGCGGAGTGATACACGACTCTTGTATACAGGAGGCTTTGAACAACATTTATATATGAAGAGAGGATTTTGATACGATCATAATTATATATACGAAAACACTGACTGCCCCAGCAGTCAATATATATGAAAATTTCTGACTGTCCTAGCCGTGTCTCAGTAGCTCAGAGGTCAGAGCACCGATACGTAGATTCGGCGACCTTGGGTTCGATTCCCGGCTGGGGCAGTCAGAGTTTTCGTATATATAATTATGATATGAGTTTTTCTTCAAATCTGTCGTGCGGATTTGTAATGCGTTCCTTAACAAGAAAAATATCGGCTTTCGAATCGGGAGTTACGAAATGCTCACGACCGAGTTCATGTTTAACGTTGTCTGTGTGAAAAAGTCATCATAAATTTATTATTCTGTACAGGTTTTGATATCCTAGAGCTTTCAAGGCTCTCTTTATCTGATAAATATATCACAAAGAGCCTTATAAAGTAGCTAAGGTGGCACTTTTCGTCATTATTGACGTCTAGTTTTTGTTCCATTCATTCCCAGCCACGAACGGCGGGAAAAAAGAAAATCTTTGAAGTTTGGTGTAACGCTTAAATTCATAACAAAAGTTGTCATAACCATCCCCTTTATGACCAGTGGTCAAAGGTTTGTGGTCAAACGCAACTGGCGAACCATAAAAGGTTCATAGTTTGACTGAGATATCCAAAGCATTTGCGAGTTTCATGAAAGATAATTAGTAGCAAAATCACAGAGTGATTCACAGGCATCGTTGCAGTACCTGTTTCATACAATGTATAAGACAGTGCACTTTTATTGAATATTTGACAGCATGTTTTAGTTAAGGAAGCCAAGCAAAACCAGAAAGAGGCAAGACATAAATCATTAGTACAGTGTATTGAAGTTTACTGTAAAAGAAAAGACTCTATTTTTCAGTATGTAATTTGGGTATTGTTACAAAAGCTAAAAATTCAACTAACATTCATATTTTGTCCTTTTTTTTAAATTTTGATTAACAGAAAGTATTACTTTTCCCTAATATTCTCACAAAAAGATCAGATAGCTTGGTACATGTCCTGTTATTTAGAAACGAATTGTGTTCACATATTCAGAAGAGACCATCCCTAGCCTCATTTGAGCACGTCAATTGCAATCACACAGTAGTCAAAAGGAACTGATGACTCAGAATGAAGCCAATTTATTTGTTTTTCAAAATTATAATCCAGCAATGATTCTGCTATAATACATTAAATTCTCCAGAAACTCTATGTTGATAACCATTGATTCACAAGAGCCTGTAGTCAGCCATTTAGAAACATATGAAGAAAAGGAATGTCATACAAATGATTGTATATTTGTTTTCGAAAAAGACAATAACCCTTAATTCAGGATCTTGATGTATTGATATTAACTTATTAGTAGGCTCATCCTCTTGACAAGTCAACTTGTCTAGCATTAGGCAGAGTAAAATAAAGAGTGTGCCCTTGTCACTTAAAGGGTTAAGGAGATGGCTGTTAACTCACTAAGGTGCAGGGCTCATCCCCTTCATGAGTGAAATCCTCTGGTGTTAGCCACAGTAAAATGATAGAGAGTGTGCCCTTGCCTCTTAATGGGTTAGAGTTGACCTTAACAATATTTAATGAATTCTTTTCTTGCTCTAAATGTTTGCAAAGCTCAGAGATGGACCCACATGAATTTGTAAAAAATTGTTTTAAAGCTGGTGCAAAGATAATCAACAAAAACTAGGGTCACAGTTGTGAATGACATCATGATATACTCATATACACAAAGACCAAACTGGTTTCATGAAGCATTATCCAGGACACTGCAATCCTGGCATCTTAAGAAATTTGGGAATTGCAGCAGATCCCCACATTATTAAAGCTGCATCAGTGTCAGTAGCAGCCATAAAGTAATGTCCCCATCTTGCTGGAGGTTATTTATGGAGATTGCACCTTTGAAACTTAGGGGATCACACTTTGTCTGTTTTCAGTCACTGTCCAAATGCAATAATTACAATCTGTTTTGCAAGTATTTTTTGCATTGCTGCTGGGTAATGTTATGGTGCACCACAAGCATCATTATCACATGGCCATTCTGGTTGTACTTTTACTTCAATTTATCAGCACAAAAATAGTAACCTAACATCCCAACCTATGCTACATTCTAGGGTAGTCTTTGATGAATATCTTGTGGAAAATTTCTACCCCTTTTCACTAGGAAGTGCAAAAAAACTGAAAGAGCTGGTTGGATAACTGAGAAAGCCAAGGAGGTGAATGCCTGCTACCATGAACCGCACTAATTTTAATGCACATTTGTGCCACTGAAAAGTTTGAATTCATAGCAGGAAAAGAATTAAAAATTTGAAATTTAAGGCTGCTAAGTTTCTTCAGATTATCTGACAATAATTTTAAAAAGGGCCTGTTGAATTGCTCAGAATTGCTCAACACCTCCTGGATCGACTCATTGAGGTGTAAACCTCCCAATCTTTCTGGTGAAGAGATTGTTACAAACAAAGTTCTGTCACTTGGATATATATATCAGTAAAAAACCCTTCAAATCCATAAATATCAAAATTCAAAAGTGTATCTAATTTCACGACGTCAATCAACCGGACCTCTCACACTAAAGAGAACTGGAGTTGAGTTTGCCTGGAGTTTCCAGTTATTTGCTTATTACTCTAATGGATTTGTTTCACTCTTTGATAACGCATTTTCTGGTTGGTACTGGTTTCACGAAGTCTCTGACTTTTGCTGTCAATGCGTCTAAATGATAGCTTCATTAAAAAAGGCCATGGAAGCTCACCAGTGGATGTGGGCAAGATCAGTACTAAATTTCAAAAACTGTCGCAATTACCTTGAGTAGAACTAAAAGTCCATCGCGGCGGATCTTTCGAGGGTGCGGACATTCTTTCATCCTGGCATGCAACGCATGTATGTCAGTATTATTGAATTTGCCAGGTCATCCCAGAATTTAAAGTTAAACGCCCAGGGAGACCAGTGAACGACTCCATCTTGAAGTAATACCATTTATGAAAACTACAATGAAGTGAAGAGTGACAATGATGACAACGACGATGGACGAGGGAAGGTCTCGAGCTGGTGGACGACTTCGATGAATTTGCAGGCGAATAAAGAGTTTCTTGTTTGCTTTCAAGGGTAAGCAATGGTCGTCGGGTAGATGCACGAAAACAATAAATTCGTCATTCTTCATTTCTATTCGAGTGGCATACTTTGAGCAAATGTTTTCCTAAACTAGGTTTGAGTTTAATTTGACCAACACTCCTTTCCTTCGCTCAGCTTCGTTCCGCAGGCCACGAGGATGCAGAGAGGCCAAAATTATCCTCCGATATCAGCCAGATACAAACTCTAGGTGTTCGAACCAGTTTTAGAGCTAAGAAAAGCACCACTTTACGTACTTTCGAATTTATAAGATAAGGAGAGCCTTGAAAGCTCTAGGATATGAAAACCCGTTGGCTTTTTCACACAGACAACGTTAAACATGAATTCGGTCGTGAGCATTTCGTAACTCCCGATTCGAAAGCCGATATTTTTCTTGTTAAGGAACGCATTACAAATCCGCACGACAGATTTGAAGAAAACCTCATATACTATCCGAATCAGTTCGTTTTCTGTTTGAAAATGCAAAATTCGCGTTCACGGAAGGCTTTTTCTGAGGTATAGTTTTTCGCTAGTGATGACCCAGTAAATTCAGACATGTTGGTAAAATGGAGCAGTTTGATTGGTCCACCCATCGATGTAAACAAACGCGCTGATTGGCTTATAACATCTGCCTTTGTTAGGTCAGGTAACACCTGAAACAACTACACACCAAACAAAGCTAAAACAACAGCAACTTTCAGCAAGATCGCACAACTTTCTTCTCAAAGATTGCTTTGGTATAAAACTCGGTGAACATTTTTCACAATCCTCGTATGCCACCTAAGTAAATACTCCACATGTGTTCACCGGGGGCGGTCGCCTAACCAGGATATTTCTTGGGGGGGGGCCGACGGGGCATCAGTAAATTTTGGGGGGAAACGTAGAGCACAGATTTTAGGAAGTACTTCTCAAACACTCAAATATGTCATCTTGACCAACTTTATCGATGTTGATGATTACATTACCAACTAAAAGTTGGCGCGGCCCAGTAAATTTTTAGGGGGGAGCGGCCACCCTGGTAGATATGCTAGTGACTCGGGGAGCCACGATATAGTGAGAAATTTTGTTCCCGGGCAGCCAAACATTTCTTTAGCCTATTCTGACCGGGCATTTTTGGTAATTTTCGAACTTGAGGGACAGAAATTACCCGTAACCAATACCAAAACAACTATACAACGTATGACTACCAGATTTCCATGGAGTACTCATTAACATTTTAACTTCGCGAGGGGCATACGTTATCATGGCAATAAAAAGCAACATAGTTGTACGTCATGATTGTGAGATGATGAAATATATAGTAATATGACCACCTTTTAATGAAATTTCAAAACCAAATTGTAAAGAACAAAAATTTGAAAAATTTCCGTTCTTATTTTTGCTGCAGGAGGTGTTATGAAATGCCCTGGAAATTTATTTCTACTCAGTGCGTTTCGTTTTTGGTAGTGATAAAAATGAGGTAACTGCGAAGAGTTTGCAATTTTGGGGGCAAACCTGATGGAGATGTTAATTATCAAAGTCATAATAGATACCTTTAACTCCCCCAGTCTGGATGAGGTAGATGATGGTGATAATGATAATGATGAAGATGATTATGATAATGATGATGACGACAATGATGATGATGACGATGATAATGATGATGATGATGCTAATGATTATGGTGATGATTATGATTATGATAATGACGATGGTGATGATGATGATGATGATAATGATGATAATGATGATGATGTTAATGGTGATGATGTTAATGGTGATGATCGCGATTATAATGGCGATCATGATGATGATAACGTTGGTAATGGTAGAGGTGCAAATGATGATTATGATAGGAATGATGATAATTGTGAAGTGATCGAAAATTTTAATGATGCCTTGATAAATTTGCAATCGGGAAGTTGTTTTGCCCACTTTCCATTGCTGCACAACGAACTATGACATGAAACTCGGTTGCATATATAAGTTGTTTTGGGGGGTTTATCTGACGGGTTCAAAGTTTAACAGCTTCTTGGAGGAAAGTTCATATGAGCCGGATCAGAACTCTAGTGAGATCAAACTTGTCCCCGATGTCAAATGACAAGAGCAGACGTATCTCTCCTGCTTCAGTTAACCCCTCAGATTGGTCTACTTCGGCTTATATTTAAATGATTGTTAAGGTTTGATATGAACATCTCCCCACCAGAAGAAAGCTAGATTGATAACAATGATGCGGCAACCTCACTCGATTAATTATATAAACTGCTCAAATCTGTCGCCAATTGGAGCAAATATGCAATTAGCGATTGTTTTCTGATTGAAACAAGTCTTTACGAGCTGTTGTTATTCATGACCGTGCACACTTGTCGTAACAGACTAGAAAGCACTCATGCACGCTCTTTCTTTTAAAGCTAACGCAAACAATTTACGATAACATCTTGCTTCATGTATTTTTGACCGTGACATCATCCTTAGTCACGCTTCACTGTGTATGACATCATACTCTGATCGTTCAAATCGTTGGGGTTGATGCGCTTCAGTGCCTTCCCGCGAAATAAACGAAAAATTTTTGAAGTACGGAATTAAGAATACATCTGTGACAAAAAAAGAAAACATTGAAAGAAAAGACACGAGGCGCCCTTCCTGGGAGGGCCATTCAATTAGGCGTGGCAATGCCATGCCTTTTGGGTATGGGTTCTTTCAGCGGATATTAGGACTGCGAGTTTGCCGTCTCATCCTTTGGTTGATTTTTGCAGGTTAGGATGGATTTAAGGTATTTAGATTAAATATTTTTATATTAAAATGTTTTGGTTTTGTTCTATAGTGAAATACGTTACAGATGCAGATAATTCTACACAATCACTGATTCATGTTTGCCAACTCGGAACGAAAACTATCCGCTTTGGTAATTTCGTCGGAAAACAATTCGACCGAGAAGAGAGAGGAGCTGTAAGGAATTTGCATCTTCTGGGGAGCAGTTTCTTATGGAATTCATGTCCAAAGCAGTGTTGCAGGCGAAAATGGTGCAGACATATTGTTTTATTGGGAGGAAAATGTTACGGCTACGTTCCACAAAATCTGAACCACTGGCGTGGAAATAGTTCATCAAAATTTGAAGAGAATTTGCTTGAACGAGACCAGCAACAAAGAATTCGACTGAAACGTAAGTAAAATGTGAATTTTAAAACAATCGACATTGTCAAAGTTAAGCTGCAGAGTTTATTTTTTATTATTTTTTTAACATAAAAAAGCTTGATAAGTATAATAATATATCGTAAAGCTGATTGTTGAAGGGTCATGGAACACCCAAGTAGGTTTTGTTGTTGTGATGTTTGTCTTCATAGAGAATCCGAATACTTATTTTGCCAAAATTTCCTGTTTATATGTTTATTTTTTTTAGTTTTTCATTAGTCTAGTTTGCCTTAAAAAGTAAGCCATGTTTGTCTAGGAAAACTACATGACATGGGCCGCAAACGTGCCTTTAATATAACTTTGAGCAAGACTATAAGAAACTACGTGCTTAAACGCAAAGAATAAATTCCTTACTTTCGTATATTATTCATGGAGAGTGGTATTTTAACACTTGGAAAAACTGATAAAGAGTCAATTTTTAAGTTTATATTTGTGGAGAAAGATTACATTTATTTTGATAATAATAATAACTTGATTTGTTTTAAACCATGCTGGTACCAGCAAAGCTAGACGACATTCAGATTTTTACATTATAACTAACAAAGAAGATGCTCGTCATATATTAAGACGCCGAAGTTGTCATAAGAATTCCCCTTTAACCCTTCTTTCTGAAAAGTAATCGATGATTTTATCAGTGCAGTAACGACTGAAAGGGTCTCATTTAATGATACATTTGCTTATCTTTGTAATGTTTGTCTTTTTTCAGTCATGCTTATGTTGAGATTCAGAAGGGGGTGTGTGTTGTTGACCACATACTGTGTCAAGTGAATAGCGTCGAAATGACGTTCAGGGAGCCAATGACTAACAAAACGACTCTCATACAATTCCTGTCTGTCACTTTTCATCTAACCCTCATTTAACCATGGTTGGAGGATAAACTTGGAGTTTATACCAGGCTGCTCGTCCAAATTCATTCAATTCTACACTTTCACATTAGCCAGGGGAATGCTCATGTCTAAGAAATGAGCTCTGATCTTATAGTGATGAAATAGAGGTCCCCGGGTGACGTACATTGGTGTCGGTGACTATTTTCAAGATATTTTTGTGCTTCAAACTGGGTGGGGATTATTTTACGCAACCTAAAGGATGATCCCTCGGCACAGTTGCATTCGTATCATTTTCCACCTCCATTTATTCTCTTTGTTGGGTTTACAGTTAAGTTTAGTACACACAGTATTCACATTTTCGGTCAAATCAATTCCGCGCAAAACTCTGGCACCAACCCTAACTCTTAAAGTAACTCTAATGCTAACCCTAAGAAGGGGAAAGATGAAAAATTATAAGAAATTCCGACTGGAAATTGAGAAAATTGTGCCGCGGGACTACCCTTTCCGTTTGGTAGAATAATAACTGCCTTCAAAATGTAGCATAGGGGTAAGTAATGTTTTTTTTCTTCAACAGCTGAGCTGAGGCCACGGTCGAGAACGTACATTGTTAGTTAACTGTGTACTTCGATTCTCTTCAGGCGAGGTATTAACAGGGCAAACTCCTAGAAATGGTGACCCTACAAACGTATTCAAAACTGCCAGCATTTCGCACCAAGAACATGATGTTATTGGGCGGCCTACAAAAGAAACGCGATTGAGCCATCCAGGTGGTACAAATGAGAAACGTTGGAAGGATAACTTGGCAAAGATTCGTTTCATAAAAGTAAAAGAGATACATCCCGACGCTCCTGTGGCAAGTATTCGTGAAAAATCGAGATATTTGGATGGTTTAGGAAAAGAAATAGAAGCAACCAACAGAACTGAAGATTACAAAACAGGTATTATGGATGATGTTATTCTTTACTGTAGGTTAGCATCAAGTACTTTAAGCTACGCTCTACAAGATTTCCATCAGTCTAATTTTTTTCAATTCTTATGTATCAAGAGAACTATTAACCTCATAAAATCTGCTATATAATATGTAAATTGTATGTCCAAATTTTACAGTGAATAGTTCAATGTTTTCTTTTTACGGACGAGTGTGTGATACGACTAAAGAAATACCTGCACAACTTTCACGCTTAGTGATCAAACCAGCAACCTTGTAAAGCAAAAACAATCGAGGCCCTGAAAAAATGTGTTTATACACTGACCAAAAATTGTGATGATCGTGACGATGTGACGATTTTACCACCTCGTTCAAAACCGCTTTCGCCGCATTCTATTTTCGATATTAATTTATTTGATGTTTTTTGTAGAAGAGTGTCTCAGGCCCAGTTCAAACGTCGAACTTTTCATGTGCCGAATCTAATGTTAATGAGCAAAATACTTTATTCAAACTTATATGCATTTGGTTCGGCACATGAAAAGTTCGACGTTTGAACTGGGCCTTAGAAATGTAAATATGTATCACCTAAACATTTTTCAATTTATTTGTAATAGATGGACGGCGGACCGTACTTGACAGGATTTTGGACGACGTTAACAAAATTCTGGCAATTTTAGACAGTGATACTGGGATTGTGACAGAAAATTACACGAACGAAGTTTCCAAAACTTCTATCAAAGGTGAAACAACTACAGATGGCACAGCGGAAAATTTTGGCAACAGATCCTCTAAACCGACCGCCCATGCAAGTCCTTTGAGGTTCTCGGAGAGTAAACCAGGGAATCGTGACGAACAGCCAAACTACAATTTCCAAAGAAAGAATCACCAACGTTTTCTTGAAACATTCTTCGATGAAAAATCAATTTCAAAGGTCGACAAAGAGAAGAATAATCACAAACTCGGTACAAATTCTTTTCATATCGGTGATGGATTGTATGACTTGGAGGAGGATGTTGAGAATGAGATAACTTCCTTGCTTTCTAGACTTGGCTATGATGAAAAAGTCAAGTTTACATCAAATGGGATAAACCTAAATTCTAAGATTGATACACACTTAAATACAAAGAGTGATACAAGATTAACCAGTGAGCCGAAGGGAAGAGACAATGTTGATCCGGTTCAAGGGAACAAGACAACATTACTAAACGCGGAGGCCTATGAAAATAGAGCCAGCACAGACGGAGAAGAAGATACACTGGATATTATCACAAGTATCCTGCAGGATAAACCATCATCTTCACAATCAAGAGCAGACGTTGATGGACCTACGGAAGACGCTCATGTGAAAGACTATCAAGGCAACAAGACGGCTAAGCTGCTTCGCTCAAGAAGCACCAGCCCAAAGCCATCTGGCTCAAATATCTGGGAAAATAAGTCATTCTGGGAGCAATTTCCATCAGATAATCATGGCACTGGTGAAAAGTCGTTTTTGAACAAGACCATTATCGAAGCAATTCCAAATCGCCTAAAAGGAAATTTTAGTAACATACAATCCATTGATACACCTATTTTGAAAAATAAAACTTCACAGAAACAAACAAGTTTGAATAAAGCTGTAAGAGTACCAGAAAGCAGCAGTGACAGAGGAAGCCTGAATTCGAATCATGCTGAAACAATTTTTACACTTTTAGGTTCTTCCTCCAATTACCAGAAACCATTTACCGGACTGCAGCCACTTGCAAACACGAACAAAGCCGTTAGACATTCAGATAGAACTGAAATTGTGGAAATACTAACAAAAAATGGTTTAGGGAAAACCAATCCTCGTACAAGGCTTTCTTTGAACCCAAGCAGCAAACCGCCTTCGACAAAAATAGATCAGGGGAAATCATTTCACGGAGTTGTTCCCATGCAGACCGCTGACACATCTGACTGTGAATTCAGTGACGTGTTCTCTAACTATTCGCTTATCAGTTTAACAATTTCGCGGAATTTTACAAGTTACGGGCCTGTCGCCAATATGAACCGTTGCGTAGCATTGTGCTGCGAAACCACCGTCTGTAACACTGCCTATATGGTAGATCATGATTGTTATGGCGTCTCGTGTTTTCATGAGGACTGTCAGGCAGTTCTTGTTGACCCGTTGAGGTTTAATCGAAGGCTTGTGTACGTCAAAAGGAACCGTCCAAGACATAATATGGGTACGTATAGCTGCTCTATATTTCACTGATTGGCTGACTATTTTCAGTTACCAGTCCCAGATTTTTTTCTTCTGGCACTAGGTCCAGTTGTTTAGTTTATCCGAATTAGGCGAATTAGCAAAACAGTTAAAAGCGGGATCTGAGAATAGCGCCAGAGAAAATTGGAATTTTTTTTTTAATGCAGTTCGTATAAATTTAAGAACAGGTTTTAACCTATGAAGTTTGAGCAGCACTAGGGCCAGAAGATGTGGGAAGAAATCAACAAACTCGATCTTAACCTTATATGATTATCTAATCTATCTTATTCACACGCGATATGCACACCCAGAGTAGAATGTCTGAACAAAGCAAAACTAAGCCCGCGATCTTAATGTTACGGGCCGAAGTCACGTGCTCATTTGGCAAATTGTAAATTCAAGGCATCCATACGATTATTAAAGTAAATAATTTCATCGCAGTTGTTGCTTATATCAAAAGACTAGCAGATGTAAGTACTATTTTGATACCTCCATCAATTCAGGTCTTTTGCACATTAAACATCTTACAATTTCATAGTCGCCTGCACAAACAAAGGCCATTTTGTTTTAATCGCTAAGTATGGGCATTTCTTGTTGGCTGAGGCCGAAGTTTTGATTCTACTGAGATTTAGTTTCGGTTCTTATTTTTTCCATTCTAAGGTTCTCAAGCCATCTCACAGCGTCGCCCCAAGCCTGTTCCAGCACTTCCAGGAGTGGTCTCTTACAATGTTACGCTAACTGAAGAAGAGTTCCCTCCTGGAAAACCAGGACAAAAGAGAAAGCCCGAAATGAAGGCGAAAGAAGAACGTATAACGATGGAAAATCGTTCAGATCAGTTTTCCAAGAAAGATGTTGAAGCTCATTTAGATAAAACCAGCTCAGAAAAGAACAATATAACTAAACTTTTCCCAGAAATTGCCCAGATATCAAATGGTAAAAGTAAAGTCGACTGGGGAAATGGAGATGCTATGGTTAAACGAATTGTAGAAGTTGGACAAGCAGCTATCGAAGCTGGTGAGAACATGATCATAGCAGAACAGTCTCATGCGAATAAGGAAAAAATCTATGATATTGTTGGCACAAGGAACGTGACATCAGTTGGCCATTACTTGATGACCATTGGTAAGGAATTACTAAACAGAGGCAAAAACATGATTCCTGAAGTTTCCATCCGGACAAAACACTATAACAGTTCGCGACTTTTTCTCTTGAATGATAAGAATAGGAAAAATCTACCAGAAGAAACCTCTGCCAGGCCAAAATCGAGGAACTACAGTTCTGGAAACTTAAGTTGTTCTACGGGACCAATTTCTGGAAATGTTACATTACGCGGTGGAATTCGATCTGGGTTGTTTACACCTCATGGACGAGTGAATGACACTAAGACCTGTGCAAGACGTTGTTGCGACGATGGGAATTGTGACGTTTCCTTGGTGATAAATCAGGAGTGTTACTTCGTTCATTGTTATCACTGGACTCTATGCGAACAGATCCCTTATCGGGGATCCTCGTGGTTTAAGTCCGAGATCTCCCAGATCAGGAGACATCGTGCAAACAATTCGCTTGCCGTCAAATCAGGAAATGACAACAAACAAGCGAACCTGACTGGTTTCCCAAGCTACAAGAAAAGAGTAAATTCCTCTTTGAAAATTAACACAACGCACAAAGCATTTGGGGATAACAGTTCCCACCATATAATTTCAAACATGATGTATTCAAATGAAGCTTTTAATTCGACAAGGCCCTCCAAGAATGTGGATCTTAAGGGTAACAATTTCTCACAGCAAGTTCCAAAACCCGCGAACGTTGAGCAAAATGAGTTGCGATGCCGAAGAGGCATTCAGGGCAATCACACAAGAAAATTAAACCCTGGTAATTGGTTGCTGAGTGGCCAAACAAATAGCAGCAACGTGTGTGTTGATATGTGTTGTTCGCAGAACGGTTGTGATGTCGCTTTGCAAATCGGCGAATTCTGCTATTCTCTTGCTTGCTATCGGGATAAACGTGGTTGCAATTCCTTGGCCATTCCAGTCGGCTTGTCCTACCTAAATCTGAGAAGAAAGAAAAATACCACATCCGAGAAGGATGATGGTTCTAATCACGTGCTTTCGGCGAATCCTGAAAACGACGAGTGGATCAATTCGAAGATTACCAGAAATTTGTCCAGAGTTTCAAACATCGATCGACAAAATAATCAAACTGGTTCTAAAAATGGTAGCCAATTCGATGAGAGTCAATCTGGTTTTGGTTCAGGTAGTGGAAACCAAGGAAGCGGAATTCCAGGAAGTGAAACTACAGGTGGTAGGAGCCCACGACGTTGCACCCCAGGAAACAGACCTCCAGAAGATGGGACTAACACGACATTTTTACAAATGAAGGAAAACAATACCAAAAACGCAAAAGGTGATGACAATGCCAAGACTAAAAATACCGCTCCCTTATGGCAGAGTAACAACGACAAAAAACGTTCGTCAAGATCGCACAGCCGAAAACAAAACAATCACATCACCTCCGCAGGAATAATTGATTTTTCAAATAATGGCAGTGAAAGATACGAAATTTACAACGATAAGGACAGCATAACCGATTTGCCGTTGAATGGTAGTTATGAAGAACTTTTGGTGAAAAATATCAGCGACCAGAGAAACGAAACTTTTCAAAAACCAGGTGAACATTCACGTGGTTTTCTTCTAAGAAATAAAGACAACTCACCGGAGAAGATAGTCACGGAAAATACCACAAGAAACGTCAAGTTGTCTGGTAAAGCAAAAATGACCCGAGGTAATAAATTGTTCCCGACAATCAATAGATCCTCCAGGTTACGAACAAAAGATAAGTTTGGAGATGAAATTCCTTTAGGAACGACGGGCCTCGAAACTGAAACTGCGGGCATAAAGACTGAACAAGCGAACGACTCTTTACATCCTTCCACGCAAGTATCGTATACCCGACGTAAGAACTACGAAGGAGATGAGATTTCAAAACCAAATACTCATGAAGAAGAGAAAAATCCAAAGGCACGAATAAACAAGGACTCTCTAAACAACGAAGATGGTGAAAAATCGGAAGGCCATAATTCTTGGAAAAGTGAGGATGACGGAATGTGGGATTGGGATGTAATTTCTTCAGGTTATGAATTCCCAGACTCAGTTGCTGAAGATGAGACATCTGTGGACAACGTTGGCTCTGGAGATGAAGTTGGAATAGGGTTGGAGGAGGAGAAAGGAGAAACTTCAGATCACGGTCTTTGGCCTTTTGATATTAAGACTGTGCTTCCTGTTTCTAATACATCCCAAGGTGATCTGATTGGTCCTGAACGTTCCGGACGTGAAGAGAAGAAAAATTCGCCTCAAACAACATCTAGAATGGCAAACACAACATTGATGAGGCGAAAGAGCTCTGAAGGAGACCATATCCCAGTCCCACGAGAAGAAAGTGAAGATATAAAACCCAAGCCGGTTCATTTAAAAACAATACCAAGCAAGGCAACTGGAGGAAAGTGGGATCACAGTGAACAAACTAGATCTAAAGGTGCAAAAGGGAAGAACCTTAGACAACGGAACACAAACTTTGTGGAAAATAAGGTCATGTCTGGCATTAAGGCATCTGAAGATGTACCTGATAGCGATAATCCATATTGGATATTTAGAGATGACGACGACCTTGATGGACTGGCAAGGACAGTCGGAACCGTGGATCAGAATACTGATTTCTGGGATAGCGTTACCAAGGATAAGAAAAACTATTCAACGAAGGATATGGATACTAAATATGGGCTACAGAGATCTCGTCCGAAGGTTGATTGCAGTCATAAAGATATAACTAAGACCGAGAACAATGTTTACGAACCTTGGGGCAGTCAAGGAGTGTCTGAAATTACTAATTACAACGGACAGAATACTACTAACAAAACTACAAAGAAACTCAAACAATCCAAAAATCATCAAGGAGAATCGAAAAACAAGAAAATTAGAAACACATGGGAAAAAATTAAAGGAGACGATATCCCAAACGAGCAGAAAAACACGTCCTTTTCGGGATCTGGTAAGATGGATGGAAAGAAGGAAGGAGGCGAATTATCAAGGACCAACGTGACACTGGAAAACAAAAATGATGCATTGCAAGCTAAAACTGAGGGAGAAGATCAGATTCCAGACAAACAAATATTTGGTAGTGAATCTTTGGCTAATGGCACAAAAAGCAGAGTTAAATCGAACCACCATTCAAGTGCTGGAATCCTTAAGGAACACGAAGAGTTCTCTGAGATCTCTCGAGCACAAAGGAAGAATGGCAAGAATAGACTGCGGAGCAAAAATGGAGAGGGAGATGAGATTCCAAGGCGAGAGGCCACGGGAAGGTCATGGAAATCTAATATAGGCAAGAGTGAAAGTAAATCAGAAAGTGTTGATGAACCAGTCGTGCAACATAATCCACTGGCATTACCAGGAACAAAGGGTTTCTACGGGAACACAACCGGGCATAAAACGTACGCAGGAGATGAGATCCCAAACTCGAACAAAGATGACGAGGATCTGATGGGAAAAAGTGAAGCAGATCGTACGTTATCAAGCAGTAGAAAAGCTTCATCACGACCAAAAGTCAACAAGCACAAAAGGAAAATAAAATATCCTTTAAACTTTGGGATGCACAAGCCAGGAAATAGAAAAATATCAGAAGGCAATAAACATAAACTATGGGGAAAGAGCGTGGATGGAGATGAAATCCCACGTCCGAAGAAATTTGTGAATGAATCAAAGGCTAGCACGAGCAAAGGCGAAAGTAACGCGAAGCTTCACGAATATCGGGTAGACGATGGACCATCGGAGTTTGAGAGGGAATCTGGGAACCCGAACAAAAATCAGTGGCGGAATAAGAATAGGGAAGGAAATGAGATAATTAAGCCAAAGGAATCGAAGGCTCAGACGCAGTTTCGGACAAGTGACGACAAAACCAATAACGAGACATATGAGGACATAAATGAATTGTTGGAAGGTGCAGGGATGTCTGAGGACATAGATGAGACCAAAAAAACCAGACATAAAAATGACACTAGCCCAGCGAGAAACGGTGAAAAGGATAGACTCTCAGAATTTGGAGGTATCCGTGGAGACATGGACAAAAGTCTGATGAAGGAAAAGAATGAAAAAGGGGACGTGGCGCCAAAGGAAAGAGAAAGTAAGTTTAAGTCTTCATCAGGGAAATATCTCGACAAGACCAATCACGAGCAACATGAGGACATTAAGGAGAAGGGAACAGGCACGGACAAGACCAACACAAGTAAGCGATGGGATAATGCGAGCTCTACAATAATTCAAAGAAACAGTAAATCTTCAGGAACTGTTGGACAAAATATGTTGTGGGACAAGAATAAAGAAAGCAATGGCACGCATTTGGACAATCAAACGCTGGATAAAACATCGCCAGGCAAACAGGTTGATAAGACGATTTCTCCGGTGGATGTGGAGAACATGGAAACATCCGGAACGGAAAAGATGACAGAGACCACGAAAAAGGCTAAATTGAGGGGCACGAATAGAGGAGACAAGATTCTGAACCCAGAAGACACAGAATCTGCACTATCTTCCGTAAAAACTAAGAATGTTGACGAAAGAAGATATGGGAATGATGGCTCTTCACTGGGACCTCGGGCTATGAAGCTTGTTAATCAAAAGAATCATCGTTTTGGAAATAGACAAATCTCCCTATTATGGGGCAAGAATGAACAAGGGGACAAGATTCCCAAACCAGAAGATGTTAGGCTCTCCTTTGAAAACATAAAAGATACTGTTTCGAGCTCTGAACATCGTCCATCATCTGGTACCAGTGGAGCCAAACGTGGATTTCTCATTGGTGCTCTCGGCAATGGTCACGACGACGAAGGAAACGACTTGGCACCACGGGGAACAAAGGATTCGTTCACTTGGAGGAAGAGTATTGGAGAAGATGAATCACAAACGGCAACTAACTCAAATGATGAAGATGAAAATGATGGATTTTTAAACAAGATTGTTTTCACTAAGGATGATGAACTGCCTATACCAGAAGAAAAGAACAAATTTGAAAGGAACAACGTACCGATTCCGTACGAGATAGAAAAGATACATTTGAACGATGGAAATAGTTACGGTAAAGACTCAAGAATCCTATAGTTTGACAATGATAGTTGTCTAAAGTAATTTTCCATTCTTTCATAGCTTGCTCGTATATTTCTTTATTTCTTATACTACGAAAGATGCTTTATGTTTTTCCTTTAATTCCTACTCTTGCTCTTTTTTCTCTCTTTTTTCCGCTTCTTTTATTATCTTACTTTTCATTTCCTTTTCTTTTCCTTCCCTTTCTTTTCTTATACTTTTCTTTTCAGTTATTTTTTATTAATTTTTTCATTTTGTCTTCATTTTGTCTAGTTTGCATTGTTCATCATCCTTTCATTTTCCTTAGCACCTATTTTCGTCTATGTCCCCAATCCATCATCTTCTGTATTTTTACATAAATCGCTTCTCATTAATACCGCTTCCTTTTCTATGTTTTGCCACCAAATAACGGTTACTGCTGTAACAAATTTTTTCAACATGTTACCTTTATCACTGGGCTTTAGTTGGAGATGCTGTTAGCGAATATTCTTATCTTTTTGACAATAAGTGACTCAAATTGTGATTTTTCTCTCCTGCAAATACTAGGTGAGAGGAAACTAGTGCCAGTGATTAACAGGCCGGAAAAACGTTCGCGCAATCAAAACCAAATTCGTCAAACTACGCCAAGGATTACCGTGCCACAATTTCGTGGAAAATCTACCATACAAAACAGCTCTCCCCATGGAAAGTATTCTTCCTCAGAAATTCAACCCAGGCAATTACTGGAAGTAAGAACTGGGAGTTCATCCACTCTTACGAAGAAGAACAGTACTGAAGACATGAATTCTAATGAGACAATTCCTGTGTCAAACGAAACGGAGGCTGAACTGTCCGTTAATGAGACTGGTGGTGGTTACTTTGACGTGAAAGACAAGTATCGTATGAACAACAATAAGGAATTGAGAGAAATTGCCAAGATTCTGAGAGATGGCTTACTAAAGCCCCATGTTCCCGAAAGAGGTAATGCAGAAGACTTGGGGATTAAGATATCCGAACGAAAAAGCCCGAGAAACGAGGAATTTCAGGTGAATTCTGCTAGTCAATCCGCTCAGTATACTGGACACGAAAGATCGAAACACTTTATCGTAAAACTATCTGGAAACAACAGCATACCTCAGCCTTTGTCTAGCAAACATGAAAAGTCTACTGAAGCTAATTTAAGCAATGAGAACAGCTTGGGTTTCGAGCAACTTCTGAAACACTTTGAGAATATTCTACGAAAGTCGAGAAATTTGAGTCATAGTAATCTTCAACGTATACAAAAACTACTTAACGGTTTGACACGCATGGTTTTCGCACAGGTAAAAACCCACGGTAAAAAATCCCAAGAGAGTAGGGACATCACGTCGAATCCGACAGGGATTAATGGGGAGCCGATAAGCAGAATAAGTAAGAGGGTGGATATGGCTGATGGAAGTGTAGTATTCAAGAATATC
This sequence comes from Heliopora coerulea, assembly GCA_030142905.1. Classification (NCBI taxonomy): domain Eukaryota; kingdom Metazoa; phylum Cnidaria; class Anthozoa; order Scleralcyonacea; family Helioporidae; genus Heliopora; species Heliopora coerulea. Next base: position 1,251,172 of record JASJOG010000068.1, on the reverse strand, counting down.
ACTGATGTGCTCTCAATGTTTACAGAAAAACTTGCAAGCTTTTCCCATAACATCCGTAACGTAGGAGAACATAAAGGAAAGCCAATCATTCCTGTCAACAACGCTTACATGAAGAATTCCTCTGGACAAGTTCTTCCTTCTGTCCATCTCAGAATAACAGAAATAACGAAGAAAATAAAGGACTTGGAAAGAGTATTTCAAAGTCATTTAACCAACGAGGAATTTAACAAGTGCAAAACCGACGCTCATATTCTTGATCAGATGAGCCTTGTCAGTGGTTTGGAAAGAACAAAGTATATAACTCATGGTCTTGTTCTGGATATGAATCAATGTGTTGAAGAGTGCTGCAAACAATTGTCATGTGACTTGGCTTTTCTGATGGACCAACGATGCTTTAGTATAGATTGTGCACACCGAAAATGCCTTTTAGCTCCCAATGACCCCAGCCTTCCAGAGTCGAGCATAGCCCTTCTAACCAAACGCATTTCATCCAATATTGGTTTCACCAATCAAGTCCAAAACAAAAAGGATCTTCTTCAAGGTAAATGCCAGATACAAACGCACGTCATCAGAGATTCTATTCTCGGAGAAGATGGATTGAAAGGTAATGCAACAATCTTAAGTCACGTGAAAGACGTGTGGTCGTGTGGTATGGCATGCTGCCAAGTCTCGACATGCAATGTTGCTGTGGTTCAACAAGGCTTTTGTCACGTCGTTTCCTGCTTATCAGATGGACCATGTTTTGATTTTCTACACGCGCCAGATCACATTGTTTCCTTGGCGTTTGTCCGTAGGTCGAAGTCAAGCGTTCCAAAGCTTCAACCGTCCATGAAGCTGTCACGTTTAAACACTAAAGAACAAACAAACACTACTTATGCCATGTCATCAAAACAATCCGGTGTAAAAGAAAATAATTTTTCAGTCATGACGGTCCCTTTGCGCCAAAATAATTCGTCGGTGCAAGAACAGGTTTATCCTTCGCTCGATGATGAAAAGGGGCAATCACATAGATCAACTACGTACGTAGAGACAATTCAATCGCCTGAGCCGTCACGTGTTTTTCATGTCGGTTCTACAGTACAGTCACCTAAAACAGATCCAGCAATAACATCCAAAAAGTCTCATGTCACGAGTTTGGCAAAAGATCGTCCGAACAAGTGCTTCACAACATTCTCAGTGCCCAACGTGACTCTCAGAGGTGGATTTTCTGCTGGGGATTTTAAATACCAAGGACAGGTTCCCAATGATTCAGCTTGCGTCGAGCTTTGTTGCAGAACTAAGCAATGCAACGTTGCCCTTATTCTGCGAGATGTTTGCTATTTGGTCGCATGCAACACGAACAAGCTTTGCCAGAACGTACCACTCTTACCAAGGACGTTTAAGACCCGTTTGGTTTATACGGCGAGAAATTATCTGGAGGCAGAATTGGTTAAAAAAGAACTTGTTCCTACGTTGAAAAGATCGCAAAACAACAAAGGGGCTCGAAATTTTGCCGAAAAAAAGAAAATAGGTGTACATTTTATGCCAAATAGAAATGGTGACTGCTTAGTGGGATTCATCGCTACGAATACCAAATTTGTCAATGGTTTTCTTTCTGGGCAAATTATTCCTGAAGGAAAAATAAAAGGTGGCATGGATGAATGTATATCAAAATGTTGTAAGTACAGCGGCTGTAACGCTACTTTAGTTATTGGAAGTCAGTGTTTCCTGGTGAAATGCTACAGCGCGAAATCCTGCCAGATTAGCCAATCAGATTCACCTGACTTCGAGTCGTCTATTGCGATCATCACTCGAGGAGCACATGATCAATCCTTCTCCTTTCTATCGTTCGGTAGGAGGGATAATGGGCCTTCTCTTACTGGTTCATCTGAAACGAAAAATAGCCACGGAATAATATCTCCAGCGAAGATTGAAGGTAGACATCTGTCTCATGTTGAGGACAATAACATAGGGTCCAGCGTTCTGAAAACTGAATCTCCAACAGATCAAGCTTCATTCGGTCGGAAACAAATCTCGGAACTAGCTTCGGGACAAACTTCTCATCCATCTTCTTCGTTGGCTTTGAAAGAAATGAACCCACAAATTGATAGCAATCTTGAGACTATGAAGGTGTTAAAGGAATTACATGGCGGTGTTAACCAACTAATACGAATGAAGAATGCATCATCAAATCTCAGTACACGGATACGGGATAAGAAGGTCTTTGATGCTCTGAAGAATGCTTTCCGTAAGTTGAACGCGACAGAACGTCATCTCGCTGAATTTAAAGAGAATATTACTCACCAAACTAACTTGCCAGTGAAAGATCTCTGGACCAAAACTTTGAAGACAAGTCCTGTAATGAAAGAGAGTGTGAATAACGTCCAAAGAAATAAAACCCGAAATCCTGACGTTATTCACGGAAGTAATATTAATAATATTGTCGAAAAAATTCTATGGGATAAGGTAACAGCACGTCTTGGCGGAGGGCGTGATTTTCGCGCCTCCACACCGAAGGATCGCTCTAACTCTGGGTATCCGAAAGCGCTTGATTCAAAATTGGGACAATTGGTGGACGAACAATATGAACTGAATGAAAACTTTCCTGAATTGCGTGAACTGTTGGGCAGTCTTCGACATTTTCTACACGTCAATTCTAGTTTGAAAACAAGCACCAAATCTGAACTAAAGATGAGCCATGCGCCGATACAAACTAATTACCAGAAACGTTTAATCTTTTCAGATATACGAACGTCAAGGGTTAATACACCAGTCTCTCATAATTACCCGTCTCCTCCACTGAAATCCTCCAACACTCCAACGCCGAAGTTAATCCAGTCCCCGACTGTTGTAGTCACATCTCCATCGTTCATTGGTTCACCTGTGATGGAAACGACCAATCATCAGACGGCCACGAGCTCACCGGTGCTGGCTAATGAGCATCAGAAAGTTATCAAACAGGTGAAAAAGGAAAACAGACAACTCTTTCAAGGATTGCCGACTAAAATAGGAAAGCAAGTTGTGGAAACGTTAAAAGACGCAGGGATGATTCCAGTAAAGAATAGACACACTAAAATTGTCAAAATCCATTCATCAGTGTCGTCCTCTTATAAACTCGTCAAAGAAGTTAACAAAATACTTTCGACTCTACCAAGGAAAATCCTCTCGGTGAAACATGATGAGAAATCTGAAGTATATGACGAAGCAAATTATTCCATTATTTCTGCTGCACAGCGCTTGTTCAGTTTATTGGAAGAACCCATCGGCGTGAAGTCGTTTGCTTCCAAAGATGTGTCAAAAGTTTCGAAACAGGTCACAAAAGACAGTGAAAAATTCTCATATATTGGACGTAACAATATGATGATTGCTCACGTGACCATGGATTCAACCAGTACATCATTAAACAAAGATTCAATTACTCTAGGTCTGAAAAATCTCTATAATCGGCAACCAAGCACAAGTGGATATAAACCGTTTTCATCTGCCAAAGTCCTGGAGAGAGTCAAAAATCTCGAGACAGCTATTAAGAATGACGATAGCGAATCATCTTCTGGGTTTTATGGAAACCGAGAAGCAAATAACAATTTCGTTGCCCTGAAGAACAATCTAGTGGAACAACTTCGAAGTATTGTTAGATCTGAAATCTTGCAGCAACAGGGAAAAATTTCAGCATCATTAATTTCACCAGACCGTCGTTCTCGGTCTACTGAAAGTGCTCAAATTGCAGACGAGGATGTGAAAAGAAATGGATTTAAATCGGCGAACCATGAAAATGAACAGCTTTTTAGTCATGCAGTCAACGAAATTCGCAAAGCGTTGCAGCTGACAGTACAGACTAAAGTTCAAGAACTGTTAGCTTCTGACAATAGTCCATTATCAAGTCATGCAGAAGTTGAGAAAACCATCACCAAGAAAGAAAAGGAGGCAGTGGGACAGTTAGCTCACAAAAATGAAGATTTATCCAACAAACTTCAAAGTACAACTAAATCAGGACTAATCACATCGCCAGATATTTTGGTAAATAAATCCAAATCTCAGAAAGGAGGAATTTCGTTGGTTGATGAAGTAAAATCTCAGAAAAATACAGCCTCGTTGGACTATAACTCGCTCAAATCATTCAAAAGCCTCACATCTGGAAGAAGTTGTTATCATAGTAGGGTGCACAATGATGTCTCGCTCAAAGGTGGGATCGCAAGGGAAGGTGTTCATGATGCTGGGATTGTACACAATATGGATGAGTGCGTTCGCTATTGTTGCAACCGTAGCAAATGCAACGTAGCATTTATGCTGAAAGGCAATTGCTTCCTGGTTCCTTGTACAATTAAAAAGCTGTGTGAAACAGTAGATCTGCCGAGCAAAAACCTCAAAACTAAACTGTCTTTTGTCAGACGTTACAGCGAGGCTGTTAGAAAGCTAGAAAAGTTTGACGTCATTGTAAGTGGCTTGACTTCTAAAAAAATGAAATCATCTCCAGACGTTGAATCAAGCTTTTCCAGTCGCGTCAAGTCATCTTTAGACGGTGTAAAGAACTCTGTCAAATCAGATAATGACATGCTTGAGAAAGCTACAAAACCAAAGGTCCAATCGTGTCCTTATGGCAACATAGAGTACAATATGACTTTGAAGGGCGGAATGGCTGCTGCAGATTACAAATACGGTGGCAAGGTGACTAACATTGATGACTGCGTCAAACGTTGTTGCAAATCCGATACCTGTAACATCGCTTTTGTGTTCTCTAACGAATGTTTTTTGCTTGCGTGTAAATCCGACGATTTATGCCAAAGCGTCCCGGCGAGTTCAACCGAACTAAACCCAAAGATGGTCCGATTGGGACGAGAAGACGTTGAGGGACGTTTTCCTGAAAATGCGACGTCCGCTGCAATTATCAAGGAGGTACTAACACCTGAAATGAATAAATCCACGACTTCGACAATACCAGAAAAACAACAGAATATTTCACCGAAAGGAATGTCTGGTTGTCTGAAGAGTGATCCCATACCTCACGCTGTGCCAAAAGGAGGGAAGGATGCCAAGGATTTCAAAGATTTTGGTAGGGTAACGTCTTTGAAGGAGTGCGTGAAATATTGTTGTGGTTGGTCCAGTTGCAACATGGCCTTCATGGTGCTGGATGGTTGTTTCGGAATTTCTTGTGAAGATCATTGTGAAGTTGTTCCAAGTCGTGACTTGACCTTTGATTCGAAAGTTGTCCATGTCAAACGAAGCCAAGAGATAATTCATTGGCTCTCATCCCACAACAACACGAGGTCGACTATACCTGATTCCCCTGACCATGATAAGAGTGAAAAAAGGATGTCTTCCACTTCTTCGAATGTCAGCAGCACAACCAGCATGACTGAAGATGTCAGCAGAACACATCATGAAACGAAACTTTCTCGAGAAAATTCCCCGGCATCTAGTGGTGATCTTCATAAATTAACCTCACCCGCTTCCGGGAAAGCTTCGATTACCAAGGACAAGAGAGGAGATGGCATCAAACCGCAAATCAACGTCAAAGCGGCCGTTGAACCGAAAACGTCTGCTATTCACGACGAAAAGAGGCAATGCATTGTAGGCAATATTGAATACGATGTCACTCTTGGTGGTGGTATCAAAGCGGGATCGTTCACTGAACAAGGAGAAGTGGCTGACATGATGGATTGTGTTGATCTGTGTTGTAAGCAGAGAAAATGCGACGTTGCCATGGTAATAAAAGGTATTTGTTACACTATCTCGTGTTATGATCAGCATAACTGCATTAGTGTCCCTGTGAGGAGGATCCAGTACCATCCTAGGTTAGTTTTTGTTAAGAGGATTAAGCAAGTGAAATCGATGGATAAAAGTGTTGCTATGGGACCTCTAATGACACCAAGGGTCAGTGACGGATCATTGGGCGACGACAACAAAATTTCAAGACTTGAGAGTGAAAATTCTAAAGTAGAGGATGAGTTGGTAGACGTCCTGGCCGACCTGGACTCTCGGGATCCCAGCGGGCAAGAGGACCAGAAACGGGTTGATATGATGCACGAGGGGTTATCAGAAGATATTCCAGATGAACGTAAAGGACAAAGTTCTGAGACCTCAGGAAATGAAAAACAAAGCGAAGCTATCTATGGTGACTTGAATAAAAATGCCATGGATCTGAAACCTTATCAGGCGCGCAGGCCGATGGGGGCATTGACGGACAGCAATCTCTATGCTGTCGATCCTACCTCCTGCCTGCACGGTCCGATCTCTTACAATGTTACGCTACGTAATGGTCTGAGATCGGGCTATTTCAAAAACCAGGGGAGGGTGGACAGCTTTGAGACTTGCTTCCAGCGGTGTTGCCTCGACCAGGACTGTAACTTGGTGTTTCTTCTAAGCCATTACTGCTACCTGGTCGCGTGTTTCGATCAAGCGTCGTGCGCGTTGAAGCCGTTAATATCAGCTGACGAAGAGCTCGTCATTGGCTTTGTGCACAAGAAACGGAACCAGGAGCTTGTACCTCCTGATCAACTTGCTCAGGCTCAAGCGTCTTCTCTCCCCGCGAATTATCAAACATCTGTCCTGAACGACGTACCAGATTTTGTCAAAGAAGATAAGATTTTTTTGCCAAGTCAAAGTTTGCCAAGCAGTCAAATCTCCGATCCATTGTACGCATCGCAACAACCAAACATCCAATATGGACTTAACTGGCATCCTTCAAGATCTGATACACAGTTGAACTCGGGTCAACCTTTTCAAACATATCAATCTCCTGCGTATCTCTCCTCCGACAACAACCAGGGTTGCATCCCCGGTCCAGAAGGTTATTTTGTAACTCTACGTGGAGGACGGGACGCTGGATTTTTCGAAGACATTGGTCGCGTTGCGAACATGGACGTTTGTAAACATCACTGCTGCCGAAAGTTAGATTGCGATGTCGCACTAATGCTACTTGATCGCTGCTTTTTGGTGTCTTGTCGAAGTCTGGAACTCTGTGAGACTGTCCATACCAGTTCCCCCAAGTACATGACACGAACCTCGCATATGTTCCGCGAGCGAAGGTCTGCCCCGCAAGATTTACCGTCAAGTAGGCGTGAGGATACCTTGGGTAGTTCGACAACAATCAATGAAAGGAAAGACAGTATCCCTACAGGTTATGCAAACGAAGTTGGTGGTCCATCACAGTCTGTTCGGTCAAATGATAAAGATCTCAGTCACGACGTCGAACTTTTGAAAAATATGGTGAAAAAAATGGAAACGATGACGGAATCGGGAAAAGGTACATTATCTTTGTCAGGAATACAATCTACAAGAAAGACGTCTCATTTTCCTGATCATCAAGAAGCTGGATTTGAAAATTTGTTCGATGGAAGTAGACAAGATCCGTTGGTATTCGAAGACATTGGCGGGAAAAGACAACATGGCTTAGAAAGACAGGATTTAGGGGACATGGCTTCGGATATTTTGAAAAATATCGTTAGACATCACTCGGACGATTCCGTTGAGTCCGTTTTGTCTGATTCAGAAGACCCTTTAGCCCGTGAAATTGATAAGATGAAACAGAGAGGTGCACCTGATGAAAAGGTGACAGAGCTTTTAAAATTGGAGAAGCAACAATCCCGTGATCGTAAAGGGGATTACGAAGGGGCTAGAGTATCTCCTTGGGAACGACAGAAAAACAAAGAGAACTCAAATGACGAATTGAATCTTATTCAAAGCCTTTATGCTCTTGTTGGAAACAAAGCCCAAGAAGACAACCTCAAAAATAACAGAGATAGCGAGAGAAATGCAGAAACACAGACTTCATTATTGGATGATCTTATAGCTGGTATTGAGGATTCAGGCTCAAAGCCGCACTACAGACAAACTCAATTTGATGACCAAACACGGTTCAATGACGAAAAAGAGGCAGTAGGTGACGACCCAGACTATTTTGACAACAGAGGCGATTATGAGAATTTAGATGATTATGACAGTAAGGTGGAAGAGATTCCTGACTTTCCTGAAGAACACAAAACCGCCCACAGGCCTCATGGAACCACTAGCGAAAGATTTCCTGCTGCAAACGAGCCTGAAAACGACGTATACTATGAAGAATCACCTTACGAAGGAGTGGATGATACCCAAAGTGTAGGACAAGAAGTGAAAGAGAACAGAAATTTCGATGAAAATATCGATTCCATTTCCAAGAATTTGAACAACGATGAAGACTATGACGACATTAGCGATGGCGCGGACAGCCAGCTCGATAACGATGAAAGCTATGAAGATGCCCTAAATGCTCCCGACGATCAAGACAAACTGGGAAATATTGAATATGACCAGGCTATCGGACAAAAGCGGAAATTACTTCATTCTCGTTACAGTGGTTTGGAAAAACAAGGTCGACAAAAGTATAATTCCAGAAAATGGCAAGACTCGGCAGATACTCATGACACGAACATGTCTAATGATTCTAAGAATTTTCATCTCAAACAAACTAGACCTGAGATCTATAGTGAGGGGAAGCAACAGTCATTAAGTGGAAATAATCTCGTGATGAATGAACTTGAAAAAATTGAAAACGAACTTTCAAACATCGAAACCCATAACCCTCTTCAAAAATATACCCGTGGCAAAACAAAAAAGAAAGGAAAGAACACAGGTTTACAGACAAATGTCAAGGGTAAAGGAAGACAACGCGAAAAAGACGATATTAATGACATTTTTCACAGTATAGAAGAACTTGAAAAATCCAAGAAATTGCTTGCCGAAATAAAAGACGAAACGAAAAAGAAGAGTAAACCAAAACAAGATGCTGCTAAGGCTAGACCTTCTCACAATGAAGTTGATAAAACTGATGAAAATTTGATTTTACGTGAGTTGAATGACATAAAAGGGGAAATTTCAAATATGACTCGTGAATCTGCGAAAAATAAGAATGTCAACGAATCATTCCCCTCAGGTGGAAAAATTGACGACTTTGGTGATATTTTTGCCGTGGACTGGGTTCCAGATAAGCGGTCAGGTATACCAAATCCAAACGTTAGAACACAGCCGGAGCAAGAAATTGGTATTACTACTAATTATGGTTATTCTCGTTTGTTAAATGCAGAAAATGTTACACGTGGAAAAGACAGCATGGGTAAGTCAACACAAGAGCTGATACAAGTACTGTAAAATGGCGAGAGAAATAAATACTGCGACTGCTACTACTGTTGTTACGACCACAGTTACGAACATATTAAAACTACTAACACCACTGCCACTAACACTACAATTTCCACAGCCACTTTCAGTATCGTTACCACTGCCATGAACGCTACCACTGTCATCACCACTACCATTACTACTGTCATCACCGCTACCATTACTATTATCAGCACCACTACCATTACTATTATCAGCACCACCACTACCATTACTACTATCAGCACCACCACTACCATTACTATTATCAGCACCACCACTACCATTACTACTGTCACCACCACTAACATTACTACTGTCACCACCACTAACATTACTACTGTCACCACCACTAACATTACTACTGTCACCACCACTAACATTACTACTGTCACCACTACTAACATTACTACTGTCACCACCACTAACATTACTACTGTCACCACCGCTACCATTACTATTGTCAGCACTACCACTATTACTACTATCAACACCGATACTACCATTACTACCATCACCACCACTACTACCACCACCACTACTACCACCACCACTACTACCATTACTACTGTCACCACCACTACCATTACTACTGTCACCACCGCTACCATTACTACTATCAGCACCACTACCATTACTATTATCAGCACCTCCACTACCATTACTACTATCAGCACCACCACTACCATTACTACTATCAGCACCACCACTACCATTACTACTATCAGCACCACCACTACCATTACTACTATCAGAACCACCACTACCATTACTATTATCAGAACCACCACTACCATTACTAGTATCAGAACCACTATCGTTACTACTATCAGCATCACTATCATTACTATTATCACCACCACCACTACCATTACTAGTATCACCACCACCACTACCATTATTACTATCACCACCACCACTACCATTACTATTATCACCACCACCACTACCATTACTACTATCACCACCACCACTACCATTACTATTATCACCACCACCACTACTTTTACTATTATCACCACCACTAACACCACCACTACCATTAATACTGTCATTACATCTTACCATTACTATTATCACTACTACTACCAGTACTACCAATATTACTACCACTACGAATATTACTACTATTACGGCTGGCTCTTCCATCTTCATTACTACTTCAAGTTCAACTATTGCAATGATCAAAATAATCGTAATGATAAAAATAATAGTAATGATATTGATAATAACGATATTGATGATGATAACGATGACGATAATGATAATGATAATGATAGTAATAACGATAATGATAATAATTACGATAACAATAATTATGATAACAATAATGATAATGATAGTGGTATTGATAATGATAATAATAACGATAATGATAATGATAACGATAACATTAATGATAATGATAAAACGTTAATAATAACGATAATGATAAAAATGGATGACACTGACGTTAATGTTAATGCTGTATCTTTTATACGGAAGACAACGAAGTTCCAAATCTTGGAGAGGAATCTTTGTCCGATACCTTCGCATCAACCGATGACCACTCTATACATTCTTCTACAAATGCTAGACAAAGTCCAGGAAAAATAAACCCGAAACCCCAAATGCCACAGCTGGAACCACCGTTGCCAAATCCTACTTCAAGCGATAAAGGTCATCAAGTCGTTGAAAAAAGCGAAATTCCTGAACCAAAAAAGATATCTGATGAGAACATCCAAATAATGCACCCTTCAGCTCAATCTACTTCCATACCTTCTCTGGGAGAGCCTGAAGTTGGCGGCAACGCGAAACGCAACCCGTCAGCAAAAGATTATTACAGTACGAATAAGCAGAAAAGACCTGGAAATCCTGTTATTCCTTTTTCCCAAGATAAAGATGATATTCAGTTTTCTTTGGTGTCACCAGGCTCAATAGTACTCAGTGCCAACAGAACTCAGAAACAAATGGGACAACGGAAAGCCGTCATACCATCAGCGGGAGATTTTGCTCAAGAGCAACCAAGTAGTCAAGACATACGCCACTTGTTGGATTTCAATAGACACCAGCCGAAACCATCAGGAACCAGAAAGAAACAATGGAAAACAGGTATGTACTGGCATCTTTTTGGATATTAAGCGATATATGTTGTGTGTGTGTGTGTGTGTGTGTGTGTGTGTGTGTGTGTGTGTATATGTATATATACACACACACACACAACATATGTACGTATCTTCTATACTATAAGATAACACAATATGACGTAACATAATGTAACGTAACGAAACGTAACGTAAGGTTATGTAACGTAACGTGACATGACATAACATGATATATGATATGATATTATATGATATTGATTTAGAATGATTCTAAATGGCACTATTTGTAGATGTTCTTACCGTCAGTATGCTAAATGTTAGATCTCTGTGTATCAATTGAATTCCTAAATTCAGGTTGAACTGATTTAGGTTTTTAGCTTTCGTTCTAGTGGTACTAAGTCAGATATAGCAATCACTCAAGGTAAACTATACATAGGAAAGGCATTGGTGATGTAAAGGCAATTAGTAAAGGCCGTGAGAGAATAGTCTTCAGTTAAACATACGCACAACCATGGTCATGTCATCATATTCATAACGATTGTCTTGTAACGACGCTCACTACAGGAAGCAAGACAGTGTGAATTTTGTAATGATGGATCCTTTTATTGGAGTTAATTTTGTCTGCAAGACATGAATGATGGTTCATCTTTGTGAGCTTGTTTTTATCTTGCTTCTACTATGTGAGCTTGTCCTTCCCAGGTGGAAAAAAGGACGAGAAGAACGACGTGGTTTGATAGCATAACATTGTAAGAGATCATATTTTTGATGTCTTACATGTTGTGCTATTCGACCAGGCCAGCTAATCAGTAGAAGTGAAGGAACCAGGTAACTGCATTTTGAACCTGAAAAGTATTTCCACATTCTGTCAGTGGTAACTTTGTTCATGTGTGTTTTGAAGATGTCGGGATTATTATAGTTTGGCTAGTTATTATTCTTGTTGACGTCGCTGTTTTGCTGTTTAGTTGTGAAAGAAAAGTCTTTTACAAACAAATTCGTTGTCGTACGTCTCTCAGCGTAATGTCTTATTTTTGAGCTAAATATTGTTCTTAAAATTCAAAATAACTTCTATTACTCAAAGGTTCTTTATTTGCTAAAGTATCAAAGCCAGGAAAATTTATCAGTGAGCTTTAATGATTACTTATTTTGTCATTTCTAAGCCAAAAAATCTGATCTTTCCGTTCACTTGAGATTAGAAGGAGTTGTTGACATTTTGAAGGAACATTCTCCCCTTAGCACAAGGAAATCGTTGTCAACTGACGTCTTCGATTTCAATTTTGTCCTCCATTGAGTTCATTGAAGTGACGGTATGCCCTCTTGTTGTACACATTATCATTAATGAACTATCTCTCCATCCATCCATCAATCTATATCTCTTGCAGAGAGAAATAAGGCCACTCCCATGATCAAACCAATAAAAGTGTTACCTTCGAAACAGAACAAAACGCAAAAGACATCAAAGCTCCCACCATTCAACGCTATTTCTAATCTAACGATTAGTAGCGCCTGCTCCCAAGGAACGTTCCATATGAGCAGCACTCTTCAAGGAGGACGTGACGCTGGACGGTTTGACTACAAAGGACAAACAACAGACACGGACGACTGTCTGAAACTATGTTGTGATGTCAAAGACTGTGATTTGGCTTACCTAGATGGAGGTGCATGCTATGCTGTGCATTGCACCAACAAACAGCTATGCCAGCCAGTTCCAGCCATTACAGCTGTTAACGCGCCAAGTGTGTTCTACGTCTCAAGAAAAAATCAGTCTAACACTGCCAGCGGTAAGTCGTAAAAATTATATACTTACTGGTACTTACTAAATATCAATGTTTCCTCTTCTGTCTCTTTCCTTCTTTCAAATACTCATTCACTCTCGTTACGCAAGATCACGAACACGTTTTTAACTCTGGGCACAACAATACTGAGAGGCTTGGCTACTCGTCAGAAATATTCTCTTACCAAAATTTCATATGTCATTTCACACGTAAAAAAGGTATAGAACTGGGACATTTCCACATATGAAACTTTTATTGTATAGGTGACAGCAGAGCGTTTTCAATTATTGTTTCTTGTGTGAAATGGAATATGAAGTTTTGTAAGGTTTAGGAGGCTATAGCAGCTCCCTTAGGCCCCTATTCCACCACCCTGTTTCAAAACCTGTACTTTGAAAAGTATTAGGAATTAAGAAGCTGCAATAATTATTTGCTGGATTATGAATATTCTACCGAGGTAAACTATGTCGTGTAAAATACATTATGTTAGGAAAATTTCTAAAGAAGAAGCCAACAGCGTCAGCAATCAAACCAAAAGTTAAAGCTAAAGCTCCTGAAGAGCCGACAGAACCCAAGAACATCTTAGATAGAGCGGGAGCTGTAGGGACAGCAAGCGATAAAGGAGAGTGCCAAGGCGAAACTGTGTTTTACAATGTGGACTTGAAAGGTGGTTTAGCTGCCAACAGTTTCAAACGTTATCCAGGGGTGTCAACTATGGAATCCTGCCTTGGACATTGCTGTGAGCTGGGAGACTGTAACGTGGCTATGATCAGAGATGAGGACTGTTTTGCTGTGCACTGCAGTACGACGGAAATGTGTGAAGTCACCGACGGCGTTGGAAAACTGGCGCGAGTGTGGCGACATACATCAGGTAAAACGAAATGACGGGCGCTTATGAAATTATTTGGGCATCATTTTAAGATCATGATGAGAAAGTTGAAACTTAATCAAGGAAAATTTTGAGAAGACTGAGCTACAAAGGTAGTGCAAGTGTTATTGCCTTTGGGGTTACCCTATACAGCCTGTTCCTAGAAGGTTAAAGGTTTATTGCCTTCTAGTTTTCCTTCTTGAATAACGTGAAAGAAATTAGCACAAATTTTCTCTCCTGAATTTCCCTCAACAAAACGATGAGAAAAATTCCTCAGACAGAAGCAAAGTTTTCCTCTTGCAGTTCGGAAAGATCGTGGAATTAAACATCATCGGAGAATAAAGGAATCCGACGTGGACATACCAACAATTTATTTCGTCATATGTTTTTTTTTGTTTGTTACAGATAATTCTGTCAACCAATTGTCAAAAGTGCCATCCTCCTACCGTGGTAAAGCCCTTGTTCTTTACTATGGTTTTCATGATGTTTCCAAGAATATTGTCAAAGATGGCTCGGGGCGAAATAACAACGCACGACTTAGTAAAGGTAAGGGAAGTTATAGGTTTCTTCTTTCTTGAAAACATGGTTAAAGTTTCAGAAATCCAATCAGTGATATAAGAATAGAATACTGCGTCGGCAGTGATAAATAAGGCAAAAAGTTAAAAGGTCGGTAACTGATCTCAAAGAATTCCAACGTTTCGAGCAGTGGCGTAACGAGGTAAATTGCCGCTCGGGGGCGGAAGTAGAAAATCCTCCACACACTCACACTAAAAAAAAAAAAAAAAAAGAAAGAACAAAAGAAGACTCAAAAAGGTGTACAAAGAATATTACATCGAAAAATGGAATATTCTGTCTCCACTATGTATATTAATCCTTATTCCTAACCAGCACTCATGCGCAAACATATGCAAACTTCGCTGTTCAACTGCGATTAATCTTCAAATAAATAGTAATCAGTTGGTTTTACGTTCGTCTGTCAACAACACCTGAATGACTTAACATCATCGACACTATAATTTGTTCACCGTGACTATTATTTTGACTCTTCTAACTAAAGTGTCAAATCATAATGTCCAATCTCCCTGAGTTACCCGCATCCCTCTCCGTCAGATGGAAAACGTTGAACGAGTATTTATGACAGTTTTTACACCCTAGTAACATTCTTTTACGCCGCTGCAAAAAAAAAAGAAAAGTCAAATATTTAATTTAAACAGTTGTGGGTCAACGTTTCCAGGACAGTGATGGCCGAGAATGCCGTCCCCCCCCAAAAAAGTACCGCCCGGGGCAGCTGCACCTATTGCTCCCCTCTCCTTGCGCCACTGGTTTCGAGCAAAGGCCCTTCGTCAGGAAAGAAACATGTTCTGAAGGGCCTTTTCTCGAAACGTTGGAATTCTTTGAGATCAGTTACCAACCTTTTAAATTTTTGCCTTAAAGTTTCAGAAATACGATCAAGGTTTATAGAGGACCATATTATACGATTGTGCCATACGATTCTTCACCCTA
This sequence comes from Heliopora coerulea, assembly GCA_030142905.1. Lineage (NCBI taxonomy): Eukaryota > Metazoa > Cnidaria > Anthozoa > Scleralcyonacea > Helioporidae > Heliopora > Heliopora coerulea. The sequence continues at coordinate 1,235,837 of JASJOG010000068.1, read as the reverse complement.
GTGTATGGGATTATCCCTATAGAACGCCATTCCTGCTTACGATTCGTTCGCACATGTTGCAATGCGTAGTGAAAACGTTTGTGAGTGAATCGGATACATCAGGACGAATGATTGTGTGGGACATCGTACTGTGCAGATCAGGCGTCAAGGAAAATACACCGAAACGAATATTCTACATTTTCACTTGTGACTCAGGTATGTCATATATGAAACGACTAATTCCTCATTTGAAATGAAAAATTTCGCGTTTAAAATCAATTTTGAAAGGCGAATTTTCAAGTTTCACAAGCGAAAAATGCATTGCCTGTTCCAAGGTTTCCCGTGTAAAATATATGAAATTTAATTAAAAATAAATTGATAAAATTTTTTTTAGCAAAACTGACAGTTTTTATACACAGCTTTTTACTTTTACGTTAAGGTGCGAAAATTATGAAATACAGCAGGCACGGACCAGGTCTAGATCTAACCAAAGGAGGACTGATACTCAACGGAGTTTATTTCTGGGGTAAACCAACAGTTGGCGTTTCCATAGCTACCTGGGTAAAACTATCAACTGTCGATGGTAGTCACGTGATATTCCGTAGTACGAGTAAGAAAAATTTTCTCAGTAAAACAGCGTACTTCCTGGAAATAAATGATGGTAGGATTCACTGGTCTCACCACAACGATATCGGCGGAATGGTCTTTATGGTCATCTCACCTCAGGTGGTAGAAGCAAATTCTTGGAACCACGCGGTTGTGACGTATGATTCGATTTCTCAGAAAGCCAAAGTAATGTTAAACGGCAAAGTAAAAGCGGTCGGTCGAGGTCACGGCATTCTTTCTGACCAGTGGGGTGATACGTTTTTCGGTTCAATTTCTGAGAAAAAGCAGTTTAATGGTTTCCTGGATGAGGTTTACATGTTTAAGAGACCACTGGAAAACGCTGAAGTGAAAAGATATCTCGAAAACATGGACACAAGAAACTTGTTATTAAATAAGGTCTCTGAGAATGGATTGTCTTATAACAACACGGATTTTCCTTCTTTATCAGCCACTGTGAGTTCAAAAGTTTCGCATTCGATGAGAAATAAGCATAGGGTTACACTGAAGAGCCTGAAAGTCGTCAAGAATAAAGCAAGCGCAAAAAATAGACATACTCATATATCCCATTTGGAGAAGAATATAGCTCATTCAATGGACGAGGACGTTAAAGGGTTGTTCTCAGAGTTATCCAGAGCCGCAGTGACGTCTGATCAAGACCATTCAACGTGCACGCTTAACGGTTCAATTTATCACAAGTGGACTTTCCTGGGAGGCCTCGAGGCCGGTAAATTTGCAAGGATTGCCGACGACACTGATATGGAAAACTGTATCAGTAAATGTTGTGATTTAAAACTATGCGACGCCGCAATAATGAATGGAAAGACTTGTTTCTCGCTGTTGTGTAAGGATAGGAAACTTTGTGAGCTTCGTCCTGCTCAGCTGGACACCTTTGATTTAGTCATCGCGTTTGTTAAACGCACCAACAGAACAGAGATCAGCAGTCGCTCGAAAAAAGTGACAGCAGCCCATCGTGGAAGAGAATGTGCCGCTGGTATCAGGGTTGTCAATGTGACTATCAATGCTGGACTAGGTGCCGGGGAAGTAATTCAGTATCGGAATATCTCGACCATCGATGACTGTGTGGCACAGTGTTGTGATGTCCCGAAATGCAACACTGCATTCCTTGTTCAGGGAACTTGTTACGCCATTTTCTGTGTGCTTCGAGGCTTTTGCAAAGTTCGTCCACCACCAAGTGCTAACTTCCTGTCCGAGGTTGTTTACGTAAACAAGAGCGGTGTTTTGTTGTTTTCTAATCCCCAAGATGCTCTCATGGATTCATCAAAACCGCCGGTAGAAAACAAAGAAAATAAAACAGTCGTCATGCAGCCGCAATCGTCAAAAAATAGGAAAAACTCCAGCACCTCTTTTAAAGAGAGAACCAAACAAGGCGAAGGCAAGATGCCAAAGATGAGCAAAGGATTTAACCAACAGAGCGAATGCAGAATAGAGAAGGTTTCAAGCAATGTACGTTTGGCTGGGGACCTGAACGCTGGTGTATTTATCGATCATGGACTTGTAACTGGAATTAAGGCATGTATTATGAAATGCTGCAGTGATACGCTTTGTAATGTCACCTACTTGATTGACAGAAAGTGCTTTTCAGTAAGATGTCATAGCGAGGAGCTGTGTAAGACTATACCAGCGCTGTCAATGGCCTTAAGTCCAACTATTGCACATGTACGACAGCATGGTGCTAAAGGTGAGTGCCTACATTAAGTATCAAATACTCCAAATTGTAACAATTCGGCTATAATTCCACATGAATTTGGCAAAATGATGATGGGATCAAGAGAACGTAATTCAAATTAAAAAAATTCATGCATTGCTGGAAAAATATCGGGAAAATAGAGATTGTTTTGCGGATCTTTATGAGACATGTGCAATCTTATTAATAGGTGCCAAATGCTAATTTTTTAATTGTAACTTATTGAATCTAATTTGTTTGCTTATTTGTTTATTTTTATTAATGCATGAATGAACGAACGTGCGAACGAACGAACGAATTAAAATATTTTTGATTTCGTTTGATTTTATTGTATTGTTTGGCTAAGATGTGATTGGGGTCATAAAGAAAGTAATCACTTTTCAAAAACACGTTTCTTTTGAAGTTGAAGATGTACTTCGTTTTTAACTAAAAGTTGGCTCTGTGCTTTAAACTTTAACATATTTTGCTCTTATTTTAGTTCCGTACCAAATCCACAGTATCAGACAGATAAAAATTACCAACAAGAAACGTAAGCATCGTATGAAGAACTTATTAAGCGTTATTAAGAAACTCCTTTGGCACAAACCACTTGGTCACTCCAAGAAGATTTTACATGTCCATAAACACAAATTAGAAAAGAAAAACAAGAAGAAGCATTTAGTGAAGGTCAAAACGCCGAAAAATCCTCGTAGAAAACCAGAGATACCGATTCGCCCCAATCTCCAACACTTAACGAAAAAAGGAAGACGCAGAAAGAACAGTCGACACCGAAAACTGATACATAAACATCAAATTTCACATTCTAAATCAAGCCACAAGACTGTTGTGGTCGACAAACGGAAGAAACTTACAAATGTCGTGACTGAAAACGTTGCTAAGAAAGGTAATACTAAACAATTATTTGACAAGGCTTTTTTGGATCAAGGTAATGAGACTGTCAATGATGGTGACGATAATTATGAGATTGATGATGGTCATGATGGTCATGATAAGACTGATGATGATGATGATGATGATGAGACTGATGATTGTGATGATGATGATGATGAGACTGATGATGGTGATGATAATGATGATGAGACGGATGATGGTAATGATGATGATGATGAGACTGATGATGGTGATGATCATGATGAGACTGATGATGGTGATGGTGATCATGAGACTGACGATAGTGATGATGATGATCATGAGACTGATGATGGTGATGGTGATCATGAGACTGGTGATTGTGATGATGATGATGATGAGACTGATGATGGTGATGATCATGATGAGACTGATGATGGTGATGGTGATCATGAGACTGATGATAGTGATGATGACGATCATGAGACTGATGATGGTGATGGTGATCATGAGACTGGTGATTGTGATGATGATCATGAGAGTGATGATGGTGATGACGATCATGATGATTATAAGGATGGTCGTGTTGAGAGTAATTATATTGATAAAGATAGATTTTCAAGGTGTTAATCATGATGTCCATGCCCATGAAACGAGGAGGCTAACGAGTGTTCGAGATCTAAGTGATGGAGCAAAGATGGCCGAAGCACTCATAATGGTTGCTTATGCTTTACGAGATATTAATACATTTCTTCATAGGTAATCTTCAGTGTGCCAAAGAGTTTGGTTGTCAGTACAACTGTAAATACCTTCCTGAGGTTGGCTATCAGTGTACTTGTCCACAAGGTCTAAAACTTGCAAGCAATGCTCGAACTTGTAACAGTAAGTTGGATTGTTCTTCAATGCTTCAAAGAAACAACTTATTAGTTCTGAAATTAAGGAAATCAAGCAATAAAGATATATTATGCCAGCCCATTCTTTATTCATTACGTAATTTGGATGGACTCGAAGTCGATTCGATGGAGATAACTTATCGATCTATTATTTTCGAATTACAATTGTCTTAGATTATTGTAAGAAAGATTTTTTGTTATCTATAAATACGAATGTTAATACTTGCTTGATAACTGAACGTCATAAACAATTTTAAATATGCATAGTGTGACCTTTTGTAATGCTAAGTTTTGCTACTGCTTCTCAGAAATTTTGCTTCGAAGTTGCTTCATCGACTTAATTTTAATTTGTTCTGGTTTTGTGCTTATTTTTAAAATTAGAAAGACAAGAATGTTTATTTGGATGGCATCGGTGTCAACAAACTTGTGTGCAGTATGGCGATAGGTTTCGATGTGAATGCAACTCTGGCTACTCTCTTAACAGCGACGGCCGCCATTGTGATGGTATGTTAAAAGAAGTGCCTTTTTGTTTGGAAGCAATGATGAAAACAGACGGTGATTGTGATATGATTGAGCTCATGCACATAATTTAGACTTGTGGTGAGGATTAAGGTATTGAGTTTTAACAAGCGCTAGATGACCATGTCCCTGTAACCATGAAAGGGATATAGTTTCTCGGTATCCTAAGTAAATAAATTTTAAAAAGGGGAGATTCTTCTTAAATCTCGACTACAATTTTTTTCTACCAGATATCAACGAATGTTCTCTGGGGATTGGTAAATGTAATCAACTTTGTCACAACTTACCAGGAACTTATTCATGCAGCTGTAAAAAAGGTTATTCTTTGGGATTGGATAATGTTACATGCAACGGTAAGGTTTGTTCTATTTCATGTTGCTTCTCTTACTGATATAGTTAATCAACGTCTCCTAATCATTAGAAGTGACTTGATTCTCGCTAGAGAAGGTTTCTCACTTAGTATATAGAATTTCACGCCCCCTTACCTCAACCACCGTCAATCACGTGTATTTTTGTAATCTTCTTGTCATTGCTTCGACTGATTTTCTCAACCACTTTTGAACTGAATTTTCACCAGCTTCCACACAAATCCAATATCCACTCATTCATCAAAAACTTTTAAAATTTCAGACGCTCATTCTGCATCTACCAAGAGTCACCTGGACAAACACGTTTTAATCGGTAAGCAATAATCTGTTGCTTTTGATTTTTGACTCATGTTTGACTGAAGATCCAAAGGATTTCTCATAAAAACTACTAGTTAGTGCGGCAAGGTACCTTGGAATGATAATTCTTGAAAATTTTTGTATCAACCTACTTTCTGAGAAAAAAAAATCAAATTTTTTTGTAGTGCCGGTGGAAGTTGCAGTGCAGTTCTCCGAAATTAAAATGCTACAAGGTCAAAGAGCCATCTTAAATTGTCGAGCACGTGGTATTCCTGTTCCTTCGATCAAATGGGCAAGCGGTGATGATGGCGCTTTTCCACTGCCTAGGAGCGATCGATTTAAGGTTACGCGTGAAAATTCCTTGGTCATCTATTCGACCAATGTTACCGACAGTGGAACGTACTATTGTATTGCATCAAACATCTTGGAAAGCAAATCACAATCAGTAAAATTACGAGTTATGGATGTGAATGAATGTGAACTGAAAAAACACCCAGTCTGTGAACAAAAATGTCGCAACACCAAAGGAAGCTATCACTGCACTTGTCGTCATGGTTACAGATTACGTCAAGACTTTCATAGCTGCGAAGGTAAATTCTGACTCTGGTTTGGGAATAACCAGAATTTTTAGTTATGTACTTTACGACTAAAGATCGCGTTCCCTTTTAATTTAAAAGCCGAAAAATATACTTTTGCATGAAAATATCAAAAAAAAGAAGGACCTGGATCAGCTATTGTTTTAATACGATGAATGTAAAGAGCAGAATCGTTTCCCCTCTTTCTGCAGCTTAGGTGAATGAAGACTAAGGCTGAGCAGATCATGAAAGAATTTTGGAAATTAGTTGTCTCTCTTTCAAAGATATAACGGGAATTATTCAACAAATTTTAATTGTTTGACGACATTGTTTTCATATATAATATTAAAGCGCACATTTACATAAGTGTAATGGTTCCAGTTGAAAGATTCCATACGTTAAACTAGTTTCAACAAACAGTGTAATTTTGTAGTTGATGAAGGTAATTTCCAAGAGTCAAAATCTTTTATTTTAAGACCCAACCAGAACCAGTTGCGAAAAATGAACTACATGAGTTCCCGGCTTGGTGTCGCGCCCATGAATGTGATCAACAACTGACTGCTAAAAATCTAATATTTTGTTTTCTATTTTTCAGACATCAATGAGTGTACCAGTTCCAATCACTCTTGTTCACATATCTGCAATAATACCGTTGGCAGTTTTGTATGTGCATGTCCTGTTGGGTACCAGCTTATCCAAGATGGCCACACATGCTCCGGTAATCACCAGCAATGTTTTTTTTGAGAAGGATTTTCCATTTTATTTTGTGATTAATCAATGTAGAAGACAAAGACATTAAGATATGGCATTTCGTGGATTAGTTTGTGAATGAAATCATGGTGATCATGATAAGTAAATTCACACTTTATTAATTCTTTCCCGACGGCAGCTCTCCCTTTGACGAGTAAAATCGTCTGGCGTTAGCCAGAGTAAAATAATTGAAGTTTTATCCCCCCAGAAAAGAATTAAAAATTGTTATTAGCTTGCCTTCGCTGAATTTAATGTATATCTATCTTAAGAATTACGAAATAATTCAATAATATGGAAATACTGTAGATAATGGAATCAACAAAAAACTATTCCAAATTTTACACTATTATAACTTATGTTATGCGGCATTTTTGTAAATACTTGTAAAATATTAAACGGCTCTATATGATTCTAATATCATTTTTTGACATTTCATACTTCAGATATTGACGAGTGCTCTGCAGACTTACACGTGTGCACTCAGCTGTGCAAAAATACTTTAGGAAGCTACCGCTGTGCATGTGTGCCGGGTTACAAATTATTACCTGACCAGAAAACATGCAAAAGTAAGTATTTAGACCTTCCTCTGGAATTTTAATTCGCAGAATTAATGTTCTTTTTCCGAATTGGTTTTTGGCTCTGCTTTAGGACGAAGTTCAGTTCAAAGCCTTTCATAATAAAATGAGTTTTAGTTGCATTTGAAAGAAAAGTTGTTTTCATATGAAACGTTTTAGGCAAGCTTTCGATTTTAACTCTTTCTTGAATAGATGTCTCTCTCAGTTGGCAAGTAAAAGCCATGGCGTAAGACAGAGTTGAGCCACAAAAGATCGATTCGGAAAGGAAATCTTAATCAAGTAGCTCTTTCATTTCCAAATATATGACTTTGGAGAGGGACTCTTAGGAAAGTTTCATTGGGACAGGAAAGAGCAAAAGCTAAGCAGAAAGGCAATTCGGAAATGGCCTATCTAGGCTTGCTTTCCATGGCTTGTGAGGATAGTATTTTTAATTGGAGGGTGTGTATTAAGTAGTTTTTTTCGAAATTAAAAGGATGTTATCTCACTTGCCGCATTGCTTTAAAATCTTTTTGTCTCCAACAGAAGTCGGCTTATGCCCTGAAATTAAAAGTTTCATTGATGGTTGAACTACTTTTTTAGCCAAGTTGGGGGACACAAAAGGCATTGCCTTATTTAATAAAATGCTTATGGAGACGCTATAATTAATTTTGAAAAAATTCACGTTTTATTGGTTTTTTTTTCTTAAATATTTTGTAGTTGAGTCAGCATCTTCTAAAAGTGTGAAGCCTTCCTCGATAGCAAAGGCAGTGGGTACTTTGGTTGCCATAATAACAGTCAGCATTTTATCTGTTGGTGCAATAGTGGTGCTGTTTGGGGGCTTTTACAGAGGCAAGAAAATTCTTGGACTTGGGGAAGAATTTGAGGAAGATGACGCTCTGAGGAAAGTAAGTATTAAGAAGTTATCACTTTTCTGAATTCAGGGAAATATTGTTGGGAGAGGATGATCAAATTTTTTGTACACGTTAGAGTAGAAAACTTTTAGATTTTTTGTTGTTGGCATAAGACTAAAAAGTTTGAACGGAAAATAATGATCAGCTGTTTGAAAGTCAAGGTAAGAGTTTTGTTTCATTGGAACTTCGAAAAGTTAGAAGCCGTTTGTTTTGCTTTTTTTCCCTATTTTTTGGTGGAAAAAAAAATCATTCTAATATTGCCAACATGATAGAAAATAGAAAACAAGGTACCGATCAAAATTTTCAGGCTCCTAAAGAAGAACTATCGAGCCCAACGTTATCTGTTACAGAGCTAAAAACATAGAGCCATTAAGATAAAAGAAAACCTTAAATTTTGAATGTTTAAACTTATTTGAACATTGTTTTCTCTCTTCAGACAAATAAAACCGTTCTCTTCTCGTGGCTGGAGTAAAATAAATTAAATTCATAATTCTTGGTGTAAAATACATGTTAAAGAGACTATAACGAGTTTTTAAATTGATATTTTTGATATATGAGCATTAATTTTTTTAAAAATGTTTGATAAAGGATTTCAGGTTTTATATACTTATTTTTGTATTCGATTTTATACGTAATTGCATTTATCTAAAGGGCTAGTAGTAAGCTTCATTTAATACATTGTAAGCATAATCAGATGAAAATATTAAATAAATTATGAAATATTAACGGAAATAAGGAAATATTAAACACTATTGAGTCTTATAACAGAACAGATATACCGTTCTTTTTTTACATCTGAGTTCACACACACAAAAAAATTAACTTTTAAAAATCTCTTAAAAGCACATTTTAATTATAAATTAATCTGCTTACGCTGTTTTTTTTGACACTAAATTTGGATCCCATAAGCGAATCAGATTGATACAAACACGCGATGAAAAAGCGTTCATTTTGAACGCGGACATGAAGGATGTAGTATCCATGCTTATAAAGAAGCGGTTGACTCTGTCGAAGAAAACTTTTATTCCTCGATAATAGTGGTCGTGCTCTAGATTTGGTTGAGGTGGCTCCCTGGAGTAATTTGACTTGTTGTTCCAGTTTGACTTGTTCCTCAGCGATATCTCCTCGGCACTGGGTTGTTGTACCTCGAATATTCTGTTGAATGAAAAACGTGTGTGAAGAAATTAAATCAATTTTGAATTGCATAAGAAGACCACTCATTATTACCGAAAAATACAAATAAATTCATTTACAAAGGTATAACTATAACAGTAAGTGAAGGTTGCAATCACTATGCATAGTTAGAATTAACGAACTGGTTAATCGAAATGATCCAATCATAAAAGTTCTATTCCGGGATTGTAAAGATGAAAACCAGAGACGCGAAAACTACATCTGTACACTTAAACCTTTTCCAAAGAAAAGTAAGCAAATTAGAAATAAGGAGCGGAACATTTTCAATTTATAAATAGACTAGGCGGTAATGACAATGTAACTATATCGGGAATATTTTTGATATGACAAGGTGTGAAGAAATTTGACCTTTTAAGTAATTTTAGGGGAAGATTTTTAAGTACTGGTCAAGTTCATTCCAGAAAAGTTAAGTTTCTTAAGTTTTATTTTGTTCGAGCTTCGTTTACATAGTTGTGTTAATGTCGAACCCATTCTAATGTTGTACCGACGTTTTGATACAGTAAAAATTAAAAAAAAAGATCATCAAAAGCAACAGGCAGCAAATAATGGCGTGGATTGAAAATTCTATGAAAGTATATTTAAACAGTTGGTTTTAATTGGTTTTGCAAATGAGGCTCCAATGAAAACACATTGTACACATTTCTCTAGGAAACGCTTACGTTTTGGAATCATTTCTTCTTCCTCCTCCTCATTTGCATCATCTATGAGCCTTCTTTTGGTCCTCAGGCGATTTCTAAAATAAAACAAAAACATTATATACCCTACATATACCCTACATATACCCTACATATACCCTACATATACCCTACATATACCCTACATATACCCCACATATACCCTTACATATACCCTACATATACCCTACATATACCCTACATATACCCTACATATACCCCACATATACCCCACATATACCCTACATATACCCTACATATACCCTACATATACCCTACAGAATTACTCACAGAATAAACTCAACGAAACCCCTTACAGATAACCTCCCTTTATTGCAATAATTGTGAAAATGTACCGAAGCCCCAACGCTATGGTTACCATAGTAGCAATAGAAAATTGCACAATTTTACAAATATCTCGTGTTGATGTCTTAAATGAATTTGGAAATTTTCCGCGCAAAATGTGCTGATTCATTCACAGTGTAAGACTGTCAGTAACTTGACTCGCAAGGTAAAGGAAGGCGCATTGATACAATGATGAAACGTTTTAATAAGTGAAGGTTTTACCGTTTGATACAAATGCAGGAGGCCCATATAACTCCACTGAGCCCTGAAGCACACACCAAGGAACCAACAATCACGTAGACTATAACCCAGTCTAAAGAAATATTAGGAATATGCTAAATAAATATTGTTGGCAAATAAATATTATCTATCTGTTACATGTCTTCGACAAACAAGCCCAAAAAACGACACAGCAATCAGTTTGGAAAACTTAACCAGAGAACTGCGCCGATATAGAAGAAATAACCATCATAGACCAACTTTCCGTGAAGAAGAGAACAAGGCAGGGCAGGGAAGGCAGTACCGGGATAAACAGGACATGATAGGATAGGATAGCAAAGGATGGGATGCGATGAGATGAGATAAGACAGAGCGACTACGATGGTATAGGATGGGGCAGGATGGGATGGAGTGGAATTTAGTTGGTTAGGAACAGAACAGAACAGGACAAGACAGGACGACAAGGGATCGAACACGACTGTAATGAAAAGGAACAGGCCGCTTAAAAAAAGTTGAGGTACAGTAAAGAGGTATTAGAAAATGGGAAGAAAATGGACTTTACTATAATAGAGCGTATTATAGAACGACTAAATTATAATGAATTATAATCTAAAAATTTTTTCAAATGAGGTTAAAAACTTCATACCTTTTTCTTTCTCGACGTCGTCAATTGATCTCTGCATATAAGCAAGAAGTATGTTTTCATCTTCCTTGGCTGGTTCTCGGAAAGACTGGCATTGTAAACCATCTTGACATTGAACTGTGTAACACTTCTGCTCCTCCATATACGCCACATCACAGTTGTCCTTGTTGCAACAGTAAGTAATACACGCTTGAAGATCGTCAACCGTTCCCATGTCGGTCAACTTAGCGCCCTTTAGTTTGGTATTTCTGGTAATTTTACTTGGTTTACAGTGGCGACCTCGCGTTGGCGCGGCTTCCTGCTGCTCCATGCTTACTTCTGGATCTAAAACGTGATGTATCAAAAAAAGCTTTGTCACAGGTTAAAATTATAATCATTTAACCTGACGTTGACGGTAGCATCAGTACAAGCCCAGGAAAGTGGGACGGCACCTTTAAAATTTATGAAGCAAACTTTACAAAACATCCAACAACATCATAAAGGTTATGTTTAACTCAGAGGTTTTCACCGGAATAGTCTTTTTGGTCTTAACGTTTAGCTCTATGTCCTACACAAATTCGCGCACAGACATCAACCCAAGTCCTTAACCAGAGAATTTTCCATAACAATGAACAGTTCTCGGACGACAATAGAGGACGGAGCAGAAGACAATACTAGTCCTAAACTGGCCTCACCTGTCAGCCAGAGGTGATCACAAAAGGACCAAACTATACGGCAAAAGGGTCGTCGACAGCAAGTTATTAAAATGATTAAAATGATTAAAATGATTAAAATGGTTATTAAAATTATCAAAATGATTCAAATTATTAAAATGTCAATCAGAAGTGATCACAAAAGGACCAAACTATACGGCAAGAGGGTCGTCGACAGCAAATTATGAAAATGCCGTTCTTGAGTGCATTTGTTTATTTAAAAACCATCTTCAATTTATGTAATATCTACTCTCCATTTCTCTAATATCCACGAAAATTAAGTTTATTCAACATGCCCACTCGAAAAAAAAACCAAAATAACAAATTCTTTATTTTACAGACGATCAATGTTGTTGCCATTAATAACCAGTTTTTTATTATCCTGTCCACTTTAGGAATTAACTTCTTCTTTCAAACACACTCCCTACCTTGGTCTTTCGGTGTTTCCACTGGAGATGTGAAAGCCATCAACATGGGTTCTTCATCTTCACCAGCACTCTCAGTAGCACAACTATCTGGTGAGTTACACGTTACTATGAAGCATTCTCCCTTTTCCAGGACCACAAGATCACACATGGATTCATCACAGCATTTTCCCATGCATTCGCTCATAGTGGTTATTCCTTCACCCAGCTTAAAAGTTCCCGCTTTCCTTCCTTTGCTTAGTTTTCTGTCGTTGGTCATTGTTCTGAAGTTGCACTTCAGATTTTTTGGCACATCTGGTATCTTAGGACGTGGCGCTTTGAGAAAAACAAAGGTAAGATATTCATAGAATTTTCGCCTTGAGTATTTAGTATTAACTCAAAAGAAGTACCTCCATGCCTTCCGTGTGCTACATAAATGTAAACTCGATTCAAAACTTGCGTATAATTTAAAACAGCTAACCTTTAGAAATTGATAATAAGTCGATAAATCTGGCAATTCAATACATTCCGTTCATCAGATTGAAGTCATAATACTAGTCTTACGGAACAGATTTTACATGTAGAGGTGAGTATTGTTTGTAGGCCTATACTTGGCGTGTTCACGGAAACTCTACCTTCTCTGAGGTGACATCCTCTTTGCCATACGGAAGTAGGGAACTAACAGTGTAGTTCACACCATTACCTCACCACCTCTCCCTAAATAATTTATGCCTAAATTTATACCAAGAGTATCAGCCAAATTGCCCAACGTAGCATTCCTTTCTAGGTTTTAAGAAAAACATCACCCTAGATCCATAGTACAAATCACTACACTTTCAAACAGCTAATTTTAAGAGAAACTCTTAATCAGCAAAGATCAGTTGAAATATTCTCTATATGTAATGGTCGTCTCTTGGCGCTATTGAGTGCCCTTTCATTAGCTAGTCTATGCTAGTAAATGTCACTTTCAAAGCAAAATATCTAAACAAACGTGACAAAAGCGCAAATGAATGTCGATTCAATAAAATGAATGTATTTTTGCGTTAACGAGTTCGAGATTGGCGTTAATGCTAGTATATTTTCTGCTAATGAACAGTAAAAATCGTAAGAGTATGTCATATTTAAAGTACCCACCTTTGCCCTGTTTTTCTTTCTTGACTGGACGAACAATAGCTAACTGAGGCGTGAACTCCGATGCTGGGGCTGGTGACGTTTCGCAGGACTTTTTGTCTTTGCACTCCACTGTGTAACATGCTTTTCCCAACATCAATGCCAAGTTACACTTCTTATTTGTACAGCAAAAATCCAAGCACGTGTCCATAGAATCCACAGAACCGTGATCAATGAACTTACCAGAACTCTTACCACCGCTCAAAGTAACGTCTTTCATTTGCTGTACGGCTTTGCAATGTAGTTTCTTCCCTTGGGTTTTTCTGTCTTGCATTTGTTGTGTATTCTCTTCAACTTTGCCAGGTTTTAGTGAGTCAGGAGATCCACGGGATGAACCTGCTTTACTTCCTGTAGGTGTCGAGTTACTCTTTTGAGTAAAGGTTGGTGTGAGTTTTAGTTCACCGTTCACTACTTGAAGTGATATTGCTTGTCCCGCTTTCACACTTTCTAACTGACCTTTTAGGGCTGTATGATTGCTTTTGGGTTTTGGGTTGGATGGCTTGGAACTTTGGAGTACTGGGGCAAGATCTAAAAGGTAAGATAATACTGTGATGATGATAATGATCTTGATGACAATGACGGTAGTGAAGGCAATAAAAAGGTGATAATTATATGATTGTGAGAGCGATTAGTATAACAGAAAACGACCAGTGACAGTTACGGTTACGTTGACAATGGTAATGGTAATGACGATAATGATAATTATAAGGACAAAGGTAAGGATAAGGGAAAGGATAATAATAAACAACTTATTTTATTTAAGTAAGTACTAAGACACAAAAACAACTCTAACAATTCACAAGTAAAACACTCTAGTTTTCTCTTGTTTGAAAACGGGGCAGATCACAGGAAATTACTGGCAGTAAAAACGGTTTGCAAAAATAAATAATAATAATAATGTCATAATAATATGATAATAACAATAATGATATTGATCGTAGTGGTGACAATAGTGATAGTTGTCACTCAACAACCAAAATTTTCAAACCTTTTATCTCTCCGTTAATGAGAAGATTGGACTTCCTTGGTGGCACAGTAACATTTGGTGTCATTTGATTTGGCAGGCTTGCTTCAGGTGGTGCAGTTAGCCTGTTCGGGCCAAGTGGAATTTGCGGGACTTTTTCCTGTGTTCCAAAAGGCTTTATTTGGTTCTTCACCTTGGATTGTAAACTGGACTGCTGCGTTGTCGTTCCATTTTTAAGCAAGTCGTCCAGACTTTTTGTCGAATTTTTTAGCAAATTATTCACGTCTTCATAGACTGCGTAGAAACAAAAAAAAAGGTTCTTTAGTCTCATATTTAAATCGATGTTGTCCTAGAAAGAGAGATGAAAAGGCAGATAGACAGAAAAATACACGGACCTTTTGACAGTGTGATCGGTCAACAGGTTGGCAGAAAGACAGATGGTTAAATCTCTTGTATGATTGATTGATTGATCAACGATCGATTCATCGATGATCTATCAATGATACGGACCAAGCGACTGACACAGCGACCGACCAAACAATAATCAGCCGATGAGAAATAATAAACAAACAAACGAATCCACCCTAGTTAACGACAATCCAACAACCGACCATCTCTGTTTTTTTTATCGCAACAAACGAAATGACTTACCTCCAATTATGTTTGAAGAATTTATAAATCTTACGTAGGAAATTCTTGGATGATAAGGAGAAGTGAGTGCGGGTTGAGTACGACATCCAGGCTCAGTTTTACATTCAACAGAGAAACAGTTCTCCGCTATCATGAACGCTACGTTGCACTTGGGTATCTCGCAGCAAATTCGACGACATTGCTGGATGTTTTGTACCTTGCCGTGATCTCGATACTTTCCCGCGTTTAGACCACCAACCAGGGTCACTTTGTCGACCACGTGACCTTTGGGACATGTCACGTGCGTAACAGTCTGAATGTCATTTCCTTGTATTTTATCTAAATAAAAAACGATGATAATGCTTTTCAATCGAGTTATACAGTGCATTGTTCGGATAAATTAGGCGATACGGACTGCACAGTTGGTTAAGCCAGTGCTTTTCTTTTGGACAGTGATCCAGTTATACAATTATTACATGTCTGTTAATGAGGTTGCTAGGACTTTGTAGTAAGTGTGAGCGCCCAACATAAAACACGAAAAATAGCCATAAAGGAATAGTGAAGTTTAATCTAACGTTTCGTTGTCAATTTCACAAGATCTTCAGCTATACCTATATTTACATCATGAAAATATAAAACATAGATTACTAGCTAATTACATTGTATAACTTCATGATGTAAATGGACATATCTCTGAAGATGTTGTTAAGTCGACAACGAAACGATAAATTAAACTTATTCCGTAAAAAAAATAAAATAAACTTGATAAAAAGAATTTAAAAAATAAAAAAAAAATAGCGAACATGGATGAATTAAATTCTGAAAATAATTTTGAGACAATCTTGTTATACGTGTCTGAAACTTTTGTGGAAAATCTTTTACCCAAAACCTTAATAGACGAAGAGGAAATGTTTGTTTTTAGTTTTACACGTTCACCTACAATAATAGCGTGAATGATAAGACATGAAAACTGGATTTTCATACAAATATTGTGACTCCGACAAGAAAGTTCGTTGTTTTACAAGGGAAGTATTTTCGCCAGACTGCGAAGAAATTAATATCGAATTTGTGTAAGAAATTCTCACCTTGTAATGCCGTTTTTAACGTGACTTTTTCTCGGTTGACGATGTACGCAATCTGAGGATTAAAAATGCTGGGCTGGGCTGGAATTGTCTTGCAAAGGTCGTCGTTGTAGCACTTCACGCTGAAACAGTTTTGACCTAGCATGAAGACCAAATTGCACTTTTCATTCTTGCAGCAAATGTCGTAACAATCTACCAGCCGGCCCACTTTACCGACGTCTGTGAAATCTCCTGCCTTGAGACCACCTTTCAGAGTTACTTTGGTCAGCGGGGCCATCTTGGGACAGTGAAATTGAGTGTTGTTACCAGGACTGTCAAAATGAACTGAGAAGTAAACAAAGTCCACAATAAAATCATTGAACGACAAATAGACATGATGTATGTTTGATTGCAAACAGAGAATTAGACTGACAGAATAGGGACAGACCGAGAGACGGAGAAAAGCAGGCATCAAATTCAGCAACTTTCCACGCCTACAGAAGTAGTCGGCGACTTTACGAAAACCAGGCTAAAAATTCAACGGACATCCCGCGGAAAAAGTAACTTAGGCTCGCGATGGAATTCAAAATCACAACTCCAGGAATTCAGTCCATTCAGCTCCGACTGAGCTGCGAATGCCCTGTCTCTTCTCCAGTCCTTCACGATGTATCATAGGAAGATTGCAAATACTTTTGCGAATGCCTGCGAGATCTTGTAAAGAAAATGTCGACAGAATTGGTTCGATGGTTTTTCGGCCGAACTTTTTGACGAATTCTTTATATTTTTGGCGTGAAAAAAAAAAAAGAACTTTATGAGCATGACCTTCAAGGCCCTCTGATTCAGTCGTTAATCTGTCTCTTTCGTTTAAAGAGCAAATTTGTTTCGTGTCAAATTTGCAAGATCTGACAGACTGTCATCAGGGCCTGTGGAGAAGGCAGATGAAAGCCGTAGAAGAGAACCTGGTTCTGAGAGCAGTGTATATGAGTGGACGATTGTACACGGTCTTCCAGAAGTTGTTTTTTACCTGACTAACAACTCGTAATTTACCTGTATGTTTAACTCCTTCAGTGTTCCACCTTGTAACGTATGAAATCATTGGAGCATACACCGAAGGTTTCGCTTTGTTCATTTGACAACTTTTTTCGTCTGCACAGCCCACCAAATAACACCGTCCTCCTAAAAGAAAAGCTAAATCACACGCGGAGAATCCACAGCACTTCTTTTGACACTCCGCCATACTGCTGACCATCCCTGTGTCTTTGTATGTCCCAGCATTAATCCCACCACGAAGCGTTACCTCCTGGTAGGTTTTCCCTGCCTTACATTGACCTGCCATGCCCGCCATTGCTGGGTTAGCTCCGGTCGCCAAAGGATTTTTCTTTGCTAGAAGTCCAGGGTTGGCCAGAACGTCCAGTG
Organism: Heliopora coerulea; assembly: GCA_030142905.1. Classification (NCBI taxonomy): domain Eukaryota; kingdom Metazoa; phylum Cnidaria; class Anthozoa; order Scleralcyonacea; family Helioporidae; genus Heliopora; species Heliopora coerulea. Next base: position 1,218,419 of record JASJOG010000068.1, on the reverse strand, counting down.
TGGAATTTTCTGGAAATAGAATGTTAAATGTCTATTTCTCTTTATAACTAAAATTTGTTTCTCCTTTCAAAATTTACTGAGTATTATATTTCCTGAATGATGCCCTATACAAAATGATACTAAATAAGGCGCTGTTTAAAAATATGGTCTGTGAGATGAGTATTTGGTGTTGGTATTAAGAAGCTTACTCGGAGAATATATGACTGTAATCAAACCAATCTTGCCAAACGTTTTTCATTAACCAAAACACTTAGGCCAATTAACTTGCAATCCACCTTACGCCATTCCAAGTGACGCTCGACCATTGGTGCTAAAAAGCCGTCAGCTTTCAATTTCTATCGCCTTACTACGAGGCGATTTAAGTGAGAAGAGTTGTTCTCTAAGTCAATCTTCCACTGCCATCGTCACAAAAACAAAAATTCAGCCAACAAGCTTTGCATGATGACTATACTAGCCCAATTAACCAGAATATGACGAAAAATGGCTGTTTTTATACTAGAGACACATGCATCCAGACGAATTTGGCGATCATTTTCTAGTTGGTTATACGTCCATAGTATAAAGACGGGCACAAGACGTGTCACAATACGTCACATTACGTGTGCTTGCAGAAGAATTATTTTGTGTAGTTCGTCTTTCAAGACTCACTACAGAAGAGAATTCGCCTGGGCGCATTATGCGTCTTGTGTCCGTCTTTATGCTGTGGACATATAACCAGACGAACTACAAAATGTTTGCTCAAGTTCGTCCACATGGATTAAGCGTCTCTAATATAAAAACGACCAATATGTAAAAAGCAGTTGAAGGATTGGCCGATTAACTGGTTGTTTTACTTTATGTGTTAATCTCACCTTTCTTAGCTTTTTTCTTTACATGCGCTATGAGAACTTGAACATCTGACGTATCTGTTGTAGTTGATTCACATTCATCATCGCTGACGCATTCAACCGCGTAACAATTCTGTGCCGACATGAAGGCCACATCACATGACATAGCTTTACAGCACAATTCTATACAAGTCTTCATCTCTGTGACTTTCCCCATTTTCTTGAAAGTTCCCGCCCCAATACCTCCTTTCAAAGTGACATTCTCTTCAACTGGAGTATTGACACACTGCTCCATATAACTTGCCAGCATTGGAACTGAATTATAGAAGCAAAGTGTTTTACCGTTATATATAAAACGTCAAGACTTGCTGATACCCTATGTTTTAAATGATCTCAACCACAAAACAATGTAGGGTAGTAAGTCGATAAGAGTAGTAGTATATATCTTAACTGTGATCCCTATACATACCTTGTTATCAACTTATATGTCTAGATTAACTTCGAATATATACTCCTACACAGATGCATGCTTTTGTACGGATTCATCTACTGCCGTTGCAGCTCTGTATATATGTAATATGTAACTTGGCTGCTAAAACGGTCGGCTTACGTACGTAACAAAAGAGGGTGGTCTGTCAGTCATAAACTTCACAAATCTTGTGGAACTGTACAAACTTGCGTCGAATATAAGGTTTTCTAGAATTATAAAATATTTCGAAAAAGCTAAACTTTTTAAAGATCTTCTTTTAGTTCATGTGCCATATATCACTTCTTGACATTGATTTTTATTTTCAAACACATTACGCGAGATAACTTGTAATCAGCTTCTTAGCGTTGAAATTCATGTATCGTTATACTAATGACATACATGAAGGTAGCAGGCGAAGACAGGTCATTTTATGCATTTCAGTAATTGAGAAACAAAATACAGTTTACGTCTTCTCTCCAATACTCTCTAAATCAAAATACAATATTTTCTTTACCTGCGAGAACCAGTAGTGAAAGGAAAGTTATTCGACACATGTCCCAATCCTTGTTGCCGTGTCATAAGCTCGGTGGATTACTACAATCAGGAGATTCTGTGGAATTCATCACTTTGAATTTTACATTTCTGAAATTATTACGTGAAGCATTTTCCCATAATTTTGTTGAGTTTTAAAAAGCTTGACCTGAGAGTTCGCTTCACTTTTTGTCACAGGAACAATAGATGAATCTGCGTAAACAAAAAGGTGCTTCAAGCAGCCAATCAGGTAGAAGGAGGTCTGTCAGTACCAGAAGGTAGGCTAAAAGCTCTTCCTAATGCTAGTAAACGAAGGCGTTAAACTTTGTAAAAGAAATGTTGGTGAACGACATCGAAACCTAGATGGGGATAACGGTTCATAGCCTTGAGTTATGTTTTGATTGTTTATGGTTTCAGAAAAAAAAGTCGAAAAACGGGAGGTCTCGTCAAAGAACCTCGTGGAAATAGTCTACGGCACCAAGAATTATTGTATTTCTTTGCATCCCCCAACGAAGAAAAACATTTTCTTTTAAATTTGACCCTAAGCTGTAAACTGTTCGGAGTGTTATAAATGCCTCTTTGTGATCATTTTTGTGTGTATAAAAGGAAAGGATCTTCGAGATGTTGGACATGCAGGTGTGTAGAATCTGCCACCATGAGAGTCAAACAGGTAACACCGTTTATTTTGTCCGCTGACCGGTACTTCAGTAGTGAGTTTTTGCCTTAGCGTAAAATGTGTCTTGATTACACACGGGTTGAAGTCGATGAGGACAAATCTTTTTCCATTCGTACCTACTGTTCACGGCATTAAATAACCGAATTACGTGTCTTAGGGCTGTCAGGTTTTCTCTTCCTTACTGCGTACAGTACGCAGCAGGCGAAAAAGGTATCCTCTGTTGCGTTCTGAGTATTAAAACTCATCTTTGCGATATAAAAAATCAGAATCGCAGCGATGGAAATTAGCTGACCACACGAAAGTTATGAAGAAAGAAGTATTAACATTGAAACATCTCCTACATGTTAGTTGTGAAGCACAACCAAACTCGATTATACTTCTAAACAAGAAGAAATTTACATCGGTCTAAATGACTAATCACTTCGTGCAGACAGCCTCAAATACCTTTGCAAGAATATTTGGCTGATTTATAAGGAGCGACCAATCAGGGAAAAGTGGCATTGGACATCTTCATCATTTTATTGCGACAATGACGTAGCCACGATTTTCTATGGAGGGGGGGGGGGGGAAACGTGCCGACCAAAAGTTAGTTTTCATGATCCATTCTTTTATGGACAGAAACAAGTTACTGTATTTATAATATATTTGACATTCTTTGTGACATCCGAAATCTTAAGCTAAATTTTAGATGGCCTTATGGCTGTAGCATATAAAAAAAAGGCAAACTAATTGGTACATTATATTTATCTACTTGTCTGACAATCAAAATGACCAATTAGATCTTTGAAGGCTGATTGTTGTTGTGTTCCTCGTCATCATCAACATCATCCTCATCGATTTCATCGTCTTGATTATCTTTATCGAAGCGGTGGTGGGGAATCTCAAATGGATCTAGAAATTAATTGAATTTATGCCATCAGAAAAGAACAAGAATCGAAAGAAAGTCTAGTTATGACTTTCACCCCAAGATATTTTGAAATTTTAAAGTTCCTGATGAGGATGGCGGGCTCTAGGTCATCCAGTTAGTTTCACCATTTTAGAACAAAATATTACTGAGGCAAAATGTGTCAACCATTGCCAGCACCTACGTTGGATCTTAAGCCTCCCAAATCTGTGCTCTGGATATGCTACTTCAATCTTACTAAATGCCGTGGCTATTAACGTACCTTTATGCATATTCTCTCGCTTCACGAAAGCCAACATTGGTGTCTTGGAGTATGTCGTTGGTGGGGCTGGTCTTGACTTGCAATAGTCCTCGTTGACACAACGAACTGAATAGCATTTTCTTTCGAGCATTACGGCTACCCTGCACTTCATGTCTTGGCAGCATTTCTTTACGCAACGTTTCATGTGTTTGACTCCCTTGTGCACTGTCAAATCCCCCGAGATCATGCCAGCTCGGAGGACGGCGTTCTTTTGTACCTTTCCATCCACTTTGCACTTCATTTGTCGCTTCGCTTCAAGCTGAGTCATCGGAATGCCGTCTGAAAATATTACAATTCTTGTTTATGGGGGATAAACTATTTGGTCAAGGTTGAAAGCCGTTGGCTTTTATCTAAATTGATTAAATAACGTCGTATTGGATATTAGTATTTGCTGAAGTTTAATGCACAAATTAAAAAACCTCATAATTTATGACACTGGAAACATTAGTACGTACGCTAGCTTTCGCATATGCGCAAGCGCTTCGGAAACTTCAAGCGGGCAAACAATCCCCAAGTCTAAGAGAAAAACCCCGGATGTTTCTCTTAAAGTCCTCTGTAATCGCATGATGTCCTACTCAAACCATTACCAACAGGTTATTCGCTTGACTTTGGCAAGGTAGAATAAACATGAACTTTTCTTCATGCGTAGATCATTAAAAACGAAACCGTTCATCGTCTAGATTAGCGCAGTCTTTAGAAAAACTGTTTTTATTGGTGACATTGGGTAACGGTCGGGAGTTTTAGAATGAGCAAGTTGTTTGTGTGTGTGACAGTCTTAAATAAGCAACAATTGCACAGAAACCTTGCTTACCTTGGCCGAACTGCACATCGTATTTTCGTTTTACAATGTATTGAACGGAGGTTTTGGTGGTTCTGTTCATATGCTTTTCTCTCTTGCTGTTTCCAATCACACGACAGTTTTTTTCTTCATAGCATTTCACCAAAAAACACGACTGACGCACCATGTAAGCTAGATCGCATGTGGGCTCTTCACAGCACAACCGTGTACAGATATGCATCCGACCAACATTTCCAACGTCTGTGAAATCCCCAGCCCTCGATCCACCAGATATTTTGACGTTGTTGTAAACTTTGCTTTGTGTACATTGGACATGATGGGGAGATTGCCCAGATGGTACTGTTACTGGAATAATTAAACACATTGTCGGAAATGAGCTCGCTTGTTAGTAAAGTAAAGTTAAGTACATTAAAGTGGAGTAAAATAAGGTAAAGTAAAGTAAAGTAAAGTAAAGTAAAATGAATTAAAGTAATGTAAAGTGAAGTGAAGTGAAGTAAAGTAAAATAATGTAAAGTAAAGTGAAGTGAAGTGAAGTAATGTAAAGTAAAGGAAAGGAAAGTAAAGTAAAGTAAAGTAAAGTAAAGTAAATTGAATTAAAGTAATGTAAAGTGAAGTGAAGTAAAGTAAAGTAAAGTAAATTAAAGTAAAGTAAAGTAAAGTAGGGTGAAGTAAAGTGAAGTAAAGTGAAATAAATTAAAGTAATGTAAAGTGAAGTGAAGTGAAGTAAAGTAAACTAAACCACCAGTTTTATGAAAATTAAATAATTGTCAAGTTATTTTAGTTTTAGACGTTTTTTTCTAACTGTGATCAAACGAGTCTTACCTAATTTCTTATTTTTCTTGTAAAGCCACGGAGCAACGAAAGCCATTTTCTGTTGAAAATGATAATCAATGGAGGGTGAAGGTAAGGCTTGACACCTCTCTTCGTTGTAGCATTTTACCAAGTAACATCTGCCTTTCAACAGAAAGGCCAAATCGCACTTTTCCTGTGACTGACAGCAATATCTGATGCACGTCTTGATGCTGCGGACCTTTCCAATATCAGTGAATTTCCCGGAAAGAAGTCCTCCCCTTAGCTTGACGTTGTACATGACCTCGTTATGAGGACACTTGGCGTCAAGATCAAACTTTTCTTTTTCCTTTGGGTCTAGTTTATCTGAATTTAATAAGAAAAGAAAGTCTCTTTGTGAGCCTGAGTTGGCAATTATGGTGTCTGATGGAATTAGAATTAAAATGCGAATAGAGATTGGGAAAAAATTTGGTAAGATTAGAACAATATGAGTAGCAATAAAGACGAGGATAATGATAGATACGGGCCACAGTTCTTGGTAAATGGAAAGGGAATGGATTAGAGATAGCGATAGGGATGGACACGGATGTAAGGGCAGTTGCAGGGACAAATTTTGGGGTGAGGACATGCTCTGGTACACGAGTAAGGGTAACGATGACTTAAGGATAAAGAGCAGAACAAGAATGAGATGAAGCATATATATGGTTAATGTTGAAATGACAATCGAGAGAGGACTAAGGATAGGACTATGGATTACAATAAGGTCAGCAAGAAAATACTATATAAGTCTATAATTAACAATTAGATTATGAGCTCGAGATTTCTATGAGATGATAGTTGACGAGGGCGAAGCCCGAGTCAACTATCACCTCATAGAAATCTCGAGCTCATAATCTAATTGTCTTAGCAGAAACAGACTTTGCAAAGAACATTTTTCGTCTTCTCTGGGATTGGACTTTCAAGTAAGCATTCTATTTCGTCTTCAGAAACTTCACAAAAACGAGAGGCGGAAGCCATTTTTGCTACTCGCTATCTATCGATGAATAGATAGCGAGTAGCGTAGCCAATCAGAATGCAGCATTTGCAGTAGTACTCGACTAAGTTTCTACTAATTTAATTTTATCTGATGTATGATGAGTCATAGTTTATGCGGCTGCCGTTACAGTTTTTGTTGCCGTAAATGTTGTTGCTGTTATTGTTTTTGCGACTGTTGTAGTCGCCGTTGTCATCTTTTTATTACCAACCGATATTTACGCTTCCTTTTGATGTCACATGAGCAATTTGCATGTCCTCATTGGCAGCTTTGCCATCAGCCGGAACTGTCTCGCACATGGAGGAATTGTAACAGTGCACGCCGAAGCACCTTTTGCCTGCCATCATGGCAACATCGCATTTCTTCGCCATACAGCAATAGTGAATACATTCCTGAATGTTTTTAGCCGAGCCATGGTTCTTGAACGAGCCGGCCATCGTACCACCTTTTAGAGTTACGTTGTACTGGATGTCTGTCTGACCACAGTTGTACTCCTCCAGGACGGTATGTCCTTGAGTGCTATCTAAAAATACAATTTCTTTTCACTTAGTTTTTAAAACGTTCTTCGATGTCAGGCACAAATCTGCTCATGCTTGAGAGCGGCTGTTAGGCAGTCGAAGCACACCTTTTGCTGTTCATTAGCGGAAAATATACTATCATTAACGCCAACCTCGAACTCATTAACGCAAAAATACATTCATTTTATTCAATCGACATTCAATAGCGTAGATACGCAACCATTGGCGTCGATGGGCGTCCTATAGCGCCAACAGACGACCATTAACACCATTCTACTATACATTTGGGATAATAAAATTTCAATTGGGGAAGATATTTCTCTTGCGTGGTTGAAATTTTATTATCCCTAATGTATAGTAGAACGGTGTTCATGGTCGTCTGTTGGCGCTATCGAATGCCCTTCGATGCTAATGGTTGCGTATCTACGCTAGTGAATGTCGATTGAATAAAATGAATGTATTTTTGTGTAAATGACTTCGAGATTGGCATTAATGATGGTATATTTTCTGGTAATGAACAGCAAAAGGTGCAGTGTATAAGCTGCGTGTAAAATAATCCATGAAGACGAGGGACACTAATGTTTTATCCAGACCTCAAATGATGTTTTTTTTGCTTAATATTGTTAAAATATGACAGGTACCTCAGAGTTTTGCAATATATCTGTACATATTACTTAATATATTTGTATAAAGTACATATACTTAATGTATCTATATAAAATATTTAACAAATGGAAAATTGCTTGAGAGTCTTGTGCTGCGATAGAAACATGAATGATGACATTTCAACGGAAAAATGCCTTGTGGACTAGCTTATCTATACGTACCTATATATACCTATATATGTATATATGTATATATATATATATATATATATATATATATACATATATATATACATATATATATACATATATATATACATATATATATATATACATATATATATATACATACATATATATATATATATACATATATATATATACATACATATATATATATATATATATACATATATATATATATACATACATATATATATATATATATATATATATATATATATATATGTATATATATATATAAATCAGATGGCCAATACAGTTCCTGAGTTTAAACTTCATAAAATAACCATAAAAAAACTAATTTAAAAATCTTTATTTCTTCTCCAACGTTTCGGGGCAAGCCCCTTTTTCAAGGTCGTAATACAGAAGTCAGTAGTCCACTTAAATATAAATTAAACAACTAATTAAAATTCATAATTAAGTGAAATCCCTAAGATCGAGTCCATCTGGAATGAACGTATTCAATTTATACACCCAAAACCCCTCCCTCTCCCCCGGCTTACTTACATCCGTTTTATCAATAATCATTATTCTAATATCCTCTAATCCCTGATGACCCTGCTGAAAAAAATGAACATAAATGCTCCCCAGCTATTCCCCTCTGACCCTTTCCATATCTTACTAACGAACTCTTGATTATTAAACCTCTTTCTAAACGATGTGATTGTGCTTCCAACATACAGTTTTATACACTTTTTACATTCAATCAAGTAAACTACTCCCTTGGAGTCACAATCAAAATCGTAATTAACATAATATTCCCGATTTCCAGAACTATCCTTAAAACTTCTTCCTTCTCTAACATATATATATGTATATATACGTATATATAAGTCATTGTGTAAGAACAGAAACTTGCCTTACCTAGATGTATCTTCCATACTGCCATTGCCAGCAACAGGACAACCTGACAGTGGTTTTTCATATCAACTCCAGGATATTTTGACTTCCGTACGAAGGCTTTACCGACACTGCTACATTCCTAGCCGTTTTGGAATACGGAGTGCGTGGTACCAGGGCTTTTGAAAATAGTTTTGGTGTGTTTAACTCGACTCATGGCCACATTTTGAAAGAGAACTCATTATCTATTCATAATACCTGTTTGACATTTTGTCTCTTTGTTTCACTGGGTTTTACCAGCCAACTGCATGGCAACGGCAAAGCAAGTAGGGCAACGTAAACCATAATACATTTGCAGTCGTCATGTATTGATGTAAAATGCTTTCCTTAGAGGATTCGCGATGACGATAGGACTCATACCGGGTTGAATTTTGCTGGATAAAGCAAGTGACAGATCGTTCTATCATGACATCAACCGCAACAGACTTTAGATAATCTGAGCTCTTTAGAGAAACACCAGCGATCATAGATTTGCATGTTCGGCTATGTATTTATACGAGCTGCTCGTTATAGTTATGGACATTTAGCCCTAATACGGGATGACTAAGTTAACTGATTTGACATCTGGATCGACAGTGGACTTCCTTGAAACTTAGTTGAGCTTTTCTACTACTTTTCACGCGAGCTCTGGCAGCGTTGAAAATCTTAGTTTGAATGACCGGCAGGTCTCTTGGTCGAGAAAACAAACGTAACTCACTGGAATAATTTGCTGATCGTTCATTACGATCAATTGGAAACGTCAAGGCTGTTTGTGGATGTCCGTTGGGTGTAAGGTCTGGTTTTCACTAGAGACATAAGCGTAACGACGTAAAGAAGCGCAGTGAGCACTTCATGGTCAACTGAACTATTTGTGCTTCACCAACACAAAGGGATTAACCAACCATGAAGTACCCACTGCGCTGGCGTATGTCGTTATGCTTATGCTTATGTCACTAGTGAATACCAGGCTTAAAGTAGCTGGTATATAGGCCATTCCAGTACTGAGTTAAAGGTTGAGTGACTGAATCACAATATATTCCAGCTTCGATTGTTTGGCATATGTATGCATGGATAGAAAAGGCCATAAAAGAATCCATCATAGGATAAGGTAATTCGAACAAAAACGCTCTTCTAAGTAAGAGACAGCTTCCAAAATTTCTTTGTATTTCATAAGAGAATCAGCGAGATAGTTTTATGCTCTATGCGACTACACTTACAAACACAGTTCTTGCAGTTGTGTTGTTTGTCCTTTCCTGCTGGATTTTTATTTAGGTTGATAATTCTACATATCTGCTGTTATATTTACAATTAAAATCACGAGTCGTGCAACTGCAGGGCCTTGTCCTCATAATATATAACGTACGACTTCTATGACAATTTCCTATTTAAGTTCAGTATTAATCCCCCTTACTTTCATTTCTACAAGTAATTTCCCTGTGTTTCATGGAAACAGAGAAGTGACTAAGGAACTATAAGCTAGATTCGAATACCCTTGCTAACTGGCAGTGTTACAGCTGTGTCACTGGGAAGTATCTGGAGAGGACCTTGAGGAAGCCTTGGTACATTTCAGGGGGAATATTTAGAATGGATTTGGAGGTTGCGTTTCAAACACTTAATTTACCATCTTCCACGTCTGGAATTATAGAATGTCTAATTTGGGAGCACTGACTGATGTCATTACTCCACTGGTTAGGTTGGCCCTTGGTTTTTGTCGAGGCTGTCTCCAGGCCGCCTAAGGCCTCCCAGCAACATATTTCCCACTGCTGTATTGCACATTGTCACTACCGGTCCTGCCTGTACACACGGTATGCAAATTATGTAGGACCCTCGTATGCGATGCACGGGCGCAGGACTCTGTGTCTCACCCGCCGCAGAATGTGCATGAAATGGTTCACAGAGGCCCCCACCCCCAAAAGAGTTTTGTTTAAAATCCCAGAGTGGCCAGGACCGGCACTGCGCAGTGTCTTGGAATAAATACATATACTTAGGATGAAATTACGAGTTTACATTGTGCAGTGTTGTTCTCTTATAATTATTCCGTTATTTCCCGTGTACGATTGGATACATGCACGCGTAGAAACGACCGTTCTGTGTCAGGCCACCGTCAGATCTATTCAGAAAATATAGCGACTAATTATGGCCACTTGATGGCTGCAGAATGGATCAGTGATGATTTACCTGCTTTAGTTAAAGTTGTAGTTTACCTACTTTAGTTAAAGTTTACTTAAAGTTAAAGCTGTAGCTTCTTTGCAACGATAAACTCTTCCTAAGAGTGCAGCAATCCCGTGGAGAACGTACGTATGTTGTTTTGTCTTGCCAAACTGATACAACACAGACAAAACAGATCGTCCGACGCACTCTGAAGGGCTGTTTACACGCGCGATTTTGTGCCTTGCGATTGGCATCTTGAAGTATGTGTTTGACTGACGAGAGCGTCGGGGACAAACTACAGCGAATCATGAGCGGATATCTTGCATCATTAACTGTCATGAGTTTATTACATACACAGGATGACAATGGCAACGTGCAAAATCACACGTGTAAACAGCCTTTGACACGGTCAGTTCCGAATAGGCAGTCATTCTCGAAGGTGTATGTGGTTCAGGCATACCACCGTCACATCATATCTGCCACAACAGGTTGTAATCAAGGAGTCGCTACAGTTTTCTCGAAAGACCTGGTATGAAGTCTAATACAGAGTGTGCACTCTCGTCAAAATTGCCTGGTTCATTTTAAGTTTCTTGTTTACTTCCGTCATTCTCATGGCCCAACTGCGACGAGTTGTGTTGTTATGTTGCGTTATGCAGGGTTTCTTCGTCCTTCATTCCTTCCGTATTAGACGTTTAGGCAAATTTAACTTTATTCGAGCAATTTAGCGCGGTTTCTTCAATTGTCAACGTCTTTGCTAGCCTCGGGATTGACAAAACTTGTCTCTTCCTTTTCGTATTGATTTGTTTTATTCAAATGGTCAGTGTCACCAGACCTGCTAAAGTCAGCCTCAAGCTGTTCGTCAGTTTCTGGAACATCGTCGCTTTCAGATTTGTGATCGTTACCGTTCTTGTCGTTATCAGTTGATGATTCTTTTTCTTTTTCATCAATTGAAACGGCTTCTAGGCTCACGTCAGTGTCTTTTCGATGGATACCCACTAAATCCTCACTAATGTTTTCCAGCTCCAAGTTGCGGGTGGTGTCATCAGGAATGAGAGACTCTTTCCTGCCGTTTCTGCGAGGGTTTTGAGGAGTGACGGAACAACTACCGTCGAGGGAAGACGTTTGGCTATTTCTTGCACTCCGTTTTCGAGACAACCTCCTTGTAATGCTTCTTTTTGTTTCGTTGAATCCCTTCCTAAAGGATGCCATGGCGTTTTTAGGTGCCTCTGGGTTCTAGTAATTGGTAATTATGTAAAACGTTAAGTGTTATAATAAAATAAAGAGTGAAGTAAGAAAAGGGAAACTGAAAAGAAAAGGGAAGGAGTAAGGTAAGGGTAAAAGTGAAGGTGAGGGTGAGGGTAAGGGTGGGGGTGGGGGTGAGGGTGAGAGTGAGGTGAAGGTGAGGTGAAGGTGAGGGTATGGGTAAAGGTGAGGGTAAGGGTTAGGGTGAAGGTGAGGGTGGGGGTGAGGGTAAGGGGGAGGGGGGAGAGTAACTATGATGGTGAGGGTAAAAGAATGGCAGAGGGAAAGGGAAACGGAAAGGGAGGATGTAATGAAAGAGAAAGAGCAAGGGCAAGGGCAAGAGCAAGGAAGGGGAAAGGATGAACAAAAAGAGGGAGAAGGGTAAGGGCTGTGAGGAAAATTGAGAAGATGACGAGAAAGAGCAAGGGAAAGCGAGAGGAAAGTAAAGGGGAAGGGAAGGAAAGAGAAATGAAAAGGGAAAGAGGAAGAGAAGGGAAAGGGGAAGATCCTGTTGACAATCAAAAATTAAGCTTACATATACATATAGGATAAAATATATGAATAATAACTTGAAAAAAAATAGTGAAATCTTACTGCTTCATTAGTTATGGAGATACTGAGCTCATCGTGCAATTCCCTAAACCCAGGTCTGTTATAGCTTTTTTCGCTCCAGCACTTCGAGATAATGCGATACCTATATCAAACAGAATAGAATGATTTAAGGAGAATTGTTTTTTCCTAACTCTTTTTAAAAGCTGCCAAAGCTGGTCGTGTTGTTGGCTGTGTTATTTAACGTCCGGAACTGCTTCCCTGCCTATCTCTCTCAAACCACTCCTGGTCCGAACACACGAAAGACTTGAAAATACTAAAAGAAACAGATACTTACAAATATTTTGGGCACTGCGACGGACGTTTTAACTTTTTTCCAGTCAATATATAGTGTGCCACCTTTTCGTCGTTGATGATGTTATAGTAGGGAAATTTTCCTTAAACGTTATCATAATAACATGTTTGAATTGAATTTTACGGATCAAAAGGCTTTCATGGTCCATGTTATCATAGGGTACGTAAGAGAAATGAGACTTACTAGACACGCAGAAACGTAATTTCTGTTTATATTCTGACGAAATTTAAAATCTTATTCTTAAATTCTAATACAACTTTGGACAACTATATTCAATAGAAATCTCCCTTCAATGGACTGTTCGTTTTAGCAAGAGTTCCAAACATGATCTGCCAAGCAAATGTACTAAGGTTTTCAGGCAACAAGCTGTCGTTCAGATCAGTCGTGATCTGGAAAGACACTGCACTAGAAACTTTGAGCCACGAATTGTAAGTTTATGCCTCGAAAAATATGCCATAATGACATGCATTAACTCAGTCGGATATTTAACCTGTCGGCGTTGAGAAATTTTGTTTGGATTTTCTCCTTGTATGATGTAAATTTTTTAATCCAGTGAATTCAAAATCTATTTTGATAAAACTTGTGTTAGCTAGATGTACTTCATATACCTGAAGACTTTAATTCAAAATATTGTCACGTAGGCTTATCTCAACCGCAAAAAATGCTAAAAACATCCGAGGAGAATGTAAATATGAACATTAGCAAACATAGTCACTCCGCAGAGGGGAAACTTTGCCTTCAGACTTGACTGTATGAACATTGATCTGCTGCTTGAGTCCTTACGGTCAAGACTTTGAGAAAGAGCCTTTCCATTTTGGATATGCTCTGGCGTAAATAAAGTAAATAAAATAAACAAAGAACAGCATGCAATGGTTCTGACAACCTGTGTAACATGGAGTCTCCACTTAATAATATTCGCGTTTCAAAATTTGCTTAATCACTTCTCAAATACAAAATGTCAAGCGCGAAAAAACATGATACATGATTTTTGTATCATATGCAAATTAAACTTTTCTTTAGGTATTTTAATGCTGAAGGATACGAGAGCCGTCAAAATTAGGGTCAAATGAATTCTTAGGTGCGTTTTTTATGGAATAGACTCTGTATTTGCATAAATGGGTAAGTTAAGATATGCGGACTTACCATCAGTGAAAATTTCCCAAACAAGTACACCAAAAGACCACCTACAAAGAAACAAATTAAAACTTTATTTAGTTAATCAAAGTATCAAATTGAATTTTTATCATTCGATCTTGCATGTATTGCCAGAAACGTTTTCTTGATACTCTGGCTTTTATTTTCTGCAGATGATAAAGGTTTGCAATGACTGTCAACTCACACATCGGTCTTTTCGTTAAACGTAAGTTCTTGAATTGATTCAATAGCCATCCAACGAAGTGGAAAGTTGCCCTAAATAGGACGGTTAAAAATGATATGTGTTTTTAAGAGATTATAATAATCATGATTATTATTTCATCACAATTCGTGCTACGATCTTTATCATTGTTGTTATCAATCATAATATATGTAATTTTTTTCGATTATCTTTATTAATATATATCATGTAAAATTATAAATTATATAAAATTATAATTTTATATAAAATTATAATTTAACTTTGACTGCAGATTTTGGTTATCATTTTTCTATCATTATTATGGTTATGGGTATCGTTATTACAACTCGCACACCACCCAACTAAGGACAGTGGAAGATTGTTATTATTATCATTATTATTATTATCATTATTATTATTATTATTATTATTGAGGAAAGTCAGCTCATACGAGCCAATGAGGTCGTTTAGCCCAAATTGCCATATGCCAAAGTGGGCACATGTCCGATAAATTATAGTGGTATGGCAATCACAAAGTGAAAAACATTATTATTATTATTATTATGAAATATGATAGCTACAAATCGTTATTGATAAATAGCCTAATAACAAGGACACAAAATTTTTCTGTCCCTTTACAACAGTTCTTTTAACACAATAAACACATAAGTAGGACAGAAGATAGTCAGATTTGATTGTTTGGTAATATTGGTTTATAGCTTGTAATTCAAACTGGGCTAATCCCACTATAATCCACCCTACAGACAAACATGTTAGTTTTCTACATACTGAACTAAGCCTGAAAGTATCTTTCTCAGTATCGTTTCGCTATCCATCAGTACCGTCTTTTGCATCGTTCCTACAATTTGTTTCGCCAATTCGTCATTTTCCTATATTCTTCGCACTTCCTTGATTGATTTATTGATACCTCCTCCAAGACACCCTATCACAATTGGAATCGCGATCACTTTGAATCCGACACGTCTTTCTCTCATTTCGAATGCTAACTGCTGGTACTTTGTTCGTTTCTCATTCGTCTTGGTTTCGATGTTATCTTCTTGTGGGCATGCCATATCACAAATCCAAATTATTTTCTTTTGTTTGTCCTCTAACGTCAAATCTGGTCGTCTGGATGTTGTCGTCTTTCTTAAATGGAATTCAAAGTCCCACATCAACTTTGCAGTACTGCTCTCCAAAACGTGTCCTCTTTCCACCTTTCTGCATATCACTTGGTTTGGCCATCAATTAGCTTATATTCTTTTGCCCATTGAACTGCAAGTATCATTAATGCTCGGTTATGCCTTCTGATGTATTCGCTTGGCGCTAACATTTTACATCCAGCCAAAAGATGATCCATAGTTTCTTTTTGCTCACCACAAACTCTACATTTTACATTAACGCAAGGCAATCCCCTTGATACTTTCCACACTCTAGTTTCTATCATTTTCTCCAT
Organism: Heliopora coerulea; assembly: GCA_030142905.1. Lineage (NCBI taxonomy): Eukaryota > Metazoa > Cnidaria > Anthozoa > Scleralcyonacea > Helioporidae > Heliopora > Heliopora coerulea. The sequence continues at coordinate 1,202,759 of JASJOG010000068.1, read as the reverse complement.
CATGTTAACTGTTGCAGCTGTTTTTCTCGGATCAAGGCTTTGTTTCAGCCACATATTGCACGACTCGTGTTGCTTCCTGTAGACCTTACTTTGTAACTCCTTCTGTCTGTAGTGTTCCTTACTTTGTATCTCTGTTCCTTTTTTGATGACCTTTTTCACACTTTTCCAAGTGTCCTTCCAAGATTTGTCTAGTCTTTCCCCTTCCAATGTGTCACTTTTCCTTCTTCAAAGTCAATCCTTGAGCCAATCTCTTGCATTACTTCTTGTGCTTCTTTCTTAACCGATGTATATTCCTTCTCTTTTTCTCTTTCCCAAGCTGCTTGTATCCATTTACTTGCCGACTTTTCCATATAACAAGCCAGTCTCAGCTTTGTCTCTTTATACACATCTCGTAATGACTTAAGTCCTCTTCCTTCTTCTTCTCGTTTTAGGTACAATCTCTCATCGCTGGATTGTCTTCCTAACATGTTGTTTCGCCTTAGTTATCTTTTTATGATCTGATCTAATTCTTGTAACTCATCTTTGTTGAATCGGCATACATTCATTGGATACGCTGCAACTGGTATCACTTTGCTGTTTATTGCCTTCATCAAATTCCTATCATTCAGTTCTGTTTTAGTCAAGAGATTGAGCCTCCTTATCATTTCGGTTTTGATTCTTTCAAACACTTCTTTATTCTTAATCCCATGGACTTGTTCTACACCTAGAAACTTGTAGGTTTCATTTTCGTCTGGGTCGATAGTCTTCATTCTTTCTTGTAGGACTTCTAAACCTTCACCTTTTATCATCTGTCCTCTTTCAAAAATAATTTCAGCACATTTTGAAACCCCATAACATGCTCCTGTATCATGACTGGCTTGGACTATGGTCTCATTTACTACTTGTAGCATCTTGTGGCTTTCCTGGTATACTTTGAGGTCATCTATAAATAGGCTATGAGTACGTTTTACGTTTCTTTTACCAGGTCTTACCATCTTGTACCCTTTCGAAGCTTTGAGTAGTTTGCAAACTGGAACTTCTGTAAGACAGAATCCCACTGGGGAATAACTGTCTCCTTGAAGGAAGCCACACAGGATTTGAATCCATCTACTCATTTGCTTTTGTCCATCGTTCCATATCTCAAGCCTTGTTTTCCATTTATTCATCAACGCTTTCAATAACGAGGAGACATTCTTAGGTATTCCCATCCAATTAAATACTCTCAGCATCCAGTCATGATGTACTTTATCGTACGCTTTCTTATAGTCACAGTAGGCAACGGCGATGTTTCTGTGGTAGCTTTTCACCTCTTCCATTATGCACACATCTATAAGTAACTGGTCAACTGTTCCTAACACGCCTTCAACTCCACCTAATTGTCCTTCATCCCAGATTTTGTTCTCCATGGCATGGTCTCTCATATACTTACCAATCGGTCCCGTTAGTAACATATGAAGTGTTCAGACATGTGATAGGTCTGTAATTCTTCTCATCACTCAATTCTTTTGTTTTTGGTATCAATACTGTACGTCCTGCTGGCCACCATTGTGGTATCACATTGTTATCTACTTTTATTTTCTCAAATGCTCTCTTCAAAGCTTTCTGTGTTGATTTAAACTTTTTCCACCAAAAGTTCTGAATTCCATCAATACCTGGTGACGTCCAATTTTTTCGTTTCTTTGCAATCTTATGCAACTTTTCTTTTTCAATGGTGAACTCTTTAACCGTATCAATGCTGGCCTTCAGCTCCTCTTTTACCTCATCCATCCACGTTAACATTGGCGTAACGTCCTCCTTCTCCCATATTCCTCCCCAGAATGCAATAAATTTGTTCATTTCTGGTGGTTTCCCTTCATATTTGGTACTGTTTTCGATCCTTTTGTAGAAGTTTCTTTGATCCTTTTCAAACATAGCATTATCCATGATCCTCTTTCCTCTCTCCATCATCTTTTCTAACTTGATTTTCTTGTATAGTAGTTGGTCAATCCATGTTTCCTTGTGAGTAGCAAGTGCTGCATTTGTTGTTGTTACTCCTCCCATTTGCTCTTTCAACTCCGCAAGGTATTTTTTCTCCTTTCTTGTTGCTTTTCTTTTCTCTTTTCTTCTATGTATCTCGTTGCTTATTCGTGCAATCTTCTGCCGCAGTTGCTTCATTTCGCCTTTCAACTTACGTTCTCTCCTGTTCTCATTACCAGGTTTCTTCTTTTGTGGTCTATCTTTCTTTGTTATTCCCATTTTCTCTGCTATTACTTTTCCTATCGCATAGACCATATCTGTTATCTCTGGAATTTCGTCCATATCTTTCAAGTACATTCCTAAAATTCTTTCAGCACTTTCCTCTATCTCTTTTGTCATTCTGAGTTTCTCGAGTTTTTCCCTTGGTTGCATTGCTTCCATACTGCTCGGCTGTAGCTTTTGCAACTGCTTTATCATCTTCATCTCAAGATCTTTGTCCTCATCTCCTATTGTTTCTATTTCAGTCTCACGCTCAGTTTCTAGATAACTTATTTCTTCATTCTCTTGTTGATCATGGATGTCATTTTGTTCATTAATTCCTTCTTCTATTGCTGGTGGTTCTTCAGTTTGTTCTATCATCTGCCTTCTTCTCACCAGTATCAAGTTTAGGATCTCTTTTTCTTTTTTGAACCTCGAGGCATTATCTCTGAGCTTTTGCATGCTTACAGTTGTAAGTTCTGGATATTTAGTGTCCCACCTTTCTTTGATTCTTTTCATGAACCCTCTCCCTTTCTGCCTTTCTTCTTGGTCTATTAGAAGTAAATTGACTTTCATGTCTGCTGTCCATTGCATATTTTTGGCGACTTCAACTACCAGCTGCTCTGATCTATCGTTCGTTTCAAGTTTCGCGCTGTTCTATTCTTGTCTGGAAATTCTCGGTCCCATCTTGCCTTAAGTCTTTTCATGAAACCTTTTCCCTTTAATCTTTCTTCTCTATCAAATTGTACGACTCTTCTTTTCTCATCATCTATCCACTCTGTGCTCCCTGTATGATAAGTTCTGTTGTGCTCATGATCTACTTTATCCTCAGCTCTACTATGTAAAGCCACATTTACGTCAGCAGCATCATGGATTTGGTTTGGTTGAAATTGATTATTTTGATCTATTTCTGCCATATGTGATTGTTAAAACGCACGGGTTTTTTGTCTATTTATTATTATTATTATTATTATTATTATTATTATTATTATTATCATTATCATTACAACTCGCACACCACCCAACTAAGGACAGTGGAAGGGGTCTTAGCCTGCTACGGTCTCCCAGCATCCCGCCAGGTAAGGCCGCAACAGACATTGCACATTTCAGGGAACTTGTGGGGAAAGGAAATTTTACCATTAAAATGGATTTTAAGAAACACCCACGGGGCCAGCCCTTACTCGCCCAACTTATCCAGTCAGGAGGGAGCAAGGGATATACAGCCCTCTAAAGTCCCTGAAAGTACTCCCCGAATTATTATTACTATTATTATTATTATTATTATTATTATTATTATTTGTAACTCTACTTGTGGGAGCTGGGGGTATGGTCAGAAAAGAAGGTAGCTTTCAATAGTTGAAAGAATCTGAATTTTTACGATTGTAATTATATATATTCAGCTGCTGCGGTTATTCGTTTTATGATATATATCTTGTTGTTGTACAACCGGAGCAGGAATCCTAGCATGTTCAAAATTCTACTGAAAGACATACCTCGTGACTTTGCTTGTAATATGATTTAACATAAATATCTTTCGCCATTCCGAAGTCGGAAACCTTGGCGACCATGTTCTCATCAAGCAAAATGTTCCTGGCTGCGAGGTCTCTGTGGACAATCTGAAAAACAAAGACTAACAAATTTATTTGAAAAGAATTAAGCAGTTCTAAGTGAGAAAGCGCTTTTAACAAGACAACTGTCGAAACTCTCTCGACAAGAATCACGCGTGAAAGAAAATTAAATATTCGATATTTTCTATATCAGTTAAATTAATTGCTCAAATTTCGCCGTACGGGTTGGTAGAATTTGCTTTGTCATGGTTATCGTGCCTTTTGAGTGCAACGAAAAATAAAAAAATAGCCGTGACCTATATATGATATTAGGTTAATTTAGTTTTTCTTTTTATTTAAAAACCAAGGAAAATCATGTTTATACTCGGACACATCCAATTCATCTTTGAGCCTAAGCAACAATTCTGATCAAGAACGTGATTGGAACTGTTGGTTAAAATTTGTTTCTTGTTGCAAGAAGTGTAAATCGAAGAGAATTGACCTTTTTATTGCAAATATTTATGAAGAGATTGAGTTTTATATTACCTTTTGTTTTGAGAGAAATTTCATTCCATTGCAGATTTCAAGGATACGCTGAAGTTTCCATTCCAAATCCAGTGGCGGCCTTCTCGCCAAGTTAACGTAAGAAGGATTTCTTTTATGGTCTTGCAAGAACTCTCTCAAGCATCCGTTGTTACAGAACTCCACAAGTAGGTAGAAAGGTCCTGAAAATTGACAAATTCGGGTCACTTTGAGTTTCAGTTTTGACGTACAGAAGACGATAATCTGATTTATCTGATATCTGAATTAAGTTCAATTATAACAGTAACAATCACAATAACGACAAAGACGATGACGATGATAAAAGAGACAATGTGATAGTAGTTATGATGGTAAAGATGATGGTGATGACAAAGATGATGGTGATGATGATGATAAAGATGATGATGATGGTGAAGATGGTGATGATAATGATAAAGATGATGATGATGATGATAAAGATGGTGATGATAATGATAAAGATGATGATAATAAAGATGATGGTGATGATGATAAATATGATGATGACGATGATAAAGAGGATGGTGATGATGATAAAAATGATGGTGATGACAATAAAGATGATGATTATGATGATAAAAATGATGGTGATGATGATAAAAATGATGATGATAATGATAAAGATGATGATGATGATAAAGATGGTGATGATAATGATAAAGATGATGATAATAAAGATGATGGTGATGACAATAAAGATGATGATTATGATGATAAAAATGATGGTGATGATGATAAAGATGATGATGACGATGGTGTTGATAATGATGTTTTGGAGGGAGATAATGATAATGATAACAGTGAGGATGGTGACGAAAGGTAGTATCTCCAACACGATGGATATTTTTGATTTGATAATGACAGTGCTGCTGCTGATGATAGCGACGATGATGATTGTAGTAGTAATGACGATTCCTGTTTCAAAACACCTCAGAGCCCGTAAAAAATTCGGCTTCACCTCTTTTAGTCAATTGTTTCTCTGTGTTTTGAAATCGGAAGAAGAATCATTAACCGAATTTGAGCTATTGCTGAAAGAATAATTACAACACTGTCTAGCTGTGTGGAAAGTAAATTTGTTTGTCAGTTAATGTGTGTAAAGCTGGACTTATGCTGGCCCTGAGTTCAAATGATATGCATATGTAACGTTTAAAAACCGAACAGGAGTGCATATATATATATATATATATATATACACACAACTACAGACGGAACTGTTTCGGCCTACTGGGCCTCATCAGTGTAGTGCTGACGAGCAGGATGGAGAAACCTACATTATATAAGCAACTCAAATGTACCACACATATATATTCAGAAACATGGCATTTTCATTCGATTGCTTATTATAAGTGAGGTATTTGGGCACTCGAGATTTCCCTTCATCTGTTAACTTATATATATACAGTATATATATAAATATATATATTCGAATGATTTATCAACGATTCTAAAAGTGCTCGATATCCTGGATGATAGAGCAAGATCAATAAAATGTTGCTAAAGAATGTTCGTTGTTACTATTAGTTTCACGTCCGTAGACGATCGTCTGAAGATCGTCTACGGGCGTGAAGCTAATAATAACAACGAACATTCTTTAGTATATATATATATATATATATATATATAGATGTAGATGTAGCTGTTTGGTCTCTGAAGAGAAGAGTGCTCAATACAAAGGTGTAGAGCTTTGATAGTCTATTAAGTTATGGCTTTGAGCAACTGTCGTTACACCGTGTTTCACGCTTACGCGATCATCAGACGACTAATTACATTTAACTACGTAGTCCCTTTTATGCTCTTCGGGGCGCGGTGGCGTCATCCTTCAGGAATTAGAGGAATTTGGTGGCGTCATCCTTCAGGAATTGGGGGAATTTGTTAATTGTCCGGCGGTGTGTCTTTATAGTTGCGGAGGAGGAATTTGTTGATGTGACGGCAATTCGACAGCAGTTCGTTTCTTTTGTTTAGGAGTGGGATATTTTGGAAAATTATGTGATACTTCTCGGTGAGGCAAAGGTTGCATCGCTGGGACCCATTTCGGAAGGTTGGAGCTTTGTCGAGGATGGACCATCGTATGTTGGTGTTGTGAAGGTTACTGTCGCGTAGATTCCAAACGTATTTCGAGAGTTCTGTGGAGTTTGCCTTGCTGCGGTGTTTCAGGGAGTTTCGGTGTTTGTACAGTCTATCTTTGAAAGTGAGCTCGGTTAGTCCTATGTAGTTTACGGATTCGCTGGTCTTGTCGTTGGTGATTTCTGCTCTGTAGATAATGCTTTCGCTCAGGCACTTTCCTTGAAGCGGGCACAATTCTTTCTCCCTGCAGTTGCATTTTGGTGCGTTGTTTTCTGGTTCGGGGTGAAGGACCTTGCGGTTATGGGACTTGACGATGTTTGACATGTTGGGCATACAACTGTAGCTTACCTTCACGGAGTTTCTATTGAAGATTTTATGAAGTTTGTGTCCTTTTGGAAAGTGTTTGTCTACGAGCAGAAGAAACTTTTTTCCTACGTTAGTTCCGACGTTGGCGCTGTACGGTGGGTTGAACCAGATGATGTTTCTCTTTCTGTTGGGTTTGGCGTTGGGGTTGTGATTTTTGGGTGGCTCGTACTTGATCTTCTCGTTGAATCCGCTGGCTTTGAGTGCTTCGTTGTAGTACGGGGCTGCACTGTCGAAAATTTCCTTCGTGGCGGATATTTCGCTGATTCTTTTCCCGATGTTTTGTGGGAGTTGTTTGGTTATGCTCGGAGGGTGGTTGGAGTTTCTGTGGATGTATTGTGGATGGTCGTTTGGTTTTCGGTACGGTCTGTACGACGCTTCGTTAAGGTTCAGAGAGATGTCTAAAAAGTTTACTTCGTTCAGGTTGCATTGGATAGTTATTTTGAGTCCTAGTTGCTTAAAGATCTCGATTATTTCTTTTCTGATGCGGTCGCTGGTTTGGCTGCTGATGTTTCGGAAAGCGGCCAGGCCATCGTCGCGGTATAGGCCGAATTCTGCGTCTTCGTATTTCTTGGATAGAATTGACAAGATGTAGATTCCGACTAGCTCACAGACCTCGGCACCGTCATGGCTTCCCATGGTGACGTCGAATGTAGTGTCGTTGTCTTTTTTCATCCACGTTGTTCCGTTGCTAAATAAAAGCGATTTTCTGGAGTGCATTATGAAAGAAAGATGCAAAGAAAGCATCAACATCATAATGCACTCCAGAAAATCGCTTTTATTTAGCAACGGAACAACGTGGATGAAAAAAGACAACGACACTACATTCGACGTCACCATGGGAAGCCATGACGGTGCCGAGGTCTGTGAGCTAGTCGGAATCTACATCTTGTCAATTCTATCCAAGAAATACGAAGACGCAGAATTCGGCCTATACCGCGACGATGGCCTGGCCGCTTTCCGAAACATCAGCAGCCAAACCAGCGACCGCATCAGAAAAGAAATAATCGAGATCTTTAAGCAACTAGGACTCAAAATAACTATCCAATGCAACCTGAACGAAGTAAACTTTTTAGACATCTCTCTGAACCTTAACGAAGCGTCGTACAGACCGTACCGAAAACCAAACGACCATCCACAATACATCCACAGAAACTCCAACCACCCTCCGAGCATAACCAAACAACTCCCACAAAACATCGGGAAAAGAATCAGCGAAATATCCGCCACGAAGGAAATTTTCGACAGTGCAGCCCCGTACTACAACGAAGCACTCAAAGCCAGCGGATTCAACGAGAAGATCAAGTACGAGCCACCCAAAAATCACAACCCCAACGCCAAACCCAACAGAAAGAGAAACATCATCTGGTTCAACCCACCGTACAGCGCCAACGTCGGAACTAACGTAGGAAAAAAGTTTCTTCTGCTCGTAGACAAACACTTTCCAAAAGGACACAAACTTCATAAAATCTTCAATAGAAACTCCGTGAAGGTAAGCTACAGTTGTATGCCCAACATGTCAAACATCGTCAAGTCCCATAACCGCAAGGTCCTTCACCCCGAACCAGAAAACAACGCACCAAAATGCAACTGCAGGGAGAAAGAATTGTGCCCGCTTCAAGGAAAGTGCCTGAGCGAAAGCATTATCTACAGAGCAGAAATCACCAACGACAAGACCAGCGAATCCGTAAACTACATAGGACTAACCGAGCTCACTTTCAAAGATAGACTGTACAAACACCGAAACTCCCTGAAACACCGCAGCAAGGCAAACTCCACAGAACTCTCGAAATACGTTTGGAATCTACGCGACAGTAACCTTCACAACACCAACATACGATGGTCCATCCTCGACAAAGCTCCAACCTTCCGAAATGGGTCCCAGCGATGCAACCTTTGCCTCACCGAGAAGTATCACATAATTTTCCAAAATATCCCACTCCTAAACAAAAGAAACGAACTGCTGTCGAATTGCCGTCACATCAACAAATTCCTCCTCCGCAACTATAAAGACACACCGCCGGACAATTAACAAATTCCCCCAATTCCTGAAGGATGACGCCACCAAATTCCTCTAATTCCTGAAGGATGACGCCACCGCGCCCCGAAGAGCATAAAAGGGACTACGTAGTTAAATGTAATTAGTCGTCTGATGATCGCGTAAGCGTGAAACACGGTGTAACGACAGTTGCTCAAAGCCATAACTTAATAGACTATATATATATATATATATATATATATGTATATATGTATATATAAAAATCCCAATGGTATATGTGCTTAGGCATAATTAGGGTCATTTAGGAGGACAGTTTTTAAAATCTCGATTCAAACGTGATGTTTTCCTTTACACTGGATCAACCTGTATTCAAAGTAAACATTTGAAACCTACCATCGCTACTTGAACAAACACCCAACAGGTTTACCACATTTGGATTTTTCTCAATTTTCAGGTGGATCTCAAGCTCGTCAAGCATGTCATTTATTGTTACTCGGCTCGCACCTTTGAGACACACAAGGCAAATAAAAGACATATTAAGTAGAATTCTTCAAAAAGTTATGACGCCAGAATTAGACAAACGAAAAAAGACTATATCTGGCCATCTCTTCGTCTCACATTGTGGAAACAAAAATATCAGTTTATCATTGCGGTAACTTATTGTGAACGAAATGATCACCCATTCCTAAACATTTGTTAAAAAGTAAACATCATTCAAAAATAAATTGCACGACAAACGGACGAAATTCTTCTTTAAGAGACCAACTCGTTTTAATTGATTTTTCAAATTTGTTTCAGAAAGAAAAAAAACTATTCCTAAGCATTATTTTTAGATGAAAAATCCGAAAAACTTTATTGTATTATTCAATTACCTCGGGCCATTTTCGCTGCACACAGCATCTCTGGCTCGTCATTTTTTTTCACCAGAACTTGGTGAACTTCGCCAAAATTTCCTCGACCCAATCTCACTCCGGTGAGTTTTATGCAATCGCGTGGTATTTCCAAGTTCCTCGCACGCACTTCAGGTTCTAATGCACCAAGAGTTGTACAACGTTCTAGATTTTGTTCTTCGTCGCTTGGTGCTTCTTCAAAGTATGCATTTTCGTATACTTGAAAATTTTTCTGTAAACAATGCATTAAAAACATTTCCCAGTTCAGTCTGTAGCGTAGTTGGTGGAGTAGTGGTCTAGGAACTCTCAGATGTTATTATTATACTGCTTGGGTCAACACATTTTTCGGTTGACTTTCGCCGTGAAATGTTTTCTTCGTGTAACCTCAACGACAAAATTCAAGGAACGCAAATATCTCTGGGCTTATCAAGCAGTAAGAAAGTTAGAAAGGCCAAGAAAATCAAGGTTTTTGCTGAAAACGAAATATTGTTTATTACCATACCCTAAAGGTTTCTTGAGTCCTTCTTCTTTTGCGTCGATCCATGAAAATCTTTGCTGGGATGGCTAGAAGTACTAACGCAACTACCCCTGTGATAGCTAAAGCTATGGCCAATTTATTGCCTGTTCCTGTAAAAAATAGTAGAGACATCAAGCTGTTCTCCTTTGCTGCACTTTAAAACGTAACAAGCTGTAACGATTTTGTTTGTTGAACAGTACTATGACATTACTGTTTGCATGGATTACCAACATTAATGAACCAAAAGTATTATTTACAACTGTTTTAACCTTATTGTACAGTACTGATGATGCAAGAACGATCGTCCACAGTCGTTTGAGCAGAACAAAAAATACATTTATATTAATGTGCTTGCCTCGTCAAATAATCATATTCACTTACAAATACAAACCTAACGAATAAACCTAGATGCATCACGTCGCTTATAACTACATTTCAAGAATCTTTGTGAGCAATTAAAACAGTCTCATGATGTTGTCTTGTCCATGGATTGAAAAAGTATTCGTATATAATTTATTATTAACTTTACGTACTTTTTAAACACCATAACCAGCCCATAACTTCAAGAAGTATAAAACAAAACAAATTCCAAAACGGAGAAACATCTCGAAAACTCAAGATTCGAGTAGGTTAAAAATAAAAAAAAAGAAACTTGGAACGGTTTAACTGTTAAAATCCAGATTTATAAACCTCTTAACTTTTAGTTTTTGGAAGTGGTGTGGAGACTGGATGGCTTTTACTAGTTCGCAAAGCGCTAAAAGAAGTCAATCTAGCTGCAGAAAAACTGTGGTATGCCCGCTTCAAAGATAGAGATGGTGTTCATATGGACGCAATCCAGCTTTCCTAGTAGGCTGGCAGTTACCTGGTGATGGATGTTTCGTACAATTGGAGCGATTTATCGCTCCCGAACTTGAGGTGGTTTCGCCATTTGGACAAGGCTTGCATGTTTTATTGTAGTAGTAGTTTCCAATGCTGCAATCTAGATTTTTGAGGGAAGTATTTGTCAAAATTAAAAGCAAACCAAGATATAATTTTGTTGGCAAAGTCTCCCGCTAATTTGCTTATTGTCCACCCATCATGTTTTCTTAACTGACCAACCAACCAACCAACCACCCAACCAACCAACCAACCAACCAACCAACCAACCAGCAAACCAACCAGCCAGTCAACCAACCAACCTACCTACCAACTAACCTACCAACCAACCAACCAACCAACCAACCAACCAACCATCCACCCAACCAACCAAACACCCAACCAACCTACCAACCAACCAACCAACCAACCAACCAGCCAACCAACCAACCAACCAACCAGCCAACCAACCTACTTACCAACTAACCAACCAACCAATCAACCAACCAACCTACCTACCTACCTACCTACCTACCAACCAATTAATCAATTAACCAACCAACCAACCAGCCAGCCAACCAACGAACTTAACTACCAACCAACCTACCAACCAACCTACCAACCAGACAACTAACCAACCAACCAACCAACCTAACCAACCTAGCCAACTCTACCAACCAACCAACCAACCAACCTACCTACCAACTAACCTACAAACCAACCAACCAACCAACCAACCAGAGAACCAACCTGTCAATTAACCAACCGACAAGCCAACCAAACAACTAACCAATGAGTACATCAATCGACGACCTACCTACCTACCAACCAAGCAAAAACTAGCCAACAAATGAACTAATCAAGCGATCGACCAGCCAAACTACAAAGTAAGAAATCAACTATACAACCAACAAACCCACAACCCACTAACTAATCAATTAGTATCAATCAAATGAAAATTTAATTATTTTTCCATGTTCTTAGGATTTTTCTTCCTTATTTCGTTATACTTACTTTTAATGCACTGTTCCTGACTCGAACTGGAAACATTAATGGTTATTTTGCCGTTTGGACAACGGGAGCAATGACGTTGTTCTTTCAGGTTTCGGTAAAAATGCAGCGGACATGGACGGCAATCTGATGTATTTAAGTTGTAATATGACCCCAGATGACATTCTGAAAGCAAGAGACTTATTTTACTTTGCTGAATTTCCATATAGAACATGAATTGCGAAAAAAAATAGGGAAAGGGACGAGCTACTCATGAAAAATGAAGGTAAAACAGGACAATCATGGTATAACTTCATTTCCTGTTCTTGACACATTGTGTAATTTAATGAATCCGTCCGTCCACCCGTCCGTCCATCCACCCATCCGTCCGTCCATCCATATATCCATCCACCCGTCCGTCCGTCTATCCATCCGTACATCCAAAATCTGTCATTCACCCACCCGTCCTTCTTCCGAATTATAATTTCTATTAGAAGTACAATTCTTATTCGAATTAGAATTTCTATTACAATTAGAATTTCTAATACAATTAGAATTTCTATTAGAATTTCTATTAGAATAAATATTTCTATTAGAATTAGAACTTCTATCAAATATAGAATTTCAATTACAATTAGAATTTTTATTACAATTAGAATTTCTATAGTAATTAGAATTTCAAGTAGAATTAATTTGCCTCTGGATATTGTCGAAACTAAGAACATGTGTTTTACAATGCAACGCCAACCAGACAATCAGAGTGCCGGCCACCCAGAATTTTTAGGTTTAGCCATCTAAGGTTATTTCGGGTTGACAGTATCCGTTTTGCTTGATCATATTAAGAAACCATTGGGTCACCTCATACTTCTGCTCCACCAATAAGTTCTTGCTGAAGTACGACCAGTTCATCTTGGTATTTATATCTTTTGTGCTTATACAACAATTAATGAATTAAGTCAATTAGGTGGTAGGTCATGAAGTCGTTTGAAAATCACATAGAACAGCAACAACTGAAATAATCTGTGTTAATAACCTAAAATTCATCTGTTAACCGTTACAACTGCTGTGGTGAATAACCTTAGCCCCCCACTAACCTAGTTTGAACCTAACTGTTCCCATGAATTCTGATCACATACCTGGTAAACATTCTGAACTACCGGTTTTGTTGTACGTCGTGCTTCCTCGAGGACATAACTTGCATTCGAATTTCGCTGATTCATTTTGGTATGTATTGATCGGGCAGGGTTCACATTTTGTGATGTTATTATCCAGGAATGAACCACGAGAACACACTTAAAAAGAATGTAAAAGAGATATCCCTTTCAAAAAGTAATGATAGTAATCCTGTTGACATTAATGTTAACACTTTAACAACTGACAACGAATACTCTACTTTTTTCACTCTGGTTAACCCCGTACTATTTAACTCTGGTTAACGCCAGACGATCTTACTCGCCAAGGGAGATCTCCAGTTGCGAAAGTGTCAAATAATCTCCTTAAGTACAAAAGTTATGGATGTTGAAGCTTAGTTTTATTACAGATGAATGGTAGATAACGAGCTTTACGAACGTCCACTTGTCTCTAGTAATACCAGGCTTCCACATGTACAAAATTTGTGCGCAACAGTCACGTCCTTCATTAAGTAAACTAAATGATAATGATTAGAGCGTCTCGCCGGTCATTGCAAGGTTGCGGATTCGATCACCGACTCAGTAGCTCTAGTTATATTAACCGCGGAGATTGTCATGCTCTGAACCTACTTTATATCAGGGGTCCATAAAACATTTTTTCCAGGTTATTAGATTGACGGACAACATCAGTTTTTATGTCAATTTGGTAGTACATTATCTTTTATTAAGAATATAAACCTACCACATGTCCTGTTTTCTTCTACTGATCTCGCTGGGCAGCGTGGTTCTTGGAATTCGCAAGTGCTTCTGTCATGCCGTAATGGGCCAGAGAAATTTAATGGACTACCCGATATGTTTAAAGTTAGAACATTCGTCAATGCTGTGCTATCTATCAGGTCTTGTAAATCTTTATCCATTGCATAATAGCAGTCTTCAACATTTTTGCGAAGATCTTTCAAAATGCTGAAATTATAGCGATAGCGTTTCTTGACACCAACGGTGATGTTGTAATACACCATGATTTGTTTATTTTCTTGCAAGCGGTTTATAATTCTTTCTGGTGTAACTAATAACTTGCTGTGATTACATTGGCTTTGAACTGAAGAGAAATTCCATAGCAGCCGGCGAACATGTTCGACGTCTGTGAACATGGAGTCGGATATCGAGACGGTAGTGTTGTACAAAATTTCTAGTGAAACGGATAGCTGGCAGGACTGGTACGGAACTTTAGGAAAACGAAATAGTTTGTTATTAGTTTCAGATAAGAGTGAAAATCAGAGAGACAAAAGTCAATCCATTTTACTGAATTGGCTTATTTTTGTTTCGAACTTGCCGAAGCCTTTTCGGTACAATTTTGTCTAAAGCTATCATTCGCCTGCTTGACATGCTGTACGTACTCACACACATGCAACAGTATTTTTTAGCCTACCTAGCTTAATATGTGTATCTGCCTTACCTACTAGCTAACCTTACTACCTACTTGCTTGCCAACCTACCTACCTACCTACCTACCTACCTACCTACCTACCCACCTACCCACCCACCCACCTACCTACCTGCCTACCTACCTACCTACCTACCTACCTAACTTACTACATATGTGTCTATCTGTCTGTTTGTCAGATTACTTGTCTCGTAAATATCCAGTCAAATGAATCCACACCAATGCATTAAAATAAAGGTTACCAAATTAAGCAACGTTGTAGCGAGACTCACCTGTTGCATTTTGGCCATCTGTCAGTAATATATAACTGGTAACTGCAATGATTATTTTTACAGACTTGGAGCACATTGTTTCTCTGATCACGTACGACAAAGATGAGCCTGAAAGATTGGAAATTTCCATCATTTGCTCATGAAGTTGTTTATTTATTTAGAAAATTCCATGATTGTACATCGATTCAAAGAAGAACTTTCGTCTGCCTTTTAATATTGGTTATTGTTTTTGAAAGGAGTTTCAGAATGATAAGGAATCAAACTTATTCTTTTTGTATATCAATTGCGAAGTTGTATATCAATTGCGAGGAACAGCTTTAATAGGCTGAACTACCTAAGTTAACGTCACAAAATGCTGTTAATCCCAAATCCTTCCGTAGTATAATCGAAGAATCGTTATATTTTCAAACAAGTTTGATAATTTTGACAAATGTGACCATTTTTGATAAATCCTATGATAAACTAATACCAATATTAATTCGGTTTCTTCTGCTCAACGAGGGAAATTTAAGATCTAAATTCCTTCATTAGCAAATTTAAATTTTGTTTTTACTTTCCCCAGTGCTTGGCGATGACGAAAATTTAGTCTAATCTTCCCTGTTTAGGGGGACATTTCAAGAACTCTATTTTTAAATGGGCTATAATTCTCATGGGACAGCACTGTCAATTAATTAACCTATCAATTATCCAATCAATGGGTCGATCGATCAATTAGTCAATAAGTCAACCAGTAAATAAATTGGCGAATCTTTAATCAATAATTGAATTGATCAATCAATCAATCAATCAATCAATCATTTAATCAGTCTATCAAGTTACGTTTTACTTCGACATAAGACATTCGGGAACCATAGTGAGAAAACTTACTCATAAATGATCTGATCAATTATCACGTTTGTGACTTTGCTTGATAACGTGGCACAGCTGGCTTTCTTTGCCGACAAATCTAGAAAAATTTGATCGTGACGTTGTTCACTTTATTTCTGCCTGGTTTGATCATTTTCCAGGCGACAATCGCTGAAATATTAATGGACATTTATTTCATTGATGAAGCCAAGGTGCCTCATGCCATCATCCAGGTAAAAAAATTAAAATACCTATAACTACTTCATGTGAACAAAATACAGAAAAAAAATTAATGAGGTTTTTGATTATTTAGACATCGCCTCCCTCGGAAAATGAATGTATAAACTCGATAGCTTTTGATAGAGTCCATAGACTTTTTAACAGTTTTAACTTGAAAACGAAGCATGCACCTCATACAATGATGTCATCTGATCTTTGCCGCATGGAAAAATCGAAATTGTCTTTTCGTATGCCATGGTTTAATATACATCCGCATCATGCATGAATCAGGTGTTTTACACGTGAAAACGTTCCAGCTTGTCCCTTGGTTAAAGTTGCTTATTTCATATCAGAAATCAAATATGAAATTTTAGTAAGAATAAGCGGTTTTGTGCCAAGTTTTGTGCCAAAAACCGTGACTCCAGAACCAACATGTTATGAAATGAAACAACTTAGATTTACAACATGATTTGGATTAACAAGTTGCCAGTATATTAAAATCTAAAACTTGTGTGTCGTTAATTCTGACACAAGTCACGACCAAGTCCGAAAAAGTCACTTTTCAGCACTTCGTCGACGGAAGGTGGGCGAAAATAATAATGGCATCGCCCGACCATCTGACTCCCAGATTTTCCTGTTTTTGTATGATAATTTCTGTTGTTTTATTCCGTTTGTCTCCTTTGTTGACTTAAGTAGTAGACGAGAAACATTCAACTATGTGCAAACTTGTGCATGTAGAAAATTCGTCACAACAGGCAATATCAACTACAACTCACCTGGCATCAATCACACCACCATACTTATAAACGACGTAAAAAAGTCAGAACTGTACTTTTTGACCTGCACAAAAGCCACTGTCTGCAATAGGTGGCAAACTCTCAGGAAGGGAAAATTTCTTAATACCCAGGATGTAGACAGATTATACTCCGGGTTTTTATTTGAGAAAGGCGAATCGAAATCATAAAATTGATCCGCAGCAGATTTTCTCGACCTTTCGGTGGAAGAAATTTATTGAAACAAAGAAAAGGTCGTTGGAGTAATTGAATATTCAACTTCCGAAATTCCAATGCAATGACATGATGCACTGGCTGACGTGGTGTATAATAGTCACTGCGGTTAGTTCCAAGGTCACTGACCGTCGTTTGAACCTTGGTCAGACCGCTATTCAAGGTCTCCAAATAATTAAGGATAAAGTGCAACTTTTGCTTCAACATCAGCAAATGGTAAGACCGCCGTATCCTCTCGGATCTATCTATCTATCCTTCGGCCGTAGCCGAGATAGAATTCACCACTTCTCGGATAACGACGTTAATTATGTGTCTAGCCTTTTGGAGTAATCCGCTCAGCTAAGACTGAGGAAGCTAAATAGATCTAAATCCAGTGTACATTATTTTCATTCAAAAATACGTATTCCATTCATTGGAACAAAGTGTTTCCCACTGTGCGTCCAACTGCGCCACCATTATGGCAGAAAGGTGTAAAATAATACATTCAATAAGTAATGTAATGCTCTTAGAGATAATCGTGTCTACGTAACAAAAAGAAGGGTGATGTAGAAAATGTCGTTAAAATGACCGAAGTATACCGGCTGCAATGCGTGATGTCAAACCAACGTTGCTGAATGAACTTTAAAAAACCGAATTTGAATTGGAGTCCAGTAGCAGAGGGAACAAAAACATTTCCCAGTTGATGAAGGCTGTACATAAAAAGATCTCGTGCCATTACACTATCACTTACTTTTCGTCTCCTTAAAGTAGCTGATGTAATTTCATTTGAAGTCTCATTGACAAGAAACGCGACTCCTTTTGATCATTTTGTTTTCAGCATAAATTCGTCTTAATTGTTGTTTGTTAACATTGTTGCTCATATCCCTGTCAATGTTTTCGTTAATTGACATTAAATGAAATAATTCCTGCGTTTAATTTTATCGGTAGCCTGTATTTATGACGAACCTTGAGCCGCAAACGTGGACACTCAAAGTTTTGATCTATCTGGCGAAAACGAGCGAAACATGTTAGTTTTTGATAACGATTTGAACTTGTACAGAAACAAGATTAATTATTTAAGACCTTTCAATAAACATTGCAACATGTATGACATTATATAAACTTATATAAGATTTGAACTCATGGCTTCCTATTCTGAACACTATTACGGTAAGCTTTTATTGTCCAAAGATTTTGCAACAGCGATATATCTACAAACTATTTGAAACTCTAAATCTGTATCAGTTGCTTGATATGTTCACTCGGACGAACGCTTATGTTCAAGAACTGAAAATGAAATGCTTACGAATTTCAGTTCACTGTCACTTTAATCTAAACTATCGTGAAAATCTAATTTTCATTATGGCTACAGACAAGTCACAGCGTTGTTTGTTTTTCTTTCGCTTTATAAATTTGTGAAAATCTTTACCACCCGACAATTTACCCTTATCTGATAAGCTTGCCCGTGGACGTTATGACTTCCGTAGCTGGGGCACTATTCATTGTGTCGTTGAATTGACGGGAAAATCTTCCATGTTGATTATGAACCGCTTCTGTGTTTTAGAACTGCTTTTATCTGAAGTCAGTTAACTGGTTTAGGGGATGTTCTTACTTGGAGACCGATGAATTGTTTTCAGTGATACCACATCGAAGTCAATCAAGCCTTGTTTAGGAATGAAAATTTGTGTGGTGATGGCTACAGAATTCGGCTGAACCATTCGCTTAAATTCACCTTGAAGTATCCACCAAGTGCCAAACAATACAAAAAAGCTTACCTTTTGCTTCGTCGAACAATAACAGGAATAAAACTTCGCAAAAGTTGATTCACATGCATTGAGAAGGCGACTCAATGATCCGAACGTTTGTATTATCCTTCTCTTCCTTGTTTTTGTCACAGTGCCTGCATGTATTATAATCGGAGACCAGCATAAACATATTTCTTAATTATTCAACAAAACAGCATGGTACTTAAAAGATTGAATAAGTGTGTTGTCTTCACTCACCTTGCACGTGAAAGAAATAAGTTAGTTACTGATTTCATGCCTTAATTTATTGTGGCGTCTTTCATTTGATTTTAACTAGCTGCTTCTCGCTGAGATTTCCCTTCGACGCTGGAATGCTGTGACGTAATGACAGTTTAGCGTGTACGAACTTGGATTGTAAAATAATAGGCGATAGGATGTTGTTTGTCAAGTTTAAAAAACCAGAAAATGCTCTTGAGCTTGTAGATTTGTCAGTTACATCGATTAAAGGTGGTGCTATATTAATCCAGCCGTATGGGAAGCACACACTCTATGACCATCAGTTAGACGAATGGCAATTTGTAGCCATGGTCCTCTAGTTCTTGGTGTTATAGCACCACTTTCGCCATCAGAAGGTTGTGGTTCGAACATCGTCTTGGGGCGAGAAACATTCTCTGAGAATCTGAGTTAGACGTACCTCGTCCGGTCTTTACTGGGATGTTTTGTCATGAATGCTCTCCACGGGACTCTTCTGAATTATTTTGTCATGCTCGTTAGATATGAATTTCTGACCTTAGATTGGATAAATTTCACTGGAATCTGATGTTTTCGAAATTTTGAGCGGCCTGATCGGTCGGTGGTGAATAATAACGAATAAATTAAAAACATTAGTGTAGCTGTAGCGGATGTCTTCCATGATAGAGATCACAAAAGGAAGGGTTTCAATTGAATCGATAGCAGCGGAGTAGTTTAGCTATGCAAATGACTTTGCTCGCATTTGTGACAGATGTATCGATCTGATGCATTGAATTCTAGTTTATCTTTAGAAGCTAACTCTCTCTCTCTCTTTCTCTCTAACTCCTCTCTACCAAATACTGGGTCTTTGGTTAATTTTAAGCGAGCGCTTCATTGTTTCTGCCACGGCTCCCCACTACCAACATTCCAAGAATTTTGTGAATAGGAAATTTGTAATAAGTAATTGTTTTGAAATACTTTTGTATTTTTCATTCTAATATGTAAAATATTGTACAGCTTTCATGTAAACCAGTTATTTATCAACTGATAAAACCACCGTAGTTAAATAAAGTTTCTCTCTCTCTCTCCTTCTCTCTCGAACACACACACGCACACGCACACACGCTTTGCTTGTATTTCAACATTTTATTCAATGACATTTATGACCGCCATTGCTTTTCATGGGATCCAGGGAACAGAACACTCGCATTTCCTCTGTTCGTCATTAATGGAAATAACTTTGGCTTAAATCGCAAATGACTGCACATGGAAATATGGAAATACAGGATTTCGAAAGGAATAAATTTGATAAAAAGAAAGCTCATATCTACTTAATTCATAGTAATATGTGGGACATTCCTTGGCCGTTATTATAGTTTAATTACAGCAATAAACATACTCCCATGAACAACATCTTGCAAACTACAACAGTTGGATTATAAACAAGTCAAAACTGATCACGGTTAACTTATTAAGTTTGAGAATGACTTAGTCGAAATATCACCATGCATAATCAGTTTTGTCTTGTCTTATAACTCAAGTATTGAGTTTACAAGATTTTGCTCGTCGGAGTATGTTGCTTCCTCTGTTTCCTAAAGTTGCCCGCTAGTAATGTTTTTATAATTGAATCAACTTTGCAAAGTGTGGTTGTTAAATGTACAGCAGCCATTTTTCCCGTACCGTCAATTTAAGCTGACTTAGCTTGTGATTTTTTTTTCTTTTAGCAAGCTAGATATCTTCAGACAGTAAAGGGAGGCGATTTATTTGTATTTCAAACTAACTAGACTGGTGAAAATTCTTTTTACTTTTCTTATTTACAACACGTTATTTACACTAAAGCATCGAGTTTGATATTAAATATTTTTATCTTTAACTGTAATCGTTTGGAAATTTAAATAGAAGGAATATTCTTATTTCAGGTTTGCACGGGAAGTGACCGTTATTGTATGTTTTGATGTCTGAACGGAATATCCATTTTTATTTCTCAGCGAAAGTCCCGCGCTACGTTGATGTACGTATTAAAGTTAAGAGAAAGTTGCCTCTTTTTTGGGTCAGGTAATAGACAAGATATATTGCCAGATAGTTATGTTTCCTACAGACAGTGGTCAACCAATGAAGATAATTTCGGATCGCCTATCTGTAAGGCAATTACTCTCTCACCTAAGTTAGCATTCTGTTGATTTTGTTGGTTCGGTGGCCCGAGTAGACCAATCATCACTACCTGATAGACCACCGTCACTCTCATCTGAAGCTAACGGTGCTTGAAATTCAACTTTCTCATCCGTCCTTGGCGATGATTTCTTGGAGTCACTGTCACTGTGTCTAACTTCCGAGATGCTACTGTCATCTACGGTTTTGTCATCTTCACCAGTTGGTTTATCATCAGAGGAAATACCAGAAGGAGACTTGTGAATGGATACTAATTCAAGACTATCTGATGTTTTCAACGGAGGAAAGTCAACGTTTGTAGTATTTCCGTCAGTTCGTTTAAGTTCGCTCCCTTTATTGGAAGGTACCATAAAAGATTCGTCGCCTAATTCCAGGCTTTTTTTCGCCTTATCAATCTCGCTTGTTAGTTTTTCATCTTTTGTCAGCTTGTCACTTTTTCCAGTGTCGTGATCGTCCAAAGGGTTTGGCGACGTTAAACTTCCTGTCCTGTCGTAACCTTCGTTAACGAAATCTTCCTTCCAAGTTTTCTCGGGACTCGGTGTTTCTAAAACTTTCATCTTCATCGAACCTGCGGCAGACTCGCCTTCCTCCACAAAAAGTTGTTCTTCTTCGATTTTGTCTATTTTTTTCCCTGATGTGTTGCTCAAGGTCTTTTTAATCCGGGATTTTCCGTCAGCGCTTTCGCCATCGTCTTCATATTTCTTTCGTTTTCGCCTGCTGCTAAATTTGCGAAAGATTCTTTGAGGAAGTGCATCGTCCTAAAGTGAAGCAAAATAATTCCAGTTTAATTGGTCATTTCTAAGCAGTCTTTTGCCTCTGCGTATCAGGTGTTGTTTCAACAGGGCCTTGGGTGTCTTTTCCTGTTATTATAAAACGTGACTCGCAGCTAGCACCGTGAATTACTTTTTGATGGAAACAACTTATGCAACCACTTACAGCAAGTTGCGAACCAGGTTTTGGTGATGAGTGGAAGTTGCAAGTTTCCACTCATCACGAAATGCCCCAGTTCCATCTTTTATGGGCACGATAAATTCTCAAGACACAGTCATTGTTAAATAAAGACAAGTTTTCTTCAACTGGTTTAAGATGAATTCCTCAATAGGTTTTATGCTGAGAAATTTGAACTCGAAAGGTTAATCAAAATATCCAGAACTAAAATTCAGATTAACTTCTTTTTCTTGGATTAGCGTCGAAAAGTTCTGACGTCTACCCAGACCCGTGGAAGCAAATACTTCAATCCACGGTATCAAGAAAAGCAAGAAATGGAAAAGTAACATTACAAAACCGACGACGTTGACGGTGCTATTTTCTCCCATTCTTTGATCAAAAGAACCATCCATTTAAATGAGCTGTAGGATCGGTTACTTTTATGATCCAAATGTTTCTCTGAATCATGTTGGTTTCTGTTATTTCTATCTAGAGGAAGCGTATCACAGTTCAAATGACAAGAGCGCAACATTCAAGTAAAAAACAATTACCTTTTTCATCTCATGTTCATATCTGCTCTGTATTTCTTGAAGGAGATCTTCAAATGATGGTCGGCTAGAAGGATCTCTGGCCCAGCATTTCTCCATGATGTGATAACTAGACAGACAAAAAGCGTGCAAAATTACGTACAATGCTAGTTTTTTTGAAGATACGAGACATTTCCAATGAAACAGTAGACGTTTCGCCGAAAAGCTCGCTTAGCATTCCATTTCTTGTATCAAGTTACTGTTTTATGGCATATTGTTCTCATATCATTTTTAGTTTTATTTTAATAAATCTAGTTTGAAGATTGAAATTGCATTCTTGATTTAGTCTTGTTCTTTTTATTCATAAGAAATTTCTTAAGACTTCTTAACATGGTGAATTGATGGAACGTGATACTTACAAGTCTTTTGGACAATTCTTTGGTCGTTTCATTGTTCTTCCCGACTTAATGTAATCCAGAAGCTGGTTGTGATCAAGGATGTTATTGTAGGGAACACGACCTGGACATAAACAAAAAAAGAATACCCGTCACATCGCTTTCTTGTTCGTGTATATAGAGTTTTTACGTGTACACTAACGGCACTCGACTTGTTAATATTTTCCGAGAAATTTCTTTTGCATTTGTGCAGCCATGTTGGAAGCTTTTATTTTTTCCCAGAATCTCTATATTTATCCTTCAACAAGCTACAGTTATTAGAAATTCATGATGAAGTTTCTAAACTGCGCGCAAGAAGTTTACTCAAAAGTATTACTGGACATCACTTTAAAGATGAGGATCGATTCAAATGCTGTCAGGAATGACATTTTGAAAATCCAAGATCTTGACTCCAGTCAGGTTAGAAGTGATATGCTAATTGATAGTTTGATAGGTTAATACCATGATTACGTTTGTTTTTTTTTGTTTTCATTGGGAGATTTAATCTCTAAATTTTCTCAGGAAAGGATTAACCTGAAAGAGCTAACATCAGATGGGAAAAGTATTTTAAACAATACAAATAATATTTCGTGGGTGGTAATAGAAAGTATTACCGACCAATACCTTGATGTGAATGATGTTAGTTCCCCTCAAGCTTGGGATATCTTCTAACATGCTAGGTTTTCGAGGACATTAAATCACTAATATCCTTCACGTCATTGCTTGACTTGTTATTAGAAATTGGCTTTGAAGAAAAAGCCGAAAACTCGACATATTCCAGCATTCCTGAACTTTCAAGATTATTTTCGAAAATAATACGTCAGGCTGCCAAGAAAGGATGCTTTAATTCAGGAGCTAAAGATTTTAATAGTTTACCAAATGATGTTAAGCAAATAACATCATTGTTAGCCCTTAAATCTAGATTAGGGAATATCTTTTGGCCTGCTTTTGACTCTAAAATAATTGATGTATTTTTATCACGAGATATATTTTTATATTTTTATTTTTATTCTGTATTTTATTGTTTAGGTTGTTGTTTTAAAAATTACTTATATACTGTATTTTCCAGGGCACCCATTGATACTAGATCTGCTGAAGGTTTTACCCTGATTAAAGATGTATTTATTGCTATTATTATTATGTTTACCGCTCTAGAACACTACTCTCTATCATGTTTTCTTACCATCTGTAATAATTTCCCATAACAGTATTCCAAAGGACCAACTGCAAAGCAAAGTGAAGTGGTTTGATTAACTCTTTCCCGACGGCATAACACTTCTATTATTTTACTCTGGCTAACGCCAGAGGATTTTACTCTTCAAGGGGAGAGCTCCCGCCTTGAAAGAGTTTATTCAGATAAAATCAATCTTGCAAACCTAATATGTTGTGCAGGTAAAGAATTACATATTAAGTGTTGAAAAACTTGCAGAGAAAAATATAAACTTTTCCATTAGAATATTCTAGCTTACTTAACACTTTGGTGGCAGACCCTCATAAAATCGATCATATATGACTTAAGCTTTATATTGACTTGAATAACCTTCCCCAAAAAACTATTTAATACGGCTCTTTGAAAATAGCCATTTTTCTTGCTACCACCAGAGTTAACACCGGCTGTGAAATTCCTAAGCCTTGTTTAAAAATAGTTCAACATACTTACACATCACTTTGAGATGTATAGATAAAAGACTCCAAAGACTCAATCGCCATCCATCGAACTGGCAAGAAACCCTACGAAATGAAATAGAAAATTTCATTAGATTTTTGAGGGTTACTTGTGCCAGAGGATGTAAACAGCGGCTTAAATAGGCCGCAACAAGCGCATTTGAAGGGGTATTTTTGTGGGTTAAATTACCGCGACTTATTTTGGTTGCGAACAAGTTCACCTTAGCAACGTTTATGTGAATGGTCAGGACTTAATTTAGACGTGGCTTATTGTAGCCGTGGCTTTTTTTTTTCTCCAGTATAAACGACCTAAGTCACTTCCTATGAAAACTAAAGCGATGAGTTGGCAGATTTAAACGTTTAAATGCAATGCTCTGCCTTTTTAAAACATTTGAGTATTGACTTCGTAGTGTGGTTTAGTTGGATTAAAACGTTTGCTAGAAATGGAATATGTAATGAGAGATGTTTCTTGTTTGAATAAGAGTTCAATTCAGAGAGAAGGAATGGAAATTTAACGCTACCAAGGACATCCTTCTCTTAAATGTTTAATCTGCGCATTTGCATTTATAATGGTGCACTCTTATTTCATTTATATATATATATATATATATATATATATATATATATACATATACATATACACACACGCATACATATATTAGAGTTAACTTAAAGTGTCATCTCGCGGTGCTCAGAGTTTCCCACGTCCATGTGATCATCAGGCAACTGAGCGATAATGGTTCGACTGCAATCATATATAATATATGATGGAATGTTGTTTTTCTTCCTTCGGCGGTGAAAATCCATGGCCCTGAATTTGGTCTTGTGTCGGCACGTGGAGACAATTTCACCTCCTTGGTTCAATAATAAATCTTTGTCAGTTTGTATGAGTTGTAGTTTCTCTTCTAAACGTAAATTGCATTTTGCTGCCCCACTTTGGTACGCCGAAGCACGACTTAAAATGGTCCAAAGTGAGGCAGCAAAATGCAATTTACGTTTAGAAGAGAAACTACTACTCATACAAACCGACAAAGATTTATTATTGAACCAAATAGGTGAAATTGTCTCCACGTGCCGACACAAGACCAAACTCAGGGCCATGGATTTTCACCGCCGAAGGAAGAAAAACAACATTCCATAGGCATGACGTCATATGTCACATATATGATTGCAGTCGAACTATTATCGCTCAGTTGCCTGATTATCACATGGACGTGCGAAACTCTGAGTAGCGACAGATGTCATTTTAACTCTACTATACTGCTCTTCTCTAAGTATCGAACACTGTACCCTTCAGCCAATAGCTCGTTTCCAGTTTTGTTATATATATACATATGTATTAAATTATATTATATTATTACTTATTTATGTATATTTGTTTATATAAATTGCATACTTCGGTATCTTTGCGGTAAATCTGCTGCACGTATACATCCCTTGCCATGCCAAAATCAGAGACTTTTGCGATCCAGTTCGCGTCAAGGAGCACATTTCTTGCTGCAACGTCTCTGTGGATGATCTGGAATAAAATAATACAAGATTAATTGAGGAAGATTCTGTCACTGGAAATGAATCCGATTAGCAGGGATGCTGTTAAGGAATTGTAATATTTATATGAGCAAATATTGAAACGCCTAAAAACAACTTGTATTCTTGAGATCTTCATCATTTTCTGTTTTCTGTTGTCCATCGACTAGTTTCTGAACTTTGTCGGGCTTTGGAAATACAATTTTCGTATCCAACGCGAAGATCTGGTCTTTGTGTCACATAGAATGCCCTACCTTATGTTTGGCCAAGTGAGCCATTCCACTGCAAATCTCCAGCGCTTTTTTCAGTTTCCAGTCGTACTGGATCGTTGGTTTCGGAGCCTTAGGAAAGATGTTTACATACTCAGCTTTTGGTTTTGACCGTGACTGATGTTTTTGAAGATATTTCAATAAGTTTCCATTTGCACAATATTCGACCGCCACAAACAGGGGACCTAGAAAGCAAGGATTAAATTCGTTTATTGTTGCTGACTTTTAATGATTTAACAAATTAAATTGAAGATTACCATTCTTCCCATTTATACCATTCTTTCCGTTCCTATCCCATTTCATTCCATTCAGTTTAATTCATGTTCTCTTTTAGTTTTTGTCCAATTTTATTTTATCTTATTTCACTTTTTTTTATTTTTTCCCTTTGTATTATTTTTATTTTCATTTTACTCTAATTACATTTGACATTACTCTGTCATCTTCTCTACCTTACCCTACCCTAGCCGTCCCTACCACATCCTGCTCATCGCACTCTACCATACAGAGCCCTATCTACCCTGTCCTACCCTTACTTTCCCCGCCGTACCCTTCTCTACTCAATCGTACCCTATTATATCGTGCTGTGCTATACGTTACACCACTGGCATTGTAACCACTATCATCAGCCAGGGGCGAACTTTACTAGCGGCACCTCCCAACCCATTGCTAACTTGAACATAAACAAAAATGATGCAGAAGACTATATGACAACGTTCAAGAGGATAAAATTGTAATGGCTATTGCGATAATTTCATATTTTTTTATATCATATGAACATTTTGTCACGACATCCCAATTTGGCGCCTCCTACTCTCGTGTCCACAAGCAATTGCTGCAGTCGCTACACCGCTGTGTGACATTAAGCAACCTTACATAACCACTTCCAACCTTGCTCTCTAATCCTTCTACCAAAAGTCCCACTCCATCCTTTTGAAAGATCTACACTGCATCCTCTTTCTGTTTATCATTCTCTCGACTTTCGTTATTTTGTTTTCTTTTTATTAAGTTTTAGCCACTGTGCTGCAGGAAACTCTGCCCTGTCTGCTGAGGCTACAGAGTTTACTGCAGTCTTCCCCACTTACCATCCTCTGACGTGCACCCGCCAATCAGGTTGACAATATTGGGATGTGGATGAGGAAACAGACTTGCCAGGATTTCTAATTCATCAAACAGTTCTTTCTCGTCAGAAAAAGACCCTCCTCCTGTAGTTTGAAAAGACGTTTTACATTACGTCTGGTCATCGGTATTGAACAAAACGAAACTCTCCAAGAATCACACCGAGTATTTACGTATCTATTGTAAGACGTTACCTTTTATCATCTTCACTGCAACAACCTTTTCGGTCCCGTCTGTCAACAAATGGGCTTTTTCCACACGGCCAAAGTTTCCCTTCCCCAGAACTAGCCCTGAAAATTTCAAGTTCTCTCTAGGGATCTCCAAGTGTTGGGGAATATCAACTGCTCGTGTGTACGGTCTCAAAGCCTGAGACTTCAACCCACTACCTTCAAGTTTGTAATGATGATTGGAAACGACAGAATCCGACTTCGGTCTATCGAAACTGGAGGAACCGCCGACAAAACCTGCCCTAGAATCTACAGATCTGGTAGACATGCGCTATTGAAGAAAAAGAAAAAAAATAGATTATTTATTACAACTAATCAGCCATTGCGAGAAGGAGTTGCCTATAATGCTGAGTTTTTTAAAGGAATTTTAATACTACGAGGTAGTTTTGCTCAAAAACCATGACCTGCTGACAACTTTACGAAGTATGAAACAAAACAAATTCCGA
Source organism: Heliopora coerulea (assembly GCA_030142905.1). Taxonomy (NCBI): domain Eukaryota; kingdom Metazoa; phylum Cnidaria; class Anthozoa; order Scleralcyonacea; family Helioporidae; genus Heliopora; species Heliopora coerulea. The sequence goes on along the minus strand of JASJOG010000068.1, from coordinate 1,174,600 downwards.
AAAGGAAAGTCATTTGAAAACTCAAGATACGAGTTATGAATCAAGAGACACAATTTAAGCAGTGATATTTTATTTATTATTATTAGACTTAAATTTATTTATTTTATTAGACTCTCTTACTTTATTTCAAAGTAAGAGAGTCTAACGATGATGTTGAAATAAAGTCGACATATCACTGTTTAAATTGTTTTTCTAAATTTATAAATCGAATCTTGAGTTTTCAAGATTACTTTCCTTTTCGGAATTTGTTTAGTTTCACTGATATGGTTATATTATAACTGCATTCTATATGAAGAAAGATACAAGGAAATCAGCGCTTATAACTTCGAGTATTAATAGAGTGAGACCTGCCACATCTATAAGGTTCATTTATGCATTCTTTTTGTTGCTAAGGCCTGATGATTACTGCATCCCTATTATCATTGTATGGTCATCGAGCAAAAAGGTCCATTACTCATTCTTGGGCAATGTTAGAAGGATATTACTTATGAGTGCAAGAAGTACACATATTTTGGTTAAATATTTCTGCACTTACTCTGTTTTCTTTGACATTCTTCCGTTTCCTTCTTCGTACTAAAAGTAGAGCCAGCACGAGCAATAACACCATAGCAGCACCAACAACAGGAATAACAATGACAACGATGTCCTTGGCATCTTCTAAACATTACGTTTGAGAGAGAGGAAACGAGTTATGTTAGTGTTTCTGTTGCTGAACACCCATGCATACTCACTAATAAAGAGGTGTCAATCCGCCATGACAGCTATATGGAGAGATATTGATAGATCTACATTTTATGCATGCAATACAAACATACGTACATACACACACATACATACATACACACATACATACATACATACATACATACATACATACATACATACATACATACATACATACAGGTATATAGACAAATGGAAAAAATCCAGTGTTCACTCGATCTAAGAGTAATCAACACAAGTATAGAGAAAGATAAAATGTGTGAAACTATTAAGATGGATCAACTAAAGGTTACTGCAGTTTCACGCTAAAAGCGATCATCAGACTGAAGTTAAAATGCTAAAAAGGTTAACTACGTATAAAAGCTGGTCTGGGTAAAGTTACTTATGATTGGCCGCGTACCATCTGTATTCATGCCGTAATTGGATAGATGGATGGATGGATAGATAGATGGATAGATAGTTTATTAAAATAATTACATCGCAGCCCTGTAGCTGAATTGCGTAATTAATTCACATTAGGAAAAAATATAAGACAATAAAATAAGTATAAATAAAGCTACATATACAAATGTTGTGACATATAGAATCTCTAAAGTTTATTGTTGATCAAGCTGCACATCGATGGAATAAAAGTATTTTGGTAACGCTTGGTATTAGTTCGAGGAATATTAAATGTTTTCTTTCTCCTAAGATTGTACTTTGGTTGGTACCTTTGAGGAAGTAATCCGTATAATTTGTGTGATTGACCACACATAATCTTTTTGAAAAGTTTTTCACACAAATCGTGTCTCCGGCTTTGTAGTGTTGGTAGCTTGAAGTTCTTTAGATTTTGCTGGTAATTTTGCGATTAATTCTGATTATTTATTGGGGAGCTTGAATTTATCGGCATTAAGTATGCAGAGTTTTTCTGTGAGGCATGAATTACAGTTTGATGGGTCACCTTTATATGGGCTTGCTGTTTTGATGATAGACCATCTAATTTAAAAAGTCAGTTTTGTTGTCCCAACGAACATTGATTACTGGTCTTTAATAGATTTAAAATATTACACTCTTGTAAACAGGTGAATTTTAATAAGTTACTGTTGCTCGAAGAGCTTGTCGTAAAACTTGACAAGCCTAAAATGAACAATGGCATCAAAGCAAGAAAAGAACTTTCTCTCGTTCCTTAAATTCTACACCTGTAACATAGTTATTTCACCCATTAACTGTCAAGCCAACATCCTCAATCCAGTCGTCCAGTTAGTGATGATGTCATTAAGCGTTTTAAGCAAGTTTGTTATTCATTTGGTTATATATAATAACCCTGAAATCGAGTAGAAATATTACCACGATTACTGTGTCTTTTCTTGTGCTTACTTGAATATCAAGTTCCAAGATGAATATTTTTGGTTTAGTTTTCTTACTTTATAATAAGTTGATTAGAAAGTTTTTACTTCTCTGTTTGCATTGATCTTTTTTACTGACTTATGCTTTTAAACCTCATCTTGTTTGGAATAAAAATGAAGCAAGGTGTCTGTATTTCAAAATAAGCTATAGAAGTTAGGGAGAATTTTAAAATAACATACGCGACTTCGCACTGTTTCCCGGTAATGCCACACATCCCTCAAATGCTTGTTCTTCTGCCTCTGAAATAATTAGGTTTTCTGGACAAGGCCTGCAGCTTGTGGCACCAGATTGATTCTGGTAGGTACCAAGACCACAAAATTCGCACTTCTTTGTCGTGAGGTTATAGTATTTTCCAGGGTTACAAACTGGATTGCAACAGAAAGTTTACGTGTTAGACAAAATGAAGCAAAAGAACTAATAACGAACAACAGACGTTACAGAAATGTGGCCACTCGTTACTCTTGTACATCTCAATTAGCGTCGTTCTTATATCTTTAATCCAAAAGCGTTTGATGGGTTGACGGCGAGGCGAAGGAACGCCCTGAAAAATGCTTTAGTTCAAGTGACAAAATTTCCAATATACTTGGAAAGGATTACTGCCAGTTTGACCACCGTGCAAAACAATGCGTCCAGAATAAATATCTGTTTATTCTTAAATAAATAGTTGAGTAACAGAGGTAAATATTTGAATAACCAAAACAATCATTTGAAAAGCCCAAAGTAATTGGAAAGTTTTGTAGCGTGATCACCAGCCTTTGTTTGGACGTTTTTCCGCCTTGCCACCAACCCCGGTTGTGAACTTGCCTAGAAAACACTCGTCTGAATTTATACTGCCATTGGTTGACGTAGTTTGGCCAGCTGGACACGTCATGCATCCTTGCGTTGTAACATTGTAGAAGGAACCTTTTTCACAACCTAGAAACAAAACCGTATGTCAGTCAATCTTGATGACGAAAAATTATTCATAAAAACACGTTAGAAACACACAAACTGTTGTTTGTTTGACATCGTGTAAAAACAAACATGAACTTACTGGGAATACAACCGGATTTAGAGACAGTGCCTGTCGTCAGCGTGGTTTCATTGTACAGACATGACGAACATTTTACTGTTCCTGATGATGGTTGATATTTACCCCGAGGACACTCGACGCAGGCTGCTGAATTTTTATCGTAATAGTAACCTTTCTGGCAATCTAAAGAGTATACAAATTTTCTATGAAGGAACGAATGAATGGAGAAACGAAAGAATGGAATAACTAATGAACGAACGGACAGACGGACGGACGGATGAATGAACTGAAAGGTGGACGGACAGACTGATAGACTGATGAATGAATGGAAAGACGGATGGGCGGATGGGCTGACGGACGGACGGATGGACCGGTGGACGGGTGGACGGGTGGATGAACAAACTGACAAATGGATAGACAGACGGACGGACGGACGAACCGATCGACGCACGAATAAACTGAAAGACGGACGGACGCATTGATAATGAATGAATGAATGAATAATTCAATTAGATTGTCCGTTCGTTCATAGCGGGTGAGTGTGACTTACGAGCTATGTAAACAGACCTATTTATGCAATTTATTAGAATCCTCTACAGAATGGGAATTCATAATTAATCTATAAACATCAGCAAAACCTACGTATACCTATTACGCCGGCGCGCAAACCAAACAACCAACTGACCGACAAGCCGATTAGTCAATCAGTTAACCATTTAACAAATTAATCAATTCATGCATCCGTTGAGTTCTCCGTCCGACATTAAGTCCATTCAACTTTCTGTCCAGCCTTCATCGTCGTGGGTTGATTTCTGTTTTTCCTAGGAGGACATGGGCTCATCTTACCTAGAATGCAGTCACTCTTTGAAGTGCTCTTTGTCTGCTCAGTTATCGTTCCTTCTGGACACAACAGACAGCGAAACTGCCCCACTGATGATTGGTAAGTGTTCTTTTCACATTCCTGACATGATTTGGTTGCGTTGTGGTGATACAGCCCAACCTCGCAAACTGAAATGGAGAAAACATTAGCAAAAATAGTAACGGCAAAAGCTAACATGGAAGGTCGAAGTGGTCATTGGAATAGTCATCCACCGCTTAGAAAAGATTAACTTTACCACGTTACAACATCTATTGAATTTTACTTCATCCTTTGATATTAATTCATGAAAGCACAATTGAGTTTGGGTTCTAATCTGTATATTTCTCGATTTTGATACTCGTCATAACCAAAATAGTACAGTTTGCAAAATCACGACCATGAAATCCAGCGTCTTCTTATTTCCTCCAAAACTGACCTTCCAAACAGTCTTCCTTCCTGGTACTGTTCTCCTTCAGAGTCTTGTGGTTGTACTGACAGTTTTTGCATCTTTCTTGTCCGAACTCATCCTGGTAACTGTCTGTAGTGCACAGAGCACATTGAGAAGTTCTGTTAACATGGTGGGAACCAGGTGGACATGCTAAGATGAAACAAAGGGAAGTCAGATTGTACATAAAATGTACAATAAAACGGACCTCGCAATATAGTTATAATAATTTACCAAATATTTTCTTGGCAGTAAATGCATTGCGCTTTTGTTGAGCAAAACAATTTAAAGTTCTTTTCTGTAATTACGTCGCAGAGGTATAGTTAGAGAATCAGTTAGGTTTGCTCAATTACTGTATTGGGGTAGGAAAGTGAGAAAACTAGCGTTTTCACCAAGTAAAAGTTTTTTAATCGTTGAGGGAAAAAAGTGTCAAACACAAAGATAAAATTCTAACCGATAAAAAATTAAACACATTCTATGTCGTGATATAGGTAGCAAATGTCAACTAGCTGAATCAACAAGTAACAGATTTACTACATCTCCCATTTTATGTTACCTTTTACACAAGCATTGACAGTCTTCGCTCCTTTGACAAATGTTATTTCCCTTTCATTTGGGCACTTCAGACATTTGGATGTTCCAGGGTTTGGTTGATAAAAACCTCTTTCGCATGGTTCACATGAAAACTGATTCTTGTCATAATATTCACCTGCAGGGCAAACTGAAGAAAAAAGAGCAACTTTTATGTGGGAATGGTGGTGACTTGATTCTCAACAGTTACTCGGTGGCCGTTCATAAAGAAATTCTGCTCTCCCAGGAAATAAACACACGGACTACAGGAGACTATCGAATATCGCAACTTCACAACTTTGGAATTCCAATTTGAACTAAAAAATGGAGTTGCAGAGCAACCTTTACACTGGTATGGAGATAATTGGATTCTTGGGCTGCCATTTATACCATAAACATACCCAGGTAAATCAGTAAACATTACGAATATTTCGTTACAAATTAGATACGGAATACCAGTTTTAAGTAAAAATGAAATTAAACTATGCCTATGGCCTATCTGTCTGTAAAATACCGCCAGAAAAACTACATGGTTTGCAGAATTGGGTGTGCTCATTTGGAACGAAAACAGACGCCTAACCACCTTAGTCATTGATATCTCCACGCGGATATTGCTTAAGTATGACAGCCTAACATGAAAGGGCTGGTTATGGTGCTCGAAAACCATGTATATAGCTGAGGGGGCTCATAAAAAACACCACTTTTACAGCTTGGGAAAAAAGTCTCCTCGAATAAATTTTTTCCATCGCTACCCAGGGGCGGATGCAGGATTTTGCGAAAGTGCTTTTCCAGGGCAGGTGTGGTCCCAGGTCTTTGAGAAGAAGGGTGGTTAACCAGGCCATTCGTAGATTGTTGTAGGTTTTAAGGAGATGGTGGTTCCTTAATTGTATAACCCTTTCCTGCCCAAAAAGCCTCCCCTTGACGAGTAAAATCGTCTGGCCATAGCCAGAGTAAAATACCAAAGTTGGGTATGGACCTGAAAGGTTTAAATAGAGTACACAGTTAAAGAAAAAAGATGCAAGTACTGTTAATTATGTCAACGTTTTAGAGACTATGACAGGGAATCCTCACATTGTTTAATGGCTCAAGGCGGGGGGTGGGGTGTTAAACCTTCTGAACCCTCAAGTTAGATCCGCGACTACTACCTATGCACGCAATAGGTGTTGGTAATGTTATTTCAAACAAAGTTGGTTTTTGTCTTGGTCATGTAGTTGGCGTATCAGCAACACAATTTACTTGTACTTGACATTATTCATCCTTGTTAAATCTTTTAAGTGACTGTCATTTTCAGTATTGTTAATATTTTTAAGAATTACCTTCAATGCAATCAGTCTGGTGCACGGTTCCTTCTTCTTCTGTTATGTTGCTACCTTGGCACGGTTTACAGTCTATCTGACCTTTATTGTTTTGCGTGGTGTTGCGTGGACACTTCGTGCAATTCCACGAGACTTTGTCAAAAAACTCGCCTTCCTTACATTCTGTGAGTAAGTAAATAAACAAACAAAAAATAGACCAATAAACACAGAAGTAAATATAAATGAATAAATAAATAAACAAATAAATAAATAAATAAAAGAATTATGCGAAAGATTGAAATAAAAAACAATAGAACGAATGAATGAAACGATGAAGAATCAATCAATCGATCAATCATTCAGTTAATCAATCAATCTCTCAATCAATCAATCAATCAAAAAATAAACGTGCGAACGAACAAACGAACGAAGAATTGAGTGAATGGATGAATGAGTCACAAAATAAAGAAATCAAAAATTAAATATACAAATAGGTTTCGGAAATTTGGTTGGAAATTTCTCGTCAAATACATTAGACATTAAATTTTGTAAAAGTTGACTTATTAACCTTAATTTTGGAAAATTTCGTCTATATTCCAACTACTCCATTTTGTATATTACAGCATGTATCATTGCAAGAGAAATTTGTATTTTCTCGGTTTCAGTCTATTTAAATTCGTAGTTTCTAACGTGACTGTGGTGTTCATGGTTGTGTTCTCAGAATGGTCATACCTTCTGCGCAATCTGTCTCTTTGGTATTATTTTCGTTGTAGGTGATCTTGCCCGGTGGGCATTTAGTACATTCCGCTTGTCCTCTAGTTGGCTTGTAAGTATCAACTGGGCACTGGGCACAACCGAACAAGTCGGGTATGTAAATCATACCAGCATTGCACTCTACGGTAGAAACGTAGAAAACTCCAGGTGACCAAACATTTGATAGGTTTTGTCCATCTGTCCCACCCTCTCTCTGTTCGTTTTTCCGTTCATAGGTCTACCCTTGTATTCAGTGGCGTGCGCAGGATGTAAATATTGTGGGGGCGTAACTCGCAAGGTCAGATGAAAATATTTGTGATAGGTAGTGTTGCTATTGCCTTACGAGCGATGAGACGGATGCCACCGTAGGAGGACACCTTCAGACGGTATCACAGACATCATCCTCCGTAAGCGACACATTACACACACATTTACATCAGCCAATATGGGATTCTTCTTTTGGTCGTTTGGCGCAATGATTATCAACAAAAATAACGTAACTAAAGTTATTTTGATGATAGCCATTACGCAGTAATGTAAAGTTTTGGTTTATATTCGCCTTTCCATCCGACTACGATTATTATGCATGAAAATCACTTAATACATTTGAATTAACCAGCCTGAAGTATGAAATACAATAACAATTATCGTTCACAGTTTAATTCACGCCAGTGCTTTTATTACACTAGCAGTCTCCATTTTTATTTATTGATGTAGTTTATTTCTCTTAATCTTTATACTGTGACACTGTTCTAAATTTTTCTTTTTTAATTAAGGTCAAATGCGTAGTTAAAACAAGCATTGATTAGGAATAAGAATCTAGTAAAAAGGATGGGTTATTCATTGACTCTGAAAAGACACATGAACAGATAAATCATCATTTGACTCCTTCGGTATACCATGAATCTGCTCAATAATCAATAGAAAGTAAAGTGTATGACTAGTTGGCTAATGCGTGGCAGAAACAAACACACAATGAAAAACAAACAAAAAAAGCAATTAAACAAACAAACAAGAACAGAGAAACAGAAACAGAAAAATAAGACAAGAAACAAATAAGAACAAAAATTCAAACAGAAACAAAGAACAACAATTCAAACGGAGACAAACGAATAAACAAACAGTAAAAAATCAAAAGAAACCAATAAGCAAAAAAAAACCCCAAAAAGCAAAACAAACGAACGAAAACAAACATTAACAAACAAAAGAGTCAAACAAACACTTAAGGGCCCAGGAAGCAAGATTGAAATGGCGCACAGAATATTTAATTAACCAGAAGTCGAATTTCATAACAATTTTGCCTTCGATTTATGTTTGGTGCCATGTTCCTGTCAAGCGTCTCCTCCAAACGACATTTTGCTATGACCACTCACTGTGCTGTTTGAATCACTTTCTAAAGGCCAAAGGTAACCATGCGCCCTTTTTTCCCTTAGAAAGGAATAACGTTCAAGCTACCGGTTGAGCGAGTTTTGAGGCGCTCGTCAGGAAGATGGCTGCGGGACACAAACAACACAGTTGTCGACATTGAGTTGAACGTCTGGTTGATAATTTATTCTGTGGTTGGGGCGTTCTTAGAGGCTTCAGGGGCACTTGCATGTTGAATAAACACCCTCAGTGTCTCATGTTCATCATGTACTTTTTTAAAAGACCACCTACTTCCACCAGCTTGCTGTGATTTACACGATGAAAGTTCGAAATGTTTACTTTGACCTCCATCGAATGGCATTCTAGTTTGGCCATGTTTACAAACACAGCCGAAGCAAGTTATTTGATGGAACTTGTTAGGCAGCAACTCGCGTTCTCGCTTGGCCAACGGTTCAGATCCTTTTCTATCCTTCAGGATACTCTACTCAGCTCTTAATATCCTTTTTCGTCGATCGTTGTGGAGACCGCTGTAGCATGAGTTTCGTATGGTGGGCGCACTTTGTTTTAGCATATAAAAGACATGGCGCTAAGTTTTAAAAAGAAAATTTTGCAAGAATATATGTCCTTGAACGAGTTGCTTTATTATGTTATCTATGGTGGACAAGAGTCTTAAGCTTGCTTTTGTTTTATCTATTCTCACTTGACAGGTACAAAATTTCAAACTTAAAGTAAAAATGATACTTTTTTAACCATGAAGTTTACTTATTTCTTTGTTTACTGCTTTACTTATTTTAGATATTTATTTAATTATGAATTTATTTACTTCCTTATTTTTCAATTGAAATCTATTTATTTATTAATATCCCAATTTATTTATTTACATAATTATTTATGTATTTTTTATTTTGTTATTCACCCATATATCTTTCCTCTATTATGTCAAAACAGTATTGTATGTCAGTAGGGACATAATTTAGGGAAACCTAAATTATGTTTTTACCACAGTAGTTTTTAAATAAGTTACTTTGCAGCTGGCCTGTTTTTTTTCTGTGAATCTAAGACACTTCAATGATTTGTCTCCAGATCTGATGTACAAGCTCTTTCTATGCAATATTATTAGTTGGCATTAAATTTAAACTCACCAGGGATGCAGTCTTCTGTGCTGTTACTTCCTTTAGCAACTGTTATTTTTCCATCTTCACAAGCAATGCATCCTATTTGACCTTTAAGCTTCTGGTAGGTATTGATGTGGCACTTCTCACACATTTTACTTGAGAAATTGTAAAACTGACCAGGGTCACAAGCTAAAGAAACAATTCACAGGCCAGCTATTTTATGAAAATGAACCATACTTAGCAAAAATTTAAAATCACAGAAATTGTACTTGAAAAGGTTAAAGTCTTTATTGACTTTAGTTTTTGCTGCTAATGATAATTTTAATTGTTTTTAATATGGTATTACCAAAGATTTACTCTATTTAATCTTTGTTTATGAGAAGTAATAAAAACATAAATACCTGACATGTTTTACAAACAAAAAAAAAATCAACTACAGTTGATAGTGCAGTATAAACCTTAAGCAATCTTATGATTACAACAACTATTGCTGGTAAATGTGACTGGGTTGTGGTAGCTCAAATTGGTTAGAGTGTCCCACAGGCCATCAATAGGTTATGGACCTCATTCCATTCCAATGCTCAGAGACATTTCGTGAGAATTTGAACTTGGCAAACATGATAGTCATTGCATACTATGCTGATGAGAGTCTTGATTTCCTACTGCCAAATTAATATGTTTTTTTGTCAGGGAATTCAAAGAAACTACATAATGGCTTATTCATGCAATTTAGGCTGCCAATTTTGCTGAATGTTATAGTATTGTACAAGAACCTGCTCACAGCCCTTTCCCAAACTGCTGAACTAGTCTGATAAATTTCTTGTGCAGTATTAGACAAAGGTACTGAAGACATATGCTTGCAGGGCACAGTTTGTCAAGGAGAAGACTTGAGGAAAGATGTTGTGTATGACATGAAAACTCTCAAACAATCTTAAAAGCTTTTCTTGTTCTAAATAATATACAATAACCATAACTTCTCTATACTACTATTATCACATCTTTTTTTTACCTGTAAAACAGCTGTTAGAAAATCTTGACCCTGAAGAATTTGTTATTTGGCCATCTGGACAAGGAGTACACTCAGTTTTTCCAAATTCTGATTGAAAAAAATTGATTGGACAGTTTTGGCAGTCGCCTAGTGTGTAATTGAATTTTGATCCAGGAGGACAATCTAAAATTGAAATAGACTTAAATTGCTTAATTTGATCATGATCAATTCAACAAATTATTTATTAACTGGCCAACCAATCTGACAAAACTTTGTTGGAGTGAAAGAAGGGCCTCTGCTTGACATGTAAACATCAAGCATGTCATTAATCACTGCGTGCTGACACAGTGCTCTACTATTTTGTCAACCAACCAGACAGACAAATGGACTGAGAGAAAGTCAAACAGGCTGGATGGTGCATGAATGAATTATAGTTTTATGTTACTCATTAAAGGGCAGGGCTCATTCCTTTGAGGAGTAAAATCATCTGACATTAGCCAGAGTGAAATGGTGAAGTACACCCTTGTCTCTTAGTGGGTTAAAAAAATTGATTTACATGTACATTGAAAGAATCTATGACTCTATGACTGTTCCAGAATTTCAAATACGAATTGATGACTAAATACAGATAGCTTCCTTTAACAGTCAAAACTAACTAGCCTAGACAACAGTGTAACGGTAAAGAAACAATTGACCAACCTACCAAGCAGCCAACTAATCAACCAACCAATCAGTCCACCAAACTGTCAAATCTCCCACCCATGAATGTGCGAATTCACCAACTCTGCCACCAACTGGCCATACAACCAACAAACCTATTAACATAATATACCATTCTACCAACCAACCAACCAATCAACCGACCGACCGACCGACCAACCAACCAACCAATATACTGAATCAACTTTTAACTATTTTTATTCAACGTTGTAGGAATTATTCCCTTTTATTTCTTTGTACTTACTTTTAATGCAGTCTTCCTCTCTTGAGCTGGAAACGTTAACAGTTATTTCACCGTTTGGACAACGGATGCAGCTTAGTTTTGCTTTACGGTTTTGGTAAAAGTTTTTTGCACATGGTTGGCAATTTGACGTACTAAAGTTGTAAAACGACCCCGGTTCACATTCTGCAAGCAAGAAATGCGTTTTAGTTTCCTAATTTTGTTTGGAAATTAGTTTGCCACTCAAAAGAAAGAGAAAGGATGAGACAGTAATTGTGTTTCTTCCCTGTGTCGTGCTTCACACTTTGATGATGTCGGATCTTACATCTGCTATACTTACCGAAAATGCAGTCCCGTATATTGTCGGAGCCATTCTTTCGAGTAATTCTACCTGATTCACATAAGGTACAGTTGAACTGACCGTCCTGTGACTGGTAGGAATTGCGCGGGCAAATTTCACAAGTTCCACTGCCAAAATTGTAAAAACTGCCTGAACTGCAAGCTAAATCAAAAGTGAAAATCAAAGGAAGACCATTCAACCAATACAACCAATTCCAGTTTATAGATTGTGGTTTTCACAACCCTTTCTAGAGGTGTGTAGAGTATGGAATATATTCCACATATTTACATTACATACATTTTGGGATTTTGGTGAAAAAATCCATAATTTCAAGATAAAATTAAGGGAGAGATGAGAATGGTTATTTACTCAATTTATGAATTGTTGTACATTCAGTCAGTTTTTGGAGCTTCTTGAGTGGTACAGGATCCTGAGGAATGTAGGTTATTTTACATTTGTGAGATTTTCTGTGGAATCTCAGGAATCTTACTTAGTTTCGACTCATCCCTATATCCAGTATTTATAAGCTAATCTTGAACTCTTAAATGTAGTCTATGCGTTATTAAAATAACGAAGTCGATTTTGAAGTAGGATATATTCGTTGAAAATCATTTAAAGAACGTGTTAATGAGATCGATCAAATCAAATTGAAGCCGTTATACTAAGCTAACCATGATATTTTCTATATATAAATCAAAATACATCCTTCCTTTCGAACATTACGTTTCTAACGTTGTACATGAAATACTCTCTCAATTCTGACTAGGTGACGGCATTACCATTTCAGGGAAACCAAGTACAGAAAGCGCAATTCAATGCGTAATGCGGTAATTCATTGCAAATTACTTAGTGAACAAAGCATCTCGATTGGCTGAAAAAAGTCCTGAAAGCCACTCAGAGTTAAACAGACACCTCAACAAACGCGACCTGAAAAGTATGGAAAATTTGGAGAAGTTCCCAGAAAAAACAGTGCCCGAGGTTTTGAGGCGATTTTCTTGAAAGAAGAAAACGTACTTTGACGTTACTTGCCTACGTTCGAAGCGAGAGTTCATCACTGTAGCATTTTAATGCCAAATTGGACCCAAAATCATCCATTTCCTTATTATTTCTCGCTATTTTCTCGTTTTGATCTACTTCAACCTTTCATTACCTCCTTCCCTTTTAATCTTTCATAATGCCTTCGTACTTACATTGAACGCAATCGTCGCGACTTTGTTTTCCTGTGTCGTTTGTAATTGTGTTGTTTGGACAAGGTTTGCAAAACAGTTGTCCTTCCAATTCTTGGTAAGTGTCCTTAGGACAATGGGTACATCTCCTTAAGGTGCGATTAAATCTTTCTCCAGGCGAACAAGCTGGGAATAAAAAGTGTGTTTGATGGTCAAGCTCAATTCTTAAAGGCCAATTAATTGGACATTCAATAGTTGTTTATATTGGGCTTCCTCACCCTTATGTGAGCGGATTTCCCCAATAGGCTAGTCGCCGAATTGACGGGGGTACTGATCACATATATGATTAATCTTGGGCACATTTAATTAACGTTTCAATGATTATAAGGTTTTGCCAAAAGAAGAACAAGGAAAATGCAGTAAACAAGAGCTGCATTGTGAATAAGAGTGACGTTAACAGGATAAGAAAGATGTAAAAATCAATTGTCTTTTTTGGTAATTTCGTTGTAGTGATATTCTGGTAGTTTTGTCGTCGTTCAATGTTGAAGTCGAGTATTCTGCTCATGCAAAGTCATGGACCTTTTTTGCGTACTAAGAACAATCCCGTTACCTCTTAGACATTGTGAAACATTCGTAGATCCAACAGTGTCGTATGTCTTTGTTCCAGGGGGACAAGGTTCACATTTAATACTCGCGTTCTTTGGTTGGTACGTGTCTCTTGGACACGGTTCACATTTCGTCATATTGGAATCCAGGAATTTACCAGGAGGACACGCTAATGAGAAAGGTTAAAATATGAAGGCATGTAAAATCCAAGTTTCTAAAATCGTCAATTCATAAGGGAAACTGTTTTCGATATACTGGTGTCTGTGACTCACAATTGAGTTTCAAACGTACATAGTCAGTGAATGTATAAAATGGGTCGTTTCTGAACCATTTAGAAATGTCTGGGTAAGTCCTTTTTCGGATCGAAAACACTCGACTGCAGCGTCGTGTTTTAAAGCCGATACAGCACTACTGTTCGGTTTTTAAATTGTTTATAGAATTGAAGCATTAGAACGACGCGGAGAGATGAAAATAAGTCAGTGCTAAAGCTGCTGAAAGTTGTGTGACGAGTATTACTTTATGCGAGATAATAACAACTGCAGCAACGACGATGCCAACAACAATATCATTGATTACCATAATAAGGGCCATTAAAATAATGATAATTATAACAACTATGCTCGTAATGATAATAATCAATAATAATAATAATAATAGTATTAATAAGAGTAATAATAATAGTAATAATGGTAAGAATAATAACAGATATATTCTGTTCTTGTTTGAATATCACTTAACCCTTTCAGATCTATACCCAACTTTGGTATTTTACTCTGGCTAACGCCAGACAATTTTACTCCTCAAGGGGAGACCTGTTGGACAGGAAAGGGTTAACATACAAACTTGCGGGACCATCCCCTGTCCGTTCGTCTTTTTAATACCGCAACTGTGATTTTGTGTCAGGATTAGTTTGGGTAAAACATATTTCACATATAAATTTAGCATAGTAAACTGCCTTAAATGGCAATTCAGAGAATTTCACTGAGTGTTCCATGAAATATTACTGGCTGGCAGTAAATATGAGGCAATAAGCAAGTGAAAAATCTACTTTTGTTATAAATGACCGATCAAATTGACCACATTTGGAGTTAAAACGTTTTACTTGGATCACAAATTGACCAAATGTGTGCTAAAACATCTCGACAGCTCGCCCTCATTTTCTATGAATCATCGTCAATTCGGGCTTTCTCCATGAATACCTTGGTGATAGAAAACTTGGGCTCGTGGTCAGATTCTCAAGTGAAGCAATTTTTCTTGGTGGTACTTACGACAACTGCATTAGTGTGGATAAAACTTTTTCGCATGTAAATTTAGCATAAAATTGCTGTTGTATATCGCAACTTCTTGAGCTTCATTGGTTATTCTACTAAATATTATCTGGTGATTGTAAATGTGAGTAATAAGCCAGTTGAAATCCTCATATTGTTATAAGCTGACCAATCAAATTGACCTCATCTAAACTAAAAACGTTCTACTGTGATCACAAATTGACCATGTTTATGTTTGATATTTCGACTACTCGCCTTCATTATGTATGAGCGATCGACTTTGTCTTTGCCCTCATATAACATCTGGTCATAGAAAACTTGAACTCGTAGTACTATTGTTAAGAAAAATAGTTATCCCGTGAAGTACTTACCACAATTATTTGCGATCTGTATAAAGCCAGTTCTACAACATGGGTCTTTATCGTTCTGACCATAAAGCTTTTTACAACACGAAATTTCATCAGCTAATACCAAAAACGGTTTCACAATGCTTCCAGAAATATTAAGAGGAAACAAGGCTTTAAGGCGTATTTGTGCGTTTGGTGTTGATATTTTTATATTGAGAGCTTCCCGACAGGCTATTGTATCCGACAATCTCGACCTGGCAGTCACGTTGTCTCGTGCGGAAATAATAAATGTAACTTCTGCTATCAAAGTTTGTAACCCTTCTCCAAGTGAGCCTGTTTTGTAGATGATGTTCTGGTATGTCTCCTTTGTATTATAGCAACCTGGCAATTCATTTATAAATGTGTTTAGGCTTTCCAAGGCTGTTTCATTAGCTCTTTGAATAGTTTTGGTACGTATTGTCTCTCGTGGATTATTATCATTGAAGTGAAACTGAATCATCCAAAACTGGCATGTTTCTTTCAATACTGTGCCTAAAAATCAAGACAACATTATATAAATAGAACAATTACGTAGTGCATTTCCTCTGAGGTAAAAGAGCTTTCTAAATTGATTAGTTTTTAGTAGAATTTGAGTTTTGGTGGAGTTTTTTTAACATTTATTGAAATCACAATTGTTTTGTTTTTTTTTTAAATTTGTGTTTTTTTCTCGCCCTTAGTTCAATTTTAACCCTATTTCAATTTTCTTCATTAGTTTTGTTTTTTTAGCCCAGGTCAATTTTTTTTTAACCAGTTGATTTTTTTTTAAATTGAAGTAATTTTTGTTGAAGTAGTTTAATCTCTGGGGCAGGGTTTTAGGATTCAATGAGTTGGTAATGTCAATTTGTCCAAAGTAAGGGCTAGGCAAAGTAACTTGCTGGATGGGTGGCAAGACAGGATACTTGGTATAGTAAGCCAGGATGACAGAGGGATGAAGCAAGGACTTGTGTGGATAAGGAGGGCAAGGAAGGGGGAGGTTGGAACAAGGGCGATATTTCACTTGACACTAACTTCACTCTTAGATTTTCATATTTAAGATTAATATTTGTTCAATTTACTCTTAGTCTTGTGGAATTTGTAGCAGAGTCATACCTTCTTGAGCCATAGTGAAAGTGACACCAGGCAACACCAGAAACATGAATAAACTCCAGCTAATCATCCTGTAAGTAAATAAAATCATTGAACTTATTAATTCCTTGAAATTTTGCATGGTTATTTATAAATAGTTTTTCGACCTTGTGCGTTGTGACTAGGTGATTGATCGAGATTTCTACGATGTGATGGATGACGTGGGAGAACCTTGAGTCAACTATCATTTCATAGAAACGGTGAGGGGAAAATCAAATTAATTTTGTGCATAATAGCTCATGTTTGTTAATATTTTTAAATTTGCTTCGAATAACTAGATATAAGCATTGTTTCTAGTCTCATAAAATAACTCGGCCTTATTGTCTTACTTGCTGCTACTCGATATCTGTCGACTATTAGTTGTATGGTAATATGGCCAATCAGATTCTTGCATTTGCACTAGAGTAAGATACTTGTAAGTTTCTACTAAAACTTGGTAGAAACATGGAATCGCACCATGACACGCGTAAAATACTGAACTGTAGGGAGAATGGACACTTTGATGACAGCATAAAGGAAAGCTGTTTTATCCATTACTGCGGGTCTTTCTCTACAAAGAAAATAGAAAACACATTCTCTATGTTCCTGTCGGGTTATAGCAACACTCGTAGAAATATGGAAGAACTTGAAATAGTGTCATCAGTCTGATGATGACTTTGAAATAAACCAGAAATATCACTGTTTAAAATTGTGTCTCTTGATTTAAAACTCTGATCTTGAGTTTTCTACGTGACTCTCCTTTTCGGAATTTGTTTTGTTTGATATATACTTTCTAAAGTTCTAGGCTGGTCATAGTTTTTGAGGAAATGTTTCGTAGGAAATATTAACGAGCGGTTTAAATGAGTGTACATAGCGCGGTATATGCAGCGAAACCCTGAGCACTTGGCAACATCGCTTCACTGGTGGACAAACTCTGACATGATGGACAATGACGTATGTTCTGCCTTTATATGTTGACGTATTGAAAAGATTGATACGATAAAATTGTACCTGAAGAAAGATGCAATGACTTTTCATGAAAAACAAAGGAAAACACATGTGTATGGTGCAAACCTGTTAAATCGAATAAAACGATATGTATCAGTGTAAGAAATATTAACGCCCAGCAAATTATTTTCAAAAGTGCCATCGTGAGTGAAACACATGAAAAAAATTGGCATAGAAATATTTAATTGACCGACGTTTCGTTTCACGTGCAGCTTTAATATTTCTAAGACGAGTACGGTTCCAGCCTGGTATATCATTTACTACGATACGTAACAACCTGTAAATGTGGAAAGAAAAAGCGAAGGAGCTTTACTGTATTGCAAATTCAAAAGATACGGAGGAGAAAATATTCGAGAATCCCCGGGACATTTCCCAAAAGGAAACGTGACCGAGCAATTTTGGATAACTCTCGTTCGGATAAGATTGCTTGGCGTATTTAAGGTTGCGATAAACTAGGGTGACAGGTGGTGGGGACTTTGACTGTTTTCTTTATAACATCACCAGCTACAATATATAGATGATGCGCATCAAAAACTTTAACTTGTTTTCAACCCTGTGCTCCAAGTCAGAAATTCGGCAAGAGCTACAGTATGCATTTTTTTTTCCGATGACATTTTTGTCGATTGTCGAATTGGGCAGTTCTCGTCATCTTGTGCCACCTCTCCCAGCATTATTTGCATTCATGGAAGTCTGATGCGGTTTCACAACAACCGATGGGAAAGAACGACTGTTTGCTATCTAAGCCAGAGAATGAAATTTTGCAGCCAACATTGACAGGCATTTTGTCTGAGTTTATGTCAAATTAAGTCCCTTGAATCCTTTTATCTTTGAGTCACGCCAGATTCTCGGCTTGTACTTATGTGCAAGTTTGAGCTAGGATCTATTTAGAATGGAACAGAATGGCTTCTGTGTCTAAAACTAGTGTTGTATTAGCTCTATTCTTCATCAATTGCCCCTTGCTTAATCCTAGGTTTATTTATTCGTTTTATGGTAAGGCGGAAAAGATAAGGGATAGATAATCATTCTAAATGAACGCCTACAAGGACGATTTAAGAAAATAAATAATCGTACTGAATGTAAATAAGCACTCTAATGATCCCAACGCTGAGAATTAAAGCATACTTTGAAACAAAAAAGCGGATGATAAATTTGGTGCAAAGGCTGGGTTACTCTGAAGTTAAGTTCAAGCACTGGAAAAAGATCAAGGCACGCAATGAAACCCTCACATTACTAGATGGCATACTAATGTTCATAATATTATTGCCAACAGAATTTAGCCTAGTAACCAGTGGGTAACCCATGGCGTTTGGGAGCCATTCAAAACGTTCTTCAGGCCAGCAGTCAAGCTTTCAGAATTAATCAGACTACAGGCTTCAATTTCATACACTCAGTGACAACCTTTTTGTACAACGGCGTACGTGCTTGGCCTCTGTGGGTATTAATGGTACATTAGAATATATAAAGGAATACTTGGTAAACATGGCAATATTAACAAAGACCTACATTCGTTTTCCTGCGTTGTATTATACCATTGTACGCTCCGGAAGATTAGTCAAATTCTTAGGTAAAATTATTAAGCTTAATCGGAATTTTGACTCATGTCCAAAATTGATCGAAAATTAGAACCACGAAAAATTGAAACATAGTTTTTAGTGATGAATTTGTATATATTTCCATTCTGATTACTTGTTCCCAAGTTTGACGAAATCCTTTTTTGCACTATTAAGAATCCATTTACCTGATTGCTTGGCAGACCGGTATTTTAATTGCTGGATAACAACGTGATTAATTCATGATAGGACTGGCATTATATCCTGCATTATCTCGGCGTAGAGCCATATACCACAGGAATTGAGATCAAAACGGTTATATGACATATAAAAGGACTCATTTCTCAATCGGGTGTCATGACTGAGAGTACACCTTTCAAGTTGCATATATATTTATATATACATTATAGATCTATTTGGGAAATCTCACTGTGATTATATGTGATATTCCATACAGCCCACTCCTGTTCCTTTAAGACAATAATCTTTTATTTCATATTTCTAATAGCTTCCCTAATTTCTCATTAAGGCTCACGTAAAATTGTTGATCAAATTGTTACCTGGTAGCTATCTTAGCCGTACTCCTTTAATGAAAGAACACTTTCCGTTTGAGGGAAAAAATAAAAGATACGTTCTACGCCCCATGTCATAAATGCTGTACCCGTATAAAAACAAAAAAGGATATCAAGTTGCTCTTTTGGAAACGTATCCGTCTCAAAGGAAGAAGCCAAACCCCCCAAAATTTTAATTCGCTGAATTGAATGCTATTGTTATGAAACATTCTCAGATGAAATCTCCGTTCACTTTATGATTAGCGTATTCCAAGCGGCTTAATGTGGTTTTTTTTTAATTTAGAGGAAAATTAACCCCTCACCAAATGCACTCAATTGACAAGGAATGCGTGAGCAACGTTATAAAGAGCGTTTGTTCGTGTTGAGTGTGAAGTAATACGGTTCCAGAACTGAATCTACTGCTCGAGAAGGTCTCTTAAGGAAAGGTCCCGTGCTTTATCTTTGGTAGCGTTTTTTGATCAACCAAAGTCGTCTACAAAGAACGCGGGAAGCTCTGTGTGTAAATTTCATGATCTCATTTGGCCAAAAGTCTTTCCAACCGGATGATTGAGTTATATAGGTTCTGTGTGACACTGTAGTACTTGAATAATTTGATACATAATTTAGACTGAATTTAGACACAGCTGGACTACTTAATTCCCGATTTGAATATAACCATACTGTTCTACTGCATATTTAGTTGTGGAACACGAAATTTAGCACTTTTGTGGCCTTAATCTCTGACATTCTTTTAACCAGAAATTTTATAATTCGGACCGACCAAATTGCGAGAATATAAGAGGTGTAGAAATTAACAGATGCTTTGAACTTATTTTGAATACTGTTCATTGAAAGGTTTTGGTTAGGTCTCCGCCAAAAGATTCTCACTGTTTTTACAGAATGTTACAATGTCGCTAAAAATTGTGAAGATAAAGACGTATTTGTGACAATACCATAGAATCCTACCTGACGAAGGGGGTTTATATTAAGGAAACTGAAGCACACATGTAATAGTAATAGTGGGCAATCTATCAATGTTTATCGTATGTTCATATTCTTGCCCAGAGTTGATTCTCTGGTAGTTAAACAACAGTGGGAACCTTACGTATTACCAATTAAAATGGCTATATCTGTGACAATCGGCTCACCCCTAGATATGACCGTTTGATCACTTTTAAATGAATACTGCCATGTACTGTTTCTCCCTTTCCTTACCTTGATCTTGGGTAAAAGAAATCGCCCAAAAGTAGCGAAATCCGACAATAATCGACAGCTTGCCTTGCTAAAACTGACACACAAAATTTCTTTGTCTTCGATGATCAGGCATGCCAGGTTTTTGGATCCAAAAACTCAATAACAACCCAAACAACCACAATCTTCTTCCAACATCATTATCCAAATCGTATAAGATACTGTATATAACCAATTCAAGGAATATCCACGTTGTAAATCTAAGTATTCCTTTTAATAATCCCAGAATGAAGATGGCAGGGCAACGTCGTCAAGAATTCAGGAGGAACTTGCCCCCAACAAGATAACTTCCGTCATTAGGTTTTAACCAATAAGTATCGCCAAGTGTAAAAGATCTTCGGTATTCATTCGTTCTGACATATATGGGCAAGAGCCCTTAGAATGGCCAATGAAAGAGAGTCCGTTTAATAAGAATCTCTTTGAAAGACTTTTTCAGCTTAGAATAGTAAAAGTTGTTGACGTCTTAATTTTGTTTTAGCAACCAGCTAATTCACGAGGAGTACACAATTTGCGTTAAGGTTTTCTGAAACGAAATGGAAATTTCAGTTGACCTAACTCGTATGGACACTGAGAAGCATTCTTCTCGATATCACGTGCTCATTCTCTTTGTCCTTCGAAGTGTTAAGAGTTGAAAGGTTCCCGAATCATCTACGAAGAAGCGACGAGTATTTTTACAATTAAATCCTTACATTAGAAGAGGAGGCGAGTACAGAAAAAAAGCACAGTGTTGGTGTGCGTGTGTGTTAAATTTTATTAAAAAGAGTATGAATTATAAAAATACGCAGAAATTAATTCGAAAACCCCTCATTAAAATCATTCTTGACCGTACAAGAAGCTACACTTTCTAATCACATTTAAATGTTTGAATATAATCTCTGTTTTTTGGAATAAATAAGTGCAAGAGGAAGAAAGTGGAATCTAAAGCCTTGTTCGCCATTAGTACTTTTCGACTTACGCCAGATTAGCACATTATTTTTTGAGTTACATAATGAAGAGTCTTACTAAGTCCATTTAAGAAAAACCACACGGAGAATCACTCTGCTTCCTGACTTTCTGCCTAAATTCGGATTATCAAGGAGAAATCAACATAATGTCTTATGTCTTCGTAGGTCCCAGATCTCTCAACGGAAGAATTTAGTATACTGGTGCACGACAGCGCATGTTCTGCCTCTTACTCGAAAAGTGTTGGTTGAGATTCTCTAGCTTTTGGTCTAAATGGCCTAAAATGGCTAGCTAAAATTACATCATTGTATGCTAGCTTGCGATAGCGTTGCATATCCACTACGGCTTTGCAAGCCTCATTGTACCATATTTTTGCTTTGTGTAACTTCCCTTGCAAAAATCTAACATGACATTTCACATATGAAAATAGTATTTCATATGTTTCAATTGCATATTTGAAAGTACAATTCAATATGTGAAGTTCATTTTCATATAGTGAAGAAGCGGCGCAGACGCTGATTCATGTCTGTATTATACAGTCCAGTGATTATTGCAATAGCCTATTGTATGGTTTGCCGGCAGTCCGTCTAAATAAATTACAAAGACTTCAGAACTCTGCTGCGAGGCTCATAAGACACACTGAGATATTACCACATCATTCCAGTTTTGTATTCATTACACTGGCTTCCGGTCAAATTTAGAACTGACTTTAAGATTATTGTTTTTACATTTAAGGCAATCTTTGGGCTTGCACCCAAATATATTTGTGATTTAGTTACTGTTAGGAAACAGTCAAACTATAGTCTTCGATCGAACTCTGGACCCTTATTACAGCCAGTACTATACAAAACCAAAAAGACTCTTGGTGATCGCGCTTTTTCAATTGCGGCCACCAAGCTTTGGAATGCTTTGCCACTTGAAATTCGCCACGAAGTTAATTTTATTAACTTTAAAGGTCTAGTTAAGACACATCTTTCTAAGAATGCTTATTACTAGGATAATTTTTGCAATTTATTTTTAGCTGAACAGTAGTTATTGTTATTTGTAATGATAATTTGTAATGCGCATTCGATCATATCCACGTGTTAATTTGCGCAATAGAAATATTAATTATTATTATTATTATTATTATCATTATCATTATCATTATTATTATTATTATTATTATTATTATTATTATATGAATTGTCCATTTCATATGTGAATTTTTCCATTTTACATGCCAAAAAACACATCCTTCGAACACCAGCATTTTACATGTGAAACTTTGGAACCTATTCATTTCACATGTCAATCAGGTATTTCATAGTGTGAAAACGTTCCAGTTTCATGTGTGAAAAGATAGTATCCTTTGTGAAAATGTTCCAATTCCATATGTTTTCTATATGTAAAATCACAAATAAATTTTCGTAAGGGTTGTTTTAAGTAGCTCGTGAATTAGTGCGTTCATACCGTTTCACCATTTACGTGTAGGAAGTAGTTCTGAGTTACAGAAACACCAGAGGAACTTCGGAATTGAGAACGGTGTTGGAATGGAAAAGGAAGGAATGCCGGTGGCAAAACGATCCCCTAGGACTAGAGTTTCCAATGCAATTTTTGTTCTCCTCAATTTCTCACATTGTTTCTGTAACTCGATCGGACCGCAGAGAAAGCGCCTTAAATAGGGCTTTTCCTTACTATTCAGATAGCGTATGTGATGGCATGAGTTTTTCACGTTCCTATCGAGGTATGGAAAGATGGCTTTCAGCCAATCACGCTTTCGAAATGCTGTTTTATAATTGATAATAAGACGAGCCCAAGTTTTGTATGAGGATAATCCCTAGGAGAAATCTGTGTATTGTCTGTGTATTGTAACGTCAAACTCAACTTTATTCGTTAATGAAAGTATTCATCAGGGTCACGAACGATTTAGTGATATTTCAAGAGAAAGACAATGTTCTTTTATGTGTTCTTCGGCCTTATTGTTTGCTCAATCAGTAGCAGTTCCGTAGACGACCCACACAGTCGACCAGATCCTCACACATGGAGACCTCATGTACCTAAAGACTCTTGAAAACGAACTCATCCCAGACGTAGCGACGTTGTCTGTTAACTTGGATATGCCTACCTCGCAGCACTGCACTTTCTGTAAGAAATGGCTCGTAATAATGACAATAATAATCATAATGAATGAGAATCCGACCGAAAACGGGAGTAAGAATAAGAATAAGATTAAAAACAGGAATAGCAATAAGAATAAGAATAAAAACAGTGGTTTGTTTCACAGCTCGTTTACAGTGTAAAAATAAATTGATCGAAGAATTTCGTAAAGCCGCCCCATATTTGACACAAGTTTAAAATGTTATTCTCGAGTGACATCTCAGTTGGATTAACTTCCAAGCTTTTTTATAGATATAGATCTGTGACGGTCTGTTCACGTGTGTTGGGTTGGGATATGTCGTTACCCTCACGACTCACAGGGGTGCTGGTGGCACAGTGGTAGTGCACGTGTCTCTCACCACTGTGAGTAGGGTTCGATTCCGGCTTCGTGCAGTGATGTGATTAAAGTTACATTTGCCTCATGTGAGGAGAGTGTCGTCCAGTTTGACTCTACCAAGCATCGCAGGTTTTCTCCTGGTACTCCGGTTTCCTCCTGTAGTAACACTGGACCCATGAGGGGTGGCCATTGCTAGACCTCTAGGGAGAACAACTTAGGTAGCTGATAGGGTTATCTAGTATAAATAGACACTTTACTTTACTTTACTTTATATGGATGCTAACGAATCCTTCGTACTCCCCGTGGTTTTAATACTTGACCATTAATATGATGTAGGAGTTGTCTTAGTGCCCCAACACAATTCCAGTATCACATATTCACTCGTTTCACCTTGAAGCAGTTCGGACTCATCAGTAAGGTAACCTTTTGCTTCAGGCATCTTGGCTTCTAAGTGAACGCGTTCATGCGAGATATCTTAGGACCACGAGAAATCTCTAAAGTTAAGTGAACCCTTCATTCTCAAGACACCCCAAGGAGTTGGGACAATTGAGAAATGATTGCGCATGCGTAAGTCATTGGAAAGGCAATATTGCAAACTTTAAGTTGTTATCATTTGTAATCGAGACAAGTTAGTCCCTATACTCCGATATATTGCTACTTCCTAATGGTATTTCAGTGACTTGTGCGTAGGCTGGTGGTGAGACACTCCTGAGAATATTTTATGCGAAAATTCAGACTGGCTAGGAAGTGCATTGCAACACCTTTTGACGTCATAGCACTTCCCACATTATACCGCTAGCCAAAAGAATCATGACTTTGTATCTTATGTATATTTACTAGAGCGTTCTAATGAAAACAAAAGGTTAATACAATTGTTGTCCTTAATGATCCTGTAAAAAACAGGATCTGACTTCTTGTTAAAGCCTCTGACTCTATTCTGTTAATCGACTTTTTACTTATACGTTAGGTTTGCACCATAAACACACTTGGACCACTTACATTCCTCATGTTTATTTCACTATGTATAGGCGACCACACACCTCAGCACAACAATATCTACTTTAACTTCTCGACAGAATCTTAACTACATGACCTCCTGTCTTCATATCTTACTCCTAATCTACTTTATTCACATTCAAAGCGAAGCAGTTGGACAATTTACTATGAAAGAATAAGCCTACATGGCTTTCGTAAAGCCGGAACAGGGCTTTTACAAGGCGAGTATTTTCGCCACTTCTACTAGCCGTGAGAAATATTGGTCGCGAAGAGCTTCACTGTCGACCATTTATATGAGTTTCCGCGGTTTGTATATGCCGCAACTTTTTTTTTCTGGTAAAAATGATTCTGACGAGACGTTGAGGGGTATGCAGGTGATTTGAACTCCAGTCATTTGACCTGGAAGAGACATTCCATTAACTTCTGAAACTTTGCAGTGTTTACTTATGAACAAGGACAGTTCTTATGTACCCAGAAAACGAGAGAAGATGACACTTGTTTGAAATAAAAGTCTCTTGAAGATGTCAGGTTAATTGTTGATTGATAAATCAGCTTAGAAGTTGTCACTCTAACAAAAATAGGGCTGAAGCAATTGTTCCGAAATGATCTTTATTTGTTGGATGATTTGTTTCCCGGGAAGTTTTCGAGGCGCCAGTTTTTTCCAATTGTCATGTGTGTGTGCGGATTTCTTAAGTGAAGAGGAAGGGTTTGTTTAACCTATCACGTTCGATTATCTATTTTGGTCGGAAAAGCCCAACTTGGGCACGTATCGTTTCGTTAAAACGAGAATTTGCGACATAATGTTTGAAGTAAACTTCAAGGAGTGATGTCATGAAGATTCCCATTTTGAAGGAACGATAATAATAGTTGAACAAACTCTGGTTGGTGAGATAAGGGGTAAGGTCGTTGGCTCAGTCAAGACCACCTACCACCCTCATATGACGGTAACAAAAAGGCAGGTTTACCTGAGCAATTCCACGGCGATTTGGTCTGTGACATTTGCAGAGTTTTCTTTTTGACATATATCATCGAAGCGAAGTGTAAGGGAGAACAACGAGCAACGTGGAGAGAAATGAGTGTCAAACACGTGTAAAAAACATGTAAAACGTGAAACTTCAAGGTTGACTGCGTCATTAACCCCTTGTTACACAATAGGGCTCGAGGCCTTCGTAGATATTACGCTTCTTGTTAACGACGATTATACTCTCGAAATCTGCGAGTTCAACATTTTGTTCTGTTAGTAACTTGGTTACCCTGTCTCTTGGTGCTTCGTAACTTCTTTTTGTCTTCAAATCATTACTTTAAGGATGAATATGAAATCGAATCCAGATCATACCTTTCCTGGGATTAGCATGAAGATTGTTGCCAAACTATCCAATGTACTTATATGGATAAATCGGAAAATTTTAATTCCCGATGAGATGACGACGAACGGGAGTATCTTTTTTTCTTTTTTTCCCTGTGTTTATCCGATTAAACAACAAAATGTAGTCATCCCCGAGGTCTGAATGAGCAGATTGTTATGATAAATCAAAAGACTCGGTATTTTTTTTTTAAACAATTTCTTGGTTGCGGGACTGAATGCTACCCACTACGCCAGCATGTCAAGAGATCTTACGCATTTTTCTTTGGTCAATTAAATTAAGTTAGTAAGGTATAAGGGATGATTACGTAGGAACTATGGCAACCAAGGGTGCGGCAAGTGCTTAAAGGATCCGAGCCATTCAGGGGTCCCGGGCCGAACTTGGCAGGGGGTGTGGCCACGCAAAAACTCATACATGATTAGCAAAAAGCGAAGGGCAAGGGTACACAATCCCCTGCTCTTGAACATTGTAGCCCTCGGTATTCTTGGGCCGTTACAGGTGAGAGTTGGGGGGAAAGTTAAAAATTTTCCGAAAAGTTCGCTGAAACTGAGATGAATCTAAAAAGCTAAGTGCTTGAAAATCTTGTCGACCTTATTCCGAGCTCACATTCCCACCAAGAGGATTTTTTGTACTCATCACACAACAATTTGTTTACTATATAGTTTGGCAATCTATGAAGGTCGGATTTTTATTTGGCTGTAAAGACCTAGAGTGACATCTAGTATTCGAAGGACATACATGGGGAATGCAGTGATAAATACATCGCAGAAACCAAATACCATCTTGAAGCTCGGACAACGTGACAATGAAACAGAAGGCTCAGATCTGCTTAGATATCTTGGCCGTGACTCAGGAAACATTAGTAAAAATGTATAACACTTTAGTTTTACCACACTTCATTTATTGCTCCAATATATGGCATGATGGCACCACAACAAACATAACAAACTTTAAAAACTTCAAAAGAGGGCTGCACGTGTAATAACGGGAGCAAGATATGAAATCCGATCATCGGAAATTTTCGAAAATCTTGACTGGAAACCAGTTGAAATAAATTTAAAAAAGCGAGAACTACTTTCAACATTTAAAGCTTTACGAGGATGGGCACCAAAATATCTAAAAGACCACTTTAAAATTCTCCATAACAACGTCTACAGACTGAGAAGTAACGATAAAAATCTTTATTTACCAAAGCCTAACACTAATTTCTTAAAATATACATTTATTTACCGTGCATCAAAGTTCTGGAATAGTCTACCTCATAATATAATCAATAATATCCATACAATTTGCTTAAACAGCTTCATAAATTTAATAGATGAATATATATATAATACATCCTAGAAAACAGTCTTCACATACCATTAATAATTTCTGCTTTGTGTATATAGTAATATATTTAGTATTAATATTTTAGATGTAAGTATAGTTATTAGTTAAGAATGTATTTTTGTACTAAATTAATGCACGGCCCTTTGAAAAACAGGAGACTGAATAGGCCACCGTGCTAAAATAATTTAAGTAAAGTAAAGTAAAGTAAAGACTTACTATTTCCTACACTTAGAAAGTCAATAACACTGTTCAACCACTCCACAAAGGACGAACAGTCAAAGTTTTCGTTATTGCAATAAACAAGCCAACTTTAATCAAATAAACAAAATAACCAAACAACAGCCAATTGTCATTAAATATTCACCTCGGGAACAACGAAAGTCTAATAGACTTTCTTTTATCCCTCATGATGACTTCTAGTTTAAAACATTTAGATCTGTAGATATTTTTTAATCTATCAGCTTTTTGTGTACAACTATCCTATCTTTGGTAAAGTTATGTCAATATTTAAGTTACGGTGATTCCCGAAGCTAATTTTTAAGTACGATAAGTTACTAATGGGAGTGGTTAAACATTAAGTGGTGATAATGATCTTTGAGGTAGATGATAAATAATCATAGTGATAGATGATCGATAGATAGTGGTAGATAGTTATCTTATCGATAGAGAATAGATAATGATAGTAATAGATGATAAATATATAGTATTAGATAGTGACCTTGTCGACTTGTCAATCTATCCCTACAAAGTTGTTCCACAGTTAAATAAACTTCATAATGAACTTTCAATTATTTTTAATGTAGAAAGACCCATAATGAAGATCGTACTGCATGCTTGTGGCGTGTAAATATACAAACTGTTTAGCGCTACCTTAATTATCACAACCATCCAACGTCCTGTACAAATCTCTATGGAAGTACTTCCAAGTAAAAGATATCTGGATTTTTGAAGTTATCAACATATCCCTCCTGATCAAAGTTCTCATAATTGTGGATGGAATTAGGATTATTGGACTCAGAGGAATGGTCTATTAGCGTTTCTTTTAATGTTTCATCTTTGGATTTCTGTAAGGTCCCATCACCTTTCGTAATTTTGGTTTCCTGCAGTGCTAGATCCGACAATGGTTTTTCTGGAACGTTTCGAGTATTGGATTCAAGAGAATGAGCTATGAAATTAGTTTCTTTCGTTTTCAACTCATTTGTCCTTCGTTGTAACGTTTCGTCTGGTAAGCCATCGATTGGTATCTCGTAAACTCCATTTTGCATGTGGCATTCTGCTTGCTGAACGCTGTCAGCTATCTTGTTCTTTATTCCGTTCTCTAAGAAGGGCATGGCCTCGGCGACGTCTGCGTCTTCGTTGTGTTGAAAGTGGCTAGGCTGGTAATACTCGGAAAGCCTATCATTTTTAGCAACTTCTCTTTCTTCTAGTTTTCTATCGGATACGTTTCTTGAGCAACCTTTACCTTGAAAGGTTGTGGCTATAATATTACTGTGTTGATCTTCGCACGTCCTAACTATCTCCTCATCAGCTGTCTCGTACGTTTCTTCGTCTTGATCATGAACAAGTCTGCCTTCTGCTTCTCGATTCCTGTAATCTAACTGTACAGTTTGCTCGTTCAGTTCATTTGCGGGTTTGTCATGTGCGGCTTCAACACCATTAACTGCACAGCTTCTGCAAACCTCTCCCATTTCATGTTGTAGCTCTAGCCAGGCGACTGGATTGTTTATGCGACCAGGACGGTTTCGAACTGGCAAAGGGGGAGCCAGATCTATATCAGCGTATATATGGTATGGGTCATCATCTTTACTCATGAAGGTCTCTCCGCCATCTAAATCAAACGATATGTTGTTTTTAACTCTTTACAGGCGGTTGGGACCCGTTAATATATTACTCTGGCTACTGCTGGACGATGTTGGACAAGTTTATGTAAAGTTAGTGATTAATAGTAATTGTAAAACTAGGCGTAGTGATAATCTGTGAGATTGGACTCGGGTTACGCTCACAATGCTTTTTGTTTATGAATAGTGTGTTTTATTCAATAGTTCATTGTTGTTGTAATTAGATTAGGGTGTAATTTCCTTCTGAAAGGCTTGTGACAAAAAGGTTTTTGGGTTTGTCTGACGGAGCAAACATCGTGTAGTACGAACAAGTTGAGAATTATATGGTTTGAAAAAAGATAGATACAATCCCATCGATTGCGTTCTACATAAATCGGGAACCAGAGCAGAATCATCGAGAGTTCTGCGACAGACGATTTTGCTTGTCAACGGGAGACCTGCCATCAGGAAGGAGTTAAATAAACTTTCTAGAAATCTATGTTTAAAGTTTCTGCTGTATATTTCCTGATTTCGTATATTCTCTCACTGTATATGTTAACTGATTTCACCATTTGCTCATATCACTAGAGTAAACTTACTCCCATGTTTTTAATCATTTCACCGTTTTTCAAATAAATTAGGCAATCCTTTTAACTGTAATCACTGTGTAGAACTTTGAGTTCTTATGTCTCCATGCATTTTTTGCTTCAAACGTGCCGTACCATACACGTACATTTATCGCAATTGACGGTTACTCGCACAAGTCGAGCTGGTTACTAGTGGATATTTACTAGTATTCTCCGAAGCACTGACACTGAAGCGAGTTATTGTATTAGTATGAACCATAAAAGTGAAGCAAATTTTTTTTTTTTATCTTCTGACAAAAATGGACGAAAAGTCAAAGAGATCTATACGTGACTGATCGATATTTGTAAACAGAACAGCTTCTATAATGAAATAAAAATAGAGTGCTGCGTAGGCAGTGTGGAAATCGAAGTGAAATAATCGGAAAGGTCTGAGTACTGCCGAAATGTCAAGAGTAGTTTTCTAACGTTTTGAACGAAGGCCCTTCGTCAGAGAGTAAACATAGGAGGATCGAAAAACACGGAATATATATAAATGAAAATGGTCATATGACGACAAATGGCCAATGAGATAGAAAAATGAAAACAAATGTAAATGAGATAGTGGCTCGTCACTCGCCTAAAATATCACCGATCAGCAGACTGGGTGGCTTGATGCGTTTCGTACTAATATGTGAACACTGAAACAACAAACCTTGTTGCAATTTTTTGTCCTTTTTTTTAATATAAGAATTTCTGTTTCGCTTTCTGAAGCAACATGAGAACCTGTTTTGTGTTGCCGAAGGTGATTATCCTTGCATGTTCCAAGATCAAGGAGCCAGTCACAGTTCAAGAAAAGTAATATTCACTCGAGTAGTTTGTACTAATTTGGGATGGATGGATTAAGTAGACTAGCCAATATAACCACTGCTATTGTTGCCATCGGCTGCCGGGGAACGCCAACTGAAAAGCTTATTCATATATATTTGTATGTGCACGTGCAGACAGAAGATTAGTAATTTTACCTGCTTTGTTGGTCCGTGAAGCTCTCTTTCTCTTCCTTATAAAATAAAATAGAATCGAAGTGGCTGCAAACATGCAGCAAAACAATGTGATGAGACTGTACTGCACAGCTTTCCGGCTTGTATTCCCAGTGTTACCTGTAAGATGTTAGAAAAGACAATGAATGTGCTTTGAGCTGTGGTCGTAAGGTCAATCATTGCATGGTCTCGAAATCTGGCTAACTTCAAAGCGACTTACAAAGAAAGATGATGAAACTGTGACATATGTTGTGAGGTCCCTCACCTCTGGGATGTCTACTGTTTTGAATATAATACTTTCTCACTGAGCCATGATGTTATTCAAATTATTTCTCAAACTCATTAATAATTCATAAAGCAAAAACAAAAGAAATACATAATTAATCAGTATTTAGAAATCAAAGGAAGATTACAGCTGAAACGAAAACGTCACAGTTAACTTACACTGCCGAAGTCAACTGAAAAAGTTGACTTGAGCAGGATTTGAACTCAGTGGACTTCAGCAGTGTAGGATAATTGTGAAGTTTTCGTTTCATAATACACTGAGGATGATTCTGAAATAGAATTACAGCTGAATTTTTCCAACTTTCGGCTGGATTTTCGCTAAAAATACTGGTTCGTTTGAGAAAACTTTAAACTCATTGTTTCCCGGTAATGCCACACATCCCTCTTAAATGCTTGTTCTTCTGTCTCTGAAATAACTAGGTTTTCTGGACAAGGCCTGCAGCTTGTGGCATCAGATTGAGTCTGGTAGGTACCAAGACCACAAGATTCGCACTTCTTTGTCGTGAGGTTATAGTATTTTCCAGGGTTACAAACTGGATTACAACAGAAAGTTTACGTGTTAGACAAAATGGAGCAAAAGAACTAATAACGAACAATAGACGTTACAGAAATATGGCCACTCGTTACTCTTGTACATCTCAATTAGCGTCGTTCTTAAATCTTTAATCCAAAAGCGTTTGATGGGTTGATGGCGAGGCGAAGGAACGCCCTGAAAAATGCTTTAGTTCAAGTGACAAAATTTCCAATATACTTGGAAAGGATTACTGCCAGTTTGACCACCGTGCAAAACAATGCGTCCAGAATAAATATCTGTTTATTCTTAAATAAATAGTTGAGTAACCGAGGTAAATATTTGAATAACCAAAAAAAAAAAAACATTTGAAAAGCCCAAAGTAATTGGAAAGTTTTGTAGCGTGATCACCAGCCTTTGTTTGGACGTTTTTCCGCCTCGCCACCAACCCCGGTTGTGAACTTGCCTAGAAAACACTCGTCTGAATTTATACTGCCGTTGGTTGACGTGGTTTGGCCAACTGGACACGTCATACACCCTTGTGTTGTAACATTGTAGAAGGAACCTTTTTCACAACCTAGAAACGAAACCGTTTGTCGGTTAATCTTGATGGCAAAAAATTATTCATAAAAACACGTTAGGAACACACAAACTGTTGTTTATTTGACATCGTGTAAAAACAAACATGAACTTACTGGGAATGCAACCGGTTTTAGAGACGGTGCCTGTCGTCAGCGTGGTTTCATTGTACAGACATGACGAACATTTTACTGTTCCTGATGATGGTTGATATTTACCCCGAGGACACTCGACGCAGGCTGCTGAATTTTTATCGTAATAGGAACCTTTCTGGCAATCTAAAGAGTATACAAATTTTCTATAAAGGAACGAATGAATGGAGGAACGAAAGACTGGACTGACTAATGAACGAACGGACGAACGGACGGACGGACGGATGAATGAACTGAAAGGTGGACGGACAGACTGATAGACTAATGAATGGATGTAAAGACGGATGGGCGGACGGATGGACGGGTGGACGAACAAACTGACAAATGGATAGACAGACGGACGGACGAACGAACGGATCGACGCACGAATAGACTGAAAGACGGACGGACGCATTGATAATGAATGAATGAATGAATAATTCAATTAGATTGTACACGTTGGTTCATAGAGGGCGAGTGTGACTTACGAGCTATGTAAATAGACCTATTTATGCAATTTATTAGAATCCTCTACAGAATGGGAATTCATAATTAATCTATAAACATCAGCAAAACCTACGTATACCTATTACGCCGGCGCGCAAACCAAACAACCAACTGACCGACATACCGATCAGTCAATCAGTTAACTCAGTCGGAGTTCAACTTCTAGAAAATTTTTGTCAATGTTATACTGAGTTGCCAACGTGTCCAGTTGGTTAAGCTGTAAAAAATTTGCTGAGCCCGGATCAAGAGCTGAAATTGAATGCAGAAGGGACTTGTTGGTGGAATCAAATCGTAACCCGATCTCTGCTGAAAGTCTGTCCATCATGGGATAATAAAGAACGTTTCTGTAGCTTTCTTCATGCTCACATGTTTCAGTATGACCAACAGGCTGCATTACCACACTACTTTACAAGCGTTTTGGTATCCTTCGAACTCTCGACTTTGGTGGAGATGAAACTTCAACTTCGAGTGTTTGCGACATCTCAACTCCTCTTTCCCAAATGCTGTGCCATGCCTCCTCTGAGCGTTCATTTTGCAAATCTTGTTGAACTGTGTCAATCAGATTTGCAGCAGCTGAAAGGTCTAGGGACGGAGTCTGGAGCATGTCCGAGACCAGCTTTGTCTTGTGAAGTATGTGCGTAAACATGACCAAGCATAATATTGTAGTAAAACTGATGTTCATAAGGATGCTTGCTGCATCGTAAGCACGCTTGCCTGTGTGTGAATCTGCAATTTCTTCCAGCGTATTTATCACGGCAGGAAAGGTGTCGAGTAGCACTTTACTGGAAGCATACTGACATGACCATCTTGTATCGCTAAGTGATTTCAAATATCGAAGTTGCTTAGCAGGCCATAGCTTGTTTTGGATTGCAAGATAGATTTCATGTGCTGTGTGTGAGGACATGAATTTGTAAATCTCTCGCAGCAAACTGAAGAACGAGTCAGCTAACTGAACGGATTTGACACTGTCAACAATGACAAGATTAAGCCGATGGTTGTAACAGTGGATGTACAGTGCTTGTGGGGCTAGTTCTTTGCGTACCAATTCTTGAACTCCACGGTTGACACCACTCATTACAGAGGCCCCATCGTAGGTCTGTCCCACACAGTTGTTTGGGTCTATTTCACATGATTTAAGGATCTCAGCCAGTTTATCTTTCAACGAAGCAGCATCGAGCTTGTGCAACTGAATGAAATCTAGAAATTCTTCATGTATGGAGTTACTGAACAAATATCGCACCACTACAGACAATTGTTCTTTCTTACTGATATCCTTGGATTCGTCAACTATTAGTGAAAAATTAACGCTCGCGTATAGTTCATTGGTGATTTCCTTGCGAATTATTTGGGCTAGCAAAGCCAGGATTTCGTTCTGAATCTTTGGGCTAGTGTACTTAACTCTGCACTTTCCTTCCAAACGACGTTTTACTATGTCATCTTGTTCACTTAGTAGCTCCAAGATCTCCAAAAAGTTTCCCTTGTTTGAGCTGTTCACATCTTCTTTGTGACCTCTCTGAGCAATCTTCTGTCTTACAGTTAGACAAAGAACTTTTGCTACTTGTTTGACATAATGTCGGTTCTCGTTAATTGTTTTTTCGTGAAGGGTAGATATGGTTGCGTCAATGGTTTTCCCAGACGTTAGGCGTTGTTGAAATTCTTTCCACGCACAAAACGATGTTGTATGATAGTCGCTGCGCTCATGTTGACTGAATCCTGCATCTTTCGCCGTTGCTTTCTTCCACTGACGAAAACCAGTAGATGTAAAAGTGTTTTCCGAAGTTGGCTTATGTGGAGAAGGAAACATCCTGTGACAGAAACAGTAGGCAGCATCTTGACTGACAGAATATTCAAGCCATTTGTGGGAGCTATACCATGCTGGTCTGAAAGCACGTTGCTTTGTCCCAAAACGCTTTGAGGGAAAAATTATCCGTGACGGCTGAGTGGGCCCCTCTGCCCTTCCATTGCTGATATCATCTGGTCCTGGTGGCTTTCGTGCATACCCTTGTAAGATCGGTGCAGCTGTAGGCATCACTGACACTGACATGGGACAAGGCGAGCCTGCTATCTCACTCGTGTCTGTGTCAGACGACCCAGTATCACTTGCAGAATCGTCCAAACGAATGCCTCCATTGTCTTCTTTTGCATATACATCCGATTCAGTAAACTGACGCTTCCCACTAGATCCATTAAAATCTTCTGAAATATCAGCAGTTGCACACCTTTTAAAAAACTTTGTAACATTTGTCTGCATTATGTTAGAACACTGATCGTTTGAAAAACGACAGCTTATCAGAGCCAAGCCCTAAATAAAAAATGGCACAAATTTACAGTAACAAAGGGTATTCTGACCTTCGGGCCGCCAGTCAACTATTCAAAGAATGTAAAACGGATATTCACTATTTGCCATAAGCTAAATTGCTGGAAAAGGGGGAAAAATAGGAAATAAAAACGAGAAAAAAAAGTGAGATGTTCGTTTGACTAGAAATTCAAGAGACTACACGACCTAATTCACTTACGTTTCTGCTAACAACCGCTTCATGGCTGTTATCAACATGGCACTTAATCTTTTCACATAAATGAGTTAAACGTGTGAAGCAATAAGGGGTTAACTGTTAACGGTTTAGTGAGTTAATCTACACATCATCTCAAATTTGATTTATAAAATATTTGTATAGTCTACAGAACAACACAGCGAGCAATACTCAAATTAACCGGCAAACCGCAAAGACGTACAGTGTTGATATTTTTCTTATCGTGAAACTTTCTATTGCCCCCAAATACACGACAAATGATGACGTTGGCTTGCCTCCTCAATTAATCAAAATGGTCTCAACTGTTCTTTCCTTACTACATACAACGTTTAAATGTCTGCCATCCACACATCCACTGACTCCTGAATTCCGCCATATTGCTCGGTTCAGCGTGCACCTTTGATATGAGCCCAACGTCCTCGCCCGGGCTCAGCGGTCAAAAGACCGATTATATGATAGATTAACAAAGTCGAACATTTCGGCAAGTTGTACTCGCGTTCCTTTTAGACTTAGAAGTAAATATGTTTCATAAGCGAAAATAGCAACTGAATTTGGTTCTGTAATTTTTTTTCCAAATTCAAAATTCCAAATGGGGGGGGCACCTGGAGGGGCACCTTGCTCAGATGGGGGGCACGTGCCCCCCATGCCACCCCGTAGTTACGCCACTGACGAGGAATTGAGTGAATGGATAAATGAATCTCAAAATAAAAAATAAAAAATTAAAAGAACAAAGAGGTTTCGGAAATTTGGTTGGAAGTTTCTCTTCGAATACATTAGACATTAAATTTTGTAAAAGTTGACGTATTAACCTTACTTTTTGGGAACATTTCTTCTATATTCCGACTACCCCATCTTGTATATTACAGCAAGTATCATGGCAAGCGAAATTTGTATTTTGTAGCTTTCAGTCTATTTAAATTCGTAGTTTCTAACGTGATTGTGGTGTTCATGGTCGTGTTCTCAGAATGGTCATACCTTCCGCACAATCTGTCTCTTTGGTATTATTTTCTTTGTAGGTGACCTTGCCCGGTGGGCATTTAGTACATTCCGTTTGTCCTCTAGTTGGCTTGTAAGTATCAACTGGGCACTGGGCACAACTGAACAAGTAGTGTATGTAAATCATACCAGCATTGCACTCTACGGTAGAAACGTAGAAAACTCCAGGTGACCAAACATTTGATAGGTTTTGTCCATCTGTCCCACCCTCTCTCTGTTCGTTTTTCCGTTCGTAAGTCCACCCTTGTATTACTCTAGGTAGTCTCTATTTTCATTTATTGATGTAGTTTATTTCTCTTAATCTTTATATTGTGTCACTATTCTGATTTTTTTTTACTTCAGGTCAAATGCACAGTTAAAGCAAGCATTGATTTGGAAAAAGAATCAAGGAAAAAGCATGGGTTATTCATTGACTCTGAAAAGACACGTGAACAGAAGTAATCATCATTTGACTCCTTCGGTATACCATGAATCTGCTCAATAATCAATAAAAAGTAAAGTGTATGACTAGTTGGCTGAATGCGTGGCAGAAACAAACATACAATGAAAAAACAAACAAAAAAGCAACTAAACAAACAAACAAGAACAGACAAACAGAAACAGAAAAACAAGACAAGGAACAAACAAGAACAAAATTTCAAACAGAAACTAAGAACAACAATGTAAACGGAAACAAACGAATAAACAAACAGTAAAAAAGCAAAGCAAACCAACAAGAAAAAAAAACAAACAAAAAAAAAAAATAAAAAAAAAAACAACCACAAAACAAGCGAACCCACGAAAACAAACATGAACAAACAAAATCGTCAAACAGACACTCACTTAAGGGCGCAGGAAGCAAGATCAGAATGGCACACAGAATATTTAATTAACCAGAAGTCGAACTTCGTAACTATTTTGCCTTCGATTTTTCTTAGGTACCATGTTCCTGTCAAGCGTCTCCGCCAAGCAACGTTTTGCTGTGACCTCTCACAGTGCTGTATGTATCATTTTCTTAACTCCAACCGTAACAATGCGCCATTTTTTCCCTTAGAAAGGAATAGCGTTTAAGCTACCGGTTGAGCAAATTTCGAGGTGCTTCCTAGGGAAATGGCTGCGGGACACAAACATCAGAGTTGCCGATGTTGAGTTGAATGTTTGGTTCATTATTTATTCTGTGGTTGGGGCGTTCTTAGAGGCTTCAGGGGCACTTGCATGTTAAATAAACACCCTCAATGTCTCATGTTCATCATGTGCTTTTTAAAAGACCACCAACTTGCACCAGCTTGCTGTGATGTACACGATGAAAGTTCAAAGTGCTTCTTTTGACCTCCATCGAATGGCGTTCTAGTTTGGCCATGGTTTATTTTTCAATTTAACGTCTATTGGTTTATTAATTTCCCATTTTATTTATGTATTTGTTTATTTATTTACATATTTATTTATATATTTTTTATTTTGTTATTCACCCACATATCTTTTCTTTATTATGTCAAAACAGTATTCTAAGTCAGTAGCTTTCCCTAAATTATGGTTTTACCACAGTAGTGTTGAAATAAGTTACTTTGCAGATAGCCTGGGTTTTTTTGAGGTTTTTTTCTGTGAATCTAAGACACTTAAATAATTTGCCTCCAGATCTGATGTGCAAGCTCTTCCTATGCAATATTATTAGTAGGCATTAAATTAAACTCACCAGGGATGCAGTCTTCTGTGCTGTTACTTCCTTTAGCAACTGTTATTTTTCCATCTTCACAAGCAATGCATCCTATTTGACCTTTGCGCTCCTGGTAGGTATTGATGTGGCACTTCTCACACATTTTACTCGAGAAATTGTAAAACTGACCAGGGTCACAAGCTAAAAAAACAATTCACAGACAAGCTATTTTATGAAAATGAACCATGCTTAGCAAAAATTTATAATTGCAGAAATCACACTTGAAAGGGTTAGAGTCTTTATTGACTTTAGATTTTGCTGCTAATGATAATTTTAATTGTTTTTAATATGGTATTACCAAGGATTCACTCTATTTAATCTTTGTTCATGAGAGGTAAACAAAATATAAATACCTGGCACGTTTTACAAACAAAAAATAATTAACCACAATTGATAGTGCAGTATAAACCTTAAGCAATCTTATGATTAAGACAACTATTACTGGTAAATGTGACTGGGTTGTTGTAGCTCAAATAGGTTAGAGTGTCCCACAGGCCATCAATAGGTTATGGATTTCATTCCATTCCAATGCTCAGAGACATTTCGTGAGAATTTGAACTTGGCAAACATGATAGTCATTGCATACTATGCTGATGAGAGTCTTGATTTCCTACTGCCAAATTAATATGTTTTTTTGTCAGGCAATTCAAAGAAACTACGTAATGGCTTATTCATGCAATTTAGGCTGCCAATTTTGCTGAATGTTATAGTATTGTACAAGAACCTGCTCACAGCCCTTTCCCAAACTGCTTAACTAGTCTGATAAATTTCTTGTGCAGTATTAGACAAAGCTACTGAAGACATATGCTTGCAGGGCACAGTTTGTCAAGGAGAAGACTTGAGGAAAGGTGTTGTGTATATCATGAAAACTCTCTAACAATCTTGAAAGCTTTTCTTGTTCTAAATAATATACAATAAACATAACTTCTCTATACTACTATTATCACATCTTGTTTTTTACCTGTAAAACAGCTGTTAGAAAATCTTGACCCTAAAGAATTTGTTATTTGGCCATCTGGACAAGGAGTACACTCAGTTTTTCCAAATTCTGATTGGAAAAAATTGATTGGACAGTTTTGGCAGTCACCTAGTGTGTAATTGAATTTTGATCCAGGAGGACAATCTAAAATTGAAATAGACTTAAATTGCTTAATTTGATCATGATCAATTCAACAAATTATTTATTAACTGGCCAACCAACCTGACAAAACTGTGTTGGAGTGAAAGAAGGGCCTCTGCTTGATATGTAAACATCAAGCATGTCATTAATCACTGCATGCCGACTTAGTGCTCTACTATTTTGTCAACCAACCAGACAGACAAATAGACTGAGAGAAAGTCAAACAGGCTGGATGGTGCATGAATGAATTATAGTTTTATGTTACTCATTAAAGGGCAGGGCTCATTCCTTTGAGGAGTAAAATCATCTGACATTAGCCAGAGTGAAATGGTGAAGTACACCCTTGTCTCTTAGTGGGTTAAAAAAAATTGATTTACATGTACATTGAAGGAATCTATGACTCTATGACTGTTCCAGAATTTCAAATACGAATTGATGACTAAATACAGATAGCTTCCTTTAACAGTCAAAAGTAACTAGCCTAGACAACAGTGTAACGGTAAAGAAACAATTGACCAACCTACCAAGCAGCCAACCAATATACCAATCAACCAACCAACCAGTTCACCAAACTGCCAAATCTCCGGCCCATGAATGTGCGAATCCAGCAACTCTGCCACCAACTGACCATACAACCAACGAACCTATTAACATAATATACCATTCTACCAACCGACCAACCAATATACTGAATCAACTTTTAACGATTTTTATTCAACGTTATAGGAATTATTCCCTTTTATTTCTTTGTACCTACTTTTAATGCAGTCTTCCTCTCTTGAGCTGGAAACGTTAACAGTTATTTCACCGTTTGGACAACGGATGCAGCTTAGCTTTGCTTTACGGTTTTGGTAAAAGTTTTTTGCACATGGCTGGCAATTTGACGTACTAAAGTTGTAAAACGACCCCGGTTCACATTCTGCAAGCAAGAAATGCGTTTTAGTTTCCTAATTTTGTTTGGAAATTAGTTTGCCACTCAAAAGAAAGAGAAAAGATGAGACAGTAAGTGTGTTTCTTCCCTGTGTCGTGCTTCACACTTTGATGATGTCAGATCTTACATCTGCTATACTTACCGAAAATGCAGTTCCGTATATCGTCGGAGCCATTCTTTAGAGTAATTCTACCTGATTCACATAAGGTACAGTTGAACTGACCGTCCTGTGACTGGTAGGAATTGCGCGGGCAAATTTCACAAGTTCCACTGGCAAAATTGTAAAAACTGCCTGAACCGCAAGCTAAATCAAAAGTGAAAATCAAAGGAAGACTATTCAACCAATACAACCAATTCCAGTTTATAGATTGTGGTTTTCACAACCCTTTCTAGAGGTGTGTAGAGTATGGAATATATTCCACATATTTACATTACATACATTTTGGGATTTTGGTGAAAAAGTCCATAATTTCAAGATAAAATTAAGGGAGAGATGAGAATGATTATTTACTCAATTTGTGAATTGTTGTACATTCAGTAAGTTTTTGGAGCTTCTTGAGTGATACAGGACCCTGAGGAATGTAGGTTAGTTTACACTTGCGAGATTTTCTGTGGAATCTCAGGACTCTTACTTAGTTTCGACTCATCCCTATATCCATTTATTACTAGCTAATCTTGAACTCTTAAATGTAGTCTATGCGTTATTAAAATAACGAAGTCGCTTTTTGAGTAGGATATATTCGTTGAAAATCATTTAAAGAACGTGTTAATGAGATCGATCAAATGAAATTGAAGCCGTTATACTAAGCTAACCATGATATTTTCTGTATATAAATCAAAATACATCCTTTCGAACATGACGTTCCTAACGTTGTACATGAAATACTCTCTCAATTCTGACTAGGTGACGGCATTACCATTTCAGGGAAACCAAGTACAGAAAGGGCAATTCATTGCATAATGCGGTAATGCATTACAAATTATTTAGAGAACAAAGCATCTCGATTGGCTGAAAAAAGTCCTCAAATTCACTCAGTTAAACAGACACCTCTAAAAACGCGACCTGAAAAGTATGAAAGATTTGGAGAAGTTCCCAGCAAAAACAATGCCCGGGTTTTTGAGGTAATTTTCTTGAGAGACGAAAATGTACTTTGACGTTACTTGCCTACGTTCGAACGGAGAGTTCACCACTGTAGCATTTTAATGCCAAATTGAACCCAAAACCATACCTGTCCTCATTATTTCTCGCTATTTTCTCGTTTTGATCTACTTCAACCTTTCATTACCTCCTTCCCTTTTAATCTTTCATAATGCCTTCGTACTTACATTGAACGCAATCGTCGCGACTTTGTTTTCCTGTGTCGTTTGTAATTGTGTTGTTTTGACAAGGTTTGCAAAACAGTTGTCCTTCCAATTCTTGGTAAGTGTCCTTAGGACAATGGGTACATCTCCTTAACGTGCGGTTAAATCTTTCTCCAGGCGAACAAGCTGGGAATAAAAAGTGTGTTTGACGGTCAAGCTCAATTCTTAAATACCAATTAATTGGACATTCAATAGTTGTTTATATTGGGCTTCCTCACCCTTATGTGAGCGGATTTCCCCAATAGGCTAGTCGCCGAATTGACAGGGGTACTGATCACAGATATCATAAATCTTGGGCACATTTAATTAACGTTTCAATGATTATAAGAGTGAAGTTAACAGGATAAGAAAGATATAAAAATCAATTGTCTTTTTTGGTAATTTCGTTGTAGTGAAATTCTGGTAGTTTTGTCGTCGTTCAATGTTGAAGTCGAGTATTCTGCTCGCACAAAGTCCTGGACCATTTTTGCGTACTAAGAACAATCCCGTTACCTCTTAGACATTGTGAAACAGTCGTAGATCCAACAGTGTCGTATGTCTTTGTTCCAGGGGGACAAGGTTCACATTTAATAGTCGCGTCCTTTGGTTGGTACGTGTCTCTTGGACACGGTTCACATTTCGTCATATTGGAATCCAGGAATTTACCAGGAGGACATGCTAATGAGAAAAGTTAAAATATGAAGGTATGTAATATCCAAGTTTCTAAAATCGTCAATTCATAAGGGAAACTGTTTTCGATACACTGGTGTCTGTGACTCACAATTGAGTTTCAAACGTACATAGTCTGTGAATGTATAAAATGAGTCGTTTCTGAACCATTTAGAAATGTCTGGGTAAGTCCTTTTTCGGATCGAAAACACTCGACTGCAGCGTCGTGTTTTAAAGCCGATACAGCACTACTGTTCGGTTTTTAAATTGTATATAGAGTTGAATTATTAGAACGACGCGTAGAGATGAAAATAAGTCAGTGGTAAAGCTGCTGAAAGTTGTGTGACGAGTATTACTTTATGCGAGATAATAACAACTGCAGCAACGACGATGCCAACAACAATATCATTGATTACCATAATAAGGGCCATTAAAATAATGATAATTATAACAAGTATGCTCGTAATGATAATAATCAATAATAATAATAATAATAATAGTATTAATAATAGTAATAATAATAGTAATAATGGTAAGAATAATAACAGATATATTCTGTTCTTGTTTGAATATCACTTAACCCTTTCAGGTCCATACCCAACTTTGGTATTTTACTCTGGCTAACGCCAGACGATTTTACTCCTCAAGGGGAGACCTGTTGGACAGGAAAGGGTTAACATACAAACTTGCGGGACCATCCCCTGTCAGTTCATCTTTTTAATACCGCAACTGTGATTTTGTGTCAGGATTAGTGTGGGTAAAACATTTTTCACATATAAATTTAGCATAGTAAACTGCCTTAAATGGCAATTCAGAGAATTTCACTGAGTGTTCCATGAAATATTACAGGCTGGCAGTAAATGTGAGGCAATAAACAAGTGAAAAATCTACTTTTGTTATAAATGACCGATCAAATTGACCACATTTGGAGTTAAAACGTTTTACTTGGATCACAAATTGACCAAATGTGTGCTAAAACATCTCGACAGCTCGTCCTCATTTTCTAAGAACCATCGTCAATTCGGGCTTTCTCCAAGAATACCTTGGTGATAGAAAACTTGGGCTCCTAGTCAGATTCTCAAGTGAAGCAATTTTTCCTGGTAGTACTTATGGTAACTGCATTAGTGTGGGTAAAACTTTTTCGCATGTAAATTTAGCATAAAATTGCTGTTGTATATCGCAACTTCTTGAGCTTCATTGGTTATTCTACTAAATATTATCTGGTGATATTAAATATGAGTAATAAACCAGTTGAAATCCTCATATTGTTATAAGCTGACTTATCAAATTGACCTCATCTTAACTAAAAACTTTTTACTGTC
Source organism: Heliopora coerulea (assembly GCA_030142905.1). Classification (NCBI taxonomy): domain Eukaryota; kingdom Metazoa; phylum Cnidaria; class Anthozoa; order Scleralcyonacea; family Helioporidae; genus Heliopora; species Heliopora coerulea. Next base: position 1,130,773 of record JASJOG010000068.1, on the reverse strand, counting down.
ATCACAAAGTGACCATGTTTATGTTTGATATTTCGACTACTCGCCTTCATTATGTATGAGCGATCGACTTTGTCTTTGCCCTCATATAACATCTGGTCATAGAAAACTTGAACTCGTAGTACTATTGTTAAGAAAAATAGCTATCCCGTGAAGCACTTACCACAATTATTTGCGATTTGTATAAAGCCAGTTCTGCAACATTGGTCTTCTTCGTTCTGACCATAAAGCTTTTCACAACACGAAACTTCATCAGCTAATACCAAAAACGGACTCACAATGATTCCGGAAATATTAAGAGGAGACAAGGCTTTAAGGCGTGTTTGTGCGTTTGCTGTTGACATTTTGATATTGAGAGCTTCCCGACAGGCTATTGTATCCGACAATCTCGCCCTGGCAGTCACGTTGTCTCGTGCGGAAATAATAAATGTAACTTCTGCTACCAAAGTTTGTAACCCTCCAAGTGAGCCTGTTTTGTAGATGATGTTCTGGTATATCTCCTTTGTATTATAGCAACCTGGCAATTCATCTATAAATGTGTTTAGGCTTTCCAAGGCTGTTTCATTAGCTATTTCAATTGTTTTGGTACGTATTGTCTCTCGTGGATTATTATCATCGAAGTGAAACCGAATCATCCAAAACTGGCATGTTTCTTTCAATACTGTGCCTAAAATTCAAAGGAACAGCAGTACAAATCAATGGAAAGGTTACATATTGCATTGAGTTGTTATAAAAATCTTTCTTACTTGATTACTTTGATATGAGTTTTAGTTGAGCTGTTCAGCATTTAGTAAAGTCTCCTTGTATATTTAAATGCTGTGGTGCAATTTTATTCTGATCAGGTCCATTTATTGCAGATAAGCTTTTTAATACAATCTTTTTTAGCATTAAATCAAGACTTCATTGATTACTTCAACAGATTATTCCATTTTCACATTGCTAGAGTGAGCTCATCAAAGTCCAATTTTGTTCACACTAAAACATTGCCTTCGTTCCAGTCCTTGAACAAATTAATGATCGACGAGGAAAAAGGGCGAAAATCTGTTTTTACAATTCCCGAAATACATTCTTACATTTGGGGGTTTTGGTTGTTGAAAAGTGAGTGTTTGTTATTGTAAAGTCGGAGAAAGGACAGATAGTTGTTTAGAGAAAATTTTTAAAGAGCGTAAGGCTAGGGATTTTATTAATTGCAGAAATGGCTGCCGTGTTGACGAGGTGTGTTAATATGAATTGCCTGCTCTATATCATGAAATTCAACCGAAAGAAATAACTGGATCTTTTTTCCCAACTGGTACAAACATATTCCGTTAATGTGAAATTGTTTTGTTTACCTGATGATTTTCCCAATTAATTAGTTTTTCAATTTGGAACACTTTCCAAGATCATCCATAACCTTGAAAGATCACTAGAATGCTCTCTGGTGTATTAATTTTTTTTTCACTGTCATGTTTCATTCATAAAGTTTTAGAGGTAGCTATAAAGATCAATACTCCTTGACCTGAAGAGAATTTTTCCACATTGATGAATATTTACGGTGACGTGACGGCTTCGTGTTACGTATGCACCAATATTCATGGGAATGCAGTAAACAATTCTTATTTAGTTGTTACATATCAAGTGTCGAAGTTCATTATTCTTGTTTTCTAAATGGGCAAATGGACCTGCCATGGTGGTTCGGAAATGATGTTTACCGCGTTACCAGTGGCAGCGGGTAACATCACAAAACCTGAAGGTGATTATATTGGGCTACGCTTTCCTGTTTGTCTTTTTCGGTCCTGTCGCTTTCCGTCATTTGGAACTTAGTGTATAAGAAGATCATTATTTAAGGGTACCTCTGAGAAATAGCGTCTATTATGTGGTCCCGGAACCGCCATTGTCGGGCATTTTAGGGGCACAAAATAAACTGTTTTCCTCGATACTAGTAAATAGGAGTATTGAATCTTTATTGACCGCACTTCTGTAGTCTTGTGCTTGTTATAGCAGAGGCCTACCTTCTTGTGCCACAGTGAAAGTCAAACCTGGAAACTCAAGGAACATGAACACAATCCAACTAACCATTCTGTGACTGTAAGAGATAGAAGAAATTGTCAGGTTCTTGAAATACTGCGTGGTGATGTGAAATATTTTAAACAAATGAACGTTAAGGCCGAGTTTTCAACGAGCAGATTGACGATGAGTGGGTTGCCTGAGCTTACTGTTTCTCATAAGAAACCTGAACGAGTTGTCTAACTGTTTTAGTATAAATGTGGAGAATTTCTTACGTTATTAAAGCCTTAGTACTTTCATAAAAGAAAGCTTTATGTTTCAGAGAAAATTAACAAGTCCACTTTTCAAGTCAGGATTGCTGTATGTATACGCTAAAACTTGCTAGTAACTGGTTTGATCTCGTGGGAAGAAACCCATTTGCGGCTATTATTTCTTACGATGATCTGGTTTAAAAGAAATAGCCCAGAGATAGACAAATCTGTCGTTGTCTTCAGTGATTTGGCGTCCTAAGTTTAGAATCCAAAAGTTCAACAATAATTACCCAAATAAACACAATATCGCACTTACGGGTCTTTCCAGATTTTATCTGATTGTGTATTTGATCAATTCAAGGAGCGTCCTGGTAGTAATCTCGCAGTGTTCCTACTAGTAATCCTTGTTCTTGGACGACAAAGAACGTCGTCAAGAATTCGATCAGAACTTGTCTCCCACGTGATAACTCCCACGCTGGTTGGTGAAAGATGTTTTGTAGTGTATTGCTTCCGATATAGATAGACAAAATTCTTGGAAATAGCCAATGACAGAGAATCCGTTGACTAAGCTTTTTGAACTGGGGTTTCAGGTTTGAATAGACAAAGTGGTTTAGCAACCGTAAAACGGAACAGAGAAAGTTCGTTGTTTCGACAGACGAAGCCTGGCCCCTTCCTGTAAGATCACCATTGAGGAGTAAAATCATTTGGCGTTAGACAGGCGTATGGAAAGCGTCAGCTCGAAATATACCTTCGCTTGACTAATGTGGATACTGCGAGAAGTGTTCTTATTCAATGTTCACTATCCGTGCTCTTTAACCTGGATATTGGTCATCGTTAAGTGTGGAAAAATTCTCATATCTTCTGAGAAACGACGGCTGTCCATATAATTCCGTTCTGGCCTCGGAGAAGAGAATTTAGAATAGCAACGCAGGGCTGGAGGTCGATTAAATATTATTAAAATACATTTGAAATTTTAAAAATTAGTACGTCAGAAACTCTCTTATATGAAAGAACCTTCGAAATTATGAAGATCAGCCTTTCTAGCTTACCCTTCCCTTGTATGGTTTCTTGGGATGTAAAGATTTGTTTGATTTGTAAACGACACAACCAAAAAGTCACACTGCATAATGAATTACTAAGAAATTACTCAAATCACTCATGTCATTCAGTAAAATCACTTTGATTTTTTTTTGCATAGCGTCATTGGATTCATTTATTATACTCAAGCATATTTTCAAATGAAGTCTTGAAGGGACCTCACGATCTATGACGTCAACTTGAACGACGCGACTTTCGAAACAAAGAAATTCTTCACGCAAAACAAAGAGAATGAATAAGTTTTGTTCTCCAGAGCATTCTCGTCCTTGTACATAGAACGTCGCTTAGACCGCTTTCACATCTTAACCCTTTCATACATGATTTCTTATACTTTTGTCCTTTATTCTCTTTTGTTTTTAACTTTGTTCCTTCGTTAACTCCATTGTTATAATTTGCTGTTCTACGACAACGGCATGCATGAAAGGGTTGAGGAAGGTGTCAACTCGGGAAGTGAAAAAAGTTGTTACTTTAGATTGAATTCAATACGAGACGGCAGTCGTTTTAGGAGGACTGGAGCGTTTTAGGAGTCATAAAACTAGCCACACGTACCCAGCACGGTGGTCAATTAACCGTGGTTTCTTTAAATGTTGAAATTTTCAAGGACGTGGTCGTTCAAGTTCACGTTGTAGATCTTCAGGTCCCTATTATGAAAGATGACGGGGAAGTTGTATCATTTACGTATTAAACAAATCTTTCCATCTCGCGAATGAAGCTCACTTAATAATAATAACAATAATAATAATAATAATAATAATAATAATAATAATAATAAATTCTTTATTTATACTGTTAAAAAAATCTCATCAGCATAAAATCTGGTATTAACGGGAGGACAGTGCTAATAAAACATAAATTAACTAAATTGAATAAATAACCTAAATTAATCTATTAACTACAAATATGGGAATCTTTGTCACTGTCTAAGAGATACATATAAATAGAACTTTTAAAACTAGTAATAGAAGTCATCTCTCTAAAAGTAGAGGGTAAAGAGTTCCAGTCTTTTGCACCGGAATACTTGAACGTAGATTGACCGATAGCACTTTTAACCTTTGGAAGATCTAGCAACGTTTCATCTCGCAATTCCCTACCATGACTATTTCGTGTAAGTTTGAAAGTATCCCTTAGTTGCTCAAGACTGTTTAAATTATGTAATAATTTAAAAATAGTTACAAATCTTAAAAAACGTCCTCTGCTGTGTAATGACAACAATTTTAACTCGTTTCGCATTTCTTGTGCACATTTTGACCTTCCGTGATGAAGAATGATTCTCATAGCACGATTTTGAAATTTCTTTTACCCGTTTCTTACCCATTTCTTACCCGTTAATGAGATCGCGCGTTGTCTACAAATATACGTGTCAATGCTGTGGAGCATTGTATTCGGGCCGAACAAGGCGCCACTTACACACGCGTATCTCTGAACACATGGGGGTTTCGCCTTTGACGGGTAAGAAACGAACAACCACTTCGTTTCCTACTTCCAGTATCCAGGCTCATACTCGCCAGGCTAATCACGCAATTTCTTCCCAACGATTTTTCCATCATTTCTTCCTGCAGATCTTCCTCTAACTTTGAACTTCTCATTTGTGAGAGTTTACTTATTTCTAAATACAAACCGTCTCTCAACGAAAATATCTCTTCCACACCTCTTTCTCTATTCTAATGCTTTCCTCTTCCGTATGCGTGTCACTTCCCGTCACCTCTCCCAGTTTTCTATTGGTTAGCCGTCCAATTATTCCAATATGTAATTATAGATTCATGTATGTAGTTTTTTCTCATCCGTGTAAACCTACACTCTGAAGATGTTGCACGCCACAACGAAACGTCAGTAAACATGTTTTAAAACTTTTTGACTTGCCAGTCAAATGTTGAAATACCGTGGGTGTAAAAAGTTGAAATAGATCAATTTTATTCACTGTTTCGATTTGTTTTTGAGTGGTATTTATTGAGTCAATGGAATTGTTGAATTATTCATATCACTTTGTACAAAAACTTCGTTGTCGCGTTTCTACGCCAATGCAAATGATTTGCCCACAGACACAGTTTGCACAACTAGTACAAATGCAATGTCTGATTTTTTTACTTTGGTATTATTATAGCAAGAAATCAAATGGTTCTCGTTGCGGTAAAGTCCCGAGATTTGAGCTCACGAACGTTGTAATATTTCCCGAAGACACCTGACTAAATCCTACACACGTCAGGACGATCAGTCGTGTGCGACAACGGTTGCGGAACAAACTTTGTTACTAATGAAAATGTAGCCTTAGATCTTACTCAGGAAAGAAGTGCGTTAAGAAAATTGTCATTGAAAATTAGTGCTCCAAGGCTATACCAAGGACACCCACCCGTAAGAGGATGGACATAGATAAGCATCGTCCGTAACAAAAATTGATATTTTGCATGGATTCATGAGCGTCTTTTCATAGTTTATTGTTTTTTCTTCGAAGACCATTCTTACTAGGGCACTTACAGCCAAAATTCAGGAGTGTAAAAACCCCTCCTACTCCAAGTAGCACCCTCCCTGTTCTTCTTTTGCGCTGTCTCTCCCGTCATCAAGCATGCGTCCGAAGTTAATTCAGTTCAAAAAAATATAACGTCACATTTATTTTCAAAATTTTCACACGTGTATATAATCAAAGTAAGGGTATTAGTGTACTTAAAATAAGTAGAAATGTCACCGAGTAGACGTCCTATATTACTTGGAGTATACTGGGATTAAACGAACAACTTTTAGAATTAGTTAACTTTGAAGCAATGACACCTCTCGAGTGATAAACAAACACCATTTTACTCTTTATTATTGTGACTGTGTGTACAGTTCAAAAAATATTTGTGAATACAAAAAGTGAAGATCGTAGTTAGATACAACAAGTTATAACCCAAGTGTTTCATCAAAAGACAATGCTTTTAGCGATAGAATAATTTAGTGAGTTGCCTTGACTCTAGTAACACTCGTTGCGATCGCTTGTGTTGTAAGCTAACGTAATGCTGAAATGCTGTTTATTTCTCGACGTGAGCGTAAGCTGACGTCGTCCAGACGAACTAGAGAGTTTTTGTGTCCATACGATCAGGCTGGGCTGGTTGTCTTGCAACTTGCTACCGTTTCGGAGTTTGTCCATGTTGTTAAACAACGTTAAAATAAGCGTGATTAGGAATACAAGTCTCGTATTTAATAAATTTATCCAAAACAATTTGGCCAAGACAATATTTATAGAGATTTTTAATGGTTGTATTTTAATAACGTTTTTAGGGGAGGACTTGTATATTTTTTTGAAAAACGAGCAGGAGTGCTTTATCAGGTTTAAAACACGAGGCGACAGCCGAGTGCTTTATATCCGATAGAGGACGTACTGCAAAACTAACCCCTTAACACGTTGACTCGCGTAGAAAGTTTGAAAATCTATGTTTTCTAAGGGGCAAAACATTTGAGGAAAAAAATTAGCGTGTTTTTGCCACATATAGAAATAAAGACATATAAACAAGACGTGTGACCCTTTTTGATTTTGCTTGAATTGTTGACGAGTTTCTTAAACGTTTTTAAAAGATCTCTTGTTTTTGTCTCCGAAACACCAAGAGACTCAATGGTGTAACCGGGATTTCTGACGGAAAGCAATTAAAAGAAAAAAGTGTTTTTCTTCCCTCGATCGCTTTGCTTGCCAACACCCGAGTGAAGTATTATAGTGTCGAAATATTTTACAATTTCAAAAATCTCTTAGATTTTCCTGGAAGAATTCGAAGTTATTTGGGAAATGCATCCCTGAACAGACTACAAACAACCCAAGTACCTCTAAGTAGCATTTGGCCACTTAGTTAAATTACATAGCAAATACTAATTTATTTTACGAATATATTTTTTGGCATAAGACAAAAAGAATTCAAAACTTTATGAATACTTGGAGGACGCTATTCTCAGTGGAAGGTCTCTCTTGCTGTGTCCCGAGTTGTTTACGATGGAAGGTGCAACAGTTTCCTGTTTTTTTTTTAACGCTGTAGCATTGTAGCATTCAACAAACTAATGCATTGTAGCATTCCCTGCTTCGAATCTCCGCGCAACCGATAAGGCGTCATCCAAGGTAGCAGGCGGTTCTTGCAATAATTTACTCTGCGTGGCACGATCTCTTAATCCAAGAATAAACTGGTCAACTAATCTACTGGTATACTCTTCGCCTTGAAAACCACATTTAGCTCCAGCTTCTCTGAGCGAAACAGCATAAGAGTCAACTGACTCACCTGGTTCCTGTCCACGTCGATGAAAATTGTATCTCTTTTCGGTCAAAGTTTGGTTTCCTTCCAACAACGACTTCAGCAGTTTAATCCAGTTATTGTAGGCATTGTCTCCTTCCACAAAGTCGACCGATTCTGCGAGACGAAAAGGGTCCTCATTGAAATTTAATAACAGTGGAAGCCTTTTCTTCTTCTCATCTTTAAGCTCAACCGCTTCAAAATACAATTCGGACTTCTTTACGAACAAATCAAAATCTTCTCCAATCTTGAACTTTTCTGGTCTCCGAAATAATGTATGTGAAAGTCTGTTCAGTTCAGGGTTTAAAGCCTGAGCAACAACTTCCTCTTCTGCCATAGGTATATCTCGATCTACGGTGGGACCTCCAAAAATGTAACGAAGCACTCTCTAATTCTCTTTTTAATTTCAACTCGCTTTATTTCTGAATCCTACAGATCACAACTCACTATCTATGTATATCGCCACACCTCTAGTTCCATGCTTTTCTCATCAATTACGTCATATGTTCACAACAACAGTGTAGTGAACCGGTAAAGATTACATTTGACTTACTACTCATCACGTATTTAATTTACCTTAAGGCTCTTGAAAACGAACTCATCCCAGATGTAGCGACGTTGTCTTTTAACTTAGATATTCCTACCTCGCAGCATTGCACTTTCTGTAAGAAATGGCTCGTAATAATGACAATAATAATCATAATGAATGAGAATCCGACCGAAAACGGGGGTAAGAATAAGAATAAGATTAAAAACAGGAATAGCAATAAGAATAAGAACAAAAACAGTGGTTTGGGTTTTCCAGTATAAATAAAGACACTTTAGTTTACTTTACTTTATATGGGTACTAACGCATCCTTCGTATTTCCCGTGGTTTTAATACTTGACCATTAATATGATGTAGGAGTTGTCTTAGTGCCCCAACACAATTCCAGTATCACATATTCACTCGTTTCACCTTGAAGCAGTTCGGACTCATCAGTAAGGTAACCTTTTGCCTCAGGCATCTTGGCTTCTAAGTGAACGCGTTCAAGCGATATATCTTAAGACCACGAGAAATCTCTGAAGTTAAGTGAACCCCTCACTCTCAAGACATCCCAAGGAGTTGGGACAATTAAGAAATGATTGCGAATGCGTATCTCATTTTAAAGGCAATATTGCAAACAATAAGTTGTTATCATTTGTAATCGAAACAAGTTAGTCCCTATACTCCAATATATTGCTACTTCTTAATGGTATTTCAATGACTTGTGCGTAGGCTGGTGGTGAGACACTCCTGAGAATATTTTATGCGAAAATTCAGACTGGCTAGGAAGTGCGTTGCAAGAAATTTCGATGTCATAGCACTTCCCACATTATACCGCTAGCCAAAAGAATCATGACTTTGTATCTTATGTATATTTACTAGAGCGTTCTAATGAAAACAAAAGGTTAATACAATTGTTGTCCTTAATGATCCTGTGAAAAACAGGATCTGACTTCTTGTTAAAGCCTCTGACTCTATTCTGTTAATCGACTTTTTACTTATACGTTAGGTTTGCACCATAAACACACTTGGACCACTTACATTCCTCATGTTTATTTCACTATGTATAGGCGACCACACACCTCAGCACAACAATATCTACTTTAACTTCTCGACAGAATCTTAATTGCATGACCTCCTGTCTTCATATCTTACTCCTAATCTACTTTATTCACATTCAAAGCGAAGCAGTTGGACAATTTACTATGAAAGAATAAGCCTACATGGCTTTCGTAAAGCCGGAACAGGGCTTTTACAAGGCGAGTATTTTCGCCACTCCAAGTAGCCGTGAGAAATATTGGTCGCGAAGAGCTTCACTGTCGACGATTTATATCAGTGTCGGCATTTTGAATATGCCGCAACTATTTTTATTCTGATTCTGACGAGAAGTTGAGGGGTATGCAGGTGATTTGATCTCCAATCATTTGACTAGGAAGAATTATTGCATTCACTTCTGAAACTTTGCAGTGTTTACTTATGAACGAGGACAGTTCTTATGTACGCAGAAAACGAGAGAAGATGACACTTGTTTGAAATAAAAGTCTCTTGAAGATGTCAGGTTAATTGTTGATTGATAAATCAGCTTAGAAGTTGTCACTGTAACAAAAATAAGGCTGAAGCAGTTGTTCCGAAATGAACTATATTTGTTGGATGATTTGTTTGCCGGGAAGTTTTCTAGGCGTCAGTTTTTTCCAATTGTCATGTGTGTGCGCGGATTTCTTAAGTGAAGAGGAAGGGTTTGTTTAACATATCACGTCCGATTATCTATTTTGGTCGCGAACGCCCAACTTGGGCACGTATCCTTTCGTTAAAACGACAATTTGCTACGTAATGTGGAAATAAACTTCAAGGAGTGATGTCATGAAGATTGCTATTTTGAAGGAAAGATAATAATAGTTGAACAAACTCTGGTTGGTGAGATAAGGGGTAAGGTCGTTGGCTCAGTCAAGACCTTCTACCACCCTCATATGACGGTAACAAAAAGTGCAGGTTTACCTGAGCAATTCCACGGCGATTTGGGCTGTGACATTTGCAGAGTTTTCTTTTTGACATATATCGTCGAAGCGAAGTGTAAGAGAAAACAACGAGCAACGTGGAGAGAACTGCGTGTCAAACACGTGTAAAAAACATGTAAAACGTGAAACTTCAAGGTTGACTGCGTCACTAACCCCTGGTTACACAATACGACGCAAGGCCTTCGTAGATATTACGCTTCTCGTTAACGACGATTATTCTCTCGAAATCTGCGAGTTGAACATTTTGTTCTGTTAGTAACTTGGTTACCTTGTCTCTTGGTGCTTCGTCACTTCTTATTGTCTTCAAATCATTACCTTAAGGATGAATATGAAACCGAATCCAAACCGTACCTTTCCTGGGATTGGCGTGAAGATTGTTGCCAAACTATCTAATGTACTTATACGGATAAATCGGAAAATTTTAATCGGCAATAAGATGACGACGAACGGGAGCATCTTTTTTCCCTTTTTTTCAACGTGTTTATCCGATTAAACAACAAAATGTAGTCATCCCTGAGGTCTGAATGAGCAAATTGTTATGATAAATCAAAAGATCCAGTATTTTTCTTGAAACAATTTCTTGATTGTGGGACTGAATGCTACGCACCACGTAAGCATGTCAAGAGATCTTACGCATTTTTCTTTGGTCAATTGAGTTAAGTTAGTAAGGTATCGAGGATGATTACGTAGGAACGATGACAACCAGGGGTACGGCAAGTGCTCAAAGGATCCGAGCCATTCAAGGGTCCCGCGCCGAACTTGGCTGAGGGCTGGGCCACGCAAAGACCCGTAAATGATGAGCAAAAAGTGGAGGGAAAGGGTACACAACCCCCTTCCTTTTACATATTGTAGCCCTTGGTATTCTTGGGCCGATAGAGGTGAGATTTGGGCGAATGTTAAAAATTTTCCGAAAAGTTCGCTGAAATTAAGATGAATCTAAAAAGCTAAGTGCTTGAAAATGTTGTCGACCTTATTCGGAGATCACATTCCCACCAAGAGGATTTTTTGCACTCACCACACAACAATTTGTTCACTAAATAGTTTGGCAATCTATGAAGGTCGGATTTTTATTTGGCTGTAAAGACCCAGAAAGACATCTAGTATTCGAAGGACATAGACGGGGAATGCAGTGATAAATAGAGCGGAGAAAATAACTACCATCTTGAAGCTCGAACAACGTGACATAAGAGTTAAACGAAAAACTCATATCTGCCTAGATATCTTGGCCATGGACTTACTATTTCTTACACTTAGGAAGTCAGTAACATTGTTCAACCACTCCACAAAGGACGAACAGTCAAAGTTTTCGTTATTGCAATAAACAAACCAACTTTAATCAAATAAACAAAATAATAACCAAACAACGGCCAATTATGATTAAGAGACTGTACTGCAGAACAGAACCAGTATCAACAACTTTCCGGCTTGTATTTCCAGTGTTACCTGTAAGATGTTAGAAAAGACAATGAATGTGCTTTGAGCTGTGGTTGTAAGGTCAATCATTGCATGGTCTCGAAATCTGGCTAACTTCAAAGCGACTTACAAAGAAAGATGATGAAGCTGCGACTTATGTTGTGAGGTCCCTCACCTCTGGAATGTCTATTGTTTTGAATATAATACCTTCTCACTGAGCCCTGAGGTTATTCAAATTATTTCTCAAACTCAATAATTCATAATACAAAAACAAAAGAAATGCATAATTAATCAGTATTTAGAAATCGGAGGAAGATTAATTGAGTCGAGCAGAATTTGAACTCAGTGGACTTCGGCAGTGTAGGTTAATTGTGAAGTTTTTGTTTCATAATACCCTGAGGATGATTCTGAAATAGAATTACAGCTGAATTTTTCCAACTTTCGGCTGGATTTTCGCCTAAAATACTGGTTCGTTTGAGAAGCAATTTCAAACGCTCGTTTAGTGTTCTTCCTCTGATTTATAGATATCTCGAAACTCGTTAAAAAAACTCGGCTTTGCCTCGTTTTTCAACTCGTTTCTCGGTATCTAGAAATTGAAGGAAGAACACAAACTCGTGTTTGAAACATTACGTATTGAGCATTTGAGTTTTGGTTGAGATAGGAATCACCAAGATTTATTCTCTGGTCTGATAGTGTGGTAGTTGAACTTACAATAACCCATGATATACCCCAATCGTTCGAACCATATCTGATATTCAAATGATTATTATGCTTTGTGTGATAACCTTTTGAAACAATGTGATAACCACTTATTACCATAGTCATTGCATACGGCGCGGTCTAGATTTCTCAGCTTTATTATGTTATCTATGGTTGACAAGAGTCTTATGCTTGCTTTTGTTTTATCCATTCTCACTTGACAGGTACAAAATTTCAAACTGAAGGTAAAAATGATACTTTTTTGAAGTTTACTTATTTCTTTGTTTACTGCTTTACTTATTTTAAATATTTATTTAATTATGAATTTATTTACTTCTTTATTTTTCAATTTAATATCTATTTATTTTTTAATTTCTCACTTTATTTATTTATTTATTTATTTATTTACATATTTATTTATATATTATTTATTTTGTTATTCACCCATATATCTTTTTTCTATTATGTCAAAACAGTATTGTAAGTCAGTAGCTTTTCCTAAATTATGTTTTTACCACCGTAGTATTTAAATAAGTTACTTTGCAGCTAGCCTGGGTTTTTTTTCCTGTGAATCTAAGACACTTAAATAATTTACCTCCAGATCTGATGTGCAAGCTCCTCCTATGCAATATTATTAGTAGGCATTAAATTAAACTCACCAGGGATGCAGTCTTCTGTGCTGTTACTTCCTTTAGCAACTGTTATTTTTCCATCTCCACAAGCAATGCATTCTGTTTGACCTTTAAGCTTCTGGTAGGTTTTGATATGGCACTTCTCACACATTTTACTCAAGAAATTGTAAAACTGACCAGGGTCACAAGCTAAAAAAACAATTAACAGACCAGCTATTATATGAAAATGAATCATACTTAACAAAATTTAACCAACTTTGTGCCAAAGTAAAAGGAAGGCTTGGAATCCCTTAATACCCGCAAAAGAATTTTGTTCAGCTGATTTTAACTGATCATGGCTATAGGGAATCTCTAATGGTGTTGTTGAGGTTACTAACTTATTAAGATGAAGAACAAGGTTTCCTATGTGCAACACCTTACATGTGTTGTTAACGTGGAAATGCAGAGTTTCATACCTTATATGGCTTAAACGAACCATGACTAGTTTATGAATATCAGATGTACATAAAACGGATCTCACAACATAGTTATAATAATTTGCCAAATATTTTCTTGGCAGTAAGTGCGCAATGCTTTAGTCAAGCAAAAAGAATTTAAACTTCTTTTCTGTAATTATGTCGCAGAGGTATAGTTAGAGAATCACTTAGGTGTGTTCAATTACTGTATTGGGGTAGGAAATGCAGAAAACTAACGATTTGATCCAGTAAAAGTTATTTAATCGTTGAAGGAAAAAGAAAAGAGTCAAAGACACAAACTGTTGTTCGTTTGACATCATGTAAAAACAAGCATGGTTCTGAACTTGCCTAGAAAACACTCTTCTGAATTTATACTGCCATTGGTTGACGTAGTTTGGCCAACTGGACACGTCATGCATCCTTGCGTTGTAACATTGTAGAAGGAACCTTTTTCACAACCTGGAAACGAAACCATATGTCAGTCAATCTTGATGACAAAAAATTATTCATAAAAACACGTTAGAAACACACAAACTGTTGTTTGTTTGACATCGTGTAAAAACAAACATGAACTTACTGGGAATACAACCGGTTTTAGAGACAGTGCCTGTCGTCAGCGTGGTTTCATTGTACAGACATGACGAACATTTTACTGTTCCTGATGATGGTTGATATTTACCCCGAGGACACTCGACGCAGGCTGCTGAAATTTTATCGTAATAGGAACCTTTCTGGCAATCTAAAGAGTATACAAATTTTCTATGAAGGAACGAATGAATGGAGAAACGAAAGAATGGAATAACTAATAAACGAACGGACAGACGGACGGACGGACGGATGAATGAACTGAAAGGTGGACGGACAGACTGATAGACTGATGAATGAATGGACAGACGGATGGACGGATGGACGGATGGACGGACGGATGGACGGACGGATGGACGGACGGGTGGACAAATAAACTGACAAATGAATAGACAGGCGGACGGACGAAAGAACGGATCGACGCACGAATAAACCGAAAGACAGACGGACGCATTGATAATGAATGAATGAATGAATAATTCAATTAGGTTGCACGTTCGTTCATAGGGGGTGAGTGTGACTTACGAGCTATGTAAACAGACCTATTTATGCAATTTATTAGTATCCTTTACAGAATGGGAATTCACAATTAATCTATAAACATCAGCAAAACCTAAGTATACTTATTACGCCGGCGCGCAAACCAAACAACCAACTGACCGACATGCCGATCAGTCAATCAGTTAACCAATTGATCAATTCATGCATAAATGGGTTTAGTTCTCCGTCTGACATTAAGTCCATTCAACTTTCTATCCATCCTTCATCGTCGTAGGTTGATTTTTGTTTTTCCTAGGAGGACATGGGCTCATCTTACCTAGAATGCAGTCACTCTTCGAAGTGCTCTTTGTCTGCTCAGTTATCGTTCCTTCTGGACACAACAGACAGCTAAACTGTCCCACTGACGGTTGGTAAGTGTTCTTTTCACATTCCTGACATGATTTGGTTGCGTTGTGGTGATACAGCCCAACCTCGCAAACTGAAATGGAGAAAACATTAGCAAAAATAGTAACGGCAAAAGCTAACATGGAAGGTCGAAGTGGTCATTGGAATAGTCATCCACCGCTTAGAAAAGATTAACTTTACCACGTTACAACATCTATTGAATTTTACTTCATCCTTTGATATTAATTCATGAAAGCACAATTGAGTTTGGGTTCTAATCTGTATATTTCTCGATTTTGATACTCGTCATAACCAAAATAGTACAGTTTGCAAAATCACGACCATGAAATCACGCGTCTTCTTATTTCCTCCAAAACTGACCTTCCAAACAGTCTTCCTTCATGGTACTGTTCTCCTTTAGAGTCTTGTGGTTGTACTGACAGTTTTTGCATCTTTCTTGTCCGAACTCATCCTGGTAACTGTCTGTAGTGCACAGAGCACATTGAGAAGTTCTGTTAACATGGTGGGAACCAGGTGGACATGCTAAGATGAAAAAAGGGAAGTCAGATTGTACATAAAATGTACAATAAAACGGACCTCGCAATATAGTTATAATAATTTGCCAAATATTTTCTTGGCAATAAATGCATTGCGCTTTTGTTGAGCAAAACAATTTAAAGCTCTTTACTGTAATTACGTCGCAGAGGTATAGTTAGAGAATCAGTTATGTTTGCTCAATTACTGTATTGGGGTAGGAAAGTGAAGAAACTAGCGTTTTCATCAAGTAAAAGTTTTTTAATTGTTGAGGGAAAAAAGTGTCAAACACAAAGATAAAATTCTAACCAATAAAAAAATTAAACACATTCTATCTCGTGATATAAGTAGCAAATGTCAACTAGCTGAATCAATAAGTAACAGATTTATTACATCTCCCATTTTATGTTACCTTTTACACAAGCATTGACAGTCTTCGCTCCTTTGACAAATGTTATTTCCCTTTCATTTGGGCACTTCAGACATTTGGATGTTCCAAGGTTTGGTTGATAAAAACCTCTTTCGCATGGTTCACATGAAAACTGATTCTTGTCATAATATTCACCTGCAGGGCAATCTGAAGAAAAAAGAGCAACTTTTATGTGGGAATGGTGGTGACTTGATTCTCAACAGTTACTCGGTGGCCGTTCATAACGAAATTCTGCTCTCCCAGGAAATACACACACGTACTACAGGAGACTATCGAATATCGCAACTTCACAACTTTGGAATTCCAATTTGAATTAAAAAATGGAATTGCAGAGCAACCTTTAGAGTGGTATTGAGATAATTGGATTCTTGGCCGATATGAGGTTCCATTTATACCGTAAACATACCCAGGTAAATCAGTAGACATTACGAATATTTCGATACAAATTAGATACGGAATATCAGTTTTAGGTAAAAATGAAATTAAACTATGCCTATGGCCTATCTGTCTGTAAAATACCGCCAGAAAAACTACATGGTTTGCAGAATTGGATGTACTCATTTGGAAGGAAAACAGACGCCTAACCACCTTAGTTATTGATATTTCCCCGCCGATATTGTTAAGCATGACAGCCAAACATGAAAAGGCTGGTTATGTTGCACAAAAACGATGTATACATCGGAAGGGGACCTACAATACGCCTCTTCTACATCTTAGGCAAACGTTTTCTTAAATACATTTTTTCCATCGCTACCCAGGGGCGGATCCAGGATTTTGCGAAAGTGTTTTGCAGGCCAGGTGTGGTTTCAGGTCATTAGAGAGCTTAACCAATAGAGGTTTTTGATTCACGAACGGGTTTTTCTTTCAATAGAATTTTTCACGCTAAACAAAGAAAATGAATAATTTCTCTTCCCAAGGGCGTAGTCAAACTTCTAAAACGCCGTTTTCCTTGTAGGGGCGGTTCACACTCAGATCGATCTAACTTGAATTGATCTGAGACCGATCTGAGATCGATCTCAGTTCGCTTCGTGAAGGCGTTCACACTCGTTTGGATCGATCTCAGCTCGCATTCAAGCGTTCACACTAAGATCGATTTTGACTTAGATCGATCTCAGATCGATCTAACACGCTAGTGTGAACGGCCCCTTAGACAGTGGTCACTAACAGCGTTTCCACGTTCTGAAGACGTTGTCTACTACCAGAATGTCAACATCTTTTAGTTAATGTTGTCGCTTTCTCACTGGTTAGAAATGCTATGATCTCTCCTGGGATTTTTAAGCTATTCCTCATCTTTGTTTGGATGAAAAAATTTGATTGAAAGAATATAGTGCCCAGAATTCAAAAATAATTTGTTTATGAAATGTTCCGGTTACCGTCCGTGACTCAAGAACGTCGGATGTTTCAGATCTCTGTTGAGAAGAAGGGTGGTTGTCCATTGGTACGTTATTCTAGGTTTTAGAGTTGCTGGTTTCTTTATCACTGAAATGGTACACAGTTAAAGAAAAAAGATGCCAGTAATGCTAATTATGTAACATTTTAGAGACTATTGCAAGGAATCCACACATTGTTTAATGGCTCTAGGTGGTTAAACCTCCTTAACCCTCCACTTAGATCAGCCACTGCTACCTATGCACGCAATAGGTGTCGGTAATGTTATTTCAAACGAAGTTGGTGTTGTCTTGATCGTGTAGTTGGCGTATCAGCAACACGATTTACTCGTGCTTGACATTATTCATCCTTGTTTAATCTTTTAAATGACTGTCATTTTCGGTATTGTTAATATTTTTAAGAATTACCTTCAATGCAATCAGTCTCGTGCACGGTTCCTTCTTCTTCTGTGATGTCGTTTCCTGGGCACGGTTTACAGTCTATCTGACCTTTATTGTTTTGCGTGGTGTTGCGTGGACACTTCGTGCAATTCCACGAGACTTTGTCAAAAAACTCGCCTTCCTTACATTCTGTACATAAGTAAACAAACAAACAAAAATAGACCGAAAAATACAGGAGTAAATAAATATAAATAAATCAGTAAATAAATAAATAAATAAATAGATAAATGAACTCTTAAATGTCGTCTATGCGTTATTAAAATAACGAAGTCGATTTTTGAAATATGATATATTCTTTGAAAATCATTTAAAGAACGTGTTAATGAGATTGATCAAATGAAATTGAAGCCGTTATACTAAGCTAACCATGATATTTTCTATATATAAATCAAAATACATCCTTCCTTTCGAACATTACGTTTGTAACGTTGTACATGAAATACTCTCTCAATTCGGACTAGGTGACGGCATTACCATTTCAGGGAAACCCAATACAGAAAGGGGAATTTAGTGCGTAATGCGGTAATTCATTGCAAATTACTTAGTGAACAAAGCATCTCGATTGGCTGAAAAAAGTCCTGAAAGCCACTCAGAGTTAAATAGACACCTCAACAAACGCGACCTGAAAAGTATGGAAAATTTAGAGAAGTTTCCAGAAAAAACAATGCCCGGGGTTTTGAGGTAATTTTCTTGAGAGAAGAAAACGTACTTTGACGTTACTTGCCTACGTTGGAACGGAGAGTTCACCACTGTAGCATTTTAATGACAAATTGAACCCAAAACCATACATGTCATTATTTTTCACTATTTTCTCGTTTTGATCTACTTCAACCTTTCATTAGCTCCTTTCCTTTTAATCTTTCATAATGCCTTCGTACTTACATTGAACGCAATCGTCGCGACTCTGTTTTCCTGTGTCGTTTGTAATTGTGTTGTTTGGACAGGGTATGCAAAACAAAATGTGTTTGACGGTGAACCTCAACTCTTAAAGACCAATTAATTGGACATTCAATAGTTGTTTATATTGGGCTTCCTCACTCTTATGTGAGCGGATTTCTCCAACAGACTAGTCGCCGAACTGCCAGGGGTACTGATCACAGACAATCATGAAACTTGGACACATTTAAGTAACGTTTCAATGATTATCAGGTTTTACCAAGTGAAGAACAAGGAAAATGCAGTAAACAAGAGCTGCACTGTGAATAACAGTCACGTTAACAGGATAAGAAAGATGTTAAAATCAATTGTCTTTTTTGGTAATTTCGTTGAAGTGATATTCTGGTAGTTTTGTCGGCGTTCAATATTGAAGTCGAGTATTCTGCTCAGAAAGTCATTGATCATTTTTGCGTAATAAGAAGAATCCCGTTACCTCTTAGACATCGTGAAACAGTGGTCGATCCAACAGTGTCGTATGTCTTTGTTCCAGGGGGACAAGGTTCACATTTAATGCTCGCGTTCTTTGGTTGGTACGTGTCTCTGGGACACGGTTCACATTTCGTCATATTGGAATCCAGGAATTTTCCAGGAGGACATGCTGATGAGAAAAGTTAAAATATGAAGGTATTTAAAATCCAAGTTTGTAAAATTGTCAATAATGCATAAGGGAAACTGTTTTCGATATACTGTCGTTGGTGTCTGTGACTCACGATTAAGTTTCAAACATACTTAGTTAGTGAATGTATAAAATGGGTCGTTTCTGAAACCATTTAGAAATCTCTCGGTAAGTTCTTTTCAGGATCGAAGACACTTGTCTACCTCGTCGTGTTTTAAAGCCGATACAGCACTACTGCTGGGTTTTTAAATTGTACATAGAGTTGAAACTTAGAACGACGCGTAGAGATGAAAATAAGTCCGTGCTAAAGCTGCTGAAAGTTGTATACCGAGTATTACTTTATACGAGATAATAACAACAAGTGCAGCAACGACGATGCCAACAATAATACCATTGATAAACACAATAAGTGCCATTAAGACGATGATAATTATCATACTAATAATAAAATTTATTCTCATAATGATAATCAATAATAATAATAATAATAGTAATAATGGTAAGAATAATAACAGATATTTTCTGTTCTTGTTTTAATATCACTTAACCCTTTCAGATCGATAACCGACTTTGGTATTTTACTGTATAAATAATAAACTGTTGAAACAATTGAGCAACCTACCAAGCAGCCAATCAATATACCAATCAGTCAACCAACCAATTCACCAAACTGTCAAATCTCCGACCCATGAATGTGCGAATCCACCAACTCTGCCACCAACTGACCATACAACCAACGAACCTATTAACATAATATACCATTCTACCAACCGACCAACCAATATACCGGAATCAACTTTTAACTATTTTTATTGAACGTTATAGGAATTATTCCCTTTTATTTCTTTGTACTTACTTTTAATGCAGTCTTCCTCTCTTGAGCTGGAAACGTTAACAGTTATTTCACCGTTTGGACAACGGATGCAGCTAAGTTTTGCTTTACGGTTTTGGTAGAAATTTTTTGCACATGGTTGGCAATTTGACGTACTAAAGTTGTAAAACGACCCCGGTTCACATTCTGCAAGCAAGAAATGCGTTTTAGTTTTCTAGTTTTGTCTGAAAATTAGTTTCCCACACGAAGAAAGAGAAAGGACGATACAGTAATTGTGTTTCTTCCCATGAACTGTGTTGCACTTCACACTTTGATGAAGTCGGATCTCACATCTGCTATACTTACCGAAAATGCAGTCCCGTATATTGTCGGAGCCATTCTTTAGAGTAATTCTACCTGATTCACATAAGGTACAGTTGAACTGACCGTCCTGTGACTGGTAGGAATTGCGCGGGCAAATTTCACAAGTTCCACTGCCAAAATTGTAAAAACTGCCTGAACTGCAAGCTAAATCAAAAGTGAAAATCGATGGAAGACCATTCAACCAATACACAAATTCCAGCTCATGCATTGTGATTTTTACAAGCCTTTTTAGAGGTGCGTAGAACATGGAACGTATCCCATGTATTCACATTACATTCATTTTTGAATTTTGGTGAAAAAGTCCATAATTTAAAGATAAAATTAGAGATGGTTATTTTTTCAATACGTATATTCTTCTATATTCAGTCAGTTTTTGGAGCTTCTTGAGTGGTACAGGATCCTGTAGAATGTAGGTTATTTTACATTTGTGAGATTTTCTTTGGAATCTCAGGAATCTTACTTAGTTTCGACTCATCCCTATATCCAGTATTTATAAGCTAATCTTGAACTCTTAAATGTCGTCTATGCGTTATTAAAATAACGAAGTTGATTTTGAAGTGGGATATATTCGTTGAAAATCATTTAAAGAACGTGTTAATGAGATCGATCAAATCAAATTGAAGCCGTTATACTAAGCTAACCATGATATTTTCTATATATACATTAAAATACATCCTTCCTTTCGAACATTACGTTTCTAAAGTTGTACATGAAATCATCTATCAATTCTGACTAGGTGACGGCATTACCATTTCAGGGAAACCAAATACAGAAAGGGCAATTTAGTGCGTAATGCGGTAATTCATTGCCAATTACTTAGTGAACAAAGCATCTCGATTGGCTGAAAAAAAGCCTGAAAACCACTCAGAGTTAAACAGACACCTCAACAAACGCGACCTGAAAAGTATGGAAAATTTGGAGAAGTTCCCAGAAAAAACAATGCCCGGGGTTATGAGGTAATTTTCTTGAGTGAAGAAAACGTACTTTGACGTTACTTGCCTACGTTCAACCAGAGAGTTCACCACTGTAGCATTTTAATGGCAAATTGAACCCAAAACCATCCATTTCCTTATTATTTCTCGCTATTTTCTCGTTTTGATCTACTTCAACCTTTCATTAGCTCCTTTCCTTTTAATCTTTCATAATGCCTTCGTACTTACATTGAACGCAATCGTCGCGACTTTGTTTTCCTGTGTCGTTTGTAATTGTGTTGTTTGGACAAGGTTTGCAAAACAGTTGTCCTTCCAATTCTTGGTAAGTGTCCTTAGGACAATGGGTACATCTCCTTAACATGCGGTTAAATCTTTCTCCAGGCGAACAAGCTGGGAATAAAAAGTGTGTTTGACGGTCAAGCTCAATTTATAAAGACCAATTAATTGGACATTCAATAGTTGTTTATATTGGGCTTCCTCACCCTTATGTGAGCGGATTTCCCCAATAGGCTAGTCGCCGAATTGATTGGGGTACTGATCACAGATATGATTAATCTTGGGCACATTTAATTAACGTTTCAATGATTATAAGGTTTTGGCAAACGAAGAACAAGGAAAATGCAGCAAACAAGAGCTACATTGTGAATAAGAGTGACGTTAACAGGATAAGAAAGATGTAAAAATCAATTGTCTTTTTTTGGTAATTTCGTTGTAGTGATATTCTGGTAGTTTTGTCGAAGTCGAGTATTCTGCTCATGCAAAGTCATGGACCATTTTTGCGTACTAAGAACAATCCCGTTACCTCTTAGACATTGTGAAACAGTCGTAGATCCAACAGTGTCGTATGTCTTTGTTCCAAGGGGACAAGGTTCACATTTAATACTCGCGTTCTTTGGTTGGTACGTGTCTCTTGGACACGGTTCACATTTCGTTATATTGGAATCCAGGAATTTACCAGGAGGACACGCTAATGAGAAAGGTTGAAATATGAAGATATGTAAAATCCAAGTTTCTAAAATCGTCAATTCATAAGGGAAACTGTTTTCGATACACTGGTGTCTGTGACTCACAATTGAGTTTCAAACGTACATAGTCAGTGAATGTATAAAATGGGTCGTTTCTGAAACATTTAGAAATGTCTGGGTAAGTCCTTTTTCGGATCGAAAACACTCGGCTGCAGCGTCGTGTTTTAAAGGCGATACAGCACTACTGTTCGGTTTTTAAATTGTATATAGAATTGAATTATTAGAACGACGCGTAGAGATGAAAATAAGTCCGTGCTAAAGCTGCTGAAAGTTGTATGACGAGTATTACTTTATGCGAGATAATAACAACAAGTGCAGCAACGACGATGCCAACAATATCATTGATTACCATAATAAGGGCCATTAAAATAATGATAATTATAATAATAATTATGACAAGTATGCTCGTAATGATAATAATCAATAATAATAATAATAATAATAGTAATAATAATAGTCAGGTAGGCAAGATGTTTCGGCATCCTCAGGGAGTGGCGCCCCTGCCTTGCCAGCTGGGTAAACGGGTGACTGAAAGCCACTGCTTGCCTTAATTGGCCGTCAGTGGTAAGTAACCTCACCTAAGGTGTTGGCAAACCTTCCCTGTTAGCCTAAGGACTAGTAAATCCTTCTGACTGTCCTGATGTCCTTTACCTTAAATGGTTGAGTGAGCCCAGGACACTTACGTGTCCGAAAGGAACTCTCCTAGTCCAAGAACAAAATAGATCACATTATCCAACTTCAGCTATTGGACTGGCGTCTAGCTTGCCTTAATTGGTCGGCTTTGCGGAACAGACCCTTAGAATAGGCTGAGAGGAAGTGTGATGGTTATTGAGGAAGTCTCATGCCCAACCAACGGAATTGTGTATGTGAGACTGTGGTGTAAAATGGCATTAACTACTCACAATGTTTTTCACTTTGTGATTGCCATACCACTATAATTTATGGGACATGTGCCCACTTTGGCATAATATGGCAATTTGGGCTAAACGACCTCATTGGCTCGTATGAGCTGACTTTCCTCAATAATAATAGTAACAATGGTAAGAATAATAACAGATATATTCTTTTCTTGTTTGAATATCACTTAACCCTTTCAGGTCCATACCCAACTTTGGTATTTTACTCTGGCTAACGCCAGACGATTTTACTCCTCAAGGGGAGACCTGTTGGACAGGGAAGGGTTAACATACAAACTTGCGGGACCACCCCCTGTCCATTTGTCATTTAAATACTGTAAGTGTGATTTTGTGTCAGCATTAGTGTGGGTAAAACATATTTCACATATAAATTTAGCATAGTAAACTGTCTTAAATGGCAATTCAGAGAATTTCACTGAGTGTTCCATGAAATATTACTGGCTGGGAGTAAATGTGAGGCCATAAGCAAGTGAAAAATCTACTTTTGTTATAAATGACCGATCAAATTGACCACATTTGGAGTTAAAACGTTTTACTTGGATCACAAATAGACCAAATGTGTGCTAAAACATCTCGACAGCTCGCCCTCATTTTCTAAGAACCATCGTCAATTATTATTATTATTATTAAGATAATATTTTGTCAGGGTGTCAGGCTCACAGAATAGTGATTTTCACCGGGGCCCTGAATTCGGGCTTTCTCCATGAATACCTTGGTGATAGAAAACTTGGGCTCGTGGTCAGATTCTCAAGTGAAGCAATTTTTCCTGGTAGTACTTATGGGAACTGCATTAGTGTGGGTAAAACGTTTTTCGCATGTAAATTTAGCATAAAATTGCTGTTGTATATCGCAACTTCTTGAGCTTCGTTGGTTATTGTACTAAATATTATCTGGTGGTATTAAATGTGAGTAATAAGCCAGTTCAAATCCTCATATTGTTATAAGCTGACCAATCAAATTGACCTCATCTAAACTAAAAACGTTCTACTGTGATCACAAACTGACCATGTTTATGTTTGATATTTCGACTACTCGCCTTCATTTTGTATGAGCGATCGACTTTGTCTTTGGCCTCGTATAACATCTGGTCATAGAAAACTTGAACTCGTAGTACTATTGTTAAGAAAAATAGTTATCCCGTGAAGCACTTACCACAATTATTTGCGATCTGTTTAAAGCCAGTTCTACAACATTCTTGTTCGTTCTGACCATAAAGCTTTTGACAACACGAAACTTCATCAGCTAATACTAAAAACGGGTTCACAATGCTTCCAGAAATATTAAGAGGAAACAAGGCTTGAAGGCATATTTCTGCGTTTGATGTTGATATTTTGAAATTGAGAGCTTCCCGACAGGCTATAGTATGCGACAATCTCGACCTGGCTGTCACGTTGTCTCGTGCGGAAAAAATATATGTAACCTCTGCTATCAATTTTTCTGACCCTCCAAGTAAGCCTGTTTTGTAGATGATGTTCTGGTATGTCTCCTTTGTATTATAGCATTCTACTGATTCATCTATAAATGTCTTTAGGCCTTCCAAGGCTGCTTCATTAGCTCTTTGAATAGTTTTGGTACGTAATGTCTCTTGTGGATTATCATCTTGGAAGTAAAACTGAATCATCCAAAACTGGCATGTTTCTTTCAATACTGTGCCTAAAAATCAAAGGAACAGCAGTACAAATCAATGGAACGGTTACATATTGCATTGAGTTGTTATAAAAATCTTTCTTACTTGATTACTTTAATGTGAATTTTAGTTGAGCTGTTCAGCATTTAGTAAAGTCGCCTCGTATTTTTAAATGCTGTTTTGCAATTTTATCCTGTTCAGGTCCATTTATTGCAGATAAGCTTTATAATACAAGCTTTTTTGCATGGAATCAAGGCCTTATTGATTACTTCAACAGATTATTCCATTTCCACATTGCTAGAGTGAGCTCATCAGAGGCCAATTTCGTTCACAATAAAACATTACCTTCGTTCCAGTTCTTGCACAACTTAATGATCAACGAGGAAAAAGGGCGAAAATCTGTTTTTGCAATTCCCGAAATACATTCTTACATTCGGATGTTTTGGTTGTTGAAAAGTGAGTGTTCGTTGTTGTAAAATCGGAGAAAGGACAGATAGTTGTTTAGAGAAAATTTTTAAAGAGTGTAAGGTTAGGGATTTTATTAATTGCAGAAATGGCTGCCGTGTTGACGAGGTGTGTTAATATGAATTGCCTGCTCTATATCATGAAATTCAACCGAAAGAAATAACTGGATCTTTTTTCCCAACTGGTACACACATATCCCGTTGATGTAAAATTGTGTTCTTTACCTGATGATTTTCCCAATTAATTAGTTTTTCAATTTGGAACACTTTCCAAGATCATCCATAACCTTGAAAGATCACTAGAATGCTCTCTGGTGTATTTTTTTTTTTTTTTTCACTTTCATATTTCATTCATAAAGTTTTAGCGGTACATGTAGCTATAAAGATCAATACTCCTTGACCTGAAGAGAATTTTTCCACGTTGATGAATATTTAAGGTGACGTGACGGCGTCGTGTTACATATGAACCAATATTCATGGGAATGCAGTAAACAATTTTTATATAGTTGTTACATATCAAGTGTCAAAGTTCATTTTTGTTGTTTTCTAAATGGACAAATGGGCAAATGGACTGATAACATCACAAAACCTGAAGGTGATTATATTGGGCTACGCTTTCCTGTCTGTCTTTTTCGGTCCTGACGCTTTCCGTCATTTGAAACTTAGTGTACAAGAAAACACTTATTTAAGGATATCTCTGAGAAACAGCGTCTGTTATGTGGTCCCGGAACCGCCACTGTCGGGCATTTTAGGGGCACAAAATAAACTGTTTACCTCAATACTAGTAAATAAGAGTATTTAATCTTAATTGACCGTACTTCTGTTGTCTTGTGCTTGTTATAGCAGAGGCCTACCTTCTTGTGCCACAGTGAAAGTCAAACCTGGAAACCCAAGGAACATGAACACAATCCGACTAACCATTCTGTGACTGTAAGAGATAAAAGAAATTGTCAGGTTCTTGAAATACTGCGTGGTGATGTGAAATATTTTAAACAAATGAACGTTAAGGCCGAGTTTTCAACGAGCAGATTGACGATGAGTGGGTTGCCTGAGTTTACTGTCGCTCATAAGGAACCAGAACGAGTTGTCTAACTGTTTTAGTATAAATGTGGAGAATTTCTTGCGTTATTTAAGCCTTAGTACTTTCATAAAAGAAAGATTTATGTTTCAAAGAAAACTAACAAATTCACTTTTCAAGTCATGATTGCTGTACATATACGCTAAAACTTACTAGTAATCGGTTTCATCTCGTGGGAAGAAACCCATTTGCGGCTATTATTTCTTAAAGTGATCTGGTTTAAAATTTGGCGTCCTAAGTTTAGAATCCAAAAGTTCAACAATAATTACCCAAATAAACACAATATCGCACTTACGCGTCTTTCTAGATTTTATCTGACTCTGTATTTGATCAATTCAAGGAGCGTCGTGGTAGTAATCTCGCAGTATTCCTGCTAGTAATCCTTGTTATTCTACGGCAAAGAACGTCGTCAAGAATCCGGTCAAAACTTGTCTCCCACGTGATAACTCTCACGCTGGTTGGTGTTACCCAATAATTATTGCTTGGAGTGAAAGATGTTTTGTAGTGTATTGCTCCCGATATAGATAGACAATACTCTTGGAAATAGCCAATGACAGAGAATCCGTTGACTAAGCTTTTTGAACTGGGGTTTCAGGTTTGAATAGACAAAGCGGTTTAGCAACCGTAAAACGGAACAGAGAAAGTTCGTTGTTTCGACAGACGAAGCCTAGCCCCTTCCTGTAAGATCACCATTGAGGAGTAAAATCATTTGGCGTTAGACAGGCGTATGGAAAGCGTCAGTTCGAAATATACCTTCGCTTGACTAATGTGGTTACTGCGAGAAGTGTTCTTATTCAATGTTCACTATCCGTGCTCTTTAACCTCAATATTGGTCATCGTTAAGTGTGGAAAAATTCTCATATCTTCTGAGAAACGACGGCTGTCCATATAATTCCGTTCTGGCCTCGGAGAAGAGAATTTAGAATAGCAACGCAGGGCTGGAGGTCGATTAAATATTATTAAAATACATTTGAAATTTTAAAAATTAGTACGTCAGAAACTCTCTTATATGAAAGAACCTTCGAAATTATGAAGATCAGCCTTTCTAGCTTACCCTTCCCTTGTATGGTTTCTTGGGATGTAAAGATTTGTTTGATTTGTAAACGACACAACCAAAAAGTCACACTGCATAATGAATTACTAAGAAATTACTCAAATCACTCATGTCATTCAGTAAAATCACTTTGATTTTTTTTTGCGTAGCGTCATTGGATTCATTTATTATACGCAAGCATATTTTCAAATGAAGTCTTGAAGGGACCTCACGATCTATGACGTCAACTTGAACGACGCGACTTTCGAAACAAAGAAATTCTTCACGCAAAACAAAGAGAATGAATAAGTTTTGTTCTCCAGAGCATTCTCGTCCTTGTACATAGAACGTCGCTTAGACCGCTTTCACATCTTAACCCTTTCATACATGATTTCTTATACTTTTGTCCTTTATTCTCTTTTGTTTTTAACTTTGTTCCTTCGTTAACTCCATTGTTATAATTTGTTGTTCTACGACAACGGCATGCATGAAAGGGTTGAGGAAGATGTCAACTCGGGAAGTGAAAAAAGTTGTTACTTTAGATTGAATTCAACACGAGACGGCAGTCGTTTTAGGAGGACTGGAGCGTTTTAGGAGTCATAAAACTAGCCACACGTACCCAGCACGGTGGTCAATTAACCGTGGTTTCTTTAAATGTTGAAATTTTCAAGGACGTGGTCGTTCAAGTTCACGTTGTAGATCTTCAGGTCCCTATTATGAAAGATGACGGGGAAGTTGTATCATTTACGTATTAAACAAATCTTTCCATCTCGCGAATGAAGCTCACTTAATAATAATAATAATAATAATAATAATAAATTCTTTATTTATACTGTTAAAAAAATCCCATCAGCATAAAATCTGGTATTAACGGGAGGACAGTGCTAATAAAACATAAATTAACTAAATTGAATAAATAACCTAAATTAATCTATTAACTACAAATATGGGAATCTTTGTCACTGTCTAAGAGATACATATAAATAGAACTTTTAAAACTAGTAATAGAAGTCATCTCTCTAAAAATAGAGGGTAAAGAGTTCCAGTCTTTTGCACCGGAATACTTGAACGTAGATTGACCGATAGCACTTTTAACCTTTGGAAGATCTAGCAACGTTTCATCTCGCAATTCCCTACCATGACTATTTCGTGTAAGTTTGAAAGTATCCCTTAGTTGCTCAAGACTGTTTAAATTATGTAATAATTTAAAAATAGTTACAAATCTTAAAAAACGTCGTCTGCTGTGTAATGACAACAATTTTAACTCGTTTCGCATTTCTTGTGCACATTTTGACCTTCCGTGATGAAGAATGATTCTCATAGCACGATTTTGAAATTTCTTTTACCCGTTTCTTACCCATTTCTTACCCGTTAATGAGATCGCGCGTTGTCTACAAATATACGTGTCAATGCTGTGGAGCATTGTATTTGGGCCGAACAAGGCGCCACTTACACACGCGTATCTCTGAACACATGGGGGTTTCGCCTTTGACGGGTAAGAAACGAGCAACCACTTCGTTTCCTACTTCCAGTATCCAGGCTCATACTCGCCAGGCTAATCACGCAATTTCTTCCCAACGATTTTTCCATCATTTCTTCCTGCAGATCTTCCTCTAACTTTGAACTTCTCATTTGTGAGAGTTTACTTATTTCTAAATACAAACCGTCTCTCAACGAAAATATCTCTTCCACACCTCTTTCTCTATTCTAATGCTTTCCTCTTCCGTATGCGTGTCACTTCCCGTCACCTCTCCCAGTTTTCTATTGGTTAGCCGTCCAATTATTCCAATATGTAATTATAGATTCATGTATGTAGTTTTTTCTCATCCGTGTAAACCTACACTCTGAAGATGTTGCACGCCACAACGAAACGTCAGTAAACATGTTTTAAAACTTTTTGACTTGCCAGTCAAATGTTGAAATACCGTGGGTGTAAAAAGTTGAAATAGATCAATTTTATTCACTGTTTCGATTTGTTTTTGAGTGGTATTTATTGAGTCAATGGAATTGTTGAATTATTCATATCACTTTGTACAAAAACTTCGTTGTCGCGTTTCTACGCCAATGCAAATGATTTGCCCACAGACACAGTTTGCACAACTAGTACAAATGCAATGTCTGATTTTTTTACTTTGGTATTATTATAGCAAGAAATCAAATGGTTCTCGTTGCGGTAAAGTCCCGAGATTTGAGCTCACGAACGTTGTAATATTTCCCGAAGACACCTGACTAAATCCTACACACGTCAGGACGATCAGTCGTGTGCGACAACGGTTGCGGAACAAACTTTGTTACTAATGAAAATGTAGCCTTAGATCTTACTCAGGAAAGAAGTGCGTTAAGAAAATTGTCATTGAAAATTAGTGCTCCAAGGCTATACCAAGGACACCCACCCGTAAGAGGATGGACATAGATAAGCATCGTCCGTAACAAAAATTGATATTTTGCATGGATTCATGAGAGTCTTTTCATAGTTTATTGTTTTTTCTTCGAAGACCATTCTTACTACGGCACTTACAGCCAAAATTCAGGAGTGTAAAAACCCCTCCTACTCCAAGTAGCACCCTCCCTGTTCTTCTTTTGCGCTGTCTCTCCCGTCATCAAGCATGCGTCCGAAGTTAATTCAGTTCAAAAAAATATAACGTCACATTTATTTTCAAAATTTTCACACGTCTATATAATTAAAGTAAGGGTATTAGTGTACTTAAAATAAGTAGAAATGTCACCGAGTAGACGTCCTATATTACTTGGAGTATACTGGGATTAAACGAACAACTTTTAGAATTAGTTAACTTTGAAGCAATGACACCTCTCGAGTGATAAACAAACACCATTTTACTCTTTATTATTGTGACTGTGTGTACAGTTCAAAAAATATTTGTGAATACAAAAAGTGAAGATCGTAGTTAGATACAACAAGTTATAACCCAGGTGTTTCATCAAAAGACAATGCTTTTAGCGATAGAATAATTTAGTGAGTTGCCTTGACTCTAGTAACACTCGTTGCGATCGCTTGTGTTGTAAGCTAACGTAATGCTGAAATGCTGTTTATTTCTCGACGTGAGCGTAAGCTGACGTCGTCCAGACGAACTAGAGAGTTTTTGTGTCCATAGGATCAGGCTGGGCTGGTTGTCTTGCAACTTGCTACCGTTTCGGAGTTTGTCCATGTTGTTAAACAACGTTAAAATAAGCGTGATTAGGAATACAACTCTCGTATTTAATAAGTTTATCCAAAACAATTTGGCCAAGACAATATTTATAGAGATTTTTAATGGTTGTATTTTGAAACGTTTTTAGGGGAGGACTTGTATATTTTTTTGAAAAACGAGCAGGAGTGCTTTATCAGGTTTAAAACACGAGGCGATAGCCGAGTGCTTTATATCCGATAGAGGACGTACTGCAAAACTAACCCCTTAACACGTTGACTCGCGTAGAAAGTTTGAAAATCTATGTTTTCAAAGGCGCAAAACATTTGAGGAAAAAAATTAGCGTGTTTTTGCCACATATAGAAATAAAGACATAAACAAGACGTGTGACCCTTTTTGATTTTGCTTGAATTGTTGACGAGTTTCTTAAACGTTTTTAAAAGATCTCTTGTTTTTGTCTCCGAAACACCAAGAGACTCAATGGTGTAACCGGGATTTCTGACGGAAAGCAATTAAAAGAAAAAAGTGTTTTTCTTCCCTCGATCGCTTTGCTTGCCAACACCCGAGTGAAGTATTATAGTGTCGAAATATTTTACAATTTCAAAAATCTCTTAGATTTTCCTGGAA
The DNA here is from genome assembly GCA_030142905.1 of Heliopora coerulea. Taxonomy (NCBI): domain Eukaryota; kingdom Metazoa; phylum Cnidaria; class Anthozoa; order Scleralcyonacea; family Helioporidae; genus Heliopora; species Heliopora coerulea. Next base: position 1,099,598 of record JASJOG010000068.1, on the reverse strand, counting down.
GAATTCGAAGTTATTTGGGAAATGCATCCCTGAACAGACTACAAACAACCCAAGTACCTCTAAGTAGCATTTGGCCACTTAGTTAAATTACATAGCAAATACTAATTTATTTTACGAATATATTTTTTGGCATAAGACAAAAAGAATTCAAAACTTTATGAATACTTGGAGGACGCTATTCTCAGTGGAAGGTCTCTCTTGCTGTGTCCCGAGTTGTTTACGATGGAAAGTGCAACAGTTTCCTGTTTTTTTTTTAACGCTGTAGCATTGTAGCATTCAACAAACTAATGCATTGTAGCATTCCCTGCTTCGAATCTCCGCGCAACCGATAAGGCGTCATCCAAGGTAGCAGGCGGTTCTTGCAATAATTTACTCTGCGTGGCACGATCTCTTAATCCAAGAATAAACTGGTCAACTAATCTACTGGTATACTCTTCGCCTTGAAAACCACATTTAGCTCCAGCTTCTCTGAGCGAAACAGCATAAGAATCAACTGACTCACCTGGTTCCTGTCCACGTCGATGAAAATTGTATCTCTTTTCGGTCAAAGTTTGGTTTCCTTCCAACAACGACTTCAGCAGTTTAATCCAGTTATTGTAGGCATTGTCTCCTTCCACAAAGTCGACCGATTCTGCGAGACGAAAAGGGTCCTCATTGAAATTTAATAACAGTGGAAGCCTTTTCTTCTTCTCATCTTTAAGCTCAACCGCTTCAAAATACAATTCGGACTTCTTTACGAACAAATCAAAATCTTCTCCAATCTTGAACTTTTCTGGTCTCCGAAATAATATATGTGAAAGTCTGTTCAGTTCAGGGTTTAAAGCCTGAGCAACAACTTCCTCTTCTGCCATAGGTATATCTCGATCTACGGTGGGACCTCCAAAAATGTAACGAAGCACTCTCTAATTCTCTTTTTAATTTCAACTCGCTTTATTTCTGAATTCTACAGATCACAACTCACTATCTATGTATATCGCCACACCTCTAGTTCCATGCTTTTCTCATCTATTACGTCATATGTTCACAACAACAGTGTAGTGAACCGGTAAAGATTACATTTGACTTACTACTCATCATGTATTTAATTTACCTTAAGGCTCTTGAAAACGAACTCATCCCAGATGTAGCGACGTTGTCTTTTAACTTAGATATTCCTACCTCGCAGCATTGCACTTTCTGTAAGAAATAGCTCGTAATAATGACAATAATAATCATAATGAATGAGAATCCGACCGAAAACGGGGGTAAGAATAAGAATAAGATTAAAAACAGGAATAGCAATAAAAATAAGAACAAAAACAGTGGTTTGGGTTTTCCAGTATAAATAAATACACTTTACTTTAGTTTACTTTACTTTATATGGGTACTAACGAATCCTTCGTATTTCCCGTGGTTTTAATACTTGACCATTAATATGATGTAGGAGCTGTCTTAGTGCCCCAACACAATTCTAGTATCACATATTCACTCGTTTCACCTTGAAGCTGTTCGTACTCATCAGTAAGGTAACGTTTTGCTTCAGGCATCTTGGCTTCTAAGTGAACGCGTTCATGCGATATATCTTAGGACTACGAGAAATCTCTGAAGTTAAGTGAACCCCTCACTCTCAAGACATCCCAAGGAGTTGGGACAATTAAGAAATGATTGCGAATGCGTATCTCATTTTAAAGGCAATATTGCAAACAATAAGTTGTTATCATTTGTAATCGAAACAAGTTAGTCCCTATACTCCAATATATTGCTACTTCTTAATGGTATTTCAATGACTTGTGCGTAGGCTGGTGGTGAGACACTCCTGAGAATATTTTATGCGAAAATTCAGACTGGCTAGGAAGTGCGTTGCAAGAACTTTCGACGTCATAGCACTCCCCACATTATACCGCTAGCCAAAAGAATCATGACTTTGTATCTTATGTATATTTACTAGAGCGTTCTAATGAAAACAAAAGGTTAATACAATTGTTGTCCTTAATGATCCTGTGAAAAACAGGATCTGACTTCTTGTTAAAGACTCTGACTCTATTCTGTTAATCGACTTTTTACTTATACGTTAGGTTTGCACCATAAACACACTTGGACCACTTACATTCCTGATGTTTATTTCACTATGTATAGGCGACCACACACCTCAGCACAACAATATCTACTTTAACTTCTCGACAGAATCTTAACTGCATGACCTCCTGTCTTCATATCTTACTCCTAATCTACTTTATTCACATTCAAAGCGAAGCAGTTGGACAATTTACTATGAAAGAATAAGCCTACATGGCTTTCGTAAAGCCGGAACAGGGCTTTTACAAGGCGAGTATTTTCGCCACTTCTACTAGCTGTGACAAATATTGGTCGCGAAGAGCTTCACTGTCGACCATTTATATGAGTATCCGAAGTTTGTATATGCCGCAACTTTTTTTTTCTGGTAAAAATGATTCTGACGAGAAGTTGAGGGGTATGCAGGTGATTTGAACTCCAATCATTTGACGAGGAAGAAACATTGCATTCACTTCTGAAACTTTTCAGTGTTTACTTATGAACAAGGACTGTTCTTATGTACCCAGAAAACGAGAGAAGATGACACTTGTTTGAAATAAAAGTCTCTCGAAGATGTCAGATTAATTGTTGATTGATAAATCAGCTTAGAAGTTGTCACTCTAACAAAAATAGGGCTGAAGCAATTGTTCCGAAATGATCTTTATTTGTTGGATGATTTGTTTGCCGGGAAGTTTCCGAGGCGCCAGTTTTTTCCAATTGTCATGTGTGTGTGCGGATTTCTTAAGTGAAGAGGAAGGGTTTGTTTAACCTATCACGTCCGATTATCTATTTTGGTCGGAAAAGCCCAACTTGGGCACGTATCGTTTCGTTAAAACGACAATTTGCGACATAATGTTTGAAGTAAACTTCAAGGAGTGATGTCATGAAGATCCCCATTTTGAAGGAACGATAATAATAGTTGAACAAACTCTGGTTGGTGAGATAAGGGGTAAGGTCGTTGGCTCAGTCAAGACCACCTACCACCCTCATATGACGGTAACAAAAAGGCAGGTTTACTTGAGCAATTCCACGGCGATTTGGGCTGTGACATTTGCAGAGTTTTCTTTTTAGCATATATCGTCGAAGCGAAGTGTAAGGGAGAACAACGAGCAACGTGGAGAGAAATGAGTGTCAAACACGTGTAAAAAACATGTAAAACGTGAAACTTCAAGGTTGACTGCGTCATTAACCCCTTGTTACACAATAGGGCTCGAGGCCTTCGTAGAAATTACGCTTCTTGTTAACGACGATTATTTTCTCGAAATCTGCGAGTTGAACATTTTGTTCTGTTAGTAACTTGGTTACCCTGTCTCTTGGTGCTTCGTAACTTCTTTTTGTCTTCAAATCATTACTTTAAGGATGAATATGAAATCGAATCCAGATCATACCTTTCCTGGGATTAGCATGAAGATTGTTGCCAAACTATCCAATGTACTTATATGGATAAATCGGAAAATTTTAATTCCCGATGAGATGACGACGAACGGGAGTATCTTTTTTTCTTTTTTTCCCTGTGTTTATCCGATTAAACAACAAAATGTAGTCATCCCCGAGGTCTGAATGAGCAGATTGTTATGATAAATCAAAAGACTCGGTATTTTTTTTTTAAACAATTTCTTGGTTGCGGGACTGAATGCTACCCACTACGCCAGCATGTGAAGAGATCTTACGCATTTTTCTTTGGTCAATTAAATTAAGTTAGTAAGGTATAAGGGATGATTACGTAGGAACGATGACAACCAAGGGTGCGGCAAGTGCTTAAAGGATCCGAGCCATTCAAGGGTCCCGGGCCGAACTTGGCAGGGGGTGTGGCCACGCAAAAACTCATACATAATTAGCAAAAAGCGAAGGGCAAGGGTACACAATCCCCTGCTCTTGAACATTGTAGCCCTCGGTATTCTTGGGCCGTTACAGGTGAGAGTTGGGGAGAAAGTTAAAAATTTTCCGAAAAGTTTGCTGAAACTGAGATGAATCTAAAAAGCTAAGTGCTTGAAAATCTTGTCGACCTTATTCCGAGCTCACATTCCCACCAAGAGGATTTTTTGTACTCATCACACAACAATTTGTTTACTATATAGTTTGGCAATCTATGAAGGTCGGATTTTTATTTGGCTGTAAAGACCTAGAGTGACATCTAGTATTCGAAGGACATACATGGGGAATGCAGTGATAAATACATCGCAGAAACCAAATACCATCTTGAAGCTCGGACAACGTGACAATGAAACAGAAGGCTCAGATCTGCTTAGATATCTTGGCCGTGACTCAGGAAACATTAGTAAAAATGTATAACACTTTAGTTTTACCACACTTCATTTATTGCTCCAATATATGGCATGATGGCACCACAACAAACATAACAAACTTTAAAAACTTCAAAAGAGGGCTGCACGTGTAATAACGGGAACAAGATATGAAATCCGATCATCGGAAATTTTCGAAAATCTTGACTGGAAACCAGTTGAAATAAATTTAAAAAAGCGAGAACTACTTTCAACATTTAAAGCTTTACGAGGATGGGCACCAAAATATCTAAAAGACCACTTTAAAATTCTCCATAACAACGTCTACAGACTGAGAAGTAACGATAAAAATCTTTATTTACCAAAGCCTAACACTAATTTCTTAAAATATACATTTATATACCGTGCATCAAAGTTCTGGAATAGTCTACCTCATAATATAATCAATAATATCCATACAATTTGCTTAAACAGCTTCATAGATTTAATAGATGAATATATATATAATACATCCTAGAAAACAGTCTTCACATACCATTAATAATTTCTGCTTTGTGTATATAGTAATATATTTAGTATTAATATTTTAGATGTAAGTATAGTTATTAGTTAAGAATGTATTTTTGTACTAAATTAATGCACGGCCCTTTGAAAAACAGGAGACTGAATAGGCCACCGTGCTAAAATAATTTAAGTAAAGTAAAGTAAAGTAAAGACTTACTATTTCCTACACTTAGAAAGTCAATAACACTGTTCAACCACTCCACAAAGGACGAACAGTCAAAGTTTTCGTTATTGCAATAAACAAGCCAACTTTAATCAAATAAACAAAATAACCAAACAACAGCCAATTGTCATTCAATATTCACCTCGGGAACAACGAAAGTCTAGTAGACTTTCTTTTATCCCTCATGATGACTTCTAGTTTAAAACATTTAGATCTGTAGATATTTTTTAATCTATCAGCTTTTTGTGTACAACTATCCTATCTTTGGTAAAGTTATGTCAATATTTAAGTTACGGTGATTCCCGAAGCTAATTTTTAAGTACGATAAGTTACTAATGGGAGTGGTTAAACATTAAGTGGTGATAATGATCTTTGAGGTAGATGATAAATAATCATAGTGATAGATGATCGATAGATAGTGGTAGATAGTTATCTTATCGATAGAGAATAGATAATGATAGTAATAGATGATAAATATATAGTATTAGATAGTGACCTTGTCGACTTGTCAATCTATCCTGACGAAGTTGTTCCACAGTTAAATAAACTTCATAATAAACTTTCAATTATTTTTAATGTAGAAAGTCCCATAATGAAGATCGTACTGCATGCTTGTGGCGTGTAAATATACAAACTGTTTAGCGCTATCTTAATTATCACAACCATCCAACGTCCTGTACAAATCTCTATGGAAGTACTTCCAAGTAAAAAATATCTGGATTTTTGAAGTTATCAACGTTTCCCTCCTGATCAAAGTTCTCATAATTGTGGATGGAATTAGAATTATTGGACTCAGAAGAATGGTCTATTAGCGTTTCTTTTAATGTTTCATCTTTGGATTTCTGTAAGGTCCCATCACCTTTCGTAATTTTGGTTTCCTGCAGTCCTAGATCCGACAATGGTCTTTCTGGGACATTTCGAGTATTGGATTCAAGAGAGTGAGCTATGAAATTAGTTTCTTTCGTTTTCAATTCATTTGTCCTCCGTTGTAACGTTTCGTCTGGTAAGCCATCAATTGCTATTTCGTAAATTCCATTTTGCATGTGGCATTCTGTTTGCTGAACGCTGTCAGCTATCTTGTTCTTTATTCCGTTCTCTAAGAAGGGCATGGCCTCGGCGACGTCTGCGTCTTCGTCGTGTTGAAAGTGACTAGGCTGGTAATACTCGGAAAGCCTATCATTTTTAGCAACTTCTCTTTCTTCTAGTTTTCTATCGGATACGTTTCTTGAGCATCCTTTCCCTTGAAAGGTTGTAGTTATAATATTACTGTGTTGATCTTCGCACATTTTAACTATCTCCCCATCAGCTGTCTCGTACATTTCTTCGTCTTGATCATGACCAAGTCTGCCTTCTGCTTCTCGATTCCTGTCATCTAACTGTACAGTTTGCTCGTTCAGTTCATTTTCGGGTTTGTCATGTGCGGCTTCAACACCAGGAACGGCACAGCTTCTGCAAACCTCTCCCATTTCATGTTGTAGCTCTAGCCAGGCGACTGGATTGTTTATGCGACCAGGACGGTTTCGAACTGGCAAAGGGGGAGCCAGATCTATATCAGCGTATATATGGTAGGGGTCATCATCTTTACTCATGAAGGTCTCTCCGTCATCTAAATCAAACGGTATGTTGTTTTTAACTCTTTAGAGGTGGTTGGGACTCGTTAATATATTACTCTGGCTACTGCTGGACGATTTTGCTTGTCAACGGGAGACCTGCCGTCAGGTAGGAGTTAAATAAACTTTCTAGAAATCTATGTTTAAAGTTTCTGCTGTATATTTCCTGATTTCGTATAATCTCTCACTGTGTATGTTAACTGATTTCACCATTTGCTCATATCACCAGAGTAAACTTACTCCCGTGTTTTTAATCATTTCACAGTTTTTCAAATAAATTAGGCAATCCCTTTAACTGTAATCACTGTGTAGAACTTCGAGTTCTTACGTCTCCATGCATTTTTTGCTTCAAACGTGCCGTACCATACACGTACATTTATCGCAATTGACGGTTACTCGCCCAAGTGGAGCTGGATACTAGTGGATATTTACTAGTGTTCCCCGAAGCACTGACACTGAAGCGAGTAATTGTATTATTATGAACCATAAAAGTGAAGCAAATTTATTTTTTTATCTTTTGACAAAAATGGACGAAAAGTCAAAGAGATCTATACGTAACTGATCGATATTTGTAAACAGAACAGCTTCTATAATGAAATAAAAATAAAAATAGAGTGCTGCGTAGGCACTGGGGAAATCGAAGTGAAATAATCGGAAAGGTTTGAGTACTGCGGAAATGTCAAGAGTAGTTTTCTAACGTTTTGAGCAAAGACCCTTCGTCAGAGAGAAAACATGTTGAACCGAAAAACACGGAATATATACAAATGAAAATGGTCATGTGACAACAAATGGCCAATGAGATAGAAAAATGAAAACAAACGTAAATGAGATAGTGGCTCGTCACTCGCCTAAAATATCACCGATCAGCAAACTGGGTGGCTTGATGCATTTCGTACTAATATGTGAACACACTGAAACAACAAACCTTGTTGCAATTTTTTGTTCTTTTTTTTGTAACATAAAAATTTCTGTTTCGCTTTCTGAAGCAACACGAGAACCTGTTTTGTTTTGCCGAAGGTGATTATTCTTACATGTTCCGAGTTCACAGTTCAAGAAAAGTAATATTAATCGAATAGTTTGTACTAATTTGGAATGGATGGATTAAGTAGACTAGCCAATATAACCACTGCTATTGTGGCCATCGGCTGCCGGGGAACGCCCACTGAAAAGCTTATTCGTATATGTTTGTATTATGTACGTGCAGACAGAAGATTAGTAATTTTACCTGCTTTGTTGGTCCGTGAAGCTCTCTTTCTCTTCCTTATAAAATAAAATAGAATCAAAATGGCTGCAAACATGCAGCAAAACAATGTGATGAGACTGTACTGCACAGCTTTCCGGCTTGTATTCCCAGTGTTACCTGTAAGATGTTAGAAAAGACAATGAATGTGCTTTGAGCTGTGGTCGTAAGGTCAATCATTGCATGGTCTCGAAATCTGGCTAACTTCAAAGCGACTTACAAAGAAAGATGATGAAGCTGCGACTTATGTTGTGAGGTCCCTCACCTCTGGAATGTCTATTGTTTTGAATATAATACCTTCTCAGTGAGTCATGAGGTTATTCAAATTATTTCTCAAACTCATTAATAATTCATAAAGCAAAAACAAAAGAAATACATAATTAATCAGTATTTAGAAATCGGAGGAAGATTACAGCTGAAACGAAAACTTCACAATTAACCTACACTGCCGAAGTCAACTGAAAAAGTTGACTTGAACAGGATTTGAACTCAGTGGACTTCGGCGGTGTAGGTTAATTGTGAAGTTTTCGTTTCATAATGCACTGAGGATGATGGTAGGTATTGATGTGGCACTTCTCACACATTTTACTCGAGAAATTGTAAAACTGACCAGGGTCACAAGCTAAAGAAACCAATTCAAAGGCCAGCTATTATATGAAAATACATACATTCATACATACATGCATACATACATACATACATACATACATACATACATACATACATACAGGTACATAGACAAATGGAAAAAATCCAGTGTTCACTCGATCTAAGATTGCTCAACACAAGGATAGAGCAAGATAAAATGTGTAAAACTATTAAGATGGATCAACTAAAAGTTACTGCAGTTTCACACTGAAAGCGATCATCAGACTAAAGTTAAAATGCTAAAAAGGTTAACTACGTATAATAGCTGGTCCGGGTAAAGTGACTTATGATTGGCCGCTTACCATCTGTATTCATGCCGTGATTTCGCGATTAATTCTGCTCATTTATTGAGGAGCGTGAATTTATCGGTATTAAGTATGCAGAGTTTTTCTGTGAGGCATAAATTACAGTTTGATGGGTCACCTTTATATGGGCTTGCTGTTTTGATGATGGACCATCTAATTTAAAAAGTCAGTGTTGTTGTCCTAACGAACATTGATTACTGGTCTTTAATAGATTTAAAATATTACACTCTTGTAAACAGGTGAGTTTTAATAAGTTACTGTTGCTCGAAGAGCTTCTCATAAAACTTGACAAGCCTAAAATGAACAATGGCATCAAAGCAAGAAAAGAACTTTCTCTCGTTCCTTAAATTCTACACCTGTAACATAGTTATTTCACCCATTAACTGTCAAGCCAACATCTTCAATCCAGTCGTCCAGTTAGTGATGATGTCATTAAGCGTTTTAAGCAAGTTTGTTATTCATTTGGTCATATATAATAACCCTGAAATCGAGTAGAAATATTACCACGATTACTGTCTTTTCTTGTGCTTACTTGAATATCAAGTTCCAAGATGAATATTTTTGGTTTAGTTTTCTTACTTTATAATAAGTTGATTAGATAGTTTTTACTTCTCTGTTTGCATTGATCTTTTTTACTGACTTATGCTTTTAAACCTCATCTTGTTTGGAATAAAAATGAAGCAAGGTGTCTGCATTTCAAAATAAGCTATAGAAGTTAGGGAGAATTTTAAAATAACATACGCGACTCCTTACTGTTTTTCGGTAATGCCACACATCCCTCAAATGCTTGTTCTTCTCCCTCTGAAATAACTAGGTTTTCTGGACAAGGCCTGCAGCTTGTGGCACCAGATTGAGTCTGGTAGGTACCAAGACCACAAGGTTCGCACTTCTTTGTCGTGAGGTTATAGTATTTTCCAGGGTTACAAACTGGATTGCAACAGAAAGTTTACGTGTTAGACAAAATGAAGCAAAAGAACTAATAACGAACAAAAGACATTACAGAAATGTAGCCACTCGTTACTCTTGTACATCTCAATTAGCGTCGTTCTTATATCTTTAATCCAAAAGCGTTTGATAGGTTGACGGCGAGGCGAAGGAACGCCCTGAAAAATGCTTTAGTTCAAGTGACAAAATTTCCAATATATTTGGAAAGGATTACTGCCAGTTTGACCACCGTGCAAAACAATGCGTCCAGAATAAATATCTGTTTATTCTTAAATAAATAGTTGAGTAACCGAGGTAAATATTTGAATAACCAAAAAAAAAAACATTTGAAAAGCCCAAAGTAATTGGAAACTTTTGTAGCGTGATCACCAGCCTTTGTTTGGACGTTTTTCCGCCTCGCCACCAACCCCGGTTGTGAACTTGCCTAGAAAACACTCGTCTGAATTTATACTGCCGTTGGTTGACGTGGTTTGGCCAACTGGACACGTCATACACCCTTGTGTTGTAACATTGTAGAAGGAACCTTTTTCACAACCTAGAAACGAAACCGTTTGTCGGTTAATCTTGATGGCAAAAAATTATTCATAAAAACACGTTAGGAACACACAAACTGTTGTTTATTTGACATCGTGTAAAAACAAACATGAACTTACTGGGAATGCAACCGGATTTAGAGACAGTGCCTGTCGTCAGCGTAGTTTCATTGTACAGACATGACGAACATTTTACTGTTCCTGATGATGGTTGATATTTACCCCGAGGACACTTGATGCAGACTGACAGATTTTTGTCATAATAGGAACCTTTCTGGCAATCTAAAGAGTATACAAATTTTCTATGAAGGAACGAAAGAATGGAGGAACGAAAGAAGGGACAGACTAATGAAAGAACAGACAGACGGACGGGAAAAGCTGAATGAACTGAAAGATGGACGGAGAGACTTGTAGACTGATGAATGGACAGACGGATGGATGGACGAACAGACGGACGGTCGTTTGGAGGGGTGGACGAACGAACTGACAGATGGATAAAAATGGAGTGCTTCGTAGGCAGTGTGGAAATCGACGTGAAATAATCAAAAAGGTTTGAATACTGCCGAAATGTGAGAGTAGTTATCTAACGTTTCGAGCGAAGGCCCTTCGTCAGAGAGAAAAAACCAAAGGGCCTTCACTCGAAACGTTAGATAACTACTCTCACATTTCGGCAGTACTCAAACCTTTTTGATTATTGACAGATGGATAGACAGACGGACGGACGGACGAACGAATGGATCGACGCACAAATAAAATGAAAGACGGACGGACGCATTGACGATGGATGAGCGAATAATTCAATTAGATTGTACGTTCATTCATAGCGGGTGAGTGTGACTTACGAGCTATGTAAACAGACCTATTTATTAGAATCCTTTACAGAATGGGAATTCACAATTAATTTATAAACATCAGCAAAACCTACGTATACTTATTACTCCGGCGCGCAAACCAAACGACCAACTGACCGACATACCGATCAGTCAATCAGTTAACCAATTGATCAATTCATACATGCATGCGTTTAGTTCTCCGTCTGACATTAAGTCCATTCGATTTTTTGCCCATCCTTCATCGTCGTGGGTTGATTTCTGTTTTTCCTAGGAGGAAATGGGCTCATCTTACCTAGAATGCAGTCACTCTTTGAAGTGCTCTTTGTCTGCTCAGTTATAGTTCCTTCTGGACACAACAGACAGCGAAACTGCCCCACTGATGGTTGGTAAGTGTTCTTTTCACATTCCTGACATGATTTGGTTGCGTTGTGGAGATACAGCCCAACCTCGCAAACTGAAATGGAGAAAACATTAGCAAAAATAGTAACGGCAAAAGCTAACATGGAAGGTTGAAGTGTTCATTGGAATAGTCATCCACCGCTTAGAAAAGATTAACTTTACCACGTTACAACATCTATTGAATTTTACTTCATCCTTTGATATTAATTCATGAAAGCACAATTGAGTTTGGGTTCTAATCTGTGTATTTCTCGATTTTGAGACTCGTCATAACCAAAATAGTACAGTTTGCAAAATCACGACGATGAAATCACGCGTCTTCTTATTTCCTCCAAAACTGACCTTCCAAACAGTCTTCCTTCATGGTACTGTTCTCCTTCAGAGTCTTGTGGTTGTACTGACAGTTTTTGCATCTTTCTTGTCCGAATTCATCCTGGTAACTGTCTGTAGTGCACAGAGCACATTGAGAAGTTCTGTTAACATGGTGGGAACCAGGTGGACATGCTAAGATGAAACAAAGGAAAGTCAGATTGTATGTAAAATGTACAATAAAACGGACCTCGCAATATAGTTATAATAATTTGCCAAATATTTTCTTGGCGGTGAATGCATTGCGCTTTTGTTGAGCAAAACAATTTAGACTTCTTTTCTGTAATTACGTCGCAAAGGTGTAGTTAGAGAATCAGTTAGTTTGCTCAATTACTGTATTGGGGTAGGAAAGTGAGAAAACTAGCGTTTTCATCAAGTAAAAGTTTTTTAATCGTTGAGGGAAAAAAGTGTCAAACACAAAGATAAAATTCTAACCGATAAAAAATTAAACACATTCTATGTCGTGATATAAGTAGCAAATGTCAACTAGCTGAATGAACAAGTAACAGATTTACTACATCTCCCATTTTATGTTACCTTTTACACAAGCATTAACGGTCTTCGCTCCCTTGACAAATGTTATTTCCCTTTCATTTGGGCAATTCAGACATTTGGATGTTCCAAGGTTTGGTTGATAAAAACCTCTTTCGCATGGTTCACATGAAAACTGATTCTTGTCATAATATTCACCTGCAGGGCAAACTGAAGAAAAAAGAGCAACTTTTATGTGGGAATGGTGGTGAATTGATTCTCAACAGTTACTCGGTGGCCGTTCATAAAGAAATTCTGCTCTCCCGGGAAATAAACACACTTATTATAGGAGACTATCGAATATCGCAACTTTACAACTTTGGAATTCCAATTTGAACTAAAAAATGGAGTTGTAGAGCAACTTTTACACTGGTATTGAGATTATTGGATTCTTGGCGGGTATGGGCTGCCATTTATACCGTAAACATACCCAGGTAAATCAGTAGACATTAGGAATATTTTGTTACAAATTAGGTAGGGAATACCAGTTTTAAGTCAAAGTGAAAGTAAACCATGCCTATGGCCTATCTGTATGTAAAATACCGCCAGAAAAACGACGTGGTTTGTAGAATTGGGTGTAATCATTTGGAACGAAAACAGACGCCTAAACACCTTAATCGTTAATATCTCCACGCGGATATTGCTTAAGTATGACAGCTAACACGAAAGGGCTGAATTTGATTGAAAGAATATAGTGCCCAGAATTCCAAAACAGTTGTTTATAAAAAATCTTCGGATTGCCGTTCGTAACTCAAGAACGTCGGATGCTTAAGGTCTCTATTGAGAAGAACAGTGGTTGTCCAAGCCATTGGTACATTATTCTAGGTTTTAGAGAGATGGCGGTTTCTTTATCACTGAAATGGTACGCAGTTAAAGAAAAAAGATGCAAGTAGTGTTAATTATGTAACATTTTAGAGACTATGGTAAGGAATCCATGCCTTGAATAATAGCTCTAGGGGGTTAAACCCCCTGAACCCTCCACTTAGACCAGCCACTGCTACCTATGCACGCAATAGGTGTTGGTAATGTTATTTCAAACAAAGTTGGTGTTGTCTTGATCGTGTAGTTGGCGTATCAGCAACACAATTTACTCGTGCTTGACATTATTCATCCTTGTTAAGTCTTTTAAGTGACTGTTATTTTCGGTATTGTTAATATTTTTGAGAATTACCTTCAATGCAATCAGTCTGGTGCACGGTTCCTTCTTCTTCTGTTATGTCGTTACCTTGGCACGGTTTACAGTCTATCTGACCTTTGCTGTTCTGCGTGGTGTTGCGTGGACACTTCGTGCAATTCCACGAGACTTTGTCAAAAAACTCGCCTTCCTTACATTCTGTACATAAGTAAATAAACAAACAAAAAGCATACCAATAAACACAGAAGCAAATATAAATAACTAAATACATACATACGTACATAAATAAATAAATAAATAAAGAGAGAAAGAAAGAAAGAAAGAAAGAAAGAAAGGAAGGAAGAAAGAAACAAAAGGTCGAGATAACAAAGAAACGAATAAATGACACGATGAAAGATTCAATCAATCCATCAATCAATCATAAAATAAACGTAGGAACGAAGGAACGAAGAATTGAGTGAATGGATGAATGAATCTCAAAATAAAGAAATAAAAAATTAGAAGAAATCGGTTGGAAGTTTCTCTTCGAATACATGAGACATTAAATTTCGTATTAACCTTATTTTTTGGGAACATTTCTTCTATATTCCAACTACCCCATTTTGTATATTACAGCAAGTATCATGGCAAGCGAAATTTGTATTTTCTCGTTTTCAGTCTATTTAAATTCGTAGTTTCTAACGTGATTGTGGTGATCATGGTTGTGTTCTCAGAATGGTCATACCTTCTGCGCAATCTGTCTCTTTGGTATTATTTTCTTTGTAGGTGATCTTGTCCGGTGGGCATTTAGTACATTCCGTTTGTCCTCTAGTTGGCTTGTAAGTATCAACTGGGCACTGGGCACAACTGGACAAGTCGGGTATGTAAATCATACCAGCATAGCACTCTACGGTAGAAACGTAGAAAACTCCAGGTGACCAAACATTTGATAGGTTTTGCCCATCTGTCCCACCCCCCTCTGTTCGTTTTTCCGTTCATATGTCCACCCTTGTATTACTCTAGCAGTCTCTATTTTAATTTATTGATGTAGTTCATTTCTCTTAATCTTTATATTGTGTCACCGTTCTGATCTTTTTTTTTACTTCAGGTCAAATGCACAGTTAAAGCAAGCATTGATTTGGAAAAAAATCAAAGAAAAAGCATGGGTTATTCATTGACTCTGAAAAGCGACGTGAACAAAAGTAATCATCATTTGACTCCTTCGGTAAACCATGGATCCACTCAATAATCAACAGAAAGTAAAGTGTATGACTAGTTGGCTGAATGCGTGGCAGAAACAAACATATAATGAAAAAACAAACAAAAAAGCAACTAAACAAACAAACAAGAACAGAGAAACAGAAACAGAAAAACAAGACAAGGAACAATCAAGAAGAAAAATTCAAACAGAAACAAAGAACAACAATTCAAACGGAAACAAACGAATAAACAAACAGTAAAAAAGCAAAGCAAACCAACAAGAAAAAAAAAACCAAAAAAAAAACCAAAAAAAAACAACAACCACAAAACAAGCGAATCCACGAAAACAAACATGAACAAACAAAATAGCCAAACAAACACTCACTTAAGGGCGCAGGAAGCAAGATCAGAGTGGCGCACAGAATATCTAGTTAACCAGAAGTCGAACTTCGTAACTATTTTGCCTTCTATTTTGCGATTTTTCTTAGGTACCATGTTCCTGTCAAACGTCTCCGCCAAGCGACATTTTGCTATGACCACTCACAGTGCTGTATGTATCATTTTCTTAACTCCAACGGTAACTATGCACCATTTTTTCCCTTAGAAAGGAATAACGTTTAAGCTACCGGTTGAGCAAGTTTTGAGGTGCTTCCTAGGGAGATGGCTGCGGGACACAAACATCAGAGTTGCCGACGTTGAGTTGAATGTCTGGTTCATTATTTATTCTGTGGTTGGGGCGTTCTTAGAGGCTTCAGGGGCACTTGCATGTTAAATAAACACCCTCAATGTCTCATGTTCATCATGTTCCTTTTAAAAGACCACCAACTTGCACCAGCTGGCTGTGATGGACACGATGAAAGTTCAAAGTGCTTCTTTTGACCTCCGTCGAATGGCGTTCTAGTTTGGCCATTGTTTATTTTTCAATTTAATATCTATTTGTTTATTAATTTCCCATTCTATCTATGTATTTATTTATTTATTTACATATTTATTTATATATTTTTTATTTTGTTATTCACCCACATATCTTTTCTCTATTATGTCAAAACAGTATTCTAAGTCAGTAGCTTTCCCTAAATTATGGTTTTACCACAGTAGTGTTGAAATAAGTTACTTTGCAGATAGCCTGGTTTTCTTTAGGGTTTTTTCCTGTGAATCTAAGACACTTAAATAATTTGCCTCCAGATCTGATGTACAAGCTCTTCCTATGCAATATTATTAGTAGGCATTAAATTAAACTCACCAGGGATGCAGTCTTCTGTGCTGTTACTTCCTTTAGCAACTGTTACTTTTCCATCTTCACAAGCAATGCATCCTATTTGACCTTTAAGCTTCTGGTAGGTATTGATATGACACTTCTCACACATTTTACTCGAGAAATTGTAAAATTGACCAGGGTCACAAGCTAAAAAAGCAATTCACAGACCAGCTATTATGTGAATATGAACCATACTCAGCAAAAATTTAAACAACTTTGTGCAAGGTCAGAGCCCAGCTCAGAATTCTTAAATGTATCGCCATAGTAAAAGAGGGAAGTCGAAAAGTTTTAAAACATGTTTACTGACGTTTCGTTGCGGCGTGCAACATCTTAAGAGTATAGATTTACAAAGGTGAGAAAAATATATATATATATGGATCTATAATTACATACTGGAATAATAGACGGCTAACCAATAGAAAACTAGGTGACCTGACTGGAAGTGACAGGCATACGGAGAAGGAAAGTATTAGAATAGAGAAAGAGGTGTGGAAGAGATATTTTTGTTGAGAGACGGTTTGTATTTAGAAATAAGTAAAATCTCACGAATGAGGAGTTCAAAGTTAGAGGAAGACCTGCAGGAAGAAATGATGGAAAAATCGTTGGGAGAAATGGTGTAATTACTCTGGAGAGTATGAGCCTGGATACTAGAAGTAGGAAACAAAGTGGTTGCTCGTTTCTTACCCATCAAAGGCAAAACCCCTTACATACGCGAATCTCAGAACACATATTTCTAAATACAAACCGTCTCTCAGAGAAAATATCTCTTCCACACCTCTTTCTTTATTCTAATAGTTTCCCCTTCCGTATGCATGTAACTTCCAGTCAGGTCACCTAGTTTTCTATTGGTTAGCCGTCTATTATTCCAGTATGTAATTACAGATCCATATATATATATATATATATATATATATTTTTCTCACCTTTGTAAATCTATACTCTTAAGATGTTGCACGCCGCAACGAAACGTCAGTAAACATGTTTTAAAACTTTTCGACTTCCCTCTTTTACTATGGCGATACATTTAAGAATTCTGAACTGGGACCTGATCTTTATATTGCAATTGCGCTTTCCGCCCGGAAAATCAATAGCCAACTTTGTGCCAATGTAAAAGGAAGGCTTGGAATCCCTTAATACCCGCAAAAGAATTTTGTTCAGCTGACTTTAACTGACCATGGCTGGGAATCTCTAATGGTGTTGTTGAGGTTACTAACGTATTAAGATGAAGAACAAGGTTTCTTAGGTGCAACACCCTTCATGTTAAGCTTATTATTTTACAGTGTAGCTTGTCTAAAGTTAGCAACGTCAAGTCTCTTGTTGGATAAACCTTAAGCAATCCCACGATGACAGCAGCCATTACGGTAAATGTGACTGGGTTGCAGTGGCTCAGATTAGTTAGGGTGTCCCACAGGCCGTCAATAAGTTATGGATTTCATCCCATTCTAGAACTCAGGAACATTTCCTAAGAATTTGAACTTGACAAACATAATGATGGTCATTGCATACTGTGTTGATGAGAGTCTTGATTCTTTACTATCAATACGAATGTTTCTTTGTCAGGCAATTCAGAAAAAGTGCTTAATGGCTTAGTCGTGCAATTTAAGCTGCCAATTTTGCTGAACTTTACGCTGTTCTATATGAACTTTCTCACAACCCTTTCCCAAATTTCTTAACTTATAAATTTTTGTACATTATTAGCCAAAAATACTGTTAGTCTGAAAACTTGCAAGACAGAGTTTGTGAAGAAGACGACTTGAGGAAAGGTGTTATGAATGTCATGAAAACTCTCTAACAGTTTTAACACCTTTTCTTGTGCTAAATAATGTACAATAGCCATAACTTCAGAAGCAGTACACTCAGTTTTTCCAAATTGTGGTTGAAAAGAGTTGATAGGACATTTTTGGCAGTCGCCTAGTGTGTAATTGAACTTTGATCCAGGAGGACAATCTAAAATTGAAATAGACTTAAATTGCTTAATTTGATCATGATCAATTCAACAAATTATTTATGGACTGGCCAACCAACCTGACAAAACTTTGTTGGAGTGAAAGAAGGGCCTCCGCTCGATATGTAAACATCAAGCATGTCATTAATCACTGCATGCTGACGCAGTGCTCTACTTTCTTGTCAACCAACTACACTGACAGACGGACTGAGAGAAAGTCAAACAGGCTGGCTAGCACACAAATTAATATTTTTATGTTACTCATTAAAGGGCAGGGCTCATTTCTTTGAGGAGCAACATCATCTGACGTTAGCTAGAGTGAAATGGTGAAGTGCACCCTTGTCCCTTAGTGGGTTAAAAAAATTGATTTACATGTACATCAAAAGAATCTATGACCCTGTGAGTGTTCCAGAATTTCAAATACCAATTGATGACTAAATACAGATAGCTTCCTTTAACAGTCAAAAGTAACTAGCCAAGACAATGTAACGAAGCACTCTCTAATTGTCTTTTTAATTTGAACTCGCTTTATTTCTGAATCCTGCAGATCACAACTCACTATCTATGTATATCGCCACACCTCTAGTTCCATACTTTTCTCATCAATTACTTCATATGTTCACAACAACATTGTAGTGGACCGGTAAAGATTACGTTTGACTTAATACTCATCACGTATTTAATAAACTGTTGAAACAATTGACCAACCTACCAAGCAGCTAACCAATATACCAATCAGTCAACTAACCAATTCACCAAACTGTCAAATCTCCGACCCATGAATGTGCAAATCCAACAACTCTGCCACCAACTGACCATACAACCAACGAACCTATTAACATAATATACCATTCTACCAACCGACCAACCAATATACCGAATCAACTTTTAACTATTTTTATTCAACGTTATAGGAATTATTCCCTTTTATTTCTTTGTACTTACTTTTAATGCAGTCTTCCTCTCTTGAGCTGGAAACGTTAACAGTTATTTCACCGTTTGGACAACGGATGCAGCTTAGTTTTGCTTTACGGTTTTGGTAGAAATTTTTTGCACATGGTTGGCAATTTGACGTACTAAAGTTGTAAAACGACCCCGGTTCACATTCTGCAAGCAAGAAATGCGTTTTAGTTTTCTAGTTTTGTCTGGAAATTAGTTTCCCACACGAAGAAAGGGAAAGGACGATACAGTAATTGTGTTTCTTCCCATGAACTGTGTTGCGCTTCACACTTTGATGAAGTCAGATCTCACATCTGCTATACTTACCGAAAATGCAGTCCCGTATATTGTCGGAGCCATTCTTTAGAGTAATTCTACCTGATTCACATAAGGTACAGTTGAACTGACCGTCCTGTGACTGGTAGGAATTGCGCGGGCAAAATTCACAAGTTCCACTGCCAAAATTGTAAAAACTGCCTGAACCGCAAGCTAAATCAAAAGTGAAAATTGAAGGAAGACCATTCAACCAATACACAAATTCCAGTTCGTGCATTGTGATTTTTACAAGCCTTTTTAGAGGTGCGTAGAGTATGGAACGTATCCTATGTATTCACATTACATTCATTTTTGAATTTTGGTGAAAAAGTCCATAATTACAAGATAAAATTAAGGGAGAGTTGAGAATTGTTATTTACTCAATTTGTGAATTGTTGTACATTCAGTCAGTGTTTGGAGCTTCTTGAGAGGTACGGGGACCCTGAGGAATATAGGTTATTTTACATTTGTGAGATTTTCTTTGGAATCTCAGGACTCTTACTTAGTTTCGACTCATCCCTATATCCAGTTATTACTAGCTAATCTTGAACTCTTAAATGTCGTGTATGTGTTATTAAAATAACGAAGTCGATTTTGAAATAGGGTATATTCGTTGCAAATCATTTAAAGAACGTGTTAATGAGATTGATCAAATCAAATTGAAGCCGTTATGCTAAGCTAACCATGATATTTTCTATATATAAATCAAAATACATCCTTTCGAACATGACGTTCCTAACGTTGTACATGAAATACTCTCTCATTTCTGACTAGGTGACGGCATTACCATTTCTGGGAAACCAAGTACAGAAAGGGCAATTCAGTGCATAATGCGGTAATTCATTACAAATTATTTAGGGAACAAAGCATCTCGATTGGCTGAAAAAAGTCCTGAAAGCCACGGGGAGCTACACAAACATCTCGACAAACACGAGCTGAGAAGTATGGAAAATTTGGAGAAGTTCCCAGCAAAAACAATGCCCAAGGTTTTTGAGGCGACTTTCTTGAGAGAAGAAAACGTACTTTGACGTTACTTGCCTACGTTCGAACAGAGAGTTCACCACTGTAGCATTTTAATGCCAAATTGAACCCAAAACCATACATGTCATTATTACTTTTCGCTATTTTCTCGTTTTGATCTACTTCAACCTTCCATTACCTCCTTCCCTTTTAATCTTTCATAATGCCTTCGTAGTTACATTGAACGCAATTGTCGCGACTTTGTTTTCCTGTGTCGTTTGTAATTGTATTGTTTGGACAGGGTATGCAAAACAAAATGTGTTTGACGGTCAACCTCAATTCTTAAAGACCAATTAATTGGACATTCAATAGTTGTTTATATTGGGCTTCCTCACTCTTATGTGAGCGGATTTCTCCAACAGACTAGTCGCCGAACTGCCAGGGGTACTGATCACAGACAATCATGAAACTTGGACAGATTTAAGTAACGTTTCAATGATTATCAGGTTTTACCAAGTGAAGAACAAGGAAAATGCAGTAAACAAGAGCTGCACTGTGAATAACAGTCACGTTAACAGGATAAGAAAGATGTTAAAATCAATTGTCTTTTTTGGTAATTTCGTTGTAGTGATATTCTGGTAGTTTTGTCAGCGTTTAATATTGAAATCGAGTATTCTGTTCAGAAAGTCATTGATCATTTTTGCGTAATAAGAAGAATCCCGTTACCTCTTAGACATTGTGAAACATTGGTCGATCCAACAGTGTCGTATGTCTTTGTTCCAGGGGGACAAGGTTCACATTTAATACTCGCGTTCTTTGGTTGGTACGTGTCTCTTGGACACGGTTCACATTTCGTCATATTGGAATCGAGGAATTTACCAGGAGGACATGCTAATGAGAAAAGTTAAAATATGAAGGTATTTAAAATCCAAGTTTGTAAAATCGTCAATAATTCATAAGGGAAACTGTTTTCGATATACTGTCGTTGGTTTCTGTGACTCACAATTAAGTTTCAAACGTACATAGTCAGTAAATGTATAAAATGGGTCGTTTCTGAAACCATTTAGAAATCTCTCGGTAAGTTCATTTCAGGATCGAAAACACTCGTCTACCGCGTCGTGTTTTAAAGCCGATACAGCACTACTGCTGGGTTTTTAAATTGTATATAGAGTTGAAACTTAGAACGACGCGAAGAGATGAAAATAAGTCAGTGCTAAAGCTGCTGAAAGTTGTATGACGAGTATTACTTTATGCGAGATAATAACAACTGCAGCAACGACGATGCCAACAATAATACCATTGATATACACAATAAGTGCCATTAAGACGATGATAATTATAATACTAATAATAAAATTTATGCTCATAATGATAATAATCAATAATAATAATAATAGTAATAATGGTAAGAATAAAAACAGATATTTTCTGTTCTTGTTTAAATATCACTTAACCCTTTCAGGTCCATACCCAACTTTGGTATTTTACTCTGGCTAACGCCAGACGATTTTACTCGTCAAGGTAAGACCTGTTGGACAGCAATGGGTTAACATACAAACTTGCAGGACCACCCCCTGTCCATTTGTCATTTAAATAATGTAAGTGTGATTTTGTGCCAGCATTAGTGTGGGTAAAACATATTTCACATATGAATTTAGTATAGGAAACTGTCTTATATTGCAACTCACAGAATTTCACTGAGTGTTCTATGAAATATTACTGGGTGGCAGCAAATGTGAGGCAATAAGCAAGTGGAAAATCTACTTTTGTTATAAATGACCAATCAAATTGTCCACATTTGGGGTAAAAACGTTTTACTTGGATCACAAATTGACCAAATGTGTGCTAAAACATCTCGACAGCTCGCCCTGATTTTCTATGAACCATCATCAATTCGGGCTTTGTCCATGAATACCTTGGTCATAGAAAACTTGGGCTCCTAGTCAGATTCTCAAGTGAAGCGATTTTTCCTGGTGGTACTTATGGAAACTGCATTAGTGTTGGTAAAACGTTTTTCGCATGTAAATTTAGCATAAAATTGCTGTTGTATATCGCAACTCCTTGAACTTCGTTAGTTATTCTACTAAATATTATCTGGTGATATTAAATGAGTGATAAGCGAGTTCAAATCCTTATATTGTTATAAGGTGGCCAATCAAATTGACCTCATCTAAACTAAAAACTTTTTACTGTAATCACAAAGTGACCATGTTTATGTAAAATATTTTGACTACTCGCATTCATTTTGTATGAGCGATCGACTCTGTCTTTGCCCTCATAATATCTGGTCATAGCAAACTTGAACTCATAGTACTATTGTTAAGAAAAATAGTTATCCCGTGAAGCACTTACCACAATTATTTGCGATCTGTACAAAGCCAGTTCTACAACATTCTTGTTCGTTCTGACCATAAAGCTTTTGACAACACGAAACTTCATCAGCCCTTACCAAAATCGGACTCACAATGCTTCCAGAAATATTAAGAGGAAACAAGGCTTGAAGGCGTGTTTGTGCGTTTGCTGTTGATATTTTTACATTGAGAGCTTCCCGACAGGCTATTGTATCCGACAATCTCCACCTGGCAGTCACGTTGTCTTGTGCGGAAATAATAAATGTAACCTCTGCTACCAAAGTTTGTAACCCTCCAAGTAAGCCTGTTTTGTAGATGATGTTCTGGTATGTCTCCTTTGTATTATAGCAACCTGGCAATTCATCTATAAATGTGTTTAGGCTTTCCAAGGCTGTTTCATTAGCTATTTCAATTGTTTTGGTACTTATTGTCTCTCGTGGATTATTATCATTGAAGTAAAACCGAATCATCCAAAACTGGCATGTTTCTTTCAATACTGTGCCTAAAAACCAAAGGATCAGCAGTACAAATCAATGAAACGGTTACATATTGCATTGAGTTGTTATGAAAATCTTTCTTACTTGATTACTTTGATATGAATTTTAGTTGAACTGTTCAGCACTTAGTAGAGTCTCCTTGTATCTTTAAATGTTGTGGTGCAATTTTATCCTGATCAGGTCCATTTATTGCGGATAAGCTTTATAATACAACCTTTTTTAGCATTAAATCAAGACTTCATTGATTACTTCAACAGATTATTCCATTTCCACATTGCTAGAGTGAGCTCATCAAAGTCCAATTTTGTTCACACTAAAACATTGCCTTCGTTGTAGCCCTTGCACAAATTAATGATCAACGAGGAAAAAGCGCGAAAATCTGTTTTTGCAATTCCCGAAATACATTCTTACATTTGGGGGTTTTGGTTGTTGAAAAGTGAGTGTTTGTCGTTGTAAAATCAGCGAAAGGACAGATAGTTGTTTGGAGAAAACTTTTAAAGAGCGTAAGGTTAGGGATTTTATTAATCGCAGAAATGGCTGCCGTGTTGTCGAGGTGTGTTAATATGAATTGCCTGCTCTATATCATGAAATTCAACCGAAAGAAATAACTGGATCTTTTTTCCCAACTGGTACAAACATATCCCGTTGATGTAAAATTGTGTTCTTTACCGGATGATTTTCCCAATTAATTAGTTTTTCAATTTGGAACACTTTCCAAGATCATCCATAACCTTGAAAGATCACTAGAATGCTCTCTGGTGTATTAATTTTTTTTTCACTTTCATGTTTCATTCATAAAGTTTTAGAGGTAGCTATAAAGATCAATACTCCTTGACCTGAAGAGAATTTTTCCACATTGATGAATATTTAAGGTGACGTGACGGCATCGTGTTACATATGCACCAATATTCATGGGAATGTAGTAAACAATTCTTATTTAGTTGTTACATATCAAGTGTCTAAGTTCATTTTTCTTGTTTTCTAAATGGGCAAATGGACCTCCCATGGTGTTTCGGAAATGATGACATTTACCACATTACCAGTGGCAGCGGATAACATCACAAAACCTGAAGGTGATTATATTGGGCTACGCTTTCCTGTCTGTCTTTTTCGGTCCTGACGCTTTCCGTCATTTGAAACTTAGTGTATAAGAAAACACTTATTTAAGGATATCTCTGAGAAACAGCGTCTGTTATGTGGTCCCGGGATCGCCATTGTCGGGCATTTTAGGGGCACAAAATAAACTGTTTACCTCGATACTAGTAAATAGGAGTATTGAATCTTTTTTGACCGCACTTCTGTAGTCTTGTGCTTGTTGTAGCAGAGGCCTACCTTCTTGTGCCACAGTGAAAGTCAAACCTGGAAACCCAAGGAACATGAACACAATCCAACTAACCATTCTGTGACTGTAAGAGATAGAAGAAATTGTCAGGTTCTTGAAATACTGCGTGGTGATGTGAAATATTTTAAACAAATGAACGTCAAGGCCGAGTTTTCAACGAGCAGATTGACGATGAGTGGGTTGCCTGAGTTTACTGTCGCTCATAAGAAACCAGAACGAGTTGTCTAACTGTTTTAGTATATATGTGGAGGATTTCTTACGTTATTAAAGCCTTAGTACTTTCATAAAAGAAAGATTTAAGTTTCAAAAAAAACTAACAAATCCACTTTTCAAGTCATGATTGCTGTACATATACGCTAAAACTTACTAGTAATCGGTTTCATCTCGTGGGAAAAAACCCACTTGCGGTTATTATTTCTTACAGTGATCTGGTTTAAAATTAGGCGTCCTAAGTTTAGAATCCAAAAGTTCAACAATAATTACCCAAATAAACACAATATCGCACTTACGCGTCTTTCTAGATTTTATCTGATTGTGTATTTGATCAATTCAAGGAGCGTCGTGGTAGTAATCTCGCAGTGTTCTTACTAGTAATCCTTGTTCTTGGACGACAAAGAACGTCGTCAAGAATTCGGTCAAAACTTGTTTCCCACGTGATAACTCTCACGCTGGTTGGTGTTACCCAATAATTATTGCTTGGAGTGAAAGATGTTTTGTAGTGTATTGTTTCCGATATAGATAGACAAAACTCTTGGAAATAGCCAATGACAGAGAATCCGTTGACTAAGCTTTTTGAACTGGGGTTTCAGGTTTGAATAGACAAAGCGGTTTAGCAACCGTAAAACGGAACAGAGAAAGTTCGTGGTTTCGACAGACGAAGCCTGGCCCCTTCCTGTAAGATCACCATTGAGGAGTAAAATCATTTGGCGTTAGACAGGCGTATGGAAAGCGTCAGCTCGAAATATACCTTCGCTTGACTAATGTGGATACTGCGAGAAGTGTTCTTATTCAATGTTCATTATCCGTGCTCTTTAACCTCGATATTGGTCATCGTTAAGTGTGGAAAAACTCTCAAATCTTTTGAGAAATGACGGGTGTCCATATACTTCCGTTCTGGCCTCGGAGAAGAGAATTTAGAATAGCAACGCAGGGCTGGAGGTCGATTAAATATTATTAAAATACATTTGAAATTTTAAAAATTAGTACATCAGAAACTCTCTTTACATTCAAAAATGAATTGATAAAATACAATCTTCGGAACAACTCAGGCACACTTTGTTTGCCTAAACCTTGTACAAACAATATGAAAAAGAGCTTTATGTTTAATGGGGGTTCGATATGGAATTCATTACCAGAAGAGCTTAGAGCGACAAAATCATTTACTTGTTTTAAAAGAAAACTTGCTGCTCATACTATTCTCTAGTCTAAATTCAGAGGATACAACTGTAAATAGAACAATCATAAACTTATAATTATATTACTTTCAATCTTTGATCTCTTTCTCTCATGAACTTTTTCTAGTGTAATAGTAATCCCTAATGATTTTATCTTCTGTATTATAATAATTTCTAAAACTTTTGTAACAATTTACTATACTTTTGTAGTAGCTTATAATGTTCATGTGCACGCCCATCGTGGAAATCAGTTTCATACTGACGATGTTAGCGTGGGTAAATAAAGTTTTTCTATC
Source organism: Heliopora coerulea (assembly GCA_030142905.1). Classification (NCBI taxonomy): domain Eukaryota; kingdom Metazoa; phylum Cnidaria; class Anthozoa; order Scleralcyonacea; family Helioporidae; genus Heliopora; species Heliopora coerulea. The sequence continues at coordinate 1,073,573 of JASJOG010000068.1, read as the reverse complement.
TATCTATCTATCTATCCTTCGAAATTATGAAGATCAGCCTTTCCAGCTCACCCTTCACTCGCATGGTTTCTTGAGGTGTAAAGATTTGTTTGATTTGTAGACGACACAACCAAAAAATCACACTGCATAATGAATTACTAAGAAATTACTCAAATCACTCATGTCATTCAGTAAAATCACTTTGATTTTGTTTTGCGTTGCGTAACTGGATTCATTTATTATACGCAAGCATTTTTTCAAATGAAGACTTATAGAAGTCAAAAGGGACCTCAAGATCTATGACGTCAACTTGAACGACGCGACTTTCGAAACAAAGAAATTCTTCACGCAAAAGAAAGAGAACGAACAAGTTTTATTCCCCAGAGCATTCTCGTCTTTGTACATAGGACGTCGCTCAGACCACTTTGACGTCTTAAGGAAGATGTCAACTTGGGAAGTGAAATAAGTTTCGCGTAACTTAATGCGTTTCAAGTCACGCTGGTTGCTGGTTCACGATCCAAGAAACTTCAACTTGGGACTGTATTTTTTGAGTATATATTTATTAACAAAGTACAAGTATTTACACAAGTTTGCGCACGTCGTTACAACATTCGAGTTTCCCTTCTTTTTTCGTCTCCTTTACACTTACTTCAGCCTTTATTTATATTGACAAACAGGAACATGACTAAGGTTATTTAATACGGAAATGGAACACGTTTTTCCCTCTTTGTTGTCCATGATCTACCACACCTTTCTGACGTATATCCATGACGCCGGTGTAACACGTTTACAGATTATATATATATATATATATATTTTGGGTATCTTTTTTTATCACAACATACAACATAAAGGTATTTTTCAACAACAAGTTGTTGCTTTAAATTGAATTCAACACGAGACGACAGTCGTTTTAGGAGGACTGGAGCGTTTTAGGAGTCATAAAACTAGCCACAAGTACTCAGCACGGTGGTCAATTAACCGTGGTTTCTTTAAATGCTGAAATTTTCAAGGACGTGGTCGTTCAAGTTGACGTTGTAGATGTTAATTTCATTTTAGATTACTCTGTTATAATTGTACAAAAGAAAAATAATTTCCCTCTTTTGAGTGGCTAAGAATGGCAGGACCATCTATTTCAAGTGCCAGTCAAATGTTGAAATATCGTGGGTGTAAAAAGTTGAAATACAGGGTGTCCCAAAAAAACCGAAAACTATTGAAATCACCAATAACAATTTAATTGTTAGAATTTGAATGCCTTAGCACTCTGTTGGTCCCCACGAGTGCATAAATGATTGATATAAGTAATTTTATAATTTGCTTTAAATTCCCACGGGCATAAAATCGCGCACTTTAAAAGGCGATTTTTTTACCTAAATTTTAATACATGCACCTTGTCAATATTTTACGCATCATTACGTTCAGCTTTTTCGCAGGGCATTCAAATTTTAACAATAAGTGATTTCAATAGTTTTCGTTTTTTTTGGGACACCCTGTGGATCACGTTTATTCACTGTTTCGATTTGTTTTGAGTGGTATTTACTGAGTCAATGGAATTGTTGAATTATTCATATCACTTAGTACAAAAACTTCGTTGTCGCGTTTCTACGCCAATGCAAATGATTTGCCCACAGACACAGTTTACACAACCAGTACAAATGCAATGTCTGATTTTTTTACTTTGGTATTATTATAGCAAGAAATCAAATGGTTCTCGTTGCGGGAAAGTCCCGAGATTTGAGCTCACGAACGTTGTAATATTTCACGAAGACACCTGACTAAATCCTACACACGTCAGGACGATCAGTCGTGTGCGACAACGGTTGCGGAACAAACTTAGTTACTAATGAAAATGTAGCCTTAGGCCTTACTCAGGAAAGAAATGCGTTAAGAAAATTGTCATTGAAAATTAGTGCTCCAAGGCTATACCAAGGACACCCACCCGTAAGAGGATGGACATAGATAAGCATCGTCCGAAACAAAAATTGATATTTTGCATGGATTCATGAGCGTCTTTTTATAGTTTATTGTTTTTTCTTCGAAGACCATTCTTACTACGGCACTTGCAGCCAAACTTCAGGAGTGTAAAAACCCCTCTTACTCCAAGTAGCACCCTCCCTGTTCTTCTTTTGCGCTGTCTCTCCCGTCATCAAGCATGCGTCCGAAGTTAATTCAGTTCAAAAAAATATAACGTCACATTTATTTTCAAAATTTTCACACGTGTATATAATCAAAGTAAGGGTATTAGTGTACTTAAAATAAGTAGAAATGTCACCGAGTAGACGTCCTATATTACTTGGAGTATACTGGGATTAAACGAACAACTTTTAGAATTAGTTAACTTTGAAGCAATGGCACCTCTCGAGTGATAAGCAAACACCATTTTACTCTTTATTATTGTGACTGTGTGTACAGTTCAAAAAATATTTGTGAATACAAAAAGTGAAGATCGTAGTTAGATACAATAAGTTATAACCCAGGTGTTTCATCAAAAGACAATGCTTTTAGTGATGGAATAACTTAGTGAGTTGCCTTGACTCTAGTAACAGTCGTTGCGATCGCTTGTATTGTAAGCTAACGTAATGCTGAAATGCTGTTTATTTCTCGACGTGAGCGTAAGCTGACGTCGTCAAGAAGAGCTAGAGAGTTTTTGTGTCCATAGGATCAGGCTGGGCTGGTTGTCTTGCAACTTGCGACCGTTTCGGAGTTTGTCCATGTTGTTAAACAACTTTAAAATAAGCGTGATTAGGAATACAAGTCTCGTATTTAATAAGTTTATCCAAAACAATTTGGCCAAGATAATATTTATAGAGATTTTTAATGGCTCTATGAAACGTTTTTAAGGGAGGACTTAAGTAATTTTTGAAAAACGAGCAGGAGTGCTTTATCAGGTTTAAAACACGAGGCGATAACCCAGTGCTTTATATCCGATTGAGGACGTACTGCAAAACTAACCCCTTAACACGTTGACTCGCGTAGAAAGTTTGAAAATCTATGTTTTCTAAGGCGCAAAACATTTGAGGAAAAAACTTAGCGTGTTTTTGCCACATATAGAAATAAAGACATATAAACAAGACGTGTGACCCTTTTTGATTTTGCTTGAATTGTTGACGAGTTTCTTAAACGTTTTTAAAAGATCTCTTGTTTTCGTCTCCGAAACACCAAAAGACTCAATGGTGTAACCGGGATTTCTGACGGATAGCAATTAAAAGAAAAAAGTATTTTTCTTCCCTCCATCGCTTTGCTTGCCAACACCCGAGTGAAGTATAACAGTGTCGAAAATGTTTTGAAATATTTTACAATTTCAAAAATCTCTTAGATTTTCCTAGAAGAATTCGAAGTTATTTGGGAAATGCATCCCTGAACAGACTACAAACAACTCAAGTACCTCTAAGTAGTATTTGTCCACTTGGTTAAATTACATAGCAAATGCTAATTTATTTTACGAATAGATTTTTTGGCATGAGACAAAAAGAATTCAAAACTTTATGAATACTTGGAGGACGCTATTCTCAGTGGAAGGTCTCACTTGCTGTGTCCCGACTTGTTTACGATGGAAGTTGCAACAGTTTCCTGTTTTTTTTGAACACCTGCTGCTTCAGCAGAAATGACCGCCGAATTCGTGGAATATATGCAGACTTGAATGATCTCTCCGTTATTTCCAGCGCTCGAGACATCTTGCCCCAGTTCTACTGACTTGTATCCATGTATGGCTGTAGCATTGTAGCATTCAACAAACTAATGCATTGTAGCATTCCCTGCTTCGAATCTCCGCGCAACCGATAAGGCGTCATCCGAGGTAGTAGGCGGTTCTTGCAATAATTTACTCTGCGTGGCACGATCTCTTAATCCAAGAATAAACTGGTCAACTAATCTACTGGTGTACTCTTCGCCTTGAAAACCACATTTAACTCCAGCTTCTCTGAGCGAAACGGCATAAGAGTCAACTGACTCACCTGGTTCCTGTCCACGTCGATGAAAATTGTATCTCTTTTCGGTCAAAGTTTGGTTTCCTTCCAACAACTACTTCAGCAATTTAATCCAGTTATTGTAGGCATTGTCTCCTTCCACAAAGTCGACCGATTCTGCGAGACGAAAAGCGTCCTCGTTCAAATTGAATAACAGTGCAAGCCTTTTCTTCTTCTCATCTTTAAGCTCAACCGCTTCAAAATACAATTCGGACTTCTTTACGAACAAATCAAAATCTTCTCCAATCTTGAACTTTTCCGGTCTCCGAAATAATGTATGTGAAAGTCTGTTCAGGTCAGGGTTTAAAGCCTGAACAACAACTTCCTCTTCTGCCATAGGTATATCTCGATCTACGGTGGGACCTCCAAAAATGTAACGAAGCACTCTCTAATTCTCTTTTTAATTTCAACTCGCTTTATTTCTGAATCCTGCAGATCACAACTCACAATCTATGTATATCGCCACACCTCTAGTTCCATGCCTTTCTCATCTATTACGTCATATGTTCACAACAACAGTGTAGTGAACCGGTAAAGATTACATTTGACTTACTACTCATCACGTATTTAATTTACCTTAAGGCTCTTGAAAACGAACTCATCCCAGACGTAGCGACGTTGTCTTTTAACTTAGATATTCCTACCTCGCAGCATTGCACTTTCTGTAAGAAATGGCTCGTAATAATGACAATAATAATCATAATGAATGAGAATCAGACCGAAAACGGGAGTAAGAATAAGAATAAGACTAAAAACAGGAATAGCAATTAGAATAAGAATAAGAATAAGAACAGTGGTTTGTTTCACAGCTCGTTTACAGTGTAAATATAAATTGATCGAAGAATTTCGTAAAGCCGCCCCATATTTGACACAAGTTTAAAATGTTATTCTCGAGTGACATCTCAGTTGGCGTAACTTCCAAGTTTTTTATAGATATAGATCTGTGACGGTCTGTTCACGTGTGTTGGGTTGAGATATGTCGTTACCCTCACGACTCACAGGGGTGCTAGTGGCACAGTGGTAGTGCACGTGTCTCTCACCACTGTGAGTGGGGTTCGATTCCGGCTCCGTGCAGTGATGTGATTAAAGTTACATTTTTCTCATGTGAGGAGAGTGTTGTCCAATTTGACTCTACCAAGCATCGCAGGTTTTCTCTTGGTACTCCGGTTTCCTCCTGTAGCAACACTGGACCCATGTGGGGTGGCCCTTGCTAGACCTCTGGGGAGAACAACTTAAGTAGCTGATAGGGTTATCCAATATAAATAAAGACACTTTACTTTAGTTTACTTTACTTTATATGGGTACTAACGAATCCTTCGTATTTCCCGTGGTTTTAATACTTGACCATTAATATGATGTAGGAGCTGTCTTAGTGCCCCAACACAATTCTAGTATCACATATTCACTCGTTTCACCTTGAAGCTGTTCGTACTCATCAGTAAGGTAACCTTTTGCCTCAGGCATCTCGGCTTCTAAGTGAACGCGTTCATGCGATATATCTTTGGACCACGAGAAATCTCTAAAGTTAAGTGAACCCCTCACTCTCAAGACATCCCAAGGAGTTGGGACAATTAAGAAATGACTGCGAATGCGTATCTCATTTTAAGGGCAATATTGCAAACAATAATTTGTTATCATTTGTAGTCGAAACAAGTTAGTCCCTATACTCCGATATATTGCTACTTCTTAATGGTATTTCAGTGATTTGTGCGTAGGCTGGTGGTGAGACACTTCTGAGAATGTTTTATGCGAAAATTCAGACTGGCTAGGAAGTGCGTTGCAAGAAATTTCGACGTCATAGCACTTCCCACATTACACCGCTAGCCAAAAGAATAATGACTTTGTATCTTATGTATATTTACTAGAGCATTCTCATGAAAACAAAAGGTTAATACAATTGTTGTCCTTAATGATCCTGTGAAAAACAGGATCTGACTTCTTGTTAAAGCCTCTGACTCTATTCTGTTAATCGACTTTTTACTTATACGTTAGGTTTGCACCATAAACACACTTGGACCACTTACATTCCTGATGTTTATTTCACTATGTATAGGCGATCACACACCTCAGCGCAACAATATCTACTTTAACTTCTCGAAAGAGTCTTAATTGCATGACCTCCTGTCTTCATATCTTACTCCTAATCTACTTTATTCACATTCAAAGCGAAGCAGTTGGACAATTTACTATGAAAGAATAAGCCTGCATGGCTTTCGTAAAGCCGAAACAGGGCTTCTACAAGGCGAGTATTTTCGCCACTTCTACTAGCCGTGACAAATATTGGTCGCGAAGAGCTTCACTGTCGACCATTTATATGAGTGTCGGCGGTTTGAATATGCCGCAACTATTTTTTTTCTGATTCTGACGAGACGTTGAGGGGTATGCAGGTAATTTGAACTCCAATCATTTGACGAGGAAGAAACATTGCATTCACTTCTGAAACTTTTCAGTGTTTACTTATGAACAAGGACTGTTCTTATGTACCCAGAAAACGAGAGAAGATGACACTTGTTTGAAATAAAAGTCTCTTGAAGATGTCAGGTTAATTGTTGATTGATAAATCAGCTTAGACGTTATCACTCTTACAAAAATAAGGCTGAAGAAGTTGTTCCGAAATGAACTTTATTTGTTGGATGATTTGTTTGCCGGGAAGTTTTCGAGGCTTCAGTTTTTTCCAATCGTCATGTGTGTGTGCGGATTTCTTAAGTGAACAAGAAGGGTTTGTTTAACCTATCAAGTCCGATTATCTATTTTGGTCGGAAAAGCCCAACTTGGGCCCGTATCGTTTCGTTAAAACGAAAATTTGTGACGTAATGTGGAAATAAACTTCAAGGAGTGATGTCATAAAGATTGCTATTTTGAAGGAACGATAATAATTTTGGACAAACTCTGGTTGGTGAGATAAGGGGTAAGGTCGTTGGCTCAGTCAAGACCTTCTACCACCCTCATATGACGGTAACAAAAAGGCAGGTTTACCTGAGCAATTCCACGGCGATTTGGGCTGTGACATTTACAGAGTTTTTGGGTTTTTTTGACATATATCGTCGAAGCGAAGTGTTAGGGAGAACAACCAGCAACGTGGAGAGAACTGCGTGTCAAACACGTGTAAAAAACATGTAAAACGTGAAACTTCAAGGTTGACTGCGTCATTAACCCCCTTTGCTACACAATAGGGCTCGAGGCCTTCGTAGATATTACGCTTCTTGTTAACGACGATTATTCTCTCGAAATCTGCGAGTTGAACATTTTGTTCTGTTAGTAACTTGGTTACCCTGTCTCTTGGTGCTTCGTCACTTTTTTGTCTTCAAATCATTACTTTAAGGATGAATATGAAATTGAATCCAGGTCATACCTTTTCTGGGATTGGCGTGAAGATTGTTGCCAAACTATCCAATGTACTTATATGGATAAATCGGAAAATTTTAATTCCCGATGAGATGACGACGAACGGGAGCATCTTTTTTTTCTTTTTTTCCCCGTGTTTATCCGATTAAACAACAAAATGTAGTCATCCCTGAGGTCTGAATGAGCAGATTGTTATGATGAATCAAAAGATCCAGTATTTTTCTTGAAACAATTTCTTGATTGTGGGACTGAATGCTACGCATCACGTAAGCATGTCAAGAGATCTTACGCATTTTTCTTTGGTCAATTGAGTTAAGTTAGTAAGGTATCGAGGATGTTTACGTAGGAACGATGACAACCAGGGGTACGGCAAGTGCTTAAAGGATCCGAGCCATTCAGGGTTCCCGGGCCGAAGTTGGCTGAGGGCTGGGCCAGGCAAAGACCCGTAAATGATGAGCAAAAAGCGAAGGGAAAAGACACACAACCCCCTGCCTTTTGCATATTGTAGCCCTCAGTATTCTTGGGCCGTTAGGGGTGAGATTTGGGCGAATGTTAAAAATTTTCCGAAAAGTTCGCTGAAACTGAGATGAATCTAAAAAGCTAGGTGCTTGAAAATTTTGTCGTCCTTATTCCGAGCTCACATTCCCACCAAGAGGATTTTTTGCACTCACCACACAATTTGTTCACTAAATAGTTTGGCAATCTATGAAGGTCGGATTTTTATTAGGCTGTAAAGACCCAGAGAGACATCTAGTATTCGAAGGACATAGACGGGGAATGCAGTGATAAATAGAGCGGAGAAAATAAATACCATCTTGAAGCTCGAGCAACGTGACATAAGAGTGAAACGAAAAGCTCATATCTGCCTAGATATCTTGGCCATGGACTTACTATTTCTTACACTTAGAAAGTCAATAACATTGTTCAACCACTCCACAAAGGACGAACAGTCAAAGTTTTCGTTATTGCAATAAACAAACCAACTTTAATCAAATAAACAAAATAATAACCAAACAACGGCCAATTATGATTAAGAGACTGTACTGCAGAACAGAACCAGTATCAACAACTTTCCAGCTTGTATTTCCAGTGTTACCTGTAAGATGTTAGAAAAGACAATGAATGTGCTTTGAGCTGTGGTTGTAAGGTCAATTACTACATGGTCTCGAAATCTGGCTAACTTCAAAGCGACTTACAAAGAAAGATGATGAAACTGTGACATATGTTGTGAGGTCCCTCACCTCTGGAATGTCTATTGTTTTGAATATAATACCTTCTCAGTGAGTCATGAGGTTATTCAAATTATTTCTCAAACTCATTAATAATTCATAAAGCAAAAACAAAAGAAATACATAATTAATCAGTATTTAGAAATCAAAGGAAGATTACAGCTGAAACGAAAACTTCACAATTAACCTACACTGCCGACGTCAACTGAAAAAGTTGACTTGAGCAGGATTTGAACTCAGTGGACTTTGGCAGTGTAGGTTAATTGTGAAGTTTTTGTTTCATAATACACTGAGGATGATTCTGAAATAGAATTACAGCTGAGTTTTTCCAACTTTCGGCTGGATTTTCGCCTAAAATACTGGTTCGTTTAAGAAGGAATTTCAAAAATCGGAGGAAGAACACCAACTCGTGTTTGAAATTTTACGTATTGAGCATTTGAGTTTTGGTTGAGATAGGAATCACCAAGATTTATTCTCTGGTCTGACAGTGTGGTAGTTGAACTTACAATAACCCATGATATACCCCAATCGTTCCAACCATATCTGTTATTCAAATGATTGTTATGCTTTGTGTCATAACCTTTTGAAACAGTTTGATAACCACTTATTACCATAGTTATTGCGTACTGTGTGGTCTTGATTTCTCAGCTTTATTATGTTATCTATAGTTGACAAGAGTCTTATGCTTGCTTTTGTTTTATCCATTCTCACTTGACAGGTACAAAACTTCAAACTGAAGGCAAAAATGATACTGTTTTGGAGTTTACTTATTTCTTTGTTTACTGCTTTACTTATTTTAAATATTTATTTAATTATGAATTTATTTACTTCTTTATTTTTCAATTTAATATCTATTTATTTATTAATTTCCAACTTTATTTATTTATTAATTTATTTATCTATTTATTTATTTATTTATTTACATATTTATTTATATATTTTTTATTTTGTTATTCACCCTTATGTCTTTTCTCTATTATGTTAAAACAGTATAGTAAGTTAGTAGTTTTCCCTAAATTATGCTTTTACCACAGCAGTATTTAAATACGTTACTTTGCAGCTGGCCTGTTTTTTTTTTCCTGTGAATCTAAGACACTTAAATAATTTTCCTCCAGATCTGATGTGCAAGCTCCTCCTCTGCAATATTATTAGTAGGCATTAAATCAAACTCACCAGGGATGCAGTCTTCTGTGCTGTTACTTCCTTTAGCAACTGTTATTTTTCCATCTTCACAAGCAATGCATCCTATTTGACCTTTGCGCTCCTGGTAGGTATTGATGTGGCACTTCTCACACATTTTACTCGAGAAATTGTAAAACTGACCAGGGTCACAAGCTAAAGAAACAATTCACAGGCCAGCTATTACATGAAAATCAACCATACTTATCAAAAATTTAAACAACTTCGTGCCAAAGTAAAAGGAAGGCTTGGAATCCCTTAATACCTGCAAAAGAATTTTGTTGAGCTAATTTTAACTAACCACGGCTATAGGGAGTCTCTAATGGTGTTGTTGAGGTTACTAACTTATTAAGATGAAGAACAAGGTTTCCTATGTGCAACACCCTACATGTGTTGTTCACGTGGAGATGTAGAATTTCATACCTTATATGGCTTAAAGGAGTCATGACTAGTTCATGAATATCAGATGTACATAAAACGGACCTCACAATATAGTTATGATTATTTGCCAAATATTTCCTTAACAGTAAAAGCACAATGCTTTGGCCAATCAAAAAGAATTTAAACTTCTTTTCTGTAATTATGTCGCAGAGGTATTGTTAGAGAATCACTTAGGTGTGTTCAATTATTGTATTGGGGTAGGAAATGCAAAAAACTAACGATTTGATCCACTAAAAGTTATTTAATCGTTGAAGGAAAAAAGAGTCAATGTAAACCAGCTATGTAAACAGACCTATTTATGCAATTTATTAGAATCCTTTACAGAATGGGAATTCATAATTAATCTATAAACATCAGCAAAACCTACGTATTCTTATTACGCCGGCGCGCAAACCAAACGACCAACTGACCGACATACCGATCAGTCAATCAGTTAACCAATTGATCAATTCATGCATGCATGCGTTTAGTTCTCCGTCTGACATTAAGTCCATTCGACTTTCTGTCCATCCTTCATCGTCGTGAGTTGATTTCTGTTTTTCCTAGGAGGACATGGGCTCATCTTACCTAGAATGCAGTCACTCTTTGAAGTGCTCTTTGTCTGCTCAGTTATCGTTCCTTCTGGACACAACAGACAGCGAAACTGCCCCACTGATGGTTGGTAAGTGTTCTTTTCACATTCCTGACATGATTTGGTTGCGTTGTGGTGATACAGCCCAACCTCGCAAACTGAAATGGAGAAAATATTAGCAAAAATAGTAACTACAAAAGCTAACATGGAAGGTCGAAGTGTTCATTGGAATAGTCATCCACCGCTTAGAAAAGATTAACTTTACCACGTTACAACATCTATTGAATTTTACTTCATCCTTTGATATTAATTCATGAAAGCACAATTGAGTTTGGGTTCTAATCTGTATATTTCTCGATTTTGATACTTTTCATAACCAAAATAGTACAGTTTGCAAAATCACGACCATGAAATCCCGCGTCTTCTTATTTCCTCCAAAACTGACCTTCCAAACAGTCTTCCTTCGTGGTACTGTTCTCCTTCAGAGTCTTGTGGTTGTACTGACAGTTTTTGCATCTTTCTTGTCCGAACTCATCCTGGTAACTGTCTGTAGTGCACAGAGCACATTGAGAAGTTCTGTTAACATGGTGGGAACCAGGTGGACATGCTAAGATGAAACAAGGGAAGTCAGATTGTACATAAAATGTACAATAAAACGGACCTCGCAATATAGTTATAATAATTTGCCAAATATTTTCTTGGCAGTAAATGCATTGCGCTTTTGTTGAGCAAAACAATTTAAAGTTCTTTTCTGTAATTACGTCGCAGAGGTATAGTTAGAGAATCAGTTAGGTTTGCTCAATTACTGTATTGGGGTAGGAAAGTGAGAAAACTAGCGTTTTCATCAAGTAAAAGTTTTTTAATCGTTGAGGGAAAAAAGTGTCAAACACAAAGATAAAATTCTAACCGATAAAAAAATTAAACACATTCTATGTCGTGATATAGGTAGCAAATGTCAACTAGCTGAATGAACAAGTAACAGATTTACTACATCTCCCATTTTATGTTACCTTTTACACAAGCATTGACAGTCTTCGCTCCTTTGACAAATGTTATTTCCCTTTCATTTGGGCAATTCAGACATTTGGATGTTCCAGGATTTGGTTGATAAAAACCTCTTTCGCATGGTTCACACGAAAACTGATTCTTGTCATAATATTCACCTGCAGGGCAAACTGAAGAAAAAAGAGCAACTTTTATGTGGGAATGGTGGTGACTTGATTCTCAACGGTTACTCGGTGGCCGTTCATAACGAAATTCTGCTCTCCCAGGAAATACACACACGGACTACAGGAGACTATCGAATATCGCAACTTCACAACTTTGGAATTCCAATTTGAATTAATAAATGGAGTTGCAGAGCAACCTTTACACTGTTATTGAGATAATTGGATTCTTGGCCGATATGAGGTTCCATTTATACCGTAAACATACCCAGGTAAATCAGTAGACATTACGAATATTTCGTTACAAATTAGATACGGAATACCAGTTTTAAGTAAAAATGAAATTAAACTATGCCTATGGCCTATCTGTCTGTAAAATACCGCCAGAAAAACTACATGGTTTGCAGAATTGGGTGTACTCATTTGGAACGAAAACAGACGCCTAACCACCTTAGTCATTAATATCTCCACGCGGATATTGCTTAAGCATGACAGCCAAACATGAAAGGGCTGGTTATGGTGCACAAAAACCATGTATACGGCGGAGGGGGACCTACAATACGCCGCTTCTACATCTTAGGCAAAAGTTTTCTTAAATACATTTTTTCCATCGCTACCCAGGGGCGGATCCAGGATTTTGTGAAAGTGCTTTTGCAGGGCAGGTGTGGTCCCAGGTCTTTAGATAGCTTGAGCAATAGAGGTTTTTGATTCACGGACGGCTTTTTTTTTTCAATAGAATTTTTCCCGCTAAACAAAGAAAATGAATAATTTCTCTTCCCAAGGGCGTAGTCAAACCTCTAAAACGCCGTTTTCCTTGTAGGGGCCGTTCACACTCAGATCGATCTAACTTGAATCGATCTGAGACCGATCTGAGATCGATCTCAGTTCGCTTCGTGAGGGCGTTCACACTCGTTTGGATCGATCTCAGTTCGCACTCAAGCGTTCACACTCTGATCGATTTTGACTTAGATCGATCTCAGATCGATCTAACACGCTAGTGTGAACGGCCCTTTAGACAGTGGTCACTAACAGCGTTTCCACGTTCTGAAGACGTTGTCTACTCCCAGAATGTCAACATCTATCAGTTAATGTTGTCGCTGCCTCACTGGTTAGAGATGCTATGATCTCTCCTGGGATTTTTAAGCTATTCCTCATCTTTGTTTGGATGAAAAAATTTGATTGAAAGAATATAGTGCCCAGAGTTGAAAAATAACTTGTTTATGAAATGTTCCGGTTACCGTCCGTGACTCAAGAACGTCGGATGCTTCAGATCTCTGTTGAGAAGAAGGATGGTTATCCATTGGTACGTTATTCTAGGTTTTAGAGTTGCTGGTTTCTTTATCACTGAAATGGTACACAGTTAAAGAAAAGAGATGCAAGTAATGCTAATTATGTAACATTTTAGAGACTATTGCAAGAAATCCACACATTGTTTAATGACATCTCGGGGGATTAAACCCCTGAACCCTCTACTTAGATCAGCCACTGCTACCTATGAACGCAATAGGTGTTGGTAATCTTAATTCAAACGAAGTTGGTGTTGTGTTGATCGTGTAGTTGGCGTATCATAACACAATTTACTCGTACTTGACATTATTCCACCTTGTTTAATCTTTTAAATGACTGTCATTTTCGGTATTGTTAATATTTTTAAGAATTACCTTCAATGCAATCAGTGTCGTGCACGGTTCCTTCTTCTTCTGTTATGTTGCTACCTGGGCACGGTTTACAGTCTATCTGACCTTTATTGTTTTGCGTGGTGTTGCGTGGACACTTCGTGCAATTCCACGAGACTTTGTCAAAAAACTCGCCTTCCTTACATTCTGTACATAAGTAAACAAACAAACAAAAAATAGACCGAAAAATACAGGATTAAATAAACATAAATAAATCAGTAAATAAATAAATAAATAAATAGATAAATGAACTCTTAAATATCGTCTATGCGTTATTAAAATAACGAAGTCGACTTTTGAAACAGGATATATTCTTTGAAAATCATTTAAAGAGCGTGTTAATGAGATTGATCAAATGAAATTGAAGCCGTTATACTAAGCTAACCATGATATTTTCTATATATAAATCAAAATACATCCTTCCTTTCGAACATTACGTTTGTAACGTTGTACATGAAAAACTCTCTCAATTCTGACTAGGTGATGGTATTACCATTTCAGGGAAACCAAGTACAGAAAGGGCAATTTAGTGCGTAATGCGGTAATTCATTGCAAATTATTTAGTGAACAAAGCATCTCGATTGGCTGAAAAAAGCCCTGAAAGCCACGCAGAGTTAAACAGACACCTCAACAAACGCGACCTGAAAAGTATGGAAAATTTGCAGAAGTTCCCAGAAAATACAATGCCCGGGGTTTTGAGGCGATTTTCTTGAAAGAAGAAAACGTACGTCCGAAGCGAGAGTTCATCACTGTAGCATTTTAATGCCGAATTGAACTCCAAACCATACATGTCATTATTATTTTTCGCTATTTTCTCGTTTTGATCTACTTCAACCTTCCATTACCTCCTTCCCTTCTAATCTTTCATAATGCCTTCCTACTTACATTTAACGCAATTGTCGCGACTTTGTTTTCCTGTGTCGTTTGTAATTGTGTTGTTTGGACAGGGTATGCAAAACAAAATGTGTTTGATGGTGAACCTCAACTCTTAAAGACCAATTAATTGGACATTCAATAGTTGTTTTTTATATTGGGCTTCCTCACTCTTATGTGAGCGGATTTCTCCAACAGACTAGTCGCCGAACTGCCAGGGGTACTGATCACAGACAATCATGAAACTTGGACACATTTAAGTAACGTTTCAATGATTATCAGGTTTTACCAAGTGAAGAACAAGGAAAATGCAGTAAACAAGAGCTGCACTGTGAATAACAGTCACGTTAACAGGATAAGAAAGATGTTAAAATCAATTGTCTTTTTTGGTAATTTCGTTGTAGTGATATTCTGGTAGTTTTGTCAGCGTTTAATATTGAAATCGAGTATTCTGTTTAGGAAGTCATTGATCATTATTGCGTAATAAGAAGAATCCCGTTACCTCTTAGACATTGTGAAACATTGGTCGATCCAACAGTGTCGTATGTCTTTGTTCCAGGGGGACAAGGTTCACATTTAATGCTCGCGTTCTTTGGTTGGTACGTGTCTCTGGGACACGGTTCACATTTCGTCATATTGGAATCCAGGAATTTACCAGGAGGACATGCTAATGAGAAAGGTTAAAATATGAAGGTATTTAAAATCCAAGTTTGTAAAATTGTCAATAATTCATAAGGGAAACTGTTTTCGATATACTGTCGTTGGTGTCTGTGACTCACAATTAAGTTTCAAACATACATAGTCAGTGAATGTATAAAATGGGTCGTTTCTGAAACCATTTAGAAATCTCTCGGTAAGTTCTTTTCAGGATCGAAAACACTCGTCTACCGCGTCGTGTTTTAAAGCCGATACAGCACTTCTGCTGGGTTTTTAAATTGTATGTAGAGTTGAAACTTAGAACGACGCGTAGAGATGAAAATAAGTCAGTGTTAAAGCTGCTGAAAGTTGTATGACGAGTATTACTTTATGCGAGATAATAACAACTGCAGCAACGACGATGCCAACAATAATACCATTGATATACACAATAAGTGCCATTAAGACGATGATAATTATAATACTAATAATAAAATTTATGCTCATAATGATAATAATCAATAATAATAATAATAGTAATAATGGTAAGAATAAAAACAGATATTTTCTGTTCTTGTTTGAATATCACTTAACCCTTTCAGGTCCATACCCAACTTTGGTATTTTACTCTGGCTAACGCCAGACGATTTTACTCGTCAAGGTAAGACCTGTTGGACAGCAATGGGTTAACATACAAACTTGCGGGACCACCCCCTGTCCATTTGTCATTTAAATACTGTAAGTGTGATTTTGTGCCAGCATTAGTGTGGGTAAAACATATTTCACATATAAATTTAGTATAGGAAACTGTCTTATATTGCAACTCACAGAATTTCACTGAGTGTTCTATGAAATATTACTGGGTGGCAGCAAATGTGAGGCAATAAGCAAGTGGAAAATCTACTTTTGTTATAAATGACCTATCAAATTGACCACATTTGTAGTAAAAACGTTTTACTTGGATCACAAATTGACCAAATGTGTGCTAAAACATCTCGACAGCTCGCCCTGATTTTCTATGAACCATCATCAATTCGGGCTTTGTCCATGAATACCTTGGTCATAGAAAACTTGGGCTCCTAGTCAGATTCTCAAGTGAAGCGATTTTTCCTGGTGGTACTTATGGAAACTGCATTAGTGTTGGTAAAACGTTTTTCGCATGTAATTTTAGCATAAAATTGCTGTTGTATATCGCAACTCCTTGAACTTCGTTAGTTATTCTACTAAATATTATCTGGTGATATTAAATATGAGTGATAAGCGAGTTCAAATCCTTATATTGTTATAAGGTGGCCAATCAAATTGACCTCATCTTAACTAAAAACTTTTTACTGTAATCACAAAGTGACCATGTTTATGTAAAATATTTCGACTACTCGCATTCATTTTGTATGAGCGATCGACTTTGTCTTTGCCCTCATAATATCTGGTCATAGAAAACTTGAACTCATAGTACTATTGTTAAGAAAAATAGTTATCCCGTGAAGCACTTACCACAATTATTTGCGATTTGTACAAAGCCAGTTCTACAACATTCTTGTTCGTTCTGACCATAAAGCTTTTGACAACACGAAACTTCATCAGCTAATACCAAAAACGGACTCACAATGCTTCCAGAAATATTAAGAGGAAACAAGGCTTTAAGGCGTGTTTGTGCGTTTGCTGTTGATATTTTGATATTGAGAGCTTCCCGACAGGTTATTGTATCCGACAATCTCGCCCTGGCAGTCACGTTGTCTCGTGCGGAAATAATAAATGTAACTTCTGCTATCAATTTTTCTGAACCTCCAAGTAAGCCTGTTTTGTAGATGATGTTCTGGTATGTCTCCTTTGTATTATAGCAACCTGGCAATTCATCTATAAATGTGTTTAGGCTTTCCAAGGCTGTTTCATTAGCTATTTCAATTGTTTTGGTACTTATTGTCTCTCGTGGATTATTATCATTGAAGTAAAACCGAATCATCCAAAACTGGCATGTTTCTTTCAATACTGTGCCTAAAAACCAAAGGATCAGCAGTACAAATCAATGAAACGGTTACATATTGCATTGAGTTGTTATGAAAATCTTTCTTACTTGATTACTTTGATATGAATTTTAGTTGAACTGTTCAGCACTTAGTAGAGTCTCCTTGTATATTTAAATGTTGTGGTGCAATTTTATCCTGATCAGGTCCATTTATTGCGAATAAGCTTTATAATACAACCTTTTTTAGCATTAAATCAAGACTTCATTGATTACTTCAACAGATTATTCCATTTCCACATTGCTAGAGTGAGCTCATCAAAGTCCAATTTTGTTCACACTAAAACATTGCCTTCGTTGTAGCCCTTGCACAAATTAATGATCAACGAGGAAAAAGCGCGAAAATCTGTTTTTGCAATTCCCGAAATACATTCTTACATTTGGGGGTTTTGGTTGTCGAAAAGTGAGTGTTTGTTGTTGTAAAATCAGAGAAAGGACAGATAGTTGTTTGGAGAAAATTTTTAAAGAGCGTAAGGCTAGGGATTTTATTAATTGCAGAAATGGCTGCCGTGTTGACGAGGTGTGTTAATATGAATTGCCTGCTCTATATCATGAAATTCAACCGAAAGAAATAACTGGATCTTTTTTCCCAACTGGTACAAACATATCCCGTTGATGTAAAATTGTGTTCTTTACCGGATGATTTTCCCAATTAATTAGTTTTTCAATTTGGAACACTTTCCAAGATCATCCATAACCTTGAAAGATCACTAGAATGCTCTCTGGTGTATTAATTTTTTTTTCACTTTCATGTTTCATTCATAAAGTTTTAGAGGTAGCTATAAAGATCAATACTTCTTGACCTGAAGAGAATTTTTCCACATTGATGAATATTTAAGGTGACGTGACGGCTTCGTGTTACATATGCACCAATATTCATGGGAATGTAGTAAACAATTCTTATTTAGTTGTTACATATCAAGTGTCAAAGTTCATTTTTCTTATTTTCTAAATGGGCAAATGGACCTCCCATGGTGGTTCGGAAATGATGATGTTTACCACGTTACCAGTGGCAGCGGATAACATCACAAAACCTGAAGGTGATTATATTGGGCTACGCTTTCCTGTCTGTCTTTTTCGGTCCTGACGCTTTCCGTCATTTGAAACTTAGTGTATAAGAAAACACTTATTTAAGGATATCTCTGAGAAGCAGCGTCTGTTATGTGGTCCCGGGATCGCCATTGTCGGGCATTTTAGGGGCACAAAATAAACTGTTTACCTCGATACTAGTAAATAGGAGTATTGAATCTTTATTGACCGCACTTCTGTAGTCTTGTGCTTGTTATAGCAGAGGCCTACCTTCTTGTGCCACAGTGAAAGTCAAACCTGGAAACCCAAGGAACATGAACACAATCCAACTAACCATTCTGTGACTGTAAGAGATAGAAGAAATTGTCAGGTTCTTGAAATACTGCATGGTGATGTGAAATATTTTAAACAAATGAACGTCAAGGCCGAGTTTTCAACGAGCAGATTGACGATGAGTGGGTTGCCTGAGTTTACTGTCGCTCATAAGAAACCAGAACGAGTTGTCTAACTGTTTTAGTATAAATGTGGAGGATTTCTTACGTTATTAAAGCCTTAGTACTTTCATAAAAGAAAGATTTATGTTTCAAAGAAAACTAACAAATCCACTTTTCAAGTCATGATTGCTGTACATATACGCTAAAACTTACTAGTAATCGGTTTCATCTCGTGGGAAGAAACCCATTTGCGGCTATTATTTCTTACAGTGATCTGGTTTAAAATTTGGCGTCCTAAGTTTAGAATCCAAAAGTTCAACAATAATTACCCAAATAAACACAATATCGCACTTACGCGTCTTTCTAGATTTTATCTGATTGTGTATTTGATCAATTCAAGGAGCGTCCTGGTAGTAATCTCGCAGTGTTCTTACTAGTAATCCTTGTTCTTGGACGACAAAGAACGTCGTCAAGAATTCGGTCAAAACTTGTCTCCCACTTGATAACTCTCACGCTGGTTGGTGTTACCCAATAATTATTGCTTGGAGTGAAAGATGTTTTGTAGTGTATTGCTTCCGATATAGATAGACAAAACTCTTGGAAATAGCCAATGACAGAGAATCCGTTGACTAAGCTTTTTGAACTGGGGTTTCAGGTTTGAATAGACAAAGCGGTTTAGCAACCGTAAAACGGAACAGAGAAAGTTCGTGGTTTCGACAGACGAAGCCTGGCCCCTTCCTGTAAGATCACCATTGAGGAGTAAAATCATTTGGCGTTAGACAGGCGTATGGAAAGCGTCAGTTCGAAATATACCTTCGCTTGACTAATGTGGATACTGCGAGAAGTGTTCTTATTCAATGTTCATTATCCGTGCTCTTTAACCTCGATATTGGTCATCGTTAAGTGTGGAAAAACTCTCAAATCTTTTGAGAAATGACGGGTGTCCATATACTTCCGTTCTGGCCTCGGAGAAGAGAATTTAGAATAGCAACGCAGGGCTGGAGGTCGATTAAATATTATTAAAATACATTTGAAATTTTAAAAATTAGTACGTCAGAAACTCTCTTATATGAAAGAACCTTCGAAATTATGAAGATCAGCCTTTCCAGCTCACCCTTCACTCGCATGGTTTCTTGAGGTGTAAAGATTTGTTTGATTTGTAAACGACATAACCAAAAAATCACACTGCATAATGAATTACTAAGAAATTACTCAAATCACTCATGTCATTCAGTAAAATCACTTTGATTTTGTTTTGCGTTGCGTAACTGGATTCATTTATTATACGCAAGCATTTTTTCAAATGAAGACTTATAGAAGTCAAAAGGGACCTCAAGATCTATGACGTCAACTTGAACGACGCGACTTTCGAAACAAAGAAATTCTTCACGCAAAAGAAAGAGAACGAACAAGTTTTATTCCCCAGAGCATTCTCGTCTTTGTACATAGGACGTCGCTCAGACCACTTTCACGTCTTAAGGAAGATGTCAACTTGGGAAGTGAAATAAGTTTCGCGTAACTTAATGCGTTTCAAGTCACGCTGGTTGCTGGTTCACGATCCAAGAAACTTCAACTTGGGACTGTATTTTTTGAGTATATATTTATTAACAAAGTACAAGTATTTACACAAGTTTGCGCACGTCGTTACAACATTCGAGTTTCCCTTCTTTTTTCGTCTCCTTTACACTTACTTCAGCCTTTATTTATATTGACAAACAGGAACATGACTAAGGTTATTTAATACGGAAATGGAACACGTTTTTCCCTCTTTGTTGTCCATAATCTACCACACCTTTCTGACGTATATCCATGACGCCGGTGTAACACGTTTACAGATTATATATATATATATATTTTTTGGGTATCTTTTTTTATCACAACATACAACATAAAGATATTTTTCAACAACAAGTTGTTGCTTTAGATTGAATTCAACACGAGACGACAGTCGTTTTAGGAGGACTGGAGCGTTTTAGGAGTCATAAAACTAGCCACAAGTACTCAGCACGGTGGTCAATTAACCGTGGTTTCTTTAAATGCTGAAATTTTCAAGGACGTGGTCGTTCAAGTTGACGTTGTAGATGTTAATTTCATTTTAGATTACTCTGTTATAATTGTACAAAAGAAAAATAATTTCCCTCTTTTGAGTGGCTAAGAATGGCAGGACCATCTATTTCAAGTGCCAGTCAAATGTTGAAATATCGTGGGTGTAAAAAGTTGAAATACAGGGTGTCCCAAAAAAAACGAAAACTATTGAAATCACCAATAACAATTTAATTGTTAGAATTTGAATGCCTTAGCACTCTGTTGGTCCCCACGAGTGCATAAATGATTGATATAAGTAATTTTATAATTTGCTTTAAATTCCCACGGGCATAAAATCGCGCACTTTACAAGGCGATTTTTTTTACCTAAATTTTAATACATGCACCTTGTCAATATTTTACGCATCATTACGTTCAGCTTTTTCGCAGGGCATTCAATTTTTAACAATAAGTGATTTCAATAGTTTTCGGTTTTTTTTGGGACACCCTGTAGATCAAGTTTATTCACTGTTTCGATTTGTTTTGAGTGGTATTTACTGAGTCAATGGAATTGTTGAATTATTCATATCACTTAGTACAAAAACTTCGTTGTCGCGTTTCTACGCCAATGCAAATGATTTGCCCACAGACACAGTTTGCACAACCAGTACAAATGCAATGTCTGATTTTTTTACTTTGGTATTATTATAGCAAGAAATCAAATGGTTCTCGTTGCGGGAAAGTCCCGAGATTTGAGCTCACGAACGTTGTAATATTTCCCGAAGACACCTGACTAAATCCTACACACGTCAGGACGATCAGTCGTGTGCGACAACGGTTGCGGACCAAACTTAGTTACTAATGAAAATGTAGCCTTAGGCCTTACTCAGGAAAGAAATGCGTTAAGAAAATTGTCATTGAAAATTAGTGCTCCAAGGCTATACCAAGGACACCCACCCGTAAGAGGATGGACATAGATAAGCATCGTCCGAAACAAAAATTGATATTTTGCATGGATTCATGAGCGTCTTTTTATAGTTTATTGTTTTTTCTTCGAAGACCATTCTTACTACGGCACTTACATCCAAACTTCAGGAGTGTAAAATCCCCTCTTACTCCAAGTAGCACCCTCCCTGTTCTTCTTTTGCGCTGTCTCTCCCGTCATCAAGCATGCGTCCGAAGTTAATTCAGTTCAAAAAAATATAACGTCACATTTATTTTCAAAATTTTCACACGTGTATATAATCAAAGTAAGGGTATTAGTGTACTTAAAATAAGTAGAAATGTCACCGAGTAGACGTCCTATATTACTTGGAGTATACTGGGATTAAACGAACAACTTTTAGAATTAGTTAACTTTGAAGCAATGACACCTCTCGAGTGATAAGCAAACACCATTTTACTCTTTATTATTGTGACTGTGTGTACAGTTCAAAAAATATTTGTGAATGCAAAAAGCGAAGATCGTAGTTAGATACAATAAGTTATAACCCAGGTGTTTCATCAAAAGACAATGCTTTTAGCGATGGAATAACTTAGTGAGTTGCCTTGACTCTAGTAACAGTCGTTGTGATCGCTTGTATTGTAAGCTAACGTAATGCTGAAATGCTGTTTATTTCTCGACGTGAGCGTAAGCTGACGTCGTCAAGAAGAGCTAGAGAGTTTTTGTGTCCATACGATCAGGCTGGGCTGGTTGTCTTGCAACTTGCGACCGTTTCGGAGTTTGTCCATGTTGTTAAACAACTTTAAAATAAGCGTGATTAGGAATACAAGTCTCGTATTTAATAAGTTTATCCAAAACAATTTGGCCAAGATAATATTTATAGAGATTTTTAATGGCTCTATGAAACGTTTTTAAGGGAGGACTTAAGTAATTTTTGAAAAACGAGCAGGAGTGCTTTATCAGGTTTAAAACACGAGGCGATAGCCCAGTGCTTTATATCCGATTGAGGACGTACTGCAAAACTAACCCCTTAACACGTTGACTCGCGTAGAAAGTTTGAAAATCTATGTTTTCTAAGGCGCAAAAAATTTGAGGAAAAAAATTAGCGTGTTTTTGCCACATATAGAAATAAAGACATATAAACAAGACGTGTGACCCTTTTTGATTTTGCTTGAATTGTTGACGAGTTTCTTAAACGTTTTTAAAAGATCTCTTGTTTTCGTCTCCGAAACACCAAAAGACTCAATGGTGTAACCGGGATTTCTGACGGATAGCAATTAAAAGAAAAAAGTGTTTTTCCTCCCTCGATCGCTTTGCTAGTGTCGAAATATTTTACAATTTCAAAAATCTCTTAGATTTTCCTGGAAGAATTCGAAGTTATTTGGGAAATGCATCCCTGAACAGACTACAAACAACCCAAGTACCTCTAAGTAGTATTTGACCACTTGGTTAAATTACATACCAAATACTAATTTATTTTACGAATAGATTTTTTGGCATACGACAAAAAGAATTCAAAACTTTATGAATACTTGGAGGACGCTTTTCTCAGTGGA
Source organism: Heliopora coerulea (assembly GCA_030142905.1). Taxonomy (NCBI): domain Eukaryota; kingdom Metazoa; phylum Cnidaria; class Anthozoa; order Scleralcyonacea; family Helioporidae; genus Heliopora; species Heliopora coerulea. The sequence continues at coordinate 1,050,504 of JASJOG010000068.1, read as the reverse complement.
AGGTCTCACTTGCTGTGTCCCGACTTGTTTACGATGGAAGGTGCAACAGTTTCCTGTTTTTTTTGAACGCCTGCTCCTTCAGCAGAAATGACCGCCAAATTCTTGGAATCTCTGTGGACGTGAATGATCACTTCTTTGTTTCCAGCGCTGGAGACATCTTGCCCCAGTTCTACTGACTTGTATCCATGTATGGCTGTGGTGAACAAGGCGTTGAGGTAGCGCAAAACAATCATCACTTCTACCACGAAGGGGGGCAGTTTAGCGATCTTCATGTGGAACAAAACCATGCCCACAGCGAAAGGCATGAGGCAGACGAGACAACTTAAAACAACCAAACCTGTTCTGGTTGTTTCTTCGTATTGCTGGAAGAGAAAGAAAAGGTGTTTGTTTCTCAGATATAAAAGCATAGTGATTAAAACGGATGATTAAGAGCCAAAACTTTCCATGGCCCGTAATGCAAAAATCTCTCGTTTTGTATCGTCTTGTATTTATGAAATACAGACGTAGTACAGGTTTTCAATGAGTAACACAAACGTGGTTAGAGTTGAAAATCTGAAGTGTGTGTGTGTGTGTGTTTTAGTGCTGTTTCAGGTCCTTTCAAACTTTCTTTAGTGTTCTCATATACATCTGTGGAGAGATAGAAAGTTTCCTTTCTGCTTTCTGTTTGAAATAAACCCTAAAGAACATCGTGTTCTCTGAAGCCCACAAAAGTAAATTTCCTTCACGCCAACGGCACGTGATATCCCTATGTTTGCTCTAGCCATCAATGGTCTCAGCCATTACGAAGTTAAATAATTTATTCCATGGCTTTTGGTTGGCTTTCATTTCCATTTTTAAAGTAGTTTTCGTCGTCGAATGTTGCTGTTTAGTTTACTTCGTGAGTTGCTCATTTGGCATCTTGTTTCCACGAGCTAAACATCCATTTATCTGACTTTTATTCAATTTACTTTAAACTTAAATTTCATTAAAGTCAGTTCGAAGATTCTCCTGCTAAAATTTACTGTAGCGGTCCGGATAAAAAGCGGATTTCGACCATTCCGTCTAAATACGATAAAATATCGGACCGTTCAGCAATGTATCAGCACGCGTAATTTTGTGTACGGACCAAAAAACTAGCTCAGCCATATAATATTGTAATGTATTCCATAGCCATTTTAAACCTTATCGACATTTTTTTCTTACCTGATCAGCAGCTGCAGCTGGGTTCTTCTTCGTAAAAAGCATGCATAAAAAGAATATCACCATGAAAAGGAAGGGAACCAAGAGAAAGGCCGTTATGAAGATGACAGCTGTTGTACCGGTGCGTATAAAGGCCTGTGTTATGGCGGCCACCAAGCCGAGAGTCCAGGTTAGCAAGAGTAAACATTTTGTGGTTTTATCTGTAAGAAATAACAAAATTCAATATTAGTTCAAATTCCTTGACAATTACTACTTCGTTTTTATATGCACGTGCTGCGCTACATCGAGTATGTTGCGTTAAAAGTTACGTGCGTAACCTCATAGTGGAGTTTCTCATGAGGAAGACCGGTAAATATTTTGAGAGGGGGTCCAAATGAATTGGGAAGTGACGACAAAGTTGGTGACTGTTTCTTCAGGCGCACATTCTTTTAAACACGGAGCGACGCTATAGAAGGGTAAGCTCCTCCCACATTTCTGGCTTCGTATGGCGGTTGTATGTTTCAAAATGGCGGACACGTTGAAGCGTGACTGAACTGGACAGCGTAGAGCTCCACAAGCGTGTCCTAGAGCCTAAAGCTTACGGAAATACTTTTAAAATGTGTTTTTAAAATACAGCTAAACAATATATAAAGCAATAAATGGCTGAACATGCCACATTTACTGATTTTTCTGGTTGTTATACGTCGTATTATAATCATTCGAGACGTCCTACGCATCTTCATTCACTTATAGTCATCCTATCCGCGCAGTGTTTGGGCACGATTCACATTTTATTACGTCCGCGATGTGTCATAGCCATCTGTATTCTTTTTGGCGCATTCTTGAAGCTTGTAATATTATAAATATAAACAAAAACTGCCGCCACTTTCAAATTCATTTGTGGCAAATATGCTCAGTTGCTCTCATCCAACAGCTCGGACTTCTACCTCTGCGCAAAGCACAACTCCGCTTTCTGCGGGGCTTAGCAAGTATGATCGCAATAAAGCCTACTACCAGAAGAATAAAAGTGCAATTAAAGAGAGCAAGGCCTACTACGGCTTCAAAATGGAAGTGAAACGCGATGAGGAAGGGCGCTTGGTAGAAGTACGTAAAAAGATCAACACCGTGAGGAATCAGTTACTGTCCAACGGAAAACCGGCAGGAAATATTGAAGTGATGGAATTGCTCTTGGATTGTTGGCTCAGTCAAAACAGTTCAAATGGCCAACAGGCGTAAAATACTATCCAGGCAGCAACGTCGTTGCAAACAAATTCATCTCCTATATTCTTCTCAATTGAACGTGATATTGATCCACCGGAAATTAGTCTGAACTCAATTGACCAATAACATGCGACCTTTCCTTAATCATAATTGACAGGCTGAGAAACTCAGCCTCTTCTTATGCGATCGCTCCGTGTTTAAAGTTTTGTATCAATTTGGCCAGTAGAATTTTATTCTACTTGAATATACAATGAAAAATTGGTCTGCATGACTCAAAACTCCTGAAATCCGAATACTCGTCTGATCTGAGATCAACTGGAAAACGTTGCGTGCTGGTTTGGCTTGGAAAGACCAGTGAAAGAAGGATTTGAACAACTGAAAATTTACAAGATTATCATGGAAATAAGCTTAAACAATATTATCGCAGTTAGGAATTGATCTTTGAAGTACTTGGCAGACTTTCTTGAACGACGTCCAAACCTGCACGGTTTTGTGGAATGCTCTGAAATTTTCGCTTATCTCCTTCATGCTTGTGATGTGAATTTTTTTCCCCGACTGGTCATTCAACTTTAGTTATGTTAATTCTCGAGGAGAGAACCTTTTATCCACAAGTTCACCGGTTAGATTTTCTCCAAAGTTAGTATATGGACACTGCACATGTAAACTCTAGATGTTGCATACTGTATATGCATTGGATATCCAAATTGCAATCCGTGTATTGCTGAGAACTATTCTTCACTGGTGTTGAGCGCTGATGAGACCCGATAAGCACGGCATGTTTCATGATATTTTTAATGAAGCGCATGGAAAGTTAATGATAAAGTTGAAGAGTTCATTGGACTCTTCTCTAAAAACTTTTCCTTTTGTAAGCCACAGACTTTTGCGGTACTGAATACAATTTCTTTTGTCTTCAAAACTTAATAGCTCTTCTTGCACGATGTTAAAGTGATGGTACGACTGAGGAAGGATGTTGGTGGATAAAAACGTATGTGCCACAAAAATTCTCATTAGATTTGGGGTTCGTGGTTATCGGCCAGCTGGCACCGCGCGACAACAGTAATGCGATAACGTCAATATTGTTGACATTATTCATTTGTGGCGTATAACTGAGGGTTATTTATGGCATTGTTTTTGATTCTTTGTTGGACTGTATCCTCTTTGATTATTCAACTAACGGCAAGGTGGTGGCAAGTTAACCCGAACTTTTTAACTTTGTAGTTTTGCCTTATGGCTCTGTTCCCATAGTTTTACGTCAAAGCAAAAATCGTTTTTAACTTGCTTTTAAGTAACTGTGGAATTCACGCGACTGGAATTCGTAATCACGAGATCAAAAATGTCTTACAACATACTTGCTGATGATCGAGATTCATACTGCTGAACAACACTGAATTATTGTCACATATTCCGTCGAATCGTTTTGATTTTCCGCATAATTTTTCCATGGAATTTGGTTGTTTTAGAAAATTAATGTGAAGCAGATGTATGTAGTTAGACGTTTATTTGCACTGATCTTGTACTTTAACTTTTCGATCTCAGATTAGGTGCCATAAGCTGGATCTTTCGTATATTCTTCTTTACTCTTCTTATTTGGATTGTTTTGGGTTTCTCTGCTTTTGGTTATACAAACACAGGGCACACTGGACTACGCTGTATAGATTGAAGCAAATTGCAGAGTCTGTTCTTATTGTCTGTTTTGATTTTATTTTGTCTTTCGCAATGCAGATGTCGTATCTCTCAATCAGAGTGAGTAACGATTATGCATTTCAAATTACCACTAAAGCTTATTCCTAGATCTTTAATTCCACAACCTATAATGAACTTCCTGTTGTAGGATACAACTGTGGAAGGCGCCGTGTGTTCACATTAATAGATATAGATAAATCCGTTGGATCAAGGCCATTGTTGTACGCTAATTAAACTTTATTAAAACATTGCCATTGGTAATTTAATGCCGGTTTCTCTGATTGTATGTGTGTACTTCCTTGTCGGCGTGCCTTGTCGCTCTTTGTCTTTGAGATAAAATCAAAATCTATCAAAGAATAGCAGGTTTCCTTCGAGATTGAGTTCTTTCTGTAATTTTCTTTTGTTCGGTTCATTTGTTGGCTGTTCTTTCGTAAAGAGAGTCCATCAAGCGATGATCACGTACCAGCAGTGCGGATGATTACGTACCAACGTCAAGGACAGGCTAGGTTGCGTTGCAATTAGATTTCTCTTCCAAAAGAAAAGAAATTACAGTGGAACCTTCATATAACGGACACTGTGGGACCAAAGGTACATGTCCTTTGTTCGGAGGTGTCCGCTGTCCAGAGGTTTACCTTTTATTTCATCTGTTCTTGGTACACAAATGGTGTATGTACTTAACATGAAACAAAGAAGAAAGGAAATCGAGTATGACTGATAGATATTTATTTTTACTTTCTTTGTTAATCATTGAAAATAACTGAAAATTAAACCATACTTAAACAACCAAATTTTGAGAATTTAAACAGGCAAGCGAAATTTCATCAAACTATCGGTTCAAAGAAGGATGTAATAGTTTTCTACTTCCTCTTTCTTTCTCGCAATTTTTCAATTTTGATTCCCACATCTGACACGGCGCCGAACAGCTCTTCTTCAATCCCAGACGTTGCAAAATCACTTGATATCATCAAGCAGCTGGAGTGCTTGCCCGACGGTTGAGACTCGAGGTTCCACAGGTGTTGGGTCAAAATCATCGACCACTGCATCTGAACCTTCTCTCTCAGATTCTTAGTCATCTTTTGTAACTGACGCTAAAATATTCTCTCTAAGATCTTCCCTCCACGTGGGGTTTGTAATGTCTACAGGCAATTGCATCGTTGGAACATTATCGCCTGCTCTAAGATATTCTTCTGCTGTAGAAGTCGGTTCGACTTCATGAACTAGGTCATTCAGCTCATTAAATGGGTCGTCATCATCGTCGTGCTGCTGTAGCGTTTGTACCGAGAAACTACACAGACCAAAACAGTTCTGGATCGTCTCTTGCTTAAAACAATTCCACGTTTCTACAGCCCACTTGATAGCGAGCAATAAATCAATGGACTTCATTACATCTGTAGCAGTTGTAAACTCGTTAATGCGAGCAAGTACGTCTCGTAACAAAAAGCGGCGATAGCAGACTTTAAAGTTTTTTATTATCCCGGCATCGAATGGTTGTAAGCGGGAGGTCGTATTCTTTGGCAGAAGGGACACTTTAATGTTAGAAAACATTCCTACAAGGTCTGGAGGGTGGCACGGGGAATTGTACATAAAAAGAAGAATATTTCGCTTTTCAGCAACAAATCGCCTATTTAGCCGTCGCAAGATCGATTGCATTAGCTCTGAATCCATCCAAGCTTTTTTATTGTTGAAATAGTGGGCCCTACAAGGGCGGTTTTTATCTTTCAAACTTTTGAAACATCTCGGCAAAGCACTTTCTCCAGTTATGACAGGGCTCCTCCTTTTCACCAGCAGCATTAACGATGATTAATGCTGTCGACCTCTGTTTAGATTTCTTTCCTCCCTTGCATCTCTCTCCTTTGCGGGATAATGATTTTTCAGGTAAAGCTTTCTAAAAGAAAGCAGTTTCTACTAAATTCCATTTATCTTTCAATTCGTATCCCATTGTCAGTTCTCGCAGACGTTCAGCACAAGAGTTAACAGTTTCTTCATTGACGTCGCTTTCTTCTCCAGATATGGTAAAATTGGCAATGTTATAATAGTTTTTCCACTTCTGTAACCATCCATTTGATGCCTTAAAATCGTCAATTTGTAATTGGTTGGCTATTTCCTTAGCCTCTTCTTGGATCATTGAACCACTGATTGGTATGTTCGAACCTAGAGCCGTACAAGACTAGTCAAAGACAGCCTTGTTTTATCTGTTCGAATTCAGCACGCCTTTTCTTTCTCCTCATGTCAACGCAGCTGTTTGACTTCCATAACTGTATCACTTGTTCCTTACTTTTCCAAATAAACGAAGCTTGTGTTTTTCCAATGCCGATCATTTCGGCAATTTGCTGGACACCAGCAACATTGTTTTCATCAGTGTATCTTATCAGCTGGACGTTCTCTTCGAGTGTTAGAAACTTTCGTTTTTTGACTTGAAGCCATTTTGCTGGATAAACTTGTTTTTTGCATAGTACGTTCAGAACCAAAACAAACTGAAGATGATAAAAATAGATTTGGGAGCGTGGGAAACCTTGAATGCCACTCATTTCAGTCACGTAGGAATCATCGAAACATTGTTCAAAGACGTCAAAGTATGGCTTGCCAACTGTCGGAAGAAAGCAATAACTTACTTGTGCTTAACTCGTATATCAGGGGTTGTCACGCTTATAGGATGTTTGGACATCTGTGATTGGAGAAATACTAACTTGTTGTCGAGAACCCAACAATATAAGGGATTCAGAGGCAGTTGCAGTAAACAGCGATCAAAGCTCGTGTATTCTTGGGCATGTGCCACTATATTTGTCCAAGTGTTTCACGCTTTTTAAAGAAAAGCACAAACAAAGCAACAACAGAGGTTACAGGCACAAAAGTAAACCGTGGCGCGGGCTTGGGTCTTGAAGTACCATGCAGATACAAGTTTTCCGGAGACAGCTTTTCCATTGAATGGTTGAAACGTAAGGTAGAACACGAAGAAACTATCTCAAAAAATATGTTTACGAGGAAAACCAGCAGGAAGCGAAAAGCCAGATAAACAATGGACAAATGATGTTATACAGTGTACGTATACATTGGATCGTTTGGGCTAAGTTAATCTTCCAGCTGAACAATCCGTTCCTTCTTTTTATAAGGATTTTTGCTCTGACTGTCCGTTATATGGAGATAATTTTAATTACCTATTTTCAGTTTGACCGAACAAATGTGTCCGTTGTCCGTTGTTTGGAGGTGTCCGTTGTATAGAGGTTTTCATTATAAGGATTGAAAGTAAATAAAATCGGGATCTGGACTTACAGTCCGTTGTTTGGAGGTGTCCGCTGTATAGAGTGTCCGTTAGTAGAGGTTCCACTGTAATAAGTTAAGGTTCCTAGAGTTTTCCTCACGCCTTTCTCACTCCACATGAAATGTGAGAAAGAGTATTCCCAAGTTTTGGAGACGACAGCGATATTCAACGTAGAGAGAGTGGAGCGCGAGTGGGCTACATCTTAACGGAAAACGTTAATCGACCAGCTAGAATTTCTTGGAAGGGTTCAGTATAAAGAAAAAGAGCATTTTAATTTTAGCGTAAGTGTTTGACATTTCGGTCGTAGAATTTGAATCACTTCATTCACTGGCATCGACATTGCAGCTTGCTTTTTGTAAGCTCTCCTAGAGCCAGTATTTGCAGCCAGCTGCAGTGAAAGACTGAAAGTACGAACTCGCAATCTTCTTCTTCTTCTTCTTCTTCTTCTTCTTCCTCACTCGCCTAATCCCTTTAGGAGTCTCTAGGGGGATATACATCTATATATGTATATATCTTTAGGGATATATATATATATATATAGAGAGAGAGAGAGAGAGAGAGAGAGAGAGAGAGAGAGAGGAATATGATTATTCCAAATTAACGTGGTCCAGTTCTCAATACCAGGGCTGGTAGAGTTGCCTGATGATCGCTTAGCAGCTTGAAACTTTAGGTAGCGACGTAAAGGACATTTTTAGTTAACATTTGCATTTATATATATATATATTAATCTTTTCTTCAAGATATCGGAAAGGTCCGGGCCGATATAACCTTCAGAACGTTGGAATCGTTTGTTACCTCCTAGGCGAGCACGTTTACTACACATATCTCATCACGTTTTGTCTCATTACGTTAGCGTGGGCCAATATTCTACTCATTTGTACCTAAATTAATTTGAAACCTTATCCCAACATTCCATTAAGCGTCCACGATGTACTGTTCTCCCTTAAGCGTATGTAAAAATAGCTCTGATCTTAAGAATAATCCTTATCCAAATCCAAATTTAAAGGAGTGTAGTGTCTGAGTATTTGCCATAAAAATACATGATTAGATTATACAGTCATGGGATGCTTAGTTCTAATTTGTACGTCACATTTTCAGTCACTTTGAATGTAATCCAATCCCCTTAAAAATGCCAAAATAAATTACGGCGTCCTTTTCATGAGCAGTACCTAATTCAGCGAATTAAGTACATGTGAGGAACGGCGTCTGAATAAAAAATGCACAGTGCTTTATACAAAGTACGACCAAATCGAATAGTGCACCTAAGTGTTAATAATATTCGACTTCAATTAAATATAAATGTGACGTCTAAATCCATTTCAGTCCAACTGAAAATGAATGTAGTTCCGATTTAGTTCATATTTGATTGGGTCTGATCTTTGAACATGCACAAGAAAATGTCCAGGTTTTTAACGCGTGTATTTAGACGCAATAGATGAGGTATTTCCCTGACGTTTCCTGATTCCTCAAGCTCATTGCAAAGTAAGTAGCGTATTTATTAAATATTGGAAGATATTTTAATCCGACGTGACGTAAAGTGGAATTAAATGTGGTTGAATTATCATTTAAGGTTTCTCACGGGTTTTTCAAAGCAGAATACTTTAATTTTTCATTCGAAATATTAACGTATAGAACCACAATCTCGTTATCCAAAAGTTCGTGACCAAAAGCCACTACCGGAGTTTGCCCTGTTGGGGGTTTAGTAATGTCATCTGACAGGACATCCGCTTAGGTCCATAGCACTGCGCTTCTCTATATCTGAAGCTCTTCTGATTAATTCGTACTCGGGCGACCCCGACCCCGTTAATCAGGATCTAACTCATCCATACTTTATCTCTACTGCGTAATTTTTTTCAACATATGGCACATGAATCACTATAAGCCTGTCAAGCGTGCACAGATTCGCAACAATGCTAAATAACATGTTCAAATAACTGGCACTGATTGTTAACATCTGCAAACAATTACTGCCCATGGTGCCCTTAGCTCTTCTTAATTTGTGCTCGTGCTTTTTCACGAATATCCGGATTGTGATTTTCTTTTATGTAACTGCTGCTGTGCCATCATTTACCGAGTATGTCAGGAAACAGTTGGTCCAATTAAGCTTGCTGTCTTGTTTTCTATCACAACATCGATTCCCTGAAGGTAAAACGTTCTGGTTGTCGCTAATGCGTTCAACCATTCTTTCGTTATTACATCCTGACATTTGAATGCTCAATCTGACGTCAATGAGCTGTACAAACGTGGAGGTTTGGGCGGATATTCCAATGTTTTTGGCAAGCAACATGACATCTACAGGTCAAAGCAAACAGATATGAAGGAGGCACATTTCCGTGTAACCCTAGCTCAATCAAAGTAAAATGAAAATTAGCTGTCTGGAGGCGAAATTCAATCCAAACACATGAGGCATTCGTATTTTTCCTGTTCATTATCCGAAATGCTCTACCCGATTATCTATGTGATTATCAGCTGCCCGGAAATTCCATATGAAGGGGAAGTTTTTTCTTTTTGTCATTATTGTTGGGGTATCATGTGAACAGGTTTGTTTGACATATTTTGTTGTAACTAAATTACGCCTTCACCTGACCAATGACGAACGGCTAACGTTAAGTCTTGATCGCGGGGGATGAATAACAATAACAGTGTTTCCTACATGCCACTCTTAATCTCACCGAAAAATCGCCAGAGGAAACCGACACCGTGGCAATGTGCCACAAGTTTCTTAGTTTTTAAAGAGCCCCCTAATTTACATTCGTGTGGAGCACAACTTTTTTTCTAGAATAGTTTTAACCATACCGTGTGTCGTTATCTGATTGTATTCTAGCTTTAACGCGTAAACACACCATTAACGCAGGAAAGGTTACCAGAACGTCTACATTTGCAATTGCAATATTCAATTCATCTATTTTGCCTTTGGTTTCTTTTCCAGTAATTCATGCAAAACTAAATCCAATAAAAACATATTTAAAACCGAACAATGTTAGACGTAGATAATAACCAAACAAGAAATTCTCAGATACCTGTGAAATGGAAAGTTGGCCGCATTTTTATGCGAAGTTGTTCGTAGCTGATGAACAGGAGTTGCAAGGTTGTGGCGACAGTAAGGGTTATGTCGATCACCATGTAAGCAATGTAAAGCTTTTTGGGCAGGGGATGCAGAGGACCAGTTCTGTACATCAAGTAGATCCAGATTGGTAAAGCGATGGCACCATAGAGACCGTTCGAAAAAACTAACGTGGTGACTGCCACGTTGGAGCGTTTGCGCTTTTGCGAACGGTAGAAGCCAAACAAGAGAATGGCGCATGAGGCTGTTATTGCCACCGAAACCAGAATTGAGAGAGACATCATAACCGTAGTCTGTGAGTTCATGGCGTTATCTCTGGTGGACTTTGTATGGAAATTGTTTCTTGATGTATTCGCTACAGCGACGTAAGTATATCTAGTCCGATCTTGCAAATACAGCATTATTAAATTTGGTGACCACGTGATCAGGTAGCAATTCGATTGGCTATTTAAGACATTAAACAAGCCACCTCGCGGCAAAATATGATGAACAGGAATCACGCTTCGGTGGCCCAAAAGTGCGAAACAACATACCTAAAATCGAATTCTAAAAACAACTTGCTTTTTCCAAAATCAGGTATAAACTTCATTCTAAACCATTTTTCTTGTCGACTTTGCTGCGAAAGAAAGAATATTGTTTCGTAAGAATTTTACTTCGAAAAAATTTGGGTTTAACCCAAAGACTCCATCTCCAACCAAATTCTCTCTTTGAGAACAAAACTTTTTAACTCCTTGTGTCTGTTAAAGTGGCTGGGGAGATGTTCCACAGCATTTCACAATCAGTTCTTTGAGTTTGGATCTAAACTATTGCGACATGTTTTACAACCAGAAAAAAGAGTAACTAAGAACTTTCCACTGTTGGTTGATCGCAATAGTAAAAAGTATATTTCATATCATGTAGTGTCTAGACCAGTATCAAAAGCTGTGTCTGCATGCTCTTTAATTCTTCGATCCTGTTCAAGGGTTTAGAGGACGTTTCGCGCAGTCATCGACCATGGGCACAGTCTATTTGTTCCGTTGCATCATCGGAGTTTGAATCAAATCATCCAGGTTGACCACGTGCAATACGTTTTAGAGGCTAAACGTTCCGACGTTGTGGTAAAATATTGGCCAACGTTGTTCACTCCAACTTTTGTTGCAACTCATTATTTCTTAGACAAAATATTTTACCTAAATCAAACTCTCAGTCAACTTACTGCATTACTAAGAATTCCAATGTATCAAGCAAAGGCCCCTCGTCAGAGAAAGAAACATGGCGAAATGCCTTCGCTCAAAACGTTGGAATTCTTTGAGATCAGTCACGGCACTTACCAACCTTTCAACTTTTAACTTATTTAACGCTGTCTACGTGGTGTTCTATTTTTATATCATTTACTGTGTTACAGACCTACAAATGTAATGATTGACGCAAAAAACAATTTTTGAATTGCGTGCATTCATGACGACTGAAGCGTTCTTTACTCCAAAGAAACACTTTCTCAAAGAGTGATATTGCCGGGTATGAGGTCGAATGTTAATTAAACAAATTGGGTTAGATATCTCTAAAAGACCAAAGAGGTGGACTCCGAGCGACCGCGGCTCGCGAAACTATGATAGGAGACGCCGTCTCATTTCATTTACGATTTTGAATTATGAAATAATTTCAGCTATCAGCTTACCAACCATTACTTGGTGCTGAAGTTGTGGAAACGTTGAACTCATGGCTTGAAACATACTTTTGCATGGCGTTAAGTCGAACTTTGGAGTAGGCTATTCTTTGGTGGACCGGCCAGATGTTTGTCTGTTGTTGTTGTTGTTGTTTATTTTTTTTTCTTGGTTTATTTATTTTTTTCTGGGCGAGTTCACCCTGTAAAATAACATAAAAGTAAATGATGGACTCATATCATCTATTCATCTACTTAAAAGCTATCGCCCAGCAATTTCGTTTGAGTTTAGCCCTTTATTGCTTCTTGAGGGTTGTTACTATTTCGGTCAACCAACAATGAAAGGTTTTTATTTCGCTCTGGTTTCAAAGCATGTCGATCAAATTAAAAGAAGTCATTGTGAAAGACATTCCAAAACCACTCCAGGAATTGGAACGGAATCGAAGATGTGAAGTGCATCAAGACACATGTTGTGGAAAAGAGAAAGTATTGTGATATTAAGTAAGTAAGCAAAACTTTATTTAAGCAAGCTAGCCCCATTTAGATTAAACTGCTTTCCAACAGGGGCGTATAATATATATAAATAATTACATTAAACAACCAAAGATAAATAAATTATACATACGATGAATAGCTAAATTTGAAGATTAACTTCAATAAAATATTACTCCAGACTGATAAAGAAATACCTTTCATAAAAGAGTTCAATTGAATACCTTTGGTTTCATTGAGTAGGCTTTCCATTATTTAGCCTCGCTATAACTAAGACCCTTTTTTAGGAATTCCGTTTTAGGCATAGGTATATATATAGAACAATGGATGATACCCTGAAGAAGAAATATCTACCCTCTGGCAAATTTTTGCATGAAAAACGTATAAATAATCTGACTTTAATGAACTCTCAGAACAGTAACCATTTCAATTAACCAACAATAACGAAGGTTATCTTAAAATTTGTCTTAAACACGGAGCGACGCCATAAAAGGGTAAGCTCCTCCCACATTTCTGGCTTCGTATGGCGGTTGCATGTTTGAAAATGGCGGACACTTTGAAGCGTGACTGAACTGGACAGCTTACAGCTCCACAAGCGTGTCCTAGAGCCTAAAGCTTACGGAAATACTTTTAAAATGTGTTTTTAAAATACAGCTAAACAATATATAAAGCAATAAATGGCTGAACATGCCACATTTACTGATTTTTCTGGCTGTTATACGTCGTATTATAATCATTCGAGACGTCCTGCGCATCTTCATTCACTTATAGTCATCCTATCCGCGCAGTGTTTGGGCACGATTCACATTTTATTACGTTCGCGATGTGTTATAGCCATCTGTATTCTTTTTGGCGCATGCTTGAAGTTTGTAATATAAATATAAAACAAAAACTGCCGACACTTTCAAATTCATTTGTGGCAAATATGCTCGGTTGCTCTCATCCAACAGCTCGGACTTCTACCTCTGCGCAAAGCACAATTCCGCTTTCTGCGGGGTTTAGCAGACATGATCGCAATAAAGCCTACTACCAGAAGAATAAAAGTACAATTAAAGAGAACAAGGCCTACTACGGCTTCAAAATGGAAGTGAAACGCGATGAGGAAGGGCGCTTGGTAGAAATACGTAAAAAGATCAACACCGTGAGGAATCAGTAGCTGTCCAACGGAAAACCGGCAGGAAATATTGAAGTGATGGAATTGCTCTTGGATTGTTGGCTCAGTCAAAACAGTTCAAATGGCCAACAGGTGTAAAATACTATCCAGGCAGCAACGTCGTTGCAAACAAATTCATCTCCTATATTCTCCTCAATTGAACGTGATATTGATCCACCGGAAATTAGTCTGAACTCAATTGACCAATAACATGCGACCTTTCCTTAATCGTAATTGACAGGCTGAGAAACTCAGCCTCTTCTTATGCGATCGCTCCGTGTTTAAAATACATCGCGATCGATGGAAAATGAAAGATTTGACTGAGAAAGTATCAAAAGAATGATCAAAATGAAGGGAAGAAATGCATTTACATATGTTCTGATACTGAGAATGCCTAGAGAAGAAATTATATTCAGATTGTTGAGTAAAGACCGGCCTACATACGGAATTAACGTAATATGAAAGCAGAAAGCAATAACCTCTCTCGGCCAAGTACGATATCGGTGAATGTCTTCACTCAGCTCCCATTTAAAACAAGTTAGAATGAATCAAATTGAAAGAGCTCATTACGAAAGACTGTGCGAAAAGCGCATTTCGTTTTCCAAAGAATAATCTGTACCGTCTTTGGGTCACCAGACCCTGATGTGGTACCCAAAAGAAATTTCTGGTGACAAAAAAGTTACAAAGGATTAAAAAATTGGCAGCTTTCGATTCGATATTTTGGAAGTACTTTTGGTGTGTGGAGGGTCATGCAAGATGAAATCAGTGTAACAAAAACAGTTTATGCTGGGTAAAAATCTAAAAGAACCTGGGAACTACCAAAACTGGTGACAGAAAATACTGACGTTGTCACACGTCATTCGACCCAGCCAATGAAGCACTCTTCTTTTATGTCCAAGTTATATCGTCAAGCTTAAGTACTGTAGCGAGGTAACTGTAATTTTTCTCGTTAAGCAACTAGGAGGCGTAAAAATGCCTCAAAGAATCGCGTGACAGGAGCTTAAGAAAGACAAAAATGGTGTGAAAAAGACTTGGACTCAACGTCATTGAATCAGCACACATGACTTGAAATAAGTTGTTCCAATTCACACTGAGAATAACTTAAATCAGCACGAAATGCTTAATGGCGTGCAGACGTGCTTCTAGCAGTGTGAGAACTGAGAATGATTATTGGAGTGACTCGGTATTAGAGAGTCGACCATTTGTTGGGGGAGCTATCGAATAAACGCAATCCTCGTTTTAGTATTTTTGGTCTATGAAACGTACAGATAATTTAAAGACTTTATGTAAGTAAGCCCCCGAGTGATGCACGTTCGAGCGTTTTGTCTATTATTTCTCGCGATAGGATCACGTCAACACACACGTCGTTATCAGAACTCTAACTGAGCATAAGAAATCTGTCACCTCAACTGTCAGCATGCCTGCCAAGCGACCCGTGATCAACATTGTCGGCATGTTGGCGTTAATGATCGCCTGGACACGAGAACCAGGCCTGACTCTTAGTCCCGACTCTAATAATTTACCTCTAAGTCATTCGTGCTGGTACAAATTAAGTATTTTAGACCCTTTTTCAGGAATCTTTGAGATGGCGACTCTGTAGAAGAACTTGTACAACACCTGGTTATCGCCAGCCAGAGGGCTTCCTCAGCTGTCATCAAATCACTGCACGCGGAAGATGTCCAACTGGTGGTTATTTGATTGTACATATAATACTCTCTTATGATTCATAAAGAAAAAAACACAACAGAACTTAAAGTTTAATAAGCTGTTGTAAATATGATACAACACAGTCCTAATTTACATAAACTTTCCGTGCCATTTTCTAGGCTAAAATCGTCCGAATCTTCTCTATTTGTGAAGAATATGAATGTTTGTATCTATTGATATCATCAGGTACTTTACAGTATTCGCGTCGGTGTATATACATACTATCACTTACTTTAGGCTCGTACTTGTATATCCAATATACAACTCTGTCACTCATAGTATAATGTTATTTTTAAATCGAAAGGAGGAAGTTACTGCATCTTTTCAATGGTTGATGTCAAAGGGTCAAACCTTGTAGCTTTACAGCAAGACTGAAAATCACATACAAGCGTAAAGTTCGCTTACCGTCGTATTTAGGGATACCTAACCACCCAACGAGGAAATGCCCGCTTGGATTCCACTCGAATTATGAAAATTTAAACTACTACATTTCCTTTCTCACCCAATCCCCCTCCAAGGAACTTCTCTGAATTCACACTTGTATCTGCCAATATGTCAAAGGGAATTGTCTCTTTTTAAGTTAAGTCGGAGCTCACGCGAGAGTCGTTTTTGATAACGCGGGCTACGAATGGCTGGAAATGAACAGGATTGAGAACAGCCGTTTTTCTGATTACTTTGTGAATTAAGAAAGCCGTGTATGCACCGAAAATACACAACTTGTTGGCAGTTGTTCGCAGGTGTGAACAATGCAGCACACTGTGAATTGATGATGTCCTGCTACACACTGAGTGATGTCGTGCTGCAAACTATACAATACAGTACAATACAATACAATAATTTATTAAGGAATCCAAAAATTGGTTTTTCATCCTTAATTTACAATGATGATTCTAGATAAATAACTGCAGTAGATATTAAAAATAAATCCTAATACAAGCATTAAAACTGCTACTACTTACTTCTAGTAAACAAGTAGGTATAAACTCGGATTTCCTCGCAAAGATCAGAATACTAATAATAACTATTTATTTCTATTTTAAGAAATAATATCTAGTTCTTATTTGGCGAATCTCTTAAATTCTCTTACACTCTTTGAACTCTTTGTTGTTTTGCTCGAACCATTGTACGTTGTTACAGCATGGTGAAAAAATGATCTTTGGCCCGTAGATGTACGATGGGAACGGACATTCAAATCTCTACACTGTCTATAACTGTAACTATGGACATTTGATTTTGTAGAAAGTTTGTTTTACAAGTACATCGGTACTAAATTATGAATACATTTATAAACCATTACTACATTCCTTATCAAAAGCTGTTTTTGAACAAACGGTGAATGATATCGTGCCGTATATTGTGAACAGTGTTTTACTGCACGTTGTGAGCGATGTCCTGCTGCACACTGTGAACAAAGTCCTGCTGCACACTTTCAACCATCACGTGCAACACCAATGGTCCGCAATCTTTTTCGCCGACCCCCCAGAAAGTAATTTTTGCATGTGAAGCGTGACCCACCTTGGTGGACCAGATGAAATCAAAAGGAGCAAAATAGCTGTTCAGCCTCTGCAAGTATCCAAAATTCTGGTGAGGAGTTTTGTTCAATTCTCTTGTCGGTCCTGTATCTGAAGCAAGGTCAACAAACTGCTATTGTTTCTGATTCGAGAAGTTTCTAACAGGGTCAATTTCGGCAATTTTTTTGATTTTGTGGAGAGTTCTTGCCATCCGCCAAATGTTTTCCACGACCCACCTTTGGGTTGCGATCCGCAGTGTGCGGAACATCGTGCTACACGATACGAACAATGTTGCGCTGTACGCTGTGAACAATGTGCTGCATACAGTGAACAATGTTACGCTGCACACAGTGAACAATGTACTACACGCTTTGAACAACGTTGCGCTGCACACTGCGAGTAAACTCTGTACTGGACACCGTGACCTGAACAGTGGCTTACACATACTTCCTTCTTTCGGGGTTCAAATTTGGAAATCTTTGTAGTCATTTTCATTCGTATTTTTAATGAATACGACAAAGTAATTACTGAATTCGGCGTATACGTAATGTCTCATGTGGTATCTTGAGTTATCCCGACCGCAGTCATTATATCTCGTTTAGCCGAAGGCTTAAAGAGATAATTAACATTGACCTTGGTCAAAATATCTCTTGAATAATGTGACGGGAAATGTCAATTCAGTTACTGTTTAATGATGGTATTGACACGCAGTGTACTAGAGTTGAGAGAAATAGAGTGACCGAAGGGAGCAGCGAAAGGAGCTCTTTTGCGACTTGTTGTGAAAGACCGCTGAACTTTGGCCCTCGGCGGAAATTGAGGGCCACAAACTGCCTTTACGGAAGTAAAATATATATTTCCCAAAAATATCTAACCTAATTTTCCTTTTGTTTATTGTCCTTCTATCAAATTAGAAATAATCCATTTTTATTAAGTTCTTTTTACTCCGTGTTTCAGTCGAGAAGTTTTATCGCCTTGATCATAATGCCAACTGGCTTAAGAAGAACATTGGAAGCCTGCATGTGTTCCGCAAAGAAATTTCGACATATGAAATAGAATAGCCAAGCAAACGATTCCTTGTGGTTGAGGCTTGGATGTTATATTTACCTTCCAAGTTGGAGAAATAATGTACTTTCAACATTACGGCTTAAAGCTTCATCGCTTTAAGAATGACTGAGAATCACGGCTGAGTCCAGAAAAAGCCGACAACTTTAGCAAATAAAGGAAGAAAGAAACTCCGAACAATAATGCCATCTTGATAACTCAAGATATGAGTTAAAATGAATGGATGAATGAATGAATGAATAACTTTATTTACCGAGGGTGACACATTACAGTTGAAAACTGTTAAACTTGTGGCCCTTTCAAAAACATCATCAGACAGACTGATCGTCAGTATGTCTGTGTTATGATGTCTTTGAAATAAAGACAAAATATCAAAATTTCATTGTCATTCTCTTGATTTTAGCTCATATCTTGAGTTATCAAGATGGCATTATTGTTCGGAGTTTCTTTCTCCCTCTGTCACGGCAGAGGTTTACCCGGTTTTCACTTGTATTGCAAATATGGTTCGTTCGTTACGAGTGCTTTAGTCTTAACGCTTAATTTATTTCTCCAAATTAGAATAAAAACTTGAACCACAGGAACTACCAAAACTTCCGGGACGTGAGAAGCAGCAGTTCATTTTTTCAAATTTCCATTTAACTTTGGCAACTTAGCTACGACATTGTTTTGGTTTGCTCACAAGCGATTCTGACCGAAACCAATTTTCAACTTTGTGACTTGAGTGTTGCGTCTCAGAGTGTATCACGTATTTTCAGGTAAGGTGATTGAAACCCTATAATGTTGGCAGGAGTTACTGCTGGAATCATGAAGAAATCTCATGTTAGGTACAGAAATTAATTCAGACATTTTACGAAACGAATTTGAGACACTTCGTTGTTGCTACCGCCTACAACTTTGAAACCTTGTTTACAAAGGCCTTGGGATCTTTTTATTGTTTCAAACACTGTACCTTGCACTGATCGTTGACATTTAAGAATCACATAGCACTTGGTTTGCTTATATCAAAATTCTGAATAATCATGTGCGGAAGATGAACTGTGACATAATTTGCGACAAGCGAAAGACGTTCGGAAATTAAATATACATGGTACAAGCACATCTGAAATATGGATGTTAATAAAATATGGTCGCATCGCATACACCATTCTAACCGGAATATCTCGGATCAAGCCATGAACGCTTGAGGAACTTAAACTTCGTTCTCCGATAGTCATGTGCTCTAGTGACAACAGGTTGGACTAGACCGTTATTACATTTTACGCTTTACACGGTAGAAACGGCTAAGTCACGTTGAAACGTTATGATAAACATGGAAAGAAAAATATATAATCCATTGAAAACGAGGAACTGTCGCGGTGTGACATGCCTTTTTGCATGAAATGTTGATGGATGAGAACAAGAATAAGAAGAAGATTTTGGTCAAGGGTACACGTAACTAGACCTAGCCCAAGTGTAAGGAAAGAACCCATGACCAGTGCCATTATAGATATCGCTGCTGGTGAGAGCACAACTGCGACTAACATGTGAACAATCATTTACACAGAACTGATTGGAAACTGTGACTGAAATGTAAAAACCTAAGGACACATTAACAGAGAAATGAAATCATGATTCCGACAAAAGTATAAACACAAGAACAGACTTGATAAGTAAACACGATAAGCGCTGTGACAAACGTGATGTTTAACCTTGAAGAACAGGCGTGTCGGCTTTAATCTAGATATTGTCTTAGACATGACGATAAAGACAAAGAACAGGATACATAGTCTACAAATGAAGACAAAGGGCTTTGTTTTGTTCTTCGCTTTGAAGAGAAATTGTTAATAAGGATAAATGTCATTAAGCCGTTCAAACATTAGGCGATTAGATGTCATTTTGCCTTATGGTGTTAAAAAGGATAGACCCTTTGGGACTTCACTAGCTTTTTCCAACATTAGAAAGTGATAAATTTAATGATTTCCCTTTCTTGTTACTTTAGACAATCAGCGGATGCTTATGACAATCTTAATGATGTCAATGACGTTGTGATTACAGAAATCAAAGCATAGCTTTAAACTGAATTCAGAAATTAATACAATCCTGAAGGAGCAGCCACTATGACTAGGATGCCTAAGGCATGAAACCAAAAAAAGAACGAAAGAAAGAAAGAAAGAAAGAAAGAAAGAGAAAGAGTAAGAAAGTAAGTGACAAAGAAAGAAAGAAAAGAAAGGAAGGAAGAAAGAAAAAGAAAGAAAGAAAGAAAGAAAGAAAGAGAAAGAATATGAGGAAAAATTAACTTTGCTTTGTTAGACGCTAATAAGTGACGGATCCTGGGCGGATTCAGTTTCATGTTATTCAAAATGAATAGTTTGGTGCAAATTTGAAATCAGCTATACGACCAAAATTGATGCTTCTTGTTACGTGGTAAGCCTGACAGTTAAACTTTGAATGAGGCAGAAAAAATAACAGTTAAAAGGAATGGAGGGAGGTTACTCTAGTGTTGAACGTAATTAATGCACCTTTGTTACGAAGGCCTCTCGACTAATGTCTCGAATTAAACCACTGAATTTATGATTTGGACAAAGACGGAGATCCTGTTTTGGTATGTTGTCAAACCATAACCGCACAAGTAATAAAATACATATAGAATTCTCGATCATTATATCACAATATCATTCCTACTGTATTCAGGTATTCCCCTTTCAAAATTAGCTACTGATATTAGAGCTCCATTTTGTTTTTTCCCTTGGGCCTTTGTCGTCATTCAAGGAAAATGCTGCTCAAGATCAACTGACCAGCAGGTGTTTAGATAAATAAGTCAAGAAGGAATGAGTATCCCAAGAATAACTCATTCAAGCACGTAGTGAATACCATTTAATGATTATTCTTTCATCTACATTTTAGTTAGCCTGACATGCATCGTTGTTATGTTTCCAATCCAAAGAAATCATTTCCTCCTAATGATGTTGAATAAACATGTCAACATGCGTGTAAATAAAGACTATATCTGTCGCCATTTCTTTTTCAACGTGAGCCTATTAAAATAGGTCTGGAATACAAACGTGATTTCAGGACGTCCTTGCAGCTGGAATACATTTTACTTGTACGTACATCAATCTGTTTGATTCTTTTAAAAACTGCGTGATTTAAATCTTTTTTTTTCAGGGATGTGTCGTTTGCAGTGGAACAGGCAGTCCCTGACCAGCTTAATCCTTAGTTGCACTCTATCCTTGGCGAATTTCGCCAGCCCTTCTCCGTCAAAGTATAAAGTAGGTCAGTAAATCTTGCCTGATTAGCAGCATCGCTTTGGTTGTCTTTATTATCGTCATGACTATCATAAACATCGTCGTCACAATCAATATCGTCATCATGATCATGATCATCATCATCATCATTACTATCGTCATCACTAACATTATCGTCATCACTAACATTATCGTCATCACTAACATTATCATCACTATCATTATCGTCGTCACCATCATCGTTATCGTTATCATTGTAATCATTAGCATCGTCATCACTATCATTATCATCATCGTCATCATCATAATCGTACCGACTCTCATTATTATGATCATCGTCATCAATATCATAGTTATCATCATCATCACCACCGTCATAATCTTCGCTATTGTTATCTTTTTCATTCTTATCGCCATTATTCATTTATAAATTTAAATTAAAAAACCTGATCTAACAGGCATGTTATTTCTCATGTGTTTCCCTAAATCAACTTCAGAGTAGCAGCCTGCTATGCCCACCTTTGAGAACGCTTGTGAACCATTATGCCATTAAATTAATCATAGTAAACTCATAGTGGGCCGCTGTACCCCTCTGACGGCTTCTCAACCATCCTTGAAATGCTTTCGCTTTTATGAGGCTATCCAAATGTCCTTGACTTAAAAAAAAGTTTCCTTCACTTGCCTAAAATGCCCTACTGTATATCTTAGATAGGGCGCCCTTTTTAAATCTTGGAATAAACGTTGATTTAATAAAACCTTTCATTTTACAGACTCCGAGAGTAACGTTGATGATTATTTGGTTTATGTCGTCGTTGCTGTCGTGGGGTTGTTCGTACTCGTTATTATAATCATCTTGGTCGTGTCGTGGAGGCAACTGAAAAGTCCTCGTCCGTGTCGCAGAGCAAATACAAATCCTCGACAGGTCTGTTTAAAGATATTTTGAATATTGAGAAGAGGATGGAGAAAGTGAGTGGTCAGATAGATTTCCTTGCTTTCTTACGTTGAAGATGATCACAAGTGGGTTGTCCTATTGAGGACTGGTGCTAGTTCAGGACTATATAAATTAGCTATAGTCCATATGTGCTGGTTTACAGAAGATATTCTAATTCTGCAACCTAAAACTTTTCTGAACTGGCCCGAACGTTTTAAAGAAAATTTCAACTTTCTTTACATGGGCTCAAACATTGAGCATGCTCAAAATGTTTTGACAAAATTTTCATTAATTTCATTATGGAATTTTCCGTCGTCTTTGTGAAATTTTTCCCCTCTTTTTTCATCAGTCTGATTAATTTGGTTTTGTTTTGTCTTGTTTCGCTGTCCCATCAGATCCCAATAAGGTGAAATATGTCCGGCACTTTGGTTGTTTTTAGCTTTATCCTCACTGAGCAACTGCCTTTTTGAATTTCGGCCCAGATTATGATATTTAAGATAAGAAAACTGAGATTTTTTGCTGCGTGGATAGTTAAACATAGGATTTGTTTTCGATGATATAATTCTTCTTAACCCATTCCGGTAGGTAACTGTCTTTTTGATTTTACTCTGGCTAACGCCAGACGATTTTACTCGTCAGGGGGAGACGTCTCGGACAGGAAAGGATATAAATCGTCTGGCATTAAGAACACTGAATGTGTTTTTGATAGTATAGTTTCTCACAAATGTTATCCGTTCATAGACTGGCGGTCACCAAGAAGACGGTTTCAACAACAGCTGTATTGTTGGAAGCAGTCTCAACCATGCGCATTTGTGGTGGGAGATTCCGCAGGAGAAGTTAAAGATATTCTCTGATACAGTCCTCGGCTCTGGGCAATTCGGTATAACACTTCTGGGAAATGTTGTGGTCAAAGATCAGGAAAAGAAATGTGCTGTAAAAACATTAAAAGGTAAAAAGAAAAATGTTTGCATGGCGCGTGAAAATTACATCATATAATTGTGAAAATACCTTGTACATTAATAAATTAACGTGACCTCTCCACACATTTGTTTTCGAATGCTGCAAAACATCCTTAAGACTCTTGAAAGTGAATCAGTTACATCAAGATGAACAATAATATCGTGTAGATCAGCCTTTTAACGATGGTAAATCTTACCGAAATGAAAAAACAAATTGTCTTCCGTGCAGAGAACAATGTGCAAAACAGAACAATGTGCAAAGCTAAATTAGCCATGGTAACATCGAGAAGACCGTCTGACATCTTACGTTGAAGTTAGGTGGTAGCAGTTTCGTTCTAGCTAATTTTAATGTCTTCGAAACTCTATCACCTGAAATTTATCAGACTCGATGTTTTCTGCGCGAAAAGAGTCATGGTTAAACGCAGAAAACCGGCATCATTTCCGGCTAGGAAATGATCAAACAGTGTTTGACCATGTTTAAACATCGAACCACGCTGTGGGGGAATTTTCAGACCGGACTAGCTTCATAATCAATCGTCATGGTAATCTTATTGAAATTGAAATGTGCAGACTTGGGGATCGCTTGGGGATTTCATTTTTACCGTGATTGGTTAATCTATTTGTGTTTTTAAAGACGACGTTGGCTGAATAACGCTTAAGAAAAGCTACCAAAATAACGAACTTTGATGCTAATTAGGATGAAAATTTTATAAAAAATTCCATGTTCGTTAGTATTCTTTATGTGAAACGTTCGTCTTAATAAGTTATATCAGGGATGAAAACACTTGCACGTGATTAAAGATGTGCATCCAAATGGAAAATATATTTATTGAATATTAATGACAGTCATGAGAATCAAAGTCTTAATTGTGAATTAATTCGCATATGTTTTCTCAAATTGTTTGAACTACGTTAATGGTGTGTTAAAAGATGCGATTTATTTTCAGTTTTTAAGCATCGGTGAAACTAATCGAGCTAGGTGGAGTCATTCGTGTTTCTTCTAAATTAACGTTACTTGGTGTATCAATGCACGCTTCACATCATTCACTTGTGATTCATTTAGTATAGCTTTGATGGCCTCGGGTGATATCAAAAACAGCCATGTCGATTGTCTTTTTCAGGGGATGCTTCAGAGGAAGTGAGAAGGAGTATGATGGTTGAGTTAGAGAATATGGCGAATGTGGAGCCACATCCAAATCTCGTGAATCTTATTGGAGCCAGAAAAACCAGTGGTAAATGAATTAGGAATCGTATGTCTGTTATGTCAGCGATACATCTGAATTTTTCCAGAAAAATATTCCCGAAACATTGTTTCGGGAATAAAGTTTCAGAAAGTCTGCTCGATACACGTATTTTATAGTCCAAACATAAAAATTTAACCAAGAATGGCGCGAAGTCGTGAGGAGGCCTTCGCGTGTATAGTGATGATTATTAGCTTAATTTTAAAAAAGAGAAAAAGAAGACGTAGAAATCGACTGGTTTGGGTAAAACCACGGTTGCGAAAGAGAGAGACACGTAGCGCATACGTCAGTCTTGTTCGTATTATTTCAGACGCCATTTTGGCTATTGTTGGTCGAGATCATGTGATTGGTGAACGTCTGCTGATTGGCTGGTAATAACTTGGTTTCGGAAACTTCTTTCTGAAGATAGAACATGTTCTATCGCCAGAAACTTGTTTCTGAAACATGGGCCTTATGCCTCTTTTTTGACCATAAATTTTGTTAGTATCAAGCAAGAAGTAACTTCTCCTACACGATGAGGATTTGTTAACATTATTCTTTAAACTGTGTCTCCTATGAAACTCAGGAATAGCGTTCGAATTTTTTACGTCTTCCTGTAGATATCTTTCTTGTTGTGGTTGAGTACTGCGCCAACGGAGATCTTCATCAGTACCTCAAGAAACATCAAAGTGACCTATCTTGGCTTGGTGAACCCGATGGTGGAACGTCAATTGAATACGTTACTAGGTTAAGGATTGCTTCTGATGTAGCCAATGGTATGAATCACCTGGCAGCTAAAGAGGTAAGTATTTTTCGAAACTACAGTGAACGTGGAGTTTTACCTGCGTCGTTACCATCCTTGTATGTGGTCTGACTTTTGAGTCCTGAGGTCCACAGTGGAGAAACTAGAAGGGGAAGATGGGGGGGGGGGAGGGTAGAGGAGAAGGAAGGGGTGATAGAGGAAGAGGGGAGGGAGGATAGAGGAAGAGGTGAGGGATGATAGAGAAGGAGGGAAAGGAGGCAGAGGGGAGGGACGATAGAGGGGGATGGAAGGTAAGGGAGGGGAAAGTGAGGCAGAGGGGAGGGAAAGGAACAATATTGAATTTATCACCAGGTCTGTGGGTTGATATCCATAAATAGTATTACTTACTAAGATACCAATCGGAGACCCTTTTTCCTAACGTTCAATTTTGACAGGAAATTTACAGATAATCTATTCTCCAGTCTCCATGGACGGCTGCTGAATTGTTAAACTACTTTTTTCCAGTTTACTTTTTCATCATTTCTTTCATTTTGACTAAAAACTGAATTTCAACCTCATCCCTTCTGACAACCATTTATTTTAGTTCACTCATGGTGACCTTGCTGCCCGTAATGTACTTCTCGACGGTGATTTAAGAGCGAAGGTGTCCAATTTTGGCCGCTCCCGTAATGTATCAGAAACTTTTAAGACTTTCGAGAGTTTACGTAGGGTATGTATGTGGAGAATTACTGATGTTTTTACTCTCTCAGTTTGTAGGGTGATAATTTGAGTATCGTGAAAAGAATGTTACACATTCGAAACGCAGGATAAAAACAAAAGTTTCTCTTTAGTCTAAGGAAGATTTTGAAGAAATACATTAAATTTGACAGGTGTTTGACCTCTGATATGTGTAGACTTTGAGGGGCGCTTGAAAAACGAGGGGCAACCCAGTTTTTAAAAACTCTTCGAAGTGTTTTGAGAGAAGGTCAAACACTGATATGTCTTCTCCAACAAACTAGTGTTGGTGAAGGTTGGCTTAATTTAACTTATGTGGGATTTTTGTGGTTTAGTGACTGATTTTGGTTGTTGTATTTATAAAATCTTCCTATTTCTAATCTTTTAATTCACTACTATCAGAAAAATGAGCCAGTTCCTACAAGATGGATGCCTGTGGAAACGTTACGCCATCAAGTTTTCACAACTAAAAGTGATGTGTAAGTGATTTGTGAACTTATAATTAGGATCCCTGCACTGCAAGGGAAAAATCTGCTTTAATTATCTTTTGTTTGAAATCTTTTTACTTGGTTTCTAGGTGGTCTTTTGGAGTTTTACTTTGGGAAATAGAAAGTGGAGGTAAAGGGCATAACTCCTTTATCGTCTGTTGTTTTTTCTATCATCTCATACTTCAAAAAGTCGAAATCTTAATTTAAGTCCATCACAGGAATCGCGCTTGTCGTTTTCGATGGCGAATAAGGCACGCTAATTCAAATTAAACAGCAAGGAGACAGACGCTTAGTATCAATTGGAAGGTTACAAATGTGAACAGATACTCATGGACCTGATGGCTGGTAGTCTGAGCTCCATAAATTGCTATGATTATCGGGACGGAACCGGAAATTTGTTTGGGGATGTCACTAATCCAAATAGCCTGGAACTTTAGGGTCGCAGTGAGACTTTTAGTGAATCCTAGGCGAAGCTGTGTGCCTGGTCCATGAAGTCTAACACGATGTTGAACTAGTATCATAGTGAAAAAGGACGCGACGGATAGGATGAAATTAAAACATATATTTGGACACGATAAAGTGATAAGGAGAGGTTTGCACGGTAGCATCTCCACGAGCCGCCATAGGATTAGGAATGATTAGAAGTTAATGTGTTCTGTTTGTATCCTCCAGGCAATCGCCGGCGACACAAAAACGTCAATCAGGAAATTTAGGTTTTTTGGAAATCGGGATATATTTGATGGATGAACATGATAACTTACAAGTGGCAACCCAAAAATTTTTGATCATTCTTTATCTTCCGTAGTACTCCCCAGACATTCGAGTTTGTCATGTTGAGCTACCGTACTACACACTTATGACTTCAGTTTGACACCCAACTTCATAGGTACCTGTTTGGAAATTCGTGTTATAAGATTTCCCAAAGCAATGTTTCGAGCTGCAGATTTACAAATCAAGGATTGCCACTTCACAAAAAGTTCCTATTAACATGTATAGTGCACATCCTTCTCAAGCGCGAATAGTCGGAGGAGATTTCTATTCTCGTGACGGAAATCGAACTCTTAACCTTCTTCCAAGGAATGAGGTTTTTATAAAAACGCACGTTCGTGCACACTCATGATTCATCACCTCGATGTCAAAGACTCTTGAATTTCTGTAATTCTCAGACAAATCAGCTGTATGCAACTCCCACTGCGAGCCAGCTGGAATAACGTTTGCTCCCATCATCTGAGTCCATTTAACTCAAAAATTTTAACATCTCTGTGAAAACCAGATATTCTATCCACCAGTAAGACGGTGGAACATTTAAGACGGAAGGATCGTCTGTAACATTCTTTGGCTACGTGAGTGTCATTTACTCTTTTCCCATCGATCTTCTCTTGACGAGTAAAATTGTCCGGCGTCTGCCAGAGTGAAGTTACAGATGATTGATACAGTTGGGAAGGTGAAATAATTGAGATAGTTATAACCTTTTCCTGGCTGGATGTCTCTCCTTCACGAGAAAAATCGCCTAACGTGAGCAAAAGTAAAAATTACAGGAGACTGATCCTGCCATGAAAGGGTTGAACATTGAGCCATTCTGAAAGATTCAAGATTAGAGAAAAGTGAGACATCTTAAGCTTTTCCAGCCGTTCTAAATCGTGGTTTCTTTCCCTAGGAATCCGGCCATACGACAGCCAGAACACCTACAGAGAAGTTGTGGATAAAGTTGTTTACCAAGGTTACAGGCTTGAGCAGCCTTCGTATTGTCCTCATGCAATGTAAGCTCAGAATGCTGGCATTATTTTTGTAGACATAGCTTATCGTTCATTTCTTGGACAAGTTAAGGAATCTTGTGAGTTCGACAGCTATTTGCACGACTACCACCATCGCGTTTAAGTCGAAACGGATTCGAAACGGGGGTGAATGGGGCAAACTGAACTTGTAGCGTTGTCAGCCTGAAAAACAGCAAAAAGGCTGCGAGGACGGCATGCCATTATTCAGCGAAATAAAACCGTGATGGTATATCCGAAATTTTTATATTTCTGAATATTTGAACTGATAAAAAGGTTTTCAGGACATCACAGTTTGGCACGCTGGTTCAATTTCCCCACCGCCATCCACTGTGTCACTGCTTCAGACGTAGCGCATGTCCCAACAATTTGATGAGTGTTGATGGCTTAATTGACCATCTATGAATTCACGGATTTAATTAACTGAATTGTTTACTGATTGCTTTGTCTTGATGATTAGTCAAACAAGCTAGCCAAGTCCCAGCAAGAGCTCTGGGTTATTCTAATACAATATCTGTTCAACTTTAAAGGTATCAAATCATGACCGAGTGCTGGAAGTTTGATCCTGCAGAGCGGCCATCGTTTGGACAGCTCGCTGAAAGTCTGGGAAAACTTCTGAAAGAAAACCTCCCTTCGAGCAACCCGACTTTGCCTAATTGAGCTAAGAATTGAACTATACAAGTTTGTAATGTCCCAGAGGTTGCAGGTCAGAATATTTTCGACGAGCGTTTATAGTTGTGGCTCCAAAGTTGGACAACATTGCTGCTAGGATCCGATGTTAGGCACGAAACTGAAAAAATATCCGGGTGTGACCCGCAAATCCTTCTTAAGTTAGCCTATAAAATAGTATCTATAAAATTCTTTTGGTCGTTAGTTTTTATCTTCAAATATTGTGTACTTTTATCCTTAGGAAGTAGTACCGGTAATCATCAAAATTGTTATTGAGAAGATCGTCTCGGTTAAAACTAATGTTAACTGCTTCAAATCATAGGAAAGTTTATTTCGAAAGTATTTGAAAAATATGGTTCGTTGACCTGTCTACAGATTTTTATTTTGTCGGTTGTTATGTGGAATTGTGATATCTCTTGTTGCTGGAGTAAGCTTAGAGAATGCGATACTGGTGACCTCGTCAACCCGGATTTCTTTCCACCTTTATAAAATGACAACCGTTTTATCTCTCTTTGTTGTAGAACAGCATGCCTTTCTCTGTCTAAAAATCCTGCAAAATCCTTGTTTAATACTCGCTGACGTAAAAATTTGTGATGTTGTATGTTTTGAAGCTGGGTTTTTTTGTTCGTCTGTGTGTCCTTTCGCTTGTTGTCTTTTGTTTTTTGTTTATTTGTTTGTCTGTTTGTTTGACCAATCAGTGATGATTACGAAAGGGTTGCATCGTCGAAGGCGATAAAAAGGAAGTCATTTGGTTAATTGACTTAACTTCTGTCATTACCAACTAGTTCATATCTCAACATCCTTTATACTTAAGAGAGAGCTGCATTAGTAGCGGTTTCAAATATGCTTATAGAGAGCCTCAGTGGAAATCCAGTATTACTCCAATGTTTCCTTACAAGTAATTTACTTTCCATTACTTATCTACCTGAACGTTGTACTCTGGATACCTACACCCCACCGGAACAAGGTCGTTCAATTACTGGAATTTCATTTGCCGGAGATAATTCGTCCCCAGGAAAAAGGATCCATTTTTGGAATGGAAGATCAACAACGTCAGCATGTGATAAAGCGAAAGTGGTCATATAACTTGTCTTTGCTTCTTCTTTCTCTAGCTGGCCACACTTTCGTTAATAAGGTAAGCTGAGTAATTTTTTTTTTTATTGTCTTTGCTTCTTCGGTGGTACGGAGCAGGAATGATAGTTTTGTGTAAGTTTAATTTCATAATGACAAAAGTTGTGCTAGTTTTCCAAACTTCAGCTAGCGCGATCCAGAACCGGTTATTCATCAGCGACAAGTTTTAAAGTGTTTAAATTTTTATTTCATCTTCTTTTAGACATGTTTATTCATAGTCTTACTTGGTAAAGAGCAGAATATGTTCAAAACCAAACCTAAAACCCACCTCTTCGCCAGCCAATTTAATTTGCTATTCATTTCAAGATTGCATTTCTTGGATATAAATGGAAAAAAAAAAATTGTTTTGAGATTGAGGCAAAGTTTAAGTGTAGGCTGTGCCTTTGGTACTAGCTTCTACCTTCAGCAAAACTTCAGAGTGGCCTAAATCGCAGCATGAAAGGGAAGGTGAAGACAAGGCAGTGGAGATGGGGAGGCAGGGAGGCAATTACCCACCCACTTTTTTTGACATTACTTTTCTTTTAATTTAGTTAGTGGTTATTAAACTGGTGAATGACTTGATGTAGTTATGAGGAATTTGACAAATGTTCCTCCTGCAAGTTTTTCTCCTGGTAGTTTTGCCTCCTGTCCCACTTTGAAAAACACTTAGTGGTCCTTGAATTAAAAAAAAAAATAATACAATGCCAAGGTCTCAGAATTTTTTTGCAATATCATTGTTGACTTTTTTCATTTCTTTCAAAAAATTTTAGTATGTCCTGTCAGTTTTAAAATTTCAATATCCAACTGTGTTTATCAGGTACTGTAGCCGTCCTGCTGTTATTAATATACATGTAAAAGTTCCCAATGGAGTACAGGCAGTGCCATGTATGGATAAAATGAACAGTCAACTGAAAGCATTAATAGTACTCTTGCATACCATGAAATCTATAAATTTTCAGATCTTAATAAAGTTGTGATGTCAAGTTGATGATCAACCAAAGATTTGATTATTCTTATAACAGTATTCTAATCATATAATTATTCTTACTGTATTATAATTCTAGTTCTCCTTTGGGAGATTTGTTCACCATTTTCCTTGTTACAAAATGTTTTCCCCAATTTTTCTTCAAGTCTCTCATGATCTAATCTAAAAGTAGTGTATAATGTAGCTAACATTTTTGCAATGCAGTTGTTTGACCATATTCTTTTCCTAAATCAATGAATAACTATGAAGGCTTTTCTTTTGATAAGATTAGCTTATTGACTAAATGAAGTTAAGGGATGTTTAATAAAATGTGAGTACTGGAACTTGATACTTCAGTTGATCTTTTTGTTTTTGTTTAATAGCTGGCAATGTTGTAGCTGTGCTATTCTGTTGATGTCAGCTTATGCACTAGGATATTTAAACCTGGCACATATTGACAGGTACTATACAATTATTTTGCTTTGCTCTAGAAAATAGTTAAGAGGTTTACTTTTATTTTTTATTATTAAATTCTAGAGATGTACTTGGCCCTTCCTCTCCCTCCTACCACTATCCCTCCTACCACTATCCCTTTGTCTCTTTTCTTCCTGCACTTCATCCCTTTCCATCCCAAAATCTCAACCCCTTCTTGCATTCCATCCTATTTACAGTACATTTCTTTGATCTCATCCACCACCTTTCTTACCACTCACTTCTCTTTCCTCGACTACATCTTCCCTAAACCTCAACCTCTCCATTTCCTTTTCTCCAAACCTTTGTACACCCTGTTCTTCACCTCTTCTGTTGCACTTCTTCTTACCCCTTTCTTTCACCCCACTCCCCTTCTCTTCTTTTGCCCTCACCATAGTCACACAAATTATTTATACTGCTTGGTCATATAGGGTTTTCAACTTAAAAGGCAGGATTTGACATTTTCTTGACTTCAACTGGATACAATAATATACTCCAGCATTATACTGTAGCAGGACCATTAAATAGGGACTGAAAACCATAATTATAAGATTTGTGCCCAGGGAGTATATAACTTATTTGCCTCTACACTAGTGTGATTTATGTAATCCTTCACAATTGTAATTTTATTATTTTGTTGTGTTGTAAGTCCTTGATTGTTTACTGCATAATATTCACTAAAAATTTATTACAGCTCACTCTTGAGAGTCTGGTCACCCTATATGGTACTCCACACTGGTATAATGTATTCTGGTTCAGTTTCATTATCAAAATTGGTATGTACATGTGCATTTGGAATTTGGCTTCCTTGGAAAAATATAACAATACTGCGTAACTCATTACTAATACCTATCAAAAATTTTAAACTTTACCACTTGTAAGAGACATGCAACATCATGTTATATTGCATAGCTAACATTTTTAAAAAGGTAGCTTCATTTAATGTTAAATTAAAAGAAATTTTGCCACAACCTATGTTAATTATGGTTTAATAATTATCATTTATTTCTTTGGAGGCTATCCCAGTGTTTTTGGGTCTTCAAAATCTAACCTACGTGTTCAAAGAATTTCTGACTCATTTGGAATTGAAAAAGGTAAATATTTTATGATAACATTTACTTTATTGTAATTAAAAACAAAATTTTTAGCTGGTATAATGCTACCTGATTGTCTTAAAGGCTCATGTGCTAAGGTTCTATGACCCTTCTTTCTGACAATACAGTGAACTCCCTCTAAGACGGACATTTTTGGGACTGCTCTTACTGTCCATCTTAAAGAGGTGTCCATCTTAGAAGGAGATGACATAATTGGACACCGGCAATCAGGAATAAACCAATTAAGCATTGTTCACTCAGTGCTTGTCCTTCTGGCATGAGAGAAAGGTACTGATGTTTCAAGTGAATGCCCTTCAATGTATGTCAGATAGTTGAACATACGACTAAGAATTTGTTCGATTTTTTGAAAAGAAGTCATCTTTGTTATTGTGACATGTTCAAATTTTGTTATTCCAATCTATTGATCAGGCCATTATCTGTCCACTCTGGGAGATATTTGAACCTTTATCCACCTGAAAAGTGTCTGTTGTCCATCTTAAGGAGGTGTCCATCTTAGAGAGAGTTTGGTTATAGTGGAATAATGTATAAACAGCCGGGACCAAACATGATGTCCATCTTAGGGAGGTGTCCATTTTAGAGAGGTGTCCATTAAGAGAGAGTTCACTGTATTTCAAAAAAAAGATGCACAGGTCATCATATTTCAGTTCTCAACCAACAAAACTCATTTCATTAGTAGTTTCTTTTATCTATGTTTACTTCATTGTTTCTCCTTAAATTTAGTCTTCATTTGACTGCCATATAATCATTCCTCAATTAGACTGTGTCAATGTCTTTTTAACACTTTACTCTTCAATATCGTTGATAGAGTAGCCCTAAAATTTGAAATTTTTGTGTTCATTTTGAAAACCTTGATTTGCTTGCATGTTATTTCAAATGCACTTGTCTACTTCATTCATTGATAACTTTATTGTTCTCAGATCTTTGGTGGAAATGTACTGTGCCAGTCCATACTAAACTTATATAACTTTGAAGCTAAATCCTGCATACTGTATTTCCTACTTTGTAGCTTCCTTCAGTTAATGTGCTAATAAGGTAAAGCATGTCCAAGTTCCTTATGAGATAAACTCCATTCATTCCCTTCAGTTCAGTGACTCCACAAGTTTGGGTTTTTTTTTGTTTTTGCTCTTCCTTTTTTTTAAGTTTGCTTACTTTGTTGATTTTGTTACTACAGTATGTTTTTTCATTCATTCATAATGATTTGATTGAAAATTTCTAAGCAAGTTATGGTAAACTTCATACACCTGTGTTTGTGACTTGTTTTTGAATTTTTTGAATTCTATTGTAGTCTGCTCTTTGTTGGACTTGGAGCTTTATGCCTCTTTTATTCAGATTTAAATGTAAGTTGGTTTCATACAAAAAAAAAACTTTTCACAGAAAGAAGCAGTATGATGTATGATAGTGGATCTGTCTTCCTTCCCTTCATTGTTTCAATCTCATCAAATGCTCAAATATTGACATTTCTAGAGAGATCCTTTGGCCTATAAGTGGGCTTTGGTATATGTCACATGTTCAGGTGCAGTAAGATTCTAATTTTTATAGTCATGAAATTTTTGCATCACAAATTAATGAGGTGAATCTGAGTTGTACAGTACCCATTCCATGAATCACTGAAACAATACAAACATCGTGTTGCATGTGAAATACCTGTATACTGTAATTTAACCCTTATAAGAGTTTAGAAAAGGTCCTTTCGTAAAGCCCTGAGGAACAAGAAAAGGCATGTGCTCCGAACAAGTTTACATGTAAGGTCCCATGTATTAAAACAGTAACTATCAGGAATAGAATATCATTGAACAGCATACGAACGTCATAAACCAAATAGTGTACAGTTGTATTTGTTATAGTATTTACGGTAATATACTTGTAGTGTACTCGACTAAAATGACCATTATCATCCAGTTTAAAAAATTCCCAATGTTTGCATGTATTCATATGATAAGTTATGTGAAATATTTGCCGCCCAACTGTGTGGCGACCTTGTATATCATTTGGAGATGCTTGTACTTTATGTAAATATCACGTCAGGCAAAGCATTTAGGCATTTGTCCAAGCTGCAACTTCTTGTCATTTAACGGTCTACCCTTTAGTTCAACTAGCAACCTGGACCACGCACTTCTATCCTTTGTCTCAAAGAACGACTCACAGGTCAAAGGTTCTATTCGGAGCAATCATATCTTCAGACTTCCTTACTATTATGCTCCCTTTTGTAATATTGCCTTAAAACCAATGAAATGTGCTAATCTTCTTCTCAGCATTATATGCCGTTTACTCAGAAATCGACAAAGATGTAAAATTAAGGTACAGTGAAAATGAGAGCGACATATTAGTTGTAGTTCCTGTTCAAGTAGTTCAATATGTGCGATTTCACGTCGAAAAACTTACAAGCATTGCAGACTGTTTTACTGCATTTGTTTTCGAACATCTTTAAATGATTAGATTTTCGTCTTGTATTTGCAGTAACCTCGATAAAGCGTACTGTAACTCATTATTTAGGTAAGAAGTTATTGCAAACAGTACTTCTGTAAACTGGTAGTACAATTTCGGCCGCATCCATGCATGTACTGTCGCGCATTAAATTAAGACTTAAGCTGTAAGTTCGTTCCTTCCCATCTCAAAGATTCATTAGTTTGACGAGGCCTAGTAAGTAAACGTTGTTAAATACTAAATAGTGTAGTTTCTTGATTGTAAAGAGTTTATGTACCTAATGAGAAAAGTTGTTCGTTTCTAAGAATTTTAGACATAGTGTGTCTCCTCATTTCATTGCGTTTCCATTACAGTGTAGTTTCTTTGACGTTCATCAGTATTTTAACTGGTACGTGCAAAATAAACAATTTATGTAAGTGGTTTTATATATAGTTGGCCAGTTTGGTATATGTAATATACACGACACATTTTTGCTTTATCATTTAATTTTTTAAGGAGAGTGGCGTAAAACCATGGACTTTCCATTTCTTTATTACATAAGGTTTCATATCGGATGCCTTTGCAGGTAACGAAACTACACTGCTTGAAACGTTTGGATAGTTTCTGTAAATGTGTTCATTTAAATTTACAACGAATGAGAGTAAGGTAAATCGTAGGGACGAAAGAGGCATAGACGTCTCGGCTACCTGCTACTCGTTTTTAACTTGCCTTCTCAAATCTTTAGTGGTGTTCTATATGGTCTTACTGCCGTATTTCACAACAGTCTCGCGAGAGACACTTCGTCAAAAATGACTGAAGCAGGAAAGTCATTAAATAAGGTCAGTTGTGTCCGATCGTTTTTTCTTTTTATCTTTTCTTTTGCTGTATTCTTTTTGTATGCATTTCTCATTTACTCAATCTGGAACTGAGCATTTCAGGAGTATTCATACCTTAACTTTAATGTTGAAAATTGGACTACTGGAAGATGTTTATTGTTAAAGTTGATCGTTTTGGTGGGGATATTCTTGAGTAAGAGAGACTGTGGTTTGCAGTGACTGATAGTTAAGCGTCCTTAACTTAGAGGATCACTACCGCTGAGAATGTTGAAAAGTCGATCATTACCTACAAATCTGTCTCAAATCTACACTACACATTGAAGGATTAACTTCAAATAATAGCTCTTCTGTAATTTCTTGTTGGGCTGCAACGTTCGGATGAATGTAATTTTTTTTTATTATAGGCGTTGTTCTCTTTGCTTTCTTTTGGAATCTTTGAAACTAGTCTCGACTCGTCTGTAACACTTAGGTAGGTTATATGACATTTCTCGTTTTCGTTAGTGTTAGCACATCTTGATGATAACTTTTTTAATAAAAGGTTGAATTACAGGGTAAATGGAAGCCACTACAGGAACAATTTATTCGTAACTCTATAAACATAAATAGAATAGGAAATGAGTAATAATAACTTATTCTCCTTGACTTCACACACTATTTTCACTCATTGGACAAAACCGTTTGCGTTAAATTTTGATTTTTTGCTTTTTGATGGGAAACATGTTTGTTCTCAAATGCGATCTAACGTTTGTGTCCCAACTAGCCCAACTGGTCCGTGCCCAGTTAGTCATCCTTTAGGAGCAAGTGTTCCATCTAGTTTTACTTATGGTTTCTGTATTGAAAATGTCATTAAACTTTACTGAAAAACTCGTGGCAAAAATGTCCCTTTTTTGTCCATAGCGTTTCGATGCTTTTGATTGGTGGAATGGTGTACACGTATTTAAAACTGAAAGAATCGACGGTGGAAACAGACGATTTGGCGAGCGTCAGAAATCATTAGAAAAAGAGTTCGTATTTTCATCACAAGCTGTTGAGAGATGCACGTTGGACTTGGATGTATTATGAGCATACCATAATTTGTAATTTGTAATTTAATTGCTTCACCGTCATAGTACAAAGCAGTAATTAAGTAAATACAATAAAATATATATAAATAAACAATATATAAACAAACATTACTAAGACTAGAGGACGGTAGGGTAACCGCAACAGCGTAAGCCAATTACTGCGGGCCCAGGACTGCTTACGGTTCAGAATTTCTCAGTTTCCAGTCTCGATTCTTCTCTACCGCGAAAAATTACGTGTCTCAAAATTTTTGTATATTGTAACGGTG
Source organism: Heliopora coerulea (assembly GCA_030142905.1). NCBI lineage: Eukaryota > Metazoa > Cnidaria > Anthozoa > Scleralcyonacea > Helioporidae > Heliopora > Heliopora coerulea. The sequence continues at coordinate 1,013,583 of JASJOG010000068.1, read as the reverse complement.
GAGATGTATGAATATCATGATGTATGTCCATATTTACGTCAATATGTATCTGTACAGTATATGTACTGTATATTCGCATATATACATGTTCGTGTACAGTATTTTATTCTCACTTTAACGGCCAGTGAAGATATGCTATGTGTTTTTTGGTACGTTCTTTGGCCAGTCTAGTGTATTAAGGTTGATTAAAGTGATCATAGTTACAGATTTACCGATAGACGCTTTTTTCACGATATGTTTAGGTTTGCAAAAATTTATGCAATTTGCTGAATATATATATATATGTAAGCTGCCACTTGCAGAATTCGATATTATCTTCTGGGTTAGAGTTGGGGTCAGAAATTGGTCAAATTTTAGGGACTTGTTAACGTTTCTAATTCGAGATTTTTATCTCGAGGTTAAGCCCTTTTTTATGTCACAAAATGTTTTCGATTATGTTTCAAGCGAATAACAATCTCGTTTGCTGTACTGTGTGCGTTCGTAATTTATATTTGAGGCTATTTGGAAAGTGAAATTGTACATCAAAGAAAGGATATCCATTCACATCATTAAAAAAGGTAAACATTTTATTGTTTCATCGAAAGTGATGGGTTTTCTTGAATATTATAAACAAAAATAACAACCTAACAGTTATCTCGTCAGAATCCGTCTTCCTCGTCTTGCAAACGAGAACTCCGTTAACAAATGCGAAAGATACACAATTATCTTCAGCTTTTCGAGAAACAAATGGCATACAAAAAGTGTTTTCCAAATAGGATATTGACTTCAGTCAACCCTGATACCAAGTTACTCGTCTGGTATCTTGCGTTTCTTACTTAATCGTAGTCTATCGTTCTTCAAAAATGTCTCAATACGGTCAATCTGAGTCTCGATGGCTCTTGGGATGCTTTCCTCGTCTTCATCCGAGAAGCAAAAATCCTCAAAGTCTGCATTGCCAATGCGTTTGTTGTTATGGCTGGTTGCAATGCCAGGCCGGTCCTCCAGAGTGTTGTCTTTTTGTAGTGTATCAGAGTTTATTGGTACTTCATTCTTGTCTACATTTTGAACCACGTCGGTACAAGTTGTCGGAGCTCTAGATTTGAGTGATTTCGTAGGTGTTTGATCTTCTTTAGCAACGTCGTGGTCAATTTCAGGTGCGCGAACTCTCTGGTTAAACGCGTCATCGGGAAGCTTCGATTGTGGGGCTGCTGTCTGTACTATGTTATCAGTGGTGCTCAAAGCTGAAGGAGGAAGGTTACTGACTGTATCCGTCGTTATTGCAGGGTGGTCAATTGAGTTACCTTCGGAAAGCTGACAATTGACCTGTGATGCGGTAGGACTTTGTAAATTACGTAATATCTGTGAACTGAAGGCTGGTTTCACCACAGCTAGTAAAGGGGCCCGTTTACAATGTGACGTATGTAACATGGTCTCCTTTTCGATGGCTTTGACTGGTAACAGACCTTTTCTCGTACTTGGAAAGAACATGTTTTTGTCGGAGGCTTGCTCTTCGTTGATCGTAGTCTCCGAGAGGGTTCTTCCTTGAGACGTTTTGCCGTTAGCAGAAATGCGGATATTCTCGGGCAACGTTTCCTTTTCGAACCTCTGTTGTTTGTCGCATTCATTATGCGAAAAGATGAGTTTATCTTGCGGTTTGTTTTGCACCAAAGTCCGTTTATCATTAACACTATTCGCGTAGCTTTTAGTCTCCACGAAATCACTTTGTCCTTTGCTACGCTTTTCAGTCGTTGCAATGTCCTGATGGAGTTTTTCCGCTACATGGTCTTCGTCGCGGTGACAGTGATGTACCTCCCCAGATCGATTGTTATCCTGTATGTTGTTTTTCGGAGAAGATTTCTGCCGTGTTTCGCCGTTGACTCGAATCTCCATAACTTCCGTGACAGGATGTCTAGAAAAATCTTTATCACATTGATAATTGTTTTCACCAGTTACCAGTTGTGTGTTATCCGGTTTAAGACCTGAAACAATTCATTGAATACAGATCGTTATGAATTTGCCTTAGGCTGACGAACGTGAAGGTGAATCTTTCATACGATACGTTGTAACTTGAGAGCCTGAGGAGGAGGTGCAATTTCTGTCACTGTCTCGGTCAACTTAGTTCGGGTTAAGAGTGTCTCACTGCGGTCATCAGAAGACTACAACAAACATCTGCGATTGTCAATCTCCTGAAAGTCCCCTATTTTGCATACCTTCATCTATTGCTGAGTTGATTGTCCGTGGTAACATATTAGCTGTGGTCCGGACTGTGTCTTTCTTTTGAGTTGTTATTGTCTGCAATTGAAGGAAATACGATAAGACAATATGCTAAGGAACTACTTCCTAACGTCTTACCTGGATCGGATTCTGGATTTAGAATTCGATCATTTTCAGCTGTTGGTATAGAAATCGGTTCATCTTAGGGAATGGGACAGCAAGAACCTTCTTCTAAAGCCACATTTGTAATGTTACTCCAAATGATCGTCCTGGGGAGGAAAAAATATGTACATGGAAAAGAAGATACCGCCTAACTCCTGTTATCTGCATACTCTAGACCTGATAAGGGAATCCGAGAGAATTTTAAAATGACTTAATAGCCAGAGGTCTTGTGTGATTGTTTCAAGTGAGCTGAGGGACGTGAAGCAGCCTGTAGCAGCGTCCAGCGGCAGCCTCGTTTATAAACCAACCAACTCGGTTTTACCGACCGACAGAATTTTTTACGAGATTTTACCAGCCGATTTACCAAAAAGTGGCGTTTCTTGAACAGGCTAAAGATTTTAGGAATATCGATTGGCCGCTTCCATACCGGACTTGGAGTATGAGAAACAATTGATCTATATTGTGTGAATGATTTGTCTGATCAGATATCCATGTAGTTTGATAAAGTGTAAAGTGAACTCACCTCAGTTTGTGTTTCCTGGTTTTGCCGTTGTTTCTCTTCCTGCACTGCCTTCAACTCCTCCAGTTCCTCGTTCAACTGCTCTATATTTTGTAATAGCTCTGTCGTTCGTTCTCTCCATTTAACAGTTTCGCTAGCTTGATCAGAATTCTGTTGTCGAGCTTTTAGGAGAAGATCTTCATAACGATTTACCTTTGAAAAGGTAATGATTTTGACAGGATCGCTTATGGCACAACCACTGTCACAATCAACATTACTAAATATCACTATCACTACCCCTACAACTACCACAATCACTACAATTAGCGATATCACTACCACTATCAACACCACTCACCATCTCCACTACCAATACTACTAGTACCATTACTGTCACAACCACTACCACTACGGTTACCATTGACACTACAACCACGACCACCATCACTATTCTGCTACCATAGTCAATACTGCCACTACCATAACAAAAATCACTTCAACAACGAATCCTTCATCAAAATCATGTACTATAACTATATACTCTTCAAATCCAGCAGCCACGACTTTCACCTTCTACCATACTACCTTTTAGGTAAACCTGAAGACTCACCTCTTTTTTAAAGTCATCCTCCATTCTTGTCACTGTAACATTTTTTATTCCCGTTTCTTTTTCTTTTTCTTCCAGTAAACGTTCCAGTTCGTTCACTTGTTCCTTCAGTTTTTCAATTTCTTGTGCCTGGTCAACGTTCTTTTGAGACCATGTCGAATTCAGCTCTTCCAGGGAGACTTTTTCTTTGCTTAATAACTCGTACTCATTCCTTAGCTTCACTATTTCTCCACGTAGCTCATTCTCCTGTTCGAGTTTAATGAAGGAAAAATGGTGGCTACTGCATGCATGGCTAGTGGTTTGAACAAATGTTTTGATGTTCTGCCTGTATTATCGTGCGATTAGTTTAGGATTTACCTGCTTTGTTTGGGCCATTTCGACTTCTTTGATTTTTGCACCTTTTTCTTCGACACTGGTTCGTTCTGTTTTTAATTCTTCTCTTAGCTTTTCACACTCTGTTTTCAACTCATCGAGTTCCAGTTGCGTCATGGCGTCCGTTTCGGCGTACTTACTGTTGGCTTCAACATGTTTATCCAGTAACTCGTGTGCGTGGGTAAGGCTCTTCAGCAGTTCCTACATCAAAAGAATCAAACTGTATCTAGTCCAACCTTGACTACAAACTGTATATGTGCAACGAGGAATATCAGAAAATATTACCTGGTTTTCTTGCCTGGAGTCGTTTAGCTGTAATTGTATCTGCTGGCAAAGTTCTTTTTGCTTTAACAAAAAATAAAAATAAAATAGGAATGGGACTTTTAAGATAAGTCTCGACGCTTACACTATCTCCAATCCGTCTGCTGTCTGTCGGTCTGTCAGTCTGTCCCTCACGCTGTGACCGTCCACCTCTCTCTCTCTCTCTCTCTCTCTCTCTCTCTCTCTCTCACTCTCTCTCACTCTCTCACACTTTCTCTCACACTCTCTCTCTCTCTCTCTCTCTCTCTCTCTCTCTCACTCACTCTCTCTCTCTCTCACTCACTCACTCACTCACACGCAAACACACACACACACACACACATACAGTACAGTACAGTCGTGCTCACTTCCTCGCTCTCTCACAGATTTATACCATTCGTAGTTCGTCTACTAAATGAACTAAAGTCGGCGACTCCAAGTTGTCTTTTTGAATACTTGTTAAGGAAGCTTGACGAGCTTCCATAGAAATTAGATCTAGTTTCTTTCTGTCCAGTTTTTCCTTGTACGATTCCAATACACAGTTTTGATGGTCGTTTATGAAGGTCAATTTCTTGTGTAATTTTGCGGACGTATTTACTGTAACCCAAAAAGAAAAACTCGGTGAGTTCTGAATAAAAATCAGGGAGATGGGCAATCGTTCTCGTTGCCTTCATCCATTTTGGGTTGTTTCTTAATTTTTTAATCGATCATTACCATTTGCTTCCACTCTGTTCACTGTCGTGATGACATGGGAGCACTGTTTAGAGACCTCCTTGCATTGTTTCTCTAGCTTTGCCAACTGCGTTAAGTAGTTTGCACTGTTGGTTCCGTTAGACTGCAACCGTCGTTCCTGTGTTAACGTAGCATTGTGAGATCAACATCATCATTTGTAAATCTTTAGTTCCTGAATGACTAACAGATGGGCGGAAGGGTAAACAGACAAACAAACATAAAAATTCTAAGAATACTCGACCCTTCCGCGAGTAGCACTAAAAAGTAAATATAGTGCAAATGAAATTCTAAGGCTTTGCAAAATTATGAAGATTTTGGCGGACATACTCTTCCAATAATGTTTCCCATTTTAGCAAGTCTTTACCTGATCTTTGATCAACTTCTCCATGGTGTATTTGGTAATCTAATACATAAGAGAAACTAGTACGCGTCAATGGATAGTATAGATGGTATTTCTTTCTTTATTTATTTGTTTGTTTATTTGTTTGTCTATTTGAGGTTGTACTGTATGAATGTCAATTATCAAAAAACAACCAATATCAAAATAGCGATAAAAGTGACGAAAAAAGTAATTCGCCAACGAAAAGTCAAACATAGTTTCGATTTCACTTGACTTGCCAAGCGAGATTTCATAGAACGCTGTGACATTATATTAGTAAACGTACGTGCAATCCCTTGATCTCATCTTTTAAAGCTTTAATTTCTTTCTCTCCACTCTGTTTCTCCAACATATGTTTAATCTTTGGCGAGACAATTCACACAAAAGAAATAATGTGAGTACAGTGATCATAATTGGAGTCACTTTAGTTTACTCCAAACAAAGATCAAAGAAAACTAACGAACACCAATCTACATTAAAATTTGATTCTGATAGTTGCTATTGAAAAAATTGCCAGTTCTCTCTACAATCACATAATTTATTTTTTCGCTGATTTTAGACATACTGTAGGCGGTTTGTCAGTGTCTGTCGAAGCAGTATGGAAAGTGAAGTCGTGAAGTATGTTGTGAACTTGCAATGTCATGAAGGAAGAATGCTTATACTTCTCTTTGCTTCTCGATGAAATAAATTCGTTCTATTAGAAAAATGTAAGGCATAAAATTCCTTCATTTACCTTGTCTTCTTGGAAAGAATGGAGCTCCTTTTCGAACTGAAGAGCCAAGAAAAAGAGAATTTTAGCAGGCAGTCTGACATGGAGGCGGAAAGAGAGACAGACTTGCTCATGAAACTAAAAATTGTGTATGTTATACCTGCTTTCGTGCTTGTTCTCGTTTCTGGTTATATTTCTGAATTAATTCGTTGTTCTTCATTGCTTCATCGTCCTAAGTAAAAAAAAAAAGTTTCAAATTCTTTGATTTATCAAACAGAAAAAAGACACGAGCAGGCGCCCTTGCTAGTCCTTCTTGTTCAGATTAATTAGTTTCCCCAGTTACAAAGAGTATATATATCTCACTTCTGATGTCTTTGTGCATTTGAATTACTTCAATCTTCTTGAATTACTGCTTACCTTCAATCGCTCCAGATCGCTTTTCTCTGACATGAGCCTCCGTATTCTCAATTCATTCTCTCTTTCGCTGGCCTGTTAACACATGAGAGGAGGCACTTTAGGACATGATGTGCAATGTTGAAAACCTTTCAAACATTTCCTCGTACGCACCACTGTTTTACAATACGGCCAGGCATACTATATTGTCCACCAGTAAGACGCTTTTTATTTTGTCCATATCTAATTTCCACAGATTTTATTTTGGTGTAGAGACGTTGTTTTGTAGTGAAACAGAAACGTTCCTACTTTGAGTTCTGTACTTGGTTGCGATTTTGGATTAGTTACGTTTAAATGTTTACAGCAAATGTTTCCAGGAGAATCTCGACAAGAAATTAGAAATTTTCCTAAGCTCGTTAGAAATTTCTCGAACTTCCTCTTGACAGCATGTTTGCTATTTGAGGATGATTTTGTCAGCCAATTACAACGCTAAGTACAGAACAAAACTTAGGAAATTATGACAAGAAGTTGGGGAAAATTTTTAGAAAACTAGGGAAATTTTCAAGGAAAGTTGCAAGTATTTCCAGGAACGTTTCCAATACTCTGAATAATTTTAGATAATTTACGATCAGGTTTTTCAACTTTTCAACACAATCAGAAATGTACTTGGTACTCGAAATACGAACGCTAGGTGTAATGTCTCTATAGCACACTGCCCATTAAAGGTATCGCGACTTTTTCCCGGCGAGATCGGTCTTGCATTTTTTTACTCAGGCTAACGCTAGACGACTTTACGAAAAAGTTATTTGGTTAAGTTAACCAAGAGTTATGGTGTCACTTTTCCCATTATTGATGATCTCGCTACGGATGTAATCCCAACCATTTTCATCATTCTTATAGCATTCCATAGGTCGGGGTATGGACCTACTCTGTTCATTCTAAGCTCTTCAACAACCTGAAATGTAAAATATAAAGATTTTGTATGATTGAGGAACAAAAAGGAAGCAAATTGCACGCATGGAAATCAAGCGTAAAAATCAAACTTTACCTTGTGTAACTTTTCTGCGAATTTTATGCAATCAGTTTCACTGAAAACTTCAAAAGGTTGTCCATCAGCCGGTTTAGTATTCTCGGAAATCTCTTCAACTTGGTGAGAATAATCTTTGCTCTTCTCCGATTCCCTGAACAGCTGGGCCGACAAAATGGGAGGTTTTTCGTTCAGTTCAATATCAGAAAATGAAGTATTGTCTTCTTTGTTTTGTCTGTGCTTTACAGAAGTGTTCAAACTGTCTTCTCCAGTTCGAAGTTCGTTGACACTTCCTTCGTCAAGTTCGCGTTCACTTTCTGTCGAAGCCATGATCAAAATGGAAGCAGGTTAAATCTTAAAATTCAAGAATGCGCAATTATTTTTTCTATAAAATACACCTTAAATCTTATTTTAGTAAATGCGTTAGAATTAAACATGTCTTAAATATCAAAACTTCTGTTTAGAAATGGAGATCCGTCCAGCAGTTTACCTCTTTACGTAAACTGGAAGTTCAGTGATTTTCAAGCTGGAGCTCTCGACTGATTTTCTAGAAAAAACTGTCTTCCTTTCGTATTTCCACAGCTATGTAGTACCCACTAACTAAAGGCTAAAAGATATGGAACAGCAAAGCTTGCTTTTCAAGAAATTTTGCCAATTTTGCCGTTCTGGCTGTACTCCATAGTTCCAGTTCATCATTATGGTTATGATTTTAAAACATATCTCATACTACGTCCTCGATCTTCGGAATCTGAATTAACAAATCGTTATCCTCCGCAAAGTCCTCGAACAAACCATTAAAAATGGTTTAAAAACAAAATTTCCCGCTGCTTGTTTCCAAATATTTTTCGATAATTTTGCTTTGCGCTTGAGGACTTCAGACGACAATCTTCATAGAATGCCGAAACAACGGTCTGTAGTCGGGAAGATAGTTCGACAATGTTGGGTGATAGGGAATATTGTGGTGTATGTTTATGAGCAGCTCTTTTAATCTGCAATGTTCGCAGGCTCGCGACACTGGTGGGTATCATCAAAACAAATATGGCGTCAGAAAGATTTGCCAACACGTTACCTTTTTCTGGCGTAAAAGATGGCCATGATGCTGTAGTTGTTGCCCTGCACACTTTTATGATCGAAGCTGGGTATAAATGCATCGGGATTGGAGAGGAGGTGTGCTTGGTCTATGTTATTTTACCTCAAAAATTCGTGCATGATGTAATGACGTGCTTTACGTTGACAAACGTTGTGACGTCGTCTGAACGGCGATCGTAGCGAATTGCACCAAATACTTAGTTACTCCTGTGAAACATAGAGTTGGAAACCCGCAAACATTTAGGAGATAATTTTTGTATGTTTGCCACTGTATGCCTTACAGCAACCTGTTCCTGTTTAGCTTGTGCAGCAATGTACTTTTACTTTCTATTTTGGTCATCTAATATTTCTGTGAATTACATATGTCATAGTGAGCGATACCAGCAATTATGCAGTATAAGCTAATATAGTTTGGTACAGACACAATAGGTGAATAATTTCCTATAATTTTACTATTAAATATGATATTGCTGCCATAACCAGGTGCACTACAAGTGCTTCGGTGACCTATATCTAAATGTGCATTTCCACATGATTATACCTATGAAAATTACATTATTTTTCTCAACCATGCTGTGTATGTAATGCAGTCTCAATGTGCTTTGACTCTGAAAAGTGTTTTGAGGACAAATGAAAGTACTTTACCACAGATGTAAACATCCAGTGATAAATAACCAAGGCTTTCTTCCCGTTTTTTTTATGTGCAATTAATAGATTCCTGAATCAGTTTGTAACATTGCAACTGATGCTCTTCCTCAAGGATGGAACAACTTACCAGATATGTATGCTGTGCAGTACAAACAACCATCTTCCTTTAAAAGAAGATATCTAATGAAAGCACTACGCCTTGGAACAAGACTTGCTGTTCACATGCTGGTCTGTTTGTTACGTTTTCAATAACTTAGGCTACTGGTCATCAGTATGACATACATGCATGAAAACATAGTATGGTACATGATGCAGTAGTTTCTTTTTTTGACATAATGTATAATTGTGATTTTGTGATGGTATAGCTCATATAGGTTGCTATAATTATGGTAATAATTATGTTATTTTATGCCAGGATATAGACAAAGAATCCAGTTTTGACTTGACCATTAATATACTGGAGTATGTTTCAGCCAGCAATGAGGAACTGGTTAGATACCTGTACGATTACCCAAGGTAAATACGTGTAAAGAATTGTTCACATTTATATATGCCATCATCGTTAAATCCATGTGATAAGTTATTGAAATATAAGAGTAAATTTTTTAATTTTTTCAGAGTGGTCAAACAGCTTCCAAAGCTTGAACAATTATTTAAATCTGATATTATAAACAAGATCACAGGAGCCAAGGATAAAAGTTCAACTGACTCTAAAAGTAGACAAGAGCCTAGCAGGTGAACCATTATAAAAAAATTATGTTTTCTGTTGCAAACTTCAACAAATAATTATTTAAATGAGATGCTTTGTTACAGACTTACTTTTGATTTTTATTGCTACAGGTCAATTCCAAGACCTTCACCAAATGAAGATGATCCACTGAGAGTACCACCTCGGCATCCCAATGATTCTAGGCATTGGTAAGAAGCCTTTAACAAAGTACAATATGCTAGAAATTCCATAGCATCTTCATTGGTCACATGCCTATCTAGTGCTGGTACCCAGTAGTAGCACCATGTTATTAAACCTATTAAATTTTGTCCATTGTGTTTTATATTACCATGTTGATAAAAATATACAGAAAAGGGAATGAAAAGGTTGATTTTGGCATACCAAAAACATGGTAAATGGTAAAGATTTTAGATCAAAAGTTTATCATCAGGAGGTAAAATTGGTGATGACCAGGTGATAGTAAACATTTGCCATTCACTGAATTTTTAGTATAATAAAATATACATACCTTTTTGTTTCCTTGTTACCACTTTTCCATATTTCTGCCATAGTTTCTATTTTGATTACTGACAGGTTTAAAGAAACTGCTTTCAGTAAAACTTGTTTTTTCTCACAGTGACAAATATCACAGCTAACAATTTGTGTGTGTGCTTAATCTGCAGTGCAGTATGTGTACTTAATAGTGTAATATCTGCCATCTTTCACATATTTTGCACAAACAAAGTCTTACTGCATGTCGTACTTGTCACAGTGCAACATGTTAAATGGCTGTATGGTCATTTCTAGGAATCCACCAATTCAAGATCCATTTAATTTTGGAGATGCTGATCGCCTGCCAGGTCATCCTGGGTGAGTAATATAAAAACAAGATAAAGGAAAAAGCCCAAATGTTATTTTGAACAGTGGATGAAAGCTTAGATCTTGATTGTATGTGATTTTAACAGATTTGGTGGCATGGTGATGGATCCATTTCATCAAGGTCGCAGAGGGCCTGGAAGTAACTTTGGGCATGCAGGACTTCCAAGGTATCAACTCTGTATTGCAGAACTATTTCCTGATTTTTTTCTTTTGGTAAAGTTCCAAAGTGTTTAAATTTTGAAGGCAACTGCTCACATGATGAAACAGTCTTTTACTGTACTTGCAGTTTAAGAAACACTAGTGTTCAAAAAGATAGAAGAACCACAACCAGGATTCTATATAATGAAAACAATAATAAAACTTCTCTGACCAAAATATGTATTTAATCATGAGCTTTGAAGGCTGCAGTCTGGCAACCAAAAGCTTGTAATTAAATATATATTTTGATCAGAGAATGTTTTCTTGTTGTTTTCATTAGTAGTGGTAATACCATTTTATTGTCCTTGGTCATTCAGATTAACACAAATTAGGTAAGAATCACTTGTATAGCATAGCAGATATTAATATTGTGGTATAATAACATTGTAAAATCAAATTCAGTCCAAAAAGTTGATTTGTCTTAATAGCAAGATTAACCCATTAAGGCCCTGGTCTTCTGCTTTCCTATATAAAAAGTAATGAATTTTCTGGTGTTAGCAAAAGAAAATACTCAAGTCCCCCTTCCCCTTTGGTGGGTTATAATAATTGAATTGGCAGTTAAATGGAAATATTTGTGAAAGTTGACCATGCAATCAGCTTAAAGTAGTCTGTTGTAAGTGGCAACCAATGTTTCATTGGCAAAACTACCTTTAAGGCATGATGACATTAGTCACTACCAGTACAACACAATTTCTGCACCAGCAGTGAACTGGAAAGTTTATCATACTTGATCAAAAATCTGCAAATACTCTGTACTTTTAAGTTCACAATATCTTTAAAATCAAGAAGCCTGAAGTTGCCTATATTTACAGTATAAATACTGTAACTGATGAACCACCCACTTCTCTACAATCTTTAGAGGAGCAGTACCCCCAGGAGCACGTTTTGATCCATTTGGACCGGTTCCTCCTGAAGGTTTTAGTAGAAACAATCCAAGATCTGGCCGATTTAGTGGGTAAGAAGACAATTTAGGTACAATTTAATTTGTAGATTTAGTATGTAGAGTTTGTTTGTAGATTTAGTATTTTGTAGGTAGTTTAATTTACAAGTGCATCTCAAAAAATTAGAATATTATGAAAAAATAGGATATCTGTTGTGAGGTAATGTCGAAGCTCAAAATTTTAATTGTATTAGTCTCACTGGACCTAAACTGATCTATCCCCAGTTATACGTTGGTATAATCAAACAACTATGGTTTCCACACAATGATCATTAAAAATCCAGCATCTCAAAATATTAGAACATAATATCTGAACATCTAGGTAGGGCGTTCCTGAGCATCTGAGCTTGACGAACTTCACACAAATGTACAAATACCACATGTACCACACAACAAATGTTTATTTATTTATTCACGGAAACCGCTTGTGCTGCAATCATGGGGAAGATGTCTGATCTAACGGTTGTCCAAAAGACCATCATTGACACACTCCACAAAGAGGGAAAGACTCAGAAAGTTATTGCAGAAAAAGCTGGCTGCTCCCAGAGTTCTGTTTCGAAGCATCTCAAAGGAACGTTGTCTGGACGAGCAAAGTGTGGCAGAAAGAGGTGCACCAGCAAGGATGACTGCAGCCTCGAGAAAACCATGAAGAAGAACTGGTTTGACAATGTAAGTGAGATCCATAAAAAGTGGACAGAAGCAGGAGTTGGTGCATCTAGGGCTACCACGCACAAACGGCTTCAGGAAATGGGGTACAACAGCCGAGTACCCAGCGCCAAGCCTCTTCTCAACGCCAGGCAATGTCACAAGCGGCTGACATGGGCCAAAGAGAAGCAGAAGTGGAGTGTTGCTCAGTGGTCCAAGGTGCTGTTCTCTGATGAGAGCAAGTTTTGTATCTCGTTCGGAAACCAAGGTTGAGGAGTTTGGAGGAGGGCTGGAGAGGCACAGAACCCCAGCTGTTTGACGTCCAGTGTCAAGTTCCCACAGTCAGTGATGGTTTGGGGTGCCATGTCATCTGCAGGTGTTGAACCTCTGTGTTTTCTCAGGGTCACAGTGAACGCAGTGGTCTACCAGGAGATCTTGGAGAACTTCATGCTTCCGTCAGATGAAAGGCTATTTGGTGATGCGGAATTTGTGTTCCAGCAGGATTTGGCACCTGCACATAGTGCCAAATCAACCGCTGTCTGGTTTGCTGATCATCACATCAACATGCTTCCTTGGCCAAGTAACTCACTGGACTTGAACCTCATCGAGAATTTATGGAGTATAGTTAAGAAGAAGATGACCAGCTTGCATCCCATCAATCTGGCAGAGCTCAACACCACCTGGGGGCATCCATTAAACCTGAGCAGCGCCACAGGCTCATTACCTCTATGCCATGACGTATTCAGGCAGTCATTAATGCTAAAGGAGCTCCAACCAAGTACTGACAGACATTCCTTACCTGTCTTTCCATTTATGGCCAAGCTACTCTACAAGTAAAAGCTTGTAATGATATGTTTTGGGTGTTCAGATATTATATTCTAATATTTTGAGATGCTGGATTTTTAATGATCATGGTATGGAAACCATAGTTGTTCGATTATACCAACGTATAACTGGGAATGGATCAGTTTAGGTCCAGTGAGACTAATACAATTAAAATTTTGAGCTTTGACATTACCTCTCGACAGATATCCTATTTTTTCATAATATTCTAATTTTTTTGAGACGCACTTGTAATTTGTACTTACTGAACATTTTTAAAATTAATTTTTTGTCAAAGCACTACAAGCAATTGAGGCGAGCTTTTGTTATGTACCAGTAATTTATTACTTCATTAATACTGCTCTTAAATAAGATGAATAAGATGGTACTATTACAAGATGTATATTGGTAAAGAAACAGATGTTCCAAACAGAGGAAGCCTTACATCAGAGTGAAACCAATTTTCAATGAAGGCTTTTTCATGTAAAATATCAGTCTTTTTTCCCCCCAACATATTTTGGGACTGCTACGTGTATTTTGCTTTTTCATCTGCTGGTGTTTGATCAAAGTTGAATAAAATTAATGTAAATCTGAAATTTGTTTAGTCTTATGCCCTCTATACAGTACAAGTAATTTTTCCAGTTTCCTTTTTTTAACAATAAACGTGCTTAAAGCCTTCAATGACTCACACAGAGATTTCATTGTAATGTTAAATGTTGTAGCCAGTACCATTATTTTTCATAAAACTGCACATTATGAAGTGACACAGGTGCTTTGTTTTACTTGATTTTCCCTCCCACAGTTGAAATGTTATTGAAGATGTAAGATCCCCCACTTAATATGTTCATGGTTGCAAAATGTTTACCTTAATTGTATAAGACCTTTCTAAGTGGTCTGACCAAGGATCAAACACGGTAGGACTCACAGAACAAAGTTGTGCATGGTGAACACTAGATATGGCCACTGATTACAGTTTGTTTCATTTTAGTGTATCAAAATCACTTTGTTTTGCAGAATGCATTGACATAGTTGCAGCAACAGTCTTTTAATGAAGATTTTTTTTTTCCAGACCAACACCAGATCATTTACCACCACCAGGTTTCAACGATGACATGTTCATGTAAAAAATTAGTTTTGATTTGACAAAGAGATTACAGTATTTTAGCATAAAGTTTATTAGTCTTCCTAGGCAAGCGCAATATTGACACAATTGTACCTGCAAGATTTGTAAGTGCCAGTTATAAATAATCATTAGAAAACTAATCCAACTTCATTTTTAAAAGGATTGTTGATAGAGTTCACACAGATAATAATTATGATGAGCTTATGGATCATTCAGTACTACATTCCTTCTAGCTTATCTGCATGATTATTGACATAAAACAAAATTAAATTTTGGTATTACTGTAGCTTACACAAAATTATTGGGGGAGCTAGCACTCAATTCATTATCATCAAGCTCTTCAAACACTGATAGTTGATGATAACTTAGATTACAATACTTCATGCAATGCTATTACACATAATTGTTGCTCTCAACACAGTTTGGTAAATTCATAGATATACTGTAATTTCATTTCAAAAATATGTATTGTTCTTTTGATTGCAATTAGCATCTCAAGGAATCTAGGTTTCATCATTGCACACAACACCCTGAACTTCCTTTCATCTTCAGTATTCTTGTTGGCTTGTATTTCTCCAGGTAAGCTAGCTGTGTGGTGTTAATTGCACCACGGCGTTGTCTAACAAAAAAAAAAAGACTTTTAAGAAAATATCACAAAGCTAATGTTATTTTCCATGTTAGAATTATTCAACGTTACTTCCATACCTGTTTTGAAGTAATATTTCAAGTACAAGTTGGTGTTCTTCCTCCGATTTCTAGATACCGAGAAATGAGTTGAAAAACAAGGCAAAGCCGAGTTTTCTTAATGAGTTTCTTGGTATCTAGAAATTGGAGGAAGAACACTAAACAAGTGTTTGAAATTACTTCTCAAACAAACCATTATTTTAGGCAAAAATCCAGCTGTAATCTTCCTCCGATTTCTAAATACTGATTAATTATGTATTTCTTTTGTTTTTGCTTTATGAGTTATTAATGAGTTTGAGAAGTTTACATGCAGTTTATCACACACAGCTCAATTCTTAATTTTGTACTTACTCTACCCAGAAACCTTTGTTTGCCCACATAAGAAGTTCAGCTCTTATCAAGATTCATATCTTTCATGGCAAAAAAGTGCAATTTAAATAAAAAATATACCTTCTGATGAAGTCAACAGCATCTTCATACTTCATTCCAGCTTCAATCAAAGCAATAGCAACAAGAACTGGGGCTCTGAAAAACAAAAAAGTGCTAATTAGGATGAATGTGCATCCACAGAAGTGCTGAAAAGCATTCTCAACCAAAGATCATGCACATGTACTCAAAACCAAGGAGGTTTTTAACCAATTCTCAGCTATAGCTCCAACTGTAAGTTCTTTGTGCACCTTGCACATGTGATGGTAACCTACTTCATCTGTAGCCTCTTGCTACATGCCACATGTCTGAATTCAAAGTGTCAAAGGTCATTTAGCATTTGGAGAAAATAATAAATGGCTACTTGAGAAGAAACAGTTACATGCATGGATAAAACAGTATTAGCAAAACAAATAACTGGCTTGGTATACAGCATGGTTCCTTCATGTATTTTATGACTTGAACTCAATTATCCAGTTGTCAGTGTCCCTTGGTTTGGTCCTAGGCTTGGTACAGTACTTGAGCTTGAAAGGCCAAAACTCAATTTGGCACTGGGGCTAAAATACAATATTTTGAACTCATCTTGCTGCAAAAGAGTTAGCAAAATTGTTGATGCCTCTGCCAATGTTTATGAAGTGTTTCCTCTGCAACAACATTTGGTAATTTTGAAACCTGATCACCTCACTTTTTTCATCAAATATTTTATTTTGCCTGCCAATTGTTTCAACCAGATGTGAAAACAAAATGCCATCATTATCATCAGCAAGTAATGATATGGACAGTCATAGCATCTGGTTGCATGTCTTCAAAGAAGATGCAAAGTACACTTGCAAGAACAAATTTAAATGTGGAGGTCTAAGAAGCACAGTTTTTAATCATCAATTTCTGTGAGCCAAAAACTGGAAGATATGAAAACTTGTCACTTTTATTAAACAGTTCACCAAAGGGGGCAGAATTCAAACTTTTGATCTAGATGTTGAGATGAAAGCTTGTGTACCTGCCATGTCAGCTACACTTGTTTTAATTTATTATACAATTAAATTTACCTTTCTTACTAAACATTAACTTTCAGTTGTAACAGTTGATTATAGCTCCTTACCGTCCCAAGCCAGCCACACAGTGAACAGCAATACATGATCCTGACTTATCATGGAATCTTATTTTTATTAAATTCAACCAGTCTTCTACAATTTTCTTTGGTGGTGGTGCACCATCATCAAATGGCCAATCCTATTTTGAATTTAAAACAGAAATGGCAACAAAATGTGCAATAATTATTGTCATTATTGTATATCCAAGTCATTAAAATCAGCTGTCAGAACTTTTTTTTACTAATATTACTAGTATTCTATGAAGTGCTATATCTTCCACTAGCAACAATGGAAACAAGGCTGCACTTAGTAATGAGACGATTCGTTTAAATATCAACAATCATTTGTTGATAAGCATCAACACAAGATTAGTCCTTTATCAGTACAAAATAATATTAAAAATATGTTGGGTCATGTGACATCAAACAATTAAAAAGGTTAATTTTTTTTGCAATTTTCCTTGTGTTCATCTGCAGCATAAATTTTAATAGTTTACAAAAACCCTGTTTGGAATTTGTTATCTCATGCTTACACTTTTTGAATTGTTAGTCCCTGAGCATGAGGAGACATGCAATTTGGCATGCCTTGTATTGATTTATGGTTCAAGACCATTGAGAAGAATTAAAGATGTTCAAAGTTATTTCAAATATTTCCAAAAACTTTTAGCTTCAAGTGTGATGTTAACAGACACAGTAGTCTTTTAAGCAGAAAAGAGTGATTACTCTTACAAAGTTATTACAAAGATAGATTACTAAACCTGTAAGTAGATAGCAATTGTTGTACGGGAGTGGGAAAAAAAGTGTTGTCTGCTTCTTGTGTCATTCTACATTCTTCTGGATTACACTGTACAATGTTCTAAACATTCATGTGTGGATTAAAAGTATAAAATACAAATCACTACTGTGAGCATTAATTTTGAACTACATACTGCTAAAGGATTTATATAAATTCCTTAATGGCTAAACCTTTTTAACCCTTTCATGCATACTGTTGTTCTGAAAGAACAAATTACAACAATAGAGCTAATGAAAGAACAACGCAAAAACAAAAAGGACAAAAGAATAAAAAATCATGCACAAAAGGCTTAAAGTAGGAGCATTGCCAATTCTTTCTAATTCAAGGGTCTATTTTAGGCACAAAAATGAACTATACAGACTGTAACAATTATTCTTTGTTCATTTGAAAGAAAGACCAGAAGAGAATTTGTGCATGAGTACTATATATTTAGCATTATGGAATGTACTTCTTTTGTGAGAAAGTTTCGCACATCCTGGAAAGCAAAAATTTTTCAGAAAATGGTTAAAAATATTTTTTTTGCTTCCATGAAAGTGTGGGAAAATTGATTTAGGATGTACTATGTAAGTAGTTTTCGCACAACCACTTTCTCAGTTTTGGTTGGCCTTCAATTCTGTCACCTTAATTGCCAGGACAAATCTCAAACCTAAATAGTTTCGTGCTTTCAATCTTTCAAATTCTTGACGCAGTTAGTATCGAAATTTTCCTTGATCTCATGGCGGGCTGCTGTTTTTGTTTCTATGAAGCTAGGGTCAACTAAAAGTCCATCGAACATGATCTAAAAGCTTTTTACCAGCAACCGAAATGTTCCCATACATGCGTAAAACAGCGAATAATGTAAAAATGGGCAGGGATGGAAACGACATTCCATGCAGGGTCACAAGGTCTGAGACTAAGGAGCATGTCGATTTCACTTCCTTTGGACATTCAAACGGTGTCAATTTCCTTGTAACTAACTTTTTTTTCTCCCTCCGTCGGGTGAAATTTGAAAATATGCTACTTTGGTCGTCGGCTACCGAAAAATTACTATACGGACAGTTACCCACAAAAATTATATCGCAGGTAACTTGAAGGAGTGGGAACGATTCTTGAAAACGACATGCTGCGGCCAGTCAGATAGAACGAGGAAACACTTTTCCTCTTCGTCGAAATTACGTGTCGATTTTTAGACGAAGAATGTTCACACATGGTCTTTAACCTCTAGTATATTTAAAATTAAGCTTATTGTGCAAATATTTACCCGTCCTGAAAACCACCAAGGACATCACAGGTCAATTTCCCGTTTGTTTCAACGGCTATGAATATCGTTCTAACATCTTATTACACGGGCTAGTGTTTTCACATCGTGGTAGTTGTAACCTACCAGAACATTTATGCCTTCCTTTCTCAACGGTTCCACATGGTAAGTAGGCTCACAAACTCGAACAACCTCATGCACATCGCGTCGCTTAAGTTCCTGTTTGAGACAAAGTATATCAAATCGAAGTCTGAGTAAATGTCGAATTTCACAACCGAAAAAAATTGTAAAACGTAACCACAAATCTGCCGTCGGAATTACCCTCAGCTAACCATACCTCAATGTAGTTCTTGATATTTGCGTTGGTTGGCCTGTCCATAATCATAAATCTCATCTTTTTATACTCAATTACAGCTGGAACGCTTGGCGTGCTTCGTCGTGCTTGAACAGTATTAGGGCTGATGACTTTCGCTTCTGAAGGCGTCTTCATGGTTCCCTCAAGTTCTTCCTGAGTTAAAAAACTGAATCTAATCGATTAACACCTTCTCTTTAAATCACTTTATATTCGTTTTTTCTTCAGTTGTTTCCTTAGCCCATTCGTGGTCAAAAAAAGCGGACAATCGATTGTAATTTCACTCGTGTTGGGCCTGACAGAACTCTCCACTATCTTTCAAGAAGTACTCCATAAACTTCTGAAATCTGCCCCGAAGACCGAAGACCTGGAGAAGAAATCAAGACAAGTTAGTAACGAAGAATTGTAAAGCTTGTACCCGTGAATCATTAAACTGTTCTGTGGGTTCGACAGAGACACAGAACTCCTTGGATGTTCAGCAGAACAAAAGTTGCTGAATTGCTTATTGAATCGTAATTCCTTCAAGGCAAAAGTTGTCTATAATAGTTCGTCTGACCGATCGGTCACTCAGCAAGATATTTATGATAAAAAGGCAATCTGATTGTTCTACTTACACTATAGACTCTGCTCATTGAAGATAAAATCCCTATATGAAAACTGTCCCCAATAATTTGGGTAAAGCCCTTGCCACAACTGATCACGAAGAGCCGGAAAGAAGGTCGAGAAAACTTGTTTTCAGGGTCGTGCAAGCCGGTTGCCTTGTGACGCAAGAAACCGGAAATGCATATCACCATAACTTCGAGAAATTGGGAACGAGTATATTCAGTGACGTAAAATACAGTTTTGCGTGTCGTAATGCGAGGTACTTCAATAATCCTGATGACTTGGGTTGTTAAGAAATTTTTGCAGATTTGGGAGAAGAGAATGAAGCTAGAATTGCATACAGTAGCTACCAGGTATAGGCGGTCGGGGAGCTCCACTGCTGTCAGATCACTTATTGATCATCAAATTGATCATCTTGGTTGATGGGGTCATAAGAAAGACCACCTTAAGGTTTTGACAGCACATTGACAACAACAGATCTTAATTCTTTTAAATTGTTACAGAAAATTGAGTTTCATTCGTAAACACTACCCACCTATGACGTAAGAACTAGGAAGTTAAATTGGCTAACCTGATAAGGTAAGGCCCATGACTGGAAGACATCCATGAGAATGAGGATTAGGGTTGGGGCTAGAAATAACCCTGATCCTAATCCCAAACCTAATCCTCATCCCCCTCATGAACACACTCTACCATCGCTGAAAAAAAAAATATCCCCTGCGAACGCAGAGTCCCGGCGGGTCCATGAGGCAACTGAAAAGCATTTGCATTAACACGCAACCAACTTTAGAACAGATTGAGATACTGCAAGCTTTTTCAAATCCAGTTGATGGTCAAAAAATGCCCTGGAGACGAGGTCGAGGTCACTGATGGTAGGGGTTCGCAGACCACTCATGGGGCCATGTGCCTAAATATAGGTCCCTGGGTGAGAGAGAAACATTCTGAATTTAATCGCACAAAGCAGGGCGCAGTCTGTCACAGTTCAGGATCAGTTACTGAAGAACATACTGCTACCTAAAGTCAATTAGTTTGCCACACTTACAAGCTGTGAAATGCTGATGATTTTACCTTTGAATGCTGCTTCACGACAGGAAGGTCTAGATACAACTCTAGATTACGCTTTGACGTCAAAACTCTAGATAGTTTATGCCGTGACGTCAAAAATCAGTTTCGACGCTTTGGCGAACTTAACAATTTAGGGTTTAAGTTACGTTTCGAATGAAGGTTGAGTTTCAGTTTTAGTTTGGATTAGGACAAGCATCGATATATCATTCAATCCATGCAAAAGTATGACTTCACGACATCAACTGAATGCAGAAGAACTTCACCTATTCTAGCCTTCAACCTCAAAATGGTGTTTCCTGTAGCTGGTAATATATTAATAAAGTGAAAGCTGTAGTGGCGACGAAAAGTGTGAAGAACTTAGACTGTATTTGACTATAAAAAAACTAGAAAATACTAAAAATATAGCTGACAGACAAGAGATAAAGACCTTAGTATGTCAAACAAACACCATTTGTCACAACAATACATTTAAACCTCTCACAGGCGTAGGAGGTTCTTCAAAGTGGGGGAAGGAGTAAGAACTCCATGGATACGCAGGACACTATAGTGTAAGGTAAAGACTGATTTACATTTTTCCGCAAGGTTCATTGTAAAATGTAGTGATTATGAAAGAAAAAACTGAAAAAGAAAAATAATTCAAACTGAATTAGTGAAATATGATCCAACTTTTCTGAAAGTTTACATGCCGGCAGACACCCGTATGGCACCATTTTTGGTGCATTCCATGTAAATTTTTATCTAAGCTACGGTTTTGCCCTGCTAGTTCGCGACTTTGTCAGAGCATCAAAACATGATGTTGGCTCAGACGACGTTAATGACCTAAGCAACGGAAAACATCATGCAGTTCTAATTAACAGTGAGAAAGAACGATGGTAGTTCTACGTCAGTTGTGCAAACAGAGATGACCACGTTCAGTTTAGGTTTGTCCTTCCTGCACAATCGCGGATTTCTTGGCAATATGGAATATGGATTGATTCCCTGATAAGTCTTGGGAAGTACTGGTTGTCATCTGGTACTAGTATAAGCTAATTCCATTTGATCTTGTGGTCCAGTTCCCACGAATGTTTTGCTGCAATGGATTTTCTTGGGCTGGGTTTTAAGGTCTGGTCTTAATTTCCTGCTGTCCCGCTGATTTAACTAAGATAGCACTCTCATGGAATGTGGCAAACTCCAGGCTTCAAAGAAGGACCAGCCTTGTCTTCATAGAAATTACAGTACTTATAAAGATTTGGGTTACTACTGAGGACTGGTACACGTATCTTATAGCGAGCACGAACCCGCGCCCTAGTGCCCGCTTGCCGTCTCCCCTTCCTCTACCCACAGCTCGGGCGAGAGGTGATCAAGACCCTGGGTACGAGGTTGTCTGACAATCGTGGTCTTTAAACATGGTATAAGATGGAACCTGTCTTTTTGTTACACACTTTAACTTCAAAATTAATCACATCACTTCATTTTTGGCCACTTCATGAAGAAGAGGTATGTTCTGATAGTTGGAATTGAAAGTAGCGCTCAGCCTCATTTTATGCTGTAGTGAACGCAGTTCTAAGCTTTGTGCTTACATTTTTTAACCCTTTTTTACCTAGGTGGAGGAAGATGCTTGGACCAGCAGAAGGCCCATACAGTTTCAGGTCTGTATAGAAATTTTCCAGAATAAAAAAAAAACTACACTGCAAGGACTTGCATGCAGCTATACCAATTAGAAGCCACCACAGTCACTGTACTACGGAATTTTTTGGGATAATTTATTGCAACTTTTAAAACTGTTCAAATGGCAATGCTAACGTAGGCCAGTTTTTCAAAGTGACTAATAATATGGACAATTGTAACAATATTACTAACAATATTATGGCCACTTGCACCAGCAAATCACAAGACATCAATCTTCTTATAATTGTGGATAAGTTATAGAATTATGAACTCAGATAATGCATACAAGGTGATAATTTAAGTATGACTTTGAACTTCTGATTTTCAAAACTTACACGGTCTTAGAGAAATGGATCAAGTATGTTAAAGACCACATGATGAAAATTAATTTCTTTGCAGCAGCTGTTTAAAAACACTAGTTTTGCAGTTTTGTAATATAATTTATGCCAACTTTTAGCTCAAATAATGAACATTTAGAAAGGTGAAAATAAACTGTTTTTGGTTCCCAACTTGTTGAACATGAATTTGTTAAATATAGTGGCCAGAACAAAACTATACTTTTGTCCTGGCAAACCTTTATTATTTCTACTAAAATCTTGCATTAACATTTTTAAAACCTCTTTTCATTGGTCTCCTGTGGTTTGAGTGCAGTCTTGGATCAAAAAAATTATTGGTGGTCATGTGTTTATTAACAATATTACTTATTGCTGTAGGCCAATTGTATTTTAATGACTGAAATGCCAGAAATTTCTATGCTAACAATTTTTGGAAAATTGAGGTCATGTGACATCTTGCAGCAAATGGCCAATACCCATTGCTCATCCCCATTTCTCAACTGCTTCTCTTCCTTTCAATTAGCAAGCAACTCCTGTTTACTATACAAATCTGATATTAACCTAAAGTTCGGCCATTTTCCATTGGATATTCTTTACCTTCAGTCTCAAATACTCAAACTGAAAATCCTTGACATCATCAAACAATTTCAGTTTTTATAAAAATTGATAGTTTTATAATGGTTACATAGTACTCTGTCACAGAAAAATCACCCTAAAAAGCCCTTAGCTTAATCTTGGATTTGTGAAAAGTTTGGAAGATATTAGTAGTATTATATGTTTTACTTGGAATCATTTTGTATTTGTTAAAAATATTATAGCTATTGTAAGAATTCCTAATTCTTAAATTAGTCTTAAGATGAACCGTATTATCAGATATTGGTCTTAGATTTAACCATGTTGTCAAAATATTAGTTTTAGATTGGTACAAATATTTGTTCTTTCATAAGTATAAATTCTTAGTGTATTCTGTTTGATCTATAGCCTATATCAAGTTTCTTACTTAAGTATAAAATAATGAACATTTTTCTCACCATCTTGAAATTTAAATTCAGATTAACTAAACCACTGATGTTATTTCCTCACATTATCCCTTTGTGATTGCATAATTAATTTACTGTATACAGTAGCTTCACACAAAATAAGAGGCTTCATGGTAGGTGACTCCTACTGCAATTTAACAAAAGAATTCTGACATTACATAGCAATTCTTTCGCAATAATTTTTATTTAAAGTTGAACTTTGTTGATAGCTATTCACATGTGTTTAGCCCACTCCAACAGGATCTTCAGTTCTTTTATAAGAAACCCGAATAAGACATCCGTTAAAAGTTGCAGAATAAGTAAAACACCAACCATGCACGACAACTTAGGCAAAGATTTACGCTTCAGAGAATTCGGACGTATTCCACGATTGGTGTGCTTCAGTTCCTAAGGGCAGTTCATTTTACCACTTTAGTCACTCCAGGTTGGAATGACAAATTTAAAGAATCACCAAGATGGTGAATATGTGGAATATGTTGACATCGTTTTTTTCATTGGGTGACGTAACATGGTCGCGTTGAAACGTCATGAAGAATCTTAAACAACTTTACAATTTTCGCAATCTTTAACATTGTGCACTATTTTTGAACCATTTGAATCAGAGCTGCTACCTATTAGTTATTATACTTTGCCCACGACATTCCAAAGTCTAAAAACGACAATTTCTTTATTTTATATTTTGTTGCCATTTTTTGTTTTGTTGACGGTGTCGCGTACGAAATTTAAAGTTTTGAGGATCTGCCTCTTTTCAGTTTTTTTAACGTTTGATTTTGGCCTTGAAGATCACCCGCTGAGGACGGGATTAAACCGTTTAAGCATTTATGTTGCATTCCAAACGTTGTTTTCAATATAGCCTCAAGTGTCGTATCAACTGCCGAAATGCTAACGCAAATGCCGCAAAGAGTTGGCCTCCACTCAATTTTTTGCGGTCACTGCCGTACCACGGACGCTATCAGCTACTTAAAGAAAACATTACCAAAATTCTAGCATTCGAACTAAATCAGATATCGCTGTTAAGACGAACAGTGGATGTTTTTCCCTCTCTCCTGAAACGACTATAAATGGTTATAGTTCGTGAGTTAAGGTTACTTGGTATATTAACTGACGGTTGTCCAGTTTCTAGGTGTCCAAGTCGTCGTAAAAACGAGGAAATGCATCCGCTAACGTGGTGCATACGGTAAGGACAGTGTCGATGATATCCTCGAGACTAAACATTATGCATTTCCTTTGTGTGGGAGAACAAATTCTGATGTAATGACACTTAGTCGTTCCCGTTGTTGTAGTGTTTTTCCAAGCACTCCACTACGACTCTGGTTGTGGCAACATCATTAAACAATTCAATTTAATGCCAAGCGCAAGAAAATAATGAAAAAGTTGATCCCACGAGAAACTTTCGCTCATTGGTGACTCTTTTTGCAACACAGAAAAAGAGTTTTAACTTTTTAGGGGGCAATAACGTGCAGACCCTCAGCCCTAGGTCCCGTATTCAGCCCTTCAAAAACGACACGGTGGGCTGGCAAAAAACACCGCAGAAAAGCTTCGCGGTGATCTCACGAAAACACTGCCTGGATAACTCCTTTTCGGAAAAGATACGGAACTCTACACCTCTGCGATCATATATAACATTTGTGCATCTAACAAAAGAAACAAATCGAAAACGTAAGGTTAATATGCACCAGCATGGATGTAGTGATGAAGAAAAAAAAGAAGAAGAAGAGAAGAAGAAGAAAATACTTTATTTATTCCTTAGAAATACGTACATATAATGAATGGGGAACACTAAACAAATTAGGTAATGGTTACCTAGAATAACTACTACGGCTAAACGAGATCACCTGCGACAGATCTGTGTTTCTTTGCTGTTCGGTTGGCTATTTCAGACTACATGATGATGACCCCCAAGGTATTGTTTCTTTGTGTCTTTACTCTTTAAGGAATCGAGCATAAATGAATAACATTACAAACACAAAGAACGAATTATAAAAGGAACCATTACATGATTTGTAGAGGTATAACTTACCGAAGCTGCTACTGCATTTTTTAATATTGTTTTACCACCTACGTCCCTTTTTTGTGCTCAATGAATGCAACAACAGTTGAACTTCTTGACGAACGTATCAGACAGTTCTGTTATTGCCAAACTCTGAATCAGATATATTTGTCAAAGATTTGTTTGTTAAGATGTTTATTCAGCGCGTGCGATGATGTGTATTCTTTTTCTTTGCAAATATTTAGTTAATGGAAAAACATCTGAACCCGGAACCCCATATTTGGTGCGTTCCATTACAAACGGAACTAGCTCCTTATGTTTTGCGACGGCGCCAGTATCGGGCAGGTCGTTTTATGTGACTGAAACATTCACCAAACCATTAGCAAAAGAGGAGGACCGAGAAGAATTTCCCCTTCATCTTTGACAAGTCAAGATATGGTTGTTGGTAGGTTTTAAACTTTCTAAATAAGGCTTTATTCTTAAGGGACTAAAGGGTCTTCTAGACAACTGATGAAGAATATACTCGAAATAAATATAGAATACTCATAAAAGTTTTATGCGTTAGGGACTAATTCCGGCGAAGGAATAGAGCTAGTGTATTCTTGTCTACTCCCTGTGTCGGAATGGCATTCAGAATGGGTCAAAAGAATGGTGGGGCTTACTGGTTGATACAATATCGTTTCTTAATAAGCGCAATGTTTGTGGTGAATTAGTAAGGTTTAGCTGACAAAGTTTCACCAAAACCACTTGAAATGCCTTTGGTCGAAAATAGGTCTACAATACTTCTGTTCTTTTACGACGTGATATCTCGTCTGGATTTACTCTCAACCCCGTATTCCCTAATAAGAAATGTCAAAACAAACCCAAAAAGATTCACCTTGGATTTTGTATCTGCCACCATTTTAGAAATTAACTTACGCCTTTTTCATTATACAAAAATGTTAAACGATGTCGAGAGTGATCTTGAGCAGAGTTCAAGTGCGGTTATTCAGTGACACAATCATGTACGGTCGTGAATGTGCGAGTTTGAAGTCACAAGAGTCAACTGGCCAACGTTCGTCAAGCTTAATTCCTCACATGATGCTTTTAAGTTCGTGGACATCGATCAAACCCGTAACGTTCTGACGGCCGTCTTGACGTACTAACCACTGAGCCAACGGAACTCAGATGGACAGGCAGGAATATTCATTTCGATCGATGGAAACTGTGTCGCTTATGCAGTAGCTTTAATGTGACGTTAATGCGGAATTGGCGTAGCTAGGAAATTGAAACTTGATGTATGGAGGCTTTTGCTTAGTTAGCTCAGCATGTCCATCTAGCGTCGTGCCTACGGGACTCAGATGGACAGGCAGGGAAACAAGTGTATGCTGGTTTGATTGATGGAAAATGTAACTTATGCAGCAGCTTTGATATGACGTTAATGCTGAATTAACGTAACTAGGCGATTCAAACTTGATGTATTGAGGCTTCTGTTGAGTAAGCTCATCACGTCCATCAAATGTTGAACTTACGAGACTCACATGGACAGACAGGGATACAAGTGTATGCTGGTTCAATCGATGGAAAATGTGTAACTTAAGCAGTAGCTTTAATATGACGTTAATGGTGAATTTTGGCGTAGTTAGGCGATTCAGACATGATGCATTGCGGCTTCTGCTGAATAAGCTCAGCATGTCCATTTAGCTTTGAGCTTACGAGACTCAGATGGACAGGCAGAGGCACAAATGTATGCTGGTTCGGTCATTAGAAAATGTATAGCTTAGGCATGCAGTAGTCTCAATATGACATTAATGCTGAATTGGCGTAGCTAGGCGATTCAAAATTGATGTATTGAGGCTTTTGCATAATAAACTTAGCATGTCCATCGAGCGTTGAGCCTTTGGACAGGTAGGAATATACTGAAGACTGAAGTGTATACTGGTTCAATCGGGGGAAATGTGGTGCTTATGCAGAAGCCTCGACGTAAGTAGGCCATTCAAACTTGATCTATTGAGACTTCTGCTTAGGATGCACGTGCGTGAATTGTAATCCTACCTGGCGATGTTGTCAGGGAGTTTTGTATGAATTGGGAGTACTTTGTGGAGTGTTTGCCATGAAACTTTTTCTCGAAATTCTTTCACGGCCAAGGATTTCGGATGGATATTGATTTTGCCACCGTTTAAAGCTTCAGTTCAAAATTTCAGAATTCTCTTCAGACGAACGTGGATGACCAAACCTTGGAAAGAAGTAACTTGAAAAACCCCGGAAAGTAACAAGCTGATCTCGTTTTTGTGTGAAAATTGCTCGTTCTAAAAGTTACCTTTCAGTTTTGCGGGGGAAGCCATGTCCCTTATCGCTGCTGGCG
Organism: Heliopora coerulea; assembly: GCA_030142905.1. Taxonomy (NCBI): domain Eukaryota; kingdom Metazoa; phylum Cnidaria; class Anthozoa; order Scleralcyonacea; family Helioporidae; genus Heliopora; species Heliopora coerulea. The sequence continues at coordinate 985,548 of JASJOG010000068.1, read as the reverse complement.
GGATATTTGCCTGATATAACCTTACGATAAGAGGTCCCATGGTTACCCCGGTGAAAGAAATCTTAGACCACGCAGATTGTTTGAATCTTTGATTGGAAAAATTTGACATGCCACTGGCTTGCTAAAATTTGAATATATATACTCATGTGCGAATCTCGTTCCCGCTAGAAAAGTGGGATAGGAATTTTATATTTAAATTTACTTAGTCTCGCGAAGCCAAATTCATGCTCAGTGTTCGAAGTGAATGCGAGTTGGAATCCAGGAAATGACCGCCAGATATGTTAAGTTCTTCAAAGATTGTTGCGGTCATAAAATATTAGCTTATTCTTTGTAGACTGGTCTCATTGAGTGCTGATTGAGATCCGCATGGGAAGAGTTCGGTCTACCAACCTCTTGGATTTACAGAGAAATTTCGACCTATTCCGAGGATTTATGGAAAAAGGATTTGGCCTAAAATCGTTTTGAACTTCGGGTCCTGTTGTGACAAAAGTACGTTAACCATTGAGTAAGTAATTGATGTTCATATTGCTTAGCTTGAATATCAAATGCAAAACAATTTCCGCTTTCTCCGTATATTTACTGATCATAATTTATTTTTCCCGCATTTTGTGACATACATTGCCATATATGATATATCGCTACTCTTACCAATCCAAACTTATTAGGTACTCGTCCAAGCTTATTCCCTGGCTTAAAGCACGTCGTTTCACTTAACCAGGCCAAAAAGATTATTATCTTTAGCGTGTTTTTGTAAACACTATCTGTTGCCCGGTTTGCTAAGGAGTATTACCCTCGGCTATGAACAACCGAGGGTAATACTCAAATTAATAAACAAGAACGTTACTATGGACTATGTAATAAATTATTGGCTGCCAAAGAGACTCTAGAGCTGCAACTTCTTGGTAGATTAGTCTGGGCTTGCTTCCATGGAATGATCTCAATCAGGAAGTCCTTAAAAGCAATTTCCGGTCATCAAAACATACACTATTCATACCTGCATAAGTTTAGCCTGTCGCGAAAAAGGATTGGAGATAACTACAGTTTCATATGATGAAGTCAGAAGTAACTTCTAATCTAGTATTCTTGACAAAACCATGCGCTTTCTTTAAGACTAGAAAACGTCAGACTTCTGTATGTTGTCTGCAAATTTTCTCAGTACTTTCTAATCGATCTTTTCTAACTACCTCGATATTGCTTGGCTATATAGTGCATGTTTTTGTTGGCTTACTGTGGAATGACTCAGGGCTGCAAAATGTTTCTACTTTTCGCACAGTGTAACTATTTTTTCTTAATTTGAAAAAATCTGTTTACCTAACTAAAAAGTTTCTGTTTCCCCCCCTGTTGCATCCCTTCCCATACACCTGGACACACACAGACGCAGCCACTCGAACATGACGGCTTTCAAATAATAATATTACAAATACTACTTGGAGTATATATAAGCATGGGCTGGTGAGGTGTACTGGATTGTATTTATGATGCGTAAGGGACACTGTCACTGCAAGGGCAAGTGTGAGAGTCTTAAAATAGCTCTGATTGGCAAAGGTTAGTTCGGTTAAACTTTTCAACTTTGCAAAGTACAACCCAACTCATTTTTTCGATCTCCAAGGATTCGCTTCAGTACCGTACCTGTTCCAAATGTTTCCGTGCATCCATCCCCAAAAACACGCACCAACGGACTGAAACGTGAAAGTTTATCATTCGTAGCGTCAGAAGTGTTTATGGGACTGAGGTGAGTTTGATTTTATAAAAACAGCTAAAGTGGCGCTGTCATGACAAGTGTAAACTTTAGGGGGTTCTGAAAAAAGTTCGGGCAAAGGCAGGTTGGTATAACCTTTTCCAGTTTGGAAAGTGTAACCCAACTTTATTTTTAATTTTCAGAAGATCCGCCCTACACTTGTGTAACTACCTCAAAAGATTCTATGGAACTCTCCGACATTAACTTGCACTTATACGCGTACACACATAAACCCACCCTCCCGACACACACATGCACACACACTGACACACGCATCCACAAAAGCATGTCATTTTGTCATTTCTTGTATCGCAGATATTACTTAGAGGAAGCACTGCTTTGTCAAGTGCGTTTGGTTGAGTTTCAGCTGCTGAAGCACCACTGTCTCGGTTGGCGTTTCAGTGTGAGAAAAAAATCACCTGCAGTACTAACCTACCTGCGAAATTCTGCGCATCCCTTGTTCGCACTCACAAACGCACGCACCTAAACATGACAGCTTGACACAAACATGACAACTTGACACAAACATGACAGCTTGACACAAACATGGCAGCTTGTATGTCATTGGTAATATTACAAATATTATTCGAAATTAGGATTGTTGAGTGAAGTGTGCGTGATTGTATTTAAAGAGATAAAAGGCCAATGTCACGACAAGTGCACGGAACCTTAAAAATGACGCGTTTGGGCTAAGATTGGGTAAGCTAACTTTTCACGTTTGCATAGTTCAACCCAATCCCATTTTCTCAAATTCAAGTGATCCTTCCTGTAGTATCATGTACCTAGTCTACCTCAGACGATTATCTGCAGGTACCTCTCCCGTCGTCAACGCACACACAGATTCACGGATGCGATCAAATATTATGGCTTGTCATTAGTAATGTTCCAAATATTACCTGGAAGAAGCATAGCTAAGCAAAGGACACTAGATTGTGTTTTAACAGTTGAAGGGCCACTGTGTCACGTCACACCACAAGTGAATCATGAAACAGTAACATTAAAGTAAAGGTTGGTTGGGCTAACCATTTCAAACTTGCTCAATAAATACCAATCCCAATGAAGTGCCTTAACGATCTCAAACGATTTGTGTACCCCGTCCCCAGGTCACCTACCCGCACATACAACCCCGGATATACGTGCATGCAAATGACAGCTTATTCTTTGTAATATTGCCCCTATTACCTTAATTCAATATCACGTTCGTAATATCCTTAATTTTGCTTTATCGAACCATGTTTGAAAAAGATTTGCGGTGGTATATGAGAACTTTAATTGACAAACGTTTTACGAACTATGTTAGCCGGTACGCGAGCTTAAAACCACGCGAAAAAAATTAAAAGTGGCCGTCGTATTCTTATGATACTTGACAAAAAGGTGTGGGATTTGTCATTGTAAGATGACGTTGAGAGAATGCTTGTAACGTTACGATGAAAATCCACCTTGATCGCAAGCTCGATAATTACTCTCGGATGAATACTCAGTTGCAATCGCTAAATTCAGTCCTAACCAGGCGCAGATTTTGATAGCGTTCTAAAACTGCCTTATAAAGCAGTTTTGGGACAGCAGTTGCGATACAGACGCATAATTACCTGGCCAATGTTGTTATATGTCGTGAGCGCGTACGTCGGCGTTCATGTTTAGAGTTTTTGAAACGCTTTGTCGATATATTGGAGAAAATATTCACTATAATGATGTATACAGGTCCTAAATCTTGATCGAATAAGAATTTAAAAATGAAAAACGTGAAAACGTTCAAGAGCAGATCAAGAATAAAAAATGAAACCCAGAAGCTTGTTTAAGATAAAAATTGACGGGATTCTCACTCATTGTAACTCTCAAGAATGATTGCCCCTACTCAGGCGTTTGATCGAGAGCCGAATCGAGATTGGAGCCGCTGTCCAGGTGACGTAACTTCGCATGTCATTTTCACTTGTGAAAAACACATGGAATTGGGACATTTTGTCGTACGAAATTTTCCTTTCACATATGAAAATGCGGGCTTGGCAAATGTGAAATACCAAATTCACATGTGAAATGACATTGCTCAAAGTTTCACCCGCCAAAGGTTTGTATACCAAGGATGTATTTCGCAGATAAAACTGAAAATTTACACCTGGAAATTTACGTCACTTATTGAATTTTCATTTCACACATGGAATTGAAACACTTTCACACGAAATACCCCTTTCCTATGTGAAGTAGCATAATAAATTTCTGTTAGGGGTGTTTTTGCCGTGTAAAAGAGTTACGATCTATGGGTGAAGCGCTGAGAAAATTTTCAGTTTCATAAACTTGAATGACCTTGTTACCCGTTAAGAACAACTGCCTGTCTCCCACAGCGTTTCTGATCGGGTTCAAAACCACTGACTGAAATCGTGGTCGACATAGCATATCCTGGTATCGAGGAGAATCGTCTATGTATTGTCGTGAGTGAACACTTGATTATCCGAAGGAATGATTTTCTGTTTGTCTGATTGTTTCTTTTGCGGCCCCGACAATATCCAAGTGATAATGAGGAGCGCTGTCAGTTTGTTGAATGTCGATATTAGTTGTTAATCATGTCTTTCTAAATCAAGACAAAGAAATCCCCTGTCTCTGAAAGATGCCCACAAGTGAGGCATAGGACCATGTAGATACCTACTAAATATTGGCTTTTGTCACCCAAATTATACACGCACGCAATAGAATCTCATGTCCGATTTCTTCTTTGTACGAAAGACGTTCTTTTGGTTCCAAGTGCGCTTTGCCTGCTGTACGGTCGGACGAAGTTCAAACAAAGCGAACGATTCTTGGGTAGAAACTGGCTGAGTTTTGTGAACTCTCAGACACCCACTTCGATATTTAAAGAAAATTATTCGTGTCCAATCGAGAATTGAAACGTCAGAAATCGTCAAAATGATCTATAATGGAATTTACTAAATCGTTGAGTTATGTGGTGAAGATTTTGACATTCCTTGACTCCTCTTTCTTTTAAACCGTTGTCAGCAAGACATTGCAGTTCTCTGGTAAGGAACGCAAACATCTGATGTATTTCGAGGAAGGACAAAGTCTCCCAAGTATCGTAAGTTCCCTATATTATCTATTACAGCAGTATGAATGAAAAGTTTTTCATTTTTATCACGACAATGACATAATTGTAAAGTGTTGCGTTGGCAGCGATAATCGAGGTGTAAAAGGCTGAAACTATGAGGAAATGGCGTAACTGCAAAGAACCTTCGCTCGAAACGTTAGTACTTTTTATTGTCAGTTTTCACATTTTCACAGCCTTTTAGCTGTTGACACGAATCTTTGCCATGCACCATTTATTTATTTGTTTAATTTCGGCGACCAGGAATACGACAAAAGATGCGAAATGAACAGTTCAGGAATACCGACATAGCTTGAGATAATTATATTGGTGATTTGGCAAAATTGAAAACACCAAATTAAAATGAGAATGTGTGAAAGTAACAACAAATATAATGGAGACCTAATACTGAGATTCGAGAGTCATCATTCATGCCAGTTTTGATTCAGAGGAGTCAAAGACTCCAAGTCTAAATTATAAAGTTACCCTTCAGGCATATCCAAGAATGGAAATTCGCTAAGAAATCCTTGAATTACTATTTTTGAATTTAAACAGCATCCAGGTATAGATTTAAAGCTGGTGTATTGGCTTTACGGCAGCTCGACATTGTTGCAGCTGAAGGGCATAATAAATATATTGTGTGTTGAGCGTTTTTCTCGCGATTTAAACGTTTAATAAATTTCATCCACACGGAAAGTGTTCAGTTGCTGCAAAGATGCATCTAATTCACATTGAAAAGGATTATACGAGCACACTGTTCCCATTTGACTCGAGAGCTCAATTGATGGAGCATGGATTTGACTTTGTCGAAGATGTGAGTTGAAATCCAGCCCAATTCTATTCACTTCTTCGAGTTGACTTTCGAAAGCATTTAGACCAATGTTTTTCAGACCATCCCTTCTTTATGATATCTTTGTCGCTTTCTCCTTTGAGTCTTTGTATTTCCTAGCAGGCGTCACGTCTTTTATTCGTGTAGAAAACAAATGATAAAAAGTCTGCTTGGTGACACTACCGGATGTTCTTAGCATTCCCTTTGGTACGGCTCCTATCAGTTAACTGTTAATAGTCAGCTTTATCCGGGATATTTCGATACCATGAAACATTTTTCGAATAATCCTGGGATTTTTTTCCTTCCGTTTCGCTTGGTCATTAACTTACAAGGACCTGTACTAGTTTGCATTACCTTGCTTATGTTTAAGCGGGTTCAAATTAACAAGCAAGCGTACTTCCAATGCCACTCTCTTGGCCGCTAAAGCATACCTTCCCAAGTTAGTTGGCATCGAAACAATATTTCTTATAAGAAATTTAGGAAGTCCATGCCCAAAACCTACAGTTTGCGTTGAGAGAAGCAGTAGCAGTAGCAGTAGCGGTGATATGCAGACTTGTACCAACTTTTAGTCTGGCTTGGTCAGCCTTAAATCAAGTAAAGGTCCGTTTCCACGATGTAATTGTCGCCTATGATTGTTCATCCTGATGTATGTAATGCTGTTTCAAGGACACTATCCCAGCTAATGATTCGCTAGCAAATGTAGCAAGACGTCCGGAAGATACTAGTGAGTAAATCACATCCATCAGAACGAACCATCGCGTACCACATTTGTGTCGCGTAAACCGGCTTTAAAGGCTGAACTGACTGGGAACGATTCTTAGGTACGGTTTCGTGTTCGTCCTCATGTATCCAATTCAGTCACTAGAATCGTACCGACTTTTTGCAACATTTGTGAACGTATCGTAAGAAGCGATAGTGCTCTTGAGGCAATATCACATACGCCAAGCAGAAGACTCGTATGTGACAGTCGTATCATCTTAAAGCTTAAGTTAACGCAGGTTTACTTGCAACGAGTTTCACTGTTGTAAATCCGCTTTAAAGCTCCGTTGCGCTCGTACAAATAATTGCAAGCTGATTGTTCACAAATTGATGGATAATACTATAGGAAACACTTTATGGTCTGCATGACAACCAGTCACCGAGTGTTCGGGCTACCGCCAAAACAACGATGGAAGAGTTGATCTTCTAAAATTTTCAACGGAGGATTGTCACCCCCAAAATTGACTCACTGGTGTACTGCGTTAATGCTGTAATAGAAGCTTGAGGCAAAAGTCAGCGACTTCCGAAGTTTTCAACCTTAATTTGGAACTCATAGAGTTCCTGATTCAGAGATCAAACGTTCGTGCAATTTGGGAGGAGCGATAAATCAGAAACTCAAAATCTCTCGAAACGATCATCACCCTCTTCATCCATAAAATCCTGGAGGAAACCCTTGCATTAAATATTCCTGATGAAATTAGGAAGCAGTCTATTTTCCTCTATTAGATCCCTTCAGAATGACACATTGTAGGTCTGTTCAGGACACATCTCCTCACTGTAGGAAAGTCTTAAGATTTGACACCTGTAACCTTTACTGCGTTAAGTAACACGTGGACAGTTTAAAACGTCACATGTTTGACACGTCCAGGCAGGCGCTCTTCTTGGATTATTCCTAATGACTGCATAAAAGGCTAATTCACCAGCTCCCTTATCCCAGCCACCCTCTCTCAAGTCAGGGAAAATTAACATTATGCTCCAAATTTTTATCAGGAGTTTGCTGAAAAGCGATGGAATTGCAGTTAATTTTGTCTTTGCGCTACCTACTAGCGTATAAATTTTGCGAGCTTTGCCGGGGTTGACTTCTTTGAAAACCTTCGGAAACCTTGATAAATGCTTAAAAGTGAACGTCTTTCGGAATGCCATACTCCCACGTTTAATTGCCTCCAGAATTTGTAAATCCTAACGTTTGAGGAGGTTTTTAAATTCTAGCTCCTCCTTTAAGTATACTCTAAGTTGTCTCAGAAAAAAAATTGTGGGAGAATTTCAAACTACTAATCGGCTCAGTTTTTATAGCCTGGTTTGATTTAATATGGGGAAAAGACTTTTTTAAACTAGAAGAATGGGCGGTGGTCATAATATGTGATCAAAAAGCTCCGATCGACTTCTTGAGAGTAGTATCAGGGCAAATCGGAAAGACGTGAAATTTGAACGTCTCCCAATTGACGCTTAGGATTTTTAACTCTCAAGCCAAGCGCAGCCGTTTTGCTTTGTAAACGACACAGCGTTTTCCCTTTAAAATTTTGGCAATTCAGGACCGCATCTGTCGTCGTCAATTAAATACCTCAAAAGTTGTACGCAGTACTTCTTGCTGGCATGTCTCTCACAACCTCGCGTGTATTATCAGGAAGTGACACCTCAAACCATTATCGTGACCATAGCCAGATATAAAACGACTAACAAATGTTAATTAAATGTAAAAAACTTTTGTTTTTAGGTATGACGTCAGAGTTTTGACCTATTCTTGTACAACTGGGGTTTCCCTTGGTTTTTAGAGGAACAAGGAAGTGTGAAGGATTAGTCTAACAGCTGCGGCAAAAGCTCGGAGCATTGTGCAGAGAATCAAGAAGCTGTGAGCGCCTTGTCTCATTTTGACTGAATTATTTTTAAGCTTTGACCTTCGCCTTCGTAAGTAAATCGTGATATTCATTGTTAACGGTAAAATGAAGAACTATACAGTTTTCCTTTGATTCATGGGTTTCCACCTCAAGATATTGAGCTGGGCTCTTATTTTGTTACTACGATCACGTTTTCCGCCTGGAAAATCTATAGCTACGGTTTTATACAACTACACGAATTATGTTGGCGAAAATTGCTTCGGCGTGAAATGAGGTAATCGAAGCTCGTTCAGATGTACTTTATCTGTCACTAGACCTACTTCAGTGTTAGTTGATGTCTTAAGCCGTGAACGAATCTTTCACAGCAACCACTTGTGGTGTGGGCAAATGACAATTAACATTAGTTGATCTACGCCAGTTCTTCGATGTAGTTTCTGTTTCTACTTATCAAACCCGCTTTAGTTCACATAAAGAAGGCGAGATCCCTCGTCAGGAAATATTCGGATGTAGAACGCCAGTAATTCAGCGTAGACTTGTATTTTTATTACCCAGCAACGTCGGTAGAGATCTTCCGTAGGGATGTCCGTTTAGTCAATTATATTTAACGCACGAGCAACATCTCGTATAAATCGACTATTTGTTTAGATAAACCTTGCCGTATTTTCTTATTACTGGACTGATTTCAAGCGCTATTGAACAACAGTATAATTTTTTTTATTCAATGGACAAAAGCTTAAAAAAATGTGCAATTTATGCAAGGATGTGCGTTCAAGGATGTCCGTATCAGAAACTCCAACACAAAACTGACCAAATGTTTTGTACGTAGTTGCCAGAATGCCAGCCAAACCAAGGAGTTTGTTTTCGTGGTGTAGTTGAGTTGTTGACAGACGTCTCAATGAGGAGATCTAAAGCTCTGGTTTGATAAAAGCTAAAAAAGGCTACGTTTGGCCCAACTTTATTTATCGAGCAGAAATTGTTATACAAAGGTAGTTTTTCCGTGAAAATATTCGGCGAGCGTTTATTGTCGAATTGATGGCAATGAAATTATCGAAATTCTTATGTACTTTAATAGTCTAATTATGTCATTCTACATTCAGTAATTTACTTCTGTGTGTGGTGTTTTTAACAAAAAATTCAAAGCCCACCATAATATGCGAACTGCTACCATTAAGCGAGGATGTTAAAATATATTTTAATGAATCTGCAGTGATGACGTTTCGTTAAAACATATTTTAACCTCCTCGCTTAATAGCTCTATTTCGCATATTGTACTGGTCTTTAGTGTTATATATGTGTCAGATAGATGTTTTAGTTTACGCGGTTAGTGACCGTCAATATGTTGTTTAGGTACTTTAGATTTAGGTACCTTGGCTTCACGCTGCCCCGACGTTAGCGGTAGTTTACTTGAGAATGATAACTTTTCGTTTAGACACACGTTCTGCTTTCTTTTCTTCAGATTTATCGAAATGAAATCGTCTGGCCGCTTTAGAAAATTGACACCAAGCCTTTGCTTGTTGATCTGTATCGCGGTTATCGGGATGACCCAAGAAGCTAAAGGTTGGTTCCGATTCTGTCCAGCAGTTTTCATAATTATATTCACCAGCCCTGTAACACTGTAAAGTACAGTGTTTGGCACGAAGAACAGAAGAACAAATGAGAAAATAAAGTAGGGAAAATAACTTATCCATTCGCAAAGCAACGGCTACGTAGAATCAACACAATTTAAATGAAGTGAACTACGGAAATTCTATTAAATTGACAAATTGTATAGAAGTTTGTAAACACGTAGATAACAAGAGCCTATATATGCGAGTTTTTTACTTATATGATACCTTTGCCCATAACGGATATACTTTTAGTTTGATTTCTCATCCGGATGTTGAACAGGCTTCCTTGTTAATTTTTGTTGCCTCCTTTGTTTTGTCAGATAGCAGATATCTTTATTTGAATAGGAAAGATGCGGACAAACATCTTTGGCATTCGGAAATTTTAGCTCGCCCCCTTCCCCCCTCCAACTTTGACATGCAAGCTACGGCCCTCACAAAGAGAGAACAAAGAAAAAAAAAGAAAAAAACAGCCAATGTATTAAAGGGTTGAAACACTATGCCGTGCCACAAACTCGCCTTGGGAGTCATGATGTTGTTCTATTCACGTTTTTCCACTCATAAAATAACTGCACATCAAAATGCTGGTGATGGCATGTTAGAGTCTTTGGGTAAAATTGTTCTCCCTCGATTCATTTATGGACATGACCAAAAGGTTTTTGATGCTTGTCTTTCGTTTCGGTTACCGGAAAAGCGTTACTCTAATGCAGAAGTTCCCAACTTGTGGTTCGACGTGGGGTTTACAAGGGGTGCGAGGGTAATAGAGAAGGGATAAAGGAATATTCTACATATCCCACAATTTTTGAATATTACCAGTTATGAAAACATAGTGGCAAAAACAACCACTCAGTTGAATTATCAGGTAATGTAATCGGGGGTAACGAACGGTGGAAATAAACGTTGGACGGGCTGGTCTCTTGCGCTGACTTGTGCACTGTTTACTAAACCGAATGCTGCTGGAAGCGCAATGACACGATTTTCTTCAACCTCGTACCCAGGGCCTTATCTTCGCTCCCCGCTAGCGCAGTGGGGAGCGAAGGTAAGATCCTGGGTACGAGGTTGGATATTATTTACCGTTTAGAAGGTCTTTCGAATATAAAACATATGAATTTTTGGCCTCTTAAAAAATCATATTTTATCACACGTAAAGGGTATGATATTTTTACATGTAAAGATATTGGTTCAACGGTCCAATGAAAAGCCGCCTAAAATATTTTATTAGATCAATCCGGTTCAATGTTTCATAATTCGTATCTCGATGGCGGTTTGTTGATTTCAGTTTGTTTTTCTGAACGTTCATTTTCTGCGAAAAAACGAGCTTTTTTGAGAGCAAAACTAGGCAAAAACTTTCCAGATGGCTGATCATCATTTCAGGCTGTACGTTAATGTTTATAAAATGAACAAAATAATACTAGATATGCTTTTTGAGATATAGAATTAAATCTTCTCATGTTCAATAAGATCTGCCACGAGTGGCATTCTCAAAACGCCTACGTAATATTCTCTATATAACCGCCATATAAACTTTCAAAGATGTAGTGCCCAGTTTGTTATTTCAAGCCAAACTTTCCCCATTATGTCCTTTTTCTAGCATTATCACCGGGAAACGCATCCGTACTTAATCCGCCAGAATTATTTACACCGATGGTCAACGGGCTGTTTGTTACAATCTCATGGAACTGCACCACGCAGACCGCAGTTGTCAACCATACTATCCGAATTTGTCATCCATGTAACAACTGCATCAATGTCACGCTTGTAAACCTTGTAAACCAATCTCACGCTTGTAGAAACATCACCGATTCACGAAAGTACAAGCATCGTCTTCCTGTGAATAATACTTGTTACCTAATCCAAATTAGGACATGCAATGGATTCACATGTGGAAATCTTTCAAAAAGTGTGACTGTGAATCCAACAAGAATTGCAACAACACTACAGACGGAAACCACGTCATGGACCGAACTGGTTGCTACATCAAGCACCGAACTGGTTGCTACATCAAGCACTGCTAATCCCACGATGTCAGGTAGTTATACCACGTGATCGTAGTGTGGGACAAAGGAGTTGTTTGAGCCGAGGAATAAAAGTCCATATTTGTATTTTGATTCGCATGAAGGAATTTTTCCTGTCAGAAAGTATTACAAATACCCAAAATCCAGTTTCCTGCTTTCACATCAACTGGATGATGATTATATATAAACGAGTTTTACTCAAAGCAAAGGAGAGAGACACACACCGACAGACGCAGACAGATGCATCAATAGAGGGACAGACTGGCATGCAAACACACAGAAAAACAGACGGAAAGACAGGCACGAAACCAGACCGACGGTCATATTGGTGAAACGGCTTTCACTCAATCCTGCTGTTTATCTCGAAATTCCATATGTTGAGATTGTCTTCAAAAACCTACTTAGCAGTGTTATGGGTTTGAAAAATAGCCTAAAGATGAATAACACAGAGCCAGTCATGCCATTAATGAGTAGTATGGGTCAGAGTTCGCCAGACAAACTGCCGACTTTACTGCCTAGTGACTGTTAATTTACCCTTCACGGCTCGATCAAAATCATATTGTAATCAGCCTACTTAATGAAAGCAATTTGGTGGCTATTTTCACTGCGCATGATGTAATAAGTATTAACTTTTCACGTTAGTCATTGGAATCTGCTTCATGAAGTACTGATTTTCGTGAAAGTTTTGGTACTTCAATAACTAAGGGCGTTTTTCGTCTTAGGTCTTCGCAAGGGTGGCGATTCAAACGTGGGCTTAATCGTGGGTGTTACCTTGGGTTGTGTTGCCGCACTGGTTGTCGCTGGCGGTATTGTCACTTTAATTGTGCACCAGCGACGAAAGAGATCGACTAAAGTAAGTTTGAAAGTTTAGAGCATAACTTGAATGCATTAGAAATTACATTACCGCCTCGTATTTAATTTTTACCGCCGGTCGACCTGACAATAGCAACTGTAGGATCTAGGCGTTATCAGGCATATAGGGTTACCACCTGAGGTCGGGTTACCACATGTTATAGGTAACCGGTCAGAACTGGTTAAGAGCGGTTACAAATAAGTTGTGTCTTTGAGAGTTGTGATTCAAAGCAGATTTATATTATTTTAAGCCAGGCGAAGAACAACAGTTAGGTGAAGTGATGATCGCTTTGTTATAATAGGTTTAGATGTTTTAGTTACAGTAATCCTTGTGTGTCTCTTGTAGAAACCACATCGTAATAAGAACGCGTTTACTAGTTTATAAATTCATTCCTCGAGTCGGTTGATCCTCACACGAACACCTGCGTGCGTTCTCTGAGTTCTTCGCAAGAATACTACAGCAACGATGAATCGGAATTCGTAGAGCTAGCTCATATTGACCTCAGCATGCAGCTGTTCATCTTGGTTCATAACTTAGCGAAGCTCGAACTTTTTGCTGTGTAAGAAACTGAACTGAGGTCTCACTTTTCTTGGCCTCTCTAATGTCTGTGTGCCCACAAATACGAGAAGTACCATCTTCCCAGCAAGCGTCCTCAGGCAGCGTATGACGTGCAGAGCCAATGCTTGTGCTCCTCATAGCCTTTCTTTGGACAGTTTTAGTTCTGAAACAGGAGTCCATTTATACAATAGACCTTTGTCTACGTAAAAATCTTTAGAGAACCCTCAGTTTGGCAAGTACATTCAGATGAATATCGAGCATAACGTTGGCGATTTATCTCTTGTGTCTTCACTCTTATCTTGATCACGATCATGAGTTTCTCTATGTACTCATAGTTTGTTTCTATTTTGTATTTATTCGATATGATTACTTCAATGCTTGTTCTCTGTGTTGCTTATAGGACAGAAGTGAGGGACCTCGGGCTATCGGTGAAGGAACAGCAGAAGCTTATGACGCTCAAGACGACAGAGACCGGCAAACTGTAACTACGGTAAGAAACCTCACTTTCCGACGCATACTGAGGCTCACCGTGCTTCATACACAATGCTGGACCACCTACGAACTGCAGAGAATCCCACCACAATACGTGAGGTACCACGCCGTACCACACTACAGTGCATCACTACATTATCTCGTACGTGCACCGCCTTACAAGCAATATACCACTTGGCATACAACACCTCATCCTACCACCTCCATGCCATGTTGTACCACATATTGCACTTTGAGAAATTACGCATAAAACACCGTTTTATGTACTGTCTTACACCACATCACAATGTATCACAATGCACCACTTCACGTACGGAGCTATCCCATACTACCTCCCACTGTATTACATTGCATCGTATTGCTCATCACTCTAATGACATCACTGCAAAATATCACCCCATACCACAGCCCTACTACCCTACTTTCCTTCGTTGTACGCCTTGTCACATATTGTAATTCCAGTTTGACGTGTGTATGTCCGATTTCATCAACAGATTAGAGGCGTTTGATGAGTTTCTAAATTAATAACCTATGGTAAATGCTCATCCATATTTTAACATCAAGCAGCTAGATCTGCCTCCTTTGTTAATAGATTGACCAATGGGACCCTGCCCCACACTGTGTCATACTTCAATTTGCAATTCCTGTAGTATAAAAAAATAACGTCTTCCTCGTATTCTTAGAAGTAATTTTCATTTCGCATCAGAACTGATTTGGAAAATCGAGTTTCGTTGATTTCTTACAGCCGCGTCAAATTGGTTTGTGGAATATGGGATGCGAATTACCGCCTTCCGCCAGGAAAGAAGTGAACACTTCTCGAAAGAGCAAGAGGGCTGGAAATGGTACTGTTCTCCATAAGGATATCGCCTTGGAGAGCCAAGATGTTAATCCTTCAACTGACATGGGAGAAAACACTGGAAGTAACATCCGGAAGCCGATGGGACTTCAGAAAAGTAACTTCATTTCTTGGATTTAGTACAGTGACGTAGAGTTCACATGAATTAGTGTTCTTTTGAAATGATTATAATGCCTAGTAGTATCGGGTTCGTCTCCATAACACTGACTCTACTCTCTAAACCCTGCACATTGTACCCCAAATATTACTTCACGCCTTTCTAGACTACTCCACTTCCGTCCGCTATACTCGAGTCGACTCGACTCTTCTCTTCACTGCGACTCTCTGTACCGCTTCCTTCGACTTTAGTTGTGTTCTTTTTAATTTACAGCATGCTTTCTTACTTCTACCTCACTATACTCTACGCCAGTTCTGTCCACCCTAACCTTATGATTTTCTCAAACCTCAGAATCTCAACTCAGATCCATTCATCGTTAGTCCACTCAGTTCTATACAGTGCTGTAACAATGAGAAACACGAAAAGGGAGGCAATATGGGCGACGTTACTCCACTTTGCTCTTCATAGTTCTATTATAGGAAGGACACGCAGGGTGACTGTGAGCCAGAAATTTAGGGAACAAAGTTTTTAAAATTTGTCAAACGCTTAGCTTACTGTTGGAATTTAAGGAGCCTTATTTTCGATGGAATAGATTGGAGTGAAGTTGTTATTCCGCCCGATTTACTCAATTCTTTTATAGTGCGATTAATACTTAAGATGTGATTTTCTCCTCTCTTTCCTTTTCTCTCACTGTCTCTTTGTTTATCTGTGTGTCCCTCTCTGTCTGCCTGTTTCTATCTCTTTTCCTGTTTGTGTATATATGCTTGGGCATAGGTACGTTCAAGTGTATTGTCATGCACATGTGTATGACAATACATTGGTCCTTCTACTGTTTTATACCTGTAGCTAAGGACAGGGATTATTATCTTTCTGTCCTAGACGTTTCATTGCGACCGGGAATAGCGAAAGAAGTCATTACCGTTGATGGTGGTACGTTACAAACAGAGGACGTCACTCTTCGAATTGGGCCAGGATGCCTTTCAAAAGACACAGAAATTACGATGATCATGGACGACCACAATTTCGCATTCAAGTCGTTACTTGACTTGGGACTTTTGCAAGTGGAACCTCGTGTAATAGAGTTTCTTCCTGATGGACTAGAATTTGTGAAAGCAGCGGACCTGACCATTCATCTCAAGGACATCGTCTCCTCGGAACTTTTCGTCTTGCATGGTTCCTACGACAGCAAGAGGGAAAGAACCATTTGGACAGTGGTGACCGATGAAACTGACGTTAATGCGAACGAAGGATACGTAAATATGAAAATTAATGGGTTCTGTTTCTACAGTTACATCAGATCTACTCGAGGAAAACTGGCTCGTATTCTGAGCCATCTCAATAATTCTTTTAACTGCTATGCAGTCGGACTTTATCGTCGTATCCCAACGTTTCCGAATATCGACGTTGCCGTCGTGTTTTTAAGTGAGTTTGTCCAAATGCACGAAGACAAGCGCAATGCCTCTCAACTTAACATGATGATCAGGGAAAATAAATATCATAAAAGTGAGACTGGTTCGCTCAAACGAGTGGACACGCATCGTCGTCTTGAGATGCGCCTGGAATTTCCCGAACTCGACCCGGTAGAGCCCTTGGTGTTCAAAGTGGACGTGCCGCAGCTTGACTCGGTCGGAATGGTCCTCGATAACTTTCGAGAAATCTCCCAAGGGTTTCCAGCTAGAGGAAAAGTTCTCATTTACGAAGTTTATCGAAGTAATAGACGCCTTTTGTGGACGCTGAATATTACTGAGGTAAGGTTACAAACTCGAATATCTGGTTAGGCTGTTAAGTTAACACTAAACCCCGCGTATGCTACTGACTCAAGATATACAAATATTTCGCTCAAGACAAGACCGGTGTCTCTATAATTCCTTTTAAACTGTTTTTTTCTCCTTATGTATTATAATTCTAGCGCTGTAAGAATGGGGCACATGTTTATGGAGTAGGAACTGTTCAGAGACGCCTGCACGAAGGGTGAACGAACCGCCAGGGCTCGAACTAAATAGAAATTTACCGATTTATTGCTTCATTTTGTGCCTGAATATCCCATTTCAGTGTTTCTTCTAAGAGGATGGGGGCTGTTTTCGGCGTTGATTTTGTCGTAACTTATCATTATTACGTCAATAAAAATGTCTGTACAAACTCCTTAAGAGCCTCGTGAATTATGATACGTCCGTTGCATACGGACTTCAGGTGATATGTCATCATGGTTCGTGTTGTTTGGTCATGGTCACATGTGATTTTCGCTGATTTGTTTTTCATTGTCATTGTAGGAACAAGCAATTGAATCGACTTCAGTGGAAGGTATTTAAACCCGAGTGTTACATATCTTTTAATTGTATTTCCTTCCCCTCCCTTCCTTCCCTCTCCTCCTTCCCTCTCCTCCGTTTTCTTGTGTATTCTTTATCGTTGTCCTTTGCTTATTTTTCTCTTACTCTTCTTTCTCTTCATTTCTTTTGCCTTCTTTTCTTCCCCTTTTTTCTAGTTTCTTCTGTTTTCTTTCCTTTTCTTCTGTTCTTCTTTTCGTTTCTGTTGTTTTGCTTCATTTTGCTTCATTTTCCTTTTGCTTACTTTTCTTTCCTTCCCTTTTCCTTTCCTTTCTTTTGTATTTTTTTTGTTTCACCACCCCCCTTCTACCGTGTAATAGGTCTACATTTTCCTTGTCTTGGTTTGCCTCTTACTCCACCTAAATTTAAATTTCTGGCCCGA
The DNA here is from genome assembly GCA_030142905.1 of Heliopora coerulea. Taxonomy (NCBI): domain Eukaryota; kingdom Metazoa; phylum Cnidaria; class Anthozoa; order Scleralcyonacea; family Helioporidae; genus Heliopora; species Heliopora coerulea. The sequence continues at coordinate 968,139 of JASJOG010000068.1, read as the reverse complement.
CATTTTTAGAACCAATCAATTTTCTTCCGTTTTTAGTGCCATCCAGTCAACCCGATGAAACGGATCAAAACAAAGTCTCAGGTGCGATTTGATATATTTCAGGTAGCATGAGAAGAAAGTGAAAAGAAAAGCAAAGAAAAACAACACAGAAACAAAATAGCTATTAAAATAGACACCTATCAAACCAAGGTGCATCACATCTTGGTAGGCACAGAAAAACTACTAAGAAGGTAATATTTCAAAACTTTTACCCTGATTTAACAAGTTTTTGAATACAGAATATCTCTGGTTCGCTTTACAGTTGTCATGCGCACGACGAAATTAAGTGCGGCGGAAATCAGTCGGTTAAGCCTCGACATGGGAGTGGACTGGGACAGCTTGGCAGGACTTCTGGATATCTCATATGTCGAGCGCGAGGAACTAAAATTAAATGTCCAGAAATACCCTAATTTCTCTTCGAAAGCTGAAGTAATCCTTACCAAGTTTAATAAAAGTAAATCCTTTAACCGAGAATTACTTGTGAAATATCTGGAGGAGTTAGGAAGACATGATTTGAGAAAAAATATTTCTACTGGTGTTCCGCAGGTACAGTAAACGTTATTTCATGACAAACCCGTAGTCTTTTTCTTCTTTGTTTCTTTGTTTCTTTGTTTGTTTGTTTTGTACCTTGAAACTTTTACTGTCCGTGCACCATTCCCTATTGTTACGAAGGGAATGGTTTGAGTTCACACGCATTAAATAGGTTTGGCTCTTCTTTCGCAATTTGCAGTTCTTTCCTTTCCTATATTTACTCTCGACTCCTCTCATTCAGGCGGAAGATCCTCAAGAAAAATCAACGCAAGAAGATGAAGATGGTCCAGATAATAACAATGGTAATACTTGTTTTTCAGTAATTTAGTCAGCATGCAAAACTGCGTAATGGTGCAAAAATTCTGAGACGATTTACTACGTTGTTACGTTATTCATACATGAAAATTGGTGACCCTTCGGACCTGTTTAATACTTTCCCGGCGACATAAGACTTGTATAGTTTTACTCTGGCTAACGTCGGATAACTTTACTCGTCAAAGAAAAAGCTCCAACCAGGAAAAAAAAAGAAAAAAAAAAAGAAAGAAAAATTAGGAAAGATAATGAAGCAAAAGCTCTTTTAATATTACGAAAGGAAAGATTCCTGATCAAGCTTCTTGTTTTTATTCTACTGTCAACAGAGAGCGACATTGTCAAGCGTGACACGCCACTGTCGTCCCGCGAGATGTACAGATTAAGCCGGTTAATCGTGGACTGGGACAGTCTGGCTGGTCTCATGGACATACCGCTGACCACAAAAGAAGGTATAAGGAATAGTGCCGTTTACCCGGATACGAAATCCCGAGCGGAAAAGGTTCTCTCGCTTTTTAACAACAGCAAAGCGTTTTGCCGGGAAAAACTTGCAGGTTATCTAAAGGAAATAGGACATCACGACTTGACTACAACTGTGACGAAGGGTTCGTATCGGTGTTTATAACAGAGTGGTAGGAATGTCCTGTGGAACACAAATCTTTTCACTCAGTAGTTCTCTCTCGCGTACAAATAACAGAATATCCAGGCAATGATTTTAATAACACCATTGCCCGCTAACTTGAGTTGAATGCAAAGAATAGCGTTGTCGTTTTTGAACACATCTCTTTAAAACAAGAGTAAGATTATTAGAGTCAAAGAAAACATTTAAGGTATCGTTGTCATCACCAGAAACTATTTATTAGTCGCCTCAAAAATTATTCTCGCGAAGGCGCTTGGAGCTGGTTGCAGGAAGAGATCCGCCATTTTGTTTGATGCGAATTTTGACGAGGCATAACCAAACCTGGTTACGCTTCATTGTTGCCGTAAATTTACATCGAACAAAACAGTGGATTTGTTCCTGGTAACAGCCCAATCGCCTTAGCCAGAATCATATTTAAGGTGGCGTGTTTAATCTAAGATTAGGTCCGCATTTGTCACGTTCCAGCGGCTGATTATTTGAGTCGAGCTGATCCGTGGCACGAAAACTTTCCTTCGGACACAAGAGATGATGTAAATTAACTTTACCTTGTTGCTAAAACCAAGTCAAACCAATTCTACTTTGGAACTAAATTTTGAGTTCGTAGCCAGACCATTGGAAGATCCATGCTCGTTCCCTGGACCTCCACGGCCAACCTCAAAAATGGAATCTCAGGTAAAGTGGGATGAATATTGTCCCAGATCCTGGGACATTTCCGCGGCACTTCAAGCTCACCAAAGAAATGTTGAGAACTTACTTCGAAGTCAGACATGATTGTTGATATCCCAGTAAGTTACTGGTTTGTCAGTTTCAAGCAAGAGATCATAGTATGTGGTTCACGTCATTCTCGACTTCAGATCCTGTTTTTTCGTAGCGCGGCCACACGGAATCGTTTTGGGGCTTTGAAGAAACAGGCACCACGCGATAATGTGATCGATTGGTCGAATACAATAAATTGCATTAGGGTTATGAAGATACGCTTTGATCAGCAAAAATCGGATGTCCAAATATTTAGGATATCTGGTGTCTCTTTGGAGCCCTAAAACATTTTCGTGCGGCCGCGCAAAGAAAGACGACGGGATCTGGGAAAGAGAATCAGCTCATTAGCTGTCCGAATGTTCCAAAATCTGGGATACCTCCGATTTCCAGTTTACCGAGGAGGTCCTGGTAACGAGTATAGGTAAGATCTTGGTCAAGCGAAACAACTTATCGGCTCGCCCGACTCATTCAAACAGCTGTTGGAAACAAAATTATTATTCAATAACAGCTGGTTGTTTGAAATTTTTTAGGAACCTCCTAAAATCTTTGACGATAGGTCTACAAAAGAAACCCAATATTGTTCTATCGATGTAAGATTTGGATTATAAACTATTGACAACTAATATTGTTTGATTAAATTAAACGCTAATATTATATGACGGAGTGCAAATGCATAATTTTTGTATGTGTATTGTACTTATGTGGTTGTATTATTAAAAATATAAATGAAAAGATTTCTCAGTTCTGGTTGGCTAGAAGAAATGAAAAAAATTTCCGTCACACATGAAGTGTGGAGCTTTTTCTTGTCTTAAGTAGATGTATTACCAGAGAAATAATAACCGTAGGGATCACGGCGTAAGAAGATCCGAGCTTTCGGTGTTAAAATAATTTTTTCTTATTTATAAAAGGCTTTAGATATTGCTTTTATTGTATAATCAAACCTACAGCACATTTAACCAGATCAAAAATGTCACCATGACATTCGAAAGACATGCTAAGCTAAGCTCAGCATGTTTTTTGAATTGTCATTTAAATTTTCAATTTCTTCTTTCAGTATGTCATTTAAATTTTCAGTTTCGTATGTTTCTCGATTATTGGTGAGCAAAATGTCGAAATAGGCTCCAAGCCGACTTGATAGGGAATCCAAGGTCCTACGGTTTAACAGGTTACCTGAGAAATTCTTACCATTTACAAAAGGAACTCTTTCTCCACACGTACTTTAACCGATCAAGGATCCAACCGGGATCTCCCTTATTAGTGCCGAGACCTCTGCATTTGAGCAGATGGTTTAAAAAAAAAAAGCATCGTATTGAAATTTTCAGAGAGGACTTACAACGTCAGTCTGTAAAATATGGCTGAACAACAGCTTCAGAGACCTCATGGTTTAGATTTTATATTCACATTGAAATCATTAATTACCACACTGAACTGACTGCTTACGTGGGCGTTTTCTGTCCTTGCAACATTTCCATTGTTGCAAAGGCTTCAACTGTCGCCCGTAGATTCATTAGTCAAGATATATGGAACTCGGTTTTCACTACTAATATCAACAGGTGTGTAGCGAAAAGTTCTCTTGTAGCCGTGATCAAACAAACTGTGCAGAATAAATTTACAAAATATCAGAAATATTCTAGAGGTGTGAATTTTCACTGCTGCATAACAAGATGATATTTAAAGAACGACTGTGTTCAATCGTACTGTTCTGTATTTTTCTTGTTTTTATTATCTGTTGAGTCTTAGTGTTTCATTTCAGTATATCGTGATCAGTAAGCAAGTTGTTCAGTACCTTTTGAGGTACACATTAGGTACATAGCTTAATGAAAAAACTCGCCTTCTTCGCATACCCGAGTTTTTAGTTACCACAAAGCTTTTTGTTCGACGGGAAAATGATTGATTGTCTCACCACTGGGTATATATTCGCTTCACCTCGTTAAACACGGAAATGAATAGCAAGCAAACTTATGTACTTGCCAATTCTTGTACCGGGCAGAAAGATTTATTCGCAGCAGTCTGTAGACATATGGTCGTATTTTCATCAAGAGAACAGTTCCACATCCTCTTACACTCATTCGGGTAAGCAGAATACATTATTACTCTTAATTTATTATATTAGAGGAATAATTCCTTTGTGTGTCAGGTTTGAGGTTAGGCAGTTACTAGCGGTTTGTATACTATCGTCTTTCGTGTTTGCGTGAAAGTAAACGATTAATGATCGTTATTGTGTGATGAACTTTAAGCATTACTCGAACTATGGTTTTCTTGGTGGGAACTTGGATATACATCGAATCCTCGAATTAAGACGTTTGCCTCTTCTGGTCCTTTGCCTTCCGGTTTCAAAGTACTTCCTTACCTCTTGATTCGTTGTAAGTGACCCCTAACGGTTTAATTCTCTTTTAGCTGGAGAGAATGGTCCAAATAACAGTGTTCATAAAATGTATTCTGTCCATGAGAAAGAGGAGAACTGAGTTACAGGTGTCGCAACGTGCTTGGTAAGTGCTTGTCGAGACTAATCCATAATTTCTCTGTTTAGCTACAGTAAATATGGAGATTGCGCAGCCAGGTTGAGACATAATTTTGAGACATAATTTTGAGACACGTTCTCTGACTAAATTTATTAAATATACAAGCTTTCGACTACCTAACTGTAGTCTTCGACAGGCAAGAGTGACTCTTGCCTGTCGAAGACTACAGTTAGGTAGTCGAAAGCTTGTATATTTAATAAATTTAGTCAGAGAACGTGTCTCAAAATTTAGCTACAGTGTTCACATATTTTGACTAGCGCCCGATGGTTGGGGTAAGACCTTGTTGAAGGATTAGTAATGCTCTCTAGGTGAGTGAAGTGCCATCTGTACGAGACGTGCTTATTATGGTGTGAAATAAACAATATTGGCCCTTATGGTTGCTGTACCGAAGCGGTCATAAATAGCATTTTCCTTTGCCTTGGTAGTCGTATTTATTGCGATTCACGAGTTCTTGGCTATACTTAAGTTTGTCACAAGTTAAGGTTCTAGTTGGTTAGCTGTTGTTTTCTTTCGGATCTGAATATAACGACGTATATACGTATGTTTACAGTAGTAGCATTTTTCAAAAGATTTTTCTACTCTTCATTGCATGCTCAAATGAATTTGCGTCAAGAGCTAAGTAAGCTTTAGACTGTTCCACATATCATTTATGCTTCATTTTTAGCTGTATAGACCAAGATAAGTGATCTTGCCCGTAGTTGTCATTCTATACCTTATAATTCCAACTTCTTGCTTGGTTGCACTTCTTTTCAGCGTTTAGTTGTGGCAAAGTTTTTGTAAATAATCTCTGGTTGGTTCATACCGGGGTCAGGAATAAATCAAATTATAACGGCTGGGTTCGATTTCAGAGGTCTCTCACTTGGCAAAACCATGTTTGTCCTTCTATATCTCTGAACAGAAACTTGGTTACACTTCTTATCGGTATATCCTTTTGTTTAAGTTCCTGTAACGAATCTCATATTGCCTCGTGCTGTGACAACCAATCTTCATGAAATAAACTTATAAAGTTATACAGGCTGGGTTCGATTTCAAGGGTCTGGCACTGAACAAAACTATGGGTGGGCTGCGTCTAACGTCATGGCAGCCACGTTGGTGACATCTTAACAGAAGAATCTGATTGGTTCCTATTAATCATGACCTCCAACATGGCTGCTGTATCTTTCTCTCTTGAATGTCAATCTATTGATTCTGAGTGACCTGTAATGGTTTACTGGTCATATACAATTTACTGACGCAATAATTGGTCCTTTATCCAAACTTTGCCGACGTCTGTTAAGGCCCGCCGAAGCGTTCGAATAATATGCAGTTTATGTTGGTACAACAAGTTTTGTTGGGTGAAAGTTTGATTTTGGTTAAAAATTTTGCCTATAAAATGATCAGGTGCAAGAAATGTGGCCGCTTCTCCAACATTGAGGTCATATGATTGAAACCGTACATAATTAATCTGTAAGGCAAGGGTAAAACCGGCGCGAAAAAGTGATGCAGTTTTGACTGTTCACGCGTCGAAAACTTTTAATTTTTGCCATACGAAATGTATCGATGATTTAATGTAACTGCGCAGCCTCGTCCCTAGGGCCGTTTGTTGGGGGCTGGGCCGAGATGGTGGGAGCAAACTGCCCAGCTAAAGGGTTGGTAAAAATGAGCAGTATTTTGCTTGTATTAAAACTTGGCTTAGAACAAATTGTACGACAACTTTGGGTACCAATCAGCAGTGTAGTTAATGACGACATATGTCATTGAATTTGAAAAATTGAACTCAAAAGGAACCGCTTAATTCTTTAACATAAGCTATTTAAATATTCTTGACAGGTTTATATAAACCGCATTCCAAGTTGAAACGAAGTCCATCTCTTCAATCTTACCTTGATATATTACTGCCATTGCTCACGCCAACACCGTTTAAATGAGTACTGTCCGGACATCTGTCCATCCTGGGCTCACGACAAATTCTAGCCACACGTCTGGGCAACCAGGTGAGCTGTCACGTAACTTTTAGACCATAGCTCGTGTATTTACGTAGTAAGAGATTCTAAGACTCTGGTATACTACCTGTTTTCTTCAAAGGGGATTGGCCGAACCAGGCATGAAAGAAAATTTTGTTGACATTATTTTGAGAATTCTGATGAGGAATTTCTTTGGTTTTGACGTGACCTGGAAGATTTAACTCTCAAGTGATTGCCCAAACGCCAGACTGAAATTGAACCAGGAATAGCATCAGTCACATGTTCATTGACAAGGACAACAATCGTTGCTGTTACTGTTGCGATTGTGGTTCTTATCGCTTCTCCTATTGTGTTGATTGTAATCATGAGTCATGAAATTCTTGGTTCTGTTAGTTAGATACAGGCTTGGACTGGCCATTGTGCCATCCTACCGTGGAACAATAGTCAGCCATTGCTCTGTGGCCCAATGGCACAATGGCCAGTCCAAGCCTGGTTTTATGCCGTAGTATCACTCAATGTTGTCGCAACTGTGATTTGCCTCACCAAACAAATCCTGTAGTCTGTTCCTTTGATCGTGCAAATATCATGAGTTGTTAAACTGAGAAACAGCATAGACTGGTAAAGTTTTGTCCCCGTAAAGTGTACGTGCCATGTGAAATTAAACTACTGCTTTTGAAAGCCTGTATATTGTACGCCTATCCGTAGTCCATCTTTGGTGTCTGTTTTTGTCGAATTTTTAGTTGGATTATACGTTGGTCTTGGTTTAGCGATCGCGTTTCTCGTTGTTTGCCTTATGCTGGAAATCTATTTATGGACAAAAGGATGGCGCCAAACACCAAGACCAGTAAGCTTCATTTAAGATCTTACGAATCAACATATAAGACTTTTGAATCAAATAGAATTATTTTGTGAAACTGAAGCCTATTATATACTGAAAAAGAACTTTATGCTAAGTTACAGTAATTGACAATTAGATTTTCCCATTGTATTAAACTACTATTTAAACAGTTACTGTAACTTTAGCTGTGTGGATAAGTCTCAGATATTGAATTTTAAAGTCTCATAGCTCTAATCAACATTCAATAAATTTTATTTAAAAAAATCACTAATAATGCATGACAAAATACAGAGGAGAATCATAACCGTGTCGTGTCCTTAAACGTAATAAAAACACCTGTGCGTGCTTTTCTTTAGGAATTTTACGGCTTAGAAAACATTAATCTTTACTCTTTGCTGGCAAATTATCTTATTAAGGGTTCGTTTTTGAAGTCATTTGAAAAGACTCGCAGTACGTGCATTATCCGATCTAAAATGCTCGTCTGTCTCTTTGTGTTTTAAATTCGACAAAGCATTCCTGTCCGGTTATTAAATTTGACATTACTCATGTACTGAGCAAATGCAGGCATACATTGATCCCGCTACAAAAATTACATAGAAGTCTCCATTAACTGTGGGCTCATTTTTACGTTATGTTGGGTTCAGAGTGAAAGTGTTGGCGTGTCTGAAAGTGAAATAATGGAAAACATTCACATTTCGAGACTGCAAGATTCTCCCACCGTTCAGATAGAAGACAATAATCGTCGAGACGAGGTAAATGGGTCATGCTATAAATGACTTTTTTTCTTGTGCTGCTATATATCAAACTTCAAAACCTACTGTACCTTATCAATCTTTCCCAAGTTTTTTTTACGTTGCTTGTCCTATACTGTCATTATTTCTTTCTCTAACCATCTAGCCGTTCTAGACTCCCAAGAGATTATTATTTTTCACCTTATCTCAAATCACCTCCGCTTGGCCCTCCTCATTACCTTACGTTCCTTAGTTCTTCATTTTAATCTCTTTTTCTTGTTCTACTAATTGGCTTTCCGAAATTCTTGCTGTACTGTACTACTCCTTTTTTTTTTACAGTCAACTTCATTCGAAAGGCCAGACCAACCGTTTGAATTTCGTGAAAAGGCTTATTCCAGTACAGGTGAGAGATAAAACGTATTCCGAAGAGTAACGTAATCTTGAAAACTAAGGAAATGAGTCAATAACAAGACGAAACATTGGTTTGAAACTGTGATATTTTGACTTTATTTTAAAGTCATCTTCAGACAGTACACGTAATGTTGGATATTAATTTACGCCGAGGTTGGTAGACTTCCAGGTTGCAATGTGACCTGGCAATGTGCTCAATTATGATATATTCAGTTGGAAAAAAAAAAACATTTTTCTACCAGTCTTGAAATTAGTTTCACTTGGATTATGTTCTTATTTCTGTATGTTTCTTTTTATCCGGAACAAATCTTTCTCCTTCATTGTTTGGTCTGTATTAAAACCTGTGGGGAGTACCATACGGACCTTGCTATCAGTCAATCAGTCTTAAGTATTTCAACACAGTACTACTTCACTGCACTGCCTGTAATGTAGTTTTTCTAAATCCAGTGTAGTTACGTTACATAAAACGATGCGATTTTGGTCCTTTTTGTAATCTCGACAGGAATGGCAAAGGTGACCATTCCAGTACAAGGTGGTCATCTTCAAGCAAGAAACATTACGCTCACAGTTGGAGAAGGTTGCCTCAGCAAAGAAACCGAAATTACCATGATTTTAGATGAACCGGGTTTTCGGAACAGAACATTCAAGCCATTATATGAATCGGGACTTTTGAAAGCTCTTCCTCTCGTAGTGGAGTGTCTTCCTCGTAGTCTAAAATTTTTAAAGTTGGTAGGTTTGTCTGCTCAAATGGGGAAAAACATTCTAAACGAGCTTTTTATTTTGCGTGGCAGTTACGATAAAGAGCGAGAAAGAATTATTTGGAACGTGGTGGTTGAGGATATTGAAGTAAATTCAAAAGAAGGATCCGTGAGCGTTAAACTTAGCTGTTTCGATACTTGGAGTTATATAATGACGGCTCCTGAAAATATATCTAGAATTCTAAGTCATTTAAATAACTTATTTAATTGCATGGCTGCTGTACTCTATCGAAGAATCCCGACCTTTCCCATGATCGACGTAGCCGTTGTCCTTTTTAGCGAGTATATCGTGGCTCAACAGAAGAATGACTCTCTACTCAATTCCATTGCTGTTGAGCACAGTTATCATGTCGGTGAAAAAAGTTCATTCAAGCGAATTGACGCTCAACGATGCCATGAAATCTGGATAGAATTTCCAGGAATCAAAACCACAGATGTCGTTACGTTTCACATAGATGTGTCTTACCTCGATTCCCTCGGTATGTTAGTCGACTATTTTCAAGACGTACCGTGCGAGTTTCCAGCTCGAGTAACAGTTCATATTTATGAAGTTCATGGAACTGGCAAAACCCTTTTGTGGTCATTAAACATTGCTGAGATCCCGGAGCAGTAATTTTTGAGGCTACGCTTGAGCCCGCGAGTTTTATGTATATAGGATAATCAAACGTACAAAATATAATCAATTTTTAATAAAACGATGTAGAAAGAACAGTAATTTATGTTACACGACATTTCATTAACGTCTAAAGATCACTGGATTATAAATATATTTATGTATGCTATGTATCTATAAAGAAATTAGACCAGTTTATATAACTACTCTGGCTCATGAGATATCTGAGTGTTCTATGTTAAACAGTCTAGAAGTTAACTGATTCAAAATGAGAATGGAAAAATGCATGTGGATCGAACGGAGAACTTTTTTCCTTGTAAGTAAAGGAACGATGTCTTTTTGTATTTCTCGTGACGTCGTCCCGGCGTTTCGGACCGGGTCAGTGCGACTAATGACATCAGATGCGACCATGTCAGCTATTCCGTTTAAAGGTATTATCCAGTTCGTTTTTTCTGTGTTTGTTTGTTTGTTTTGTTAATTGTTGATTGATTGAAGGAAGGGAGGGAGGGAGGCAGGCAGGCAGGCAGGCAGGAAGGCAGGAAGGCAGGAAGGCAGGAAGGCAGGAAGGCAGGAAGGCAGGAAGGCAGGAAGGCAGGAAGGCAGGAAGGCAGGAAGGCAGGAAGGCAGGAAGGCAGGAAGGCAGGAAGGCAGGAAGGCAGGAAGGCAGGAAGGCAGGAAGGCAGGAAGGCAGGAAGGCAGGAAGGCAATAAGACAGGAAGGCAGGAAGGCAGGAAGGCAGGAAGGCAGGAAGGCAGGCAGGGGAGGGAAGGGGAGGGAAGGAAAGGAAGGTAGGTACGTAAGTAGGTAGGTAAGCAGGTACATACGTACGTACGTACATGTGAGTGAGCGAATATGTGAGGGTGTGAGGGAGGGAGGGAGGGAGGGGTGGGGTGTGTGCGTGCGTGTATGATTGAGTGAGTGGTGCTGTAGTGTTGTAGCCACACCAGGCACACACAAACCCTTTTCGTGTTAGTACCTATTTATAAATTTTATTATATAAGGCATGTTTGATTGAGTAATCGAGGGATCATATTTCAAGAGTGTATTAGACTGATGAAAAAGAAGTAAAGGATTTGATAAAATACAACAGGTGCATGTATGAGTGAGTGAGTGAGTGAGTGAGTGAGTGAATGAATGAATGAATGAGTTAGTGAGTGAGTGAATTAATTAATTTATTTTATATATTTTAATTTCTTTGTCTTTGAAGAATATTTAATGTTTTTCCCCGATCTATTCAATTTACTTTATTTAATTATTTTCTTCGTTTCTTTTTCTTGTTTTTTGATTTGTTGATTTCTTTACATTAAATTCTTGACAGTCTAACTTGGTTTGTTTTATACCATCAGCCATCCTGATACAGACCAAACTCATCTATTTAAAAAACCTTTACCCGCCGGCAATTTCAAAAAATAAAGAATAAAACAAACTCGGGAAAAGATCGTGTTGTAAAACCCATAATTTTGGGTTAAGTATGCAAGAGTGAACAAGATAAAGGTGATATTTCAACTTTATTTCAAAGTCATTGTCAAACCAATACGTACGTACTCATGCTGCTAGTGGTAATCGTGGCAAAAAAAATAGCATGCTTGGCACTATGCTGTTCGTGCTTGGCGCTATGCAGTTCTGGTTTCCCCCCGTGAAACAAAGCTCTTCGTTGTTCTTGACTACATCCCTTATCAGATATCATTTCTGTCCCTACAATTTGTTTATACTATGACAACATAAAGACTGGATCGTAAATTTGTTTGTTTTTAACAGGTCACCGTTTTGTTCCCAGTTTGCCGCGGATGTCATCTTGTAAAATACGCAGCCTGGGTCGTATCGTCGCTACGTCACTGTTTACTGGGATATCTTTTCAAGTCTGAAGTACCTCTCCTCAGGCACGGCGGAGTCGTGCAAAGGAATTATTGTTTATCCAGAAGCAAAATCCAAAGGTAGAAAAGGTTCTTTTACTGTGCGACAGTAGCAACTCGATGAAACGCACATGTTTAGTTCAACAAGCATTCCAAGTTCTGGGGTCTTTTTATCCATGACTAGTTTTACTATGATCTCAAGATTTACGTAAAACGTTCGACCTATAGGACAAGAATAGAACATAAAACTAGAAACTAGAAAATACCTGCTGATAGGTTGAAGAAGAGTCTATCGATGTATTCATCGGACACTTATATTAATACAAATATATTTATTAAACATTGTGACAGTTTAGCTTGGCTATCGTATATAAGTATAACAGTTTACCTTTTCCGAAAACGCTCTGCAAGATAATGAACAGGAAACATTTTTAGAACGAAGCAAAACAATCAAATGCAATATTTTAACGGTAAAAATTTTAAATTATCCAGCCACATTGTCGGATTATTATTCTATTATCAAAATATTCCGTAGAAATTACAATATCCTACCTAGACACTCATCTACTAACAAGCCTTAACTATATACATGAAAAAATTTATCGATTCTGATTGGCTAAGAGCAGTGCAAACTCAAGATAACGCAGTGCCGAAAAAAGGTAATACAGTAATTTGTAGCAAATTACCTTTTTGGCAATGCATGACTTTTTTCATGTAAATTATTAATGGGTTATAGAATGATTTTATTGTGCAATTTGGAACAACACGCTCGTGCGAGTTCTTCAAAGACCTCAAATAGCCCTCATTGTTCGGACTCGTGCTTTTTTGATATTCTTTGAAAAACTCACTCCTGCGTGTTTTTTGCCAAATTGCACTCGAAACCATGCGATAACCTACTCTAATTAGCGCACATATTAACGTTGTCGTTTGGCACAGTTCTTTGGATTTTACATCTTTCAAGATTCTAGACTACAGAATGAATACAGTTTTAGGACCAGTCATATCAATGTATGAGTCAAAGAATAGTAAGGCACAGTCAGTTCTTGTTTATTTATCATGCTGGAAAAGATCTATGTTTGTACCTGGACAGCCTGATTGTCCTGGGCCTTGTGCGGGCGTTTTTCCATCCGGGCAACATCCCCATTTTGTTGTTGCGCAGGATCCTTCCAATGCCCTGACATAATTGATTGCCGATACTAGAAATAGATGTGCGTCAGATGCCAATGTTAAAGTTGTGTATTTCGGCAAACATGAAGGGAAAAGCTGTCATATGGCGGATGACTGGGGAACATTGCTTTGTGGTTATATCAAATGTTGTGTTGGCTTTGGTATTTTTAGACGTTTTTTTATTTTTTATCAACTTTGAGCGAATGGAATCCTGGGTATTATGGTAATAACTGTAGCAGCTGGCGGTATTTTGTGATATCTGACCACGGTCAACGGAATTCTTAGCCAAAAGTCATTTGACTGTTAACCTGAGTTTAGTTTGTCATTCTTTTGGGATTTTCACTTATTCAAAAATCTTAAAACATTTCAATGACCTTCTTCCTAAATAATGATCAGAAATGAATGGAAATTCATTACTCATTTCGTTTCCTTCATTAACAAACTGCGTAGAATCAAATCTCACCTTCCGGTTGCATGTTGTTTTACGGCGAGTCAGGATTTTGAAATCATACATGTTATTTCCCGTTTTAATTGGTTCGTACAGAGAAATATACTTCCTTCGTCTTAAGAATGGCCTGCGGCCCGGCTTTGTTTCGTCTTGTAAGACTTCTTGAAAATATCTTTGAATACGCACGTATTTGCCCATGATGGGAAAAAAATGTGAATTTTTGAAATTTGCCTATAAATTCTTTCATATTGATGCCCGTGCTGTATAATCCAATCTACCGTAACTCGATTGCGCTTTTTTGTCTGGTTGAGAGGCAGTACTGTATGGTGTAACGGTGTGTTATGTTCTACAGTGTGGCGAGGAGATGTGTAGCCGGTAACAGATGTGTGTACAGTAGGGTGTAAAACAGGTGTTAGTTAATTCCTATATTTATTGCAGTAACAAATAACAACTGATGATCTGTCTAGATGTTAAAAGTAACAGATTACAATATATCAAAAAGCCAATTCTTATCTACTGTAGTAAGTCAAAATTCAGTCTTGTTTGTGACTTTTCCTGCTGACCAAGTCTTACTTTGGCAGTTATTTCCCATCCATTCCGAGGGACAATGACAGATATAATCATTATGTCTTGAAATACATACTCCCCCCTGGTTGCATGGGTTCGGGTGACATCTCTCCTCATCTATTACAAGTACATTTATGGTATTATAAGGTTAGTAAAATTAGTACCTGATTGTCTCTATTAGTATTTGATTATCATTAAAAACAGATTGGTTAGCTTATTCGTTCATCCAAAGTAGTAAAACAGAGAAAAGTAAAGGATTTAAAGTGACTGAACTCGAGTCAATCGCTTGCTTGGCTGATTAGAAATAAACTTGAAAATAGGTTAACTTCTGAAGAAGCTGTTAAAAGTTGGGTTAACTTAAACCGTCGTTTATGTAAGCTTTGTTTGTTTGAAGATTAAAGTATGATATGTAGACGTTCGTCCATACAATGCTACAAACTTTCACATGCTCACTGTGTATAACATTCGTCTCAAGATTAACGATTAGCGATCAATTGATACAAGGTTCGTTGATTAACTTCTGAAGTGAGTTGAATAGCTGATTGGCACTTCGGTTGATTCGATAAACAGTTTGTTCTTTAGTTCGCAGATACCTTAACATGGAACTGGGTAGTGGCTTTGTCCCAACTTTCCACGATAAGCGTAAGTATATCATTATTTTCATATTACTTGGATAATTTGCTAGTTATCATTAAACTACCTTCGCAAGTCTCTCCGCCCCAACCTCGTGGACAAGTGCACGCAAAATCTAGTCCTTCTGTTTCGCATTTCCCATCGTGATGACAAGGGTTTGGATGGCATTTATCTTGAACTGCGAAAATGCACGCAAAAAAACAAAAGTTCATATCAGAGCTTAAAGCATTAACCGAATATCATCATTTTGACTCTTACTTATTGATTTATAGAAACAAGATGAACGAAACATTTTGGCTTTACATGCATAGATATAGTTACCCCCTTAGTCATAAAAAACATGCCTAATTTTAAGAATTTTTTATCACCACAAATTTTTGTGAAAAGTTTAGCCAGGCAGAAGCATACCTTTGAAAATTTCTGACCACACCGTTATGATAACATGTGTAACCACTGAATTTAAAATAGACTACACTTGATATTCAAAAATGCCAAAACCAAGATACAGTACATACTGTTACTACATTCTGCGACTATCTATCATAGCACAGTTTCATAATCCTGCTTATCAAAACTGACAAAACAAATTTTATCACTGCACATTTTACATTTTATCACTGCACATTTTACTTTTATCACTGCGCAAATTGGTTATCACTGCACAATAAAATTAGGTATGATAAAAAACGGCCTCTAATTTTATGTATACGTTATTATATATGAAAAATACGTTTCTGTATATTCCGGATATGATATAGGTGCTGTTAAAGATAAGTTGTTACTTATAGTACTGTCTTACATAATGCATATCACATTTCCTTACTGAAGCGCTGCTTGCAAACTTGTCTTAGACGTATATGCTAGTTTTTGATAAACCATGGTATTATGAAAATGTGAAGAACAAACTGTTTTTGGCACATTGGGTGCTGCAAAGCTTGAACTATCACTCTATCCTCTTGTTACAGAACTGTTTATTCTCTTAAGATAAGGCCAAGAGATAAAGGAAAAGATACCTTCACACGTTCTTCCTCGATACCCCGCAAGACAAGTACATGTGAATTCCATATCATTTTCGAAACAGGTTCCTCTATTTAAACATGGGTTTGGATGGCATTTGGACTGAACTATCATTAAAGAAGCAGTTAAAGACGATGTTAGTTGAATCTTCGATGAATAAATGAACGTATATTTATCTTTTCCTGGTAAGTATTTACTCGCTCCGTCATTTTATCGCTAGTGCAGAGAAGAATAAATTTTTATATCTGTAACTGAATAAATGAACTTAGGAGAAACGAGCTTCAAATTGCTTATTAACAGTATTTATCATTGCTTCAGTAAGCTGTTTGGCCAACTACAGACAGGCTGTATCTGGAACTACTGCAGTTTGGTAGAGCAGCCAACAAATACCAAGATCTAAGGTCTTATTTCTTCCTTTAAATCCCTATTCCCTGGAAAAGATATCGGAGGACAAGTAGTTCTCTTCTAACGTAGTCTAGTCATCTTTTGATCAATTTTCATTTTCTTCCATTCTGACTAATTTTAACTATGCAACAAAAGCAGCTCTGGTGTTATTGATAAAAGTTTAAAGCTTTATCACAAACCTTCACAAGTTAGTCCGCGGTACCCCGCCAAGCAAGTACAGGTGTCACCTGAGGTACCAGGTAAGCATGTTCCACCATTTCGACATATCGTTGATCGACAATGCTCTTCCTCTTCAAAATGCGAGAAAAGTAACTTAAGTTTTGAAATTTTGGTTTAAATGGAGATGATTCATAGTCCATTTCCTACCGTAGACAAACTATACTATTTCACTGTGACACGGCAGGGGATCATATTTTGGTTAACTTTGGAGGATTTTACTCATCATGGTGAGTTATACTTTGGAAAGCGCGCTGGCACGTAGCTAGGATGTAAAATTGGGGGGGGCAGCACTATTTTTTTGGGGGGCAGCACTATTTTGGGGGGGAGCAGCACTGTTTTTTGGGGGGCAGTTGTCGACGTAAGCTGAAAACCCAGACTACTCAGCGACTACTTCATGTTGTCAAATGTAGTGGACTTGGTATAACGTTACAAAAATAGGTCAGAATGGTCAGCGAAAAAATATTTTCCATAAGATATTTTAAAAATCTATCGGATTTTGGCATATTTAAATTATATTTGAAACCACTTCAGAATTTTCTTTGGGGGGGCGATTGCACCCCCGCGCACCCCGTAGCTACGTGCATGTGGAAAGGTTTGGTAATTTCAATCCAACACGATATTTCCCGGTGTAAACAAGCTATTATTAATATGAACACTCCGAAGAGATAACTACGGGATAGATTCGGAAACTTCTGGGCGATGGTATGGGAAAGTAAAGGATAAAACACAGACCGAAAAATGTCATCTTGTTACTTGATTTTCAAGTTAGAACAAGAAGCAGACAAGTTGAAAATGGTAATTTAACGAATTCTAACTTGAATATCAAGTCACAAGATGACATTTTTCGGTCTGTGTTTTATCCTTTACTTTTTCAAATTGTCCTCTGGTTGTGGTTTTTGGGATGGGAAACTTATAGTAGATGGCTGAAAATGCAATGTTGACACGCGGAAGAGACCGAAATTAAAAAAGCGTAACGATTTTGCCACATAAAACTTCCTTAAATATAAGAAACGTCATTGACTTGCGTTCTGTTCACAGAATTCCTTTCCTGTAACAGAAATTGTGGTTCAAAAAGTGTAATTTCAGTATTGAACAAAATAGCTCTAAGCCGGCGTCCATTGTTTTACCCAATATTTGTTTACAGGTCAAGCCCCTCGAGCCTCTCTCTTGTGCTAGGTTCCAACCTCATGAAAAAAAGTGTATGTACTGCACACAAACCTTCACAGTGGATGCCATGGTAACCAGCTGGACAGAAACACTTCACTTGAAGGCCAGTTGTCGATGTGCACGTTCCGCCGTTAAGACAAGGATTGTTGTCGCAAGCATTGATATGGTCTGATTGAATTCAAAGAAATAAAAAACTTATGTATGTTATATATCTTGAAAATCTTATCACAAACCGTACAGCAACTTACTAGACTGCTTAAGTAATGAGTATACATCTACAAAAATTACACACACCTTCGCAATTCGCTCCTTTGTAAGGCTTTGGACATTCACATCTATAATCACCAGTCGTATAGCTTTCATGACACATTCCACCGTTTTGACAGGGGTTCGGCTCACACCTTTTCTCCACTGAATTGTCAAAAAATCAGTTATGTGCATAAGTATGGGTAGACAGAGATATTAGTAAAGATTTAGAAATTTCGTCCATTGTTTGAACAACTGATAACGTGTGGATTTGTATTAACATTTATTGATAATTATTAATGAATACTGTTAATGTTTATTATGTTTCATATCATATTTTAATTTATTTAATCTTATTTTATTCTGTTTCGTGTTATATTTTATTTTTTACTCTATTATTTATCAATCATTATCAACAAATACCGTCAAAACTTATAACAAATTATTAAAAGTTTCTGTTAGATTCCGTCCCTGTGTTGTACTTAGTCCTGGTTCGTTGTGGCTAATTGGAACAAATATGTGGCTAATCATTATGAGCCAATACAGTACCATTATTTTGAATGACCCTCCAACATATATATTTATACATCTATAGTTTGGTGTATTAATTTTGTAGTCAGTCAGTATCAAATTTAATCAAATATGATAATCTCAGTGGAATTTACTTATGTAGCTGCAAATATCGTTCAAGTAAGATTAAACTTCTTGGAGGAATAGTTCATGGGTCGCTAAGATAACTAATGTTGAAAAGCTACGTGTTTATCTTACTTTCACATGTCCTTCCTCTGAATCCTCTTGCGCAGGCGCATTTGAATGCCATTGGTCCGAGATTAATGCATGAGCCGTCGTTAAGACATGGCTCAGAGTCACAAGGGTTAATGGCCGCTAGAAGAAAGATTCAGAAGTTAGACATAAACGGTGCTTAAGAATGCCTGCTTATGGGAACTCAACTTGCCTTGATATTTCAGCTATCCATTTAGCATTTCTCTTGTCAACAAAGGTTTGAGATTCGCAGTTTTCGATTAAACTAGCTATTAGAAACTTAAAAGATGACTGAAATGCGGACTTCTCTTTAAGTTACTGGAAAAGCGTTGCACTGTGCCTTACGCAGATAATTAACAGCATTTACTAAAATGCAGTACTCTAAATCTTTTTACATGCAGGCTATTTTTTTAAAATTGAAATATGAAACGAAAATCCAGTTCGTTAAGTCTGATTGTAAACCTCAATCATTCCTAAAAGTAGACTTAGTGATATTCAATTTCTTCAGAAACTCAGTTGGTGGGACTCGTTTATGCAAAATTTTGATTCTTACTTTCACAGCTGACGCCAGTAAATCCTTGAGGACAGAGACACTCAAAGGCGCCTTCTCTATCTGAACAAGTACCACCGTTCCGACATGGATTGGTGTGGCATCTGCTCTCGACTGAAATAAATCGATTTAAGTCAGTACAAAGATTCAAGTTCCAACAAACTGAGGTACCAATTTAACACAATCTGTAAATATAGTTCAAGTTAAATATCTTTTTTCACGTACGTAAAACCAGTTATTATCAATTTAACTCTGTGTCTGATTTTATCGAGCACAACATTTGATCTCTGTAATGTAATGCAACTTACAGAGCTTTTGCTGCTCATTTGCATGTTTCAAGCTTACGTGTTTCAATATAAGTGGCCCTTGAACCTTGAGGAAGCTACCTCTATTTAATCGTCGAACAGAGTGTTCAACGATGATGTGTTATTGTTACTCACGCTCGCAATGGACGCCGGTAAATCCGCCTTGACACAGGCAGGAGATTGCTCCTGGCCCTTCTCCTCCCAAACAGGTTCCTCCATTGAGACATGGACTAAGATGACAGTGATCAATCTCTAAAAAGAAAAAGTCTCGGGAATATTTGACCTTGATATGTCTGTTTCGCACAAAGCACGAAATGCAAACGATAAGTCAACAAAATATTGGAATAATACTGAAACAGTATTTTATAATTTTTGTAATTTCTTAATCTCTCGTGACTGCGATGTATGCGCGTAGGATTTTGTTATAAATTTTAGGTTTCATTCAGTCATTGGCTGCATATAGTTAATTCTTGTTCAAATTCTCTTCAAAGATCATGTCAAGAAACTTCGGTAACCAATTGGTATTTGACTAACTTCTAAATCCTCATTTCTAGCTGAGAACATTAGGACCTACAAGAGATTTTTCCTATGAAATGTGTCTAGTTTTCGTTTAGCGAACTTCAATCAGCTTTAGGAATTCTAGCGCGAAGACGTGTTGGTTTTTCAGGGAAAACATCAATCACCGAGTGTTTCGTTATTCAGACCAGAAGTAAAGATTCGGGATATGACGCACAAATCATAACTTCATGTTTTTCAAACACCGAGATGAAGTTATAAACTACCTACCCTCACATGTTGGTCCCCTGTATTCAGTACCACAGCTACACTCAAATCCTCCGTTAATCTCCGTACAAGAGCCACCATTCTTACACGGGTTTGGCTGACATTTATTGTGCTCTAAAAGAAAAACAAAACGTGTTGTAATCTGTAATTCCACGTATCTTTATTACCGTATTCTATGATTTGACCTTTGCTCACATATATTTCCGGTATCTCTTTTGCTGCTTTCTCCCCGTTTCCCCATTTCCTTTCTTTCTTTCTTTGACATAATACCCCTTTCCTGATATCAGCTCAGCTCTTTCATCTAAAAATTTTTAGCACTTCAAAGATTACACCTTGTCTTCACAGGTCACTGGTTTACCCCTTACCTTCACAGTTAACCCCTTTAAACCCCTCGCTGCAGGTACAAACAAAGGCTCCATCGGCTTCTGTGCACACGCCGCCGTTTCGACAAGGATTGGGATGGCAGTGATTTTCCTCTAAAACAAAACGTTTTAAACGTTTTTCAGACATTATGGTGTGCTGATCATGAAATTCATATACCTTTCAAAATTTTTCATTCATATTAAATGAAAAAGAAAGAGTTATTATGGTTAAAAAACTGAAAAGTACCTTCACAATCCGATCCTTTGAATCCTGAAGGACATATACATTCATAGCCTTCCTTTATTTCGTTGCAAGTGCCGCCATTTTGGCATGGATTGGGCTCACAATGCTCTGTAATAGACAACAAATTACTCTAACAAATATTGGATGGTGATTTACAAACGGTAACGTTTTTACAAAGCGACGGATAATTAAAATAAAGTATTATATGGCAAAGTTCGCTATCCGTTTCTACGCAAGATGACGCGCGCTGATTGGCTGCTTTTACGAGCAATAGGTTTTTCGTACTGACCGGCTAGTTTTGGCGGGAAAATTTCCGAGTTGGTTTGAAGACGAATAAACAAGATTCAGGTGCGTTTTACTAAAGATTTACAACAACAAACTACCAAAGACATAGTTATATCTTCTCAACAATAATTTTAGGCAGAAAACTCGATAAATAGATACGAAAACACGAAGAAACGGGTACAAACAAACTGATAAACCTAAGCCGCTAACTCGCGAACTACAAAGTTTTTTAAAAGCGATGAAGGAAGCAACTAAAAGCCATATCGTAAATTTCTTGTTAACTTAGTTTGTTCGTTCTTTACAAGAAGGTATTTGCCCTCTGGTTTTCCCCCGCAGACTTCGTTTTTTTGTCGTCCAGTCTGTACGAAAACCTCGGGCAATTACGTCCCCACGCAGACCTCACACTCGGTTAATAAGTAATTGTTATATTTTTAGTTGTGTTTTATTGTCTATTGGATAGGTCTTCCATTAGAAGGTTTTCCTCACCAAAGGAAGACCTCTGGACAGAAAGAGATATTTTTCATTTAATTCTTTTGTTGAATTGGTCCAGTTGTATATGGTGATTAGTCTGTGAGTACAAGTCAAATGCAATTCTGTAATTTCATGTTTTCTTAGTACATTATACTGAAGAACGACTGAAAGGCACTTGTACGTATCCGTTATGCTCACTCTTTACTACTTCTGTTTGTCCTAGGGACAATTAGGTCACATGAATGTGTTAAGGCACAGAGCAAACACGATAGTTAATGAAACAATAACTAGATTTTCGTCTAGAAATTTCGATAATCATTGAGTGTTTTAATTGAAATACAAAACATTGGTGACTCCGATGATGGAAGTCATTTATTTTTTTGTTTGCCATTAATAATGATAAAAATTAGAATAACAAATAAAAATGATTTAAATCTTCGGAGTTACCATTGTTTTGTATTTTCTTTCGTCTAGTTCTTTAATATTTTAAATATTGAAATCGGATATAGTCAGCGAAACAATCTCACTTGTACTAAAAGCTTCATTTACGCTCCTATTTCGTATGCTTGCATCGTCGAAAAACGAAACAAATAAAACAATATCTTGAACTTGAACTTTGATCAAAGCCAGTGGAAAACTTTTTCACTAAATTAATGTTAAATTGTGAATAACCGGTGAGGTTTAAAGTTTACAAAAGTACAAATTTGTACCAGTCTTGAATACGATTCGGAGTGTTATCAGCTTATAGCCTCACATAACAATAACAGACAATTCGCTCACCGTCATTCCCTTCGTCGCTGTAATCGTGGGCTGTATCTGAAGGTCCTTGTCCGTCTTCATGAAATCCTGCCATGTGTGGAAAATACGGAAATTCTCCTCCATAACCTCCATACCCATACCCTTGATAGCCCTGGGCAATCTCCTGCCTCCCATAGGGCAGTGATGGGTATCTGTTTGCCAAAAGCTGCATGATCCTTGAGGAATAAGGCAGTGCTAAAGGCGGTCTTGGAATATGCGTGGTGACAATAGTTCGTTGGGTCAGTGGAGCTGGTTTCATCCAAATATACGGCCGGTTACCAAAGTAACGAATCCGAGGCCGAGTTATAAACTGTCTCTTTGTTTCATTCTTACCCTCATTCTTGAGCTTCGTATGACGTTTGAAAATAGTCGTTTTGTGATTTTTGGCTTTCACCTTTGACGTCCATGTTCTCTTCGAAGATTTGGCTTGTAATTCAGTGACGTAAACCGATAGCAATATTATGGGAACTAGGAACAGTCTAAATTGTTTCATTGTCCGAGATTCATCGGTGACTCAAATGAAACATAACGTTATTTATCTTATAGAAAGGTTGATTATTTTTGTCCTTGCTCAAACATATGTTGACCTTCCCTGGCCGTTTTGCCACCAAAAAGCACCTGCTCTTTGATTTGTAAAATTTTTTATTCTACTTGTGGTTCGATTCAGTGATGCTTTTTGGTTTTGAACAGTTTATTTAGGACTTCTGTCAGTAAAAATTGTCTTTAAAACAGTTATGATACTTATCACTTAGGCATTTGAACATGTTTTGAAGCCTTATCAAAAATCAAGTTCGTTCTTTTACAATATATAATTTATCTTTTCGTAATGTCAACAATTAATGTTACCAAAAAGCATACCTGAGCGTAGCGTAAAGTTTGTAAAGAGCTCAAGTTAGGCCCATGTGATGCGAGAGTCCATAAATTTTTAAATGTTTTATAATTTAGTACTAGTTTAAGATACTCCAATTAGTCGAAATATACTGGCTTTTATGTTATTTACATAATGATAGACTACAAGGAAGTCTTGCACTGTTTGTGTCTAACGTGAAGGACAAAGTCCTGGAATTATTTGTCTGAAAAGCCTCTCAGCCTAGTTCCTTAATACTACAAAATATTGAATTCTAAAAACTAACATTACTGACCCCATTGAAAGGGTACCAGAATATCAGACCATCTTACGTATTTCGCAACGTATTTCTTAATTATATCTTTTTCACTATATAGTCACTATTTGGTTGTTTAAGATGTTTGCCTGACCACTCTTCCACTTTCAACGCTTTTCCAAAGGCACTAGCTTCATTCCCGGGGGTGGATGGAAAATTTCACCACCACGTCGTGCCCCGCCAACTGCGGACAGAGGTATATTAGTAATCTGTTGTTCGTCTGTTGAAGGTGCTGAATTAGATATCTGAGTTTGACTTGAAGTAACGCCCGAAGCAGAATTTACATTACTTGGAGGTGGATTGTTCTCGAGCGGTTTCATTTCTGTTATCATAAGGGTGAAATAACTCAAAGTTTTGCTGTTATTGATTAAACACGAAAAGAATAGTACACAAAAGGATACTAATTCTGTATTATACTCTAAAATTCAATACGTTCACAACCTACCAGGTGTATCAGTCGGTTCGGGTGTTGGTACAACGACAATTCCCTGATGGTTTTCCTCCCATGGTAGTGGCTTGGTGAGTGTTTCTGTCGAATCAGGTTTTGGTACGGGGACATATCCTGAAGTGCCAGGTTCGCTCGTTAAAGAAACTATCAAATCTGAGGTCCCTGGTTCGACGGTTTTTGTATTAACTGAAAATTTTAGACAAAAAGCGAATGGGTCATGACACATGCCAACAAAACCAAACAAATCTCTACTAAACTTGTCTGGCTTCGGCCGTGGAGCTCAGCTAAGGAGTTATGTCCACTTGTTAAAGAGCAACCGAAGTAAGATTTCCATTATAATTGCTCGTTTGTTTCGCGTCGGTTACTTCGTCATCAACCAAACCAAACCATCAACATTACTGATATTGTCCCGACTAAACAGTAGCCCAGTGATAAGAAGTTTTAGTTACGGGGAAGATAAGGTCTACAATCGAAGTAGTAAAGATTGTGCAATTCCAAATTCGTAAGTAATTTACCCTTGTAGTAAGTCTCAACTTCCATCTTTCGTTAAACAGTATTTATGGAAATAAATCAATCAATCAGTGAATTAAAACCTGCAGTCAAATGAACACGATTCTCTCAGTTGTTACAGTTATTTTAGTGTTTACCGGGAGCTTGTTTTCTGGTTAACCATGTTCTATGTTCTAAAAATCTTTCTGATTAATTATGATTATCAAACATAATTTTTTTATTCAGAGTGTGGCGTTCTAACTTCCCTGTCAGCTACTTTTTTTAGATTACAAACCTCTCAAAATTTCCCAGTTTCCTCTATTGTTGACACTTACCTTGGCAGTCTCGTCCAGAAAATCCAATAGGGCAAAGACATTTATATCCCCATGAATCAAAAGCTACGTCAGAAAACGTGCGAGCGTCCATGCACGTTCCTCCATTCTGGCATGGGGCAGAGTAACAGGCAAACTGAGGAACTAAATAAAAATTAAAAAACATCTAAGGTGAATGTAAGCGTATAAGAAGTTCATATACATGATTTTGGATCATTCTTGTTAGTGTTTGTGTTGTTGTTTAATGCTGTCCTATAGAGTTTAAAGGTTGTTTTTATGCCAAACCAAATGAAGGTTTAAGTTTTAGTTGGTGGGTTTGTATAATTCCCAGGTTTCTAGCCATAAAGTAACATATATATATATATAACATGCTTGAATGTGAAAAATGAAGAGTTAACTAATTTTAAAGGAAAAGCAAATACCAGGTAGCTAACATAAACTGATATTACAAACACAGAGAGAAGTTTACTTCTGATAGATTTCGGAAAAAGCCAATCACAATTAACATTTCGCCTCATCGACTCGGAAATTTATCCGTTTCCCTTGGCCACATGTTCTTAAGATGAAAGACACAAGCCATAGAGTATCCACAAACCTTCGCAGTTTTTCCCGCTGTATCCTCTTACGCAGAAACATTTGTAGTTTTCTTGGCCACTTAATCGTACTAGATTGCTTTGACTGTTGCTCTGGTCATAACATGATCCACCATTGAAACAAGGATGGAACGCACATGGATTTGTCTCGTCTCTCCCTTTTTAAGAGAATAAAAACAACCACAGCCGAACATTAACTGAAAAATAATCTCAGGACGGCTCATTTTCAGGCAAAGAAGGCGCTTTAATAACGAAAGGGAGGCCACGTAGTGGAGTGAAATGAAGTAGTGGTAGTGAAGAGACCACGATATTAGCGCTGGTTTACGTCATGGATACAATAGGAGTGCCAAACTGCACGGATTTCACAAGAAGAGTCGAAAGCAAGCCATTGTAAATCTTATTCAAGATGCGCGCAATGATTGTTTGTTACTTGTGAGACCAATGTGGATAAAATGTTCGTTTAGACCGACTGATTCGGATAATGGACGCTCTGGAAGTTGCTGACTAACCTTCGCATTTCTGTCCCTTGAAGCCTGCCTTGCACTTACAAACGTAGCCAACATGAGTACTGAAACATGTCGCGCCGTTTAAGCAAGGGTTTTCTGGATAGCAATAATCATTGTCTAAAGAAGAAGAAGATAAAAAATGAGGGAATTTAGGTTCGAATTTATACTTGAAGTTTGACTATCATGTGTAAAAATCATGATGGTGGAATTCTGTCAAGTAAATATGTTACACTAGTAATATTGGTTATTTTATTATGATTACATTACATTTATTATTATCTTTACCATCATCGTTATTGCAACCTTCATTATTATTATCAATATTATTATTGTCAATATTATCCAATATCCAATTATTATTATCAACATTATTATTGCAGATGTCACAATCACTGTTTCCTTACTTGTCATCGTTATTTTGATTGTCATTAACGTTACAATTACCATTATCAATACCTTTATCACTGTCATTGTCATTATCATCATTTTCTCTATCACATTTATCACCTCCTTGTAACCGCGAACTACATAACTGTTATCGTTGTCCTTATCGTCATATAACAACATTTACTAATAGTATAACGACAGGGTTTATCAGCAGCAATATTTTTAAGATCATACACTTACGTTCACAGTGCAGACCTCGTCTTCCTTGAGTACACATACAGTGATACCCAAGGTGGTTATCCGTCGTGAAACATTTTCCTTCGTTTCTACAAGGATTTGGTACGCAAACGTCCTTTCCTAAAATTCATGAACGATTATTAGAGAATATTAGCTTAATTTCTCGGTGAACAACCTAAGGTGTAAAAAAAGATTCAACGCAATAGTTTCTAATAATGAATTAACTTAAAGTTTCCTCCCGAAGAGACATCACGAATGTTGCCTCACTTGCATGTCATGTTACGACTAATTTGTAATGCACTTCTGGTATCACAAAGCAACTATTACTGTTGTTTTGTTTTCCTACGAAAATCACAGTCATTGTACAGTCAACACCAAAGTGCTTAATTTTTGTGTTTCTCGTGAGTTTATTCAGTGTTTACGTTGACCACGTTTCATGAAATTCATAGCAAGAAGACTAACTAATTTCTGTATATGCTCTTTTTAAAGTTTCTAGCTTTTTAAGGGAGTTTAGTGATCTTTTAATTGACAGTTGCAGTTAGCTTGTCTTGAGATTTAGTTTGGTTGTGAACTGAAGTTTGCTTACTTTCACATTGTCGTCCAGTAAACCCATGTCGGCAAATACATAAGTAACCTTTCTCGTTTGTTTTATCTTCAGCACAAAAACCATCGTTCAAACATGGGTTTGGCATACATGGAGAACTAAAAGCTGAAACAGAAATGTACTCTCAAGAACAGAACGGGAAAATCCAGGAGTTGTACAACATGGTCAAAGAAGGTAATCAAGGTAGGCAAGCTTTTTTATTTGATAATCAAAGTAGGAAAACATAAAATAAAACAGATTTCAAAAAGAAGAGTCATCTTGAAAACTCACGATTCGAGTTATAAATCAGGAGACACAAATTAAGCAGTGATATTTCGACTTCATTTCAAATTTGATGATGACTTTGAAATAAAGTCGAAAAATGACTGCTTAATTTGTGTCTCTTGATTTATAACTCGAATCTTGAGTTTTCAAGAAGACTCTTCTTTTCTTAATCTGTTTTGTTATATACTTTATTAAATTGTCGCCTGGTCATGGTTCTTGGTAGAAAAACATATTTGATTCAAATTAGAAGTTTCAAGGAACTAAAATAAAAAAACACTGTTTGAATGAACAGTGCTGATCGGTAGTCATATTAAATATTTGTCTTTACCGTCACAATTTTTCCCGCCAAAGCCTTCAGGACAATCACACTCATAACCATCCTTTGTGTTGAAACATTTTCCACCGTTTCTGCACACACGCCTGAAGCAGTAATTGACTTCTACATGGGGCAAAAGGAAAAAGCTATTTAACAGCACCAGATACTTCAGCTGAAAGCCTTTCCCATAAACATGTTAAGACCAAGTTACACCAAGTAAATGAAAATGGTCAGGAGTGTAACTGCTTGCCTCGCATATGTGTACAATTTGCTTAAAAGTTCTCCAATATGGCCACGATTTCTCTCAACCAATCAGATGACAACAAAGAATCGATGTGGTGCCTGTCGTCTTTTTTCAGCATCACCCGACAGTCAACAGAAGCCCAGTTTACGAATCATTTTCAATAAATTTGCTTGCAATTCTCTGAGTGACCTTACCTTCACAGTGATCTCCAAGGAATCCCGGAAGGCACTTACAAATTACATTATGCCCGTCGCTTTTGCACGTGCCTTTATTTTGACATGGATTTTCGGGATAACACATGTTATGCTCTACAGAACACATAATGAGTCCAGGTTAATGTGAAGGTCATATATTGATGTTCTGACCAGAAACATGAAGTTTTACCTTGACAAAGATGTCCTCCCCATTCCATCGGACATTCACAAATATAACCGATAGTGTTGTTTGAATCTTTACATCTACCATCGTGTAGGCATGGGTTCGGAAAACAACGACTACGAACTGAAAAATAATGCAAGCAATATTACCTGCACTTAACTGCGTGAAACGTCTTGTACAAATGAAATCTAGTTTAAGTTACTGTTTTTTTTTAAATCTATTTCTATGTCTATATCTATCTCTATGTCTATACCTATAAATACGTCTACGTATACCTCTGTGTCTGTCTATATCTATGGCTATGTCTATATCTATCTCTATGTCTATACCTATAAATACGTCTACGTATACCTCTGTGTCTGTCTATATCTATGGCTATGTCTATCTCTATCTCTATGTCTATATCGACGTCCGTGTCTTTGTCTAGGTCCATGTCTATGTCTATGTCTACCTCAATGTCTGTGTCTGTCTATAATTGTCTATGTCTACCTCTGTCTATGTCTATGTCTACGTCTACGTCTGTCTGTGTCTGTGTCTGTGTCTGTGTTTGTGTCTATGTCTACGTCTACGTCTATGTCATACATCTCTGCAATAGACGTATGTCTATGTCCCTCTTTTTGTCTCAACCTGTCAGCCGAATACGTTACCTTCTTATTTCTTTCTTTGTTGTAATGAGTTAAAAACAGACCTCTCATTATTCTTTCTTTCACTTATTCCTTTCATAATTAATACTTACGATGACATAGTGATCCAACAAAGCCCCGGGCGCACTCACAGTGGTAGCTTCCGTCGTCGTGATTTTCACAAATACCATTGTGCTGACAAGGATTTGGCAAACACGGATCAGAATCTAGGAAAACATGTTAAGAGTCATTTCACCTTACTTGTGCCGTCGTTTCCTTAACCACACTTGCTCGGAAACCTATTTAGATCTTGTGTTCGGAAGAGATATATACTTCCTTTTGAGCTTACGTTCACACAGCTTTCCCACAAATCCCTGTGGGCATTTGCAATGGGCAAAATCGCGAATCACAATGCATTTTGCGTCCTGAGAACAAGGGTTTGGTTTACATGGGTCTTGTCCTGCAAAGAAGAAAAGAGAGTAAGAAAAACAAATTGTTTTCTTTTGCTTGGAAAACCGCGGAAGGTAGCTTTGGAACACCATAAAGACAGATTCAAATGAGATCACATGTTATCCAGTTCCATCAGGCATTTGGACCTTAAAGACTTTCCTATGTTTGTGGGACAAGAGTAAAACGATGAACGATCTGTTTGGAGTGAAAAGAGTTAAATTCAGTTGAGCTTTACTCTTTCTTGTCCACACACTTTCCTTTGGTGAGGAAGATATCATCTAGGAATTTTGATGGTCATTTTAAAAAGCACACCAAACATGTATTTTAAAATAAGGAATGTTGAGAAAAACAACAAAACAGAAGGTGAATTTTTACTTTCACAATGAACTCCAATGAAGCCAGCGAAGCACTGACACTTATAACCACTCGTACTGTCCACACAACGTCCATTATTTTGGCAAGGATTGGGTTGACAGTCATCGATTTCTAAAATGAAAAACCAGATGTAAAATCAGATCATTTTCGATCAAGAAACAGCTTTGAGTAAAGACGTTGCAATGTTTCCACCATTTAAGAAAAATGAAGATAATAAGGTTAAAGCTGGGGGTTTTTTGTTACTGCGGCTGTAATTTTCCCCAGTCTGCTTAAAACGCTTTGTAAGATTGATCCAAATGTCACCCTCTACATTTTGTTTGATACTTATCTGATCTGTTAGCTCGTGCAGGAGTATCAAAATGGAATACTTCCAAGCTACAGTTTCCTCACCTTTGCATGAATCACCTCTGAATCCGACCGAACACTGACAATGATAGGAATCTCCATTTGACAAGCAAGCGCCTTCATTTGCGCATGGATTCGGCAGGCATAAGTCTTTTACTACAAATAGGAAAGCAAAAAGTCATGGTGTGACAGGTCTGTATTCTGGGGTTTGCCAAGTCAAAAATAGTTGAGATAATTATAAAATTACCTCTATGCAGGCAATTTTTTCGTAAATCCTGCTCAGGGTAATTTAAGAGAAAACTTGAAGACATTAACTGAAAAATGTGTTGACTAGAATTGAATCCGAGCTCCTATTCTCCGAAACATTCGGAAACACTCCTTTTCCCATCAGTATTTCAAAGTAGTAAAGCAGAATCATCAATAGAACAACTCCAAGAGAAAACCTCGTAACTATCCTAAGTCAAGTAACCTTTTCATTTCCTCAATGTAGGATAATCATGAAATTTCCTAGTCATGTTACCCTGAACGTCAACTATCATCGTACTGCAATTCACATACCGTCACAATGAGTCCCTTTAAATCCTATTTCACACCGGCAAGTCACGACACCTCGCACGGAGCTGCATTTTCCGCCGTTCTTGCAAGGATTCTGGGTAAAACATGGATCTCGATCTAAATCGCAGATTAATACTCGTAGTGTTAAGAAAGTTGATCAAACCTTCAAATTTGACGCAAGGAACTGGGAAAGTTCCTGATGTTGCTTACTATCACAAACAAAACATGTGTTACAGATTTACACTTCACCGTGAACTATCAAACCCTGAAAATGGCCTTATAACAATCTTTTGGAGAGCAAAATTTTTCAAATGTCAAGTAAAGAAAAGCAACGTTTGATTTCCTTATCTCATTGCAGGTCACAATAATTATCTACGCATGATACCTTCGCAACGGGATCCTGTAAAGCCATTTTGACATATGCAGACGTGTTTTGTTCCATAAGACCTGCAAGATCCTTCGTTCAAACACGGGTTTGGAATACACAGGTTCTTTGCTTAAAAAGTATAAAAAGTAATGCACTTTGTGAACTGGTTGGGGTAAATTTTACAGTTTATATTCTGTTCCCTCCTCTAGGAGGCTAGCTTCATATTTGAGGGTATGAGATACCAGAACGTTGCTCACCTTCGCAATTAAATCCATTGAACTGTGGTGGACATCGACACTTGTACCCATTTTCTTGAACTACGCAGACGCCACTGTGCTTACATGGGTTAGGATTGCAAAAGTCGGTAGCTGAATGATTATTAAACAATAAGAAAAATTTGATACTCTGCAGAAAGTAATACAACCATTCAGGACGATTAGGGAATATGCAATTATTGTACCTAAATAAATTCCTAAATACAGCCTTTATCGCATAGTCAGGAATTTAAGATTAATTTAATTCTAAATTAACTCTAACAGCAGTAAATAATACATCAATAATAAATATCACAGGGAAAATAATAAAAATTAATAATGATAACAAAATAAAATAAAAATGATGATAAAAAAGCAGTACTACAACGCGTTCAAACTAATTGGTCAAAGAAATCTGGTGAGTGTCTTGGCAGAGTAATCGTATCGTGACTTTGAGATGACATTGCTTCAAAACAATATGAATTATGCATTTTAATTCCTAAAGAAACCTATTTATTAGCCAAATTTTAAAATTTTTCTTTGCAATTTGAGCAAAATTCGAAGATTACAACCGACAGAATTTCTGATTTGCGTACATTTTCATAGCCTGTGCCCTATGGAATACCAAATTTAGATCTTCTTATCAAGAGCTGAAACTTTAATAGTTCACCTTAAGAACTCTCTATCACAAATTCCACGATTCTAATCCAAAGACTAACGTTTTGCTCGAAGCACAAGAAACTTAATGCAAATCTTAGCCTCGGTTTTATCAATTTACACGACACAGATCAATTTTAATTCGAATTATACATTATCTAGTTACATTATAATTATTAGAGGTCAGTTTGTTTCACTCTTTACTTGACTTACGAACTTACTGTCGCAGGTTTTTCCTTTGAATCCTGGCATGCAACGACAAATGAAAGTGCCATCACCTTCAACACACACACCGCCATTCATGCATGGAGCCTCTGCACAAAATTCCTGAGCTAAAAAAGTGGGGAAAAAACCTATGAGTACATCATAAGACTTCCGAAGCAGCGCATATTATGTTTTTGTAGTTGAATTGTGTGGAGATTAGTTTTAAAGCTAGAGAATATTGATGTTGTATCGCAATGGAGAACTCTTTCAACTGAGGTGCAAGGCGACCCAGCCAAAGCGTTTTTCTGGTTACCACAACATCCTTTTTCAGTTAACTGCAAAAAATCCTAAGGCCACGGCGTTCGTTATTTATGTCACCAAAATTGTGAACACGTGGTGCCTAGTTAACCCACCGAAGAGCTTTATACAATTCAGTATTCCTCTAATTACACAAATTAATTCTTCATTTAATTCTTCAAATTAAACCTCAGTTTGCTAGATTACCAACAAGCAGGATCAACCAGCAAAACATTATCTTAAACATCAAATGGGCAAAACGTAGCAAAACGTATTTTTGAGAACTCCGGTCTCGGCCACACCCATGAACCCTTTTACTCCGACTCAGATCTCCTGCGCAGTGTAAACTCCGGACGGGCCTGTTACTAAAATTATCAGATTTTGAACATTAAAGAGTTTCTTCCTACCTTCACAGCTGTCACCTTTATATCCTTCTTCGCAGTAGCAGACGTACCCAGAGGGTGTGGGTGCGCAGGTCCCTCCATTGTTGCACGGATTAGGTTGACATTCATCCAGGGTTGGCGTTGCTGTTAACATTCTTACTTTCGCCTCCTCTTTGACTTCTTTGAATTAGAAAAGCACGTTAAAGAATGGCGGTTAATTTCGAACGTGATTACCTGCGTTTTAGCTTGCCTAACTTTTGCTGCCTTTTGCTCGTCACATTTCTACCACCTACTTGTTGAAACCTGCCCTCATTTATCTAGCTGTCCTTCTACCAGCCTATCACCTATATATACACTTTTCACAAATATCATTAAACTTACCTGTATACATTCTGTGCCTAACTTTTAAGCTTTTATTCCGGTACTTGTGGAATTTTTTTTAAATCTTACCATGCACGAATAAGTGAACCGTGTGTTATAGTAAA
This sequence comes from Heliopora coerulea, assembly GCA_030142905.1. Taxonomy (NCBI): domain Eukaryota; kingdom Metazoa; phylum Cnidaria; class Anthozoa; order Scleralcyonacea; family Helioporidae; genus Heliopora; species Heliopora coerulea. Next base: position 934,810 of record JASJOG010000068.1, on the reverse strand, counting down.
GTTCAGACTGATTACGGCAGTATGACCGCAACGGCGCAAAAGACGCCGTGATGGCGTCATTTACTTACACTTATATCCCAGCAAGGTGGATGACGTGAGCATGTCACCAAAAGACGCTTTCCAGGGGGTGCCTTCGTCAATTACTAACAACGTTTATACTGCTCCCGAGGGGAAAATCTACTGTTTTCTTGACGCACTAAACAGCTGATGTACCAAGTGTCAAATGATACTGAGTAATATGGAGAACGTAAGAATTTTTAACCTCCTGACGATGTTTGCCTAAGCATGCATAAACACAAGAAAAACAGAGTCTGAATCTTGGTATACAACACAGAAAATATGTTACTTTACCATCGAGGAAACATAACAGATTTACAGTTAGTCCTTTGTTTCTTTTAGGTCGATAATACCGCGTTGTTTGATTGTGATTACGAATCGCAAGAATCTTGGAAAGTTGTTAAGAGACATGCAGTACATTTATACAGGTAATTTTTACCTTTGCAGCTACAATCATTGCATTTCCATCCCATTCGACAGACACAATGAAATCCAGCGGCAACCTCCAAACATTTTCCGCCGTTCTTACACGGATTTTCTAAACATGGGTTTTCAGCTGAACAAGAGAACAGATTTTAATGAGAAATTAAAAGCATGATGTCAGCGTTGGTATTAAATCAACTTTCAACTGAACTGACAATGAATAAAAAGAAACTTCATTCCATAACTTTATTTTTGGTTGGATATTTGAGCTCAAACGTCGAAGGTTTATAATCGAATCTGTAGGAATTTTGCCAAAGATAATTACATTTTCCTTTGTAGCATATGTTCAGGATTTTTTTTTTCACAAAAATTTAACTAACGTGGGTTATGACAATCGGATTTTGAACAAATGGACCCTGTTCTTTAAATATTAACATTTGTTATAAGCAGTTTTGAATTTTCTACAAATCATCTTACGATGAAATTGAACAAGAGTAAGCTTGCTTTAAGCTGAATTTCAGGCGTTAATCTTTAATAGGACTGTGTCGTAATACTGTCATTCCATGAACAGTATCATTTTCATGGTCACTAATATCCGCATACCTTCACACGTTTTGCCGCGGTAACCTTTTGGACACGTGCAGTCAAATCCATTATCCAGTTCTGTGCAGGTTCCTCCATTCTTGCATGGCTCGTTTTCGCATTGTAATTCATCTGAATGATGAAAAAAAGCATTAAAACTCGAAAGCAGAATGGTAACTAACTTGCTAAGTAGCAAGATTCCAGAAACTAAGAAACAGAGACTTACTTTCACATGTCTTTCCTCGATATCCAGCTACGCACGAACATTCATATCCTGTTTCTACTTGAGTACAGATTCCGTCGTTCATACAAGGATTTGGAGTACAGGCGCGATGTTGTGCTGACAAAGAGTGAGGTACAACAAGGACTGAGTACAATGCCGTGCCTAGTGGGGTGTGTGGAAGGGGGTAATACCCCTCAACGAAATGATAAAAGGGTCCTATTTTAGACTTTCAGTGATTAAAGTCCCAATATCGGTTATAACTAAACTCTTCACATCAGTTATGTATGGACCCTATTCCAATGACCAAAGTCTTCTTATATTACACTTTTTTTTAACTTTAGATATTTAGTGTAGTTACTTTTATCATAATTCGAGGAACGCAAGCTTGCCAGTTGTTCAAATGCATGTTATCTTCGTAAAATAAAGTTTATCCGTATCCCTGTCTATCCGGAAAGTTACTTCGATTATTTGCAAGGAAAAAGCACTATTTTTTAAAAAAGAATTATTTTTTTATCGCAGAAATTCTGAACACGCCACGGAAGCTGTTAAAGATTTAATTGTATTAGGTCTTTAACACCGGGTTTCCTCATTGAAAATTTGAAGCATAAAGACTAACTTACCGTATTGGCATTTGGGACCAGTGTAGCCGGCCGCACAAATGCATTTGAAACGAGATTCCCCCAAGGAAATACAATGGCCGTTGTGCTGACACGAGTGAAGTCGGCAAGGATGCATGTTTAGTTGCCTGTAAGCTTGTTCTGGAGGGAAAATTTAAAAGCGATTTCAGTGCATCATAACGAAGTTTTTTTGTAAGTGCAATACCTGTTATACTTAAGTCAAGTATATAATTGGCATAGATTCGTATCTAACGTTTCATCTAATATCATGGATGCTTAAGACCCGGCAGCAGGTACTCAAACTGTGAACCAGGAAGTGAGAAAATGAAAAAGTGAATGTAGGAATTTTTTTCCCGCTAAACTCATTAATAATTTATAAAATGAAAATAAGAAAAATCAATGCTGAGAAAGAGAACGGTTTAAATATTGGGCTTTAATCTTCTTTCCTTCTTTCATCTGCGTTTCGTAAAAAGTATCCAAAGACCGAAGTTGGTAGAAAATAGCTTAGTCTTGCCTTGTTTTTTTCGTGACATTTCTCAGTGTTTGGATGTCGGTTGAAGAACTCTTTCTTATTATAAGAAATTCTAACAACTGTGGTCAGGTTCGAACATATTTAGTCAATAAATTGCGAAAAAACGTCTTCTCACCAAAGATTTCTTGTAACTAGCCTTCGGGTTCCAGTCTACTGGCTTCAGTCATGTACAAACCGTTCAAGGCTGTAGACTGACAGACGAAAGCTCGTTACTATAAATCTTTCGTCAGAGAACACTTTTTCGCTATGTACTCTTTCTAATGTTTTATCTCTCGCATAAATTGCCTTTACACAGGAACCGGGATGAACTCATTCCTGCACAACAGTTTATCGTGAAATCATCCCACGGAAGACTCCTTCGGGATCATATGAACAGCATGTGTCGCTTACCTAGCAAATCACTACTTTACGTTATTTTACCCATATCACCATTTTGCGCTACTTTTAAACCAATCGTACTCTTACTGCAGGAAATTGTGCTAATTGGTGTTTTGACTTGTGTAAAGTAAATATCGTTGCAATCCAAAAGGTAAAATGCCGGAGTTAACGAAAGTTGGCCTCTTCTTTTTTACTTTTTGTAGTACTTCTACGTATAGATCTCAGCTTAGCTTCATTTCACTTACCTCTTAGCTCTTCTAGTTCGCGTAGCTCTTCTTCTTCTAAATACCTTTCCCGGTCAAGGTGCTCTTTTTCAGAGAAAGGTCTCAATAATGCTTCATTTACCTCTGGTGATTGCTGCGGATGACCTCTCAAAATTTCATAAGGACTAGAAGAAGAATAAATATCTCGTAATGGACTTTGGTAATTCTCTTGCGGTAATTCAATATGTTGGCCAGATATGGAGGTTCTTGATTCCGGGTAGTAGCCCAAGGATTCCATTCTCGAAGCGTATTTTTTGTTGACATCTGTAGGTTCGAAATCATTTAGCTGTTTACTGTCTATGTCATCTGGCGAATCCACGGACTGCTTTTTATTGTATCCAGGAATGTCTTCCAACAATAAAGGCGAATTTATGTCAGATCTCCTCCTAGCGTATAATTTCCCCAGTAACCTGCGATACTTTGGAGTTAAGGCAATTCTCTGTCTTCGTGTTAGTAATGGCAATACACGACTTCTTATATTCCCAGCACCTTGAATTAAGTTTGTATGGGCCAGTCGCGGCCTATCACTTACATACTGGTAAAAAACATTTCGTTTTAAAACACCTTTTGCTTCTGTTTTGTTAAACATTTTCGCTTTTGTTTGCTCGGCGGTAAGAACCAGTAATCCAGTTACCAGTGTAAACAGAACAACAGGATTCCGCTTTGTTGACGTACCTAAAAGGTTGTGATGTCTCATTCTCATGATTTTAACCTCATGACTAATTTTATAGGATATAAAAGTTATGTTGTAAGTTAGACGACGATTATCGATCAAACTGTTAGATAAGTCCACCTGCTGGCTTCATTGTTGACTCAAAACATTTGACTGGTGCTGTTTGTGTGGACGTCGAGAAACAGCTCGCTTTTTGAAGGAATGTACCAGCATAGCACTCTTATACATTATGCCAGGAGACTAAAGAATTTGAGACAAAAGCACGATTACTTTGAGTGCCACATGAAATAAGGTGCAGCATATACCTCAGGGTTCTTATACATTCGACTGAAACTCGCTTCGATTATTTTCCTAAGATATTCTCAACATTTTCTGTCTGTCTGTCTGTGAGGATCGTCAGGTACTGGGACTGGATGAGTTGGTTTTTTTCGCAAAATCTATTGCTTTAAATCCTTTCCTGTTGAAATGGCATCATGGCCGTAGATACACGAAAACTATTTAATATTTGGTTTGCAATACATTCAGGGATTTTTTTTTCCTGATTTCTGGAGACGTCATTCATGCCTCTGTACCCCAATATAAAGTTAAAATGACGTCAGCCGTGTCTCTGTACTCTAGGGGGGAACGAGACTGATCGAATCAGAGCATGCGTGGGATGAGTGTTATTTTATATATGTGTGTAAATGTGACGAATATTATAATATTGTAATCATTTTTTTCCCATGTGAACGATTCAGACGATAAAAAATAAATTTAAAAAAAAAACAATAAAAGAAATAATGAAAATTGACGTTTTCTTGCAGTTTATTAATTTTCGGGAGAAGTGAATGGAACTTCCTTCTACGTACCTGAACTGTTAGTGGTACCGAGTATTCGTCGGAGCTACGTGAAACATCTTCGTCTTCGAAAGGCGGGAAGGCGTGGTAAGGGTAATTTGATCACTTACAAATTGTTTTGGTCGATAGTTTGAAAACTGATAGCAATGTTTGCTAGGTCTATTACTGTTTCAAAATTTTAGATAACTAGCACTGGAAAATCGAAAGATCAAATCATAGATGAAATGATTATTGCTTTTGTTTTGCTTCGAATTACTGATAACAATTCATCACCCGCAGAAATGACTGGTAAAAGCACAAAAACTACGTATCCAATTTGCGGACACCTATATCCTATGGGGCTGTACATCCTGAAGTTAATCGTTTGATTGACTATAGAATGTACTGCAAAAAGTAAAACTATTACATTAATTTAAAAAGTATACCAACATAAATTTATTTTGATTTTGTCGTATATAAGTTTTTCCACGGATCATTTCATTCAAGTGAATACAACCATTCATTAATAATAAAGAACCAGTGAAATTTTCTACCCTAGATTTCTCTTACCCTTAGATTTCCATACAACCGTAGACTTTCCATGGATTTTGTCAAAAATACAGCATGAACTTGATGCGACTGCTACAAATCTCTGTATTTGTACTATTTTTGGAAGCCGAAGCCAAAGAAAAACGCTCTCGTGAGGATGTAAATACGAAACAACAAGTTCGAGCATATGGATACAACGCCAAAGATGACAGAATTAAGAGGATTACAAAGTCATTCGGGAAGGATTCAAGCTCAAGACCAGGTGTAACTAAAAGACAGTTTATGTATCCGGCTTATGGCGATCCGAATTATCCAATTCTTAAACCACCACCGATTCATCACTTCGTTGTACATCATCATGCAAGTAAATTGAATCCATATTGTTTTTATCTAATGATCTTTTTTAACATGCAACTTTATGGGCACCGTAAGTGTATAATACATAGACATGTATAAGTAGCTTTAGCAATATTTATCTCTGTCAGAAGGTGATAAAAACCCAAAGGCAATATATCTCCTCTCAACAACTATAGCCGCTACCTGGCATGTGTTTAAATCCAGCTACAGTAACTTTGTGGATCTCATGGTTACATGTTTATTCCATATTTTTTTTCCTTTTCTCCAACTTCTTTTTTAATCAAAATCACTTCAAAAATACGATTTGTTTCTGTTAAGATTTTTTGGATCAGTGGCTATATAACTATTAGAAATTTATCAAAACTAATTAATGAGTCAAAAGCTATAAATCAACGCTATCAGCTAAACATAAAATAATTGAGTAATACCATAACATGGGAGAAATCAGTGATAAAATGTCTCCGAACATAAAACAGCGCCCTTTTGATATTTGCTTAAATTAGTAAAGTATGCATACTTATGAGGGAATTTAGGGATTAAATCTCCCCTTGAGAACAATAGAAACGGAGGTCATCCATGGTATTATTATAAGTAATAGCATGGCATGAGGTTGATTAGTGATTCAATGTACCCCAAAGCCGAAGGAGGTTTCGTAAACCTAACCTAACTTTTACTAAACCTCCCGAGGCTTCAGGGACCATTTAATCACTAATCAACCGAAATGCCATGCTATCACTTTGTAATATTACGATTTCCGAGGAAGTAGGAAACAAGAACGCTTTAGCCTGAGTCAACAAGTTCAAAATGAATAAATTATAACTTTTGAGTTGCTATTAATACTATTGAGAATTCGATAATGGTTCACTTCATCATGGTTCACTTATTCGTTAGTTATTCTATTGAAATCTTATGGTAGTTATGCATATATACAGGCTTGATGAGTAGCGTCTTCGGCAGTGCAATTTGAGTGAAGTTCATGCAGTTAAAAGACAGCGAACATGTCGGATCAACGTTTTACCTTTGTAAACGAAAGAGATGTCCAGAATGCAAGAAAAAGCACTGTACCGAAGAATACTAAAAGACATACATGATGGAGCAGTAATTCTTATAATAAATGGTCGAAAGCAAGGAACATTGAGTTTCGAAATTTCGAACCAGAAGTCTCTAGACTTCCATTTGTTCCAAAGCTGGAAGAGATAAGTATTGATGAAATGAACCACTGGCTAAGTAGATTTGCTCTAGAAGTTAAGAAAAGCGATGGAACTACCTTTCCGACAAGTGCTGTGTGAATGATGTCCTGATGATGTTGCGTCTTAAGCAACGAAAGGTTAGATCTAAATAAAGCTTTTGACACAAATATGCCTGTCTTGCGAATTTTTTGCTGGACTTTGATTTTCTTCCTTCGAATACGTTTTCCGCCCGGTTCTTCAATTACATTAAATCAAATCTTATCGTCATTTGCAATCGTCATCTGTATCGCTTAACAGTCCAAGTTTTAGTCTGAAGATGATTTAAAGTCAAAGATTCACTGAAAGAAACTGTGCTTGTTATTTATCGATATAGTTAACGGACACATTACTCGGTTTAACTTTTATCCCGTATTATTGAAGAATCGGTGAACAGAGGCTTCTGGAACAACCTTTTAACCATTTGGATTTGTATACAAGTAGCCTTTCAACGTTTATCATATTTTCGGTTCTCACGTTTTCCTCGTTTTCTCGTTATTTAATTCTAGATTTTGATGTACAATCATTGAGTGTTGTTATTGTTCGTCTTTCTTTCTAATTTTGTAGTACCAGTGGCATGTAACCCAAACCCATGCCAAAATGGTGGAACATGTACCGTGGTAGTAAAAGGGTATGAGTGCACATGCCCGGCTGGGTTTATGGGATCGCACTGCGAAGGTAAAGAGTGGACACGGTTAATTACAGTAGGATGATCTCAATGTTTTCTTTTGACTCTTAAACTTTGACCTTAACTTTGAGTCCTTTTTCCATCACTCGGAAAGCACTTTTTCCCTATTTCATTAACTCCTGATTTAAAATTGAAATTTATTAGTAATCCTTCGTTGATGTTGTAATATGGACTCTTACAAATGGCAATTTATGTCAAAATACGTGAAAAGATATCTTTCTACAAGCAAGTAAACGATACGCATTCACTCCAGGTACCAATGTACTGGCTTTGTACAACTTAACGAATTACTGCAATTTTTTTGTTTTGTCTTTACAGTTCGAAGTCAGTGTGAGCCAAGTCCTTGCAAAAATGGCGGTTCCTGCTATGATGTGGGGACGACTTTCGAGTGCACATGCTCAATTGGATTTAAAGGGACCACGTGCGAAGGTAAGAGAAAGGGAATTCGAACTTATAAAATGATTTACTCTGATTAAAAGTTTATATATTACGTAGTGGCTTCTCTACCATTACTGATCATGATCCAATAAATTTTTGGTTTTAGATTCAGAACCAAATTTTAATTTTGTGCTCTTTTTCACAATTGTCTAGATCAAAATAAATGCCATCCCAATCCTTGTCGTAATGGTGGTATCTGTACAGGGACCGACGAAGGAGATGGCTTTGAATGTACGTGTCGAGAAGGATACAAGGGAAAAAGATGTGAGGGTAAGATTTGGAACGGTTAGAATTCAATGCCCTTAGTTTAATGGAATAATTGCAGGAGAACCTAAGAGCTGCACTTACGCTGCAAACTGCCGAGCCACCCTAAAGGTTCCTCCAGCTGATAGAACCATGTAAACTTTTTGGCACTTTCAAAGTAGACAATACACGTACCACATTTCCACCAGTGCAAAGTGACAAGTTTTTCATCTTGCACAACTGGAATTGAGCAAAGTGTTCGAAATGTGCCTATTAAAATTAATTTCTTGAAGTTTACTCCCAGGAATTACTGTCGGTCCTTAATCCTTGTCTGATTACGCCTCTGAAGTTAATTGCACCTGGAAATGTTTTTATGAAATGTTAACATGATATTTTATTGTTTACTTGAATTCTGGGTGTTTTGAGGATGAATAGCCCCAGAATCGAACGCAGTGTAGGACTTCCGCAATTACTTGCCCTCAAACTTTATTACATGTGATCCAGTTAGAGTTTGAATTAGGATTACCACAACCGTTTGTTAGGTTATGGTTAAAGTTCATACTCCACGGATAGATATAATAGAAGTCTTGAGATAATTCACCCGCGTCTATAACTGGTGTAAAGTCTTTTATTGTTGGGTATAGTTGATCAAAGGTTCCTTTTCAGTAGCGTGGAAAATCTCCTTTTATAAGTTTCCCTGCTTAGTTTGCCTAAGTTTTGCTGGTATACGAGTACCCAATCGAAACCTTATATTTGTCTTATTCAAAATTTTTTTGTCTGTGCTGTTTAGCAGTAAACCAGTGCAGTCCCAACCCGTGTAAGAACGGCGCTCTTTGCATTGAAAAAGGGACAAAATACGAATGCACATGTCCTTTGGGATATAAGGGGGTGACTTGTGAAGGTGAGGAGGAATTATTAACATCTTCAAATTGGTTTATTAGGTAAAAAATGTCATCATGCATTGTTTGTAATTCTGATTTTGGCCGTGTTCTACCTCGTCTTTGGAAAAGTCATGATCACGTATTCTGAAAGAGTGTAATGTTTACTGAATGATCGTATACAGTTATTGTTGTTGTTGTTGTTGTTACATATATGTTGGAAATGTGGGAACTTGGAGATATTTTGAATGAATAAATCCTGAAAATGAAATCCTTTAAATCGTTAGGGCAACTGTTGTGACACAAATAGGCGTAAATAAGGACCGCTGTATGTATTTATCTTCATTTGATTAGGGGTTTTGTTGTACTTTTATTTTTTTGTAGAACGTAGCAATTGCTTTTCTAATCCGTGTTTAAATAGCGGAACTTGCATGGAGCAACCAGGTGGTTACAAATGCAATTGTCCATACCATTACAGTGGGATCAACTGTCAAGGTGTGTAACGATTCAAATGCTTATCACGTTAAACAGCAGTAGCCTGGCCAAATGATGTCAAATATTTCAGCCCGTTGCGTTACAGTACTGACTTCTGGCCAACCATTTGTTGATACCAAAAAGAATAAAGACGAGTAAATAAAGGAACTTTGTAAACATGTTTTTTTATTCTATCGAGATAAAGTTTATCATTAAGTTTCTTCTTTGACAATATGATTGTTCGACATACACAGCATTCAGCAAAGATACAATTGTACTTTCGGTATTGCACGTAAAAAAAGTAAAGTACCTTTATTTATACTGGATAACCCTATCACCTACCTAAGCTGTTCTCCCAAGAGGTCCAGTAAGGACCACCTCTCATGGGTCCAGTGTTAGTACAGGAGGAAACCAGAGTACCCGGAGAAAACCTGCGATGCTTGGTAGAGTCAAACTGGACAACACTCTTCTCACATGTGACCAAGGTAATTTTAATCAGATAACTGCAAGGAGCCGGAATCGAATCACGGTGGTGAGAGACACGTGCACTAACACTGTGCCACCAGCCCCCCTAGCATGGGTTCCAAGCTTAAACCTCTTTGTTTAGGGGAGAGAAAAACAATTTCTGCGTCCTGTCTTCTCTTTCAAATGTAATGCTTCTGGTCCATCGTAACCGGACCTGTTGTTTGTCCGCATGTCGACTCCAGCATATTTTGTTAATGTTTGGGTTTAAAATTCCATCCAGAACTTCGTTATTACATCAGACAGTATAACAATGCATTTAATTTTTTTTTTTTCAGACCACGTGTGCCATCCAAATCCATGTCAGAATTCAGGAACTTGTATTGAGGAACGCGGAACTTTCAGATGTGTGTGTAGCATAGGATACCACGGAACAAACTGCGAATGTAAGGGGTTTTTTTGTTCACTCGAGATAAATACCTGTCAAGATGCATAAGTTTCCAGGTGCACGTCAGATAACCATGAGTGAACTGGATCCGGAAGCCAGTTTTTTGTCGTTACATTTTTTTAAACCTAGTTATAGTGGGGTCAGTAATTCAACATATTCTCAACAAATGCCTCTCGCATGAAAATGGAAAATACGCGTGCCAAATGATCTTCCCGTTGTTGTCAGATTTTTAATACTTGATGACTCCTTAGCAAAACTAGGTGAAAGAGGCGAGATTAACCAATATTCAACAGAGACAGTGTGCATGTACTGCTGTTAGTTTGTTATAATTTTAAATATTACCGTCATTATTGTATTTTCCTTTCTTTCTTTTTTTATTTTCCCTAATTTTAGATGAAACTCCATGTATATCTCACCCTTGTCTCAACGGCGGAACTTGTATTGATACTACGGCTGTCCACTATCACCATCTTGATGCCAGCATGGTGTCGCCCACCGAAATGTTCACTAATGGTTATTATTGCAAATGTTCACCGGGGTACTCTGGGACACATTGCGAAGGTATCGTTTGTTAATGTAGACTCTTTTGAACCATTACCGTTCTAGCTTTTCTGTTTATGATAAATTACAACCATACGACTGTCATTGAGTCACCTTACGAACATTTAAAGACTTAATCTTTTAATTTTTTTCTTTTTTTTTTTCAGTAAAACTCTTTATTACTTTTTCATTTAGACGATTCTTGCAGTCATTGCCATTACTATGCTGATTGTATGGGTGCAAAGTGTATTTGCAGAGCAGGGTATCATGGTGATGGGAAAAGTTGTCACAGTAAGTTCTACACATAGTTTCGGAAATTCTGAAAATAATCCTTTCAGCTGAAGTTTGTGAAAACACCTATTGCTATTGGTATTCATACAGTTTAGACTTCATTTCGAAATTAATTTGCACGAATGTGATTTTCAAAGAGCTCAAATTATATTCATCCTAAGGGCTCACGCATCTTTAGGTTCATTGACAAAAAATGATGGAAACATTATGCAATTTCCGTTTATTCATCTGTTTATTAATTCCATTTATAATGACTTGGTCTCATCCGCTTCTTACAGAAAATGTCTGTCATCCAAATCCTTGCAAAAATTCTGGGAAATGTGTCGAGGCTGGTGATAGCTTTGATTGTGACTGTTCAGCTGGGTACACTGGCCCACTTTGTCAAGGTGAGATGATCGTACCGCAAAGAGAAGGATAGTTTGAGGGCTTTTTGGCCATTTGCAACTACTTTAGAATCGGCGAAAAAGAACCTAAGTATTTGCCCTTTGGCGCTGTATAATTTTCTTTTAGAAATTAAACACGATTGTAAGGTTAATCTTTTACATCATCATGTTCTTGCAAGCATAGCATTACTTGTTCCGTTATTTGTTCTGTTCACCGCGTAGTGCGACAATACTGCCTCCCTAACCCTTGCAAAAACGATGGTGTGTGCATTCCGGCTGCCGAAGCATATACATGCTCATGCAAGAGGGGATACAAAGGAGACGATTGCTCAGGTAAATTCTTGTTTGTAACTATTACTTTATAATATTATATAAATTGTCAATATAATGTGATATTTAAGAGTTTCTCTTTTGATATTACCCTGTAGTAATGAAAATAACCAAAGTCTTTTATAGTTACCACCACCTGTAGTTTAACCTTGAGTATTTTGCTGTTAAACGAATAAATGGGTGAATGGATGGATGGATGGATGGATGGATGGATGGATGAACGAGTAGATTTTAAGTTGGGTTGCTCTATCAGGTGTACACACGCTGTTTTTATTTTTAGAAAGTGACGTGTGCAATCCAAACGCATGTAGAAATGGAGGTACATGTCGAGAAGAAAGTGGAATTGCTGTTTGTGCGTGCCCTGTACAGTTTGAGGGCGATCGCTGCGAAGGTATGGTTGCTAAATTAGGAGTAGATCAACATCTACCTGAGACATTTGTCCACGTGATACGACCAGAAGTGCTTGTCGAAATATCAACAAACGAAAACATACAGCTTTCGACCAGTTAAACAAAGGTCAGGAGAATGAATCTCAGCTCAGTTCAATTATATAGTTTTTGATATTTGACTACTATATCTAATCTCAGTTGCGATCAATGCTGTACCCTTGAGTAAAAGAGTTGCGTCATGCAGGAACATTTTACGTTGACCCATATGATCAACATTGATAAGTCGTAAAAGTGCTTAATGTTTCAGCTATATTTCGTACGCTTTTGAACTATAACTGTTGCAAGATCACCGGTAATTTATGATATTTTTCCGATGCAAACTTCATGCTTGTTTCTATAAACTTTTTTTTGTGTTAGTTGATAGATGTTCGAAATGTGCTGAGCATTCTCATTGTGAAAATGGTCATTGTACGTGCGACGACGGCTACATCGAAACCATTGATAAAAGATGCGAAGTGGAACCAGGGGGAGGTTAGTCATCTAAACTACAAAATGTTTCTACAAGTCTGTCCTAATGGACACCATGGACTCCAAAAACCTAACTAGAAATTTGTATTGAAATCTTAAAGTTTATTTTTATGGGAAATACGAAATACTCTTTCCATCGTAACCTAAACGAAACTTGTGCTCATTGACACGCCCAGACACATACATACTACACACCAAAATATTCAAGGAGATAATAAGGTGGTATTTTTGCGTTTCCAGGCCACTGTTTTACCGACTCAACTATTCAGTGAACTGAGAACAATACGGTCGTATAGTCCAATTTGAGTACTGGAGGGGTTACTGCGACAACTTGCCGCTTATCGATGAAGATGTCGATGTTTTGATTCTATTTCAGTTTTGATTCTATTTATGTTTTGATTTCTATATCATGTTTCTTTGCTCATTTTCATGGGTGAGCGTTAAGTTGTCGCGAGAATCTCTTGTGAATCAGATTTTACGTGCATGATGTGCTATCTCTTCATTTAATCGAACCTTCTCTTTCCTAGCCGCGGATCCTTGCACGCCAAACCCTTGTAAGAATGGAGGAGTATGTGGTCGAGTGGGAAGATCAAGTGTCTGTCGTTGTCCTGAAGGATTTGTTGGGCAGTATTGCGAACAAGGTAATTAATAGCCAAATAATTTTAAAATATTTTTTGTTTTCCTTCCTCAGCTATTGTTGTTTTTTATTTAACGTGTTTTAATTGAAAATGTTTCTACAAAGTAGTTCAAAGTAAATTTATTTCATGGATAACCTTGTCTTTTGTTGACGTATATAGTAATGATGATTGTTTGTCGCTTTTGTTATTAAAGTAAATGGTTTGAACCTGGGAGAATCGTGACATGTTTGAGGAAGTTGATCGTCCAGGTTAGTGTAGTCTTGAGAAAGACTGTTGGTTGAAGTGACTTTCTCAAGACTACACTAACCTGGACGATCAACTTCCTCAAACATGTCGCTTTTGTTGTTGTTGTCGTGAACATTATTAACATTTCAGTTGCACATTTTATTTCCGTGAATCCTTCTTGCCTTCATTTTAGATTTTACAAATTCAGTTTGAAATTTTTTGATTATATTACGTGGTTTCGTCTCGCTTGCCTATTTTATAACCTTTTATCTCATTGCACTTAATTTTTAACAAAACTGGATTTCTGTTTCTTGTTTTTGGTTTCCTTCTTCTTTTTCTTAACATTTTTCTTTCACTTTAATAGAAGATATAATTGGAGCAGCAGATACTTGTAATCCCAATCCTTGCAAGAACAACGGAGTTTGCTCCATAACGAACAACAAACCAACCTGTCAATGTCCGGAAGGATTTTCTGGAGATTTCTGTCAAAGTAAACATTTTCGTTCTGTAGTTTAACGTGACGGTTCGATTTAGACATGATGGTCAGTGAAATTCAACCTCGTTAGGCTTGTACGTAATCAATGATACCCAAAGCCGGAACTCATGCCACAATTTCTCCATCTGCAACAACCCTTTGTGCCTGCTGATCAGTTTAAATCAGTGATATCACATTTCTGAAGATATAGTGATATAATTGCCAAACCTTTTTAAAATTGAGCTCTAATAATTTTTATTTTTTGTTTCCTAATATGTATTCATATTTATGTACTTCAGCCCAAGCTCAAGTTCCAAAATCTCAATGCCATCCCAATCCATGTCAGAATAGCGGCACTTGCCGAGAAAATGGGCCTGGATATGATTGCATTTGCTCAACAGGATTCAAAGGTCCCCACTGTGAAAGTAGGTTCCAGTATCAATGATTGTGTAGCGTGGATTCGTGCATTTGCGAATTTATAGCAATAGGTATTTTTTCTTGATTTATTATTGCATCTTACAAGTCTGGTCGTTACAGCAAAATTTTAATAATAATCATTATATAATATATATATATATATATATATATATTATATAATATGTGCATATATTATTTTCTTTACAGTCGATGAATGTGAGAAATGCGATCCAAACGCTCTGTGTGTCAGTGGTCATTGCAAATGTAAGACAGGGTATATTGGAAACGGATATGAATGTGTAAAAGGTAAGTACAAAATGATGGAATTTGACTGGTACGAATTTTTATTTAATGGCATTAAAACAAATGTAAATTGTTTTGTCCACGACCAAAAAAAAAATCATTGTTACAACGAGGGATCAAAGACAAGTTTCTCAAAATAAATAAAATCTATCCGCTCTTTAACACAGACTCTCAAAGTGACTGTGACAGTTGCAGCCCACAGGCTACGTGCAAGAAAGGTATTTGTGTATGCCTTTTCCCATTAATTGGAGATGGACAGTCTTGTTCGATGCGTGAGTATTTGAACCAACTTTCATTCTCCTCTTTCATGACGTTATCGTTGTCAAAGTAACATATTACTTCAAACTATTTGCAGCTCAGGAGCTCTACAGTACTACTTCATGTAATCATCATCCACATGACAGTGTTTAAATAGAATTGAATAACTTTATTCAAGTGTCAAAACTTCTAGCCAGCCACGAGTGGCTTACTAATCGGGGATACTGTAAATTCTTAAATAACTATATAAATATGATATTAATAGAGCAGGTAACTTCGGTGATCATAGTAATAGAAAATAAATTAAAGCCAACGTTAGTCCTTTGATGAAATGGACCAACAATGGCTCTCTGGCAATCCCCAAAGCCTAAAGAACCGTTGTGAAATAACAAATTCAGGATTCCTAACATCCCGTAACTTTACAATTTTTATCAAAACCTCTTTCTTCATCGATATTCCTGCGTATATCTTTAAAAGCAGTGGCATCACTTACTGGAGAAAAAGAAATGGTAAAAATATTTTTGTATTTTCACGTTGTTTTTCATTTTAACAGCCACACCTCCACCTGCTCCCCCTCCCCCACCCCCACTCCCACCGTCATATTGCACCTATTCGACGTGTCCGCCACCAAGTCAATGCTATGGTAACGTATGTGTCTCTAAGAGGTAAGCATTTCTTTCAACAGTTCACGGGAAAGGGAGGGAGGGAAACGGAAGACACGACTATGAAAGTAACTTATGAGACGAACGTTAATGATCCAGAAGAAGAGAGGGGTTTGGGGCACACAAATTAAAGTCTTTAGTCTCAAATGGCTTGAACGTCAGAGACGTTTTACTACATCCTTTTATCTTGTTGTTTTTATATAGTTCAATTGAGATCATTCGTTGCTAGATTACAAAATTAGAATTTTAGAATACAATAGGAATGTATAAAAATACAAGCGCGAAAAATGTTCTTGTTGGATAGGTTAATGTAAACGATAAAAATACAACTTTTTCCTGACCAATAAATATGTACTCGCAGGAAGGTTCCATGGTTTTTAGCAAATTGTTAAAATAGTTTATGCTTGAAATGTCATACTTCGTGTTTTAGGCTAATATTAGAATTGTTTTTTAATCGGGAAAGAAATTCCTATATTCTCAGTCAATGTGACATTAACCATTCATTTTGACTATTACAGATCACAAATACTTAAAGCTAAATCAAGTAAGAAACTCTATCATCACAGAAAAAAAGCCAAAAGAATGGACCATAAACATAAGAAAGTGTAGCTATAGAATCTAAACGGAATGAATTGGGACAAAAGCCGAAAAGAAATCGAATCATGCGCCTTAACTGTCATTCCTTTTTAATTTTGTAAAATATTCTCGCCAGCTAGTCCAGATAATAAATGCATGATAAAATGCAAATAATAATTTAATGATGAATACTTCGAGGTATACTTTTCAAGGATTCGAAAATCGAAATGCAATGACGCATTTAATTTACATCGTAATGTGGTAAATAGAGGAGACTGACGAAAAACTTTTCGAAGTAGAAATCCTGGAGAGTCGGGCAGTCGTACCATGGTTTACCGTCCAGTTATTGCACCTCCAGTTTTCCATCACGTGCCTATAACATCACTCTCTTCACTAAAAATTCTGTGTAACAGGAACCGCGAATTGATGGTAAATAGTTTAAAAGACTTCCATTTGTAGGAAGAGAATTTGTTAATTATAGCTTAAATATTTTCCCTAAAACTAAAAACATAAAAGTTAATCAGAGTTTGATAAAATATCATCTAAAATGTCATGTTTCACCAAATATGTACGTGATTTTTAAAAATTTACTTCTTGAGATAGAAATTTAAATCGTAATACTTTATAAAAATATATATAAAGTGATTTGAAAAAGTTTCTTAAATGTAGTCTTTTTGTTGTAAACGAGACCACTTTTTTGGGACAAAAATGTAATGTCCATATGGCGTAAAAATGTGTTTTTTGAATGTTTAAAATGGAGCATGAGTTAACATAGTTTAGTCCGCACGAGAATCAAATACTTCGAGCAATGTTTAATTACGGAGACCCATTGGAGACATCAGTATTTTTGCAAGGTAGGAGTATGCAGCAAGCCATGTCATATTTCAAAGCAATGATACGTCAGTGGAGCGGCTAGAATATGTTATTGGTTGCTTCTTTGTCAGTGCTGAAGTACTCTGTTGCTGTCATGCTGTCACCTGGGTCGCAAGAAATTTTAGAACAGTTCCTATATCAGGCACAGTAATAGAGTCTGTGTTTTGTGCGCGTGCATGAATGTCACATGGGGGCTTCTAAAGTGGAATTTCTTACAGAGGTTAGCAAACAAACACAGTACTTTTTATGACGAGTAAAATTGCTTGGCGTTAGCTGGCGTAAAATGATTGAAGAATGATCCTGCAGGGTAGGCAGGAGTTAATTAAGTTAGTTATAATCCTACATGCGGCGAGATATGCCCACGGATGAGTAAAATCGTTTCGCGTTAGTTGGAGTAAAATATCATAAGACCGATCTTGTGATCTCTCCTGCTCCAATAGCCTGGATGCTGCAATAGCAAAATTTCAGTTAGAACTTATAGAAGGATTTTACACTCAGCAAAATTAACTGAAACTCCCCTTTCGTTCATTTAACTTGGCCTATGGAGCATGAAACAAAAAAACTAATTTAAACAAAACTTCAAAACTATGATAAATAACACTCACGTTTTGAGCTAAAGCCATTTATCAATTCTACCTTCTCTTTTATAAACGGGGTAGTAAACCTCGAAGCTTCTATCTACTATCCTTTTCATTTAAATGTCGGTTTGATTCTACTTCAAACAAAATTCGTCAATGAAACACCAAATTACACCACTGTTTAATGCCTAGGTATTTTAAAGTTATAAACAGCAAAATTGTGCCATGTATTCACATCTGAAAAAATGCAAATTGATGTTAAGTTGCAAATTGTAAACTTATCCCAAAGGTTATCAAAGCCTTCAATCCCAAAAGGTAAGTAAATTGACTCGTTGACTGTACTAAGATCTTAATCACAACACTGTAATATAGGACGTTTTTGTAATAATCTAATATATGTACACAAGACTACCAACACATATTGTATCGTAAGTAAATTGAATGTTTCCTCTTTTGATCATTCACCCGGCTTTCTCTTCTTTATTCGCCAGGTTTTCTTCGACAGGTTTTCTGCTAACCTTTATTTCACTTGAAGTGATTCTTAGTTTAACAAGAATGGAACTACCAACGAGGTTTGTTGGATTCGTTACACTCATTGCAGGTAAAGCGTTCTGTCCATGAGACTAAATGGCACCTGCTGATTTTAATCCCTCTGAGTCTTTCTACCAGCAAAAACAATCACAGAATGATCAGTCTTATAACCTTGGACGGTTACTGGATATTTTAACTAGTAAAATGTTTTATTTAAACGGTTCTTTCATCGTGAACATTGTTTTGGCCCGTTTGTAGACATTTCCTGGCAGTATTTTTTTGAATATCGTCGGTCAAGATAAATTTTCAAGGCAAGCAAAACGAGACAAGATGGAGAATTTGTAAACTATTTTAATGACAATTTTCCCCTTTTTTCTGGAAGGGAACGATGACCAGACATTTTGTTCGAAATATCCAACCGACCTGTAATTTTTTTGTACATTTGGTTATATGTCACGGACTCCTTATTCTTGGTGCGAACTGCGAAGTATTTCAAACAGATGAACTGAAAGGTGTTACCATAGCAAGAACGAAAGGTCACCTAAGTCGATCAACCAAGCATGACACATGGACGGAGAAAGACAATTCTGGACTTTTTGTATCGTCGAAAAACAGCACGAGAAGAAACAATGTTGACGAAAAAGGGGAGAAAAGAGAGCTGGGGGACAGTCTTGTATCCATTCCAGAACCGTTTCCTGTAAATAAATTTGTACAAGAACCTTTCTTGGACCATCGCGTTCGCTATGTTCCTCAGCCTTATCCCGTGACGCATTTGGAATACGTTCCAAAACCAGTTGCGGTTCCAGTCGAGGTACCGAGCCAAGTGAGAGTGCAGCATTTTCATGTTCACAAAGACCGTAAGTTTGTGTCAACATAGTATTAAATCCAACTCTTGACTAGTTGCTTTCTTTGCCACTTAACGACAATGATCAAAATTTAAGTGAACCCAAGATGAAGCGTCTAAACAACTACAATCCATAAGCCTGCCTTGTAACACAAAGTAACAAAAAATAACGACATGAAATAAGAAAATGAAAATGAAATAACTGGTAACAATTTTTTGGGAACAACATAAATTCATTTAGCCACCTTTCCTCTTCAACTCTGAGTTTATTC
Source organism: Heliopora coerulea (assembly GCA_030142905.1). NCBI lineage: Eukaryota > Metazoa > Cnidaria > Anthozoa > Scleralcyonacea > Helioporidae > Heliopora > Heliopora coerulea. Next base: position 915,371 of record JASJOG010000068.1, on the reverse strand, counting down.
GAAGCGTGACACAATTTTCAAATTGAGATGAGCGTTTATCTTAAACTGCATGCGGGAGCTTAGGAATATCACAGACGATACATGGACTTCCGTCAAGCTAAACCCTAATTTCTGAGTACCAGGCTGGTTTCGAACACGCAACGTTCTTAGGGCTTGAACTTGGTGAACGTCCACGTACCGCCCGCAATTTTAAAATTGTCGTTTAACAATTTTCTACAATGCTATTCAGCATATTATTTCAATAGAAAAACTAATCTTGGGAAGTAAATACTCACCATAAGTTCCTACGTATCTAACTACTTACGTAGAGTGCTAATTACCATCCTACCTACCTACTTAACTGCCTACCTTCTTGTCTTCCTACGTACTTACCCACGTATCTACCTACCTACCTACCTATCTGCCTGCCTACCTACTTGCCTTCCTACCCACTTATGTAGCACCTATCTATATTCAACTACCTTGATTCGTAATGCTTTCCATACCTCCCTCGCTCCCTCCTTAAGTACCTACAAACTTACCTCCCTCCCAACCCAGCTACCTACTATCTACTTATACCTACCTACCAACCTACCTTATAGATTTATCAAATAAAATAGAAGTAAGTTTACCGTATATCTTTGAAGACAAAAATATTTTCAAAACTTCATATTTAGTGCTGTTAAAATCTTTTTTGGTCAGTTTTTATTTTAAAACATATTAAAGCCAAGTGAAATTTGATGAAGAAACAGGTGATTTCTCGAAATGCATTTTTCGGTCAAGAGGGTGACCTTAAACTTCTATTTCTTCTTAAATTTTGACAGACGATAGACTGTTTTATATGTAAGCAGCGCAAGTGAGGAACTGGATAATTCCTTAAACGTTCAGGTGGACGTCAATGGTGGTCCACGGTAGCCTCAAGAACAACATCAACCATACTTCTAATTGGTTTTACTGATGAAATTGTTTTCTCTCTCAGTCCATAGAAACCCTTGCCTTAATGGGGGCATATATGCCGTGGTACATAGTGATTATATTTGCATTTGCCCAAAAGAATTTCGCGGGAAGAATTGTGAAGGTATGTTTTTAACTATAATCCCGCCTTTCACCTAGCTTGCTTCGGTATGTTCCTACTAATAGTACCGCTAAATTCACCATGATATGATAACATCCTGAAAGCATTTCGTCAATAATGATTGGCTAGTTAAAAATCCTTTTGCGAAATTGTTGACATTCGCTCAAAGAAATCAGAACCAATTTACAACAAACACGCAAAATAGTCTTTTGATCATTAGAGATCTCCATTGGGTAAATAGCATCAGAGGGTTCAGACTGAAAACGAATTCAAGTCTTGCAGAAATGAACTTCAAACGCGGACATTTTAGGAAAAACAACTGTCATTTTTTACGTGCAGAAATGCGTAAATCTAGGATTGTGTTAATTGTGTCAACTAAGAACACTTAATGTAGCACCGTTTAATTTTTTTTTTTTTTTTTACGTGGAACCTTTGCAGTTGAAACATGTATTTCTCATGCATATAAAATTGGAAGTTCAAGTACAGAAATTTATTTCGCGTTATGAAAAGTTGACAATTGACGTACTGCGAAAAAGCTTTTAAAGCTAGGTTAAATTTTCTGATATTAAGATGCTCTTTAACCAAACATCACTTTACAAAATCTTGTATCTTTTCGTAGATAGAAACTATTGCTCTTCTGGTCCTTGTAAAAACAATGGAGCATGCGTGGAGGTAACTAATGCCTACAAATGCCTTTGTGCACGTGGATTCATGGGCAATCATTGTGAAGGTATTTTGTGATGGTTTTTTTATTTTAAAGTCTTTTTTCCTTTACTGACGCTAATTCACGAGTGTTGATATTGCTTATGAGTTTGTTGTCGTTATCGCTTTTTATGTTCGTGTTGTCCTCGCTTCTTTAGTTGGTGACCTGGAATTGTGACTGATGATACAGATACATCATGTTATTTGACGTCTTTCAAATAGAAAATCGTGATGGTTCTTTTGTTATTTCCATACAGAAAAAAATCCCTGCCAACCCAATCCTTGTAAGAGTGGCGGATCATGCACAATATCAGATGAGGACGAGGGATTTCAGTGCATCTGCAGTCCGGGGAACAAAGGAAAACGCTGTGAACGTACGATTTTAACATTTTTTTAGATGTTAGACACCTTGGAGCTAAGGGTTTGTCCACAAACATTCGGTAGTTTAATATAATCACATTTTTGCAATAAAATGTCGTGACAAATTTATCATGATGTGCCCTTTGATTGAGATAAAACACTGGTCGTATATCTTTTTAAATTTAGATCAGAACCCATAAAAATATAATAAATGGAACGTTGAATTAACAAGACTATAAAGTTTATCACAAATCAAGTAAATTGAACGGAACTATCAGATGTTTAAATTTTGCTAACTTTACCAGCTTTGTGTTGAATTTTCCGTTGAAGGGCAACCGCTTGCCCTTAATCTTTGTAAATGAAACAAATTTTTGCTGCTTGTAAGTTCTGTTTTATTAGTCTCATTCGTCTCAAACTTTGCACCCCGACCATTTCGACACGTTTTTCCAATCATGATTATATTTGTAATAAAAATTTAAAATGTCCCTAGGTTTTTTTATCCTCAATCGTATTTTCTTTAAGGAAAGATGAGATAACATTAAAGATGAAATTCAACAGAAGTCCCAATTCTCAATCCCTTCAGGCATTCCGATCCGTGCATCCACTCTTGGAATAACCATTTTATCTTAACATTTTACATTAAATTTAGTGGTGGACAAATGCAGGCCAAACCCATGCAAGAACGCAGCAACATGTGAGGAACGAGATGGTAAATCTACCTGTTTATGCACTCAAGAATATAAAGGACCTACATGCGAAGGTAACACTGTACCTTACCTGGAAAATATAATGTAGAATAAATCCACCAAGTAACTATTTATGTAGAGCAAGAAACAAACTCCGAAAAACAACCTTTAACAGGCCTGAATTGAACTGCGGTCTCAAAGCTAGCAAAGACTTGACACTGTTTCCCTAATCAACACATCTCCCTCAAACTAAGCCTAAGCACTAATCCTAGCCCCTAACACTAACACTAACACTAACACTAAAGCTGATCCTAACCCTAGCCCTCACCCTAACCTTAACCTAACCTCTAACACCTAATCCAAGACTACACCCTATCTCTTACCCCCTATTAATAAGTATCACCCAACCCTCACTTAAAACCTCGATGGCTTACCACGTTTTTTACCGGGATTCGAATATCTGAATTTAAGCATTGATATATTTTTGCCTTCATTTATAATACATTGGAGTTATTTTAGCGAACCCTTTAGTGTACATATTTTAACCCTTATCCCAATTTTATAGCATGTGATTTTGTCCTAGTCCTTTTTGTGGCATTAATGATTCTATTTCTTTTTTGATCATTTACCATTACCGTGGTTAATTATGATTACTTAATATTTTTCTTCTTATTCTAGTTTATCCTAGACTGATTCAAAGAACTTTTTTATTTAATCTCCATTTTCAGAGGAGCGACAGTGCTTTCAGCAACCTTGCTTGAACGGAGGAACATGTTTGGAACACGACGACAGATTCAACTGCACTTGTCCTGCAGGATTTACAGGAGATTTTTGCGGAGGTATGCCATAAAAATTGACCATTTTGAAAATTTTTTTCCACAGCAGCAACTGTCAAATTTATTTTCTGATCTCGGTTTTTAAACCGACTTCATTTCTGCGACCCTTTCATTTTCTTCAAATAATAAGCTGAAAATATTAAAGTATTAAAATTCTGTCTTGCTCTATCTTTTACTTTTTTAACTTTCTGGTAATCTTAATTCAAAAGCTTTATCGCCTTTGTTGGTTGTTTCCATAATTCTATCTTTAGAGCACGTTTGCCACCCAAGTCCTTGTATGCACGAAGGCCGTTGTACAGTTGAGTCTGGCCACTTTAAATGCCTATGTCCACCTCTGTTTAAAGGCGACGTATGTGAAAGTAAGTTAAATAATGCACAATATATATGAGGGATTTGTTGTTGTTAAAATTTCTAAATATGACGACTCTTGTCCATCTATTCGTGTTGTAGTACCTCATCCATGTCACATCCGGCCATGTCTTAATGGCGGCCTTTGTGTGGACTCTTTTAGTGGTTACAATGGTTATCCTTCGACGTGGAACCATGGTTCGTTACATTACTTGTGTATCTGCAGGCCTGGATTTACTGGACTTAACTGTGAAAGTAAGAAGACAAAGAATGCTTATGAAATAGATAGAATTTCATGAGCATTTCATTTGAAAAGGTTTCAAGTATAGATCGGCAATATAACGAAACCGTTAGAAAATACAGGCATCTTCCGGAGTGAAGTTAATTTCGTGGGAAAAAACGCAATTGATTCAAGCTTTAATCTCTCATTCTTGGAACAATGGATCAGAGTGGGGCCAATTGCAATCACGTTGTCGCAAACTCTTTGTAATTACCACTTTATCAATTTTTATTTTAATTAAATCTTGTTTTTCTAGTTGACGTATGCAAGAACTGTGATCCTTACGCGAAGTGCATAAACAACACATGTATCTGTAATCCTGGTTACAAAGGGGATGGATTCCACTGTGAGCGTGAGTGTTCCTACCTATTGTCTGTAAATTTTTTGTCAATAACCTGAAAAGATGAATGGCTGATTGACAGTGAATAAACAGATGAACCGATTGTCGGAAGAGTGGATGGATAATTGGAGAAAGAAAGGAAGGAACATGGGTAGACCCACAAACAAACAGACATGAAGGCAGACCGACAGACGGACGTGCAGATGAACCGCGGGATGAAAAAACGAACGAAAGGATGTGATGTAGAGGAATGGAATGGATTGGTTGGATGAATAAAATTGACAAGTGAATTGATTGGACGACCAACAATTGAGCTGAAAGTTTTCTTTTCTTATTAAACTTAATTCTAAAATCTCTTATTATTGATTTATTCAGTTGAAGTTCGTCTTTGTCATCCCAACCCATGTAAAAATGGTGCAACTTGCAAAGAAAATACCCAAGGAGGATATGACTGTCTCTGTGTTGGTGGATACTCCGGGCCTAAGTGTGAAGGTGTGCACAATCATATCCTGCCTATATTGTCACCATTTAATTCCTGATCTAATGAAAATGTATGTAAATATTCAAAAATATTCATGAAATTTAATATTCTGTTCATTTCACCCGGAGCATGATTCTGAATTGGAGTCGAAACACTGCACATCCTCAAGGAAGTCGAACGTTAAGTTGTCGTGAGAATCTCTCCTGCACTTAAATTGGATAAAATGAGCATACTGTTCCCAGTTAACTCGATAGTTCAATTGGTAGAACAGTGGTCCGGTAACCCGAAAACGCGAGCTCAAATTCCGCTCTAGTCTTGACTTTTAGCAACGTAGATCAATTCATGAAATATCCACACAAGAGTATCATACGATATCCTAGATGATTCAGAAGCGTTTGTTTTCCCCACGGGCTCCTACAATCTGGATATGAAAAGTATAACAAAACTTAGGATTAGATTTTTCTTCTTAGGATTAGATTGTCGTCTCTTTTTTTTTTTGTAGACAAAAATCCGTGCAACCCAAGTCCTTGCAGACACTCCGGTAAATGTGTTCCGTTACAAGATGCGGACTACAGATGTATTTGTCACTCCTCAAAATACAGTGGGAAAGACTGCGAAAAGAGTGAGTTACCATTAAGTATTCGGATTATGCTAGGCCAATTCTAAAAGTGTATCCTCGCTATCCAAACATAACCGTAAAATACGAGCTCATCTTAAACATGTCATAACGATCGTCTCAAAAATTTCCGAGTAACATAAACTAACCGGTTTACCAAACGGACAAGTCGTTCACTGCATGTCTTCTGAATATTTTGACTGGTTTCCAGACAACACCTTTCAAGGCCAAGTTTGGCAAGAGTTCTATCAAAACATACTTCAATGAGCTAATTTTTATTGATTGCTTAAAATTTTTTGCTCAAAGTTTACATTCCATTCGGTTTAGTCACAGATCCTTGTCTTCCAAATCCGTGCCTGCATGGTGGAGAATGTATCAATGAAGATGGTAAAGCAGCTTGCAAATGCAAAGGACGTTACATTGGGCAGTATTGCGAGAGTAAGTCACCCCTTTAGCTTCCACTTAAGGTTTAAATAACTATGTAATAATACCAAATAGTTCTAATGTTATGCAGCATAATGATAGTCGTCAACATATGCTTTATTGGCACGAAAACTATCTGACATGAACTGGCACTTTCATGAATCATCACCTATTTTGTCAACCTGGGTCAGGTCAAAATACATGGTAAAAACTCCAATCTTGGAGAGTTTTCTTCTCACTAAGACGTTTATTATGTAAAAGAACCAATTTGAAGTTGAGTTAGCTGAATTAAAAGCCCTATTTTAGCTATGAAATGGCGAAGCATCAAGTAGAAATAGTTTGAAACTAGTCCTCAAAAAGAAAAAGCTAAAACAAGATAATGACGTTTCTAGCGAAATTTCTTTACCTGGGTTTTACATTAACTTCTGTTTCTTTCAAAATTGTCTAAACAGAACTCTGTTTTTTTATAGAACTGTCTAACATGCAAGTTAAACTCTTTCGTACGAAAACTATAATTTACGGGATAAGTAACCTATATAATTGTTTGTTATCTCGTAGCCTGTGATTGCCCCAAAGGAGTCTCTCCGAATACTGTGGATTTAATATGCGATGCTGAAGGGGAGTGTGTGTGTCCTGGTTCAAAGTACACGTTGACACCAAAAGGGCAATGCGTGGCAGCACGTAAGTTTTTAGAATATAGTGTTAAAATTTACGAGAAGAAAGACGACCTGACTCGAAAGTAGCTCAAACGAAACAAGGCTTAGGCTTACTGAAAGCCGACCCTACTAAATAATAAGTATGCTACTATGTTGGTTTGTATATATATATATATATATATATATATATATACAATGTTGGGTTGTATGTAATATTTAAAAACCGAACAGGAGTGCTTTATCGGGATTTAAAACACGAGGCGACAGCCGAGTGTTTTACACCTGATAAAGCACGAACTGCGAGTTTTTTAAATGTCTTCTAAAATGAACCTCCTAATACGCTAATTCGTGAAGAAAGTTTGGAAATTTATCTTTTGTAAGCCGAAAAAAATTGAACTACTTCTTCACATAAGGGCACGTGTATCTTTATCACATATATAGATCCGACACACTTATGATTTTCTTTTGTCTTTTCCTCATGAATTAATAAAAAGTTTTAGAAATATATATATACAAACCAACTGTGCTACCTGCTCATCTTACTTTGTAGAATTGTTTTCCTTTTCATTTTAATATCCGAAGCCTGAGATTTACTACAATAGGTAGCAATTAAACTTGTATTTTTTCTCAAAAGCAAAGACCCTTCGCCCGGACCCCTCGAGATGAAGCTTAAGTCCCCGGTGCTAATTAGTGACTTCACATTGCTGTCGTTTCTTTAGACGCCGACACTCCCTGTTTAAGAAGTCCTTGCAAGAATGGCGGAACGTGTCGAACCATCAGCAGTAGTCAGTATGAATGCATTTGTCCCTCACCATGGATCGGCAATGCTTGTGAAAAAAGTATGTACTTTTGAAGAGCGATATCTAAGGGAACAACAGTTCGGCAGAAATAAGGTTATCTACTTTCAGAACAACGTGCGGAGCAGTTCTTCGAGGGTTAGGAGAACGTAGAAATGGAGAAAAAACATGACGTAAGAACAACAAAAATAATCAGAATGATTCAGATTGGAAAAGTTTGTAAAGTGACTTGTCTCATAAAGGGTTGGTGATAGATTGACGAAGGAAGAGAAAAAATTATAAAAAGAAATTTTAAAAGTGACTAGAATTACCTGGGTGTCGGTGGCACATTGGTATTGCACATGTCTCTCACCACTGCAACTCGGGTTGGATTCCGGCTCCGTGTCGTTATCTGATTAAAATTACCTTGGTCACATGTGAGAGGAGTGTTGTCCAGCTTGACTCTACCAAGCATCGCAGGTTTTCTCCGGGTACTCTGGTTCCTCCTGTACTAACACTGGACCCATGAGAGGTAGCCCTGACTGGATCTCTAGGGAGAACAGCTTAGGAAGCTGATAGGGTGATCCAGTATAAATAAAGACACTTTAACTTTACTTTTACCTGAAGTGAACTAGAGGGAATTGAAGTTAACTGAGCCAAACTAATTCCTTGTGGTTTTTCATTTCATAGATGGCTGTTCTCCAAACCCATGTTTAATGGGTGGTACTTGCTATGTTGAAGACAAGGTGGTGAAGTGTCACTGTAAGACACCGTATTCTGGACCAAGATGTGACGTAGATCCCACCACAGGTACAAGTCAGCAGCAAAAAAGTTGAACTCAGCAAATAGTTTCAGCACCAGATTATCAAGTCCACTTTTCTCATAAAATTTTGTATCACAGATGGAAAATCTCCGCCAAGAAAGGAAGTGTGTCATCCAAACCCTTGTGAAAACGGTGGACTGTGCCAAGTTGTTCCTGGAGGATATGATTGCACTTGTTCCGAGCAGTTTACCGGTGCTCATTGTGAAGGTAAGAGTTTGATTCGATGTGCAACCAGGCTTTCCCTAAGGAGATAGACACCTTGAAGTTACTCATATGTTCCACCTGAAATAGGCATAGGAAATTGGGGACAGGAGGTAGTCGCTTCCACGATATATCCTTTGACAGGAATTGCCATCAAGCTGTCGCGCATTCGGATGGAAAATACGTGATTGCATACATAGACTGGCCATTGTGCCATCGTGCTATGGAACAATGATCAGCCATTTATCACAGTAGTCGCATAACGTCTCACAAGATCGTGTCACAGTGCATTTTATCCTTTGCGTAAGGCAATCAAAGCTTACCGTAACCGTTCGCTAGTAATGCCATACAATGTATCTGTATTGGTCTGTTACAGTTGACAAGTGTAGTAAATGCGATGCAAATGCCATATGTATCGCCGGGCGATGTCGGTGTCGAAAAGGTTTCGTGGGAACTGGATTCCATTGTATTCAAGGTATGTGTTTCATTAATGCAATGATAAAATAATTGTTTTGCGGCGGCGAGAAATGTTGACGTTGCTTTGGAAAACGTTTTTACTGTAATGAATTACTCTAATGAATAGCTCTGAAAACAACTGTTGAAAACTTAGTAGAGTCAGAAATACGCAAGAAGCGGGGTAAAGTAAATTTGTTTATGCAAAACAGAAGCACTATAACTTGAACGCTGTCAAAAAAAAAACTCAATCAGGGATCTATATAGTGTTTTATTATCATTATCGCGTAATCATTTTCGTTATTATAATGGCTATCATTATTACTATGGTTATTGCTAGTCTTTGCCATTATTTAAAATTATCTTTATTATTAATAATCTATTCAGCTGGAGAAAATAGCTGCCACACTTGCCCATCAAATGCAAAATGTTTCCAGAATGTCTGTCAGTGCACAGATGGCTATGTCTTCAAAGGCGATCAATGTACAGGTAAATAATAGTCCACAGAAATTTGTTGTAGATGCTTGCAGTGAGCAGTTTAGGCATTTTTTGCATTGCCATTTAACCAAATGTTGTCCCACCCAGTTAAATATACCGTTGTGCCTGTAACGAATGGGTTTGGGCAGTAAACTAAGTTTTTCCAGATGTAATCACAATGTACTGTAGACTTGAGCAGAACAGATTAAACTGGAATAAGGTACGCCATCTGGGCCGAGCACGAGCGCACCATATTTAAACACGTTCAAATTCAACATGGTACAACTTAAATTCTTTTTAATCGCCGTATCCTTATTAATAAATGACTCACTGCTGTTATGTTATTTAAAGTAAGATGATAGCAATTGGTTAGCAGTCACTACAACTGCGTTATCGGCATCTCTTAATTTGGGTTTCTTACTCCCATGATTCTAACTATTGCTGGATTTGTTACTGGTGTAAAAATAACAGGCATTCAATTACTAACGTGTTGTTTTGTTTTGAAAATATAGCAACTTCATTTCCTACATCTGGCTCATCTTGATCATCACATAACTACAAAAATATCTAAAATTAAATGATCGATGGATAAGCGAGATTGTTGTTTTAAATAAAAGTTTAAATAATTGTAGAACTTTTTGTTAAATATATTTCTGTAAATTTAAAATTCATTCATGAACTAACATTAGGTAACACTAATTCCTAAATTTGCATTTAACCACTTAACCTCTGATTAAATTACTTAACCTAACTAACCCCTTAAACCATGGTTTTCTAACGAAGAGGTGATCATGGCAAACATTTGGATGAGCAATAAAAAGTTCGTTGAAAAGGGGTTTATTAATTTTCACCTCCTTTCGACTGCATATCCATGTGCTGTGCGCATATTTCAGTCAATATTAGTTCCTATGAAAACCGCCGGTCAGCTGATGTATTACGTTCAACTATGGTGTGCCTCGTTGCTCATTTAAGCGGATTATAACCAACCACTTAGTTCCAACACTCTTTTACGTATTTTGAACAGAATTTAATGTTCCTGAAACAGAAACTGAGACGCAAAAAGTGACTGAAACAGAAACTGAAGAACCAGTGACGGAACCTGACAATGGCGAAAAACCGACTGTTAACGTCCTACCGACTGAGGCACCAACAAGTCCACCAACTGTTTTACCTTCTGAAAACCCAAATGTTTCTGTGTCTCCACCCCCACCTCCACTCCCTGCCCCAACTCCACCCCCTGCCCCAACTCCACCCCCAGCCCGCCTCCATCAACTGCCCCGCCTCAAACTCCGGTCCCACCTACCTCAAATGTGGCCCTTCCACTGCCAGCCCCTCCCTCACTGCCATTAAATTCTCCACTTCCTTCCCCACCAGACTCGACTGCGCCAGGCCCGTCTCCTCCAGAAATTTCACCTCAGTCTGGTGTAGATATAGCTCCTCCAATAATCCCGTCCAGTCCCGTTTCAACCACGGATGGTGCAACCGAAGAACCTCCACCGGTACCAAGCGTTCCCCTCCCACCAGCTACCTACTACCGTAAACGCCTTGAAATACCAACGTACGTGAACAACTAAAAGGTGTTCAATCACAACTCTTTAGTGACACTTTTCGCACCGCTTTTCATTAAGACGATCAAACATCAGAGTTTCTCATTTAACGCTCAGAAACAGAGATAAGCACAGGCGAAAGAGTGTCACAAAAGAGTTTTAGGTGTGGTGGTGATTTATTTGAATCATTGTCGGAATTACGAGTAACTTCCTTAAAAAGTGACCTGACAATACGTCTGTGAAACGAATTGTTACCGATCCCCATTGCACCAAGAACTGCGGACTGAAACGTTGGTTGAAAAACCACCAAGAGAGATAAAAAACAACAAAACATCTAATTAAATAAAATTTAATTCAAGTTGATACAGTACACATCTTCGAAAATTTCTGGTGAAAATCCCGTATTGCCCGACAAGATTGCCGTACAAGTCGGTGTAAAATGCATTAACGATGGCAGTAATAATATCTTTAAAATTTGCTGTAAAGATCGCATTAAAAATCGTTCAAGAAATCAACATTCTTTGAAATGTGTGAGACGTCGCAAAACTAAATCCGGGAAACTGTGTTTTCCTTTCTCCGTTTAAATAATGAGTTCTTTTTAATAAAAGAACATCGATATTTTAGCTTTCTTACGCCGTTTCAACGTAAGTTTTATCGCGTTGTAAAATTTTGGAAAATTAGATGCGATACGTTGTGTTTGAAATTAACGACTTTTAAAGAAGGGTGTTTAACTATGTCAATGATATTAGCTTCTAAAATAGTATTCCGTGCACGAGGTCTGATTGCTTAATACCGTATTAATATCAGAATATCCAAATACAGATGACTTCTCGCATGTGGTGCTTTCTCTGTTTCATTGTTTTATAAAAGAAATGGTATGTTGTTTGACTTTTGAATAGCAAAAAAACACTTTTCTCAAGTTTCAAGTGAGTCACAGGTACATCCAGCACCTGAGGCCAAAGGGACAAAAGTTGGACTTAACTTGATCGATCTCAACTCGGGCGATCCAGTCCAGTTCTCGTTCAACTACCGATGTTGGAACTCAAGCTCCAAATGTACCACGGGTAGATTCAGTACCTCGGGGGCCAAAGGGACGAAATTTGGACTTAACTTGAAACTTTAGTTTTGTTCATGTCCCCTGCCGCCCTGCTGAACTAGATCTACCCATAATACCAGGATTTCCTTCTTTGGCAAAGTCTAAGTGGTGTATTGCATGAAATTACCGTGTATTCTAGGAATAATTTTTGAGGAAGGAAGTTTTTAGCGATGGAATAAGTCTTCACAAGACGCTTTGTCAATGTTGTTTTGCACTTACGACGTGATTTGTGACTGTCGGATTTTTTCTGACCTTTCTCGCATGCTTCGTTTGGCACAGTGATCTGTGTGAGGTCACAGTTGCACAGGTTACCTGCCGTTTAACATTAGAATATCGTAGGTCTGGCGATGCGTGAGACATACCTTACATTAAAATGTTCACCAAAATTAACCATATAACTTATATCACAGTGGTGTTTTTGCTCAAACTAATTATCACAAGCTCTGGCCTTTCACGAATTCAAGGAACAAGTCGCGGTGACAACGTAGCCCTAGCCACCAAAGGACTATCACGTGTAGTTGAAAACAGCAAGGAAAATATCAATCGTCGTGTAACAGCTGGGGTCAAAATAGCAACAGACGCGTTAGAGGGAGGAAATATGTTTGGAACATACAAAAGCTCTGATAGCTCGGTTCAAGATTATCGTGATAATCCTTTGAAAGAGATCGTCAAAAGTAACCAAAGTATGGCTTTAAAAAATATATCTAAATCTGAAAGCCTTAACTTCGATTCAAAGGACAACTCGGAAACTGCCCATATTCATATATACACAGGTTGGTTTGTTTGTCTCTGTTAGAATTAACATATTTTAAAGTCCAAAGATTAAAAATTAGAAAGACTTTATTTTAAACTAGAAATATCTGGGAGAAACTTCAATGATACGAAGAAGAAACTAAAACTCAAAGAAACTGAGATCAAATTTCTTAGGAAAAATCGAACTCCTAAAAGAATTAACAGAAATGGTTAAAGCATACATAACTTCAGTACTACGAATGTCGAGCGAAAATGGTTGAAAGGAAAAACGATTTTTTGATTTTGGCTATTGCTTATATTTGCTAAGGTTATAATTCGTGAAATGGTTTCGGATTATGTCAAGGTGAGCATTCGACTCACATTCTTTATTTTGGTGAACTTCGAATATTTGCTTGCTCAAAGGTTAAAATTTCAGAACAAATAAATTGAAAGGAACTTAATTTAGACTTTTAGCTGCGTCGTATTTTGAAAACATTAAAGTTGGCATGGCAACACCAATAATTCTGAGAAATTCTGTTAGATCCACATGAGTTAATAACTTAAACCTGGTTTGTTACTAACCAATTGACGTGGTGCCTCCACAAAATGTCTCAAAAATTGTCGTATTCTTTGTTGATTAATGACATTGATGCTTTGATTTTATTTGTATAGTCAATCCATGTCGGAACGATGCAGCTCTTGCCTTCACTCTTACAGGAACACGCTGTGTTTGCAAGCCTGGCTTCAAAGGAACTTACTGCCAAGGTGAGTAGACTGGCTTGAGGTAGTAAGTTAATTGTTTTAGACTACGGACCACGGACAGCCAACATCAAACATAACTGGAAACGCATTTTGATTTCAGGGTATCAAGATCTCTTAAAGTCAACAGGGAAAACAGCAGACACTTCTGAGGAGACGTATCAACTTTCATCACAACGCCACTGAGTTCTTAGCATGTTTTTCGAGCCCCTTCTTCATAAACTTCAACTGTACAGTATTAGGTAGTTCTCACATTTTACCGATCACCAACTTAGCCAATCAAAAAGCATGACGATAGGCGCTAGCAAAGACTGGCGACCTTAAACACAGCTGTTACAGCACACTTACTGATTTGAAGGCTTTTGTTTCTGAAATCAAAACGTAAGTTTTGTCTTTCTTGTTCTCCATCCTTGGTGATATTGTACCTTGAAGTAGTCATTTATACGTATCACCACGTAACGAACAAGAAATCAGGTTCTGAGGTAACTTAATTCAAATTCTGCACTTATCATTCGCCAACTCAAGCGTTCGGTAACCTTGCAAAATCACTCGCTGAAATAAAGTAATGACTTTATTACCAAGTTATATTATTTTATGTCTCATGCTGTTTGCAGATAAAGATTATTGTGCCTTAAATCCTTGTCGCAACAATGCAACGTGTGTGGACAGGAAGACGGGGTACGAATGTCTATGTAAAGGCGCTTTCAAAGGAATCAATTGTGAAAGTATGTAGATTACTTACTCATAAAAATTAGTAATTCAAGCGATTATTCCTTCAAATTCATGTTTCAGGCTATTCATTTATAATAACTTTTCCCCCCTAAGCTTCGAATTCAAATTCCATAATATTTTTTAGTTGACTTTTGAAACGGGCTAGTCATAAAATTGTTTTCTCTTCGGCGCAGTCAATTATTATCATACTATACACTTTTATCAGAATTATCATTTCGTATATTTCTATGATAAATTTATTATTTTAATGTTGTGATCGTTTGGTATATTTTTATTGATAAGTGAAGGACAACTGCTTTCCAAATCCTTGTCTAAACGGCGGAATTTGCCTCGAACAGAAAGGTGTTGCCCAGTGCAGCTGTCAACGTGGATTCAAAGAAGTAAACTGTAAAGGTATAAAGAATTTTCGCTTTTAGAATTTTACAGTCTTTTTAATCTTAACATCTTCATTACTTATTGGATAGAAAATATTTTTCTACCTTGCTAAAGGAAAAGTACTAACAACATGATGACAAGGACGAAATTTAGCATACCTTGGAATTCGAGTGAGGAGATTATTAGTGGCGTATTATCAATAGCCAAATTTATATACTAGTATCTTACCCCTGCTCTTCAAGCTCATTTGTTATTTCTCGATGGTTATAGTCTCTAATAGCAGCCAGTAATCAAATGTTTTCTGCGACCACTTGTTCAAAAATTTTGACGATATGGCTCTTTTTTTCTTTACTCCTAGATATAGATAAATGCGAGTTAAATCCTTGTAGAAACGGCGGGACTTGTGTCCAGCTAAACGAAGATAAGTACTATTGTATGTGCTTACCAGAATATAATGGAAACCTATGCCAATGTGAGTACAATCCAATCTTTGTTCTCCAACAATTTGACAACTTTAAGTTACTAAAAACACTTAACATCATAATTTGTCATTGTCATGATAACTAACCGCAATACTGAAGTAAACTTTGTCTAACTTCCCTCAGGTTCGCCCGAATCCACTTTACACCAAAACCCATTTAGTGTTTAGAACACTCCATTTAATGTTAATTGGAATATATTTCATATCTTTTTATGTGATTAATCACCCATTTAAATTAAAGCCCACCTCACCTTCTTTCACAAGTATAACAGATCTTGTTTCATGTGATACTTTTGAAGAAAAATAATTTTTTAACCACTTAACCGCTGAATTTTAGCTAGAAACCGTTGCTCGGTAAATCCTTGTCGTAATGGTGGAACATGCATAAATGATAGTAGCAGACCAACTTGTAAATGTCGTGAGGGCTATGTGGCTGAGTATTGCCAAGGTAAGGTCATGAATTCACTCCCCCATTCGCTTGCTTGCTTGCTCGGTTATTCGCTTACCTTCATGCTCGCTTACTCGCTGGCTTCCTTACTCGCTCGCTCGCTTAGTTACCGATTTTCGTGAAGTATTTTTATATATATATATGATTCACTCGTAGGAATCGTAAACAAACAACATCAGCATTCGCGAAAGAATTGCAAGGACTCCATGTTCTTCCTTTTTATTGGCCTTTTTTACTCCTTTCTATTGCAGACCACGTATGTAATCCCAACCCCTGTTTACATGGTGGGAGTTGCAATCCAAAGAAAAATTCGCAAGGAAGCTGGAAATTTAAGTGTACTTGCCCGAAAAGGTTCAAAGGAAATAAATGCGAAGGTACTCAAGAAAATAATCTCGTAATCCGGACATTTAAAATGTTGCTGGCAAAGGCGACAAACGCCATGAGGAAGGCAGAAGCATTGTGTCGTTACGTTATGAAATTGGCCATTTTCACATGACATGCCAGCCTTCATCAGGGCATTCCTCCACCTTGCAGCCAGGATATAAAATTAATTAATACTGTTATATTTTTAATATAGTTCCTCAGCCTTGTGTTCTACGGCCATGCATGCATGGCCGATGCATTGACGGGACAAGCCAGCCTAGTCATGACAGGCTTTCCGATAGCTATCTCTGTCTTTGCGACAAAGGTTACACGGGAAAAAATTGTCGAAGTAAGTACGATAAAGTATCAACTTACGTCCCCTTTTTAAAGTCCATAGATTACTTCTAATTATTGAGTTGAAGAATTCGAATTATTTTGTTCGATACTGGATGACAAAAGCTCCTCGTTTGAGGTTTTGCTTAGGTTTAGAGGTTTAACTTCCATTAAACTCTGAAAAATTTGTTCAACCAATATGCATTAACCTGTTCAAGAATTATGATTAAAAAACCCCTAAACAAAACAAAAATGAGAACAAGAGTTGATGATTCAACCCCGACCCCAAGCTGACCAGTGTTAAGATTCTGACTTTATTTAACTCTGGTTCCTGGACATCTTAGATGCATTACTACATGTAAGGATTATTCAAATTCATTTATTTGACGAATAGATTCTTGTTTATATTTCAAATAATTTTCAGCCCGTAGTGTTTCTTTGAAATACTATCGATTTACACTGACCATTGTCAGATTTGCAATCGAATACTTTGCAGCACACCCATGGCATTACTAACCCTTACTTATTTCCGAGCTCAGCTTATTGCACAACGACCATACTAATATGAAAGCCTGAGTTTATATTTTATTTTGCCTTCTTAATTTCAGAGAAAATCTGTGACAGCTGTGATGTTAATGCCAAGTGTGTATCAGATCAATGCGTTTGTAAAGATGGCTATCTTGGAAACGGTTTAATCTGCACGTTATCTTGTAAGTATGAGCAACAATTTAAAAAATTGAAAATAAGGTGCTGAGATATGGACTAGAGCTACTTAATTATTGACTTAGACACTTGTTTACGCGACTGTTTTGCTATTTGTCAAGAGAGAAAGCAATTTGAAAACTCATTTTTCAGCGCAATTCCATGAAATCAAGAAACTTCATTGTCCTTGATGCTCTCCTTTTTTCCTGACTTTTGCAGATACCTACGGCCCTTGCTCTGTTAAACCTTGTAAGAATAATGGAACTTGTGTTGAATTGGCTGAGAATGCCTACGATTGCAGATGCACGGCAGGATACACGGGACCAACCTGCGAAAGTGCGTAAATCGGTATATCATTCCGGGAATGAATCCACTCAGTATATTTGTCAAGTGTTTACTTTTTTTCTAGGCCGATCGAGGTGTATACCAAATCCTTGTAAAAATGGTGGAGTCTGCTTCGAAACCAGTTACTCATTTAGATGTGTTTGTCCAAGAAAGTTCAAAGGAAAAGATTGTTCTCAAAGTACGATATGTGTCTCAGTTTTTACCTGTTTATCTCTCCTCTGTTCCTGGAAGTCACTTTAGATTTTGAACTCCTGTTGTTGATTTTCAGAAATTGTAGAAGACCTTACTTTTAGTCCTGCAGTATCCTTCAACAATTGATGTCAAGTTCTTAAAAAGTGGATTTTTAGCTTCTCTATTTCGTTAAACAAGCTTGTTAGTTTGAATTCTCGCAACCACGCGTCGTGCATGATGTACAATCATGAAAATAACTAACTCGAGAAATGCTGTGTCTTTACCAAGATCTTTGTCATTATTGGCCCAACGTTTAACTAATAATTCGTTAAAATATGATCGTTTTCATAATTTTTAATATTTTTTCATATAATTTCAAAAGCAAGAAAATGCTTCTCAAACCTCTTTGCTTTCCTTGAAACAACAGAATTATTTTTCTTGTTGTCCTCACCGATTATTATCGAGTTTGAGAAAGCCTGTTTCTAATTTTTTTTTTTGTATAACATGATTTTGTAGTCGTGTTAATAAAAGACAAGTGTATTCCTAATCCTTGTAAAAATGGTGGAACTTGTAAAACGTCTGAAGATGGTCAGCATGCCTACTGTACATGCCCTTCTTTCAAGTTCAAGGCGCCATACTGTGGTAAGATAAACGTTTGAAACAGTTCACGCAAATCGCGCTAAGCCCCGAGCGACCTGTCATAGCATAATGTCTGCAATTGAACAAACGCGAGGAAGGGTATTACTGACAATTGTATTGAAAAAACGAGGCAAACTCGAGCTTTTTCCCGATGAACCACTCGGGGACATTTTCTCCGACGATAAAACGCACTGTCGAATGTTTGATCTAGCCTTCGGAACAAACTCGCATTTTAGGAAAATTAAATTAAATGCTTTATGGTAATTAAAAACACACGAGAAAGCCTCTACCTCGCTGTTTGGATAGAAAATTCTATTCTGCTTGGCTCCCAAGCGTATTTTCCTTTTTTTAGATTGTGATTGCCCTAAATCCAATATCAAAAAGCAGAAGCATAGCACAGACTCGTTTTGTGACAAGAAAGGAGATTGCATTTGTCCCAGAAGCGACATGTATCTTACGCCATGGGGATGCGTCTCAGCTCTTCTGAGTGAGTATATATCAAAAAGGTGACTGTTCTATGCCATTTCTTAAGTCCGTCAAATTTTGTGAAATTGTATCACGAATACCTATATATGAATGTCTTTTAATGCGTATTCACTAATCGTGGGTTTCCGTTGAAGTGGATAATCCTTGCAGCTCAAGTCCGTGCAAAAATAATGCTACTTGTTATAACTTGAGTACATCAGCAGTGACACAGAGTGATCGCAGCTATGGTTGCCGTTGTAAACCTGGTTTCACTGGCTCACGTTGTCAATCAAGTGAGTTATCCTCAATATATATTTCAGTAACATGGGCATGAAATATTACTCTAGAAAAAAAAATGTTCCCCCAAATGTCCGTGATTCCATCATTCCCCGCGAAAGCGCAATCTTGGAAAGTTAGTTGCTTCTCTTTTACTTCCAGGGTTACCTGATCCATGTTCCAATAATCCTTGTAAAAATGGCGGAACATGTAAAGAGGTGAAAGGTATTGCTGTTTGTTCCTGTAAGTCTGGATTCTCACCTCCTTACTGCTACAGACCTGGTAAGTGAAATTAAACTATCTACCTTTTACGTCCATACCTTTTTTGAATTCCTCCGCCGCAGCCCCTCTACGTTATAATGTATGTAAGAAGCGACCTATGCATAACTTGGCTGCCTTGCTCCAAAGTGTCCCCAAGAGGGAGGCAGCAGCCCTGAAATTTACTGTGCTCTTTTTAACGGCAGAGACCACTGGCCTGTTTTGTTTTTTGTTTCTTTTGTTTTGTTTTTTTGTTGGGTTTTGTTTTTAGAAAAACTGTTGGCAACTCACGTGGCTTTTCCGAAGTTATTTTTTAAAATTCCCTTCTCATTTCTTTTTCCTTTTCGGAATGCAGACGTAGTAAGCTGCAAATATGTACTAAAATGTTTTCTACTAAGTGACACTTTAACTCTTTTAGAGCATCAGTCTTTTATTATCTTACCCCGGCTAACGCCGGATAATTTTACTCCGGCTCACGCCAGACGATTTTAATCGTCAACGAGAAAGATCTTGCCGGAGAAGGGTTAAGGTGTAATTCGTTTTTTTGTAGCGCCAGGAGTCAGCAAGTGCTACCCCAATCCTTGTTTAAACGACGGAGAATGTCTGGAAAAAAATCAGAGTTATAACTGCAAATGTAAAAAAGGCTTCACAGGAACCCACTGCCAAAGTATGACTTTATAAGTATTCTTAAATAACCGAAACTATCAAAATCTAGAAATTTTTATGCATACAACATTTATTTTGTTTTTTTTTCAGTCACAATTGATGACTGCAAAGGATGTAATTCTACGTACACTTTCTGTTTTCGTGGAAAATGCGTTTGTAAGCCAGGTTTTATTGGTGATGGAAAATACTGTGTTCCCATTCTAAAAGGTACTATCGAAAATTAATCATGTAATTGTTTTATTGCATTATAAACGCTTCCATTTGCGCAAATTCGGGCAGTCTAACGAAGTTTAAAGCTACTTTGCTACTGTATTTCAATATTTTTTTTTTCGACTTCTAATCGTTTCTCTGTCTGTTTATTAAATTCATGCTAAAAAACTAAAAGTAGGGACAACCTTTCCTCTTTACACTGAATTGTATCATTTATACGTAAAAACTAAAGACGTTTAAGCTTATATAGTGTTTAAAACATGAACAACAGCGTTTTATCAAGTTGAAAAATTTGAGCGCGCTGGTATAAAAACCTTTGCACGCGATTAAATACGTGCAGCCAATTGGAGAATATGCCTATTGAATGTTAGTGGGTTTTTGAAAAACATATGAACATAAACATATAAACATGTGAACGTGTAGGCAAAATATTACATGAATGTATTACGTTATATTTAAGTGTATTATTATATACTGTACATTACATTTAAATTTTTGTTAATACTTTATTCTCATCGGACCTTTTCTTCCAGGCTCCAAAATTACTCGTCACCCATTAATTTACGTGGCTAGACGCTCAGAACTTGTTAAAATAAAGTCAGATAATAAGCATATAACAAAGACATAAACCAGTTCAAAACTACTTGTTATCAAGTAACATCAATTTTCCCTAAGAAAAAAAAAACAAACTAATTTTAACTATTTTTGTAAATCTTTGCATGCCATTTCTTAAAGATTGAAACTTTTTTTATGAAGACGGATAAAGCATTAGCCACACAGAGCAAAACATTTTTCTGCACAATTCTGTTAATTTAGCTGGCTATATTGTGTATTACACATAGAAGACATATAACAATGTAAATGATAAAAAAAGAAATATTGAAACAACAAACTTCAAAAGATAAGAACGCCAAAAAATTACTTGATTTCATTTTTTTGTTGTTTTGTGGAAGTATTGGGACGCCATTTGTCGTCTATCTTATTCTTCTATGCTACCACGTTTTTGAACAGTTGTTGTGCTTTATAAAACCGTCTGAACCTTGTAAACTGGTTTGTTATTTTAATTTTTTTTTTAATTCAGCGCTGTTATCATTGAAGCATATGTTGCTTACCGGATGAACTGGCGATCAAAATAGGTCACCCGTTTTGCTCTTTCAAATATTAATGCTCTCCCCTTCCTGATAACGACACGCCAGGGAATTTCACCGCTTTACGGATGCCCGAGAAATTGTAAAATGAAATGTAGGAGCTACACTTCACTAGTTTTTATTTTAAGCATTACTCTCACGATCTGCCAATCTCGTGGACAATTAAATCAGTCTCACAAAAGAATTAAGCTTGACTATGAAGACGAAATGAACCTGCTGCAGCGTTCAAAACGGTTTCTTTCAAAGACAAGGACGACGTCTGCTGAGGACGCAGTGCCTAAACCAAAACGTTCTTCTACCTCTGATGGCAAGCAGTACACCACAGTAAATATTCCGGTTCCATACCGTAAGGTTCGCTTTAAGCCCATCCACGTGGCCTATGGCTATGGATACTCCAAGAAGCCAGATGTTTATATTCAACACCTACACGTTCACAATGGAGGTAAGTTAGAGACTATTTACATGAGGCCGTAAATCCGACAAAAAATTAAATCGGCTTGCAATATTCATCTACTATAGATCCCTTCAAATTGACTCTCTCCGTGTTGTTTAGCTAGGTTGTTAATTGACTTCGAGTTAAGCAGATTGGTAAAACAATCCCGTCTACCTGGAAGATCGACTTGTCTTTCAAAGAAAATTGAAACTGACGTGATTTCTCAAGCAATTTAAGTTATTGTTTTTTTTAACTGGATGGTGATTTCTATTCAACATCATGCAAACATCCTCTTTATGTAAAACTTATTCATATGTAATGCCCATTTGATATTCTTTCAAAACCCTGATTAATTTGCATTGCAATTGCAGACATTTCATCAGGAGAGGGTAAGTTCCATTGATTTGTTCAATAGTTAACTAGCAAAACTTGAAATTTTCCCATCTAAAATCAGCAGAGAAATCGAAAATGAGTGAACAGTTACTACCCTGGGGCTTTCTTTCTAAATCCAGGCCAATTGACTACATGCAAATAACGATAACTTTTCGTCGTTTTGACTTCCTGCACGCAGCTTGTTATATCTTTTTATGTTCTTAGTTAGGCATAGTTGTGCACAGTCTAATTTACATGTAGTTTGGCATATAATAGTCAAGGAATTCTTACGTTCGTGCAACATTGATCTGTTAGTGTGAGGATCTTATATTTTCCATCTGTATAACTACGCCAACAAAGAATTTATCCATAAGATAGGGTTGGAATAACCAAAATCAAGTTGGAGTTGTGGCATAATCGTTTTTTAAAATCGGTTTTAAGACATTTTTTCAAGGATATTTTTTCAGTAGTCAGAACCTCATCGTTCTGTGAAGCTGAAGAGAAGGCGATAACTGTAAATAGTAGGTTATTTGGTAGTGTCTTCACTCCCATAATCTCAAGCTTGAAATATTGATTCACACGGTTTATGCTAAATTATATGTACTCGTGCCGTAAATCTGCAAAATTTATGACGCCCGGGAACCAGGTCCTACTGGCGTCCGTCGGCACGTAACCTATGGTCTAGAAACCCTCTTCTGGGAAATTTAAAGGTTATTAGAAGCAAAATGACGCATTTTATACATGTCAGGCAATAAAAACTGAATTGTATAAGATATGTCGTTATCACCAAATCGGTCCCAGTTTCATTAAGGACAAACTACATGTTGTCACGGCACTATCTTGCTTTAGGGCTATATCGCACTCCCAGTCATGGCGACTGAGTAATATATCGTAACGTCTCCTCCCCACTGTTGTACTTAAGTAAACGATTTCAGAAATATTTCAAAAGCCGGTAGAGAGTTTGTTTTTACTTATTACGGTCCCATTGATACTAAATGAGGAAGTTTTTGTGTATTTCTGTTGATAGTGAATCCATGTCAGCACGGCGGAATCACTTTACACACTTCTGGTGGATTTGAATGTTTGTGCAAAAAGCAATATAAAGGCAAACACTGTGAAGGTAATGGACTTTCCAAATGTTTTGAATTAATGAGTATCTTACAAAATGGATTCGGAAAATCATTAGTTAAGATGACGACCCTGGATAAACGGAATATCATCACCAAACCTTGCCGTTTCTTTTCAGAAAAAAATTATTGCTACCCAAATCCGTGCGTAAATGGAGGAAATTGCGTCGAAAGAGGACACAGCTTTGTCTGCAAGTGCCTTAAAGGTTACAAGGGGAACACATGTGCTGGTATAAAATTCTGGTTAATTTCATGTGAATAGTCATAATTGAGTGACTGGTTGATCTTTTCGTGGTTCCGTTGGCTAGGTTTTTGGTTGGTGAAAAGTTAGTTGACTATTTGGTTGGTGGTCGGTTGATTAATTGATCAATTATGTGGTTAAGTGATCGATTGTTTTATGAGTTGGTTCATTCTCCACCGAGTTAGCCTATGGGCGTATTTATTCATTGATTGCTTGCTTGGTGGGTAGACAGGATTAGGGGACTAATGGTTGTAAGGTTAATAGTTGCCTTGCTGTTTAGTTGTTTATTCGATAAAAAGCTTAACAATTTTTGTTGATCACTTTGCATGTAATAACAATAAACGATTTTTCCGTTCTTTGGCTTACCTTACCGAATTACTACGAATAGATGTCGATCCCTGCACTCGTGGAGTTTGCAAAAACGGAGGAACATGTACGGATCTTGGGGTATCAAAGGTGGAATGCAGCTGCCCACCTGGTTTCAAAGGGAAAACATGTGAAGGTGAACTGTGGCTAATTTTCGTAACTGGATTATAAAAACGTTAAGTATTTTTCATGATTGCAGCAATATATGCCTTTTTGACTTAAGTAGTGTATCATGTTGCCTTACGAAGTTGGGTTTTTTTATTCTTAGAGATTGAGCACTGTGATCCTAGTCCTTGCCTCCATGGTGGAACATGTAAAGGGAAAGATGGAAAGTTCAACTGTTCTTGCAGCCAAGATTGGACAGGATCTATATGTGAAAGTGAGCAGAAAGGCTGTCCTCACTATATTAGATTTCAGACACAATGATGAGATAACTAGAACTTGAAACCCTGATCGTGATTGTTTGGAGACTTCCATTTTGACAAAACTGTGGCCATAATTTACCTTTTCAATTGCTGTTGTGTTTGTTTGACAATTGTTTGGCAATCGTTCAGGAACTTGGCAGGCTATTGTTGTCTTTGAAGGCTTATTCTTAAACACCAAACATTTTGTTATAGTACCTAATCGATGTTACATTAACCCATGTCGTAATGGAGGGACGTGTATCAAAGGACAATCAATGACCATTTGTAACTGCACGGGAGGTTTCTTTGGTCAGTTTTGTCAAGGTAAGATGATAAACGTGTGTTCGACTAAACGTTGTACATATTGTGAGAGAAATATAAGAGAACAACGCTGTGAAAATGGGTTTCTAGTTTATGATAAGACTGATGTGGCAATGGTCTCCAACAGAATTGTTCAACATTATTTTAACAATGTTGAGCTATATTACGATTCGATAATAAAGTGACAACATGTTGCGTACGTCTGCTGGGGAAGTGTCTGAGCTTCAAGAGTATCAAACACGAGACGCGTAGCCCCGAGGTGGTTGCTTTCGAGTGTTTGGTGCCCCCCCCGATAAAACATAAGTGAGTGATTGAACTAACATCTCAAACGAATATTCCCATTGGGAATCAAAATGCATGAATTTTGTGTGGTACAGGTTCATAGGTTGGCTACGATAATTCATAAATTATTAAGTTTGAGAAAGTTTCATAACGTCTGTAACAACTTCATGTTTGAGAAACGTTAAGATACTGTTGATGGGTAATAACGTCAGAACATTCATGACAAACCTTGTCTAAAAATTTTGCAGAGAAGCTTGACTTGTAGCATCTTAATGCGTAACTGAACTATGGGACTGTTTTGCGTACGTTTAGTGACTCTTGTCAACAAGGTACGCGTTCTATTCAGTATCAATGAAGATAGCTGTTTGTCTGTTGCTTATTCTTATTACAGAACATGTCTGTCATCCAAATCCGTGCTTCAATAAAGGTACCTGTTCGATTGCAGTGCTTCCTGACAAGACTTATACGTACAAGTGTGAATGTAAGCCTACGTTTAAGGGAACGAGATGCCAAAGTAAGTACTTTCATAAGTTCAAAATTCATGTCTGTATTTCTTGCTTATGAGACTAGTACATAATATACTGTCAGTATTTAATGGGGGTTAAAATTAACTCTTTTATATCCAACTTCTCAAATTTTAATCTGGCTAATGTCAGGCAATTTTACTCTGGCCAACGCCAAGATGAGCCGTCTCGTACAAGAAAGGGTTAATTAAGGGGTGTTTATTTTACCGTAGTTTCTAAAGTAAAGTAACTTGCTGTCAAATCAACCAAAATCAGTTCAAGTAGTCTATTTCAATTCTTCCGATCAATATTTTTTCGCAAACATTTACCATTGCATGGTGTCCAGTTTTTTTCCTCATATTTATGTATAATTGTCTTCAAAAATTTAAGTTCGAAATCGATGTTCGTTGAACCTTTGCAAACACGGTGTTTGTATCGACGATGACAGTGATTATCACGCAGATCTACCATTGGATGGATATCTCTGTATTTGTAAGGACGGCTTTTCTGGTGAAAATTGTGACAGTAAGTTTTGTACGCGTTATTGCGGGTGTCTTCATTTGTCTGTGTGTCTGTGTGCCTGTCTGTGTGTGTACCTATCTTCGTTTTTGTCTGTCTGCGTCTCACGACTCCTGTTTGTTCGTTTGTCCCTTATTCTCAAAATATTTGCTCCGAATTTCTATATAATTTAGACAGAATCTGCGACAACTGCCATACCAATGCCGTCTGTCTTTATGGACAGTGTGTTTGCAAGAACGGCTTTGTAGGCGATGGAAGACAATGCAAAAGTATGTAAAAAAAAAAACAAACTATCTATAACTAAACATGCACGCACAAAAAGTTACCATGATGAGTGATCGTCAATATGTTTTCTTCGTTTCAGAGACATCTGATATCTGCTCCACAGATCCTTGCAAAAACGGTGGGACATGTATTCATGCCCCACCAGCCTCTTTCGACTGCATCTGTTTAAGAGGGTTCACCGGACCTTTGTGTGAATGTAAGTTTGGTTGGTGAGATATCTAAAATAAACAACGAAAAATCAACATCATAACAATTACAATTAAAATTTAGGGATGATTCGACTGATTTACAAAAGCAGTCGTATATTGAGCAAATCTAAGACACCAATAAGTTTTCCAACTTGATTTTTATAGAAAAATGTCTGTTTCGTCTTATGTTTGTATTCTCTGATTTTGCAGTCGTGACTATCTGCGACCCAAATCCTTGCAAGAATAACGCAACATGTGTGGTTGGTGCCGGCACATTTAAATGCATTTGTCCAGAAGGAAAGGTTGGACTAGACTGCGGAGAAGGTAATTTCCGAGAATGAAAATTTGTGTGTTTAGATTTTTAGAACCGAAGGCAAAATGCTGCATGAATTGATCGTCATGTTGTGTTCTCATTCCTTAACAAAAAATAGCAATTGAGTAGAGTTAAAAAGCTCGTGTTTATACTTAACTCTCTCCAACCAGAGACGTCTTCCCCTGATGAACAAAATTGTCTGGCATTACCCTAAGTAAAATGACAAAGTCGGACTCAAAACTAAGAGCCCTGAGTTCTTGAACAGCCAAAGCACCAAAATCGACCTATTCATTCATTTCTGTACGATCTCTGGGTTACTTTCCTTAATGTTTCGCTGTTACATTGTTTCTTCATTCCAAACTTGGGTCGTGGTAGTTTTCTAACCTTTTCCTTCTCATGGATGCGTTAAAAATAACTTGGTAAACGCCGTGCGGATTTACAAACAGGTTAGCCTGGGTTCCGTTGTCTGTCGGTTGTCTGTCGTTGTGTTTTTCATTGTCTGTCGGTTGTCTGTCGTTGTGTTTTTCGTTGTCTGTCGGTGTCGATTGTTGCGGGACTTTCGCGAGATTCATCACCAGGCTGTCTTTAAAATTTTTGATGGCTAGAAATTTTTCCGTGAAAGAAGTGCCTATTTTTTTTTTTCCAGTAATCACGAACTTCCCAGTATTTCATCTAACGATCCCACAGCATCTCAGCTTCTTTTTTTTTCTATTTCGTACATTTCACAAAGTCATGAAAAAGAAGTGTAGTCCGAATTTTTGCCTTAATGGTGGAATATGCCGTGAACCTGAGGATGGAAAAGACCCATACTGCGATTGCAAGACACCCAAATTTGTACCTCCCAACTGTGGTAGGTTTTTCCAAGTTTGACATTCGAGAGATACTATTAACCAAGACTCTGGCTTGAGATATGTCTGGTCTTTTATTTATTTTTATTTTTCTTCATTTTATTTGGAATAGCTTGCTCTTGTGAGCGCGCCAACAAGAATGTCGACCCAAACGCAATAGATCCAGTTTGTGACAAAACAGGAGATTGTGTATGCGAGGACCATGAAGGAACGTACGTTTCAGGCAGAGGATGC
The DNA here is from genome assembly GCA_030142905.1 of Heliopora coerulea. NCBI lineage: Eukaryota > Metazoa > Cnidaria > Anthozoa > Scleralcyonacea > Helioporidae > Heliopora > Heliopora coerulea. The sequence goes on along the minus strand of JASJOG010000068.1, from coordinate 887,677 downwards.
GTGAAAAAGAGTGAGCTGAGTGTTTATTATACTTCAATTTACTCAATCTTCATTTGACTGGGGTTTAAAATATTGTCAAACCAATAAATCTGTTATGTCATGACGTTTATAAATCTCCCGCTGAACCCTCAAATACATCCACAACATCTCCTACACTGAGCAACGATACTACCAAGGCGAAGCCGAATCTGTATCTAATTTGTTGGTGGACGAGCGGATATAAATCTTGATAACATGAAAAAAGGCGCTTTAACGTAACTTTCTCGGTACGAGACGTCTACCCTTGACGGGTAAGATCGTCTGGTGTCAGCCATAGTAAAGCAATAAGAGTCGGATTCGTACCAAGAAGAGTTTGTTCCAGTGTGTTTTATCCTCGAAAATTCGGCAATTCAAGCGCTTTAATGCAAATGTGAATTTATTTTTTGCAACATAAAAGAGAATGAAAAATATAACAAGTAAAAAGGCCTTCCACCTCTGCATCTAGCTTCCTTCGTTGTGGGAGCCCTATTTTGGGTTTATTAAGAGGAAATCGCGCAGATTAGCTAACTAAAAGGGTCGACTTAAAATCTGTTCTTAAACATTCGGACGGTCAATCTGTTTTCAGACAATATCGCAAACTTCTACTTTGTACGTTCAAATACATGCTATTAATTGATTACCCGGTATAAAAAATCCTTAGGAAAGTAGTAGCTCTAAATATGCACTTAACTCAGATGTTGTTTTCAATTGTTTAGGGGCCGACCCTTGCGAATTTTTCCTTTGTGAAAATGGCGGAACAAAGACGACATCCCAGGGTTCTTGTCAATGTGTCTGTCCGCAAGGATACACTGGACGCCGATGCGAAACAACAAGTAAGCCAAAGGATTATTCACAATGGTGTGGGTGGAGAAAGCCATGGGCAACCATGTTTTAGCCCAAATATTTTACATCCTGGTCTACAAATTTGGCCAGATAACGCTCGAAGTGGGATAACTGTAACCAATTTTGTACTGAGCTTCAAAACTAACTCAAATGGTGTCTAATTCTCGCGAGCAATCAAGTTATACCTCTCCGTTCATTTGTTTATTGAATGATTGATTTACTTAGTGATTGCCTGATTAATTACTGGTTGATTTATGTATTAATTTATCCAATGATATTTCTTTATTTATTTATCTACCTACCTACCTACCTACTGAACTGCGTACCTGCGTACCTATCTGTCTACCTGCCTGCCTACTTACCTACCCACTAAACTGCATACCTACCTACCTACCTACCTACCTACCTACCTACCTACTTACTTACCTACTAAACTGCGTACCTATCTGCCTACCTACCTACCTACCTACCTACCTGTCCATTTATTAATTTTAAGCATAACGTGAACCGAGCTTATGATTGTTAAGATGCTGTACTATGAATAATGAAGTTTTTATATAGGATTTCCTTTGAGATTAAAAAAACCCTGACGTTTTTCCACATGTTAATGAATAATTGCTTGTCATCGAGATCTTCCAATAATTCAGGGAAATGGGATGCCCATCCGTTTACTCTCCCAATTATAAATCTATATTTTATATTCTACTTTCTCAGAAATGGGTCGCGGGTGTGTACCAAACCCTTGTAAAAACAACGGGACGTGTGAAGAGACTCTAGGGCGAATAATATGCAATTGTCTGCAAGGATTTCGTCAGCCTTTCTGTGAAAAAGAAGAAGCACGTAAGTTAATTATGAGAAAAGAAAGCCTAATATAGGTAGTTGATCACAAATTTTAACCTATTGTAACGAAAGAGATAAGATGGGAGAATAGAAACTATATGGAGACTGAGATAGCTCATGAGGAAAGATATAAGAAACAACAGAAAAGTAAAAGGAAGAAAGAGAGGGAAGAAGAGAGAAAGGGAGAGGTAAATGAAGCGATTTAAAATTATGAAAGAAAATAAAACAAAGCAGAAGAGGAGTTCTGAAGTACATTGCACTAAAACTTTCATTGGAATTACACAAAATGTTACTTGGGTACATCGGCTAGAAAGGAACAAACCTAACAGGAATTTCATTTGTTACTACCAAGCATACGACCGTTTCCTTTTTTAATCTCAATTTAGAAATATTATTGTTGAAGATGACCTGGTTTAATATTCTTAACGAGTTCTTGATAAAAGTTCGGCATGCCTAGATTAGTTAGTGACTTTAAATTTCTTTATGTCTTCTCATTGGAATTCAGACTTTGGACCATGCGTCGTAAATCCTTGCAAAAATGGTGGGATTTGTCAGCCACTGAGTGTGGGTTACGATTGTCAGTGTTCTCCAAGGTTTACTGGACCACACTGTGAAGGTAATTCTGTCATTTGCGTGAAGGAGACTCAAACTCTCTGGAAAAGATCGAAAAAGTACCCCGTTGTTGACTACTTTGTTTGTTTTTGTAGTTGATAAATGTCAGAAATGTCACAAGGACGCCGAATGTGTGGAGGGCGTGTGTAAATGCAAAGAAGGCTTCGTGGGGAATGGCTATAACTGCATACTTGAAATAAACACAAAATCTGGTACGTATAACTTAAAATTCTGAACAGGTAAAAACTGCCATGCATATTATTCCACTAGAGAGGGACGCTGGATTGCAGAATACTAATTGTTATGTTAACATTTCCGGGAGGTAAAATAAGAATTAGAGTTCTTATTGGGAAATTAAGCATAATTAAAGAAATTACAGAAATAATTATGTGGACATTTATTGATACTTCTATTGATTATGATTGGTGACTTTAACTGAGAACGTATCATTAAAATGGAAATTAAAAAGTGAGGATAGAACGAGCCTCAGGGTGAAAACAAAAGATGGCCGTTCTGAGGAGAGTGGTGAGATGATGATGATGATGAGTAGGAGGAGAGGGAGAACGAACAGGATGACAATGAGGACAGAGATAAGGACTGGGGCGAGGGTAAGGTCTAGCATGAGGATGAGGATGAGGATGGGTTTGGGGGTGAGGTGTAGGGTGAGGACGAGGACAGCGATGATGAGAATGATGATGAGTTTGTGGGTGAGGATGAGGATAAGGATAGGGATGAGGGTGAAGGTGAGGGTAAGGATGAGGATGAGCATGAAAATGAGGATGAGGGTAAGGATGGAATGAGGATGAGGATGAGGATGAGGATGAGGATGAGGATGAGGATGAGGATGAGGATGAGGATGAGGATGAGGATGAGGATGAGGATAAGGATAGGGATAGGGATAGGGATAAGGATAGGGATGAGGGTAAGGATGAGGATAAAGATGAGGATGAAGACAAGAATCATAATTATAATAATGGTGCTAATCGTTAACTCTTCGGGCCACACCAACATACTTTTCTTCTTTCTGTAAAAATATAGACACATCATGCTTTAAATGTCCTCCAATGACTGTATGTAATACAGGAGTTTGCCAGTGTATACCGGGTTATGTCATGACGAAGAGAAACTGCATACGTAAGTTTACTGGTCTCGGGATAATATCGTATGACACATGCTAATTGTTGGATACGTGATCAACCAAGCACAGTAAAGTCACATTTACATTTGCATTGTATGTAATTGTATACAATTGTATACAATTATATAATGTATAATTTAATTATGTATAGTAAAATTATATAAATTATATACTTTATAAAAACCTTAGCAAGAAATCAAGGATTCTTTATACGTCTTGGATGAGATTTCCCTCAATATCACATTTTCATTAGAAAGATGTAGTCCTTGGTCGTTGCAAAGACCATAATTCTAAATTAAATCAAGGTATTTGGGTGTATACAACTGCATGGTCAGACTAAACTGTACTGGTTTTCTCTCGTACGTCTGTTAGCTTTCGTCTTAGTGTTAGTGTTGGGGTGTAGGTCCATGTTCAGTTTTAGTTTCATTCGTTAATGCCTAGTTCGCGTATGTGTTTGGTTTCGTGTTGATGTCCGTGATCATTCTCGTGTTTGTGATTATGTTTATTGTCGTGACTGTTGGAATAGAAAAAAACTGTTTTCTAACAAGTATTTTTGCTCTTCTGTTAATTTTAGCATTTAAAACTTTTAAAGCTGGCTAAAGCAGTGTGCCTATTTAAATATTTGACACTTGAGGCTCAAGACTGAAAGTTATTAACAGATAAGTTCGACAGGACTGTTGTCTCGCTTTGGTGATGACAGTAATGTAATGATTATTAATATTACCGTCAATTTGTTCGTAGAGCTGATTGTTGAAAGGTCTAGAAACAAATTGACGTTGTATGGATGGGTTCATCATTGGGCCCTGTACTCGATAACATAATCCTTACGGAATTCGAAAAGCTTATTGTTTCCGATTAAATCAACTCTGGTATAAAATTTTATCGCCAATAGTGTAATACCTTTAAAATTTTTAGTAGTATAAGTGAAGTAAACTGTTTGTATGTGTCAATTTAAAATATAATCGTAGGATAATTCGAGGATCACTGTACAGTTATAACTGATGGATATGGTTACCCAAATATTGTCCTAATTAAATTAATTATACGTAACTGGTTAAGTGCCGTATAAACACGTCTAATGCTATAAATTTGCAGACGATAATTGCTGTTGTCAGTCGATTAAAGCTAAAACTTTTATGTAAAAAGCAAAAATGCTAATATCTGCATATGTTACAATTGAATCTTTTGTTAAAAAAAAGGTTGTTATAAAATAAAATGAGTCTCTCGCGATGCTTTTAACTGCTAAACTAAATATTTCAGGTCAAGTGAATGAGACGAAAAACCGGTAAGTGGACCTTACGTTGCTTTCTTTCTTTTCCTTCATTACCCTTTATTTCTGAGGGTTTTTATCGGCACAGTTCTCCGTTAATTTACTTCATCTCTCTTAGCTCTCCTTGTATTTACCTATCTTCCGTAATCATTTCAGCTAGAATCTTTGAAACCATGGTTTCTGTATGATTGAAGCAATCATATACAAACTTAAAGAACTCATGAAGAATTCATGAGAAAAATACAAAGGAAAATTATGACCGTGTCGTGTCTTAATATATGATAAAAACACGCCAACTCTTCTCATCCAATTTTCTTGGTTAGAAATAATCAATTTTCAAATTTTCTACTCGAATTAGCGTATTAAGAGGTTTGTTTTTTTAACCGTTCAAAAAACTCACATTAAGTGCTTTATTGAATCTAAAACACTCGGCTATCGCCTCTTGCATTATATCCGATAAAGTACTCCTGCTCGTGTTTTAAGCATTACTTGACTGGGTAGCAATCACAAAGACTACATCCATCCGTCCAATCCCTCCTTCAAAAGATATGTACATTTATATATACCTACGTTCTAACAAACGTACATTCAAACATGGGCACATTGTAATATTACTACGTGAGGAAAAGGTCACACATTTAACAAACAATGCAAATGTAGTAGACGACGAGCGATGAAAGTGAACAAAAGCTTTCTGGTATCGCCCCTTTCATTTCATATTTTGATTGCAAAAGGTATCTTTGCCATTGGCGATAGGTATTTACTTTAATTTGAGGTGGCGCTTCACCTTTATTTGGCATTAAGATTGACTAAACTTTGACCATCGATAATTAACAGTTTTTAGCCCCAAAATATGGAAAGCCTGTACTCTTTGAAAAGTATGGATTGTCAGCTACAAGTTGAAATAATATTTTACCCAATTTAAATGCCTGGATTGTAATATGAGACCAAATGAACTACTGTCCAAGAAAAGTTTTATTTCACAGACTAAAAATGCCCCACCACAATATCTCGCACACAGTTGAATAAATTTAGATAAAAACTTCCCAGGTAAAAGGTTAAATGTCAAACTATGTTTCGGAGTCATTTTTTGATATTCACTTTGGTTGCCATGCGAACATCATGTCATCCTTAATGACGAAAGGTTGAGGTGAAGCGTCCGCTTAAAAGAAGGAACAGAGAAAATTATTGAAATTAATATACTTTTTAAAAATCACCTTAATTGTTTTGATGGCAATTTAACACTTGCTGGTGGTTCAATTGTATATCACGCGAGGCAATATTAATTCTTAATGTTAAGTGATGGCTGCGTGAACTTTGATTAACAATGTTTGGCAATCTCATCAAAAAATTACTTTTGGTCTATACGTTACTGGTTTTAATTCAGACAGAAGGGAAGGACTTAAAGCACAGATTGAAAAGAGGAAAGTGGGGCGAAAAAAGTCATGGAACATATACCAAATTAGATGGATTACGATTAAAAAAGCTCGATAAGCCGAAAAGTAATCAGACCGAATTGGGAAATAGAAGGCAATATCTTACTCCTATCAATGATGGAATCTCTCAAGCACAAGGGTTAAAGCCAGATGAAAATTCACCCGACAAAATAGAGGCTCAGGAATACCACGTTTCCAATTTCGACACTCTCAAGCAGCTAGGGGACGACAACTTTGCCAAACAAAATCTTCCCTTGGTTCCTCCCAAGTTTATGTCCAAAGCATTTCCGGGTGCAATCGAGAAACCTTTGCTTATTCCTTTCTCCAAGCCAGATATTCGTTTAGTCCCCAAATTATTTCCATTGCGTTACACGAAGAAACCAGATGTACACGTCTCTCATGTTCACATTCAGCAAGGAGGTAAGCTTTCAGATGCAAATAAATCCAAATGTATCAAATAGGATTTTGAAAGAAGATAGTGAATGAAAGCGGGCTAGCACTCCATTGATTATTTTTTTATTGCTGTGTTGTGCAATGATGTTTTTGAGTCCCGACGAATAATAGATAGGCGTGACAATATCTGTTCTAGAATATATACCAATCTTAATCTGCAAAAACAGTACCTGGCCGTCTCTTCTCACGCGAATCTGTGTAGATTTGTTATTCCTTCGTTATTGTTCTTGAGTAGATCTTAAAGCAATGAAATTTTATCAACGATTCCGTGAGCTGCCCTTCTTGTAGCCAATAATGTGCCATGAGTAACCATTGTGTATTAATGATCCGACGAACGGCCTGCTCACCGAGATCAAACGCCAGCTGTCTATAAATTTACAGGCCTTAACCATAAATTACACCATAGATTTCCTGATTATATTTCATAACCAGATTCATATTCTTACGGTGCGTTTATACCAATACCAACTCTGCATCGTAATTTTAAGCATACGTTATGCTACTCAATGAAATGTGAGAACACCTTTCGGGACATTCAGTTAACTGCGAGAAATTTAAGTAATTATGGCACTGCCTTGATAGCGTAAAACAGCTGTCACCGCCAAATTTACAATACTATTGGTAAAACCTAAAACTATGCTTAAGTAAGACCAAGTGATTATTACTGCATTTTTCCCAAATAGATGTTGGATAGCTGGTTAAAATCCGCTCACTGCACTATCTTATATTCATTTTAATAAAATAGATCAATTAATACTGTTCTAGGACGGCGTTTTGCTGATGTGACTTTCATTTTTTATCAAAATTTGAAATAAATTTGGTGAAAGATTTGACGAAGTCACTGTTAAGCGAAAGAAATACAGTAATTTACTGTTCTGTTAATTTAAATACCTCAGTTTCATGTTTTAGCAATACTGATACCTCTGGCTTTTATCTTTCAGTTAATCCTTGTCAAAACGGAGGTTTGGTAGTTTTATCTCCGGGCGGATATTCATGCCTATGTCGGAAAGAATATCGGGGGAAACATTGCCAGGGTTGGTTGTTAAAAAAAAATTCAATCTTCGTCTCTCACATTTATCTTCTCTTTAATTGTTGATCTTGATTTCAATCGCTAATCTCATTTATTATTCAACTTTTTAATTCTTGTGTTCAGAGAAGGACAAATGCTTTCCCAATCCGTGCCAGAATGGAGGGAATTGTATTGACCACGTGACTCATCTCCAGTGCGCATGTGCAAAAGGCTTCAAAGGTTTGAGATGCGAAGGTTAGTTAGAAATTGGTCAAAAGGCATCAGATACTTCTTCATGTTGACATATCGAGCCTGTTGGTGAGAAGAAATTTAATCGTAAATTTTATGCTCAAAATAGTCACGGTTTTTCGCTTTAGTGGATAGATGTTTTATAATTGAGCATTGACTAAGTTCTATTCTTTCTCTACGAGTCTTTCAGGTTTGTTTTACAAAACTTGTCTGATTGTATAATTTGGATAATTCGTTACCTCACCTGACATGTCATATCAGGCTTGCTAAGTACTTGTCTGTTGGAAACATTAGCAGACGTAAATTACTTTCTTAAAGCTGACCTATTTCTCACTATTATTTTCTTACTACGCTAAGAACCCGACACCTGTGACAAAAAACCTTGCAAGCATGGTGGAACGTGCTTGGACTTATCAAGTGGACTGAGGTGTGTATGTCCAGTGGGATATAAAGGACAATACTGCAATGGTAAGAAACATAAGAAAAATATAAACTGTGATAATGTTTCTATACTAGGATGATCACGCACCACTTGTGTAAGAAAGGTGATTAAATTCAAGTATAGTTCAGTAAACAGCGAGGCAAAATCATGTCGCATAAGACCATTTTGTTAAGATCTTACTACTTTTTATGTTTCATGTTTTAGAATTAGATTTTTGTAATCCTAACCCATGTAAAAATGGTGGAACGTGTACGGAGAAAAATATGGCAGCAGTCTGTTTGTGCAAAACCGAGTTCAAAGGAATACGCTGTGAAGGTAGATACACATGGCGCGTGATAAAATGTGGTGAGAAATGATCGAAATGCCTTGGACAGTGTGCTTGCTATATTGTTTGTGATCGATTAATTCTGCATGTTTTCTGCTTTCAGTGGAAAAAGTGTGCCATCCTAATCCTTGTCGAAACAATGGAGTATGTCGCGAGGATAGATCCAGTGCACCTTGTGAATGCGCCCAAGGTTTCACGGGAAAATACTGCTCAGGTAATCAGGTTCCCGAAAAACGAGTGGGAGCTGATATAGTAATCGCTTTAGTCAGTACTTCATTATACATGAATTGAAGAGGTTAGAAGTATACACGGTATATCCACTGACAGATCCAATGTAGCCAAATACGATGGTAAATCTAAATATAGTTCATCTAGGCATAGTGTTACTGTTACCATTACAATTACTGTCAACGTTCCTGTCAGTGTTGGTACTGCTGTCGCTGATCATGTTAAGATTTCAGTTGCCGTTGCTGTTACCATTGTTGCTTTTCTGTTAGTGTCTCTGTAGCACTTGTTGTTGTTCTGGATGTTTCTGTTGCAGTTTTTATCATTAATATTATGACAAATGACGTTTTTCTTTACCAAGACCATGTTTGCAAACCCAATCCTTGTTTAAATGGCGGAGCTTGTTTGATTCAAAAATCGGATATCTCGTCAACTTGGTTGGCAACTTGCAAGTGTCCAGACAATTTCAAAGGCGACAAGTGTGAAAGTAGGTATTAGTTTATATATGTTGTTCTTAATGCAACTGAACTCTATGAGAATAGCAATGACAACGATTGGAAAAGTTTGTTCTTCTGCATGTGTTCGGAAAAAAAATCACAGTTGCTTTTAATTAGTTATTTGACAGTTGTACTTATTCTACTCGTCTGACTTATTTTGTTTTGTCTTATTTTGTTTTGTCTTATTTTGTTTTGTCTTATTTAGTTTTGTCTTATTTAGTTAGTCTATTCTAACTATTTTATTTTTTTATTCTATTTATTTGTTTAATTGTTTATTTGTTTGTTTGTTTATTTATTCGTCTGTTTTACGGAATCTGTGTCAATAGATAAAGTAACAAATTTATACATTGTATGCAAGTAAGTAATTAAGAAATCATGGATCAATGAGTTAGTCTTCTTTTTTCAAGTAATAGGTAATAAGTTCCAATCAAAATTAATGAAATAAGATATCAAGCCGAAATACATTCATTATTTGTCTAGTTCCCAATCCATGCGCTGGCAACCCAAGTCCTTGTCAACATGGTGTCTGCTTTGACGCTTTCAACGGTCACCGTATGGACATAATTGCTGACCATTACGTCTGCAACTGTCACAGAGGATACATGGGACCTAAATGTGACGGTAGGACTACCAGGGATAATAAAGTGTTTTCATTAAGGTAGAAAGTACGTCTGACAAAATAACACAGGTATTAATAATTGTCCCCCGCTATGCGATCAAATCTGCGATCAATATTGTTTTAACTGATTATTAATTAATTCATTAATTTTACACTTACCTTTATATTATCTTTCAAATCCAGTCCGCGCCTGCGATAAATGCGATACACGTGCCAAATGCCTCAACGATGAGTGTGTATGTGACGACGGTTACTATGGAAACGGCCACGTGTGCAAGAGTAAGTTCATTCTAATTACCTGTTTTTGTGCACGATCGGGCAGATTCCTTACAGACATGCTTTTAAAGTGCGTTTTCAGTTAAGTACAATGGGAGAAAAATTATTACTTTAATGTTTTTCAGAACTTCCTGATCCCTGCATTCCGAATCCGTGCAAGAATTTTGGAAAGTGTGTACAATTCGAATCTTCTTACGATTGTCAGTGTCCCTTCTCATATGTCGGCGAGCGATGCGAACAGCAACTTTAGCAGACGTCGTCTTGATATCTCATGGACTTCCTTATTCGGTCAATTGTAGGACAACCGATATGCTCTAGTGTTTGTAAATTTATTTTTGGAGGATTCAAGTTTATATTGTAGGTTAGCCCTCTCAGTCACTCACATGGCTCCAGTCCTGTGACTTTTTGTAAATATGAATTCCGATATTTTGTTAACTGAAGGGTTTGGGCAGCTTCTTCGAACAGCGTGACGTGATGAACCGTAAAGCTGAATTGGGAACTGGCCGAAAATTTGGACAATGCATTTAAAATTGTAGTAATTTTCAAATTCTGAATGATATTATAAAGGGACGTTTGTCAAGCTCTTACCTCAGAAAAACGATTTCTGAGCTCCAGACGGGGTCCAACCCGCAACCTTCTGATCACCGGTGAGACGCTTTGATGTTGCTGGTTCTACCCCCTTCTGGGGTTCAGAAATCGTTTTTTCTGAGGTAAGAGCTGGGCGAACGTTTATCTTATAGCATCATTCAAGATACCTCCAAGCTCCCCCATTTCCAACATACATATTGCAATTTCCAAATTCTTACAGTGTTGAATAAATGTTCCACAGTGCTTCTGTTTCGACTAAAAGTAGATTAACGTTGACTTGAATAACTCACAAGTTGAAAGAAACCCGCCAAAACTTGATGGGTAATTTACTCAACAGTTTAATTGCCTTTACTATTACTGTAATCTTTCAATACAACAGAACTTGAGGGGAAAAATGTTGACAAATTTTGTCTATTGCAAAAAAATGTCGCCTTACAAGATCGCTCAGAGATAGAACACTTCCAAAATTGGTCCGACTATATAATGGTGGAATAGACTTCTAACTTAGTTTGTTTATATCTTGTTTTTACATTGTTTTTACGACAGCTCAATTAACGCAATTAAAAATTCAACGCCCGCGATACGGTTTTTCGGTCACTTGAAATAACGTAAATTTCTTTCATTGTATCAATAAATATCTTGTTCTGTTTTCGAATGGAGGTGTAGAGTTAAGTGGCTTGTCAACTTCATTGGTTGGATTGTTTTTTCACGGAATAGCTGTCGTTCTTGAATCCTAAGTATGGTTTGTTTTTCTTTAATATTTAAAGGAACCAGTACTAAAAAACTTGTCTAAGTTTGGCGTTTCGTTTCGTCAAGATGATATAAGGAAATCGCTACCGACAATGAAATTGCAGTGCTTTACCGTTATTTTTCTGGCAACATTTTTGCTCGGTATTGAAGGAGAACCGACGGTGAGGCACAAAACAAGGTACCTGAAGACAAAAGTGAGAAAGAAATTAAATTTAAAGAACCAGTACAGCAGGTTGAATTTTCAAACTTTATCAAAGAAGTCCACCAAGCAGATTCCTGCGCAAAAGAGACAATCGCCATTCCATGTGAGTGATGTCCAACATGTCTTCGAAGGAACTTCACCAGTTACCAGTTACCAGAACTTTAGAGATACCGAGAACTCCATGGATTTTCGTCAACCAGCGCCACACGATAACTACAGAGACTCGTCACCGGAAGGTCCAACCACCAGCCAATTTTCCCAAGGATTACAACAGAGAGTTCCAAATCAGAACCCTTCGACATTAAGCTCTGACGGATTGCTTAATCCTCGTATGGTCGAGCAGTTCTTTCCTCGACCTCTCCATGTCTTTCGAGATTCATTTACTAATTATGAAGCCCCCAGTCATGATACACCGATCTCATTTCCTCAAGGGCAACAACTGAAGGGTCTAGATGAAGACTATTCAGTTGTTAACAATGGCGCACCTATCAATATTCACGTGGCTAAAAAATTCTATCCCGTTGAGATAGTTCATAAGGTTCCAAGACCAGTAGTGATCACGCATACTAAACTTGTACCATTTCCTGTCAACCGGAAAACCTACCGTTATTACCCCCATCCTTTTCCACAACCTTTTTCACGAAACTCAGACGTCGACGTATCCTTCTTGCACTTGGAAGGACGAGGTGAGGTCAATATGCGTGTGAACAGCAGGGCGAGGGGACAGAGGGACCTACGACCCTCTCGTTGAGAAACTTTAGCACCCCTGTTTGAGAAAAATTAACAATTTGTCGGGAAATTTTTACTTATAACACCTTTATATGTTGTACAAACCGAGTATTTAATTTAGCCAATAAAGATACTAGACTCTTTTCTTCATGTCAAATCTAAAAGTAAACTGTTTCTAGTCAGTTGTAGCGATTATTCTTGCGAAACAAATAACGTGATGTCTTGGACCTTCAAATAGAGAAATTATAAATGGGGACGTAGTCCTGGTTCTTCTGGTTCAGCCCCCCCTGTTGGGAACATTAGCCTCCGCGTCCGAGAATTCCTGACGCCACCCCTGCATGTGAAACGGTCATTACTATAGCAAGATTGTTTATTGCTTCGTTTACTCTAAACACAAACTACATACAATGCATCATATGCTTTACTAAGATGCCTTTGCGAAGCTTGAATCTCAGCATACGAAACCACATATACTTCTTTTCCCAGAGATCTTTGTGGCGCTAGGGGTTAATTTTTTTACGCATTCCTTTCATTGCATCGCTTATACAATCTTTGAACATTCATTTTAGTGAACCCTTGCCAGCATGGTGGTATCATTGTTCAAAGTTCAGGTGGATACGCATGCTTATGTCGAAGGACGTACAAAGGAAAGCACTGTCAAGGTAGATCTTTTGTGAAGTGCGATAGTCGGTTTGACTTTTTACCATGAAACTAAACTACTGTTTAATTTTGTTCAGCTATGAAGTTGTTCAGTGGTGAAATAATTATTCAGATTTCTCAATTTTGTTACATTAGAGAGGGACAGATGTTATCCCAACCCATGTGAACACAGTGGTGAATGCACTGATCATGGGACACATTTTGAGTGCGACTGCGCAAAGGGATTCAAAGGAATCACTTGCGACGGTACGTCTTATGATTGCGTCAGCACCTTAACCCTGAGATGGAAATGCAACAAATGATTATTAGATTGTGGAAAGGACTTGTCGACTATTATCTCTTGTGATTGAAAACTATAAATAAACAGAATTTATTAGAATAAAACTTGGAGTTGTTCATTGAAAGCTTGGCGTCATCTAAACTAACTGTACTTTAAATGCTTGTCTTTTTAGAAAGTTGCAACAGTCGAAATATTATTCAATTGTTCAACTTAAGTTGTAGACATCACGAGCGAATATTCTTGTTATAAATTAGCTTGATTTGACAATCGGTGTGCTTCTGACTTTTATTGCAGCTGAGGACAAGTGCGACAAAAATCCATGCAAAAATGGTGGGACATGTATTCAACTACCGTCAGCTGTCAGGTGTACGTGTCCTTCAGGATTCAAGGGTCGTTTTTGTCAAGGTTTGTTTGCTGTGTATATTTTCTTTTCTACATTTTTAGTTTCTCTCTAGTTTTTAATTTTTATAACAAACCCTTTATCTCCATTGACTACTTCTACGATTTTATTTGTGAAGACCTGGATTACTGTCACCCAAATCCGTGCAGAAATGGAGGAACGTGTCGCGAAGTAAATCAGGATGTTTCATGTACCTGCTCGTCCGCGTTTAAAGGACCTCGTTGTCAAGGTAACCTCGTGGCTTCTTTTATGGGTGGAAAACCACATAATGGCATATACCCCAAGAACTGATTTTTTCGTTGTTTAGATTATAGTGTTTTCAGTGAGAATAGTTCGATTTTCAAATATCCAAACTCCAAATAGACATAATGGCTGAAATATTGACTGAACCGGGATCCTGAATATTGATAATAACTAGGGAAACTATACATCATACATCATACATCATAAGTCATACGTTATACGTCATACGTTATGCGTCATACGCGATACGTCACACATCATAATACTTACATTAGGGTTTTTTTATTTTGACTCCATGAAACAACAACTTTCAGCCTCAGACTGGTCATTATGTCATGGGAAAATGATCTCGACGAATTAGAAAATTCTGAGGAGTCTTATATTAAGCTTAAAATTGACTGTAGATTAATAGTTGTTTGGTTCAGAAAGTCCAATGTGTCCCTGTAATATAGTACAATGTCCATTTTAGGCTTGGCCATTGTACCATGGGAAAATGTCATAATGGCACAATGGCCAATTTGAACGTAAAAATTTTATTTTTTATTTTTATTTTTTTTATGTAATTTTGTCTTGGTTCCAGTGAGTATACTAGACAAGTTACAAGGCCTGGAATACTGTAACAGCTAAAACCAGTTGCTGGGTATTCACTAATACAACCCAAGTTGTTCTCATTTGATGGAGTCGAACAAAGCAAAATTGATGCTTGACTTATTAATGTCATTATCAGTTAGTTAGTGTAATTCTCAATAGCTCAGAATCTGCTACATATATCATTCATCGTTACTTTTTAGTGCCCAAGACATGCGTCCCTAACCAATGTCGTAATGGTGGTATCTGTCAAGAAGACAAACCAAGCACTCCATGTCAGTGCGCTGCTGGTTTTACAGGACATTATTGTATCGGTAAGTTAAACTGTTAAATGTTTTCTTTTAAGTAACTACGTTTTGGATAAAAAATATATGTCATTTACCGGCTGGGAGGTTCATATAGAAAAATATTTTCCCGAGGTCTCCAAAAATGGTTCAAGGTCGGAACTCGTAGCGAAAGGAAACATTTTTCTGTACTGAACGAGCAAAAACGTTAAACGACGATATATTTTTTTTGTTTTTGTATTTTATTGTGCGTTGCAATAAAAAAAGTTTACAGCTAGAAGTCAAGTTAAATTCTTTGGTAGTTGTTAGTGGAGGAAACGAGGAAGAATAAAGAATGTCAGGTTGCTTTTCGTCATTATTTTGTAAGATCCTCTTTGAAATGTCTTGCACTCGAAGAAAATTTAAAAATACGAAACAAAAACATGGATGAAAACAACTAATGTTAAAAGTCAAAATAGTTTTGGTAGAAATTCCGTTGACAGTGGTCAAATGCCGTGGGATGCTGTCCGCTGCTGCAGCCAGTCAAGATGCAGAAATAATGATTCTATTCGCTCAAGATTAAAACAGTTAAAATTATATTTTTTCAATTCAATTCAGAAAACGTCTGTGAACCTAATCCTTGTAAAAATGGTGGAATTTGTTATCCATCACGAAGTGACGACACCATCACGTGGTTTGCTGCCTGTAAGTGCCGGGAAACCCACAAAGGCGATCTGTGCCAAAGTAAGTATGAGCACCATAGAATTGTTGACTATCAATAAAAAATCTGAATGAAATCATCGATTGATTTAAAAAGAACATTTCGAGAACGTGTGAGACGATTTGCTGAAAGCCATATTTCTGTTTAACAAGTAAAAAATTCGTTGCGATTGAAGAGTCAGGTGGGAAACGAAGTTTAGTTAAAAATATAATAGCCCAGCAAACAAGTTTAAATAAAGCCATCATGGAACCATATCTTTAAAAAGATTTTATTGACTAACATTTCGTTATTTAACCAGTAACATCATCAGAGTAATTATTTACAGGAGTTGAGAGGCTTAAATAGCTAACTGTTACAAAAATAGTGATGAAAGAATGTCACAAAGGATTAGCGGCAAGAACAATTAGCGGAAGGAGTGCGAATAGTCGAGTGGTGAAGAATCAGACGTGTGAAGAATTTAATTCAAGAAATTACGTTAAAAAAGTGCTAAGGGAAAGCATCTAATATTAGCGTTAAGAGACGGTTGCATTCTAGAAATTAACAAACTTTCTCGCAGAAGAACGTCAAACTGAGTTGAGCCAGAGGATAAGATTTCGAAATCATCAAATGAGATTTGATGATCCTTTGTGACATTCTTTCCTTACTATTTTTGTAACAGTTAGCTATTTAAGCCTCTCAACTTCTGTAAATAATTACTCTGATGGTGTTACTGGTTAAGTAACGAAACGTTAGTCAATAAAATCTTTTTAAAGATATGGTTCCATGATGGCTTTATTTAAACTTGTTTGCTGGGCTATTATATTTTTAACTAAAGTAAAAAATTCTTTGAGTGTCTCTGTTTTGTGATTAACATGAATGACGTCAATTCAACTGGAAAAATGCCTAGTGAAAACAGGACAAACAGCCTACTGTTTTCTGGTATTTTTCCTCTTGAAATGTTGTCACGAATGTTCTATCACAGTACTGAGACACGAAAGCTATTTTCTATTTGTTTTTTGTGTAAAAATCACCAAGGTTTTTTCGAGTTTTCTTGACGTCATTCATGTCTCTGTACTCTAATACAAAATGAAGATGACGTCAGTGTGTCTACGTACTCTGAGAGAAAATGAGGCTCGTCCAATCAGAGCGTGCGTAGGTCGCGTGTTATTTTATGTAACTCGACAGAATCATGACAAGCTCTCGCCATCGTTTACACCTTCCTGAACAGTAAGGAGAATTTACAGTTTGATGAAAATTAAAAGGTGCAATGTTTCTGTCATCTATACTGGTTATTTCGCAAAGAAAATCAAAAACAGTTTTTTGTATTACCATCAAGTGATAGAAATATTGCTGAGGGCTTAGGCGAGATCGACACGGCATCCCCGAACTCCCCACTTCGGACTCATGTTTCCACCACCATTTCTCATTGTGCCCACCTTCGGGCTCGTATTTCACTAATTAAAAAAACAGGCTGCGCGTCCCTTTACTTTGATCGAAAGAATGTTTCCATTTTCACACGTCATTTTCCACTGGAAAAGTTCTTGAAGCCATAAGGAAAATGATGAGGAATTGAGTTTGAAGGATCGAGTCCGAGTCACATATGGCGTGGAATGAATTGTGACACTATCACCGAAAAATATTTTATTGCTGTTTTTGTCCGTATCGGAATAACGAGGCTTGTTATTTTAATACTTACATACAGATACTGTCATATATAATCGTTTGCCACATCGTGACAAAAAGTTGAACTGTCAAATTGTTACCAAATCATCTGAAGCCATACATTTGGACGTGATCCACCCACACCGAACACGTACGCTCTGATAGGGACACATTCTCTTGTTTAAAATCGTGGCAATCGAAGTACCAGGCGGGAAACGCAATCTTGTCACAAATATGATGGCCCAGCAGATAACTTTTAATAAAACCATGACGGAAACATAATATAAAAAAAACAAATTTTATTGCTGACATTTCGTTACTAAACAAGTGACATCTTCAGAGCGAAATGAATAACAATCTCCCTCTCTTAACGCTAACATCAGATCTTTTCCTTTGACACTTTTTTAATTATTCTACTCCGCTCCGTTTCATCACCTCTAATAATTGCTCTGTCTCTTCCGTTTCTCTCCACCATACTCATTAACAGTCCTTTCCCATGCCATCACCACCACCTAGTTTTGTAACAGCTACTTAAGCCCGATCCAACTATTGTTATTCATTTCGCTCTGAAGATGTTACTTGTTTAGTAACGAAACGTCAGCAATAAAGTTCGTTTTTTTTTTATATTGTTTCTGTCATGGTTTTATTAAAAGTTATCTGCTGGACCATCATATTTGTGACAAGAAGCACATTCCACTTTTATAGTTTCCAACCCGTGCGCATCCAACCCAAGTCTATGTGTGCATGGTATTTGTTACGACACCTACACCAGCGTTGACCAAGTCGATCTTCCACCCGCTGGATTCATATGTCAGTGCTACGAAGGATATTTTGGAACTTACTGCCAAGGTAATGGACTTTTTACACTAGATCATCTTGCAGTCGATAAGAGCCTGTGAAAACGCAGAAAATTAATAGTGCTTGTGTCTTTGTCTTACTAAAGCATATCTTCATCATAGCAAATGCCGACCACTTGTCGGTTCTTCTTATAATTATAAGCCATATCAAACAAGCTGTTTGAATTTGCGTCGATGAAGGCCTGAATAAGTCAACATGTTGAAAGGCTAGAAATAAACTATTAACAGCAATTTTTCATGATAAATCTTGTCCACATTATCATGAAAAATTTCTGTTAATGTATGTCAATGAGGATGATTCTGAAATAAACGATTAAGTTAAGCGTGTTTTTTTCTGGGCTACTAAACTTCCAAGGAATCAATCGCGAGGCCACCCCATCAAAATCAATATCAGGATGTGTTTGTTGTGTAGTTTTCATACCATTTTTTATTATTTTTATAAAGATAAGAAGTGTGACCACTGCGACACAAATGCCCGGTGTCTTGACGGAGTAAAGTGTACATGCATCGAAGGTTATCAAGGAGATGGTCACGATTGCGAAAGTATGAAGATACTCTGAAACATCCTCTTGCTTTGTGGTCTAGTGTCCCATCCATGGGCTTCCTTTTGTCGTTATCTCATTTCACGCAAAATTACCTTACCAACTCATTACTTTAAACGTACAACTATGGAGGTTGAATATTTTGCCAGAAATCTTACCTCTAAACTCTTATCCATTCATCTAGAGATTCCAGACCTATGTGTTCCTAATCCTTGTGAAAATGGTGGTCTCTGTCAATCCGATAAGAACACGTTTGAATGCAAGTGCGTACATGGTTTTAAAGGGAAAACTTGCCACGGTAATTGACACATATTTTATTCTTTCTATTATCGAGGAAAGCGATATATTTTTCGAACAAATAAACCATACATTTAAACACATTAAATGTTTTTTAAGGATGCTGAAACGTTTTTGGTTGCTAGCATTGACTTATTCCAGATGCAACAATTATTTATCTAAAAATTAAGTTACTAATTTAGAAACTTATTGAAAACGGGAGAAAAATAACAAATTGTTGGTAGTTGGCAGAGGTTGCATCTGCTCGATATCAAACTGCCTGCTGCTCAGCGTGACCCTTTGAACAAAAATTTAAATCATTGACCAAGAAAGAAACGTTGCAGAAGTTTCACTCATGGTCTTTGAAGGCGAAACCTTGAATGGTTGAACAAAAATGTCAGATGAGATGAGTTAGTTCTTCTTAACTGTGAACAAATCGAAGCAAATTTACCAATGACGTTACTTTTTACTTTACAGATAAGAACCCCTGCTCCATCAACCCTTGCAAAAATGGCGGAACGTGCATTGAGCAAGGAGACGATTACCGCTGCATATGTATCACAGAATGGAAAGGAAAAGATTGCTCAGAAGGTAAGAAATGTGTAACTTTACAGCAAGATAAATTTGACGTTAAAAGAGCTTTAGGTTTGTTGTTGTAGGAAAATTATTATAAGACAATTTATTATACGGTACAGATGGAAATTTCCCGCATATTTGTATACTTCGACTCGCTGTACGGGCATGCAGAAATACGGTGTAACTCAGGTTGTCAAGTTATTGTGAAGTATCTTTATGCCCTTACGCATCAGCCACTTATACAGGCTTGTAACTGGGATTACGTAAATCCAATCAATGCAAAATAGTATTTGAATTCTGAGGCGTGATTTAAGTGCAATTTCGCTCCTCAAAAGTCACTTCATGTTAGGTGTGACTGACTGGCTTGACTCGAAACTAGTTACGAAACCTAAGGAGTAAGAAGTTAATTCTTCTTGATTTGATTGGCTCAAGCTATCATTGTCGTGTTGTGGTCCTGAATATGTCGTATGAGACATGATAATCCACGAATATCTGTAACATTTAGGTTCAACCAGTTTATGTATCAGCCAGCCATGTCTAAACGGTGGAACATGCAAAATGTCCGAAGATAGTAAAAGCTGGTATTGTGTTTGCAGAGGTATCCGTTTTAGGCCTCCCGACTGCGGTAAGTTCAACTAAAACGCTGTAGCTACCACTTATAATAATGTCCTCGTTGCTGAGGGATTCATTGATCTGTTTTGTTTTCTCAGCTTGCTTATCTTCCTGTTTATTTAGCTTTCTGATGTCTTCACGTGTTTTTTATTAAACCGAATGATTAGAACGCCGGTAATTCTATTATAAAATAAAAATAAATATAATTCTAACATCAGATTGCTTACACAAATGAGAATGGACATCTTAACTACCTACAGCAGCTACTTCCTGCACTACAATTTACGGAAAGTAATCGTGCATAGGCTTATGCCTCATCTCTAAATTGGCGTTCAGGTCCGAATGAAGTTAATTATTCGTGCTTATTGGTCCAGAAAATAGCTGACTCTCGAATCATCTGGGAAAATAGAGATATCTTATTTACAAAAGAATACCGTTTCCATTGCCGCATTGTCTGTTTTCCATCTCTAGCTTGCAGTTGCCCAACAAATGCTCATGATCTCTCTGAAAGGAACCTAACTTGTGACAATCCGGAGGGAGTCTGTGTGTGTCCTCCAGGTTACTTGCATGACTATGACCACGAAGTCTGTGTTGAGCATGATAAGCATATCCACGGCAGAGCAGGTAAAGTTCTTCATTATTTTCAAGCAGTTAAAACATTGGATATTAAAGAGGGATACCATTGTTCTATTTCTAATCATCACTCAAGTTACATATTTATAATAAGAGGAAAATCATGAAACTTATGTCTGTCAATCTGCTTGTCCGTCCCTCCGTTCATCTCTCTATCTGCCCTTCACTTCATATATCTGTCTATTTTCTGCATCTGTTCTTCTGTCTGTCTCTGTTCTTCTGTCTACCTTACTCTCTGTCTTACTCTCTGTCTGTTTGTCTTACATCCATCCTTTGACCTCGTTCTGGTGGTCTATGGTTCAGCATGTTTATGCGTATATTTCGAAGAAAACCCCAAATATTAGACCTAAAGAGACGCTACATTCCAGCCTAAAATTGGCTCTTTCCAATTTCCAAAATCGATCCTTGTTATTTTCCCCATAGCGACTTCATGTTATCCAAATCCATGCCAAAATGGAGGTACATGTATCACGTTGTCCTCTACTAACTGGATGTGCGCTTGCAAAGAAGGTTGGACCGGCAAGCGTTGCGATGGTTTGTAACACATTCCTCATGCACTAGTAATGAAAAAATGAAATGACTACTTTATTTGTACTTCAACATAAATGACATCATGCATTTAGCAAAATAAATCGATTAGAATTAATGAAAGTACTGCCTGTCAAAAGGTCTATCAACACGATAAGACTGTCGTATACGATTCTTCACTTTGGCGTATGTGATTATGTCATAAAAGCGCAATTCCTGCTTGCGATTCGCTCGCGAATGTTGCAATTGGTCCCGATGGCGCTTTTGACTGAATCGGATGCATCAAAATAAACCGTACACGAGAGTTGTATGGTGTAAATGGGCCCTAAAATAACCATGACGGCTAGAATACACTAGGCGACCATCCATTGACATGAACTGACAATTCAATTTTTATACACAATACAGATGAACAACAAAACTATATTCACCTGTAACAAGTGTAGCTCTGATAAAACAAATTTACTGTTAGTTAACAGTATACGTAGAAGTTGGAGAATGGTTTTAGTTGTTGCTGTTACGGTTATTTGATGTTCTTAATAGTTCTTGGCGTGATGGAACATCACAGACGTCATCAATGGAATCGCCTGCGTCTTTCCTTGATAAGTTTATTGTTGCTATGTAAGAATATTAAATTTGGCAAGTGGCAACACATTGATGACGGAAACTTAAGCAAAACAATTTTTATGACCGAAGCAACTTCACTGAATTATCCAAAGGCTCTCAAAACGTCCGCTTCCGTTTTATTAATTTTCATCGAAGGGGCGACCTCGCGAATAAGTCCATGTTGAACCATTCAACTTTCTCAAAGTTTTCTCTGAATTATTTTCCCAATCGTTCCATTCCTGAGGGAGTAACGGCTACATGTCCGACCTACAACCTGCATTGGGGACATTTTGTTTAAAGCGTTAACTTTCTTATGCAAGCAAGGAACTCTGACCTGTTACCGCATCCTTAGTTTTGCAGGAAAATATTTCAATATGCTCAGTTGCTGATATCTTTGTTACGTTTTGTCAGTCTCTTTGCAGCCTTCAAATGACAACTGTGAGCCTAACCCTTGTAAGAGCGGGAGTACTTGCAATTTGGTAAACGGAAGACCAGTCTGCAGCTCTGCTGATGGATTTAAGCCTCCATTTTGTGACCACGAAGGTAACGCACTCACAAGAACGCCCAACCAATATAACATTTGTGAAGTGGTTTTTTAAACTAATTGATGATATCATTTTGGTCCATTTCCCTAATTAATGTTATCGGAGTATTTGCTCGCATATGTTCAACCAACTGTTTAAATAAAATCCACATGGATATGCAATTTGTTGAAACTTGATGAAGTAGGAATCCAATAAACCATATTACGACTGCAGTAAACTTGCATGTTGCATGAATATTTTTGCTGGGCCAAGTTTGTAAAGAACCGTTGTCGGTTTACCCAGCTGTAACAAAATGTCTCCACAATGCTAAACTACACAATACATTAAAAGGTAAAATACAAGATAAAAGTTTATATACAAACGTTTTCGAACATAAAGTTCATCATTAGGTTAAATCTGGGAATAGGAACCAGTGATTTTATACTGTGCACGAAAGTATTAATGATAAGTAACTCTTTGGGCATGTAAAGTCAGGTTGAAGGTAGGCATTTGTGAATAGCTTTGCAGCCATTTTGAACTGACTCGAATTTAATTCCAAGATTCACATGTATTTTCATGAAAATAATGGTACTTTCTTGATTGCTTTCTACTGTTTATACCTAGGTAAGGTGCCTTGTTTACCCAATCCATGTCGTAACGGTGGACGCTGTATTACTGTTGGAGAACACTATGATTGCATCTGTGATCAGCGGTTTACTGGGCCAAACTGTCAAGGTATGATATTCTTATAAAGTATTTTTTTTTTAATTTGAATGCTATTATTTGGACTTGTTTCCGTGGCTGTGTCGCCGCTTCAGTATTTATGCCAACTTCTTTTTCAGCATTTACTTCCAATTCTGCTCTTACTCCTGTCTGCTTCAGCTTTCCTACAGCATTGCTCCTGTATCTAATCTAGCTTCTTCTCAACCTCTTGCTCCACCTACAACATTGCTCCTGTATCTGATCTAGCTCCTTCTCAACCTCTTATTCCACCTACAACATTGGTCCTTGTATTTAATCTAGCTCCTTTTCTATCTCTTGCTCCTCCTACAACATTGCTGTTGTATCTAACCTAGCTCCTCAAGCTGCTGCTCCATTCCTTGCACTTTCTCCTACTCCATCTCCTGCAGTTTCTCCTCGTGCTTCTACTCCAGCTCCTCCTACTCTAGTTGTAGCTCCTCCTCTGCTTCTTCAACTCTCTAACTTCCTGTGCCTGCTCCAACTCCATCTTTTTCTCAATCTCCAGCTTCAATTCCTACTCTACCTGCCGTTCCTGTTCTTACTTCCGCTCCTGATCCTCCTCATCTTTCTGCCCATTCTGCTCCAGGTTTTCGTCCTACTTTTACAACATCTCGTGCTCCTACTTCTTCTTCAACGTCTCCTCTTGCTCCTGCTCCATCGCCTGCCTCTACTACTGCTTCGATTTGCCTCTCGTTCACGGTCCGGCTCCTATTACGTTTGTGCCCTTACCTTTCTTTATAAATACATCAACTCCTTCGCCTTCACCTTCTCTTGAAACTACATGTGTTTATGCTTGAACTAACGTTTTGCGCACATCTTTTAGTTGATAAATGTACAAAATGTGATCCAGATAACGCGTTATGTGTCCATGGGAAGTGCATTTGCAAACCAGGATATGTAGGAAATGGATATCAATGCCTGTCACAAAAAGACGGTAACACAGAAAGATTTTTCACTCTTTCTAGAATGTTAATATCGTTTTACAAATAGTTTGATGTGTTTCCCCTCAATCAATTTTAATTTAAGATAACATTTATGGGTATTACAAGGGTAAATAATGCTTCATACCGTGATAACGTCTAATAGGAAGAATGTTAATGTGGATTGGAGTAACTAATGGTCATCCCCATAAATCAACCAAGTGAAAGAAAAAATCTGGCCATATAAAAATGCGCTCAGTTTCATCCGAAATTTCTTGCAGCACCTATTTGTGTCAAGTGCCATCCCGTGAATGCTGTGTGTGTAAACAACAATTGTCAGTGCAAAGAAGGATTTTCCGGGAACGGCTACCAATGCTTGAGCCTTCAATCAGGTAATTTTCAAGTTCCAGCAATGTAAGGCCCTTCTGTTCTTTGGTGTTCGGAATACAAATAGTACATATAGAAATATAGATTTATTGATAGGTATACACTTGAAAATACGTGGGTTACAACCAATTCTTTAGAATGCAAAAGACAATATGTCAGTCATGTTGGTTCCGCGTACAATAGAAGTTAATGAGATTCTTTTGTGAAAGTTCGGCTCTTGGCTTATGACGATCCTTAGGTCGCAGGCTTGACTTCATTCCTTTGTTTTGCCTTTTGTTTTGCCTTTTGTTTTGTCCTTACGCTTGTGCTTTTGCTCAAGTGTAAACCAGGCTTAATCATATCTATGTCCAAATATACATATAAATATACACATACTCTTATACGCATTTGTATACATATACATTATACTTACACATGAACCACCGTTATACTTATACACATACCTGCACACATTTATCTACCTGCCCAACGTGTACCTTTTGCTAGGTTGCAGTCATTTCTGTGCTAGTTTAAAAATGCTTATGAACAAGAGTATTTCCATAAATTATTCGGTCTTTTAAACGTCGGAATTTTCTAGTTGCCTTCCATGTGGGTCGGTTTGAAGTCATATGAAACCTACCGATTTACTGCGTCTGCATCTCCATGTAAAATTAGGATCGTAGATTATCATTCAATTTTTTTCAGGTAATTATTTAAGTAGCCAAGAGGTTCCTTGGTTTTGATAGAAGATTGTAATGGCTCATTGAGAACGTACCTGAACGACGCGAGACATTTTCAGCCGCCTGGAGCAATACGAAGAAGCAGAGCAAACATTCACCCCGACTGTTTTGGTCAGGGGAGTTGCATGTTTAGATATAAGTTTTTAGAAACTTAATCACGATAGACCATCCCAATTCAACTTAATATCAGATGTGGATCAACTACTTTAGCAGCGTTTTCATCTGCTTTCAAGAGATATTACTCTATCGGAAAAAATTTTTTTTTTGCCAGATAACGTCAGATATTGCTATCGCTTATTCAGATTATTTCGAAGGAATTTGACGTAAAATTTTTGAATTTATAGGCTAAAGCCAGTATTTTAATATGATATTTTAACCAAGTTGGTTTAGTTTTTTTTTTCACCATATCAAAATCGGCCAAAATTCAATTTTTCAGTTGGTGTAATAAATCCTATGGGTATTCCAGTTCCCAAGGGAATTAACGTCAATAGTGAAAAAGTACTAAATTCCTAAGGGAATTCCAATTCCCATGGGATTTATTACACCAAGTCAAAATCGGCCAAAATTCAATTTTTAAGTTGGTGTAACAAATCCCGGGGAATTCCAATTCCCAAGGAAATTAAGTTGAAATAAAAAGGGAAAAGTTGATTCCCAAGGGGATTCTTATACCAAGTCAAAATCGGCCAAAATGCCATTTTTCAGTTGGTGCAATAAATCCCATGGGAATTCCAATTCCCAAGGGAGTTAAGTTAAAAAAAAGTGAAAAGTTAATTCCCAAGGGAATTCTTACACCAAGTCAAAATCACCCAAAAGGCCATTTTTCAGTTGGTGCAATAAATCCCATGGGAATTCCAATTCCCAATGGAGTTAAGTTAAAAAAAGAGTGAAAAGTTAATTCCCAAGGGAATTCTTACACCAAGTCAAAATCGGACAAAATTCAATTTTTCAGTTGGTGTAATAAATCCCATGGGGATTCCAATTCCCAAGGGAGTTAAGTTAAAAAAAAGTGAAAAGTTAATTCCCAAGGGAATTCTTACACCAAGTCAAAATCGGCCAAAATGCCATTTTTCAGTTGGTGCAATAAATCCCATGGGAATTCCAATTCCCAAGGGAGTTAAGTTAAAAAAAAGTGAAAAGTTAATTCCCAAGGGAATTCTTACACCAAGTCAAAATCACCCAAAAGGCCATTTTTCAGTTGGTGCAATAAATCCCATGGGAATTCCAATTCCCAATGGAGTTAAGTTAAAAAAAGAGTGAAAAGTTAATTCCCAAGGGAATTCTTACACCAAGTCAAAATCGGACAAAATTCAATTTTTCAGTTGGTGTAATAAATCCCATGGGAATTCCAATTCCCAAGGGAGTTAAGTTAAAAAGAAAGTGAAAAGTTAATTCCCAAGGGAATTCTTACACCAAGTCAAAATCGGCCAAAATGCCATTTTTCGGTTGGTGTAATAAATCCCATGGGAATTCCAATTCCCAAGGGAGTTAAGTTAAAAAGAAAGTGAAAAGTTAATTCCCAAGGGAATTCTTACACCAAGTCAAAATCGGACAAAAGGCCATTTTTCAGTTGGTGTAATAAATCCCATGGGAATTTCAATTCCCAAGGGAGTTAAGTTAAAAAGAAAGTGAAAAGTTAATTCCCAAGGGAATTCTTACACCAAGTCAAAATCGGACAAAAGGCCATTTTTCAGTTGGTGTAATAAATCCCATGGGAATTTCAATTCCCAAGGGAGTTAAGTTAAAAAGAAAGTGAAAAGTTAATTCCCAAGGGAATTCTTACACCAATTCAAAATCACCCAAAAGGCCATTTTTCAGTTGGTGCAATAAATCCCATGGGAATTCTAATTCCCAAGGGAGTTAAGTTAAAAAGAAAGTGAAAAGTTAATTCCCAAGGGAATTCTTACACCAAGTCAAAATCGGACAAAAGGCCATTTTTCAGTTGGTGTAATAAATCCCATGGGAATTTCAATTCCCAAGGGAGTTAAGTTAAAAAGAAAGTGAAAAGTTAATTCCCAAGGGAATTCTTACACCAATTCAAAATCACCCAAAAGGCCATTTTTCAGTTGGTGCAATAAATCCCATGGGAATTCTAATTCCCAAGGGAGTTAAGTTAAAAAGAAAGTGAAAAGTTAATTCCCAAGGGAATTCTTACACCAATTCAAAATCGGCCAAAATGCCATTTTTCAGTTGGTGTAATAAATCCCATGGGAATTCCAATTCCCAAGGGAGTTAAGTTAAAAAGAAAGTGAAAAGTTAATTCCCAAGGGAATTCTTACACCAAGTCAAAATCGGCCAAAATGCCATTTTTCGGTTGGTGTAATAAATCCCATGGGAATTCCAATTCCCAAGGGAGTTAAGTTAAAAAGAAAGTGAAAAGTTAATTCCCAACGGAATTCTTACACCAAGTCAAAATCACCCAAAATGCCATTTTTCAGTTGGTGTAATAAATCCCATGGGAATTCCAATTCCCAAGGGAGTTAAGTTAAAAAAAAGTGAAAAGTTAATTCCCAAGGGAATTCTTACACCAAGTCAAAATCGGACAAAAGGCCATTTTTCAGTTGGTGTAATAAATCCCATGGGAATTCCAATTCCCAAGGGAGTTAAGTTAAAAAGAAAGTGAAAAGTTAATTCCCAAGGGAATTCTTACACCAAGTCAAAATCGGACAAAAGGCCATTTTTCAGTTGGTGTAATAAATCCCATGGGAATTTCAATTCCCAAGGGAGTTAAGTTAAAAAGAAAGTGAAAAGTTAATTCCCAAGGGAATTCTTACACCAAGTCAAAATCGGACAAAAGGCCATTTTTCAGTTGGTGTAATAAATCCCATGGGAATTCCAATTCCCAAGGGAGTTAAGTTAAAAAGAAAGTGAAAAGTTAATTCCCAAGGGAATTCTTACACCAAGTCAAAATCGGCCGAAATGCCATTTTTCAGTTGGTGTAATAAATCCCAGGGGAATTCCAATTCCCAAGGGAGTTAAGTTAAAAAAAACGTAAAAAGTTAATTCCCAAGGGAATTCTTACACCAAGTCAAAATCACCCAAAAGGCCATTTTTCAGTTGGTGCAATAAATCCCAGGGGAATTCCAATTCCCAAGGGAGTTAAGTTAAAAAAAAGAGTGAAAAGTTAATTCCCAAGGGAATTCCTACACCAAGTCATAATCACCCAAAATGCCATTTTTCAGTTGGTGTAATAAATCCCAGGGGAATTCCAATTCCCAAGGGAGTTAAGTTAAAAAGAAAGTGAAAAGTTAATTCCCAAGGGAATTCTTACACCAAGTCAAAATCGGCCAAAATTCAATTTTTCAGTTGGTGTAATAAATCCCATGGGAATTCTAATTCCCAAGGGAGTTAAGTTAAAAAGAAAGTGAAAAGTTAATTCCCAAGGGAATTCTTACACATTTTCAAAATCGGCCAAAATGCCATTTTTCAGTTGGTGCAATAAATCCCATGGGAATTCCAATTCCCAAGGGAGTTAAGTTAAAAAGAAAGTGAAAAGTTAATTCCCAAGGGAATTCTTACACCAAGTCAAAATCGGACAAAAGGCCATTTTTCAGTTGGTGCAATAAATCCCATGGGAATTCCAATTCCCAAGGGAGTTAAGTTAAAAAAAAGTGAAAAGTTAATTCCCAAGGGAATTCTTACACCAATTCAAAATCGGCCAAAATGCCATTTTTCAGTTGGTGTAATAAATCCCAGGGGAATTCCAATTCCCAAGGGAGTTAAATTAAAAAAAAGGGAAAAGTTAATTCCCAAGGGAATTCTTACACCAAGTCAAAATCGGCCAAAATTCAATTTTTCAGTTGGTGTAATAAATCCCATGGGAATTCCAATTCCCAAGGGAATTAAAGTCAAAAGTGAAAAAGTGGTAAATTCCCGTGGGATTTATTACACCAAGTGAAAATCGGCTAAAATTCAAATTTTCAGTTGGTGTAATAAATCCCATAGGAATTCCAATTCCAAAGGGAATTAAAGTAAAAAATCGATGAATTCTAAGGGGAATCCCAACTTACAAGACGAGTAAAGTGAGACGTGAATAATTGGTTCACATTTATTAAACTTAATATTCAATTACATTGATTTTTATTCTGTTTCATTTAAAATTTAAAAAATTAGAATTTCCACAATACCCTATTTGAGCTAAACGGAAGACTGAAGTCTTATTTCTTCTGAGTTTCTAGACTAGCAACTTATTAGAAGAGCGAAGCTGAATAGAGGCTGGGAGCTTAATTAATTTTCGTGTTTAGAAATTCCTTATAAATAAACGTAATTCTTAATACCGTAACTATATCATGCGAACACTTAGATATACCAACGTTCAATTAAATGAACAAATTTTTTCATACAATGGTATCACCTCATCATCCTCAATACATAATGAAATGTATCAAAAGTGGGAACTAAATAGACGACAAAACCGGTTTTATTTCAATTGATTATAAAAATTATTAAATGTATCCACCTCTAATTTACGACGGTAAATATTACGAAAACCACCACATAACTTAATTTTCCACATAAAACCTTCATATTTAAAACTTCTTTCGAACAATTTCAAAACAGTAAAAAATCATCAAAAACTATCCGTTAAACAATTTACTTTTTCGTAAAACTTTCCATCTCAAAAATCTCTTCGAATTTCAACCTAAAACGACTGGAATCGACGCCAAACGAAATCATTTCGCCTAAACTGTCCTATTTTAAGCTTATTTCGAAACTTTCAAATTCGTCCAAAAATCGTCCAAAACCATGGGTTAACCCCTTTACTTTTTCGTGAAATTTTCGACCTCAAAAATCTCTTCGAATTTCAACCTAAAACGACTGGAATCGACGCCAAACGAAATCATTTCGCCTAAACTTTCTTATTTTAAGCTTATTTCGAAACTTTCAAATTCGTCCAAAAATCGTCCAAAACCATGGGTTAACCCCTTTACTTTTTCGTGAAATTTTCGACCTCAAAAATCTCTTCGAATTTCAACCTAAAACGACTGGAATCGACGCCAAACGAAATCATTTCGCCTAAACTGTCCTATTTTAAGCTTATTTCGAAACTTTCAAATTCGTCCAAAAATCGTCCAAAACCATGGGTTAACCCCTTTACTTTTTCGTGAAATTTTCGACCTCAAAAATCTCTTCGAATTTCAACCTAAAACGACTGGAATCGACGCCAAACGAAATCATTTCGCCTAAACTGTCCTATTTTAAGCTTATTTCGAAACTTTCAAATTCGTCCAAAAATCGTCCAAAACCATGGGTTAACCCCTTTACTTTTTCGTGAAATTTTCGACCTCAAAAATCTCTTCGAATTTCAACCTAAAACGACTGGAATCGACGCCAAACGAAATCATTTCGCCTAAACTGTCCTATTTTAAGCTTATTTCGAAACTTTCAAATTCGTCCAAAAATCGTCCAAAACCATGGGTTAACCCCTTTACTTTTTCGTGAAATTTTCGACCTCAAAAATCTCTTCGAATTTCAACCTAAAACGACTGGAATCGACGCCAAACGAAATCATTTCGCCTAAACTGTCCTATTTTAAGCTTATTTCGAAACTTTCAAATTCGTCCAAAAATCGTCCAAAACCATGGGTTAACCCCTTTACTTTTTCGTGAAATTTTCGACCTCAAAAATCTCTTCGAATTTCAACCTAAAACGACTGGAATCGACGCCAAACGAAATCATTTCGCCTAAACTGTCCTATTTTAAGCTTATTTCGAAACTTTCAAATTCGTCCAAAAATCGTCCAAAACCATGGGTTAACCCCTTTACTTTTTCGTGAAATTTTCGACCTCAAAAATCTCTTCGAATTTCAACCTAAAACGACTGGAATCGACGCCAAACGAAATCATTTCGCCTAAACTGTCCTATTTTAAGCTTATTTCGAAACTTTCAAATTCGTCCAAAAATCGTCCAAAACCATGGGTTAACCCCTTTACTTTTTCGTGAAATTTTCGACCTCAAAAATCTCTTCGAATTTCAACCTAAAACGACTGGAATCGACGCCAAACGAAATCATTTCGCCTAAACTGTCCTATTTTAAGCTTATTTCGAAACTTTCAAATTCGTCCAAAAATCGTCCAAAACCATGGGTTAACCCCTTTACTTTTTGGTGAAATTTTCGACCTCAAAAATCTCTTCGAATTTCAACCTAAAACGACTGGAATCGACGCCAAACGAAATCATTTCGCCTAAACTGTCCTATTTTAAGCTTATTTCGAAACTTTCAAATTCGTCCAAAAATCGTCCAAAACCATGGGTTAACCCCTTTACTTTTTTGTGAAATTTTCGACCTCAAAAATCTCTTCGAATTTCAACCTAAAACGACTGGAATCGACGCCAAACGAAATCATTTCGCCTAAACTGTCCTATTTTAAGCTTATTTCGAAACTTTCAAATTCGTCCAAAAATCGTCCAAAACCATGGGTTAACCCCTTTACTTTTTCGTGAAATTTTCGACCTCAAAAATCTCTTCGAATTTCAACCTAAAACGACTGGAATCGACGCCAAACGAAATCATTTCGCCTAAACTGTCCTATTTTAAGCTTATTTCGAAACTTTCAAATTCGTCCAAAAATCGTCCAAAACCATGGGTTAACCCCTTTACTTTTTCGTGAAATTTTCGACCTCAAAAATCTCTTCGAATTTCAACCTAAAACGACTGGAATCGACGCCAAACGAAATCATTTCGCCTAAACTGTCCTATTTTAAGCTTATTTCGAAACTTTCAAATTCGTCCAAAAATCGTCCAAAACCATGGGTTAACCCCTTTACTTTTTCGTGAAATTTTCGACCTCAAAAATCTCTTCGAATTTCAACCTAAAACGACTGGAATCGACGCCAAACGAAATCATTTCGCCTAAACTGTCCTATTTTAAGCTTATTTCGAAACTTTCAAATTCGTCCAAAAATCGTCCAAAACCATGGGTTAACCCCTTTACTTTTTCGTGAAATTTTCGACCTCAAAAATCTCTTCGAATTTCAACCTAAAACGACTGGAATCGACGCCAAACGAAATCATTTCGCCTAAACTGTCCTATTTTAAGCTTATTTCGAAACTTTCAAATTCGTCCAAAAATCGTCCAAAACCATGGGTTAACCCCTTTACTTTTTCGTGAAATTTTCGACCTCAAAAATCTCTTCGAATTTCAACCTAAAACGACTGGAATCGACGCCAAACGAAATCATTTCGCCTAAACTGTCCTATTTTAAGCTTATTTCGAAACTTTCAAATTCGTCCAAAAATCGTCCAAAACCATGGGTTAACCCCTTTACTTTTTCGTGAAATTTTCGACCTCAAAAATCTCTTCGAATTTCAACCTAAAACGACTGGAATCGACGCCAAACGAAATCATTTCGCCTAAACTGTCCTATTTTAAGCTTATTTCGAAACTTTCAAATTCGTCCAAAAATCGTCCAAAACCATGGGTTAACCCCTTTACTTTTTCGTGAAATTTTCGACCTCAAAAATCTCTTCGAATTTCAACCTAAAACGACTGGAATCGACGCCAAACGAAATCATTTCGCCTAAACTGTCCTATTTTAAGCTTATTTCGAAACTTTCAAATTCGTCCAAAAATCGTCCAAAACCATGGGTTAACCCCTTTACTTTTTCGTGAAATTTTCGACCTCAAAAATCTCTTCGAATTTCAACCTAAAACGACTGGAATCGACGCCAAACGAAATCATTTCGCCTAAACTGTCCTATTTTAAGCTTATTTCGAAACTTTCAAATTCGTCCAAAAATCGTCCAAAACCATGGGTTAACCCCTTTACTTTTTCGTGAAATTTTCGACCTCAAAAATCTCTTCGAATTTCAACCTAAAACGACTGGAATCGACGCCAAACGAAATCATTTCGCCTAAACTCTCCTATTTTAAGCTTATTTCGAAACTTTCAAATTCGTCCAAAAATCGTCCAAAACCATGGGTTAACCCCTTTACTTTTTCGTGAAATTTTCGACCTCAAAAATCTCTTCGAATTTCAACCTAAAACGACTGGAATCGACGCCAAACGAAATCATTTCGCCTAAACTCTCCTATTTTAAGCTTATTTCGAAACTTTCAAATTCGTCCAAAAATCGTCCAAAACCATGGGTTAACCCCTTTACTTTTTGGTGAAATTTTCGACCTCAAAAATCTCTTCGAATTTCAACCTAAAACGACTGGAATCGACGCCAAACGAAATCATTTCGCCTAAACTCTCCTATTTTAAGCTTATTTCGAAACTTTCAAATTCGTCCAAAAATCGTCCAAAACCATGGGTTAACCCCTTTACTTTTTGGTGAAATTTTCGACCTCAAAAATCTCTTCGAATTTCAACCTAAAACGACTGGAATCGACGCCAAACGAAATCATTTCGCCTAAACTCTCCTATTTTAAGCTTATTTCGAAACTTTCAAATTCGTCCAAAAATCGTCCAAAACCATGGGTTAACCCCTTTACTTTTTGGTGAAATTTTCGACCTCAAAAATCTCTTCGAATTTCAACCTAAAACGACTGGAATCGACGCCAAACGAAGTCATTTCGCCTAAACTCTCCTATTTTAAGCTTATTTCGAAACTTTCAAATTCGTTCAAAAATCTTCCAAAACCATGGGTTAACCCCTTTACTTTTTGGTGAAATTTTCGACCTCAAAAATCTCTTCGAATTTCAACCTAAAACGACTGGAATCGACGCCAAACGAAATCATTTCGCCTAAACTCTCCTATTTTAAGCTTATTTCCAAACTTTCAAATTCGTCAAAAAATCGTCCAAAACCATGGGTTAACCCCTTTACTTTTTGGTGAAATTTTCGACCTCAAAAATTTCTTCGAATTTCAATCTAAAACGACTGGAATCGACGCCAAACGAAATCATTTCGCCTAAACTCTCCTATTTTAAGCTTATTTCCAAACTTTCAAATTCGTCCAAAAATCGTCCAAAACCATGGGTTAACCCCTTTACTTTTTGGTGAAATTTTCGACCTCAAAAATCTCTTCGAATTTCAACCTAAAACGACTGGAATCGACGCCAAACGAAATCATTTCGCCTAAACTGTCCTATTTTAAGCTTATTTCGAAACTTTCAAATTCGTCCAAAAATCGTCCAAAACCATGGGTTAACCCCTTTACTTTTTGGTGAAATTTTCGACCTCAAAAATCTCTTCGAATTTCAACCTAAAACGACTGGAATCGACGCCAAACGAAATCATTTCGCCTAAACTCTCCTATTTTAAGCTTATTTCGAAACTTTCAAATTCGTCCAAAAATCGTCCAAAACCATGGGTTAACCCCTTTACTTTTTGGTGAAATTTTCGACCTCAAAAATCTCTTCGAATTTCAACCTAAAACGACTGGAATCGACGCCAAACGAAATCATTTCGCCTAAACTCTCCTATTTTAAGCTTATTTCCAAACTTTCAAATTCGTCCAAAAATCGTCCAAAACCATGGGTTAACCCCTTTACTTTTTGGTGAAATTTTCGACCTCAAAAATCTCTTCGAATTTCAACCTAAAACGACTGGAATCGACGCCAAACGAAACCATTTCGCCTAAACTCTCCTATTTTAAGCTTATTTCCAAACTTTCAAATTCGTCCAAAAATCGTCCAAAACCATGGGTTAACCCCTTTACTTTTTGGTGAAATTTTCGACCTCAAAAATCTCTTCGAATTTCAACCTAAAACGACTGGAATCGACGCCAAACGAAATCATTTCGCCTAAACTCTCCTATTTTAAGCTTATTTCGAAACTTTCAAATTCGTCCAAAAATCGTCCAAAACCATGGGTTAACCCCTTTACTTTTTGGTGAAATTTTCGACCTCAAAAATCTCTTCGAATTTCAACCTAAAACGACTGGAATCGACGCCAAACGAAATCATTTCGCCTAAACTCTCCTATTTTAAGCTTATTTCGAAACTTTCAAATTCGTCCAAAAATCGTCCAAAACCATGGGTTAACCCCTTTACTTTTTGGTGAAATTTTCGACCTCAAAAATCTCTTCGAATTTCAACCTAAAACGACTGGAATCGACGCCAAACGAAATCATTTCGCCTAAACTCTCCTATTTTAAGCTTATTTCCAAACTTTCAAATTCGTCCAAAAATCGTCCAAAACCATGGGTTAACCCCTTTACTTTTTGGTGAAATTTTCGACCTCAAAAATCTCTTCGAATTTCAACCTAAAACGACTGGAATCGACGCCAAACGAAATCATTTCGCCTAAACTCTCCTATTTTAAGCTTATTTCGAAACTTTCAAATTCGTCCAAAAATCGTCCAAAACCATGGGTTAACCCCTTTACTTTTTGGTGAAATTTTCGACCTCAAAAATCTCTTCGAATTTCAACCTAAAACGACTGGAATCGACGCCAAACGAAATCATTTCGCCTAAACTCTCCTATTTTAAGCTTATTTCCAAACTTTCAAATTCGTCCAAAAATCGTCCAAAACCATGGGTTAACCCCTTTACTTTTTGGTGAAATTTTCGACCTCAAAAATCTCTTCGAATTTCAACCTAAAACGACTGGAATCGACGCCAAACGAAATCATTTCGCCTAAACTCTCCTATTTTAAGCTTATTTCGAAACTTTCAAATTCGTCCAAAAATCGTCCAAAACCATGGGTTAACCCCTTTACTTTTTGGTGAAATTTTCGACCTCAAAAATCTCTTCGAATTTCAACCTAAAACGACTGGAATCGACGCCAAACGAAATCATTTCGCCTAAACTCTCCTATTTTAAGCTTATTTCCAAACTTTCAAATTCGTCCAAAAATCGTCCAAAACCATGGGTTAACCCCTTTACTTTTTGGTGAAATTTTCGACCTCAAAAATCTCTTCGAATTTCAACCTAAAACGACTGGAATCGACGCCAAACGAAGTCATTTCGCCTAAACTCTCCTATTTTAAGCTTATTTCGAAACTTTCAAATTCGTTCAAAAATCTTCCAAAACCATGGGTTAACCCCTTTACTTTTTGGTGAAATTTTCGACCTCAAAAATCTCTTCGAATTTCAACCTAAAACGACTGGAATCGACGCCAAACGAAATCATTTCGCCTAAACTCTCCTATTTTAAGCTTATTTCCAAACTTTCAAATTCGTCCAAAAATCGTCCAAAACCATGGGTTAACCCCTTTACTTTTTGGTGAAATTTTCGACCTCAAAAATTTCTTCGAATTTCAACCTAAAACGACTGGAATCGACGCCAAACGAAATCATTTCGCCTAAACTCTCCTATTTTAAGCTTATTTCGAAACTTTCAAATTCGTCCAAAAATCGTCCAAAACCATGGGTTAACCCCTTTACTTTTTGGTGAAATTTTCGACCTCAAAAATCTCTTCGAATTTCAACCTAAAACGACTGGAATCGACGCCAAACGAAATCATTTCGCCTAAACTGTCCTATTTTAAGCTTATTTCGAAACTTTCAAATTCGTCCAAAAATCGTCCAAAACCATGGGTTAACCCCTTTACTTTTTGGTGAAATTTTCGACCTCAAAAATCTCTTCGAATTTCAACCTAAAACGACTGGAATCGACGCCAAACGAAATCATTTCGCCTAAACTCTCCTATTTTAAGCTTATTTCGAAACTTTCAAATTCGTCCAAAAATCGTCCAAAACCATGGGTTAACCCCTTTACTTTTTGGTGAAATTTTCGACCTCAAAAATCTCTTCGAATTTCAACCTAAAACGACTGGAATCGACGCCAAACGAAATCATTTCGCCTAAACTCTCCTATTTTAAGCTTATTTCCAAACTTTCAAATTCGTCCAAAAATCGTCCAAAACCATGGGTTAACCCCTTTACTTTTTGGTGAAATTTTCGACCTCAAAAATCTCTTCGAATTTCAACCTAAAACGACTGGAATCGACGCCAAACGAAATCATTTCGCCTAAACTCTCCTATTTTAAGCTTATTTCGAAACTTTCAAATTCGTCCAAAAATCGTCCAAAACCATGGGTTAACCCCTTTACTTTTTGGTGAAATTTTCGACCTCAAAAATCTCTTCGAATTTCAACCTAAAACGACTGGAATCGACGCCAAACGAAATCATTTCGCCTAAACTCTCCTATTTTAAGCTTATTTCGAAACTTTCAAATTCGTCCAAAAATCGTCCAAAACCATGGGTTAACCCCTTTACTTTTTGGTGAAATTTTCGACCTCAAAAATCTCTTCGAATTTCAACCTAAAACGACTGGAATCGACGCCAAACGAAATCATTTCGCCTAAACTCTCCTATTTTAAGCTTATTTCGAAACTTTCAAATTCGTCCAAAAATCGTCCAAAACCATGGGTTAACCCCTTTACTTTTTGGTGAAATTTTCGACCTCAAAAATCTCTTCGAATTTCAACCTAAAACGACTGGAATCGACGCCAAACGAAATCATTTCGCCTAAACTGTCCTATTTTAAGCTTATTTCGAAACTTTCAAATTCGTCCAAAAATCGTCCAAAACCATGGGTTAACCCCTTTACTTTTTGGTGAAATTTTCGACCTCAAAAATCTCTTCGAATTTCAACCTAAAACGACTGGAATCGACGCCAAACGAAATCATTTCGCCTAAACTCTCCTATTTTAAGCTTATTTCGAAACTTTCAAATTCGTCCAAAAATCGTCCAAAACCATGGGTTAACCCCTTTACTTTTTGGTGAAATTTTCGACCTCAAAAATCTCTTCGAATTTCAACCTAAAACGACTGGAATCGACGCCAAACGAAATCATTTCGCCTAAACTGTCCTATTTTAAGCTTATTTCGAAACTTTCAAATTCGTCCAAAAATCGTCCAAAACCATGGGTTAACCCCTTTACTTTTTGGTGAAATTTTCGACCTCAAAAATCTCTTCGAATTTCAACCTAAAACGACTGGAATCGACGCCAAACGAAATCATTTCGCCTAAACTCTCCTATTTTAAGCTTATTTCGAAACTTTCAAATTCGTCCAAAAATCGTCCAAAACCATGGGTTAACCCCTTTACTTTTTGGTGAAATTTTCGACCTCAAAAATCTCTTCGAATTTCAACCTAAAACGACTGGAATCGACGCCAAACGAAATCATTTCGCCTAAACTCTCCTATTTTAAGCTTATTTCCAAACTTTCAAATTCGTCCAAAAATCGTCCAAAACCATGGGTTAACCCCTTTACTTTTTGGTGAAATTTTCGACCTCAAAAATCTCTTCGAATTTCAACCTAAAACGACTGGAATCGACGCCAAACGAAATCATTTCGCCTAAACTCTCCTATTTTAAGCTTATTTCGAAACTTTCAAATTCGTCCAAAAATCGTCCAAAACCATGGGTTAACCCCTTTACTTTTTGGTGAAATTTTCGACCTCAAAAATCTCTTCGAATTTCAACCTAAAACGACTGGAATCGACGCCAAACGAAATCATTTCGCCTAAACTCTCCTATTTTAAGCTTATTTCGAAACTTTCAAATTCGTCCAAAAATCGTCCAAAACCATGGGTTAACCCCTTTACTTTTTGGTGAAATTTTCGACCTCAAAAATCTCTTCGAATTTCAACCTAAAACGACTGGAATCGACGCCAAACGAAATCATTTCGCCTAAACTCTCCTATTTTAAGCTTATTTCGAAACTTTCAAATTCGTCCAAAAATCGTCCAAAACCATGGGTTAACCCCTTTACTTTTTGGTGAAATTTTCGACCTCAAAAATCTCTTCGAATTTCAACCTAAAACGACTGGAATCGACGCCAAACGAAATCATTTCGCCTAAACTCTCCTATTTTAAGCTTATTTCGAAACTTTCAAATTCGTCCAAAAATCGTCCAAAACCATGGGTTAACCCCTTTACTTTTTGGTGAAATTTTCGACCTCAAAAATCTCTTCGAATTTCAACCTAAAACGACTGGAATCGACGCCAAACGAAATCATTTCGCCTAAACTGTCCTATTTTAAGCTTATTTCGAAACTTTCAAATTCGTCCAAAAATCGTCCAAAACCATGGGTTAACCCCTTTACTTTTTCGTGAAATTTTCGACCTCAAAAATCTCTTCGAATTTCAACCTAAAACGACTGGAATCGACGCCAAACGAAATCATTTCGCCTAAACTCTCCTATTTTAAGCTTATTTCGAAACTTTCAAATTCGTCCAAAAATCGTCCAAAACCATGGGTTAACCCCTTTACTTTTTGGTGAAATTTTCGACCTCAAAAATCTCTTCGAATTTCAACCTAAAACGACTGGAATCGACGCCAAACGAAATCATTTCGCCTAAACTCTCCTATTTTAAGCTTATTTCGAAACTTTCAAATTCGTCCAAAAATCGTCCAAAACCATGGGTTAACCCCTTTACTTTTTGGTGAAATTTTCGACCTCAAAAATCTCTTCGAATTTCAACCTAAAACGACTGGAATCGACGCCAAACGAAATCATTTCGCCTAAACTCTCCTATTTTAAGCTTATTTCGAAACTTTCAAATTCGTCCAAAAATCGTCCAAAACCATGGGTTAACCCCTTTACTTTTTGGTGAAATTTTCGACCTCAAAAATCTCTTCGAATTTCAACCTAAAACGACTGGAATCGACGCCAAACGAAATCATTTCGCCTAAACTCTCCTATTTTAAGCTTATTTCGAAACTTTCAAATTCGTCCAAAAATCGTCCAAAACCATGGGTTAACCCCTTTACTTTTTGGTGAAATTTTCGACCTCAAAAATCTCTTCGAATTTCAACCTAAAACGACTGGAATCGACGCCAAACGAAATCATTTCGCCTAAACTGTCCTATTTTAAGCTTATTTCGAAACTTTCAAATTCGTCCAAAAATCGTCCAAAACCATGGGTTAACCCCTTTACTTTTTGGTGAAATTTTCGACCTCAAAAATCTCTTCGAATTTCAACCTAAAACGACTGGAATCGACGCCAAACGAAATCATTTCGCCTAAACTCTCCTATTTTAAGCTTATTTCGAAACTTTCAAATTCGTCCAAAAATCGTCCAAAACCATGGGTTAACCCCTTTACTTTTTGGTGAAATTTTCGACCTCAAAAATCTCTTCGAATTTCAACCTAAAACGACTGGAATCGACGCCAAACGAAATCATTTCGCCTAAACTCTCCTATTTTAAGCTTATTTCGAAACTTTCAAATTCGTCCAAAAATCGTCCAAAACCATGGGTTAACCCCTTTACTTTTTGGTGAAATTTTCGACCTCAAAAATC
The DNA here is from genome assembly GCA_030142905.1 of Heliopora coerulea. Classification (NCBI taxonomy): domain Eukaryota; kingdom Metazoa; phylum Cnidaria; class Anthozoa; order Scleralcyonacea; family Helioporidae; genus Heliopora; species Heliopora coerulea. The sequence goes on along the minus strand of JASJOG010000068.1, from coordinate 847,294 downwards.
TCTTCGAATTTCAACCTAAAACGACTGGAATCGACGCCAAACGAAATCATTTCGCCTAAACTCTCCTATTTTAAGCTTATTTCCAAACTTTCAAATTCGTCCAAAAATCGTCCAAAACCATGGGTTAACCCCTTTACTTTTTGGTGAAATTTTCGACCTCAAAAATCTCTTCGAATTTCAACCTAAAACGACTGGAATCGACGCCAAACGAAATCATTTCGCCTAAACTGTCCTATTTTAAGCTTATTTCGAAACTTTCAAATTCGTCCAAAAATCGTCCAAAACCATGGGTTAACCCCTTTACTTTTTGGTGAAATTTTCGACCTCAAAAATCTCTTCGAATTTCAACCTAAAACGACTGGAATCGACGCCAAACGAAATCATTTCGCCTAAACTCTCCTATTTTAAGCTTATTTCGAAACTTTCAAATTCGTCCAAAAATCGTCCAAAACCATGGGTTAACCCCTTTACTTTTTGGTGAAATTTTCGACCTCAAAAATCTCTTCGAATTTCAACCTAAAACGACTGGAATCGACGCCAAACGAAATCATTTCGCCTAAACTCTCCTATTTTAAGCTTATTTCGAAACTTTCAAATTCGTCCAAAAATCGTCCAAAACCATGGGTTAACCCCTTTACTTTTTGGTGAAATTTTCGACCTCAAAAATCTCTTCGAATTTCAACCTAAAACGACTGGAATCGACGCCAAACGAAATCATTTCGCCTAAACTCTCCTATTTTAAGCTTATTTCGAAACTTTCAAATTCGTCCAAAAATCGTCCAAAACCATGGGTTAACCCCTTTACTTTTTGGTGAAATTTTCGACCTCAAAAATCTCTTCGAATTTCAACCTAAAACGACTGGAATCGACGCCAAACGAAATCATTTCGCCTAAACTCTCCTATTTTAAGCTTATTTCGAAACTTTCAAATTCGTCCAAAAATCGTCCAAAACCATGGGTTAACCCCTTTACTTTTTGGTGAAATTTTCGACCTCAAAAATCTCTTCGAATTTCAACCTAAAACGACTGGAATCGACGCCAAACGAAATCATTTCGCCTAAACTCTCCTATTTTAAGCTTATTTCGAAACTTTCAAATTCGTCCAAAAATCGTCCAAAACCATGGGTTAACCCCTTTACTTTTTGGTGAAATTTTCGACCTCAAAAATCTCTTCGAATTTCAACCTAAAACGACTGGAATCGACGCCAAACGAAATCATTTCGCCTAAACTCTCCTATTTTAAGCTTATTTCGAAACTTTCAAATTCGTCCAAAAATCGTCCAAAACCATGGGTTAACCCCTTTACTTTTTGGTGAAATTTTCGACCTCAAAAATCTCTTCGAATTTCAACCTAAAACGACTGGAATCGACGCCAAACGAAATCATTTCGCCTAAACTCTCCTATTTTAAGCTTATTTCGAAACTTTCAAATTCGTCCAAAAATCGTCCAAAACCATGGGTTAACCCCTTTACTTTTTGGTGAAATTTTCGACCTCAAAAATCTCTTCGAATTTCAACCTAAAACGACTGGAATCGACGCCAAACGAAATCATTTCGCCTAAACTCTCCTATTTTAAGCTTATTTCGAAACTTTCAAATTCGTCCAAAAATCGTCCAAAACCATGGGTTAACCCCTTTACTTTTTGGTGAAATTTTCGACCTCAAAAATCTCTTCGAATTTCAACCTAAAACGACTGGAATCGACGCCAAACGAAATCATTTCGCCTAAACTCTCCTATTTTAAGCTTATTTCGAAACTTTCAAATTCGTCCAAAAATCGTCCAAAACCATGGGTTAACCCCTTTACTTTTTGGTGAAATTTTCGACCTCAAAAATCTCTTCGAATTTCAACCTAAAACGACTGGAATCGACGCCAAACGAAATCATTTCGCCTAAACTGTCCTATTTTAAGCTTATTTCGAAACTTTCAAATTCGTCCAAAAATCGTCCAAAACCATGGGTTAACCCCTTTACTTTTTGGTGAAATTTTCGACCTCAAAAATCTCTTCGAATTTCAACCTAAAACGACTGGAATCGACGCCAAACGAAATCATTTCGCCTAAACTCTCCTATTTTAAGCTTATTTCGAAACTTTCAAATTCGTCCAAAAATCGTCCAAAACCATGGGTTAACCCCTTTACTTTTTGGTGAAATTTTCGACCTCAAAAATCTCTTCGAATTTCAACCTAAAACGACTGGAATCGACGCCAAACGAAATCATTTCGCCTAAACTCTCCTATTTTAAGCTTATTTCGAAACTTTCAAATTCGTCCAAAAATCGTCCAAAACCATGGGTTAACCCCTTTACTTTTTGGTGAAATTTTCGACCTCAAAAATCTCTTCGAATTTCAACCTAAAACGACTGGAATCGACGCCAAACGAAATCATTTCGCCTAAACTCTCCTATTTTAAGCTTATTTCGAAACTTTCAAATTCGTCCAAAAATCGTCCAAAACCATGGGTTAACCCCTTTACTTTTTGGTGAAATTTTCGACCTCAAAAATCTCTTCGAATTTCAACCTAAAACGACTGGAATCGACGCCAAACGAAATCATTTCGCCTAAACTCTCCTATTTTAAGCTTATTTCGAAACTTTCAAATTCGTCCAAAAATCGTCCAAAACCATGGGTTAACCCCTTTACTTTTTGGTGAAATTTTCGACCTCAAAAATCTCTTCGAATTTCAACCTAAAACGACTGGAATCGACGCCAAACGAAATCATTTCGCCTAAACTCTCCTATTTTAAGCTTATTTCGAAACTTTCAAATTCGTCCAAAAATCGTCCAAAACCATGGGTTAACCCCTTTACTTTTTGGTGAAATTTTCGACCTCAAAAATCTCTTCGAATTTCAACCTAAAACGACTGGAATCGACGCCAAACGAAATCATTTCGCCTAAACTCTCCTATTTTAAGCTTATTTCGAAACTTTCAAATTCGTCCAAAAATCGTCCAAAACCATGGGTTAACCCCTTTACTTTTTGGTGAAATTTTCGACCTCAAAAATCTCTTCGAATTTCAACCTAAAACGACTGGAATCGACGCCAAACGAAATCATTTCGCCTAAACTCTCCTATTTTAAGCTTATTTCGAAACTTTCAAATTCGTCCAAAAATCGTCCAAAACCATGGGTTAACCCCTTTACTTTTTGGTGAAATTTTCGACCTCAAAAATCTCTTCGAATTTCAACCTAAAACGACTGGAATCGACGCCAAACGAAATCATTTCGCCTAAACTCTCCTATTTTAAGCTTATTTCGAAACTTTCAAATTCGTCCAAAAATCGTCCAAAACCATGGGTTAACCCCTTTACTTTTTGGTGAAATTTTCGACCTCAAAAATCTCTTCGAATTTCAACCTAAAACGACTGGAATCGACGCCAAACGAAATCATTTCGCCTAAACTCTCCTATTTTAAGCTTATTTCGAAACTTTCAAATTCGTCCAAAAATCGTCCAAAACCATGGGTTAACCCCTTTACTTTTTGGTGAAATTTTCGACCTCAAAAATCTCTTCGAATTTCAACCTAAAACGACTGGAATCGACGCCAAACGAAATCATTTCGCCTAAACTCTCCTATTTTAAGCTTATTTCGAAACTTTCAAATTCGTCCAAAAATCGTCCAAAACCATGGGTTAACCCCTTTACTTTTTGGTGAAATTTTCGACCTCAAAAATCTCTTCGAATTTCAACCTAAAACGACTGGAATCGACGCCAAACGAAATCATTTCGCCTAAACTCTCCTATTTTAAGCTTATTTCCAAACTTTCAAATTCGTCCAAAAATCGTCCAAAACCATGGGTTAACCCCTTTACTTTTTGGTGAAATTTTCGACCTCAAAAATCTCTTCGAATTTCAACCTAAAACGACTGGAATCGACGCCAAACGAAATCATTTCGCCTAAACTGTCCTATTTTAAGCTTATTTCGAAACTTTCAAATTCGTCCAAAAATCGTCCAAAACCATGGGTTAACCCCTTTACTTTTTGGTGAAATTTTCGACCTCAAAAATCTCTTCGAATTTCAACCTAAAACGACTGGAATCGACGCCAAACGAAATCATTTCGCCTAAACTCTCCTATTTTAAGCTTATTTCGAAACTTTCAAATTCGTCCAAAAATCGTCCAAAACCATGGGTTAACCCCTTTACTTTTTGGTGAAATTTTCGACCTCAAAAATCTCTTCGAATTTCAACCTAAAACGACTGGAATCGACGCCAAACGAAATCATTTCGCCTAAACTCTCCTATTTTAAGCTTATTTCGAAACTTTCAAATTCGTCCAAAAATCGTCCAAAACCATGGGTTAACCCCTTTACTTTTTGGTGAAATTTTCGACCTCAAAAATCTCTTCGAATTTCAACCTAAAACGACTGGAATCGACGCCAAACGAAATCATTTCGCCTAAACTCTCCTATTTTAAGCTTATTTCGAAACTTTCAAATTCGTCCAAAAATCGTCCAAAACCATGGGTTAACCCCTTTACTTTTTGGTGAAATTTTCGACCTCAAAAATCTCTTCGAATTTCAACCTAAAACGACTGGAATCGACGCCAAACGAAATCATTTCGCCTAAACTCTCCTATTTTAAGCTTATTTCGAAACTTTCAAATTCGTCCAAAAATCGTCCAAAACCATGGGTTAACCCCTTTACTTTTTGGTGAAATTTTCGACCTCAAAAATCTCTTCGAATTTCAACCTAAAACGACTGGAATCGACGCCAAACGAAATCATTTCGCCTAAACTCTCCTATTTTAAGCTTATTTCGAAACTTTCAAATTCGTCCAAAAATCGTCCAAAACCATGGGTTAACCCCTTTACTTTTTGGTGAAATTTTCGACCTCAAAAATCTCTTCGAATTTCAACCTAAAACGACTGGAATCGACGCCAAACGAAATCATTTCGCCTAAACTCTCCTATTTTAAGCTTATTTCGAAACTTTCAAATTCGTCCAAAAATCGTCCAAAACCATGGGTTAACCCCTTTACTTTTTGGTGAAATTTTCGACCTCAAAAATCTCTTCGAATTTCAACCTAAAACGACTGGAATCGACGCCAAACGAAATCATTTCGCCTAAACTCTCCTATTTTAAGCTTATTTCGAAACTTTCAAATTCGTCCAAAAATCGTCCAAAACCATGGGTTAACCCCTTTACTTTTTGGTGAAATTTTCGACCTCAAAAATCTCTTCGAATTTCAACCTAAAACGACTGGAATCGACGCCAAACGAAATCATTTCGCCTAAACTCTCCTATTTTAAGCTTATTTCGAAACTTTCAAATTCGTCCAAAAATCGTCCAAAACCATGGGTTAACCCCTTTACTTTTTGGTGAAATTTTCGACCTCAAAAATCTCTTCGAATTTCAACCTAAAACGACTGGAATCGACGCCAAACGAAATCATTTCGCCTAAACTCTCCTATTTTAAGCTTATTTCGAAACTTTCAAATTCGTCCAAAAATCGTCCAAAACCATGGGTTAACCCCTTTACTTTTTGGTGAAATTTTCGACCTCAAAAATCTCTTCGAATTTCAACCTAAAACGACTGGAATCGACGCCAAACGAAATCATTTCGCCTAAACTCTCCTATTTTAAGCTTATTTCCAAACTTTCAAATTCGTCCAAAAATCGTCCAAAACCATGGGTTAACCCCTTTACTTTTTGGTGAAATTTTCGACCTCAAAAATCTCTTCGAATTTCAACCTAAAACGACTGGAATCGACGCCAAACGAAATCATTTCGCCTAAACTCTCCTATTTTAAGCTTATTTCGAAACTTTCAAATTCGTCCAAAAATCGTCCAAAACCATGGGTTAACCCCTTTACTTTTTGGTGAAATTTTCGACCTCAAAAATCTCTTCGAATTTCAACCTAAAACGACTGGAATCGACGCCAAACGAAATCATTTCGCCTAAACTCTCCTATTTTAAGCTTATTTCGAAACTTTCAAATTCGTCCAAAAATCGTCCAAAACCATGGGTTAACCCCTTTACTTTTTGGTGAAATTTTCGACCTCAAAAATCTCTTCGAATTTCAACCTAAAACGACTGGAATCGACGCCAAACGAAATCATTTCGCCTAAACTCTCCTATTTTAAGCTTATTTCGAAACTTTCAAATTCGTCCAAAAATCGTCCAAAACCATGGGTTAACCCCTTTACTTTTTGGTGAAATTTTCGACCTCAAAAATCTCTTCGAATTTCAACCTAAAACGACTGGAATCGACGCCAAACGAAATCATTTCGCCTAAACTCTCCTATTTTAAGCTTATTTCGAAACTTTCAAATTCGTCCAAAAATCGTCCAAAACCATGGGTTAACCCCTTTACTTTTTGGTGAAATTTTCGACCTCAAAAATCTCTTCGAATTTCAACCTAAAACGACTGGAATCGACGCCAAACGAAATCATTTCGCCTAAACTCTCCTATTTTAAGCTTATTTCCAAACTTTCAAATTCGTCCAAAAATCGTCCAAAACCATGGGTTAACCCCTTTACTTTTTGGTGAAATTTTCGACCTCAAAAATCTCTTCGAATTTCAACCTAAAACGACTGGAATCGACGCCAAACGAAATCATTTCGCCTAAACTGTCCTATTTTAAGCTTATTTCGAAACTTTCAAATTCGTCCAAAAATCGTCCAAAACCATGGGTTAACCCCTTTACTTTTTGGTGAAATTTTCGACCTCAAAAATCTCTTCGAATTTCAACCTAAAACGACTGGAATCGACGCCAAACGAAATCATTTCGCCTAAACTCTCCTATTTTAAGCTTATTTCGAAACTTTCAAATTCGTCCAAAAATCGTCCAAAACCATGGGTTAACCCCTTTACTTTTTGGTGAAATTTTCGACCTCAAAAATCTCTTCGAATTTCAACCTAAAACGACTGGAATCGACGCCAAACGAAATCATTTCGCCTAAACTCTCCTATTTTAAGCTTATTTCGAAACTTTCAAATTCGTCCAAAAATCGTCCAAAACCATGGGTTAACCCCTTTACTTTTTGGTGAAATTTTCGACCTCAAAAATCTCTTCGAATTTCAACCTAAAACGACTGGAATCGACGCCAAACGAAATCATTTCGCCTAAACTCTCCTATTTTAAGCTTATTTCCAAACTTTCAAATTCGTCCAAAAATCGTCCAAAACCATGGGTTAACCCCTTTACTTTTTGGTGAAATTTTCGACCTCAAAAATCTCTTCGAATTTCAACCTAAAACGACTGGAATCGACGCCAAACGAAATCATTTCGCCTAAACTCTCCTATTTTAAGCTTATTTCGAAACTTTCAAATTCGTCCAAAAATCGTCCAAAACCATGGGTTAACCCCTTTACTTTTTGGTGAAATTTTCGACCTCAAAAATCTCTTCGAATTTCAACCTAAAACGACTGGAATCGACGCCAAACGAAATCATTTCGCCTAAACTCTCCTATTTTAAGCTTATTTCGAAACTTTCAAATTCGTCCAAAAATCGTCCAAAACCATGGGTTAACCCCTTTACTTTTTGGTGAAATTTTCGACCTCAAAAATCTCTTCGAATTTCAACCTAAAACGACTGGAATCGACGCCAAACGAAATCATTTCGCCTAAACTCTCCTATTTTAAGCTTATTTCGAAACTTTCAAATTCGTCCAAAAATCGTCCAAAACCATGGGTTAACCCCTTTACTTTTTGGTGAAATTTTCGACCTCAAAAATCTCTTCGAATTTCAACCTAAAACGACTGGAATCGACGCCAAACGAAATCATTTCGCCTAAACTCTCCTATTTTAAGCTTATTTCGAAACTTTCAAATTCGTCCAAAAATCGTCCAAAACCATGGGTTAACCCCTTTACTTTTTGGTGAAATTTTCGACCTCAAAAATCTCTTCGAATTTCAACCTAAAACGACTGGAATCGACGCCAAACGAAATCATTTCGCCTAAACTCTCCTATTTTAAGCTTATTTCGAAACTTTCAAATTCGTCCAAAAATCGTCCAAAACCATGGGTTAACCCCTTTACTTTTTGGTGAAATTTTCGACCTCAAAAATCTCTTCGAATTTCAACCTAAAACGACTGGAATCGACGCCAAACGAAATCATTTCGCCTAAACTCTCCTATTTTAAGCTTATTTCGAAACTTTCAAATTCGTCCAAAAATCGTCCAAAACCATGGGTTAACCCCTTTACTTTTTGGTGAAATTTTCGACCTCAAAAATCTCTTCGAATTTCAATCTAAAACGACTGGAATCGACGCCAAACGAAATCATTTCGCCTAAACTCTCCTATTTTAAGCTTATTTCGAAACTTTCAAATTCGTCCAAAAATCGTCCAAAACCATGGGTTAACCCCTTTACTTTTTGGTGAAATTTTCGACCTCAAAAATCTCTTCGAATTTCAACCTAAAACGACTGGAATCGACGCCAAACGAAATCATTTCGCCTAAACTCTCCTATTTTAAGCTTATTTCGAAACTTTCAAATTCGTCCAAAAATCGTCCAAAACCATGGGTTAACCCCTTTACTTTTTGGTGAAATTTTCGACCTCAAAAATCTCTTCGAATTTCAACCTAAAACGACTGGAATCGACGCCAAACGAAATCATTTCGCCTAAACTCTCCTATTTTAAGCTTATTTCCAAACTTTCAAATTCGTCCAAAAATCGTCCAAAACCATGGGTTAACCCCTTTACTTTTTGGTGAAATTTTCGACCTCAAAAATCTCTTCGAATTTCAACCTAAAACGACTGGAATCGACGCCAAACGAAATCATTTCGCCTAAACTCTCCTATTTTAAGCTTATTTCGAAACTTTCAAATTCGTCCAAAAATCGTCCAAAACCATGGGTTAACCCCTTTACTTTTTGGTGAAATTTTCGACCTCAAAAATCTCTTCGAATTTCAACCTAAAACGACTGGAATCGACGCCAAACGAAATCATTTCGCCTAAACTCTCCTATTTTAAGCTTATTTCGAAACTTTCAAATTCGTCCAAAAATCGTCCAAAACCATGGGTTAACCCCTTTACTTTTTGGTGAAATTTTCGACCTCAAAAATCTCTTCGAATTTCAACCTAAAACGACTGGAATCGACGCCAAACGAAATCATTTCGCCTAAACTCTCCTATTTTAAGCTTATTTCCAAACTTTCAAATTCGTCCAAAAATCGTCCAAAACCATGGGTTAACCCCTTTACTTTTTGGTGAAATTTTCGACCTCAAAAATCTCTTCGAATTTCAACCTAAAACGACTGGAATCGACGCCAAACGAAATCATTTCGCCTAAACTCTCCTATTTTAAGCTTATTTCCAAACTTTCAAATTCGTCCAAAAATCGTCCAAAACCATGGGTTAACCCCTTTACTTTTTGGTGAAATTTTCGACCTCAAAAATCTCTTCGAATTTCAACCTAAAACGACTGGAATCGACGCCAAACGAAATCATTTCGCCTAAACTCTCCTATTTTAAGCTTATTTCGAAACTTTCAAATTCGTCCAAAAATCGTCCAAAACCATGGGTTAACCCCTTTACTTTTTGGTGAAATTTTCGACCTCAAAAATCTCTTCGAATTTCAACCTAAAACGACTGGAATCGACGCCAAACGAAATCATTTCGCCTAAACTCTCCTATTTTAAGCTTATTTCGAAACTTTCAAATTCGTCCAAAAATCGTCCAAAACCATGGGTTAACCCCTTTACTTTTTGGTGAAATTTTCGACCTCAAAAATCTCTTCGAATTTCAACCTAAAACGACTGGAATCGACGCCAAACGAAATCATTTCGCCTAAACTCTCCTATTTTAAGCTTATTTCGAAACTTTCAAATTCGTCCAAAAATCGTCCAAAACCATGGGTTAACCCCTTTACTTTTTGGTGAAATTTTCGACCTCAAAAATCTCTTCGAATTTCAACCTAAAACGACTGGAATCGACGCCAAACGAAATCATTTCGCCTAAACTCTCCTATTTTAAGCTTATTTCGAAACTTTCAAATTCGTCCAAAAATCGTCCAAAACCATGGGTTAACCCCTTTACTTTTTGGTGAAATTTTCGACCTCAAAAATCTCTTCGAATTTCAACCTAAAACGACTGGAATCGACGCCAAACGAAATCATTTCGCCTAAACTCTCCTATTTTAAGCTTATTTCGAAACTTTCAAATTCGTCCAAAAATCGTCCAAAACCATGGGTTAACCCCTTTACTTTTTGGTGAAATTTTCGACCTCAAAAATCTCTTCGAATTTCAACCTAAAACGACTGGAATCGACGCCAAACGAAATCATTTCGCCTAAACTCTCCTATTTTAAGCTTATTTCCAAACTTTCAAATTCGTCCAAAAATCGTCCAAAACCATGGGTTAACCCCTTTACTTTTTGGTGAAATTTTCGACCTCAAAAATCTCTTCGAATTTCAACCTAAAACGACTGGAATCGACGCCAAACGAAATCATTTCGCCTAAACTCTCCTATTTTAAGCTTATTTCCAAACTTTCAAATTCGTCCAAAAATCGTCCAAAACCATGGGTTAACCCCTTTACTTTTTGGTGAAATTTTCGACCTCAAAAATCTCTTCGAATTTCAACCTAAAACGACTGGAATCGACGCCAAACGAAATCATTTCGCCTAAACTCTCCTATTTTAAGCTTATTTCGAAACTTTCAAATTCGTCCAAAAATCGTCCAAAACCATGGGTTAACCCCTTTACTTTTTGGTGAAATTTTCGACCTCAAAAATCTCTTCGAATTTCAACCTAAAACGACTGGAATCGACGCCAAACGAAATCATTTCGCCTAAACTCTCCTATTTTAAGCTTATTTCCAAACTTTCAAATTCGTCCAAAAATCGTCCAAAACCATGGGTTAACCCCTTTACTTTTTGGTGAAATTTTCGACCTCAAAAATCTCTTCGAATTTCAACCTAAAACGACTGGAATCGACGCCAAACGAAATCATTTCGCCTAAACTGTCCTATTTTAAGCTTATTTCGAAACTTTCAAATTCGTCCAAAAATCGTCCAAAACCATGGGTTAACCCCTTTACTTTTTGGTGAAATTTTCGACCTCAAAAATCTCTTCGAATTTCAACCTAAAACGACTGGAATCGACGCCAAACGAAATCATTTCGCCTAAACTCTCCTATTTTAAGCTTATTTCGAAACTTTCAAATTCGTCCAAAAATCGTCCAAAACCATGGGTTAACCCCTTTACTTTTTGGTGAAATTTTCGACCTCAAAAATCTCTTCGAATTTCAACCTAAAACGACTGGAATCGACGCCAAACGAAATCATTTCGCCTAAACTCTCCTATTTTAAGCTTATTTCCAAACTTTCAAATTCGTCCAAAAATCGTCCAAAACCATGGGTTAACCCCTTTACTTTTTGGTGAAATTTTCGACCTCAAAAATCTCTTCGAATTTCAACCTAAAACGACTGGAATCGACGCCAAACGAAATCATTTCGCCTAAACTCTCCTATTTTAAGCTTATTTCCAAACTTTCAAATTCGTCCAAAAATCGTCCAAAACCATGGGTTAACCCCTTTACTTTTTGGTGAAATTTTCGACCTCAAAAATTTCTTCGAATTTCAACCTAAAACGACTGGAATCGACGCCAAACGAAATCATTTCGCCTAAACTCTCCTATTTTAAGCTTATTTCGAAACTTTCAAATTCGTCCAAAAATCGTCCAAAACCATGGGTTAACCCCTTTACTTTTTGGTGAAATTTTCGACCTCAAAAATCTCTTCGAATTTCAACCTAAAACGACTGGAATCGACGCCAAACGAAATCATTTCGCCTAAACTCTCCTATTTTAAGCTTATTTCGAAACTTTCAAATTCGTCCAAAAATCGTCCAAAACCATGGGTTAACCCCTTTACTTTTTGGTGAAATTTTCGACCTCAAAAATCTCTTCGAATTTCAACCTAAAACGACTGGAATCGACGCCAAACGAAATCATTTCGCCTAAACTGTCCTATTTTAAGCTTATTTCGAAACTTTCAAATTCGTCCAAAAATCGTCCAAAACCATGGGTTAACCCCTTTACTTTTTGGTGAAATTTTCGACCTCAAAAATCTCTTCGAATTTCAACCTAAAACGACTGGAATCGACGCCAAACGAAATCATTTCGCCTAAACTCTCCTATTTTAAGCTTATTTCGAAACTTTCAAATTCGTCCAAAAATCGTCCAAAACCATGGGTTAACCCCTTTACTTTTTGGTGAAATTTTCGACCTCAAAAATCTCTTCGAATTTCAACCTAAAACGACTGGAATCGACGCCAAACGAAATCATTTCGCCTAAACTGCACTATTTTAAGCTTATTTCGAAACTTTCAAATTCGTCCAAAAATCGTCCAAAACCATGGGTTAACCCCTTTACATTTTCGTGAAATTTTCGACCTCAAAAATCTCTTCCAATTTTCACCTAAAACGACTGGAATCGATGCCGAACTAAAGGATTTCGCCTAAACTGTCATATTTTGAGCTTATTTCGAAACTTTGAAATTCCTCGAAAAATCGTCAAAAACCGTGGGTTATCCCCTTTACTTTTTCGTGAAATTTTCGATCTTAAAATTCCGTTCGAATATTAACCTAAAATGACTGTAATCGACGCCAAACTAAAGGATTTCGCCTAAGCTGTCATATTTTAAGGTTATTTCGAAACTTTCAAATTCCTCGAATAATCGTCAAAAACCATGAGTTAACCCCTTTACTTTTTCGTGAAATTTTCGACCTCAAAATTTGGTTCGAATGTTAACGTAAAACTACTGGAATCGACGCCAAACTAAAGGATTTCGCCTAAACTGTCATATTTTGAGCTTATTTCGAAACCTTGAAATTCGTCGAAAAATCGTCAAAACCCATGGATTAACCCCTTTACTTTTTCGTGAAATTTTCCACCTCAAAAATCTCTTCGAATTTTCACCTAACAAGACTGGTATCGACGCCAAACTAAAGGAATTCGCCTAAACTGTCCTATTTTAAGCTTATTTCTAAACTTTTTAATTGGTCGAAATATCGTCAAAAACCATGGGTTAACCTCTTTACTTTTTCGTGAAATTTTCCAACCTCGAAAAACGAAGTAAAGTTAATCTCAAATAACTCAAATCAGTGCAAATCTTAATTCCTTCGCCTAAACTTTTACGTTTTAACCTAATTTGGAAAATTTATAAAATAGTCCAAAAATCGCCAAAAACCATGGGTTAACGACTTTGCCTTTTTGTGAAATTTTGCGACCCAAGAAAACGAGGTTAAATTTCCCTCAAGTAAGTCAAATCAGTGCAAAACTTAATTCCTTCCCCTAAAAATAAAAAAAACATGGGTTAACCACTTTACCTTTTGGTGAAAATTCTCCACCACTAAAAACGAAGTGAATTTAGCCTCAAATAACTCAAATCAGTGAAAAACGTAACTCCTTGCCCTAAACTTTCATGTTTTAAGCTTATTTCGAAAATTTCTAAAATGATCCAAAAATCGCCAAAAACCATGGGTTAACCCCTTTACCTTTGGGTGAAATTTTTCGACCTCGAAAAACGAAGTGAATTTAGCCTCAAATAACTCAAATCAGTGCAAAACTTAATTCCTTCGCCTAAACTTCCATGTTTTAACCTAATTTGGAAAATTTATAAAATAGTCGAAAAATCGCCAAAAACCATGGGTTAACACCACTTTACCTTTTGGTGAAATTTTTCCACATAGATAAACCCAGTGAATTTAGCCTCAAATAACTCAAATCAGTAGAAAACTTAATTCCTTGACTTAAACTTTAATGTTTTAACCTTATTTCGAAAGTTTGTAAAAAGGTGGAAAAATCAAAAAAAACATGGGTTAACCCCTTTGCCTTTGGTGAAATTTTTCGTCCACGAAAAAGCGAGTCAATTTACCCTCAAATAACTCAAATGAGAGTAAAACTTAATTCTTTGGCCCAAACTTTGATGTTTTAAACTCATTTCGAAAGTTTCAAAGTGGTCGAAAACCACGCGTTAATCCCTTTACCTTTTAATGATATTCTTCGACCTCGAAAAATCAAGTCTATTTAGCCTCAAGTCACTCAAACCATTGCAAAATATAATTCTTTGGCCGAAGCGTTCATGTTTTGAACTTATTTCAAAAGTTTTAAAATGGTCGAAAAATCGAAAAAACCCATGGGTGAACCCTTGTAGCTTTTGGTGAAATTTGTCAACCTTGAAAAAGCGAGTCAATTTAGCATCAAATAACTCAAATCAATGCAAAACTTAATTCTTTGGCCTAGACTTTCATGTTTTAGCCTTATTTCGAAGATTCATAAAATGGTCAAAAAATCGCCAAAAACGATAGGTTAACCCTTTTACCTTTTGGTGAAATTTTCCTACAAAATACGGGCGACAGAGGTACCAGGCGGGAATCGTAAACGAAGAAGAAATAATAAAGCCCAGCAAAAAACACGCAAAATAGGCATATTTAAAGGTTTATAGTATAATTCTAACGTTTCGTTGCTGCACGTAACATCCTCAGAGAATGAATAACTAATATTACAAGGTGATGAATATTATAGTGAATATGTTGCATGATATGTATTAACGAAATATTGGCGTAAGAACGTAAAATTTTTCGACCTCGAAAAAGCAAGTCAATTTAGTCTCAAATGACTCGAATCAGTGCAAAACCTAATTCCTCAGCCTAAACTTTCATCCTCTAACCTTATTTCGCAAATTTAGAAAACAGTCGAAAAATTCCTAGAAGCCATGAGTTAACCCCTTTACCCTTTCGTAAAAATTTTCGACCTCGAAACAGGACGTCATTTGAGTCTCGAATTACTCAAATCAGTGTAAAACTTCATTGCTTGCCTCAACGTTCATGTTTTAATTTCGAAAGTTTGAAAATGATCGAAAAATCGCGAAAAACCATGGGTTAACCCCTTTAGTTTTCGGTGAAAATTTTCGACCTCGAAAAAGCAAGTCTATTTAGCCTTAAATGACTCAAATCGGTCCAAAACTTAATTCTTTGGCCGAAGCGTTCATGTTTTAACTTTATTGCGAATGAAATTTATTTATTGCGAATGTTTTAACTTTATTGAAAATGGTCGAAAACCATGGGTTAACCCCTTTACTTTTTGGTAAAATTTTCGACCTCAAAAATCTCTTCGAATTTCAACCTAAAACGACTGGAATCGACGCCAAACGAAATCATTTCGCCTAAACTCTCCTATTTTAAGCTTATTTCCAAACTTTCAAATTCGTCCAAAAATCGTCCAAAACCATGGGTTAACCCCTTTACTTTTTGGTGAAATTTTCGACCTCAAAAATTTCTTCGAATTTCAATCTAAAACGACTGGAATCGACGCCAAACGAAATCATTTCGCCTAAACTCTCCTATTTTAAGCTTATTTCCAAACTTTCAAATTCGTCCAAAAATCGTCCAAAACCATGGGTTAACCCCTTTACTTTTTGGTGAAATTTTCGACCTCAAAAATCTCTTCGAATTTCAACCTAAAACGACTGGAATCGACGCCAAACGAAATCATTTCGCCTAAACTCTCCTATTTTAAGCTTATTTCCAAACTTTCAAATTCGTCCAAAAATCGTCCAAAACCATGGGTTAACCCCTTTACTTTTTGGTGAAATTTTCGATCTCAAAAATCTCTTCGAATTTTAAGCTAAAACGACTGGAATCGACTCCAAACTAAATCATTTCGCCTAAACTGCACTATTTTAAGCTTATTTCGAAACTTTGAAATTGGTTGAAAAATCGTCCAAAACC
Organism: Heliopora coerulea; assembly: GCA_030142905.1. Classification (NCBI taxonomy): domain Eukaryota; kingdom Metazoa; phylum Cnidaria; class Anthozoa; order Scleralcyonacea; family Helioporidae; genus Heliopora; species Heliopora coerulea. Next base: position 831,607 of record JASJOG010000068.1, on the reverse strand, counting down.
ATGGGTTAAGCCCTTTACATTTTCGTGAAATTTTCGACCTGAAAAATCTCTTCCAATTTTCACCTAAAACGACTGGAATCGATGCCGAACTAAAGGATTTCGCCTAAACTGTCATATTTTGAGCTTATTTCGAAACTTTGAAATTCCTCGAAAAATCGTCAAAAACCGTGGGTTATCCCCTTTACTTTTTCGTGAAATTTTCGATCTTAAAATTCCGTTCGAATATTAACCTAAAATGACTGTAATCGACGCCAAACTAAAGGATTTCGCCTAAGCTGTCATATTTTAAGGTTATTTCGAAACTTTCAAATTCCTCGAATAATCGTCAAAAACCATGAGTTAACCCCTTTACTTTTTCGTGAAATTTTCGACCTCAAAATTTGGTTCGAATGTTAACGTAAAACTACTGGAATCGACGCCAAACTAAAGGATTTCGCCTAAACTGTCATATTTTGAGCTTATTTCGAAACCTTGAAATTCGTCGAAAAATCGTCAAAACCCATGGATTAACCCCTTTACTTTTTCGTGAAATTTTCCACCTCAAAAATCTCTTCGAATTTTCACCTAACAAGACTGGTATCGACGCCAAACTAAAGGAATTCGCCTAAACTGTCCTATTTTAAGCTTATTTCTAAACTTTTTAATTGGTCGAAATATCGTCAAAAACCATGGGTTAACCTCTTTACTTTTTCGTGAAATTTTCCAACCTCGAAAAACGAAGTAAAGTTAATCTCAAATAACTCAAATCAGTGCAAATCTTAATTCCTTCGCCTAAACTTTTACGTTTTAACCTAATTTGGAAAATTTATAAAATAGTCCAAAAATCGCCAAAAACCATGGGTTAACGACTTTGCCTTTTTGTGAAATTTTGCGACCCAAGAAAACGAGGTTAAATTTCCCTCAAGTAAGTCAAATCAGTGCAAAACTTAATTCCTTCCCCTAAAAATAAAAAAAACATGGGTTAACCACTTTACCTTTTGGTGAAAATTCTCCACCACTAAAAACGAAGTGAATTTAGCCTCAAATAACTCAAATCAGTGAAAAACGTAACTCCTTGCCCTAAACTTTCATGTTTTAAGCTTATTTCGAAAATTTCTAAAATGATCCAAAAATCGCCAAAAACCATGGGTTAACCCCTTTACCTTTGGGTGAAATTTTTCGACCTCGAAAAACGAAGTGAATTTAGCCTCAAATAACTCAAATCAGTGCAAAACTTAATTCCTTCGCCTAAACTTCCATGTTTTAACCTAATTTGGAAAATTTATAAAATAGTCGAAAAATCGCCAAAAACCATGGGTTAACACCACTTTACCTTTTGGTGAAATTTTTCCACATAGATAAACCCAGTGAATTTAGCCTCAAATAACTCAAATCAGTAGAAAACTTAATTCCTTGACTTAAACTTTAATGTTTTAACCTTATTTCGAAAGTTTGTAAAAAGGTGGAAAAATCAAAAAAAACATGGGTTAACCCCTTTGCCTTTGGTGAAATTTTTCGTCCACGAAAAAGCGAGTCAATTTACCCTCAAATAACTCAAATGAGAGTAAAACTTAATTCTTTGGCCCAAACTTTGATGTTTTAAACTCATTTCGAAAGTTTCAAAGTGGTCGAAAACCACGCGTTAATCCCTTTACCTTTTAATGATATTCTTCGACCTCGAAAAATCAAGTCTATTTAGCCTCAAGTCACTCAAACCATTGCAAAATATAATTCTTTGGCCGAAGCGTTCATGTTTTGAACTTATTTCAAAAGTTTTAAAATGGTCGAAAAATCGAAAAAACCCATGGGTGAACCCTTGTAGCTTTTGGTGAAATTTGTCAACCTTGAAAAAGCGAGTCAATTTAGCATCAAATAACTCAAATCAATGCAAAACTTAATTCTTTGGCCTAGACTTTCATGTTTTAGCCTTATTTCGAAGATTCATAAAATGGTCAAAAAATCGCCAAAAACGATAGGTTAACCCTTTTACCTTTAGGTGAAATTTTCCTACAAAATACGGGCGACAGAGGTACCAGGCGGGAATCGTAAACGAAGAAGAAATAATAAAGCCCAGCAAAAAACACGCAAAATAGGCATATTTAAAGGTTTATAGTATAATTCTAACGTTTCGTTGCTGCACGTAACATCCTCAGAGAATGAATAACTAATATTACAAGGTGATGAATATTATAGTGAATATGTTGCATGATATGTATTAACGAAATATTGGCGTAAGAACGTAAAATTTTTCGACCTCGAAAAAGCAAGTCAATTTAGTCTCAAATGACTCGAATCAGTGCAAAACCTAATTCCTCAGCCTAAACTTTCATCCTCTAACCTTATTTCGCAAATTTAGAAAACAGTCGAAAAATTCCTAGAAGCCATGAGTTAACCCCTTTACCCTTTCGTAAAAATTTTCGACCTCGAAACAGGACGTCATTTGAGTCTCGAATTACTCAAATCAGTGTAAAACTTCATTGCTTGCCTCAACGTTCATGTTTTAATTTCGAAAGTTTGAAAATGATCGAAAAATCGCGAAAAACCATGGGTTAACCCCTTTAGTTTTCGGTGAAAATTTTCGACCTCGAAAAAGCAAGTCTATTTAGCCTTAAATGACTCAAATCGGTCCAAAACTTAATTCTTTGGCCGAAGCGTTCATGTTTTAACTTTATTGCGAATGAAATTTATTTATTGCGAATGTTTTAACTTTATTGAAAATGGTCGAAAACCATGGGTTAACCTCTTTACTTTTTGGTGAAAATTTTCGACCTCGAAAAAGCAAGTCTATTTAACCTCAAATGACACAAATTAGTGAAAAACTTAATTCCTTGGCCTAAACTGTCATATTTTAAACTTATTTCGAAAATCATCGAAAAATCGCCAAAAACCATGGGTTAACCTCTTTACCTTTTGGTGAAATTTTCGACTTCGAAAAAGCAAGTCAATCTTGCCTCAAATCAGTGCAAAACTTAATTCCTTGGCATAAACTTTCATATTTTAACCTTATTTCGAAAGCTTGAAAATGGTCGAAAAATCGAAAAAAAAAAACATAGGATAACCCCTTTAGCTTTTGGTGAAATTTTTCGACCTCGAGAAAGCAAGCCTATTTGGCCTCAAATGACTCAAATTAGTGCAAAACTTAATTCTTTGGCCTAAACGTTCATGTTTTAACCTTATTTCGAAAGTTTAAAAATGGTCGAAAAATCGCCAAAACCATGGGTGAACCCCTCTACCTTTTGGTAAAAATTTTCGACCTCGAGAAAGGAAGTCAGTTTAGCCTCAAATGACTCAAATCAGTGCAAAGCGTAATTCTTTGCCCTAAACTTTCATGTTTTAACCTTATTTTGAAAATTTTAAAAAGGGTCGAAAAATCGCCATGATCCATGGGTGAACCCCTTTATCTTTTGGTGAGAATTTTCGAAATCGATAAAGCAAGTCAATCTAACGTCAAATAACTCAAATCAGCGCAAAACTTGATTCTTTAGCCTAAACTTTCATATTTTAAGCGTATTTCGAAAGTTTGAAAATGGTCGAAAAATTGCCAAAAACCATGGGTTAACCCCTTTACTTTTTGATGAAATTTTTCGGACTCGAAAACGCAAGTCAATTTAGCCTCAAATGACTCAAAGCAGTGCAAAACTTAATTCTTTGTCCTAAACTTTAATGTTTCAAACTTATTTCGAAAGTTTCAAAATGGTCGAAATGGGTTAACCCCTTTAGTTTATGGTGAAATTTTTCGACCCTTAAAATTGAACGAAATGTTCACCTCAACTCACTGAAATAAAGCCAAAACTAAATGATTTGGCCTAATCGTTCATATTTTGAGCTTATTTTGAAAGTTAGTGATTGGTCACTTTGAATTTCTAAATTGATGACATGATAATTATATATCACAACATACATCCTGTAGTCATGGCTCAGCCATACTTACAACCTCATTCATTAAAAAAATTAGGAGATGGCATCTGTTACTACACAAAAGTTTGATCTGTCCAGCTCCCAAAACCTTGTTCCTATTTTTCTTTGCCCATGATCCACATGATTCATAGAGATGTGTCATATTGTAACTGTGGAAGGTTTATACTCTCATTCAAACTGGAAGTGTTATATCCATCCAAACCTGTAAAAATAAAAAAGAAAACTATAATAATTATTTAAATATCAAGAGATCATTATGATGTTGATCAATATGTCAACATTTCAATGTACTGATAACAATCTTATTTGCAATGAATGGAAAAGTACTGTTGGCTATTTGAATTTGGGTTTCACTTTCAGAGTGGGTAATGGAAGCAACAATACCGTTTACATACCAATCAAGGGGCATCCATTGCTATACAATTTGTACAACTGTACACACACCTGGTACACACCCAGAATCATTCAGCCAGATCAGTGACATGCCAAAGACATTCAAGTTATTGTCAGAATTTAAGGACTGAGCATTTTAGCCAAACTTCTAACAACTTTAGGTATGAAAATAGAGGTCTTTAAAATGGGCTCTGGACATAACAGGATTGGGCATAAAGACCTCCAGGGATCCATAAAACTATTTTTCAAAAGTCAGATTGGCCTAGATTAGACAAACTGTCATTGTTTTAACACAAGTAAGAAATGAAACATCTGAATCTTTAACCTTAACTTGAAAGTCCTTTGCCTTCCTTAACTTTAAAATTAGTTGGATGTAGAAGTTTAATCAGAGTTTCTCCCTTGATACGATGATACTTGAACCCAAAAATGAAATATTTTGTAACAACATGATGGTAGCCATGTTGTCAGAAAATGATCCAAATAGGAAAATGGAGAGAAGTCACTTCTCTGTGTGCAGCAAAATTTTGTTGGAATCAAACCAAGAATGCTGGGAAGAATGTTTTTAATTGTAAGGGCAAAGTATCCCCCAATTTATGTTTATTAGCAGAGCTGGTATTAATTTGGGTCAGATTCTTCTGTTAAAGGGGTTATTTGTTGTTTAAGGATGACTCTTATGAACAAGCATCCTGAAATATCGCACCTTGTACTGGAAACATGATAAATAATAAAACAAATTAATTCACTTTGGAAGAGAACTGAATTCCAAGATATCTCATTGCGCACATTAACCCATTAAGGAGCAAAGGCACACTTTATAACTTTACTCTGGCTAACATCAGATGATTTTACTCATCAAAGTAATGAGCCCTGCCTCTTAATAAGTTAACACCTATTTGGATAAATGGATGCGAAAATACAAAATTGGTTCAAAGCCAGGCGTACCAAGTTACAGTACTTCAGTAGATATTGAATTTGAAAAAGTCTCAAAGCGTTTGTCCAGACAAATAAAAACTGGGCTAAAACATGTTCAGATTTGGCTTGAGGCTAAAATGTGCACATGTGGGCCAAGATGACGGTGCATGCAGGGGTTTAAGTGAATGGGATTATATGTAAAATATTTTAAACGAACAATAGATAATGGGATACATGTATATAATGAATGGTGCATAAGGACTCATCTATGCTGTACAATTGCTGCATAAAATTGTTCACCTGGTGTGCATAATTTAAATTCTTAAAAGTGTAACTTCTAATTACTATTTAATAATTGTAGCATACTGGTAATAACCAGTATGCTACAATTATTAATTGCATCCATCAGGACAAAGAATAATGCATGACAATCGTACTTTGTAGACTGAAAGTAATATGCATTGAACATAGTTGACCATAATCCAGAACCAGCCGACAACTTTAGCAAATGTAGGAAGAAACAAACTCTGAACGATAATGCCATCTTGACAACTCAAGATATGAGTTAAAATCAAGAGAATTACAATGAAATTGTAATATTTCGTCATTATTTCAATAACAATGACTGAATAATACAATTTGTTATTTTAAAGATTAGTTTGTAGTTGTCTCTTAATATCGTTACATCATCGCGGCGTTTTTAGCATTTAAAAAACATGTTTGATATTTTTAAGAAATGATGATGTCATTCGCAAACCTGTGTTAATGACCACCTGACATTTACGACCGTTTTCACGAGAACCAAAGGTGGTCGCATAACTCAGGTTCTACTGACAAAAACTTGAAAAAACCTTCAGCTGGTTATAAATTTTACAAAACAAATAGGTAATAACTTTCATGTCTCTGCTTTGTAATAGGAACATTTGTGACATTACCTGAACCAGAAAAATACCTGAAAACACTTGGCTACCGGCATTTGTAGTGTTTCACTTTTCCATTCATGATTCTATCACAGTTCTTTCTGATTCTATCAACATTTTTTATTTGTTAAACAGAAGGGTACTTTTCTTTGGAAATGATCAAAACATGGTGTAAAACCAGTGGCAGATCCAGAGAGGGTATCAGCAGTGGCCTACCCCCCTCACATCAGGGCAAGTGCCTTTTTATGTTAACAATATTTTAACCAAAAAGTTGCAAAATGGAATGACTTTTTTTCGATGAGTTTTGGCTGGGCAGTTTGACCCTTGTCATGATTTTGACAACCCACACCCAGCAAGATTGGTAAGAACTCTTGAGGTGATCTAGTACCCATGAGATCTCAGGCAAATGCCATTTTGTTTAGATGTACTAATGTGAATAAGCCTCATAGGGTATGTTGACTCTTTGAGGAGAAACAAGGCACAACATTCAGTCTTTACTGAAATGAAAGGGCAGCCTTAGTTGGGAATAAAAGTTGATTTAGCCTATTCAATCCTGTCCTTGAAATATTCAACTATAGGGGCCTAAATATAATTAGATTTATTTAAATACACCAGCATAAATGTGATTGTAGTAATTTCTCAGCATGATCAGTGTCTTTTGATGTTTGTGAATTCAATGCCCAATTTCAACGGAGACCCCCCTTACAGAAGGCCCAAGGTCTGCCCCCTGAAAACATGTGAGCAAAATATCTCTATGCCCTTTTGCATTTAAACCCATTAAGAAGCTGGTGGCCTACTCTGTTGACTGAAATTGCCTGGTATGTGCAATATAAAACCTCTGACATGAAACCCTTCATGCACCTTAATGGATTAAATCAGCTTAAACAGGAATTTGCAGCTATTATGAAATGTCATTGTTGTAGCAACTACTAAAACACTAATAAGATTTTTTTGGTCAAATTACTTTGGGTCTGCCTGTCATACTGTTTTGTTCCCCTTAAAAATATTTACTTGCATTTTTCAGGGGGGAAAAACCTGTAATTCTAATACAATTAAGAAAATTTATTCAGCAAGTTCAAGTCTTAAGATAATAATTAGAATAAGCACCCCCCCTATTGCATTTTCTTGAAGGGCCCCCTCCCAAAAGAGTGCCCCCCCCCTCCCATTTCTCTCTCAACAGGGAACTACTGTATGTAAACAATTACCCAACCAATAAGAGATACATGGATATTGGTATGAAATCAGCTGTCCTTCAACATTTTACTTGTAACACATATGGTAATTCATATGCATTGAGCACATTGGTATAATTACAGCAAAATTGATCTTCTCATTTTTTCAACTTTGATGTCCATGTGAAAGCAAAGTTCTCCCAATTGGTAGCATAGGTGTACAAGCTGGGGGGCTGCAGTCCCCCTCATATTTGGTCATCGTCAATTTTTCAGGTGAAATTTCCATTTTTGGGGCAGAAATCTTTATCTTCTCATAACCTGGGATCAGAGAGGAAAAGCTCAGCACTTTTAGACCTAACATATTATCAGTTGATATTGTTTTGTTTGTACTCATTTTGATGTCATTTTAGCATTGTGTAAATATAATAAGCACAGTTTTGTTGAAGGCATGGCTTAGTGGTTGGTTCATTTTGAAAATTCAGGAGATGCAGAAAATTTTTGGGCAACAGGCCTCAGCACACACCCCCAGTTATGATCAACAGATTTCTCTTTTGAATCTTTAAACCATGGCTAAGTTTGTTGTTCTAGCATGAAAAGGTGCAGGAACAACAAGCCCATTTTCCAGCATCCTTGTTCACTAAAGAAGAGAACTAGGGTACCATACTCTAGCATTCCAGTTGTTTTTTAAATCCTTGTTGTTCTTGTTCTTGTTAATATTGTTATTAAAGCTCTGGGTTTTTATGTAATCAGATTGCAGTGTTTCCCCAAAAATGTACTGAGCATCCCCTCCAAAACAAGTACCCCCCTTTTGACCCCCAAAATTAAATAAACACTCAGGGCACTTATTTGAATCATTATGGTACAAGTTCTTACCAGCCTTTTCAGTCTACTTTTAGTCCATACAACTTAACTCTTTAACACTCAGGGCTCAGCCCTGCGACAAGTAAGAATGCCTGGCATTAGCCTGAGTAAAATATTAAAGTGCACCTTTGCCCTTTAATGGATTAAGGAGATAGTGTTTTGAACCCTTTAATGCCCAGGGTTTTGCTTAACCCTGTGATGAGTAAAATTGTCTGCAATTAGCCAGAACATAATAAAATAATGAAGGCCCTGTTGGTACTGAAAAGAGTTGAAATAGTTTTGACTCTTTGAAGATGTCTCTCCTAAGCACGTAAATTTGTCTCACATATGCCAGAGTAATGTAATAAAAGTTAGATTTTGACCAAAAAGAATGATAAAAAGATGAAATAATTTAAATTGTTAATCATAATTGTAACTATAAAACCCAAAATGATAATTCTGCATGAAGAGAACTCCTTCAAAAAATACCCTGTATTTTACCAAATGTCATTTTAAGGTTCAAATAAATTTTAATGGCATGGTGAATCATTTTGATATTGTTATTTTGCTATTCAACCAATCAAAAAAATTGTTACCATATTCAAAAATATTTAATTTTCTGGAAGCAAAATATATTCAAAAATGCCTACTTAATAATCTCTCTTTCATGAGCAATCATGGTAGCCTGGGATGGTCAACTCCAAAAAGCTTTATTAATGCAATTTTTTAATACCTTTCTACCAACTTGAAAAGTAAACCAAATAATACAAATGATACAACATGACTGACATGCCTTGATAATATTTTCATACTTCTTTTATGTTAATATAAAACTTTTTCATGATATCTGAATTTGGTACCCCAACATTTAGCACCAAGGAACACTGGCCACTCCTGTCTCCCCTAACTATGCTACTAATGTTGATTTATTCATCCTCACTAGGAGGATGGTAACAAGAGCATTTGAAAGCTTGGGAATGGGGTGACAATTCCTTTCCCAAAAATAGCCGAAAGGAAAACTGTCCCCTGAAAATCCTTGTAAAGGGTAATCTTGGCTGAAACAATTGTTGAATAAAACTGGACCAAATTCAGAAAACAATGAAATTAAATTAAATTAAAAAAACCAAAACACCTACAGAAAATTTTGACTGCAAAGGGAATTCAAGCCCCTCCAAATTTTTACATGCCCTCCCACAATTTCTTTTAGTCCACTCATCAGGAAAGCAGATTTGTAGGCACATGTTCTTAACTTGGGCTGTGTTCTTGGATTCGCTTGGTGCCCTAAGATACCCTCTTAATATAAAAATCAAAATTGCGAAACGTCTCGTGTGCATTAACATCTACAACGACGACCAAGTTTATTTTTAACTCATTTCGGATGAAAGATGCACTTTGACTATTTTACTTGTCACACAAACGAGCCTGGACGTTAAAGGGCCAATGGCCTAAGCTTGCTATGAAACAACACGAATTTATTCGATTCATCCTCAATACGACTGAACGGAAGTTACGATAAAACTAACCACCACATTCGCTGCGTTTACCTTTACTTCCTCCATGGTTCTGAGGTTGAAAACGAACGGTTTAGGTCTTCAACTGATATGTGATGTATCTTCTTGATAAGGTCGCCTTGTTAAACGCTTCTTGTTCGGACTTCGTAAGAATTCGACTACACGTGGTTCGACTCCGAAAGGTTGGAGAATGCCCACGCCTAAGGGAATAAAATCGACGAAAAGATTGGTTCAGCCAAAATATTGAAAATTTTTCTGTCACAAGAATTTACGTTTCATCTCCTGAGAATACAGCCAATACCCTAGACACTAAAAAAAACAAAAAAGTTAATCTAAAGAAAAATGAAAACTGGATATCCCAGCCACGAAGGAACATCTGACAAGGAGATAGTCTTTGCGGTATTGCCATAATGGTGATGCGGGCTTTACATGTAATGACTGTAAACGCAACAGCAGAGAATGACGTTCAAGAACACCAGCTGCAATTTATTTCGAACCTGACGAGCTGCAAATTTAGACTAAATTTCAGGGCCTCTTTTAGCATAGTAGCTACAGGGGGTGAGAAAAAAAAAGTGGCCATCCTAAATAATTATGGTTAACGTAACATAATCATCACAAGATGAACAGACGTGGTTAAGAATGATTGTTTTAGGTTCATGCGTCTAAGTAATTTCAAATATCATCTCAAATCTTAATTTTAATAACCGATTTTTGAAATTCACAAACGTTACGCAGTTTTTAATTATATTATAGTTTACAAATTCCTGGTACATCTCTGATGTCCTTTATTTTGACTCTAATGGATTTGTTCGCATAATCGCCAATAAAGTTTATTTACAAACTACTACAGGCAACAACAGTAACTCAAGTACATGCCTAGTGTATGTACCATTCAATACCTAGCTGGCACTCTCTTCAATTTGATCACAGCTTTGCATAAAGAGGCATGCTTTCAATAAGCTGATGCAAGTATTCATTGGTGATTGTTTGTAATCCATTTTTGATTACTGCAAAAAGTTCGTTTTCATTTTCCAACTTTTGGTCTTTTGTTAATCAGTCCAACTCAGCCCATAAATTCTCAATGGGATTTAGGAGAACCCATCCCCATTCATCAATATTCCCATTAATGTGCTCACGAGCAGATGATAATCGCGGTAAACGATTCTTCTCACTCCCAAATGGTTTCTCAGATTTCTTCTCCATTTGAATTCTCTCTTTCAAGAGGTGATTTATGGTTTTGGCGGAAAATTTGACCCCTGTCTGAGCTTCTAGTTTATCAGCTAGCTAATGTTTGGTTGGAGCGCCTGATTTCGACGTTTTAATAATTAAACGGTCACTTCGATCGGTAGTTTCCATCCAGAACCAGGATCATGACTGCAATCTCCACTCAATTTACCTTAATGCAAAGTTCTTTTTTTTTTTTTCTTTTCCCAGAACAGGTCAATGTGTATTTTTTTTGAAACTGTACATGTGGTAACTCCAGCTTAAAGCAATCCAAGAATTTCATGATTCCTTCTAATTTTCATATCAGATTTCTCGGTGCCGACTTTTTTAAGTCCCTTACTAGCCACATCACTTTCACATAAAACCTCAACGAAAACGTTCAAAATTGCACATGTAACTGTTTTTTTGGCTAATAATGTTTTGTACTTAAGTTATCAACTAAATATTGTAGGATGCGCAATATTTTGATAATTTTATGGACAAGTTCATATCATCCAATTTGTAAGAAATAGGAGAAAATGCACAATGTTTAGCAGAAGACATTATCATAAAAAGTATTAAGAATTGACATGTGTTCCATGCCAGCACTTAAAATTATTATGTCAAAAGCTTTTTAATCAGATCTCCAAGAAAGCTTTTAATTTTCTTTCATTTCTGCTCTTCCAGTGACAGTTATATCAAATTGACTATATTTTTGACGATGGCAACTTTTTTTTGCCCACCCTCTGTAGGTGGCCCAGGGTGGTGTGTGGCCCCTCCAGCCTCCACGTAGGCCTCAAGCGTAACACTTGTTTGTTTTTTTTTCAGATTCCGCTCGAGTTAACATTTTTCAGTTGACTTCGATAGTGTCAGATTATCATGTAAAATTTTCTGGTCATTTATCTCTGAGGATGATTCTGAAATAGAAATAACACTTTGTCTCCCCAGTGTACAACTTCCCTTACGCCACAACAGGGTGTAATGACATGAAATGAACTCAAAATTATGGCGATGTCAAGAAAACTAGAAAATTCTGTAATGCTTAATGCTGGCTCTGGGAACGTGATTGCTTCTGTTGCAACGAAACCCTCCTGCTCTATCCCCATTCAGCAAATCATTTCCCTCGAGCCTAGTGTACGGTAGGTCCGTTAACATGGTGGTCCCCCACTTTAGATTTCTTAAGAGGCCTTGTCTCTTTCTGAAGTGGAAGGGATGGACCCGGGACTTTAAGACTGGGAAAGGGCCAAAACAGATACACAGTTCCTGAATCCCCCATTTAGCATTTGGCTGGGTGACAGAATGGCTTTGGGGGAAGATGGTCCTGTAGCACTTCCCTAGAGCCACTTATGTTGCCTCAGATCATCCTGAGTGAACAGGATAAGAGCTCACAAATTACACCATTTAATTCAGGTGAAAGTACGCCATTAAATACTTATTAACCTCGTTTGCTCTGAAGTTTTCGTGCAGACCGAGCAAGGTCTGTGTGAAAAAACCCGCACCGAAGGCATTCAAATACTTTCCCATACGGACAGGGCAAACGAGGTTAACAAGAAATTTATTTTATGGCTCTTGGTTGGTTTTCTTTCCCAATTTTAATCGTGTTTTCATGGTAGGATGCTGCTGCTTACTTAACTGGTTTGTCTTGCTTCTTGTTTCCACCAGTAAATCATTCATTTGTCATAGTTTTAGACAATTAGCTTTCAAAATTCATAGTAATAGTGTTCCGGTAGAGTTTATTATTTGAGCTTTTTCATTGTGGATGCTCAATTCTCTTTAAACTTCATTAAAACCATTAAAAGATTTTCCCGCCTAAACTTGCTGGTCCAGAATAAATTAAAAAGCGTATTGGACCGGTCGGCCCAATATCGTAAAATATCGGACCGTTTAGCAACCAATCAGCACGCACGATTTTGGGATTCCGGCAAAATGTCACCGTGCGTAAAACGCAGAAAGATATTGACTGTATTAATGTCACATCTCACTCAAATCGTTCAAAGACGTTAAAAAAAGGTAAACTACGATCAAAGTTCGTTGAATCATCGTCGTGCTTAAGCTCTGCTCGACACTAAACATAAAGCTATGTTCCTCAATGCCGTCGCTACCGCCCACTTCAGCCTCTTTCTCTCCTTAACTGCCCTCACACACCCTCCAGTTCAAGAATCTAATATGGAAGACCTTTATTTAACAAATGTTTCAAAACAGCATATGTGTCAGTACTAAAACCTAAATTGACAATCGTTCATTGCCTGTTAGTAGAATGCGAATTAAAATTTTGTTCTTACGATATACTGATATTTGTTTAGTCGTCCTAATTTAACAACCTAAATTGTAATGAATGTGCGTAGTTAATATCTAACGTGCATTCGGTGTTTTTCACAATCAAAAAAGAAATATTTTATCCAAATTTTACAATTCAAACTTGACCAATACAGATCAAGAACATATTTTATCTGTAGGTATACATAACAAAAAATGTATTCTCAGGTTTGAATCGCAAAGAGCTGCTTGTTGCCTGCAAATCAAGTGGTAAAGAATCGGAATCAACGCCAAAAAGCAGCATTTGGCAGCCTCTGGTCTTTGCTGAAAAGATCAGGGAAGTTTCGAAGAGTTACAGAAACGTCTTTTTGCAAAGGGGGGCACCACATGGCTCATGTAGTCCTCCTTTGCTACTGGGCCGAACTTCGGCCATGGATATCTCATGCTAATCAAGTGCCAAACAATTGGAATCAACGCCAGGCAGCAGAATTTGCCAGCATCTGGTCTTTGCTGACATGATGAGGGAAGTTTCAAAGAGTTGCAGAAACCTCGTTTTGCAAAGGTGGGACCACATGGCTCATGTGGTCCCCCCTTTTGCAAAACGAGGTTTTGGCGGCTCTTCGAAACTTCTCTGATCTTGTCAGCCAAGACCAGAGGCTCCCAAATCTTGCTGTTTGGCGTTGATTCCGACCGGTTGGTACTCGATTGGCACGAGATATCCACACTTGAAAATTCGGCCCAATAGCAAAGGGGGACCACATGAGCCATGTGGTCCTCCCTTTGCAAAACAAGGTTTTGGCGACTCTTCGAAACTTCTCTGATCCAGTCAGCCAAGACCAGAGGCTCCCAAAGTTTGTATTCCTTAAATTTTTCTAGGAACAGTTGTTTGAGTTTCGACTTCAAAGAAAAAATATTATCACAAGCTTTGCAAATCGAGGTTTCTGCAACTCTTTGAAACTTCCGTGATCATGTCAGAAAAGGTCAGAGGCTCCCAAATCCTGCTGTTTGGAGTTGATTCAGACTGTTTGGCACTCAAGTTGCCGGAGATATAGACACGTCAAAATTCGGCCCAATAGCAAAGGGGGGACAACATGGCTCATGTGGTCCTCCCTTTGAAAAACGAGGTTTTTGTTACGCTTGGAAGCCATTAGAAATTTGATTGAAATTCTATGTGAAGTCCCTCGTGACGTAGCAACACACAGCATGGTATGCAATACTGGGTCTAAATCGCAACGGCTTTAAAATTTATGCTATAATTCAAACTGATTGTTTTCTATCTTTGAGATGTACTGTCAGTTTAAAGCTTGCTATTCGCCAGTGATGGAAGTATTGAAAGTGTGTCAGAACAAGTAGCGAAAATTGGCTTGGCACATGGGTCCAGTGTTACTACAGGAGGAAACCAGAGTACCTTGAGAAAACCTGTGGTGCTTGGTAAAGTCAAACTGGATCACACTCTTCTCACAGGTGACCAACTGAAGGTAATTTTAATCAGATAATTGCACACAGTCGGAATTGAACTCTAGCAGTGACTCAAACTGGTTGGGGGGAAATCCTTAATTCAAAATTATTGCGAGAGTCACTGTGGCCACATCATGCCTACAGTATAGCTACAGAAATTGTGCTTTTAACATTTAAGTACATAATTTCCCTTTGTTATATTTTTCTTTGTATACCTATACACAGCTATAGCTCTTTAGTAAAACAAAAACCACTAGCATAGCCAGCTCATTGGTTTTCAGTGGGCATGGACACAAAGCCATCAATTTACCAAGGGGGGTTAAAGCTGAGGGGACATAGCCCCCAGGACGTTTCTGGATTCTTGAGTGCGTGAAATGGCATTTCCTGCATTTTAAGAGCAACTTTGCCCAGTTATGACCTAGCTGTTCCTCATGAACCCACACAAGACACTGTTAGTGAAAATACATGTGTTACACATTAAGCTTATATATTATAATCAGTATTAATAGAGTGGGATATCCAATGATGTTAATCACATGCGTGATTGGCCAATCATATGTCCGGCTAGGCCTGCCCTTGGCTATGCCACTGACAAAAACCATTCGCAAGGTACATGTAACATTTGATAACAAGTACAGGTGTACATGTACATTCAAAATAACAATATTCAATTTAACAATAAAAGTGTGATATAGTACTGCACATACTGCAAAGTACATGTAACATTTGATAATACTTACAGGTGTATATGCACATTCAAAATAACAATATTCAATTCAACAATAAAAGTGATACAGTACTGTACATACTAAAAATGGCTTTAACATTGAAGTCCAGTATTCGAGGTGTTCAAAAGTTGGCAATCATTTACGGGAATTGAATGAATCTGAATTATTGCAGGTCGCAAAACTGTATACTAATGATTTAACTGAAATAGTGTGCTGTTGCCTGAAGACTACATGTAACTGAATTAACTTCTAAATAGAGACCAAGTAATTCAATTGCCCATAATTTTCGATTATACCACCAATACTTATGCCAGTACAACATATCCATTCAAAAAGCTCAGTTATTCAAACTCTTTTAACGTTTTCGTAGGTCAACCTGCAGCGCATGTTTAAAAATATTTCCATGTCTTAAATACCTATTAAAATAAGTAAGGATCAATACCTTTCTTTCCCTGCCTTTCCAGACTTGCTCTTTCTTCCTTCCTTCGGCATGTTGCTACCAGTTTACAAATCAGTTTAAGTAGTTCAGTTGTGGAAAGATGGCGGCGGGTTTTCTTGTTTCTTAGCAACGGATGGTTTCTTGCCTCTTCTCTCGTGTAATATCCACGTACTACGCGAAACGGAAGTTCTAACGAGTCTCAAAGAAAGGGCACCGCAGACTAATTTCAAATCAAATAGCAACTTCCACGCGAGAGACGTTAGAATGGCGCCAAGACGTATGTGTCTGTAAAGGCGTGAATCCGTCTAAATAAGGTTTCACTTCAGTGTTGTGGCTGACTTAAGGGACATCATGTAAAGTCAAAGTGATAGTCGATCTGCCCATGGCTTTTCAAAGAACCGAGAAGTCGTAACAATTCCATATTTTGGCGTTGTTGTTACTCGGGTGGAGGTCGCAATGGGGAACCGACGGAGACCTGAAGTTTAGCGTAGATAGGCAAAAACATTTTTTGAAAAATTTTGATTCGCATATCATTGAGATATGTTGGAAACTCTCTCGCTTGGGCTATGTTTGGTATTTTGGTTTTCACCCCGATTTAGAATTAGTATAAGTTAAGATTTAAAATAAGAAGAGCTCCATGTCGAAATTTTGAAATGTGTACCCACAATCCAATTCGAAAATAGTTTTCATAGCCGAGAAGCTATCGACAAAGGTTCGTTTATTTAATCAACAAAACACAAATATCCATGCTCACAAATTACACATTTAAACACAAGAAAATTAAAAACACCGTGCCTCGCGAAAAAAAAACTATAGAATTTTACAAACACATTCGATTGGCCGGAAATATCGACACTTGAAAATTCGGTCCAGTAGCAAAGAGAGGGACCACATGGGCCATGTGGTCCCCCCTTTGAAAAACGAGGTTTTGCCAACTTTTACAAACTTCTCTTTTCTTGTCAGCAAAGGCTAGAGGCTCCCAAATCTTGCTGTTTGCCGTTGATTGCGATCGCTTAGCACTCGATTAGCCGGAGATATCGACACTTGAAAATTCAGCCCAGTAGCAAAGGGGGGACCACATGGGCCATGTGGTCCCCCCTTTGCAAAACGAGATTTTGCCAACTTTTACAAACTTCTCTTTTCTGGTCAGCAAAGGCTGGAGGCTCCCAAATCTTGCTGTTTGCCGTTGATTGCGATCGTTTAGCACTCGATTGGCCGGAGATATCCACACTTGAAAATTCGGTCCAGTAGCAAAGGGGGTTGAGGGTTGATAATCGCTTTATTGGCATAACCTATTTACAGGTATTGCTAAAGCATTTTTTAAATTACATTACACACAGGCTACTACGATTAGAAATTAGTAATTAGGACAACATATGGAATAGATAGCAAGGAAGGTAAAGAAATTACAGTTATGTACAATGTGAAACTATAAATCTAGTTATTTTTCTTAACTGGCATTCCTGGTTTCAAGGAGTTGTTCTCTTTCCATGAAACTTGAAAAGATAAATTTTGATAGTGATATAATAATTTTAGCGTTTGTGGTCTTCACAATATCTGCTAAGAACATCCGATCTCTTTGATTTGTGTCAATGGTGTAAACGTTGCTGAGTGCGCTGAGAAAGTTGTTTCTTAAGGTAGTGTATGCTTCGCATGACATTGTGAAGTGGTATTCATCTTCCACTTTGCAAAACGAGATTTTGCCAACTTTTACAAACTTCTCTTTTCTGGTCAGCAAAGGCTAGAGGCTCCCAAATCTTGCTGTTTGCCGTTGATTGCGATCGTTTAGCACTCGATTGGCCGGAGATATCCACACTTGAAAATTCGGCCCAGTAGCAGGGGGGGGGACCACATGGCTCATGTGGTTCCCCCTTTTGTATTACTGGTGAGCTAGAGCATGTTTTTTAAAACACAATAGGATCCCCAATATTTTTATAAGCTACAAGCGTTGTACCCACCTATGTGTATACGGCACTTGGCTACGATTGTTGGCCCGACAGTCTCATTCCCGAAAAGATGAAGGGATGAATTAGCAAAATGAGCTTAAGCCGATAAACATCATCGATCTAGGGGGAAACTCGGAAGAATATTTTCGCCCTTATGCTGCGATCACAATATCGATTCATCCTGGTTAAGATCTTGTTCTTGAGAACCACCAAATGCGCATGTATTGCTGACTTTTTCAGATCGAAAATTTTCACCAAATAGCAAAGAGGTTATCCCAAGGTATTTGTAGATTTTTTGAGCAATCTCAAATTGTCAAAATAAGCTCAAAGTCCAAAAATTTAGCGCAAATAGTTTAGTTTTAGGCTCAATTGCGCCATTTTAGGTTACCGTTTTGTTGAATTTTCGATGTCGAAAATTTCGCCCTTTTAAAAAAATCTTACGGAAAGGTGAAGAGGAAAACCAGTGGTTTTTGAAAGTCTTTTAACTATTGTTGTACAATTTCGACAATCCCTGAACGTCCAAATGCGCTAAACAGAATGGAAACCGTATTTTACTTAATAAACCAAACCGTGAGCGAATACAATTAATCGTCCTTCTTTAACGTTCTTAGGTTCTACAAGAAAACCCTTTTCAAAACGTCTTCATTGGTTAAATAAGGTAGTCAGAGTAAAATTTAAATTTGGCAAATGGCAACTGTACCGGATTAAGGGTTGAATAACTTGAACGTCGATTTTGCAGCAGACAGTGAAACGTGTTGCAACCTTGATTGTTGCTTGCCACCCAGCTTAAGAGACTACATTATGAGATAAACAAATGCACGCAATTAATCGATTTACACTAGCACTTACTGGTTGATTTGCTAATGAATTGTTAATACGTTTCTGAATGCCATTTTGAATATGAAGGTTACATGAATCATTAAAACACATTTAAAGTATTCTCCCAAAGTGAAGTACTTCTAACATACAACTAATCTTGATAGAACATGTGATATACAGTAACTCGCACAGAGGAATACCTCATTTCATGATCTTCACAGAGCAAAATATTACATGGAATATATTTCTCCCTACTTTCAATAAATAAAGTTCAGTCTGTGCCGCATCTGGCCATGTCCCATATGAGTCAACCTTGTGATCAAAAAAGATTATCACAGAGTTACTTATTACACATATTTCAAAGATGAAAAAAATAACGTAATCTAGTAACCAAAAAAAATGTGGGTGATAAACAATTCTCAAAAATTGTGGGGAACAAATGATGACGAAAAGTACATTCATGTTAATTCCCAAGTAACAGAAAACCAAAAATACTAACGCTAAATCCGTGGTGTCATTTTTGGACAACATTTTCCTCAAATCTATTAAAGTCAATTTTAAAACTGGCAAAACGATAAACTATTCATTGGATTTATCGTACCGAAAAACTGTTTTTTCGCACGCATTTTTTATTACCGTTTGCTGCTGTCTAACGAACTGTGATCCGAAGTTCAGCAATATTATTGAACTGTTTTTTTCTAATTCTTTACTAACGTTTAGGGGTTAACTTGTTTGATAATCCCAGCAAAAGTTCTTGGAAGCTTCATCGTTTACCTTAACATTTACCACAGCTTTTCTTGCAATTGCTACCCATCCATGCTGGATTTCTTCTACACTCATCCTCCTTGGCCCATCGAGGACATTCAGTATTGTTGTCATTGCACGGTCCTTAAATACAATTTTTTTATCCTGTTAAAGCAAATTTTCAAGATGCCAACGGAACAAATAATCAGCTATTGAGGAAATTGCTGAAGGGAGATTAACTTTGTGTACGCGTGAGTAATAAAAACCACACGTGCCGATTAGTTGCTGAACGGTTTGAAATTTTTAGGTATTGGAACTCCTGGTCCAATGCTATTTTTATTCCCCACCGGCACGTTGCGGCAAGGAAATTCTCGAGTTGATCTCAATAAAATTTGAGGAGAATTAAACATCTGTATTGAAATTTTCCGAATAACAGAATGTACTGAAACATCAGAGATGCTTTTGTTCAAAGCTAATTGCATAAAGTACGATAAATGAATGTTTAACTGTCGGAAACAAGAAGCGTAACGAACAAGCTACGAGCTAAAGGCAGAGACACACTATCGCGCAGCTGGGTCGCTAAAGCTGAGCGACAAAGCGACCGGCGACAAAGCGACCGGCGACAAAGCGACCGGCGACAAAGCGACCGGCGACAAAGCGACCGGCGACAAAGCGACCGGCGACAAAGCGACCGGCGACAAAGCGACCGGCGACAAAGCGACCGGCGACAAAGCGACCGGCGACAAAGGGACAAGCGACAAAGCCACAAGAGGCTAGACACAGTAAAAGTCGCTAGCGATAAAGCGAATAAAACTGAACAACACAAATTTTATCGCACAAAGCGACTTTTTCTTTGGTTTAATAGGCTCTCAATTGTAACTAATGAGAAACCTGTTCAACTTACACGAAGAAATGTCTAATCACGTGACAAAATTTAACCCATTCTTTCCTCTGGCATTCAACTTCATTTTCTCATTCTTGTAGTCCGTCGGTGACATATCATAAAGCACAGGGTACAATTTGTGTTTATCAGAACCCCCTCGAACGACGCAATTCTGCAATTTCTCGCTTGCGACTCAGCGATTTCATGTGCTTCAGCGATTTCAGCGACGCGGTCCCAGTGACGGAGCGACAAGCCTTGGTAACCGCACAAATGTATCGCTAAGCTTCAGCGACACGGCGACAACGATAGTGTATCTGCCTTAAGTTAAACAGCAGCTTCCGATCACGAAAACTCAGTTAAAAATGTGAAAGCTGAAACAACAAACCGAAAGTCACGCAATATAAATTCCTTACTAACCTCGTTTGTTCATTCCTTACTGGAAAGTATTTGCTTTCGGTTTTTTCGCATAGACCTCGCTCCTTTGTTCAGGGTCTCTGCGAAGGCCCCAGGTAAATGCTTTCCCATACGGATCTCGGCTCCCACTCTTGGTTTATAAGTATTTATTACTGTTCAAATGTAGGTAGCAATATTCATTCGCCAGATAAAATATACAGACTTCTAATTTGAATTCTGCAAGAGCATTTCGAAAAACTGACACTACACTTTTATCTAGTTTTGAGAGGTGAGGACCATTGCGACATAGTTATACAGTTTGTCCCGAAAAAAAGACTACCCTATTCATGCTTCATTAATATTCTTTACAAATTACCTTTTGTACAACAGGTGATTTTTAAAGAATAATCATGAGAATTTTCAATAGGGTAACCTTTTTTTTTGACACACTGTAAATAATGCTTATGAGAGGAACCAATGTGCTGCAGCGGTGTTACTATGTAAAATGTACATGGATGACAGGAAAACCAAAGGACTATGATATTCAACACTTACCGGAACAACCTGTACAAGTCTTCTTGCATTCCATCATCATGAACGAGGGATTATTGCTGCAAGTGCCACTTTTTGCCCAAATTCCACATTGGATAGCATCTTTGGAGTACATATCTTTGCAGTCTACGAGATACAGCAACAGCGTTTCAACAACGGACAACTTTGATTGTTCATTCTTTGTTTGTTCGTCCAGCTTTCTTAAACTTTAAAAATAAACTTTAAAATGTTTGTTTGTCCGACGTTTCGGCTTCCTACTTGGAAACCATCTTCAAGAACGTTGAAAAATCAGTTGGCGTGAGCGTCAAGTTGACGTGCAGAGCATCCTGTTGGCATCCTCTGGCGTCTGGTTTGTCCTTCGTTCACAACAAGTCTCGAATAAGTGGCGGGGCAGTTTGTGGCAAATGTTGATGGAATTCTTTTCCGCATTGGTGAACCAACTTTCAAAAAAAACGCGTTCAAAATAATTTGTTGTATACGCTAGACAGGTTGCACTGTCCCAATGAGTTTTTAAAGTTTAAAAACTCTGGACAAACAAACAAAGAATGAACAATCGTAGCTTTCCCGGACTCAAACCATTTAACGAATGGACAACTTTCTGATTAGCAGGCGGCAGCGATGTTTTGCTAACCCCTGTGGACATTACTGTGTAGCTCACCATGAGCAATGTGGTGTTGCCCACTGCGAACAGCGTTATGCCACACACTGTGGACAATGTCTTGCGGCACTCTGTGAATGTTGTGCTGCACTATTTGAACAACATCGTTCTGCGCTCTGTGGAACACAATTTTCTGCAACCTCGTGAAAAATGTACTGCGCACTGTGAACAATATTCGGGTTCACCGTGTGAACAACGTTGTACTGCACCATCTAAACAATGTGCGCTGCGCCCTGTGGAGAAGTCCTTCGACAGTAACGTTCAACCACGATAATAAGCTGTTAAACCATCGTTCAATAATAAACGTTGTTAGCTTGTTAGAAAAGTCGAACAACTATGCTAAAATAATAAATTTATGAATATGAATTTATAAAATAATAAATTTAAAAAATAAATTTAAGGATGCTGAACATTATAAATTTATCGCTTCAGCAATAATCGGCATCAGTATAATAACACAGCTGGTATATCAAAAATTCCGCGTGGTGATTGGCCAAAAATTACGTCATATTTCTAGTTAAATACAAAACAATGGTAACTCCGAATATTGTCAACATATTTCTTTTATTGAACATCTACGTTTCGACTAGGTTTTGGTCATCATTAGCAACCAGGAATCTCTACTGAAAACTGAACTTGAAACAATCACAAAATTCATGTCCTGGAATGGATTTTCCCGAAGCCTCTCAAAAAAAACTAATCGACGCTTATACACCATCTTCATCACCTCCCAACCAAACAGACATCAACACCGATCCAACCGATACCACTGCAAAAATCTGGATTCATCTAGTTATCCTCGAAAAATTCGCAACCCAATTAACACGGGAATTCACTCGCAAAGTCAACCGCCTCCTCAAATATCCATGCAAGTTCCTTATAAACTGGACAATCACCGAATCTAATCATTTCGTTTCCTGCAAAGACCGTACACCAACGGAATACCAAAGTTCGGTCGTTTATAAATTCGCATGTCCTGGTTGTCGAGACAGTTACATTGGCAAAACGGAACGTTGCCTAATTAACCGCATCAACGAACACGCTACTAACTCAAATTCCGAAATCTACAAACACATCAAATCCCGCGAAGATTTTGAATACCTGAAAACTCTGATGGAACTCTCTCCCGAGATGAACACAAAGATAGAATGCAATTCAACCCAACTAATCCTAAATAATTGTAAAATAATAAATAAAGCCGAATTTTGGTCTTTGTTGCTTTTTAAAGAGGCCCTCGCCATTCACCGACAAAACCCATCGCCAAACCACGGAACTAAAGCGTTAAAAGATTTAGTAATTTTCTATTGATAGCATATTACTCGTTACTCTAGCCTATAAATACAGCTGTCACCGCTTTCTCCTGTAGCATTCCTGATGATGACTAAAACCTAGTTGAAGGGCGGATTGTTCAATAAAAGAAATATGCTGACAAGATTCGGAGTTACCGTTGCTTTGTATTTCATCAGAATACTCTGTGGTTCCCTTAATTTCTAATAAACCACCTGCAGGTAAATTTAACAGTTAAAGCATTTAAACAAAATGGCTGCTACCTTTCTAAATGTTACCGAAGAATTTTTATAACACCTCGTTCACCGTATCTTTTCAAATAATCACCCGTGTATTGATCATTATTGTTAACGATGATAAATATTATTGGGCCATCAATGTCGTTCGTCCGTAATGTTGTTCCAGCATTGTTTAGCCAGCAGTATGTTTTAATTACCCGAGAGATTTTTAGGTCTACCGATGTCGGTCTTCTTACAGTGAAGTGTGTTTTATTTATCTTTCTTACCTCCGCACAAACCACAACTTCCTTTGCAGTTTTCTTTCATATATGAAGGATTCCTTTGACATTCTCCAACTGACGCCCATTTTATACATTCGAGTCTTTCATCTGCACAAGCTAGAAAGTGGAAAAACAAAGGTAAAATAAAGGACCTTTATTCATACTGGATAACCCTATCAGCTACATAAGCTGTTCTCCCTAGAGATCCAGTAAGGGCCACCCCTCATGGGTCCAGTGTTACTACAGGAGGAAACCGGAGTACCCGGAGAAAACCTGCGATGCTTGGTAGAGACAAAGTGGACAAAACTCTTCTCACACGTGACCAAGGTAACCTTAATCAGATAACTGGACGGAACCGGAATCGAACTCTAGTCACAGTGGTGAGACACGTGCACTACCATTGTGCCACCAGCACCCCAACAAGGTAAAGGTAATATACGATCCGCTCCGCTTATCCTCTTATTTAAAGTAACCATGGTGTTGCAGATTACTGGAATTCCACATTTTGTTTGCGATTTTTCCTGTCCTATATTCTTATGAATATTTCGCCAATCACGCATTCAATTATTCTCATTAATTTTTTCCCTCAAACAATGCTTGTTTGAACAACGTTGCCCTCAACAAACAGTCTTCTCTTCTTATGCTTGGGAAAATGCATGACAACAACCTAACAGTTCTTTTCACTGTAAAATTTTACAGAGTGACGATTCAATCATCTTACCGTTACATATTCCACAAGATTCCTTGCAATTCTTGAACATAAAATCTGGCGTTTTAAAGCATTCACCATTTACAGATGCCCATATCTTGCATTTATCGCGGTAACTATCGACATCTTTGCAAGGTTCTAAAGAGACGAAAGTGGGCAAACTTTGCCGTAAGATTACCATAGGATGGACAAAGTGTTTACATCCGTACATTCAAAATGTTTTACTCATGAGCAATAACGATGACCACTTTCACGGGAGACATGGCCTTCCACTTTTCGCAGAGGAATGGCAACATATGAAATGTTCTCCTCAGTTTTTGACTCTTCAATTTAGAATCACGATCCATATTTCACAAAAGGCCATAAAAGATGAAAGCGTGCATTGCCATATGGGAACATTCTAAGTCAATAGCCATTATACGTACTATCTGGACACATTCCACAACTCGCTTTGCATTTTACTACCACTTCTTGATTCGTTTTACACCTTCCTTTTCTTGCCAATTTCCCACACTTTACGGTGTCATAATCTTCACAAGCTTCCATAACCTTACCTGGAAAACATAATATTTCGCATTAACAATATTTAAGGGTTTTTTTGTATTCTAAAATAATATAAGATGAACTAAAACTATAAATCAAACCAGTGTTCCCTTGCAATCCCAAGCCCAAATTTTACTGTGTAAGTATAAGATTTTGGGAAACATAAATACTTACTCTTTGGACACAGGCCACAGCTCTCTTTGCATTTCTTAAGCATGAAACCAGGGTTCTTTTTGCATTCACCGCTTTGGGCCCACCCAGAGCATTTTACCTTGTCGAAATCTTGACATACATCGGAAACTTGTTTTGATCGAACTGGAAAAACATAATCAAGAAAACGTAGTTTGCGAAAAAGATCTTTCCATTCGGTTATTTCTTTACATTCTACGTTTCTCTTACGTAATCTTCCATTTATTACTACCGGAAGAATATAGAAGGAGAAAAAAAACAATTCCGAGATGAAACCTTTCACAATTCAATATTTTTGTTTGGCTTTGGAAGCTGAACTGGAGCCAAGGTTCGGCTTCATCAGTGAACAATACTGACCAAGTTGAGTGCAGAACACGTTAATACGAAATTATTGCTGGGACGTGCTTAGTGGGGGCGTGGACGAGTCTCGCCTCTCCAAAAATGTGATAAGCCAGAAAAGTCGGTCAGTGTTTCCAAACCTCAAAAAGTTTGTCACTTTGGGAGAAATGAACAGAAAGAATGGGTTTACAGCAATGGTTTGACTTACACGATGTCATGGGTGAGCTAAATCACGCACATGCTCCAAGTCCATCCTACCTACCTGTTGGCGCAACGTAACCAAGGCAGGCACCTTTGTCAATGAATATATCGTCAAGAGCTATATCAGAGGTTCCTGTTCCACCCAGAATAGCTTGAAACACGAGCTGTGAAGGCAAACAATGCAGATGTATAAGACAGCGAGGTAGACCAAAGAAAGCGGCTGGAGAAGACAAAACTAAAAACATAAAATCCTGATAAAAATCTTTCTAAGCTCAGTTTCAGCAGCTTGTAATAACTGTAGTAATAAACATAATTTAAGAGCAATAAAGATTTAGGTTACTTTGTGGGGCTCCCTTTTCGTGTGGAGACCCCGCGTGAGCGCAAATTGTTGCTCAGCCCTTGAAATCGGCTGTTCCTTGATAAGATGCGAGCTTGGAATAAAGTAAACATTTTATAATTATTTATTTTATTTATTTTCTTAGTAGTTCATTTTTTAAAATAAAATTAAAATAAAATAAAAATCAATATTTTTCTATTTTATTTCTACTTTAATTTATTTTCTTTTAAAATAAAATAAAATAAATAAAATAAAATACATATATATCATTTTTTGTATATTCGCAAAAGATCCGCCAGGCGCAAAACGTTATGCTGAGTGCTGATATTCATTACAATATATACATTAAAATTTACATATATAGCATATAGTCTTGTTTTAGACAATTGTATATAAGTAGGATACGGCCCGTTGAAAAGCAGATGTTTAGATTCTGGACGGCTACCGTTGTAAAACAAGCTTAAATAATGATAATAATAATTATTATAAAAATAATAATAATGCCAATAATTTAAAATCCATTTCAATGGTAAAATTTCCATTCCTCACGAGTTCCCTGAAATGTTCAATGTCTGTTGCGGCGTTTCCTGGCGGAATGCTGGGCGCCCGTAGCAGGCTAAGACCCCTTCCACTATTCTTTGTTAGATGCCGTGCGAGTTGTAATAATAATTTATCGAAGTGAAACTTATAGGCTGACCCTGTTGAGAGTGAAACGTTTCCTGACTTTTTTCGCTTTTTACATGTCATTTAACACTGCCTTTGCAGCATTCTCTTGTTATATCATTGCTTCAAAAAATAAGTTTATCAAAAAGAAAAACGAATTAGAACTGTTTAAGTATGCAAAACCGGCCAATCATTCTTTACCAAGGAAAACCAATTCAAATTACCTGAAATTTTCCTTTGTAATCAAGAGTGACATCAGCACTGCGCCAATCCATTCCCTGATTTCCGTTCTTGAAAAATTTCTGTATCCAGGTTTGACCACCAACTGGGGCAATCAACAGCATCAATGAGCCTGTCATGGCACCATGCATGTTGTAATAAAAGCTCAGGCATTGAAAGTCAGGAAACTCCAAAACCTTGCTCACCAGCCTAGCAAAGTCACCTTTGACCCGAGGGCGCGAAGATTCCACGTAGATGTAATTTCCTGAAAGAATGACATTATAGTACAGTAGCTCACGTTTGACTCGGCTTCAGTCTTCGTCGAAACAATTATTAAAAAACTTATTAAGAATTCATGAGGAAATAACAAAGAAGAATCGTAACCGAATCGTGTCTTTGAAATGTGATAAAAACACGCTTACTTTTCTCCTTCAATTTTTCAGCTTAGAAAACATTAATTTTCTTCGCGAATTAGCGTACTGAGGGGTTTGTTTTTTAAGCCATTCAAAAACGTCACAATACGTACTGTATCGGATGTAAAACACTCGGCTATCGACTCGTGTTTTAAATCCCGATAAAGTATTCCTGCTCGTTGCTTAAATATTACATAACGGATTGGGTTAGTAATGTGGCGTTCGGCAGCTCAAGACAAGAAACAACAAGTTGAAAATGTTACGTGATGTTAAGAAAGCAAGGTGAAAAAAGTGAGCTAAGACAAGATGAGGCAGGAGTGATTTGAAAATCCTATGGACCATTTAAACGACACGATTGGGATATCCGATTGTTCGTTCTGATATATTCGATTAAGTCATTGGAGTTTTCGGGACGTATTGCTACTTTAGTGAGCCAATCCAAAGCAGGAAGTGCGCCTTTGAGACAACAATACATACCCCAGGAAGGATAATAATAATTAATAATAATAATATAAATTATTATAATAATAAAAATAATTGATCTTTATTAATTTCCAAAAAACAAACGTTTTTGGTTACAGCTACAGTTAAATAAGTGGATTATAGTTTAAAAATTACAACATACCATTATTAATCATTAAATATAGTTAAAAAGACATCTATTCATAAAACGTTCAAACCATTCAGTTCTGAGTGATGGAAGGACATATGTATGGCTTCTGCTTCTTAATAACCTAGTTCTTTTATGAGGCAACAGATCAGCTAATGGACTATCAGTAGAACTAGTAATCCTTGTCCAAATCTTCTTACCTGAGTTTTCTAAAAGTTTAGTTACTGGCATAACCTCTTTTAAGTCCCCAAAACGAACTGTACGTTTTTGAAATTTATCAATTTTACTAAGATACTTGCTAAGAATAATCATATACGACGTTCATATCGTGTGAATGGGTCCTTATAGCTCTATCTACACGACAAGATTGTCGTACACGATTGTTCGTTATGATGTATGCGATTAAGTGTATAACTTCTTCAGGACGTACTGCGACATTAGCGAGCGAATCGTAAACAGGATCTGCACCTTTGAGACAACATTGCATACGCTAGGCGAACAACTGCATGTGACAAATCTTAAGGTGTAAATTGGCCCTATAGTGTGGCGGAAGATGTGGTTGCGAGCCATCGATTTGCAAATCTTGGTTGAATGTCTGTAAGATGCGATAGCGCAATTAATCCGATAGGTACTATTCAATCACTATATTCCTCTTCAAAAAAACGGAATTACGAAGGATTTAGATAGGTTTTCTAGTATTTACGATGTCTTTTAATTTGCACTCACCTCCGCCTCCTAAAGTGTGGTCACCAAGCGGCCCTGTATGCAAAGTCTTCACGGGGCCCGTATTAAGAGACCAAAGAACATTTGCGTTTCTATCACTGGACCATATTCCCCATCCGTTCTCAAAATCCACATCATAAGCTCCTATTAAAATAAACATCCACGAATCAAGTTGCAAGTTTCCAAACAGATTTTGTAATAGTGACTCTTGTAGTGCTGACAGATGAGGAAGTGGTGGTAGTGGTAACGATTTTTTCCGCGCTTGGCGTTTGGCGTTCGCCATTTCAACGCAAAAGTAAGCATCTTCGCGTCGGCCGACAAAGATATAATTTTTTCAAACACGTTCTGCAAGACTTAACGAAGGTATTTTTGGTGCGAAACCTCACTATACTGGACCACATGACAAATGTAATCACAATTACAAGACTGTTCAATTCAAACACCTGTTGACGTACTTAAATAGCGCAAGACACTGTTTTGGTTCTAAATTAATCTGAGTTGTCTTTAAAAAGGTCGCAAAAATAAAGTTTGGACGGTTTTTTGTGCATTACAAGATTCCAGAAAGCTAACGTGAAGCTTACCCAAACAATATTTCGCCGATTCACTCCAGATGGCAAGTGGGAATCTGACGTTATCATTTTTCCGTAAACATGGTACTTAATCTCATAGTTATAAAACGTTTTGTATGTTTACAAATATTACATCTTCGTTATTACATCTTTACATCAGGCAAACCGTACGAAATTAGATCAATAGATTTATTGAACGAATTAAATTGAAAAAATTTTAAAGAAAGACGAGCGTACCAAAAAGCTATGTTCATGTTCAAAGTTAAAAACTAGCGAGTAACAAAAAATGTGGCTAGCATGTTTACGGTCTCAAATAACAGGAAATTCCAACTTCGCAGTAATTGTAAAAACTACGTTGTCGATAAATCCAGAACAAATTTCATGAAAAAAAGCATAAGTTACTCGGGCGTTGTTGGATAGAATAACTTACCAATGCATTATAAGGCAGAAGGAGTAAAGATGCTAGAGTTTAAGGCTATGCTTAAGGACACTGGCAATAGTTAAACATCATGAGCATTTCAAGTAACTTAGTAAATTCTAGAACTAACTATACATATTGTAAATATACTAAGTAATTGTAAATATAGTATAATTTAAATGTAATAATTTGTAAGCTTAATTAGTAATAAACCATTGTAAATATAGTATATGACTATATGTACCACATTATAATGTAGGATACGGCCCCTTGAAAATCAGGTACCAATGCGTTCTGAAGGGTTACTGTTGTAAAATATTTTTAAATAACAATAATAATAATAATAATAATAATAATAATGATAATTATAATAATAATAATCTTTTTCCGTAAACGTGATACTTAAACTCTTTATAATAAAATATTTGGTATCTTTACAAATACTACATCTTCATCATGATATCTTTTCCCGTAAAAGTGATACTTATCCTCATTATAAAACATTTTGTATACTTTCAACCATTACATGTCTATTATAAATATACACCTCTACTATATACTACCCTACACACTATTACACCTACTCTCTATTATAAAACTTTTTTTTCCTTACCAATATTACATCTTCTGTTTAAACACACTGAGACGTCTATGCTTTCTCCAAGGCAGAACTTGCCATGAGTACTGGGAGCAGGATTGTTACATTTTCGGATTCGTTGTCTTTTACCTTGGTCACATGACTGTGAACAGCCGCCCCATGCTGCCCAAGGCCCCCAGTTTCCATCAACAGGTGCTACAAAAACGAAGACCAAGAAATAATTCACGGTAAGAACAGATCAGAACTGAAAGAAACATAGCTGTAGAGGACAGAACGAAACAAAAAATTGCTCAGTAAAACAGAACAGAGCAGGTCTGACGATGTGTTGGTGTGATGCGATGAGACGTGCTATGTTGGGCTGATCATGGTGTCGTTTTTATCCGTGTTATGCCGTGTTGCGCTTGTGCATCTTACCTGGACATTCAACTGCTGTACATTTGACCTTTTCAGACTGAATACCATAAACATCTGAGCTCGGACAGTAGGCTTTATTACGCCGAAAACAGAACCGCTGTCGATCTTTATAGCAATTTTTGTCGCATTCGGACCACCGAGACCAGGAGGAAAAAGATTTTCTGTCTAAATTAATGAAAAGTGAATATTGTCAATGAAAGAATGGATGTAGAGGTGGATGTTCGAACGAAGAAACGAAGAAACAAATGCATGAATGAACGGACAAAAAAAAAATCGAATGGCTTACTGTTTCTAGCCTTGCAATCGTAAAGAGCATTTATCTCCACCACATCTAGTTCAGTGTACGTTTCAGAGTTGCCAATGCTCTGAGCGGGGTTGATTGGCTGAATTGTAACCTTCCCATTTCCGAATGCTGTGGAACTGTAGTGCATGATACTGTTATAGTCGTAATCAATCCCCATCTTGTCGATAGTTCCATGCGAATATTTTTCGAACTGGTCTTGATATACTGTATCATTCAAAACAATTTAATACCGTATGATATTAATATGATTGTAACCAAAATAATACTGGATTTTGTTATCACATAACAGCGGCGTAGGAAGCCAGTCGTGCTTAGGGGGTCGGGGGAAAATTTTAGTTCAGGTGGACGTTTTTCGGTAAATGTTTACATCGGATTTATTGTAGAAAATACTGGGACAATACATGCAGTTTTACAGTTATGACAAAGGATATTTCGAGTCCAGGAGAAGGAATGTTTCAGTGGATTACTAATTCGTCACCTAGAAGACTAAATTCAATTATAAAATGCTGTAGGTTTTTCACTTTGAAGGATACTAAAGGTGACCATACATTTATCTCCGTCTTAACAGTATCTCCGTGCAACTCTAAACTGTAATAAGGTATCATGATATCATTAAAGTAATACGCGCCCTTTACGCCCCCCTGCCAGTACGCCACTGTTACAAGCATGGCTTAATGGCCACGAGAAGCCACATGAACTTACCAACTGGTATGTTTCCCCAAATGATTTTAACATATTTGTCTCTGTCATCTCGACTTTGTTCGTGAAAGAAACCTGTTCAATAAAAATAATGGTTACTGTCGAGTTAAGCTAACGTGAAGGACCCATTAATAGATAAGTGTATAAACTTATCTGTTTTTACGAGTTCGCTTCCAAGGTCTTCCAGGTAGTAAAATGCTTAAATTGAGCTAAGATAAGCTGGGTAAATCTCCTTCCCTTACTCACCCATAGCATGTGTCATTTCGTGAAGCACAGTACCGACCCATTCACAGCCCTCACCAATGGATAGCGGCTGGTGACCAGTCGAGTAGTAATCCTTCCCTACTTTCGAAAAGCATCTAAAATGAAAAATATTTCGCAATTTGAATTTAATTGGATGAGACATATAAATATATTGTATATATTATCTTCATGTAAATTAGGACAAGTAGGTTTATATCAGGGGATAAAGGTGTCATCATGTGATGTGTTCTGGTGGATGTGAGCGGATTATTATCTCATAAATTATTAATATATATATATAATTATATATATATATATATATATATATATATATATATATTCATAATCATATATTCATAATCATATATTCATAATCATATATTCATAATCATATATTCATAATTAAATATAATAAATTATGTATACATATTTGTTAATAGTTCATGAGATAATAGTCCACTCACATCCACCAGAACCCATCTCGTGATGACCCCTTTATCCCCTGATATGAACCTGCTTGTCCTAATTTACATGAAGATATAAATCACAGGTGTCTTTATCATAAAGGTACGTGTGCTTTTACCATGAAACATTGCGCGTTATTACTATTCTACCGGTAACAGAAATCAAACTACAAGCAAACTCCATTTATTTTCTATAAGTGAACGTAACATTACAATTATGAAACAAAGGTTTTACAACACAATTTTTACAACACAATTTCCACCAAAATCATCAGACCCATCCTCACCGACAGAACTCACATTAATATTGCCCAAAACCTCATCGAAAACCTCACATTCAAACAGGCCTGTTTCATAATCATCGCTTTCTCCTGCATTATTACCACGTCACTACAGGCTGCATAAACATTATTTCCTGACGAATTCACTTTCTTCGGAACTCCGAGACATTCACTCACTTTACAAATTTGTTCCTTGCAAGGTCTCTCATACCTTTCTAACGCATTTGACTTGTGACCCGTACGTTCTCGAGCTCGCTGATCATCAATTGAATTTTGATACAGACGAGTTGCACAAGTCACCCTCAAACTATAAGCCGTCTTTCTTTCAAGACCAGCCCTCCCACAGAGCTTTTCAGGAATTATACGATTCAAAGTATTCGTCCCAGCCACATCATTTTCATAACAAAACACTGCTTTATCTCGGTACGGCCTAAAGTAAAACGCCTCTTTTTCCTCCGCTAATTTTTCAACCTTTGAAAAATACAACTTATACAATGACATAAGGCAATGCTCGTGTGTTTCGCCAGGCTTATGGCACACACGCTCTACATTACGGGGTATGTGCTTAAGATCCTTCAAACCACAGTGAAAAGTCTTAGATATGCTTTCATTAAACACTAAAGAATTCTCCGACAATGTAGAGTTTCTTAATCGCAATAGCCGATGCTCTCTCGTACTTATTCCAGAAAGCTTTCCATTAAAAAAATACAATGTGTGCATTAACGATTCTGCTGTATCTCCTCCCAGCAGCTTCTTCTCCCAATGAGGTATTTCCTCGTCCTCTGTAACTTCATTCTGTTCTTTCGTCTTGCAAGAAACACTAAAACCAGAAACTATGGCATCTTTCATTTTTGCATCCAGTGCTTCTCGAAAGCATATAAATCTTTAAAAGACGAATAACGATCAAAATTACCTTCGCATTCACAAATTTTCCCTATCTAAATTCCGTAAATCTTAAAAGAAAGCCAAATTGCTCATTTAATTACAACGGCTAAAACATTACCTCCTGTCATCCTTGTCCAAAATATTAACAGCCTCTCTTCCTCTTACTTCTGAGAGATGTCGACTTAAACCCGACACAATACAATACAAAGTACACGCAGGATACCGCGCTCCTTCCAAACTTGCCACTTCGCCAATAAATTTTCGCATCCAAAACGCCCACGACTCTGCATTCGTCTCCTCCAGCAATGTCGATAACGACTGAACTGCACCAACACCCCGAGCTTCCAAACCAAGGTCTCCGGTCTCCGCTTCTTTTATCACTCTCGTACTCCTCAATTTGTTAAAAATCTTCACTGCCCACTTTGTTGCATACCTTGTACTTGGATGAATCGATCTTTCGAGCATTGTCGATCTTCTTTCAGTGCTTCTAGCACTTCTAAATCGGGCCATCAGCTCGTCCACAAAAAACATTCAAATTTGAATATACGAAACTCAATTTACATTCATGGTCATTAACATTTTCATCAGTTAATCATCAACTTACTCACTGATCACTTAACCATACAAACAATAAAAATACTTAAATATTCAAATTCCCATTCTTCAACCCATTCACCACACAAAAGGTGAATTTTAAAAGTCATTAAAGTACCTCGTCATCGTGCTTTATCATTGCTATACAATGATATATGGCTTTTGTTCCTTTCTTCATGGCTTTTAACCCGTTTTAGCCCATGATCGTAGATTAGCGGCTTAGGTTTACTTGCTTGTTTTTACGTATTCGTTCAGATTTTTTTGCATCTATTTATGTAGTTTTCTGCTTAAAATTATCATTCGGAACATTCAATATCTTTTTTGTAGCTTTTTGCGACAAATCGTCTGTAAAACGTACCTGAATCTGGTTTGTTTGTCTTCAAATCAACTAGGAGATTTTCCCGCCAAAACTAGCCGATCTGTACGGAAAACTTATTGCACGGCTAAGTAGCCAATCAGCGTACGTCATTTTGCGTATAGATCGGCTAGCGAGTTCAGCCATATAATAAATATATATATATACCAATGATGAGTACCACGGAGGTTACAGCGTTGGAATGTAAATATAGAGCGCTCAGTACCGTTACTGGTAGAGCGAATAAGCGAATAAGCGAATAAGCGACAGCAAAATTTTGTCGTTTGTATTTATATATATATATATATATATTTATATATATATATATATATATATATATATATACAGGATGTCCCAAAAAAATGAAAACTATTGAAATCACCAATAACAATTTAATTGTTAGAATTTGAATGCCTTAGCACTCTGTTGGTCCCCACGAGTGCATAAATGATTGATATAAGTAATTTTATAATTTGCTTTAAATTCCCACGGGCAAAAAATCGCGCACTTTACAAGACGATTTTCTTACCTAAATTTTAATACATGCACCTTGTCAATACTTTACGCATCATTACTTTCAGCTTTTTCGTAGGGCATTCAAATTTTAACAATAAGTGATTTCAATAGTTTTCGTTTTTATTGGGACACCTTGTATAGTACGACGAATGGATAAACTTGAATTATTCCATTTAAAATTTTAATCACTACAAATTTGTTTCGTATGGTAAGCGGAGCTTACCACACTCGTCAGGTGATTGTCGCGTACGATGTTGTTGCTCAGTTAACTTGAAACTATATGTTCATAGTTAATTCGTGTATTTGTTCATAGTTTAAACTCTTATCTGTAGAAAGAGCCTCAGCTCTTTTTGAGGAGCGAGATCGTTCCGTACTCAAACTCATTAATTCTTACCCTTCTTCTTGTTTGAACAATACATAATTTCGGTGAATTGACGGGTTGTAGTAGATCCAACGGACGCACGTTTTGGCGTGAACTATATTAACTGCTTCCGCTATTACCTTTCGAGCCTTAATCGCTACAACAACAAAATGGCAATTATCGAAAAATAAGTCATGATCAAATGGTTGTGAAATATGGTTTGAAAGAAAATTCAAATAATATTAGTGTAGGACAAAATAAAATAAAACAAAGCAAAACGAAATTGAAACAAAATAACATTAATCATTTAAGTTCTATTTCATGTTAATTTTCACAGTCATTTTATTTTTTGATGTATTCCCCCTTTTACGTCATCTTGGATTTACTTACACAGGGAGCCATGTAAGGCATATGGAATTCGTCGAGACGTCCAGATCCTTTTTCGTGCGTGAACTGCATTGCGTTTTCTACGAATCTGGATGTCGTCGGCAGTCCCGTTGAGTAATTCTTTGTCAACTTCGTCCAATACAATGTCGCCTTCGAAATAAAGGTCGTCATTTTCTGCAACAAGACAAGTTGTTATATGGCTGAACTCGATTGATTTTTTTTAGGTCTGCAAGCAAAATGACGCATGCTGATTGGTTGCTGAATAGTCCAATACGCTTTTTACACCGGACCGGTAAGTTTCGGCAAAAAAATCTTAGAGATGATTTTAATGAAATTTAACGAGAATTAAGCATCCACAATCAAATAATCCGACTAATAGAATATGCTGGAACACAGGAACTGTTTTTGTTCAAAGCTAATTTTATAAAGGTACAACCGAATGAATGGCTAACAAGTGAAAACAATTTAGAAGACAGTTATGAGGTGAAGTAAACAGCAACATCCTTCAGTGAAAACTCTTTTAAAAATGAGGGGAAAGAACACAGGCAAGGGCCATGTAAATATATTCCTTATTAACCTCGTTTGCTCGGTCCGTACATGAAAGTATTTGCCCTCGGGTTTTTGCCACAAACCTCGCTCCTTCGTCGCTCGGTCTGTAGGAAAACCTCAGACAAATACTTTCCCGTACGGACCTCGCACGTACGTATTTATTATGACTATTTGGGATTTTCACCATCAATCATGTGACATCGCAATGGCATCCACGACTGTAACTGAGATCTTTTCGCTGCTTCGATCTTTATCGCTCGTCTAAATCATACGGTATATACCATAGAAAATATTACCTAAATTATTCTCAATGATGTAATCTTCAGGATTTCTTTTCACATTACGCCTTCTCTCTTCATATCTATCTTTCCATCGTTTGTGGATGCTGTTCACGAGAAGGATTCGGTCAAACAATACCCCCTTACTTTTAACGAATTCTGAAACAAAAATTTAACACAAAAATG
This sequence comes from Heliopora coerulea, assembly GCA_030142905.1. Taxonomy (NCBI): domain Eukaryota; kingdom Metazoa; phylum Cnidaria; class Anthozoa; order Scleralcyonacea; family Helioporidae; genus Heliopora; species Heliopora coerulea. The sequence goes on along the minus strand of JASJOG010000068.1, from coordinate 795,050 downwards.
ATATTGATTTTTACGTTCCGTTTTTATCTTGTTTGAACAAGTCGACAAATACACCTTTATTATAATTCTGCTACTGTTGTTAGATATACTCCTTCCTGAATTTATAATTCAACTTTAAGAGAGAAATGCGCTCATAAAAAAACCGCACGAACGCTATGGAGGGATAGAAACCACAGGCAGCAACCATTAACCGACGTTTATGATGGTAGAAAAGTTGAAGTAGTTCTTCAATGACGAAATTGCGAGCTATTTTTCAAATAATCTTAGAGATATCTCCTGAATTAGTAATCATGCAGTTTCACCTCGAAACTGATCAAATTAAAGGTTGCATTGCTTGAGCAAAGTTTGGATTTTGGACGACGCTACTTAAGTGTTAAAACTCAGCAAGAAATATTATCAGGCAAACCTTAACATCACAGCCTCAGCAACAACAAATGAAATCTTATTAAGCCCATGACGTCGAAGGAGCTCTCGATCCATTCCCCCCATGATGCCAGGCCTTTGCCCGACCAGTTTCATGGAAGCTACTAAAAATCAAACTTTGCTCATAAGTTACAACTTTTATTCAAACAAATTTCGCGGTAAAACGTCGCCTAATTTCTAATTGCATTGATCTCTTCTAAGATTTTCTTTAAAAAAAGTCAGCGGATTTTACATCGGAGAAGCACTTTAAAGCGCATGAGCAGCAAAACATAAAGTTTTATGCTTTTTATTGACAATAAAGCAAAAATACAAAAATCTAATCTGGTGTAGTGTTTCATTTCATAACTTTTGAATTCCATACACTAATTCTAATTTTAATACAAATTAAAATTATCATACAAATTCTAATTGTAAAGAAATTCTAATTGTAATACAAATTCTAATTGTAATACGAATTATAATTGTAATACAAAATAAAATTGTAATACAAATTATAATCGTAATACAAATTATAATAGTAATACAAGTTATAATTGTAATAGAAATTATAATTGTAATACAAATTGTAATTGTGATAGAAATTATGATTGTAATACAAATTATAATTGTAACAGAAATTATAATTGTAATACAAATTATAATTGTAATACAAATTATAATTGTAATACAAATTATAATTGTAATACAAATTATAATTGTAATACAAATTATAATTGTAACAGAAATTATAATTGTAATACAAATTATAATTGTAATACAAATTATAATTGTAATACAAATTATAATTGTAATACAAATTATAATTGTAATACAAATTATAATTGTAATACAAATTATAATTGTAATACAAATTATAATTGTAATACTAATTATGATTGTAATACAAATTATAATTGTGATGGAAATTATGATTGTAATAGAAATTATGATTGTAATAGAAATTATGATTGTAATACAAATTATAATTGTAATACAAATTATAATTGTGACAGAAATTATAATTGTAATGAGTTGAAAATTTTCCTAGATCTGTCCCTTAACACGCATACTGTCCTGTCTCGCTTACCGTCCAACTTGTCCTTCATTTCTCTCTTGAATTGTTCATCCTTTTGATAAGAAGCATCAACCTCTGGAAATAAAAACAGTCATCGTTATAAAGGAAGCTGTGTGCTTATCCTGGATGCTATGGTATGGATTAGAATTACGGTTCTAATCCTAACCCTAATCCTAACCGTTGAAGTGTTACCCTGGTGAAATTGTAACCTAAACTGCAACGATTTTTTGCAAAAAGTTATCAAATAAAATACTTAATTTTCCGGTCCTTGTCTCCACACGGTTACCTGGTCTCACTGGTTCCGTCCTAGTGCCGACCTTGTGTGAAAGACAGATCGTCTGTAGTCTGTAAACATATCTAAAAGTAACGACCACTAATATGCGATGAAAATCCCATTTATCAAGCTTCATAGCGAAAGACGGTTTTCTTCAATCAGCAGATGACCGAAAGCCAACGACGATTTCCCTTGACCATCAGATGACCGAATTCATTGGGTGCTGCTTGGCGTCTATTTCTGACTTAGCAGATCTTGAGCTGACTGGTCAACCAAACTGATACGGAACCAAAAACAAAACTTGATTGGTTATCCACAACCGTACCCCGGGGGGATTTGTTTATATCGCAGATAACCAGGCGGGGTACAGGTATCAAGCTGAACGACAATGGAAAGCTGTTGTTACTGAAGGTGCGGTAGATCGTCCGTGTTACCACTGAGATTTTGAACGTGCAGTTGCTTAGATGAGAATAGAACAAGCTAATAACAAGCCAAGCGTGAGAAACTTCTTGATGCCTTATTTTCTTCTCCAGGTCAAACTGTCATCTGGGATAAAGTTTCATTAAAAGTGGTTTGTCATGCCCTGCTTTGAGGACACAAGCCGTGAACTGAAGGGTCAAAAACAAACAAAAAAAGATGAAATTTTTATGTGTGGATTACATACACATTGGAAATATTGACTAAAAGTAGTGAAATTTCTGGTGTAGAAGTGAGATCGCCAGACCTGTCACAAAATGTCACCAGTTCAAACATCCTTCGGTCAGTTTAAAATTAAACAGTTTTTTTCCCTCATGTTTTTAACAATACGATTTAGCCAGTGTGCATGCCTATGGAGAAGCTTCGGCAATTTATTTTGACCTGATTTCGAAGACAAGTTATATTAAAAATATTCGATAGAACATTATGGCATTTACACTCGACCGCTAACTGTTAAGCTGACAACTTTTCAAGGAGGAAAATCTCGTGTGTAGATATTTTTAAGACTCAACCGGGACCTGTTGCGAAAAATGCAACTTTGGGCCATTCGCGGGTTCGATTCCCAGCCGGATGGCCCAAAGTTGCATTTTTCGCAACAGGTCCCGGTTGAGTCTTAAAAATATCTACACACTTGAGATTTTCCTCCTTAAAAATTTATATTAAAAATAGGATAACTACCAAATATTAGCCACAGTTTCTCATATTTCTCGTGAAAACATTTGAGACAGTCGGCCTAAATAGCGCCCCTCTTGACTAAACCACCCATCCTTGTCGCCAAGGGCACTAAAAATAACCACATTATTGATCAAGTTACACAATCAAAGGTTACCCAATGATTGGCCCCTCCGTAAAGGATAAGGCTCTCGACATCGCGGTAAGTGAGCACTGACATTATCCAACATCGACCCGAAGTTGTTCACGAATCGTCGACAGTGGAACAACAATACAATTAATCATACGTATCCTAATAACTACCTTGCAGTATTGACATGTCTTAGTGAATAATTACTGTCTGAATAGACTCAACAAAAGAACCAATGACGCGCGGCGTGCATCTGTTATTTGACCCATAAAACCTAATTACAGCCGTTTGAAAAATTTTAAAATCATCCAGATTAACCGATTCCAACGGTCAAGCAATGAAATCTGGTTCGTTATTTTAAACGCTTAAAGTATGAAATGTTAATATAACCACGTTCCTCTACTCTGCTAAAACACAGTGCAGATCTAAGTTCCATGAAAAACTGATAAACATTTTTCTAAAATTTCGAGCAGCAACGACAATACTCAACTAGCGATGATCACCGGTTTTATCACGGCTGAAAGCCCGCTGGTAGATAATAACCGTACGTTTAACCACAACATCAAATATTTGTACCTACACAATTTGCCAGTCTTGATTCCGCAAGATGCGACTGATTGAACGAATTGTCTGCACTATGCATATGTCAGAATACAGTACGATATAAATATACTGTATTTTCACGTTTTTCCATCGTTTCTAAAAGATTTTCCCCCTTGTCTACACTGACCCTGTGTAAATCTGATCACAATATCATACAATTTTGCCAGAAAGATTCTGATATGGACAGCACCTAGAGCAAACATGACTTCAATTAACTATAATTCGTCGAGAATTAAGAAACGGTTAGTGGAAACGGCGACAACAGTTGAGGAAGAGACCTAGTTAATAATATATTATTACTTACTTTCACCTTCTTCAGCTGAGATCTCGTCCTTCTCTCCTCCTAGCCTGAACAAATCGCTTTCTAAACGCAAAAGGAAAGATCGGCGTATATACCATCATTCACGAGCATCTTCGCAAACGCAGATAGCGCAGATAAACTAATTGGTCGTTTGAGAGTACTGCGCGAAGACACAATCTCAGTGAAAGGGTTTAACACGCGTTTTATTTAATTTTACCTCCTTGAGTCGCAAAAGGAACTGCCAAGATATCTAAAATGACCAGATTCCATACTGCCAGAAGGCAAAAGCAGGTTCTCAAACGCCTTTGGAACATTTTAAGTTGAAGAAGCTAATCATTCGTTCTCACTGGGACTCCGTCAATAACCTTATTGCGATTCTAACGAGTAGCCCAGCAGTTAGTCTCCCAATTTAAATTTTTTTGCATTACGAAAAATAACATCACACATATGTACATGAAAATCAATGACGCATGATTGGTTCAAAGAACTTATTGCATTTCAAAAAGTTCCGACATTAAAGAAACGCTTGCCGCCTGTGAAGCCTTTCGCCCCACAAGATGCTTATAGACCAAGTTTATTGAAAAACTTGTGTGACAACAAACACCTTTAGAATAACGGTATACTATAGATTAGCAGGTTGAATTTTCAATACGAACCATAATTTAAACGGGAGGCTTAATAAATTGAATGCCATTTTATTAAAAAGGCCAGTGTTTCATCGGGAGCATGCGACAGCCAGCTAATTTTTTTTCCTCTTAGAAATTGCCACGGAGTACAAGTGCTGTAAGTACAAGAAAGTACAACGTCGAAATTTAACTGTGCTCCTTTATCAACAACGGCAAGTATTAAACTCTTAATGACGACACCCCATGAAATATTAAAGTTTCATTATGAGAAATATTCAATGTAAGCAGTGGTATGAAGGAGACATGTATTATTCAACGACACTTTCTACGACGCGCAGACACGGGTGATTTTGTTGTAAATGGGTTATTCAATTCCTGTCGAATCTTTCAAAATGTTATCGACGTACTCAGTTTAATAAAACAAAACGCGAGACGAAACAATGTCGAGTAGGGCACTGAACATCTTCGGGATTGGAAATTGCAAAAATACTCCAATGCATTTGAAAAAATTAAGCCAATAGGAAAATTTTTACGGGGCAACAGCGTTTCGAACAAAAGGAAAGGACATTAGACTAATCGCGCAGATCTATACTTCTACAGTTAAACCAAAAACGTGAAAGTTTTTACCACAAGAATAGAATCGGTCAACCGTAATAAATTTTTAATCTCATATTTTGAAAAACAAAATTTTACTTTAATAAAATGAAAGTAATGAAATAAAATCTTGGTAAAGATTTCACCAAATAAACAAGATACCAAACGGAACTATTAATGTCGACAGCATCCAAATGTTTATACCTTGATAATATACATGAAAAAAAAATTCTCGATTCTGATCAGCTGAGAGTAGAGCAATTTCGAGGCAGCGAAGTGCACAAAAAAGGTAACAGCAATTTACATAATTGTCAATTATTATTTTTTATAGTATTGAATTACTTTTTTTTGGGCACTGCATTACCTTTTTGATGTATATTGTGATATGTTTGTGGAAGTTGATCGTCCAGGTTAGTGTAGTCTTGAAAAAGATTGTTGGTGGAAGTGACTGACGTTTCGACTGCCTTAGTGGCGGTCATGTTCAGAGTCAAAGATGACCGGCACTAAGGCTGTCCAAACGTCAGTCACTTCCACCAACAGTCTTTCTCAAGACTACACTAACCTGGACGATCAACTTCCACAAACATATCACGATTCTCCCAGGTTAAAACCATTTACTTTGATGTATATTATTAATTGATAATAGCGTGGTTTCTCGTACAGCTTGAAAAACACACGCACTCGCGACTGTCATATCATGTTCTATAGTCTTTGCGGTTAACCACTCCGGCTGAATTTGTCCTGAAGGCTTTACCGTCTTCCAGTAAAAAAACGGCCATTGAGGGTGACTTGAGATGCTAATAAGAAACCTTGTGTCGTCTCCAGATGAAAACAACATCGTGACTTATAAATCATTCATATATTTGACAAACAGTAATTGAACGAAATCGTTCAAAATTTGCCAGTTAGTGAAGCAATTGAATGTAAGCAACATCCGACCAAAAACAGCATTTACGCGCAAGGGAAAAACTGCTAGTGATCAAATTTGTTACCAGCAAAAGTTCCTCAAACCATGACATGATACTGAAGAATCAGAAGGAAAAAAATAGAATACAACAGAATAGTATACCGTTGGAAAAGACAGAAAATTATAGGCCAATGGACTGATTAGATGGAACACAATAGGATAAGATGAAATATTTCAGGAGAAAAAACGTTAAAATGGGATGTATCTATGTTAGGAAGAGTTAGATGAAATAAAATCGAATATTACCTAGCTAACCAAGGTGACTCGTATCTCAAAGATTTTCCTCAGTCCCAAAAGATACTTTTACTTAACTGTGGGCTCTTTGTTCTAACAAAACTAAAAAAATTCTGTTTTAGAGATTCATTTAGGAGCCTTTTATTGCCAGAATAAGACCTTTATCAAACGAGTCAACTAGGCAAACCTGGCTGGCCTAACTCATGAAAACAGCCATGAACAGAAGAAGAAAACCTAGAAGATACGACGAGATAGGATAACCAAGGTTTAATTTGATATGAAGGTACACAGGATGGAACAAGTTAAAGATAGATAAGACATGACGAAGTAGTTCACAACATACATAAACATCCATTCCACTCGGGGTCTCAGAAATCATTCTTTCAAGGAACGACGAATTTGACTATCGCTTTCAATCTTCGATTACGGACTAACGACGCACACTTATGCTATTAAAATAAGCTACAGTGACCCATGACTTTCCCTGGTATTGACCAGGAGCTAGTTTATATGAATATTTTGTTGGGTACGGAGGAAACAGAGAATAAGAATAACTATACCATGTTATTTAAAAAAAAAAACCCAAAAAACGGTGTGAAACCTCTATACCAACATATTCAAAGGTAATGAAGTTCTTCCCTACCAAAGCAGTACGCATTTGAGGTTGTACTTCAAAAATTGATGACTGTAACCTTTACTGTATTAGTCACTTTGAGGCTTGAAACAGCCTCAAAACAACTTATGTCCATACAAAGGGATGCATTCCCTTATTCAAAATCCGGTGCACCAGATAATTTGATCAAATAGAGTAAAAATAACAAATCTCGAAAAACAATGACATCTTGAAAACCCAAGATATGAGTCAATAACAAGTCGATGAATGATTAAGATGATATTTCGACTTTATTGCAAAGTCATTGTCAAATCCATGACTTAGCAATAAAGTCGAAATATCATTGCAATCATTCGTCGTCTTGTGATTGACTAATATCTTGGGTTTTATAGATGTCATTGTTATTTCGGGGTTTGTTTTTTACTCTCTTCCCTCCTTCACTGCACGATGTTGAGTAGTTATCCGACTTGGATAGAATCGTGGTATCCCAAGTTCGGAGTTAAGGTCCCGTTTACTCGTGTGATTTTGTAAGTTGCGATTGTCCTTCTGGTGTATGCAGTTAACCCATGACTGTGTATGCAGTAAGATATGCGCTTTTGATTCGCTCCAGTTCGTCCTCGTTGCTATTGTGAGTTGAACACACACACCAAAATGTCAATCGCCCGGCACAAAATCCCAAGTGTAAACGGGCCTTTAAATGAGATGACCAGCTGCTGATCAAGAAATCTGTTCTGGCGAACCCGTTCCGAAAATACACCATTTCTTTGAACAGATTTCTCCGCTGTATTTAGACAGACAACCAAGTCGGATGTCTACCCTTATTCTTTAACTCCAAAAATGACCAACGAGCTATAAAAATACACGGATTTGACAAAGAAATTCCAGCAACTAATTTACAGAGGACATAAACAAATATGTACCATTAATCAGCTGTCTAGAGCTCTCCACGTCGTAGAAAATAAGAATCCAAGGAGCAGAATTATTTATCACTGAATATCATTGAATTTCTTAGTTCGACATGTCTTCCACGAGAAAAAAAAGACCAAGCTGCGCAAGAAGCTCAAAGTACAGCGCGACTTTCGACGTTCTGGCCTTAAAGCTGTTCATTGCATTGCCAATTCTATTGACCTAAAGACAAGCGTTTGTTAACCTGAAAAATAAAAATTTCAGAAATAGTTTAAGAGTGATAGCGCGTTTAAATTTAGCAACGCTACGTACACTGTAACACAACATAACAAAACGTAAGACTTCAAGAAAAGCAAAACTCCTTAAATACATGTAATTACTATTATTTCCCTTATTGGATTACTTAACTAACTAGATTCCGTAACGTTTACCCTTTAACACTGTCCACAGCTCTTCATACAATTCCGGTTCATGTATTCCGAGTTCTTGTTACATTCGCCCGCACGTGACCACTGTTGGCATTTTACGTCATTGTCGCTACAACCTTCAACAGAGCAGACCAAGATGAGATGCCATTAGTCGCTTATGTCCTAAAATGTTATCACGGGTTATGTGGAGTTCAGCCGATGCACCATCTGAATTAAATAGGCAATCGCAGGCTCAAGTCACCCAACTATACGTCGGCACTAGGACGTAACCACTGAGACCAGGTAACCGAATGGAGACTGGGACTGGAAAATCAAATATCTTATTTACCTGATATCCTCTCACCAAAGACTCAGGATAATTCTGAAATGTCAAGGGTTCTAAGATTCAGAATTATCCTGGATGCTATGGTTAGGATTTGGGTTAAAGTTAGGGTTGGGGTCCTAATCCTAACCCTAATCCAAACCCTGATACTAATCCTAACCGTAATCCTAACCTAAACTCTAACCGTTGACCTGTTACCTCTGGTGACATTGTAACCTAAACCCCAACGATTTTTTCGAAAAAGTTATCAGTAAATAAAATACTTAATTTTACAATCTCACTCTCTACACGGTTATCTGGTCACAGTGGTTCCGTTCTAGTACCGACCCCAGCCATAACCCAAACCCTAACCCTAAACGTTCAGTGGCCTGTCTGTGTCCGTTGAACTGCACTTAAGTCAGTACTGTATCACTGTTTATTCCAGACCAGATGCCTAACTCCTTCCCAGTAGGATGTCTCCCTTTGACCAAAGAAAAATCGGCTGGCATTAGTGACAGAAAATTGATCCTGCCAGGAAAGATTTCAGTAGCACGGGTGTAGCTACAAACGGGCCTACGGAGCCAAGGCCCGCATTACACCTGGGTGTGCCCACATGATATGTTGCAGATGTAGATGGATGAATAATAAGATTTCTTGTGGATTGTAGTCAAAATAAGCAACACAAAATTTAAAACACTACACAAATTAATATGTATTAATATTGGACTTTTTGCCAGAAACTGAGTTACATTGACCAACATGCAGTGGATAGTAACCAGATTGTCCACTAGTGCAACCAATGAGAAAACATCCTACCACAATTATCAGAGACAAGTAAAACTGTAGGGGAGATGCTGCATGTTGCACATTCAACATTATCACGATTAAACAATTTGAAACATGTGCCTTTGCTGTGCCTACATAACAACTACATTCTGGATATGCCACTGTTCAATAGTGAGCAACATTGTACAGCACATTGCTCAAGCATTATGTGGTGTTACAACATTTAATGTTAAAATTATATTACATATAACTTTTTTATAATATAACATGAAAAATACCATGGTATCCCAGTAACACCCAATTAATACTAAACATGGGGTTCAGGATAAATATTACCGGTAAACAATATAGATGCAGAAAAAGTTTAAAGGTAGCACTAGGCAGAAAAATAGTAAGAAAATGGTACGGACATTTTTTCAGAGTCAAATGCCATTTATAATACGAGAAATAATACACTGGCATAATGAACATGGCCAAATATAGATCCAAATTGACAAAAATTTTTGCTCATTTGTGTGGTTTTTGTTTTCCAGGGTACAATATGAAACTCTTTCCAATCAAGAGACCTTGATTTAATATGTAAAATCATCTAGCATTCATCAGAGTAAAATCATGGAGAAGGGTCAACTGTTCTGAAGTGAAAGGAGTTAATTCAGTTCATTTCCTTTCCACAGGTCTACTCTAATGAAGTAAAATCATTCAGTGAAAGCCAGAACAAAATAAAAGAAGACCTATCCAAAATAGGAAGGTCTTGAAATTGAGGTGATAGCTCAACATAAAGCAACACTTAAACACAAGGATATTTATATTCAGCTCTGTAAATTCACAAATATCCAATATAATACCTGTAGTGGGACAAAGCAGTATATCCCTCCACAAGAATCCACATACTGTATAGATTTAAAAAGGAATACACACAGGATATGCAGTATTGGGAATTTTCAGCAAACTACCTGTACCTCAACTAAACTAAAAAATATTTCAGTGACTTACTACAAACATCACAGCTCTTTTTACAGTTCACTTCCATCCAGATAGGGTTTTTGGTACATTCACCAATGCTTGCCCAAGCCTTACAATTAGTATGAGAATCTTTGCATTCTATAAAACAATTATTAGTATAAGATCTAGTACCAGTATTAATGCATTCAAGCAGAATTATTGTAATTTTATAAAGGATGGTTATGCTGGCTTAGTTAGCTTTCCCATTTCATAATTTTTTACCCCTTTTTAATATTACATTTGTTGTTTTATCTTTTTTAATATTTGTAAATTAGTTTATATATTTTAGGGGAAGGCCACAAGTTTAACAGTTTTCAACTGTAATGTGTCACCCTCGGTAAATAAAGTTATTCATTCATTCATTCATTCATTATTGAGAATCCATCAGTTATGTTACTTATCCTTCAAAGCTATTCAGGGTTCATGCTTTTCATATCAAATGTGAATCGTGGCAATCAAAGTACCAGGCGGGAAACGCAATCTTGTCACAAATATGATGGCCCAGCAGATAACTTTTAATAAAACCATGACTGAAACATAATATAAAAAAACGAACTTTATTGCTGACGTTTCGTTACTAAACAAGTAACATCTTCAGAGCGAAATGAATAACAATAGTTGGATCGGGCTTAAGTAGCTATTACAAAAATAGATGGTGGTGATGGCACGGGAAAGGAATGTTGATGAGTATGGTGGAGAGAAACGGAAGAGACAGAGCAATTATTAGAGGTGATGAAACGGAGCAGAATAGAATAATTAAAAGAGTGTCAAAAGAAAAGATCTGACGTTAGCGTTAAGAGAGGGGTTTAGTTTAGAAACTAATAAGGTTTCTCGTAGGAGAACATCTAACTGAGACGAAGCGGAAGATAAAATTGAAAAATCATCAAAGGAAATATCATGACCGGTTTGTTTATGATGTGCTAAGACACTTGAGAGTGTTGTGTGTGAGAGAGCTTTTCTCGTGAGCGCCGAAATACCCATATGTTCGGCAATTCGGATGTGTAATAAACGGCAAGTTTTGCCGACGTACGACGCCTGGCAGCATCGACACGAATATCTATATATTACAAACGATCTCAGTCAAAAGGGTAATCGATCCTTAAAACGAAAAAAGTTAGAAATGCGGCAAGTGGGTTGGAAGACAACGCGAAGATGAATATAGGGAAAGGCTGATGAGAATAATTTCGTCACTTGTTGTCGAATTTGAAAACCAGGAATGCCAGTATAGGGTAAGACTAAGGAAAGTGACAATTTAGGTGCTGTTAGAATTTTAACTGGAGGATGAAAAATTTTATTTAAGAAGGTCTTAAAACAATGATCCAAAAATCGGTCCGGATATCCGTTTAGCTTCAGAAACTTCATAAGTTATTCGAGTTCTTCATGAAACAAAATATATGAAGCTAAACGGATATCCAGACCAATTTTGGATCATTGTTTTAAGACGTTAAATAAAATTTTTCATCCTCCAGTTAAAACTCTAACATCACCTATATTGTCACTTTCCTTAGTCTTACCCTATACTGGTATTCATGGTTTTCATTTCTAACTTTTTTCGTTTTAACGATCGATTACCCTTTAGACTGAGATCGTTTGTGATATATAGATATTCGTGTCGATGCTGCCTGGCGTCGTACGTCGGCAAAACTTGCCGTTTATTACACATCCGAATTGCCGAACATATGGGTATTTCGGCACTCACGGGAAAAGCTCTCTCACACACAACACTCTCAAGTGTCTTAGCACATCATAAACAAACCGGTCATGATATTTCCTTTGATGATTTTTCAATTTTATCTTCCGCTTCGTCTCAGTTAGATGTTCTCCTACGAGAAACCTTATTAGTTTCTAAACTAAACCCCTCTCTTAACGCTAACATCAGATCTTTTCCTTTGACACTCTTTTAATTATTCTATTCCGCTCCGTTTCATCACCTCTAATAATTGCTCTGTCTCTTCCGTTTCTCTCCACCATACTCATCAACATTCCTTTCCCGTGCCATCACCACCATCTATTTTTGTAATAGCTACTTAAGCCCGATCCAACTATTGTTATTCATTTCGCTCTGAAGATGTTACTTGTTTAGTAACGAAACGTCAGCAATAAAGTTCGTTTTTTTATATTATGTTTCAGTCATGGTTTTATTAAAAGTTATCTGCTGGGCCATCAAATGTGAATATGGGCCATAGTCCGGACACATAAGTCCACTGCAAATTCTTTATGAAAGGTTGGTAATCAATCAGGGATTCCAAAAGAGCAGTAGCTGCAGGCTGACTCCAGCTCACCAGGACAGATAATATTATTGTTAAAATTCTGCACAAAACATCCTACTTCAGAATGTCTCAAAATCAGTATCAGAACCCCAAAAATACACATTTTTTTCTAACTGGCTTACTACACGGACCAAATGTCTTTGTAGACACACTTTTCATTCCCATTAACCCTCCTAGTTCAGGTGTGACAATACTAATTCACTTGAACCATCTCAACCGAGGCAGAAGGACCTAGTTGGCCTAGGTACCAGAGTTATAGTGAAACCCACAAGTCTCAAGTTTGAGTCATCCAAGTCCTAAAAATCATGAGTCAAGCCCAAACTGAGTCCTGGTGTGACCAAAACGATGACAGCCCTGGTGCACGTATCATAACAAACAACAGTGAAAAAAGTCATGGAGCTACATCAACTCAATGCAACCAAAATAAATGTCCATTTTCATGATCCATTCAAGCCCAGTTCCTCAAAGATGAGCTGCTTTAAATTGTTTATAGTTCTAGCAGTTTTCAAAATTTCCACCAAGTCCCCTTGGTTTTGGGTAACAAATGTTTGGTATCCATTGAACTTAATGTAAATGGACTTTCAGACATCCTTACTTTTGTTTGGCACAAATTCTTCCTAGCCTAGGGAGCTGCTACTCTTTCATGCTCAGTGAGTTTATAAGTTGTGCCATGGCAAGCCATGTTGGCATATATCATCAGCATGGTTTGGTACAGCTTGGGTTCGTTCTGTGCCATGCTCTAGAGTAGCACATGTTGATGCAGCACAATGTGGTTGGTTTAGCACAGCTTGGTATGGCTTGACTCAACATGCCTAAACTACTCAGTTCATAAGCTTTACCAAGCCTTGCCAGTATTGCCACAGCACAGTTCATAAACCAGGCTTTAGGTATTCACCTCAGCAGAGGCAGTTATGTAATAAGGTGTAGTACTGCATTTCCAAAAACTAGTGCTGACCCACGATCACTTCCTTCACTGACCCAACAATATGGTTGACTTTTAGGGGAAGTCATTCAGCTAAATGGAAGAATTGCACCAACCTGTGATTGGACAATTAGAATAGTAAACAATAGAATTCATTCTTTAAAGGACCCAAAAATGTGTATAAACCCAGAGGTTAGGGTTAGGATTAGAGTTAGGGTTTTTACACATTTTCAGGGCTTTTAAAGAATGACCATTGTTGTTTACTATTCCCATTGTCCAATCACAGGTTGGTGTAATTCCTTCATTTTGGATGAAGCATCTTCAGTCTGGTGATGTGAAGGTTAATGTTAGCATCAAGAAAACACAATAACCATGAGTTCTATATTTAGCTATATCACATAACAATTGCATTACCTTTTCCACCATAATCCCCTCTCAAACCACGTCGAGCATGTCTGGGATACTCATCAATGGGTGGTCCTTCAGGCTCAATAGGTTTGGAGCTTTCCTCTTTCTTGATTGATTCTTGGTTTTCTTCCTTTCTTTGTTCTTCAAACTCTGCCAAATTGTCACCAACAGAAACTGTATCCTCCTGTTCCTGGGCTTCTGTAATATCATCCACCTCTTCCACTTGATTTTCTGGTAGTGCAGTCTCCCGTGATTCCATTTGTTGCTCTTCAACTTCGTTTTCACTTGGCATCTCTTGAAGAGGTTTACTCTCCTCTTCCTGTTGTGAATTCTCACCAGTATAAGATTCAGGCTCATCCTGTCGGTTTTCTACACTGACTTGTTCTTGCCCAACATTCGTTTTATCACCACCGGTGTCTGGCTGTTCCACATTGTCTTCGTCGTTCAATTTCTCATCAACATACTCCCATGCTTCTTTCTCTTCGTTACTTTCCTCCCCCTGTTTTAAATCTTGTTTACCTCTGACAACATCGTCAGCAGGCTCGTCTCCTGGTTCTGTATCATCATTTGTTGAATGACTTTCGTCCTTCGGGATTTCAGCTTCATTTTCTTTTGTTAGTTTCCCTTCCCCTGCATTTTCATCGACTTTCTTTTGGTCTCGAGCTATATCTTCACGACTTAATTCATCATCTTGAGGTTTACCCTCTTGCTGTACGGTCAAATGCTCTGGTACTTTCGATGACGTGTCTTTATCAATACCCGATTCCTGATCTCCATCAGGCACCGCAGCTTCGCCCGGGTTCGCGTTTTCTTCGTTTCTCGTTTCAGAGCTTTCCCTCGTAAAGTTCATTTCCATGTTTTTTCTTTCTTCCGATGGCGACGACGACGACTTCGGCTCCTTGATGTTACCTGGCTGAGAAGAGCCGTCGCCTCGTACTTTGGCCACAAGATCGAGGCCCACTTGCGTCTCGAAAAGCACAACAGCGACCGCGCAACAGGCAACCACTAAGGCGAGAGTGAAAAACAGAACACGGCCCATGTTGCCGTAAAAATTCCCCTTGTTTGAAGAACTGCGATTTTTACTCATCGACTCTAGGCCACGTCTCGTAATGCCAATCGCCTGACCACACAATGCTCGTCTTATGTTGGGAAATAAAGGGGTATTGAGGACCGAACAGCTTTGGAAACCCTGCTGTGGTTCACGATTGCTACCTAAACAACGGATCACGTTACAGCAAGCGCGGTCAGAGTTTCTGTGCCATATCCTTGACCCTCGAGGCACACAAAACAAACTTGTTTGCTGAGTTACGTGATGGCATTCCTTTTAAATTTTATTAAGGTCTTAGTAACCATGCATTCACAAACCAACCATAAATGAAGTTCGCGTTAACCGCATGAACAGGAATGACAAAAGTTCTTCCTTCAAGCCTTTCCGCCCTCCCCTAATGATACTGGCAGGACGACATTGGTCAAAAGGACGTTCCAAGATGGCCACAATTCAGATAACGAAAAGTTAAGACTATTTATTCACTGCTGATGTCGTGATATTTCGTTTCAGGGGAGAGTTTATTATATTATTGATCCTAACTCTGACCCTAACCTCAGCTCTAACCTTTACTTCTAACCCCTCCCCTATCCTTAGTCTCACTTTGCTTTAACTTCTTTAAAAGCATCTAGGCAATTATTTAGTATCACGACATCTACTGGGTACAACCTGACCGTCTTTGACGACGAATAGGAATACGTTTGAGATAAAAATACATATTAAAACCAGATAACTCGGACCATAACAGTCACCTCTATCCTTACCCTAACGTAAGCACAACTTTTTGAGCTTCTGTTTCGCGTATCCAATTTAGCTATAGTTTTACGCATCCAAGGCAACAGTCGACTTAAGAGAGAGCATCCATGGCAACTGTTGCGAACGCACGGGGAATGTTAAGAAAGATCAAAAAAGAACAGTTGCAAAGAAATTTCAGCAGAGTGGCACAACATCGTCAGGCAGGGGATGCCGAAACGACCGAATAATCGAGAAGACGAAAGCAATAGTTCAGGCACCCAACGGACCAAGAAAGGTGTAACTGTGAGTTTTCATAAGAGAAAATGTTGAAAAATCAGATCTCTCTAAAATGGCATTTCCTGCGTTTAAGAGCACTTTTGGACCTTGACAGACTTCAAGCGCCTCTTTGGATAATAATCTTTAAGATACACCTCGCAGGTGAAGTGTTCTTTGCACAATCTGATTGGTTTCCCTACCTCGGAATATCCTGCACTATTCAACTCGAGCAGAACAAGATGGCTTCCCGTTTCAGTTACGGAAGAAGGAATTTTTCTGATAAACAAAGCCACCGTGCCAGACCATACCAAGAACGCAACGAAGTTTGGCATTAAAGTATCTAGAGACCAGAGGCACATGTTTCTTTCACTTTTTTTAATGACAAACGCACTCAGGAGGGGTTCAAGTTGTTTTGCTCTAATTACGAGCTGGCCACAGCCAAACTTCCGGGTAACTATAATTATATTATATTATAACAACAGTATTATATTTTACACTTCAAGATACATGCTAAAATAATTATTCACGTCAGTATTGGTGAATAGTAGAAGTATCCACCACAATACTATTCACAAGCATTGGGGAGAATATATTGTTGAGACAGAGTATTCTCTCCTATATTAAGTACCAGCTGTAATATTAAATGGTATGTGTTAAGTTGGCGTAGCCGTCTAGTAAACAAAATTCCACATTGAAACTTTGGGACGTTTCGTTGCGGATAAACTATTCATATACTTTCCTGATATTTGACTACCGCATTTTACGTCCGAATCGACCATGTATCTGAAAGCGAATATCTTTAAGCTGAGTACAATGCTTCCTCTTAGAAAAGTCGCTGGACAACGGGCTTGAAAGTCATACCACTTCATCACAAGAACACCAAGCCAAAGAGCTCATTGGATCAAGTCAAGCGCGAAAATTGCCAACCATAACTCCTACCGTGCAGACAGAATGACTTAATATGCTTGGATGCGATGTTGCAGAGATAAATACACATAACAGTCTACGTGGAGGCCAATAGACCAGTTCGGCTCTAGCAACGAATTATTCGTAACCAGAAAAATTAACAAACATGAGTTGAATCCATATCCAACACTGCTCCAGTACCTTTTTCAACTTTCCACTGATTACCCATGCTTCATTAACAGGGCAGTAATCATAGAGAGTTTAGTGCTAAATCCCGCTTCCGTCGTCAGTCACCTAAAAGCTACTAGGTTACCGACAATTTTAATCAAGTACAATGGTATATGCATTTTCATCTCATTTCAAATGCGAAGTTTTCTGACTCCACTGAAATAATCATGCAGGCGTCGCTATGGTCTGACCAAGTACTCCTCATGGCCTTTTGCACACGTAAAAACGTACGCTGTCTGTCATGCAGCAACTGTAGCACTCTATTCGTTCCACGATCTTACTACAATATCTTGGATACGAAAGCCTTTTGAAAGTTACTGTCAATTACATCACAGGTGGACAGGGTTGGTAGAGCTTCACCTCATCTCCACTAATTCAGGATTAATGTGGCTCCTACAGTTTCTATAGTTACGATATTTCTGCAATTAGTGCGGCGTTCATTTATGAGAATTTTTGTATATTTTATATCATTATAAGTTGAATACGTGCATGGTATATCTTTCTGAAGAATTATCACAAACATAAGGTATTTGTCAATAAGTGCAATCATCTATGTTATTATAACTACAGGCAGTGGTGTAACGGACTATGGGCAGGGTTAGAGCAACTCCTAAGGGCCCTCGACCTCTAAAGGACCCCTGATGAATCTGTAAAGACAATTGAGATTAAAGTCTTGAAATATATGTCGGTACTAAGGGGGGTGACGGGGGTCAACGAACAAAAACCTCCCAAAGGCTCTCAGTAGCTCTGTTACGGCACTGACTACAGGGTTGGAACTTTGGCGTTTTTTCACGCTTATTCTTAGCTTTATTGTCTTCAGTTTTCATCAGTGAATTCTACTGAAGATTGACACCAGTGCTGATAATTCGTGAAAGAATATCATAGCAAAATATCCGGGGAGGTTTTTACGACAAATTTTATGTAACACAGTCAGTAGATTTTAAAAGAATTCTATCTCCGTATCTCGCAAAAATTTTCAAAGTAAACATGTTGTTAGTCCTACTCAATTTGCTCCATTCATGCCAAGTTTTAAAGAAATTTATCGAAGAAAACATTAGTCCATATAACAATTGCACTCATTTGAGCGGTTGGTACGTGTCGTGCCAGAACTTCGACTGAACAAGATCGCTTTCTGATAGTGCGTATTGAGCTATATTTATATTGCTATATTTAGTAACGAATCCTGATATAAAAATTATCCTAAGGACTACAGGGATCTACTTAAGATCAAGATATTATTGATATATGTTATTATTCACAAAAATGAATGCTTGATCTGAAATCCAAACACAGAGAAATACCTAGAAAAACGAAGCAATAGTTGAATTGTCTCATCAAATTTGATCGAACTCTCCTTTCCGTGGAAGACATGTCACCTCAAAGGAACAAGTTTTGTTCTTTATCAGTCGGCAAAATCTTTTATTTTTAGACTGTTCAAGACCCAAATATTCATAAATATTTTTTTTCATCAAACTGAGGGATTAAAATTCAAGATGTGTATTCTAACTTCGGGGTAAAAATCGAGAGGCACAGATCAGCCTCTGTCACAGTTAGTCGAACGAAGACCAAAACTCAAAAGTTGTGATGATGGTTGACGAATGGTTGATATACCTGGGAAAATGATTACAGAATAGCTAAACAATATTCGGACTTTATTAACGGTGGCTTTCTGAGAAAGTGCCTGAAACAATCCAACTAAAAACCCAAACGAAACGTTAAGCCAACATGTGCGATGATATACATAACATTAAAACCGCTTTGTTACATTTGAAATCAGTCTTAACAACCTGTATAAGTTGTTTGATAAGCTTGGACAAGAAAACATGCAAACGGGGCAATTTTTATCTCATTGATTTCCGAACTTCCCGTGGGAAGAGAGAAGTTCTTCAGATTTGGGCGTGAACCAACCAAACACGAAATCCATGCGTTCGTCGCTGAGTTCTTTCCGATTAATTTCATCCTCTAAAATCCAATTGTCGACGGAAGCGAAACCACAATCGTTATACGCCGACGCACCTCGCCAATTACCCACGGGTAAGCCTCCATTGACAAAGTTTCCTTGTAATGATCTTGTTCCGTGGACAGGTCTATTTCTGACTTCCTTCCCCAGATTATCCCTTGCTTTCAAAACATGAACTAAGTAAAAAGTTGCTAAGTTCTTCAGTACATACAAAACAGCAAAATCTGCCAAACGAAAAATTGTCAAAGGAAATTTATTAGGGTGAACTCAGCTTTTAGAGAAAACTGAAGGTGACGTTAACCGTCGATTATTTTCGGAACAGAGTGCTTCAGACGAAACCACACCCATATATGTAATAACATACATATAGGAACAAACAATTGTTTGTGGCCGGATGTTTCTAATCAAGTAAACGTCCAGGAAATTGTTTAATTAATCAACTGCTACCTCCTTTATCCAATTTTGCGTACAAAGCTGTTTAACAAAAAGGCAAGCCTTACATAATCTACAAAAGGTAGACATTCTTACCGGAAGGCAATTCTTTAGACGTAGAGGAGGTGTGGGAGGTTACTAAGAGAAGAGGCTTGCATCATAACTCCATCAAGAAATATTTTTTGAACCTCGATTTACTGCTGGCAATCCCAAAAAAATGAAGCTCGTTTAATTAAAAACCTTCTTTGACCCGACTTGAAGTTGTGAGCGAAATAAACATGCAAATGATGCAATCCATAACAAACGACTTACAAAATGCAAGTCAAGCTTTTCAACAAGTTTTTCAAAATTTTAAAACTTCGTTGGTTGAGTTACCTAAGGTTTCTTTCTAACTTCTCAATCATTTTTTGATTTATGTAATACCCGGTTATAAATCCTCGACAAGTTGTTAGCTTAGGTGTAGTTTCTTTCATCTTAAACAGATTTAATAAGACAGTTTTTAGACCCATAAATGTAGCATTAATAAAGTACTATTTGAAAATTTTGAGACTTTTTAATAGTTTATCAAACTAGAGCTCATCTTAAGCCGAGGAAGAACACCAAATTCCACCAGGATATTGAAATGACATTTTACTAGAGTAGAAGAATTTCTGGCTATGTCCTGTTTTTTACGATGTCCAATGATCGATCGGTATTAAAACTATGGAATAAAATTATATCACTTCGGGTCTTTTTAGCCCGGTCTTTAGCGTTACGAGTTTTGACGTGAACATAACGTCTGTTCTTCAGATAATGGAGTGCTCAAGCTAAGAAGAGCAAAGATAACAGAGTATTACGTAATATTTAATTTCATCATTGAATGAAGCCAGGGATAATTGACGTTATAATAGCCTCTCAATAAAAGCTTTAATTTCCCTAACAATTGTTCGCTGCTTTAGAGAGAAATTTTAATTTCTAACGGTTCATTTCGTCCTATGAGCTCTTTGTAACGTGAAGTGAAGACAATAATAAAGCTGAGGAGACTGTTATATATCTCAACTTATTCACGCATTCTCTTTGTTTAGAAGTGATAAATGTTCATGAAAGCAATGGGTGTGGTCTATAAGTAAACAGGCATTCCACTTAATTATGCTCTCTCTGACTTAAAAATATATCGGAGTGACGTGTTTGAATAATCCCCTCAGTTTGAGTTCAAAACTCGCTAGTTCAAAATCATTTGCCAGAGTGACGTGTCTGTATAATCGTTAGTTCAAGTTTAAAACTTGCTAGTTCATTATTGTCTCTATCATATTCTTTATTTAATCACGAAACTATATCACATAACTGCTCTTCCAAAGTCAAGTGAAATTTATTACTTTTACAACAAGTCATTAAAGCGGACGCCACTTATGTTAAATGTGTGAATTATGAATAAATATCACAACCAGAGGACAATTTGAAAAAGTAAAGGATAAAACACCGACCGAAAAATGTCATCTTGAGACTTGATATTCAAATTAGAACAAGAAACAGACAAGTTGGAAATGGTGATATTTCGGCTCTATTTCAGAGTCCTCATCAGACCAAGTGATTTACAAAAGCTCGCTAAGTTATACATATAACTTAGTTATAAGTTATATATATAACTTAGCGAGCTTTTGTAAATCATTTGGTCTGATGATGACTCTGAAATAGAGCCGAAACATCACCGTTTCCAACTTATCCGTTTCTTGTTCTAACTTGAATATCAAGTCTCAAGATGACATGAATAAATATATAAACTGTAACCTAAATATAAAACTTAATATGTAACTATAATCAATGAATAAACACGTAAAATAAAATAACACATTTTAACAAACTATGCCTACAAGCAAATTTTCCCCGAACTGCTTAAAATTTGAGGCCGAACATTGCTCACGAGAGAAATTATACCACCAACATGACTAACCACACGTGAATGAAAATGAAAACTTCAACTTTAGTTGTGTTAAATGTACGTGGCTGTTGCTTGAAATTGTGCCTACTATCGTAGGTTTATAATTCGGTGTATATGGTTTAACAACTACCATCACTATGGTTCAACTGAAATTCGCGAATCTGGATTTTTCTTTTAAAACTATCGTAGTTGTGAGGTTAATTGTCCACATAATTTTGCTCAATAACTGGAGCAGCTGTCAAAAGAACTTCGAATTAAAACAAAAACTGACTTTGACTAAAAGTACACGCGGCTTTGTTGTTCGAACAGATTGCGCCCCTGGTTTGTACTTTGTAAATTTGGATTTCGCCTTCATAGTTTGTATTTTACGAATTTGGCTTTGTACTTTAAAATTTTCTCAGCTATGAACTTAATTGCCCGCATAATTCCGCTTATTAGCTGGAGAACCATAAAAAAACCCTTGAATTTGAACAAAAACAAACTTGAACTAAAAACACAGGTGACTTTGTTGTTCAAAAATTGCGCGCCGCTCTTCTACGCCGTAATAATCTCGAAATAGTCGTTGTCCTTGACACTTGCAACGGGAAAAAGGAAAGGTTTGATTGTGTACTTTAGGAATGATATAACCAGCTATTTCTTGCAGAAAGTGAAATGCTGCGAGGTAGGCATATCCAAGTTAACAGACAACGTCGCTGCATCTGGGCTGAGTTCGTTTTCAAGAGTCTTTAGGTACATAAGATCTCCATGTGTGAGGATCTGGTTGACTGTGTGGGTCGTCTACGGACGAACTACCACTGATTGAGCAAACAACAAGGCCGAAAAACACACAAAAGAACACTGTCTTCCTCTTGAAATATCACTAAATCGTTCGTGACCTTGATGAATACTTTCATTTCTATTTTCTAGAACACCATTTTGCGTTGTAAGGACTGGTTTACCCTGGTGACATGATGACTTATGGTCGAGAACGTCATCTTCACAAAAGAAACGATCAATTTTTCCCTTATGTTGTTATTTTCACGTGATTATAAAGTCGTTACGTTGCCAATTTCACACACGCTATCGATATATGGACAGAAACTGAGTGTCTTTTGCATCTGCGTGACCCAGTTGTTAAGTCATAATGTCGGCCAGCGTGAACTAGGTTTCAGGAAATTCTCCACAGTTTCTCATACACATGTAATTTGCTATAATTGAACAAAGCAAACTCGGTATTCCCCCTCCCCAATAATTCAACATACGCGCAGGACTTAACTACACGTGACACTAACAGATTTGACCACAAACAAAAACATCTCTCTTAAACTTATGACTTATTTCCATCAATTGGCTAAAATGTTTGGTGAAGAACAGACGAGAAACAACCCAATACCTTCCTGTAGTTAACCGCACGTGCCACGTTTTCCTCATATAACATTATAAGCACAACTCTGATTCACTTGCCCACAAAGTCGTTACTAATGACTGTTTGTTACTACAACAAACTAATGTCGGCGATAGATTCGAAAGGGGCCACGCTTGCTGCACGACAAAAATTAAACCAAATTGGATTAAAATATGCTGTTAGCAGAGTAATGAAGTGTACCGTCTTTTTTCCTCTTTTGTTTTGAAGATACCATCGGGTGATTTCCTATCCAGTGACGCCTTCTTCTAACGTATTCTCTATGAGTTTTCCTCTCATTGGTTTAGAACCTATCTACTATAAAACCCCACACGGAGATACCCCTCGCTGTTTTACCATCGAGAGAAAAAGCCAGCTGAAACTTCGAGCTTCCTATTGATAGTGTTTTGAAGGTCATCAGACGCTATAGATACAGCGACACGTTACTTTCGCCACTAAATGTTTCCTCCTCAAAACAGAAGCTTATCACAACTGTGGAAGACTCCCATGATGAACTTGCGAAGAACAATCGATTTAGTTTAGTTTTAGACTCAGGTAAAGTTAAACACAAATGATGTAGGTCGGATGTTTCTGTAGGTTTGGTTGAGTCCGGCCAGACACTTACTGCAAACTAGTGTAAACTCAAATCGTTTTTGAGACTGACCCGAACACTTCCAGTCGACTGCGATCTATGATCATTTTTCCATATATATGATATGTAAGTGAATGGCAAGTGCAAACCTATAATGTCCCCTCTACTCATTACGATTGCCACTTACCATTCTGCTTCCTGAAGTAGGTAATTAACTCGATCTTAAGAGTACAATACTTGTTTGTCACGCAAATCTTGAAGTGCCTCCTAAACATTCTTGTGACTACAAACCTGCACATCAGAACAAGCAATAGTATACGATAATAGAGCCTAACTCACGACAACTCTAATCCTAAAACTAACGTTTCAGTGATTAAAATTTTTTAGCTCAGGCCACAGAGGAAGAGCACTCCATGACTATGCTATGATTGATCACCGCACTGGTTGCATGTAAATAAGAACTACCATTAGCAAGTCTCAGTGTTAGATCGGCCTATTTTAAACACCCCCTCAACTCCGGAAGTCGAGAAAAAACCCAGCAAACTCCGTCGTGAATTCGAGGTATACACATCAGCATCTTGGTAACAAAATGTTCCGGTTACAATTTCGACCAAGACAAGATATTTAAGATAAAAAATCAGCTTGAATATCGACTACTTATGCGATATTTTATTATGAAAATCAATTTTAAAACAATCATGTTAAAAAGGCTGCATACAACGAGAGAAAGTCTCCATTGTGTTCAATATTCAAATAGCACGTGCTGTACTAAAATCGGGCCAAAACGTTCTTGAATCGTCGCACAACATTGGTCAATATTGTGAGCTCGCAATGTTAGAAAAACGCCCAGACGATCCAACGTTTCTTGCACGTTATTATTAGTTGGGCAAAGTGTTTCACCGAAAGCAAACTTTCATCCAGATGACATTGTTAAATCACAAAGTGTTAGCTAATGTTATTCAACAAAACTCGAACACTTAGTCGCGGCTGAACTGCTTGTTTTAATTATTCTATCTTTTGCAGAAAACAATCAATTTTAAATATACCTCTACTTTAAAAAAAAATGTTTCACCAACTGATCTGAACGAAACTACTCGCAGGGCAGCTATTTTCACGAGAAGATTACGTTTTCCTCCTGGGTCTTTGATTGCCCTTGATTCAATCAGTATACACCTACAAGCCAATCTGAGTTGTTTTTACATCATCAAAGGTTTTAGCTTGCTGAGTTCAGACTCCTGGTGATATATGGGAACATTCAAATTCGGAAAGCACTTCTGCATATTAACCACTCTAAGTGTCCTCACTGACGGAATAACAATTCGAACGTCTCGTGGTCGATAATAAAAAGTTACACATAAATACAGTTTACTTAATGTAATGGACCATCGTCTTCCCATAACAGACCAAGGAAGTGTTCTCTATATATAGGTTATTATTGAATTTCTCAAGAATAGTATAAGCGAGTTAACCATTCTGTTATTTTCAAGTGAGGAATGTTTTACATGACACATCAAAATGTGATATTGCAAAAGAAAAATTACTGTAATAATTGAAAATTGCCAAGGAGTCAATAAATTCAAGAAAATTTTAAAACATATTTGCCATGTAGAAGGAGTTCAACATCTTTCCTCCCACGTTTTAAATCTCCCACAGTGAATTAGCGCCTTCCAGAGGAGAAAGAGGAACACCTTTTACTGGCGTTATTAGGTTTCTTTGTTCTTTGAACAATAGCCAAATTGTCAGGTTAAAGTTTAAAAATTTGGAACACTGAAGATAAGAACTGGAAAGTTAACATATGAAGAAATTCTAATAAAGGAGAAAGGTTTCTCCCAGGAGTTTATTTACATTTTACAACATTTAAAGGAAACAGTTCCATCAAAGACCTCTTTAAGGAAATTCTCTACTTTGAGTAGGAGTTGATATATTCATCCAATGTTAGAAAAACGCCCAAACGATCCAACGTTTCTTGCACGTTATTCCATCTCCAGTGACGTATTCAATTGCAAGTCCTAGCTTTAACACCTACAATAACCAACCGCAATTTTAATTTCCAATTATGTCGATTTTAAAACCTCTCGGAAACAGCGCTTGAACAATTTGATCCTTTTCCTAGCAAAACTAATGGTTTCTGGGATATGCATACCTCACCGACCAGTCATACGTCAGGTGCAGGAAATGTCAACATTATAAAAGAGGGTGAATTTCCTCGTCGACCCAACAAAACTTAAACTTTATTGCTAAGTAAGCACAAGAACACTCTGGTTTGATCAAATACAGATCAACAAGATGCGCAAGGGATTTGGAAAATTTTTCGTAAGTACCAAAAGTGCACGTAAAATGATTCATTCACTCACTTGTTGTTATCGAGCTTAGAACCGTTCCAGCTACGTATGAATCTCAAGAATATTTTGATTCCAAGCTCATCTATATATTTTAAATTAAAGTAAATTTGATGACGGTGCTATAAAATACTTTCTCATTGAGAGGTTCTGATAAATTCTATAAGCAAATACTGACACTGGATTTTATCTCGTATCATACGTCACCTAATAAGCGACTTTTTCGGGTACAAGCATAGAATCATAAGTCGGACAGGATAAATAACCAAGATAAACATGATACATAACCCCCACGGGTCAAAGACTGCTTTTAAATTTTGGCTTAATTGGTTACGAATGACGGGTAGGGCCGAACTCGTCCACCGCATCTATTTTACGTTCACGAACGTTCTTGCCATGCGTTGCATCAAGCAACGTCACACCACATAGCATTAAAGTCCACTCGCCTATTTTAATCTGGTGGATATAAATTACATTATTCGTACGATTGACACTTATAACATAATATTAAAATACTCGTCAATAATTTATAAAGAAAAAACAAAATAAACGTCACTCTAATTAGCATTTGTGCACCGGATACAGAATCATCTTAATTTACGCTTCCTTTTCGCTCGACTTACTCGGCTAAAATGGCCTACATCACTAAAATAGACGGTAAACATAATTATTGAGATGCATTCGTATCACAATTACAATGCTGGTGTCCTAGTTGTAAGGGATTTATGAGGAATTGCCTTAGAGATAGCCACGCACCGAACCGATGAAAATAGCCAGCACTGCATTTATTTTTACCCAAGTTCCTCGCGTGTTCCCTGCGCTGCTGACACGTCAATGGGATCTGATGTTTGATCGCACGCAAAATTGAGTTCATCAACTCTCTGTCGAAAGTAGCGGGCTTTTTCCGGCTCTTGCGGTTTCCTGCCACAGGAAAAGTTGAGATGATGGGTTAAACTTACGATAAGGAAAAATTCATGATAGTGGTAAATGTAAATAGTAAAAGTTAGGTAGTAAAAACCTGATGAAATTGATGTATCCAGCAAGCTTATAAGTCCTGATTGGGAACGAGCTGAAAAACGATAATCAACTTTATTAATAACATCTCCTCGTATATAGACAAATCAAAATGATAATTATAAATATAATTAAAATCAAAATTATAGCTAGCCGCAAGGGTGAGCCTGTCAGAATATTTATTCACTTATCAACTCCTTTCTAACTTTAAACAATTTAAATACTGTAGTTGTAACAAAGCGATTGATTATTAAAGCCAAACTGCGATCACAAGGCAACTCATTCCTCCCAGCAAAAGTCTCACTTTACAAGAGTCATCCTAACTACTAATAAAGTTAAAAGTAGTAGAAGAATCAGCCGGGTTATTTGCATGAATTAAACGTTGTAAGTTAAGCCAGTAAGACTCATTCAAGTCAAATAAGCGCTGGCACCTCCACGCATAACAATTACATGCATCCAGGAACTTCGATATGTTCGAAAGATATTTTGAAAGTGACACAAACACGCTTCCTGTTTTCAAAAAACCTCTCGTTGACTTTTCCAGTGCAGAAAATATAATTTTCACACTTTACTTTGCCAGTGAGCGTTTAAAATGGTTCATTTTTTAAGCCCTTTAAGAAAACACGCAGAGTTCCTCACAAACGCTAAAACACTAGGCTGGCGAATTTCGTTCTCTCTGCTGCTTATTCTTTAAAATTTTACTTTTAATAGGATATGTAAAATATTGAAATCTAATGTCTTCAATGTTGAATCATGCTACTACGACGAACTTGCAAAACGCTCTTGACAGTTCAGTGCAGCTGAAAATCGACTTACCAGTGGAACGTCCTTGTACGAAACAAGTTCCTGTAAGAAACAAGAACTTGTAAGAAACAAAATTATTGATGACTATTTTAGCGAGAATGATATCATCATCAGAGTGTATTACCGCTCTAAATCTAATTGTAAATTGTAATTATATCTATCTTAGGAAACTGTCAAAACGAAGTCAGTGTATCAAACAATAATCAAACTTATGAAAGTGTAAAAACGAAGTCAGTGTATCAAACAATAATCAAACTTATGAAAGTGTAAAAACAAAGCCAGTGTATCAAACAATAGTCAAACTGATGAAATTGTCAAAACAAAGTCAGTTTATCAAACAAGTATCAAACCTATGAAAGTGTCAAAACGAAGAGTATCAAACAAGTGTCAAACGTATGAAAGTAGTATGCAGTATAAAATTCTATAAATTATTTTTAAATCACATATCAAATATATATTTAGTATTAAATATCAGATTTTCTTAAATATTTTTGTACTGTATTATGTGAAAGGCTATTTTCCGTATTCTGTGCTGGGCATTAATGCTCCTGACAAGGTTACGATTTCCGCCTGGTAAACCTGTTGCTCACATTTTAGTCTGTTTTGTTTTCCAGTTTCCCATGCTCTTCGTATCGCTGCTGGTTATAAGTGATGGCCTTCCACTTCAAGGGAAAAAATGTGACAGATCCAACGCAAAAAAGCGAAACAACGTTAAATACTACAGAAAAAATTTCTTATTTTTAAAACAATTCAAACCAAAGTTTGGTGTCAGCTTAGCACAACTTGGATCAAGTGTAAACACTCAAAATGCAGGGACAACAAAATGTCCATGGTACTGGAAGGAACACGTAGATCCATCAAGAAAACCGAGAGCGCTGGCAGTAGCAGAATGCAAGACGTGCAGTCTAACTAATTGTCGACAAATTAAATACACCCATCAAGTATTGGTTAAAGAATGTGATCAAGCTACTGGCGAAAAGGTTTGGGTGTGGAAACAACAAACATTTCCAATTGGTTTTGTTTATATTGCATGAAACTTACAACCTTTCGATTTTAGTTTCAGGTAGACTAGTTCTAATAGGGTTAAAATTTGTATTGCAATGTAAAAATTGCTCAGTTTTTGCTAAACAACCTTCACTGAGCTATTGCATTAATATCGTGTTGCAATATCTCAAATATGTCATGGTAATCACGTGTACATTGATTAACAGCAAAGGTATCGTCGTGCTGACTAAACCAGACACGCGAGAACATTACCGACAACTTGTCCTTACAATTGTAAATAAACAGAATACAGCGTAAGCAGTGTAAACAACTTATAACCCAGAACGCGTTCAGTTGTTTTTAAGTCAAATATTTGGCCAAAGTTTCTCAAAGCGTTTAAGAATATTTAAAATTACGGCATGGTTTCGTTCAAAGCTAAAACATAAGCTTTCTTCCTTACCGCCATTCTAGTTCTAGACATCGCTAAATCTCCGCATCTCAACATAAATGCGAAGAAACCTTTGCTGTGAATCAGTTTATAATATATCATACAAAGCAATTTTGATAGCCATGCAAAGTTCTATAGTTTCAATTATAAATTAGTTGGAAAAGTGGTAAGGAAACTAAAGATTCAATTTTGTAAAAAATAAATTTAGGTTTGAAGAGGTCAAGTTAGTTACACAAAAGCAGCCAGGAAACTAAAGATCACATTTGTAAAAATAAATACTTGTTAGTGCCAACCAAGTCGTAACTTAGACAAAAAGCTTACACATTTAATTTCTATAATGTTAAAATTTCTATACATATTTATATCCAAATTTTAGAACTTATTGACATTTCCTAACATTATTCTTATAAGAATACATTTTATGAATTTCTCATCAGTTAAATATTATTTATTGAAGAAAACAAAGTCTATTTAATAAAACAATTGTTACATATTTGAATGAAAAATTGTTTGCACCTTTTTCTTTGCCTTAAAAATGGTCAAAATATCAAAAAGGTTTAACTCTTCCCTTGGGGCATAAGACTTCTATTATTTTAATCTGGCTAACGCCAAACTATTTCACTCGTCAAAGGGAGAGCTCCCACCTCGTAAGGGTTAAGGCAAGTATTTTGTCATATACTTCGCATAGTCATTGATTTAAATTTGTTCGTGTGCTTGTGTGTACGTGCTAGTACACATCGATGATCGCGGGTGTGTGCACGCGCGTAAGCGTCTCAGTGGGCGAGGGAGGTGTTCGTTGAATGGACTCGTATACGTGAAGATAAAGTCAAACGGGATGTTATTTAACGACGATTTTTACACAACAAGCGTTGCATAAAAAGTAGAATTAGTCCCATCTTCAAGTGTTTTCGGCTATAACTAGCGACAGTATGCATTTTTGTAATAATCAAGTTCAAAAAAATTCTAGGTTACAAGGGAATTTAATACATGGGATTTGGTTCGTTTCTTCCTTATTTTTTGAAGCTCGTCTAATTTTTTTGTGTTTCAGATAGCCGTATACCTTACTCATTTATATTTAAGTATGGCTTCAGGCATTCCTCATATCTACTCATCTTAGTTTTGCACAAAATTCCGTCAAGGAGAACAATTAGTTAGGCATCATTAAAAAATATAGTTCAAAGTCTTTCGAAAAGTTTCCATTCTTCTCGCTCATTTCTCTTTAAGGTATGTTCGCATGATTTCGGAACGACTTCGTACCTGTTCTCTTTGCCGGACAATTGGGAGGAACTAAATCACTGATTTACAGCATTTACATTCCAAAATAAACTATTTTAGAACAGCTAACACGTATGTCAGCCACTCCTTATTTCACTGTCCGTGGTTTAGATAGTTTTATCTGAAGACATCGTACCACTCCAGGTATTTTATCATAACAGTTAAGCTCATGAGATAAGAACTTAGTTCGGTCTCGTTGATGGATCGGACGTGATGTCAATGCAGCCACATTAGTGGCATTTGAACTAAAGAACGTCGTTAGTAGTTTCGGTATCTGTCCTCTCAACTGCACGACCGTTGGCATTTGACAGAAGGGAATAGAATAATTGAACAAACCGATCTTTATGAATCCGACGGATATTGAGGATCGAAGCAAATACCATGGGCATAATTAATATTATTTCTAGAGCACGAAATCGAAGAAATACAAAAACATTCACTGTAACATTTTGCTTTAAGTGATCACCAACTTAAACCCAAATAAGACAGAAATAAATTTTCTTTCTTTAAAATGATTCGAGCACATTTTGATGAAATATTGCTAATTTTTTTTGTCCTTGATAATTTCATATAAGCAAAATAACTGGTCTGTCGATATGTAAGAGGTAAGCAAGTAAATTATGTACCACTGGCTTCAGCATCGATAATTAATTGATCTGCTTCCAAGTAACAAATCATGACATCTTTCTGAACTTCGTCCAATAATTCTTAATTGCTTTGCATGAATGGTGTTGAACAAAAAATTAACTGGATGATAGGTGCAAGTTGAAAATATTAATTTGTTGAAAAAATGACTGTAACGTCCTTTAAGTAATGAGGTGACAGAATTAGGTACTTCATAAGCAATTTAAGTCAAACTTATAATAATAACTGCTTAAAAATGTTTTCATTTCAATCAAATAAATATGATATAACAAATTATAAATGAATTGAATATATTCTTAAACAAATAATGTTTAAATAACAATCATAACCTTAATAAATTTTTTATAAAATTATTTTTAAATCTTTTAAACTATCTCAACATTAAATTGTTTAAGTTATTGTTCGCACTACGACTTGTTTGGGTTGCAGGAACCTACATCTATCTTCATAAACGCTAGTATTTCCCAACTCATTTATATGAGCCCCATCATTAATTATACTTTTGCAACTTTGAATGACAACTAAAAATGAATGAATGAACGGGCGAAATATTACCGAACGTATTCTTGTAAGTGTAAAAATTATACTACGTAATTTTCGAGAAAACAATATTGACTAATTCAAAGCTACATTTCATCCAGTTCATGCCGATATAAAGAACCCACAACTCAAATCGACGATTTCTTAGCTTAAGAGTTTCCACATTATATCAGATATAGCTCTGGCCGATATTGAAAAAAAAAAAACACTTTAGAACGAAGTTAACTGGATCTTCGGGGTGATCTTTGGGAAACCAATGTTTCATTGCAACCATTCGTTTATATTCCATCTGTAACACGATTTATGGTGTACACCATGAAAATTTGGAGACACCTCCACATTTACTTCATGTGGGCCACGTATTGTGCTATAATTCCTTCATCGTATTACAATCATTTAAAGGTCATATTCAATTTGTCGCTTGTTAGAGGTAGCAAAACTGTCTCTGCTAGACAAAATAGAACTAATCCACTAAATAAAAAACCCAAAAGTTGTAACTTTCTCTTATTTTTCTGTTCATCCAATATAAACAAAACCAATTGGAAGCGTTTGTTGTTTCCATATCCAAACCTTTTCTCCTGTGGTTTGATCGCATTCTTCAACAAGTACAACATGTGTGTAGTTAATCTGTCGGCAATTGGTTTTGCTGCATGTTTTGCACTCAGCGACAGCCAACGCTCTCGGCTTTCTAAATCGATCTACGTTCTCCTTCCACAGCCAAGGACATTTTGTAGTCCCCGCATTTCGTGTGCTCACACTTGATCCAAGTTGTCTAATAGAAACCCCAAAATTCCCTTGATTTTGTTTTACAAACAAGAAGTTTCCCCGATAGTATTGAATGTTGTTTCGCTTGGTCGCTTTGGTTTTGTCACATTTCTTTCCCACTAGTGGATGGTGAAATGAAACTAGCAACGACACTGAGGCGAATACGAACTAGAAGACAAAACATCAAGTGTTAATCTTGTTCAATAGATTAATGAAAATAAGGGTTAGCATAGTAAAAATTTTTATGATCATGATTAACCAATGATGATATAAAGTAAGTTAATGATAATCATCATGTCATCAATAATTGTAACTGAGACGTGTTTTGATACGCTAACAAACTCTCGCATGAAATAAGCCAACTTCTCCCTTGATTTTCTACTAAAATATTGGTTTGTTTGAGTAGATATACCAAACATTCGTAAGAACGTTAGACCCTTTGGCCTCGTTTTTCAAACGTTTTTCTCTTTGTTTAATCACAAGGTCAAACACTCTTCTTCGAGTTTCACATATTACTTAAATGACGGAGAAATAACCACGAAAACTCGAATGAGACGTCAATAATAGCAGCGTAGTGAGATCTGCTAAATTTCATTATTCACCAGATAGGCAAAGCATAAACATAACTTTAGAGGGATGACCAGTGAGTGCATGGAAAGACCGAGGTAAGGCCGAAGGAGGAGGGTATTTGTAGAATAGGCCGCGGGAACCAAAGTTATAGTTCCTTCAGAGCTAAGAGGTAAATTGGAATGCCTTATGTTCATTGAAATTTGCTTATAAGACGAAACATGGACTATTGGTAATCCAAGTACGACTTACAATCGGGTTTTTTTTTTGGGTTTCTTTTTGTTTCTTAACAGTATTATTACTATTCTAAAATGTGACTCTTTCCTTTCGTCGCCAGTTGTCACATGTTTATAAAACGATCTTCACACTACTTGAAGTGTTATGTGTGATCTTTAGTTAACCAAGGAAACTTTAATTCAACTATTATTTTTCAGTATAATTGCACCGGAGATTATCGTAAATCCCGTGTGGCGATTGACCAAAATTCACGTCACATTTCTCGATAATCACCTCCAGGTGAGTAAACAGTGAACGCATGTTACCGAGGAATTTTTATAACAACTCGTTCACTACTACTCCTTCAGATAACCACCTGTGTAATTATCCTAAAACAATTATTTGCCTCAGGCTCAGTGAATATCGTTAAACAATCCCCTCTCGACTTCGTCTCGGTCATTTTTCAAAAATATTCACTTCCGGTTCAAGCAACAAATACAGTACTGCTTAGAAACAACCTAACAGTGCGTCTGCGTCCGTCCTGCGTCCGTCCTGCGTCCATTTTGCGTCCGTCCTGCGTGCGGTTTGCGTCCATACTGCGTCCATACTGCGTCCAATGTGCGTCTCTCCTGCGTTTGCGGGCGGGTGGAACGCACAGCCATCGCTGAATCTCGTAATGAGTCGCTATACGACGTTTAGCGATTCATAAACTATTCTACAGCTTGACAATGATTCCCTTGGCGGAATCTCAAAATAGTTTTAAAGGCATGACTGACTCGTTTGCAGTACAGAAATACTCTATGTAACGTTTAAAAGAAAGAATTTTAGTCCAGATAATCGTAAAATCTCAAAGTAGTCAGGTATTAACGGTGAAACTCAATTTGTCATACGTGTTACCAAGACGAGATTCCAAACCATCGTCAACAGCACGTAGCAAACTACTTAGCAAAGTACGCTTAAAGACAGAATCAGCTATATCTTTCGACGTTTAAATAGGAAAAAGATTAAAAAATAACCAGAAGTGAGCTTTTGGTCCGCAGCCGCTTCTCAGCGAGCAATATTTGCATGTATGTTAATTAACCTCAGTGGGATTTCAAAATAGTCGATATGACATGACTTATTCGTTTTTTAGCCAAGCAAGCGATAAATCAGTCTTTGTTCTATACCGCATGGATGGTCAACCATCGTAAAATACGACTTAAAACAAGGAAATCAACAAAAGGACAACCGTTTTATCTTGTTGGGTTCCCGAATGAGCTGGCAATATGTTGCCTTCTCACGCCTCCACCCTAAGTTTTGTCTAACACGTCGAACGGTGGAACTTGAGACATTTACACCTATCTTGTCGCTCAAAAGGTGTTTTAATTCGGATGATGTCAACTCGTCGTTATTTTTCATTTTATCATCGATAAAATCTCTTTCACGGCCACTTAAGATCGGCTTTCTTCCGCTACGTTTGACATCAGCT
This sequence comes from Heliopora coerulea, assembly GCA_030142905.1. Classification (NCBI taxonomy): domain Eukaryota; kingdom Metazoa; phylum Cnidaria; class Anthozoa; order Scleralcyonacea; family Helioporidae; genus Heliopora; species Heliopora coerulea. Next base: position 760,521 of record JASJOG010000068.1, on the reverse strand, counting down.
AAACTGCCACTTCGTTCATACCGTGAAAGGAACAGACTTATAGCTGGTCGTGATGTTTTTATTCCTTCTTCTTCGAGAATATTCCTAATCTTAGTGATCGATGTACCAGAAGACTTCAGAGAAACAATTCGATTCCTAGCGAATTCCGAAAGTTTTCCCATTTGCAACACAGAACACAGTTACCATAGTCACCACGTTTGAAGTTACCGTAGATGACTCATGACTTCGGAAAATAGCGTATGTCACCGATCGAGTCCCAACTTCTGCGTCTCGTGAGACGCGGTTTTGATTGACCGCAAAGGCAACCGCAGCCGAGCCGCAAGATGACCGCAGCCGAGCCGCAAAGTGACCGCAGGTGAACCGCAAGGTGACCGCAGCCGAGCCGCAAAATGACCGCGTCTTGCACGCGGTTATTGTTAGGTTATTTCTGAGCAGTACTGTAGATAACGGAAATATATATATGGAGGGTTATAGTGAGAAAACTTGCGCATCAAAGTTTGTCGAAAAAAATTTTAATTTTCCTACACAAGTTGCCGAAGTCAGCTCTTATTTCGAAGACCATTTATTAAATTGTGTGCTACTTAACGTAATCAAACGGTTGAAACATTTGATTTAAGTAAATGAATTAAAATATTTGTTTCTTTGAAAGACGTTATAGTGTTGATGAAATTATGGTCAAACCTATGAATGTTTAAGGACTACAGGAAGCTTTCCATCCATTGACTTAGTAAGATTTTTGATGCTCTGATTAAGTCGCGAGTCAAGGACAAACGCTTAGCGGTTCATAAATTTACTGGAAATTGACATGAAATTACATTGTAGAATTAAGAAAAAAATATTAATTCATATAAGATAAGGCTTCGTCTCCACGTACAATAAATTCCAACCGACACATACAAAATGACGATAAACAGATTTTAATGCACGCAAACGTTAAGTTCGACAACGTTAAATATGACAAGCACAGTTAATGAAATATACATATATATCAAGGAAAGTAAAATCTTTTGGTAATATCTGTTCACTCAAGTTTGTTAAAATGATGTTATATTACTTTTGTCTAGTTTCTCCGTATTTTACATAAAATATAAACATTGAAAACTAAAAAAAACGTTAAAGTAGTACTAAACTAAAATGACTTTAATCTCGGTGACACCAAATTGGGATTAAAAAATTATTTACCAGAAATTTTGCGACTGTGGCACACATCTTATCAATCAGTTGCTGCCGTGTCTATGAGCAGTCTTAGATTACACATGGATGTTTTTCTGTTTGTCTCGCTTATATACTAATAGTCCATCGTTGCAATGGGATCTTTTGCCGGACCGGACGTATTTTTGGTTTCCAAAGTATGCATATCCAGACGTTAGTTTTCGTGAAGGAAGAGGTATAATTGCAACAACGCGGTGTCGTAAATGAAAGAGACGGTAATATTCATCCACTTGTAAAGTTTGAAATAGTTGTTTATGTTCGAGGTTAAAGTTAAGTCCCGGAATAAAGTATAAGAGGCTTAGGTCAACGCCTACTCAAAATTTAAAAGACTTCTCAAGAGATCTATTATGCAATCTTCATGCAATCAAGCCGTAAGCCCGTAAAATGTTTTGAATCCTAGTAGGATAAACTTTCCCCCTTACTCAAGACTCTTTGCAAACATGATGCAACCCTGTTGTAAAATTGTGAAATGTTTCAAATACCAGTAGGAATAATCCCTCAACTTTACTAAGACTCTTTGCAAGTTAACTTTCCAGTAATGAGACTTGGACTGGCCATTGGTCCATGGTACAATGGAAAAAAATGTCAGTCAATTTTCTATAGGGCAAAATGGAGCAATGGCCAGCCCAAGCCTGCCACGAATAACCTTCAGTGTTTAATATTACGGCAATATATATTGAAATTGTTTTCGAATATTTGGAATATCATTGCATGAAAAAACAAAGAAGCTTAGTACCAACAACAAAGTCTTCTTCCTTATTCCTCCAGAAGCTGCCCTTCTTATAATTCCTTTTGTAAGGAGGATAAAAGTTACAAAAACCCTGACGGAATATCTTTTAAAGATTCTCCCCAGTGTCATTCATCGATTCCTTTCCTACACGAAAAAGAATGTTTCTATATGTGATTTTTTCTTGAATGAGAAAAGAACGGAGTGATAGACTGTTTGGTAATATTTTTAGCAAATTAAGTAATAAGCTGCATGTAGCACATTTAAGCCACACTTCCTCGTTCTTTACGGACTTTTAATCAATTTAACATTCCGTGCTTTTTTCCAAAGAGCCACAAGATTAATTCAAATTCAGTTAACTTGGTAAATAGATCATTAAAAGTAAAGAATTGGCACTTTATTTTACCGTGGAACGTCGAATCATTGAAAAAGACGGTCCTATACTTGTTCCGTCGATAACGGCTCCATCATTCGATTGTTAGAACGACCAGAATCGTTTGGTTTGTCGGAAAAAAAAGCATTCTCACATGTTTCTAGGTGACTGAATTCAACTCATAAAAAATATAAAGGGTTCTTCATACGTTACTAGGGTTTTGGATTGAATTCAACAATTACACCATTTGGTCCAAGAACATTTTAATTTTAATATGTTACTTTTCGCTGCGATCTGTGGCAATTCTAACTCATCGGCAGCGGAGTATATGCCGCTCGAAAATCAGCTGCTCAAAGCAAAATTCGTAGTCTTTTATGGTATTTCGAGGAAAAATCCATAAAAGATTCAACTGAAAGTGTGAGATGTAAATGGTCCGCCCAAAACTTAATAAAGCAATACGAAATAAGACTCATCTGATGAATTTCTTGGGAAGCAAACGCTCACACGCCATACGTGATTTTGTGAACTCTGTTCTGTAATTTACTGGAGTAAGCACAGCAAGTGACTAAATTCAAATGAATCAACTTCCTCATCAATGGAGAGTCTCGCAACCTTTTTCAGTAAGCTACCTCTGGAAGAAGGTTATATCCAATAATATAAAAATAGATGGTGAGTCAGCAGTGATGAACAATGTGTACAAAGCTAAGCCAGGAAGGTCAAGGAACAGCCAAAACGTACTAAACAGGAAACTGACGTTTCGAGGAACGGACTGGAAGCTGAAGAGCCCCCGCTCGAAAGCCCATTTTCTTACCAAGCAAGCTTCGGCAGTTCCCGGACTCTTATGGCTCTTAAATCCCGTAATGTATTTTATAATAGAGCTTTGAGTATTACTTTTCGAACGATGTATAACCAAAACCATCTTAAAACCCAGCAATATAAACAGGGAGAAAGAAAGGGGATGGTAATGTTCATCGAAGAAATGACGTTTAGCTCATATAAATGCAGTAACATGAAACAAGAAAGATAATGAAATTTTAACAAGATCTATGAACTTTATATTACGATTTTGAGCTAGATTAATATAATTTGGCGTTTGAGACAAAGTTGGACGTGAGAGGATGTGAGGCACTCGAAAGTGATAAAAAAAGATCAAGATGTCAAAACAAAGAATGTGGGAAAGAAGTCGTCTTGAAAGAATTAGGGGTTGATCTTTTTGAATAAGCATGTTTTCTCCAAGGACGACATCATTGTTGGAAAAATAGAAAGAAGTAAATAGAGAAAATAAGATTAATCAAATTGAACAGGGTGGCCACCATTCTCAACGATGCGTACAAATACTTGTCGATAAAGGGATTAACTCGCTCTAGAACAGACATTCTCATTGTCACATTTTATTATTTAACGCCCCAGCGATGTTGCGTTTATTGCAATGAGAGGCTAGGTCTTTGTTAAACTTCATAATTAATTTAAATTTTTCCACAGCGATGATAATATAGCTATACAAACTTTTGCTAAATAGTCGAAATAGTCCTTGTCCTTGACACTTGCACCCGAAAAAAGGAAAGGTGCGATTGTGTGCTTTAGGAACGATATAACTAACTATTTCTTACAGAAAGTGAAATGCTGCGAGGTAAGTATATCCAAGTTAACAGACAACGTCACTAAATCTGGGTGAGTTCGTTTTCAAGAGTCTTTAGGTACATGAGGTCTCCATGTGTGAGGATCTGGTCGACTGTGTGGGTCGTCTACGGACGAACTTCCAGTGATTGAGTAAACAACATGGCCGTGAAACTCATAAAAGAACACTGTCTTCCTCTTGAAATATCACTAAATCGTTCGTGACCTTGATGAATACTTATATTCACGAATAAAGTTGAGTTGGACATTACAAGACGCTTAACTAACACTGACGAACAAACTGATCTTCAGCATGCAATGAGGGACGTTCTGCCCGCCGCTGACCATACGATTACAGGCGCTCAAAATTATTTCGACATATCGAAATCCTCAAATCGAGAATTTTGCTGGTATTAAAACACATAGATAGCCCAAAGAACCTCAATTGCAAGATTAGTGCTGTTGCTCGTCTAATGGCCCACGGCAATTATTTAAAATTATAGCTAGAATATTAAAACCTTCATCCCAAACTGTCTTTGCATTGCATTAATAGCCGATAGAACTTGCCATACAATACTTCGTTTGTTCTAAATGAGTAATAGCGTAATTTGAAATAACTTCTGAGCATTATTGACATTTGAGTTTTTTGATCAGGATTATCTTTGAAGAGATGAATTGAAAAAATGCATCCACAAGATAAATCACTATGACAGCGATTAAAACCGAGCCGAAGGCATGGGCAGTAACAGACACTTTGCAAGAATGCAAATGGCTCAAAACACCACAAACGTACGAAACTCAAGCATTTCGTAATTACTACATTAAATTCTGTGATAGCATTTGAATGCATTAAAAGCTTTCTATGGCGTTGCCTTACCATGTACTAACCAAAACAATAATAAAAAGATCGTATTTCATTGATTCGATGTTAAAAATTCGGAAGGGCTTAACTGACGTACGGGTATTTTACCATATCTTAAATCTTTAAATCTTTCGTGTTGCACGTTGTTTCACATTGAGATTGACCCATTTAGGGACAAGGGCACACTTTGTTATTTTACTCGGGCTAACGCCAGATGATTTTACCTGTATAGCGGATTTCCCCTGCCCATTAATCAGTTAAAAAAATAACTAATTGTAAACTTTTCAATCATAACATCATTTCTATTTTCTAGAACACCAATTTTTGTTGTAAGGACTGGTTCACCCTGGTGACATGATGACTTATGGTCGAGAACGTCATCTTCACAAAGGAAACGATCAATTTTTTCCTTATGTTGTTATTTTCACGTGATTATAAAGTCCTTACGTTGCCAACTTCACACACGCTATCGATAGATGGAGAGAAACTGGGTGTCTTTTCCATCTGCGTGACCCAATTGTTAAGTCATAATGTCGGCTAGCGTGAACTAGGTTCGACACGTTACTTTGGCCACGAAATGTTTCCTCCTCAAAACAGAAGCTTATCACAGCTGTGGAAGACTCCCATGATGAACTTGCGAAGAACAATCGATTTAGTTTAGTTTTAGACTCAGGTAAAGTTAAACACAAATGATGTAGGTCGGATGTTTCTGTAGGTTTGGTTGAGTCCGGCCAGACACTTACTGCAAACTAGTGTAAACTCAAATCGATTTATAGACTGACCCGAACACTTCCAGTCGACTGCGATCTATGATTATTTTTCCATATATATATGTAAGTGAATGACAAGTGCAAACTTATAATGTTCCCTCTACCTATTACGATTGCCACTTACCATTCTGCTTCCTGAAGTATGTAATTAACTCGATCTTAAGAGTACAATGCTTGTTTGTCACGCGAATCTTGCCGTGCCTCCTAAACATTCTTGTGACTAGAAACGTGCACATCAGAACAAGCAATAGTATACGATAATAGAGCCTAATTCACGACAACTAAAATCCTAAAACTAACATTTCAGTGATTAAATTTTTTTTGCTAAGGCCACAGAAGAAGAGCACTCCATGACTATGCTATAATTCATCACCGCACTGGTTGCATGTAAATAAGAACTACCATTAGCAAGTTTCGGTGTTAGATCGCCCTATTTTAAACACCCCCTCAACTCCGGAAGTCGAGAAAAAACCCAGCAAACTCCGTCGTGAATTCGAGGTATACACATCAGCATCTTGGTGACAAAACGTTCCGGTTACAATTTCGGCCAAGACAAGGTATTTAAGATATAAAATCAGCTTGAATATCGACTACTTATGCGATCTTTTATAATAAAAATCAATTTTAAAACAATCATGTTAAAAAAGGTGCATACAACGAGAGAAAGTCTCCATTGTGTTCAATATTCAAATAGCACGTGCTGTACTAAAATCGGACCAAAACGTTCTTGAATCGTCGCACAACATTGGTCAATATTGTGAGCTCGCAATGTTAGAAAAACGCCCAGACGATCCAACGTTTCTTGCACCTTATTATTAGTTGGGCAAAGTGTTTCACCGAAAGCAAACTTTCATCTAGCTGACATTGTTAGACCACCAAGTGTTAGCTAATGTTATTCAACAAAACTCGAACACTTAGTCGCGGCTGAACTGCTTGTTTTAATTATTCTATCTTTTGCAGAAAACAATCAATTTTAAATATACCTCTACTTTAAAAAAAAATCTTTCACCAACTGATCTGAACGAAACTACTCGCAGGGCAGCTATTTTCACGAGAAGATTACGTTTTCCTCCTGGGTCTTTGATTGCCCTTGTTTCAATCAGTATACACCTACAAGCCAATCTGAGTTGTTTTTACATCATCGAAGGTTTTAGCTTGCTGAGTTCAGACTCCTGGTGATATATGGGAACATTCAAATTCGGAAAGCACTTCTGCATATTAACCACTCTAAGTGTCCTCACAGACGGAATAACGATTCGAACTTCTCGTGGTCGATAATAAAAAGTTACACATAAATACAGTTTACTTAATGTAATGGACCATCGTCTTCCCATAACAGACCAAGGAAGTGTTCTCTATATATAGGTTATTATTGAATTTCTCAAGAATAGTATAAGCGAGTTAACCATTCTGTTATTTTCAAGTGAGGAATGTTTTACATGACACATCATCAAAATGTGATATTGCAAAAGAAAAATTACTGTAATAACTGAAAATTGCCAAGGAGTCAATAAATTCAAGAAAATTTTAAAACATATTTGCCATGTAGAAGGAGTTCAACATCTTTCCTCCCACGTTTTAAATCTCCCACAGTGAATTAGCGCCTTCTAGAGGAGAAAGAAGAACACTTTTTACTGGCGTTATTAAGTTTCTTTGTTCTTTGAACAATAGTGAAATTGTCAGGTTAAAGTCTAAAAATTTGGAACACTGAAGATAAGAACTGGAAATGTAACATATGAAGAAATTCTAATAAAGAAGAAAGGTTTCTCCCAGAAGTTTATTTACATTTTACAACATTTAAAGGAAACAGTTCCATCAAAGACCTCTTTAAGGAAATTCTCTACTTTGAGTAGGAGTTGAGTTCTTAATCCATCTCCAGTGATGTATTCAATTGCAAGTCCTACCATTAACACCTACAATAACCAACCGTAATTTTAATTTCCAATTATGTCGATTTTAAGACCTCTTGGACACAGTGCTTGAACAATTATGTCCCTTCCCCAGTAAAACTACTGGTTTCTGAGATATGTATACCTCACCGACCAGTCATACGTCAGAGGAAATGTCAACATTATAAAAGCGGGTGAATTCCCTCGTCGACCCAACAAAATTTAAACTTTATTGCTAAGTAAGCACAAGAACACTCCGGTTTGATCAAACTGCCTAACGCTACAGATTAACAAGATGCGCAAAGGATCTGGAAAATTTTTCGTAAGTACCAAAAGTGCACGTAAAATGATTCATTCACTCACTTGTTGTTTTCTAGCTTACAACCATTCCAGGTGCGTATGAATTTCAAGAATATTTTGATTCCAAGCCCATCTGTATATTTTAAATTAAAGTAAATTTGATGACGGTGCTATAAAATACTTTCTCATTGAGAGGTTCTGATAAATTCTATAACCAAATACTGACACTGGATTTTATCTCGTATCATAAGTCACCTAATAAGCGACTTTTTCGGGTACAAGCATAGAATCATAAGTCAGGCAGGATAAATAACCAAGATAAACGTGATCCATAACCCCCACGGGTCAAAGACTGCTTTTAAATTTTGGCTTAATTCGTTACGAATGACGGGTAGGGCCGAACTCGTTCACCGCGTCTATTTTACGTTCACGAACGTTCTTGCCATGCGTTGCATCAAGCAACGTCACACCACATAGCATTAAAGTACACTCGCCTATTTTAATCTGGTGGATAGAAATTACAGAATTCGTACGATTGACACTTATAACATAATATTAAAATACTCGTCAATAATTTATAAAGAAAAAACAAAATAAACGTCACTCTAATTAGCATTTGTGCACCGGATACAGAATCATCTTAATTTACGCTTCCTTTTCGCTCGACTTACTCGGCTAAAATGGCCTACATCACTAAAATAGACTGTAAACATAGTTATTGAGATGCATTCGTATCACAATTACAATGCTGGCGTCCTAGTTGTAAGGGATTTATGAGGAACTAACTTAGAGGTGGACACGCACGGAACCGATGAAAATAGCCAGCACTGCATTTATTTTCACCCAAGTTCCTCGCGTGTTCCCTGCGCTGCTCACACGTCAATGAGATCTGATGTTTGATCGCATGCGAAATTGAGTTCATCAACTCTCTGTCGAAAGTAGCGGGCTTTTTCTGGCTCTTGCGGTTTCCTCCCACAGGAGAAGTTGACATGATGGGTTAAACTTACGATGAGGAAAAATTCATGATAATAGTGGTCATCGTAAATAGTAAAAGTTAGGTAGTAAAAACCTGATGAAATTGATGTATCCAGTAAGCTTATAAGTCTTGATTGGGAACGAGCTGAAAAACGATAAATCAACTTTATTAATAACATCTCCTCGTATACAGACATAAATCAAAACAATAATTATAAATATAATTAAAATCAAAATTATAGCAAGCCGCAAAGCTGCGTCCGTCAGAATATTTATTCACTTATCAACTCCTTTCTACCTTTAAACAATTTAAATACTGTAGTTGTAACAAAGCGATTGATTATTAAAGCCAAACTGCGATCAAAACGCAACTCAATCCTCCCAGCAAAAGTCTCATTTTACAAGAGTCATCCTAATTTCTAATAAAGTTAAAAGTAGTAAAAGAATCAGCTGGGTTATTTGCATGAATTAAACGTTGTAAGTTAAGCTAGTAAGACTCATTCAAGTCAAATAAGCGCTGGCACCTCCACGCATAACAATTACATGCATCCAGGAACTTCGATATGTTCGAAAGATATTTTGAAAGTGACACAAACACGTTTCCTGTTTTCAAAAAACCTCTCGTTGACTTTTCCAGAGCAGAAAATATAATTTTCACACTTTACTTTGCCAGTGAGCGTTTAAAATGGTTCGTTTTTTAAGCCGTTTAAGAAAGCACGCAGAGTTCCTCATCAACGCTAAAACACTAGGCTGGCGAATTTCGTTCTCTCTGCTGCTTATTCTTTAAAATTTTACTTTTAATGGGATAGGTAAAATATTAAAATCTAATGTCTTCAATGTTGAATCATGCTACCATGACGAACTTGCAAAACCCTCTTGAGAGTTCAGTGCTGCTGAAAATCGACTTACCAGTGGAACGTCCTTGTACGAAACAAGTTCCTGTAAGAAACAAGAACTTGTAAGAAACAAAGAACTTGTAAGAAACAAAATTATTGATGACTATTTTAGCGAGAATGATATAATCATCAGGGTGTGTTACCGCTCCAAATCTAATTGTAAATTGTAATTATATCAAACTTATGAAAGTGTCAAAACGAAGTCAGTGTATCAAACAATAATCAAACTTATGAAAGTGTAAAAACAAAATCAATGTTTTAAACAAGTATCAAACTAATCAAAGTGTTAAAACGAAGTCAGTTTATCAAACAATAATCAAACCTATGAAAGTGTCAAAACGAAGTGTATCAAACAAGTGTCAAACTTATGAAAGTAGTAAGCAGTATAAAATTCTATAAATTATTTTTGTATCACATATCAAATATATATTTAGTATTAAATATCAGATTCTCTTAAATATTTTTGTACTCTATTGTGTGAATGGCTATTCTCCGTATTCTATGCTGGGCATTAATATTCTTGACAAGGTTACGATTTCCACCTGGTAAACCTGTTGCTCACATTTTAGTCTGTTTTGTTTTCCAGTTTCCCATGCTCTTCGTATCGCTGCTGGTTATAAGTGACGGCCTTTCACTTCAAGGGAAAAAATGTGACAGATCCAACGCAAAAAAGCGAAACAACGTTAAATACTACAGAAAAAATTTCTTATTTTTAAAAAAATTCAAACCAAAGTTTGGTGTCAGCTTAGCACAACTTGGATCAAGTGTAAACACTCAAAATGCAGGGACTACAAAATGTCCTTGGTACTGGAAGGAACACGTAGATCCATCAAGAAAACCGAGAGCGCTGGCAGTAGCAGAATGCAAAACGTGCAGTCTAACTAATTGTCGACAAATTAAATACACCCATCAAGTATTGGTTAAAGAATGTGATCAAGCTACTGGCGAAAAGGTTTGGGTGTGGAAACAACAAACATTTCCAATTGGTTTTGTTTATATTGCATGAAACTTACAACCTTTCGATTTTAGTTTCAGGTAGACTAGTTCTAATAGGGTTAAAATTTGTATTGCGATGTAAAAATTGCTCAGTTTTCGCTAAACAACCTTCACTGAGCTATTGCATTAATATCGTGTTGCAATTTCTCAAATATGTCATGGAAATCACGTGTACATTGATTAACAGCAAAGGTATCGTCGTGCTGACTAAACCAGACACGCGAGAACATTACCGACAACTTGTCCTTACAATAGTAAATAAACAGAATACAGCGTAAGCAGTGTAAACAACTTATAATCCAGAACGCGTTGAGTTGTTTTTAAGTCAAACATTTGGCCAAAGTTTCTCAAAGCGTTTAAGAATATTTAAAATTACGGCGCAGCTTTGTTCAAAGCTAAAACATAAGCTTTCTTCCTCACCGCCATTCTAGTCCTAGACATCGTTAAATCTCCGCATCTCAACATAAATGCGAAGAAACCTTTGCTGTGAATCAGTTTATAATATATCACACAAGGCAATTTTGATAGCCATGCAAAGTTCTATAGTTTCAATTATAAATTAGTTGTAAAAGTGGTAAGGAAACTAAAGATTCAATTTTGTAAAAAATAAATTTAGGTTTGAAGAGGTCAAGTCAGTTACATAAAAGCAGCTGGGAAACTAAAGATTACATTTGTAAAAATTAATACTTACTAGTGCCAACCAAGTCGCACCTTAGACAAACAGCTTACACATTTAATTCCTATAATGTTAAAATTTCTATACATATTCATATCCAAATTTTAGAACTTATTGACATTTTAAAACATTATTCTTATAAGAATACATTTTATAAATTTCTCATCAGTTAAATATCATTTATTGAAGAAAACAAAGTTTATTTAAGAAAACAATTGTTACATATTTGAATGAAAAATCATTTGCAGGTTTTTTTTTGCCTTAAAAATGGTCAAAATATCAAAAAGGTTTAACTCTTTCCCTGTGGCATTAAACATCTACTATTTTAATCTGACTAACGCCAGATTATTTCACTCGTCAAAGGGAGAGCTCGTGCCACGAAAAGATTATAACAAGGTTTATTAACTCTTTCCCGGGGGCATAACGCTTCTATTATTTTACTCTGGCTAACGTCAAACGATTTTACTCGTCAAAGGGAGAGCTCGCACCTCTTAAGGGTTAAGGCAAGTATTTTGTCATTTACTCCGCATAGTCATTGATTTAAATTTGTTCGTGTGCTTGTGTGTACGTGCTAGTACACATCGGTGATCGCGGGCGTGTGCATGCGCGTAAGAGTCTCAGTGGGCGAGGGAGGTGTTCGTTGAATGGACTCGTATACGTGAAGATAAAGTCAAACGGGATGTTATTTAACGACTATTTTTACACAAGCGTTGCATAAAAAGTAGAATTAGTCCCATCTTCAAGCGTTTTCGGCTATAACTAGCGACAGCATGCATTTTTGTAATAATCATGTTCAAAAAATTCTAGGTTACAAGGGAATTTAATACATGGAATTTGGTTCGTTTCTTCCTTATTTTTTGAAACTCGTCTAATTTTTTTGTGTTTCAGGTAGCCGTATACCTTACTCATTTATATTTAAGTATGGCTTCAGGCATTCCTCATATCTACTCATCTTAGTTTTGCACAAAATTCCGTCAAAGAGAACAATTAGTTAGTCATCATTAAAAAATCTAGTTCAAAGTCTTTCGAAAAGTTTCCATTCTTCTCGCTCATTTCTCTTTAAGGTATGTTCGTATGATTTCGGAACGACTTCGTACCTGTTCTCTTTGCCGGACAATTGGGAGGAACTAAATCACTGATTTACAGCATTTACATTCCAAAATAAACTATTTTAGAACACCTAACACTTATGTCAGCCACTCCTTATTTCACTGTCCGTGGTTTAGATAGTTTTATCTGAAGACATCGTACCACTCCAGGTATTTTATCATAGCGGTTAGGTTCATGAGATAAGAATTTAGTTCGGTCTCGTTGATGGATTGGACGTGATGTCAATGCGGCCACATTAGTGGCATTTGAACTAAAGAACGTCGTTAGTAGCTTCTGTATCTGTTATCTCAACCGCACTACCTTTGGCATTTGACAGAAGGGAATATAATAATTGAAGAAACCGATCTTTATGAATCCGACGGATATCGAAGATCGAAGCAAATAGCGTGGGCATAATTTATGTTACAGTCGAACCTCCATTAAGCGGCCACCCTCGGGGAATGACAATGTGGTCGCTTAATAGAGGTGACCGCTTAATAGAGGGATGCCAAGAGTCGAACATGGGTGTGTCGGAAGTCGGTAATTTTAATCAATTTACAAGTCATTAACAAGAACAGACAGTAGCTTTTAATAAAAAAAAAAAAAACAACTAACAACAAATCATTTGTAAGTTGAGAAAACCACACGAAACAAAAATCAACGTTCGATTCATGAATAATTATATCGTCAGCTAGACTGGCTTAAAATAGTCTCGAATCTGCATTTGTCGTCGCGGTGCATTGAGTTGATATTGATATGATATGATATTTTAATAGATTTCTCCCTGGAAGGGCTTTTCAGAAACTATTTACAAGATCATAAAAAATTTGAAAATATGTTTACACCTAAAAGTTACAAAAATTAAGTATTAAAGTTAACCAGCACAATATACAAGGTTTTGTGATTAATTTATCTATGAAGCCTTAAATAACTTTTTCGGATATCAAACGTTCTTTAAGAGCTGTCTGAAACGTTTTAAGCGACATGCTATATTTAATGTCCGTATCTAGATTGCTCCATGTTTTAACAGCTCTTTAAGCAATTGACCTTTGGCCAGTTGCTGATTTAAAAAAGGGGAATTGCAAAGAGTCATGTTTGCGAGTTCTACGATTATGCACGGAAGATCGTTTTCTTAATTTGTCACAGAGATAGTCTGGTGCAAGATTATTTATGCATTTGTACGTCATGACCGCATCTCTAAAATATAGCAGTTGTTCAACTGATAGCCAGTTGAGTTCACGTAGGAGTGGACTAACGTGGTCATATTTTCTGGATTTCGAGACAATCTTGCATGCGAAGTTCTGGATCGATTGAACTTTCTTTATATTTGAAGAAGATGTATTCGACCATACTGTGGAGCAATAAAGCATCTTGCTATTAACTAAAGATGTAATAATGTCTGATAGAGTTTTTGTGTCAAAGCTGTTTTTGACGCGATTAATGAGTTTTAAAGGGCAAAGCAAGTCGTTCGTCCTCGAAATGGACGATGCAAGTTCCTCGTACCTGTGGTACAACGCAAATCTGCGCAGTTCCTTAGCATGTCCAATAGCTTCCGTCAATGACTTGATTTTTGATTCTTTAAAACCCTGGTCATATTCATCATCACTTCATATTCATCATGAATATTTGGACACATGGCAACCAAACATCGGTGATGAACATCGTTTAATGCGAGAACCAAATAATAAAGTGGACTCGAATGCTGTGGCAGTCGTTTCTAAATACTCGCGCAAAAACGTCGTGCATAGTAAATCAGCTCAAAATGTAAAGCACTTTGAGCAGATGTCTTTGAAAGTGTGTTTGCATCCAAATGAAATGAGTGCGGATTTTCAAGTCGTTGGACATGTGACATGTGACATGTCCAACGACTTGAAAATCCGCAATTTCGTGAATGGCAATTTGGCTCACAAAGTTTCTAAAACGAACAACCAACTCCGGAAAAGCAGTAATCAAGGGCAAACGAGTCAACAGAGGTGGTTTATATGGTTTGGAAGTTCCTTGTGAATATCATTTCACAGGAGATGCTTTTTCGATAAGTTGGCTGAAACAAAAGCTACAGAATGATGGATATGATGTTAGCTAAAGTGGAACGGAAACACTAATACTTAATAATAGTGCGTAATGAACAGATGTATTGTTAAGTGACATGAATGTTTATCTCACATCACAAATTGTTTTTTCGTTAATCTTTGTCTTCGTGCTGTTGTGACAATTCAGAGCGACCGTTTCTTAGAGATGACAGGTAATGCTAAACGTCGTTTGGGACCGCTCGAAGGTGGCCGCAGCCGCTTAATGGAGGTGGCGGTTTAATAGAGGTGCAATTTACAGTAAATTATGGGTAATATTGTTGGGACTTCAGCCCGTGGTCGTTTAATAGAGGGTGGCCGCTTAATAGAGGGCCGCTTAATGGAGGTTCGACTGTACTTCTAGAGCACGAAATCGAAGAAATACAAAAAGATTCATTGTAACACTTTGCTTTAACTGATCACCAACTTAAACCCAAAGGTGACAGAAATAAATTTTCTTTTTTTTAAATGATTCGAGCAAATTTTGGTGAAATATTGCTAATTTTTTTTGTCCTTGATAATTTCATAGAAGCAAAATAACGGGTCTGTCGATATGTAAGAGGTAAGCAAGTAAATTATGTACCACTGGCTTCAGCATCGATAATTAATTGATCTGCTTCCAAGTAACAAATCATGACATCTTTCTGAACTTCATCCAATAATTCTTAATAGCTTTGCATGAATGATGTTCAACAAAAAATTAACTAGATGATAGGTGCAAGTTGAAACTATTAATTTGTTGAACAAATGACTGTAACGTCCTTTAAGTAATTAGGTGACAGAATTAGGTACTTCACAAGCAATTTAAGTCAAACTTATAGTAATAACTGCTTAAAAACCGTTTTTATTTCAATCAAATAAATATGGTATAACAAATTATCAATGAATTGAATATATTCTTAAACAAATAATGTTTAAATAACAATCATAACCTTAATAAGTTTTTTATAAAATTATTTTTAAATCTTTTAAACTATCTCGACATCAAATTGTTTAAGCTGTTGTTCGCACTACGACTTGTTTGGGTTGCAGGAACCTATATCTATCTTCATAAACGTTAGTATTTCCCAACTCATTTATATCAGCCCCATCATTAATTATACTTTTGCAACTTTGAATGACAACTAAAAATGAATAAATGAACGGGCGAAATATTATCGAACGTATTCTTGTAAGTGTAAAAATTATACTACGTAATTTTCGAGAAAACAATATTGACTAATTCAAAGCTAAACTTTCATCCAGTTCATGCCGATATAAAGAACCCACAACTCAAATCGACGATTGCTTAGCTTTAGAGTTTCTACATTACATCAGATGTAGCTCTGGCCGATATTGCAAAAAAAAAACACTTTAGAACGAAGTTAACTGGATCTTCGGGGTGATCTTTGGAAAACCAAGGCTTCAGTGCAATCATTCGTTTATATTTCATCTGTAACACGATTTGTGGTGTTCATCATGAAAATTTGGAGACACCTCCACATTTACTTCATGTGGGCCACGGATTGTGCTATAATTCCTTCATCGCATTACAAACATTTCAAGATCATATCCAATTTTTCGCTTGTTAGAGGTAGCAAAACTGTCTCTGCTAGACAAAATAGAACTAATCCACTAAATAAAAAACCCAAAAGTTGTAACTTTCTCTTATTTCTCTGTTCATCCAATATAAACAAAACCAATTGGAAGCGTTTGTTGTTTCCATATCCAAACCTTTTCTCCTGTGGTTTGATCGCATTCTTCAACAAGTACAACATGTGTGTAGTTAATCTGTCGGCAATTGGTTTTGCTGCATGTTTTGCACTCAGCGACAGCCAACGCTCTCGGCTTTCTTAATCGATCTACGTTCTCCTTCCACAGCCAAGGACATTTTGTAGTCCCCGCATTTCGTGTGCTCACACTTGATCCAAGTTGTCTAATAGAAACCCCAAAATTCCCTTGATTTTGTTTTACAAACAAGAAGTTTCCCCGATAGTATCGAATGTTGTTTCGCTTGGTCGCTTTGGTTTTGTCACATTTCTTTCCCACTACTGGATGGTGAAATGAAACTAGCAACGACACTGAGGCGAATACGAACTAGAAGACAAAACATCAAGTGTTAATCTTGTTTAATAGATTAATGAAAATAAGGGTTAGCAGAGTAAAAATTTTTATGATCATGATTAACCAATGATGATATAAAGTAAGTTGATGATAATGATCATGTCATCAATAATTTTAACTCAGACGTGTTTTGATACGCTAACAAACTCTTGCATGAAATAAGCCAACTTCTCCCTTGATTTTCTACTAAAATATTGGTTTGTTTGAGTAGATATACCAAACATTCGTAAGAACGTTAGACCCTTTGGCCTCGTTTTTCAAACGTTCTTCTCTTTGTTTAATCACAAGGTCAAACACTCTTGCTCGAGTTTCACATATTACTTAAATGACGGAGAAATAACCACGAAAACTCGAATGAGACGTCAATAATAGCAGCGTTGTGAGATCTGCTAAACTTCATTATTCACCAGCTAAGCAAAGCATAAACATAACTTTAGGGGGATGACCAGTGAGTGCATGCAAAAGCCGAAGGAACGTAGTGGGAACAGGGTATTTGTAGAATAGCCTGTGGGAACCAAAGTTATAGTTCCTTCAGAGCTAAGAGGTAAATTGGAATGCCTTATGTTCATTGAAATTCGCGTATAAGACGAAACATGGACTATTGGTGATCCAAGTACGACTTACAATCAGTTTTTTTTGGGTTTCTTTTTGTTTCTTAACAGTATTATTACTATTCTAAAATGTGACTCTTTCCTTTCGTCGCCAGTTGTCACATGTTTATAAAACGATCTTCACACTACTTGAAGTGTTATGTGTGATCTTTAGTTAACCAAGGAAACTTTAATTCAACTATTATTTTTTAGTATAATTGCACCGGAGATTATCGTAAATCCCGTGTGGCGATTGACCAAAATTCACGTCACATTTCTCGATAATCACCTCCAGGTGAGTAAACAGTGAACGCATGTTACCGAGGAATTTTTATAACAACTCGTTCACTATTACTCTCAGATAACCACCTGTGTAATTATCCTAAAGCAATTATTTGCCTCAAGTTCAGTGAATATCGTTAAACAATCCCTCTCGACTTTGTCACGGTCATTAGTCAAAAATATTCACTTCCGATTCAAGCAACAAATAGATAACGGAAATTTATATATGGAGGGTTATAGTGAGAAAATTTGCGCATCAAAGTTTGTCGACAAAAATTTTAATTTTCCGACACGAGTTGCCTAAGTCAGCTCATATTTCGAAGACCATTTAATAAATTGTGTGCTACTTAACGTAATCAAACGGTTGAAACATTTGATTTAATTAAATGAATTAAAATATTTGTTTCTTTGAAAGATGTTATAGTGTTGCTGAAATTATGCTCAAACTTATGAATGTATAAGGACTACAGGAAGCTTTCCACCCATTGACTTAGTAAGATTTTTGATGCTCTGATTAAGTCGCGAGTCAAGGACAAACGCTTAGCGGTTCATAAATTTACTGGAAATTGACCTGAGATTATATTGTAGAATTAAGAAAAAAATATTAATTCATATAAGATAAGGCTTATTCTCCAGGTACAATAAATTCCAACCGACAAATACAAAATGACGATAGACAAACAGATTTTAATGCGCACAAACGTTAAGTTCGACAACGTTAAATAGGACAAGCACGGTTAATGATATATACATATATATCAAGGAAAGTGAAATCTTTTGGTTATATCTGTTTACTCAAGTTTGTTAAAATAATGTTATATTACTTTTGTCCAGTTTCTCCGTATTTTACATAAAATATAAACATTGAAAAATAAAAAAAACGTTAAAGTAGTACTAAGCTAAAATGACTTTAATCTCGGTGACACCAATTTGGGATAAAAGAATTACTTACCAAAAATTTTGCGACTGTGGCACACATCTTATCAATCAGTTGCTGCCGTGTCTATGAGCAGTCTTAGATTACACTTGGATGTTTTTCTGTTTGTCTCACTTATATACTAATAGTCCATCGTTGCAATGGGATCTTTTGCCGGACCGGACGTATTTTTGGTTTCCAAAGTATGCATATCCAGACGTTAGTTTTCGTGGGGGAAGAGGTATAATTGCAACAACGCTGTTTCATAAATGAAAGAGACGGTAATATTCATCCACTTGTAAAGTTTGAAATAGTTGTTTATGTTCGAGATTAAAGTTAAGTCCCGGAATAAAGTATAAGAGGCTTAGGTCAACGCCTACTCAAAATTTAAAAGACTTCTCAAGAGATCTATCATGCAATCTTCATGCAATCAAGCCGTAACCCAGTAAAATGTTTTGAATCCTAGTAGGATAAACTTTCCCCCTTACTTAAGACTCTTTGCAAACATGATGCAACCCTGTTGCAAAATTGTGAAATGTTTCAAATACCAGTAGGAATAATCCCTCAACTTTACTAAGACTCTTTGCAAATTAACTTTCCAGTAATGAGACTTGGACTGGCCATTGTTCCATGGTACAATGGAAAAAAATGTCAGTCAATGTTCTATAGGGCAAAATGGAGCAATGGCCAGCCCAAGCCTGCCACGAATAACCTTCAGTGTTTAATATTACGGCAATATATTTTGAAATTGTTTTCGAATATTTGGAATATCATTGCATGAAAAAACAAAGAAGCTTAGTACCAACAACAAAGTCTTCTTCCTTATTCCTCCAGAAGCTGCCCTTCTTATAATTCCTTTTGTAAGGAGGATAAAAGTTACAAAAACCCTGACGGAATATCTTTTAAAGATTCTCCCCAGTGTCATTCATCGATTCCTTTCTTACACGAAAAAGAATGTTTCTATATGTGATTTTTTCTTGAATGAGAAAAGAACGGAGTGATAGACTGTTTGGTAATATTTTTAGCAAATTAAGTAATAAGCTGCATGTAGCACATTTAAGCCACACTTCCTCATTTTTTACGGACTTTTAATCAATTTAACATTCCGTGCTTTTTTCCAAAGAGCCACAAGATTGATTCAAATTCAGTTAACTTGGTAAATAGATCATTAAGAGTAAAGAATTGGCACTTTATTTTACCGTGGAACGTCTAATCATTGAAAAAGACGGTCCTATACTTGTTCCGTCGATAACGACTCCCTCACTCGATTGTTATAACGACCAGAACCGTTTGGTTTGTCGGAAAAAAAGCATTCTCACATGTTTCTAGGTGACTAAATTCAACTCATAAAAATTATAAAGGGTTCCTCATACATTACTAGGGTTCTGGATTGAATTCAACAATTACATCATTTGGTCCAAGAACATTTTAATTTTAATGTTACCTTTCACTGCCACGTGTGGCAATTCTAACTCATCGGCAGCGGAGTATATGCCGCTCGAAAATCAGCTGCTCAAAGCAAAATTCGTAGTCTTTTATGGTATTTGGAGGCGAAATCCATAAAAGATTCAACTGAGAGTGTGAGATGTAAATGGTCCACCCAAAACTTAATAAAGCAATACGAAATAAGACTCATTTGATGAATTTCTTGGGAAGCTAATGCTCACACGCCATACGTGATTTTGTGAAATCTGTTCTGTAATTTACTGGAGTAAGCACAGCAAGTGACTAAATTCAAATGAATCAACTTCCTCATCAATGGAGAGTCTCGCAACCTTTTTCAGTAAGCTACCTCTGGAAGAAGGTTATATCCAATAATATAAAAATAGATGGTGAGTCAGCAGTGATGAACGATGTGTACAAAGCTAAGCCAGGAAGGTCAAGGAACAGCCAAAAACGTACTAAATAGGAAACTGATGTTTCGAGCAACGGGGTGGAAAGTGAAGAGCCCCCGCTCGAAACGCCATTTTCTTACCAAGCAAGCTTCGCCAGTTCCCGGACTCTTATGGCTTTTAAATCCCGTAATGTATTTTATAATAGAGCTTTGAGTATTACTTCTGAACAATGTTAGACACACGTTAAGTGAAACTGCACCGATTTGATGGGAAGTGGGGGAGGTTAATCATGTAAAACAAGACCATAGCAACCTCAGATCAACGTTAGTTTACTCGATGCAGACGACTAACCCAAGCGATCAAAAGCTTCCGCTTTCCTTTTCGAACGATGTATAACCAAAACCATCTTAAAGCCCAGCAATATAAACAGTGAAAAACAAACGGGATGGTAATGTTCATCGAAGAAATGACGTTTAGCTCCTATAAATGCAGTAACATGAAACAAGTAAGATAATGAAATTCTAACAAGATCTATGAACTTTATATTACGATTTTGAGCTAGATTAATATAATTTGGCGTTTGAGACAAAGTTGGACGTGAGAGGATGTGAGGCACTCGAAAGTGATAAAAAAAGGTCAAGATGTCAAAACAAAGAATGTGGGAAAGAAGTCGTCTTGAAAGAATTAGGGGTTGATCTTTTTGAATAAGCATGTTTTCTCCAAGGACGACATCATTGTTAAAAAAATAGAAAGAAGTAAATAGAGAAAATAAGATTAATCAAATTGAACAGGGTGGCCACCATTCTCAACGATGCGTACAATACTTGTCGATAAAGGTAGTAACTCGCTCTTTAATAAAACAGACATTCTCATTGTCACATTTTATTATTTAATGCCCCAGCGATGTTGCGTTTATTGCAATGAGAAGCTAGCTCTTTGTTAAACTTCATAATTAATTTAAATTTTTCCACAGCGATGATAATATAGCTTTACGAGCTTTTACTAAATAAAACCTCATTACTCGATTTTCTTCCTATTTTTCGTGGGCGTTAATTTCTACGACCACGGTTTCCTCCTAGTTTGTCCCTCGCATCCATTCTCAAACATAAATTAGTTTTAGCTTCGGGTTCTTCTGAGGTGTTTTGACAAGTCATTTGAAAATAAGGCGTCATTCTCTAGCAATCTTGGAAATCGTACCGAGGGGAAATCACTGTTTTTCCCGAACGTCATAAAAGTTCTGTTGCGGCCAAATGTTTCAACTGTGGAATGCGGGTGTGGTGTAGTATAACGTACAGTATGATTGGCACTGCACGTTCACTATTTCCTGAACAGTTAACACTTCAGAATATAGACGGAGCAGGATGTAAACAAACTAGCTGGGTAAGGGAACTGCTGTAACGTAGTACATAAGAAACTGACTTTACGAGTGAAAGCCCACGTTTCACTCCAACCAATGGCCTTCGTTCGAAAAGTCAGTTTCTCGTCTGTTACGTTTCTACAGTTGCCTTACCCTTTTCGGTTTTTGCACGTCGTCCAACACTGCCGACGTAGCTCTCTACTGTTATACCAATGTGCACAAACTATGCTAGTTGACAAGGAACCTAGGATGCTTGTTTAATGTTTGCCCATGTTAGAGTTTGAACGAAAACAAGTATGAAGAAGGCTCCAAAGATGTAAACATTATTGAATTCAATGTCTAAGAACGCTATTGCTATGGTGGCTTTTGAAACAATGCATGGTGAACAAGTCCATTGCGAGAGAACTTAGTTGAATTTTTGCCAATCGCACGGCACGAACAAAATCGTAGGATCAAGTCAACAAATCGCTGGAATAGACAACATAATCTACTGCCCAATTTGACTATGAAAATGGTTCAATTTGCCTTGAATGATCATGAAAATGGTTCAATTTGACTTGAATGACCATAAAAATGGACAATTCGACTCCAATGAATGGCTGTTGTCTCCTCTTTGACGGAACAAGCGACAAAACGTTCTTTTTTCAGTGATGAAGAATCAACGCTGCAATTCTATTCACTTAAATATTCAAGAACAAAGCCAAACCGCATTGAAAAAATTTCAGAGTCAAGCCTACGGTCCACTATAAAGAAAAGGAAGCGTTTCTCGAATGCACTAAATATATGTTATTGTCAATTTCCTTAAAATAATTCCAATCATCACTTTTTCTTTTGAAGCTAAGAAACTCCACGCATGCTATAGTATGAAATCTACATCTCAAAGAAAAATTGATAAAGAATGAACAATTGCAACTAGGTTTAAAAGAGAATCCATCAAGATTTTTACATCTCTCTTCCTCGCATTAAAAGGAATTTTCTATTAGCGGTTTCTGGAGAGAAGAGAAAGAGGTTCGTTAGGGGTATTCAGCAATACTCGCACTTCATCAAAAATCTCAGAATTATAGAAAAGAACGTTCCTGTAAAGTGACAGTAATATCACGAAAAAATTATCACGAAAAGAATTTTGAGTAAAGGAAAAGGGTTTTCCCACCAGCGTTAACATTCTGCACATATTTAAATCTTTCGGCACAGTTGTATCAAAGACCTCTTTAGAGGAATTTTAGATTTTAAGTGGGCGTTGTGGTTCCGACAAATCAAACGGTCACTTTGTCATGAACTTCATTCTTAATCAAACCTTTAATACCAAACACAAGCGAATATTTCCAACTTCCCAAGCGGCTTGTGTTACAGTCTCCAATAGTCAGGCACCGGAAAAATTAAAAAGTCTTCTCCAGAAGAAGAATAATTAGTCTGGGAAATGCTTAATCAGTAACCATTAATACGTCCGGTTAAGAATACATCCCATTACAGCCCTGGTCTTTAAAAGAACGGCAAATTTTCCAGCAGAACGAAATAAAAACCAACGTTCATTGCACCATAAGCAGAAGAACACCCGCAGACCGCTTTCAGACATCCTACAGCTGCAAATATTGACAAGATGACCAGCACAATTGCAAATGTTTTGGTAAGTACCAGAAGCGCGTATTTACAGCCGTTTCACCCTTTCTAAAACGCTTAAAATGTCAGTTCTAAATTTTAAAACAACTCTTTGAAGCGTGGCCAGATTGTAATCTGAGCACCTAATCCTAATCCGAACCCTAACCCTAATCACATAACCTATCACTTCGACCAACTCCCGACTTTTGGAGGAAAACTTTTTAGGGCCAGGTTGCTCAGATTACAATCTGGCCACCCTCCAAAACGTTATTCTAAAATTTAGAACTGACGCCAGCATTTTAGAACGGGTGAAACAAGTGGTATTTAACATTCTAAAGGGTATCATGCAAGAAGTGCAGAAAGTTGTTTAGTAGTTTTGTTCTTCTCAAGGTTTCGGTTCGGAATCCCGTTTGGTGCTCAAAACGTGACACAGTTTGAACAGCAAGAAATAAAAACAAAACAAAAAAAAAAAAAAAACTGTTCTTTTCCAACTTTATGTTTTCAAAGTCAACATTTTAGCTCCCCGAAACTGACAATTTTGTCTTCCATTTTTCTGTGGATATATCATGTATGTATATACAGCATATACAGTATGTTCGATAACGAGGGATATAACCCAGAGTTCAACATGGAACCTTTAAAGACCTATGGACCTTTCTACTGCGAGGAGCCTTTTTTGTTTTATTTATTTATTTATTTATTTATTTATTTTTTTTTTTTAAATTTTTTTTTTGTTTTGTATTGTTAAGGCAAGATCATTTGACTCTTCAAACGAATACGTCCGGGTGACGCTCAACAAAACCGAATGAGTGAAGCTCAACAAAACCATCTCGCAGAAGAGAAAGAATAATATCGTTTTGCGTAGGATAAGAAATGAAGGGTGCAGAAGAATTATTGATTTCATCAATTTTTTTTTCTATTTTTCTCATACCCAGAAACCTCTAGCTCGCTGAACAAAAAAAATAAATTGTAAAAGGTGCCGTAACAATCAAAAGTTTATCTCAGATTGTTTTTTAAGCCCTTTGACATTTGAAAACCTCCCATAGGATAATTCAAAAGAGTAGTAGTTAAAATAGCGATATTTTCTGCCCTGGTTTCACCCACTTATTTTTTTAGCCTCACCGCCCTCGTGTAATACGGATGTCACGATTTGTTACGTAATTAGTAATACCCTGTGATCTCATGATAAATATAAGCCATGCCTTGACGATGTCGCGCAATGCAATGAAACGTTAGTTACTAATATGTAAGTCTTATATTGATCAGAATTGTAGGAATAACTCTCAGACATCCACCGCTGCCTTTTTCGAATCGACAAGTCTGATCAGCTTTCGCGTAGTTTACTAGTTCGGCAGACCACGACAGCACGCATGCAATCGCCTTTAAAACGAAGAGGTTTCTTTATTCGTCTGCAAATTCCCAAACTTTTGTTTTCTGCTTGTTTTCATTTGTGTTGTCCTGTTAAGCAATCAAATAATTCCCCATCATTTCATGAAGGAATAGACTCAAAGACAATTTGGACTCGTTACCAAATTTTTAATTATGGTTATTTGAAACGGTTATCTACAGGGCACTGATAACCAACATTTGATTACCCTAACACTCGGGGAAATTATAACGCATAAGGTCAGTGTACAAACAACAAGGAGACACCATACAGAAACATTAACTATCTCAAGTGACTTTGATGAGAAAAGGGGGGGAACTCTTGCCTTTGCTTGAACGTGGAAGGTTATGAGAATAAATTGTGGTTAATACATTTTAAAGTCCTTGATGATAGTTGAACACGATACATGATAAACAAAAATAACTTCACTCCGATTCATAACTATCCACATCGCAACGATAATCCGTATTTAGAAACAATTTTCAAACAAAGTATGGCACTGATTTATCATTAGTTCCTCAAGACTTGATAATTATTCCGAGGCAATGTATTGTTTCAGCTATCACTATTAGCAGTGGGCTTAATTTTGCAATCGATCTGATCTGCCGGATGTTTCTTCATACACAAAAGTTGTATGCATTTACGTATTACTCAAGAAAAGTACTTTCTATGGCAACCACAAAGTTCAATATTTCAGTTCTGCCGCTTTTTCTCAAAAACACATCAGCACTTTTAAATAAATGAGGAAGTTTAAATCTAAGCCTCTTCTAAACGATTGACAGTTATGACGTAATACAAAACACAGCATTTAACATGACTGCGTCAGTCAAGTCTCTATTTATGAATCGTAAGTACAAATTAAATTCAAAAGAATGGATTTACTGAAACTCTCTTGGTTAACTGAAGGGCCCTCAAAAACGTCAAGTGGCAGAGCACAAAACGCGAGTAAACTGCAGTCATATCTCGTGTTGATGTAAACATGAGATTTTTTCACTTGAAAATAATCTGCGTGAAGAACAATTGCTTCATGCTTAAATTAAAGTAAGACAACGCATTTTTCATACACAGTTTACATAAGATGGTGAATCTATACCATATTTCCATATACTGAGATATTTTTAGCGGATGACTTGACAAATAATCTATGGTGTGAGCTGGTATTTTACACGAGGCTTCGCGTGGTAAGCTAAAAATTGTGTCGGTATATATCATAGCATGCCTAGGGAAATTATTTTATGCCGATTTACGATTGGTTCTATGACGGTCAGTATCACTGTTATGGTCATCATTACCTTACATTATCACATTATGATTAATCCATATTATAACCATATTTTGCAATGGTCTCAAAAACGATCATAAATGAAAACTAAAAGATCACGCTCGTTAATGCCATCATGAAGATTAATAACAAAACTCGCTTAATGTATTCTTTTGTAGTTTGTTTTCCTATCGGGCACATTCATGGTTAGCCTTCAAGTTACTCCCCTTCAAGGACAAAAATTTGATCAAACCAAAGCGATCAAATGACACAAAAATAATACACTACCGGAGAACCTTCTTGTTTTTTAAAAAAATCAGGCGAATTTTCGGGTTCCTTTAGGACAACTTGGATAAAGCGTGGGAACACGAAATGCAGGAACTAAAAAATGCCTTTGGTACTGGAAAGAAAATGTAGATCGATTGAGGAAACCGAAAACGTTGGCAGTAGCACAATGCAAAACGTGCAGCAAAACTAACTGTCGACGGATAAACTACACACACCAGGTACTGGTTGAAGAATGCGATCAGGCAGCTGGAGAAGAGGTTTGGATATGGAAACAACAAACATTTACGGTTGGTTTTGTTTATATTGGATAAAGCAGAGAACCTGAAAGAACGAACGACCTCCTGCTCTTTTATGGACAAGTTCTTTTCTGTTGCACAATAAAGAAAGTGGATTGGGTGGGTATAGAACGAATAACAAATGATATATAACTAAATCGTCTTTAATAAATTGGGTACCAATGATTCGAATAATGCTGACGACAAATAGAAATTAGTTAGAAAGTTTAATAACATTTCTGATCGCAAATGTTATTAAACTATCGAGTAGTGCAATTCAATCTTGGTTTTGCTCATGACTCAGATTAGTTGAGCAAAAATTAAGTTTTACACGCTGCTCCTGAAGGATGCTTACGATCTTGGACCAAACGGCTCAGTTAACTAATCGTTACTTCACATCGGTTAGGTCTTGTTGATAACTAATTTCCTTGCTCACTAACCAAATCGACACAGATTGATCCCAAAACGCTCAAAATGTGCTCAAAACAAGTATTCAAAAATTTAAAATTGATTAAACGTCTTTGCAGCCGAGGCTCATTCAAAAGAAAAAATTGAAACAAAAATCAAAAACTTGTGAGGAAAGTTGATTGACGTTACCATAAAAAGGCGGTTGTTTGTTCCCTTAATCAGAATGCATTCCAAACTTAACTTTACTTCAATATGAGCTAAAGTATGTTCAACGTGTTTGAATGATTTATGAATTATGCAGTCATGAGCTTTCTCCCGTTCTTACCAAACTTAATCTTTTTGAAGTCCTATCTTCCTATATCTCACCAAGATACAAAGTTTACTTCGTGCAAAGGATTGTGATTACATGTAAAAGTCGCTATCTTTTTCAGAACGGTCGATTCAGTGTGTGCTGATAACGAAAGATAGGTCATTAAACCAACCTAAATTATCTCCTTTTTCACACACTTTTTTGATTTTTGCTTTTTGAATTCAATAATCTGGACGTACATGGTTGAACGTATAGATTTCTAGTCAACAAACGTGCTTTAAAATACAATGTGAATAACGTAAATGTGTCTTGTTATAAAATACAAGGTATATACGGGAAAACGAGTGTTCCATCGCATCCTATCTCGTCACAGCACATGCAAGGTCAACTGATGTCACAACCTTTTTTTCTAAGAATATTGCGCCAAATATAGCTTAATGGAATTAATAAAATTTTGTTGACGAGTGGAGCTACCCTGCCTATCACTGTTTGCTTCAATAAACCGAACATAGGATCACTCCTTTAAATTAAAGTGCAAGCTGTCGCTAGTTGATTTCTATACAGATTATATGTTTATGCCACAGCTTTCTTTTCCACTAAAAACAAAAAGAAAAAACAACTTAATATTTAGTTCCTCGTCTCCTTTAATTCGGGCCTGGACGCTGGGGTAAAGTCCTAACACGCTCTTATCGAAGGTATAAGTGTCTTTGTCAATGACGAGAAGTTAAAGAGAAAACAAAACTGCGATTCTGCTCACATGAGGCCTCGCAACGGCATACGGCGACGCTTTCCACAGCAAGTTTTATCTGCTCTTTTGTAACGTACAAATTAGCAAATTTCTACTGGTAGTTCGAAGGAATGCGAGTATCACTCGTATCTTTCGAGCTACTAACTACAAAGCGGACAGATAAAACTGTTTTATAAATTAAAACCTTAAGAAGCTTTGAAGTTGTGAGATCAGAATAGTGAAATAGTAATACAAACATAGCGGTGCACTTTGTCGAATAAAGTATTTGCATAATGATCGTCTTACAACTTTGAAACAGGAACCCTAGATCAAAGGTTTGTCTATGAAAGACCAAAAAGTTTGTTACGACATCTTCCTGTCCTTCCCTTTTTCAAGATAATTCATGAGCAAGAAATATTCTTTCATCCTTATACACCAACAAATAATACTTGTAAAGAAATTTTTTTTAGGGGAAAAAACTTGCTTGTCGTACACATGAGCTTGTAAAGCTATCCATGCAAGAGTTTGAAAAGGAAATTTAGTCGTATGTACAAGGCATGAGTTTAAGGCAATCAAGAAACACTTTGAAAGATGTTTATCATCTTCGATAAATAAACGAGGAAGTTTTGTTTAAATTTCCAAACTAAGCCATCATTCGATTTCCCAACAATAATCCCAAACAGCAAACAGTTTGTTTCTGTTCAGGAGAAGAAAAATCATACGAGATTTACCATTACATTTTTATGGAAAGGAAGACTGGATAGAGTATCAACAATTGCGAGAATGTTTTTACTGTCAGCGAGAATTCAGTAGGTTTTTTATAAGTACTTTGCGATGCTTGAAAGGGACGACAATAATCCTGACACGTTATCCCGAAGTTACTCATACTAAATACAACAGTACATCATCAAGCAAGAAAGGAGTTGACAAAGAATAGATCAACGTAAAACTGCGAGAACAGTTTGAAGAGAATTTCGCAGGATTTTTACACCAAGTTTCCCACGTTTCCAAGGAACCACGATGTCGCCGGCCTTTCATGGTCAGGAAAACAAACGACGTAAGTTGGAAGTATGAACATTCTTTACTTTTTTCCGCAATCATACTCAAATTTTTTGGTTAACACAGATCTATTTATATTTCATATTCCAGTCAGATTGCCACTGACTAAAGTTTTTGTTTCTTCTGGCTGTTCTAGCAATGTTAACTGTATTAAACTCAGACTAGCTCTGAGTTCCACCGTTTGAGCAGTTGGTTAATATTGAGAAGATTGAATGCTAGTTCTAAGGCTGTCTTAGCAACGTGTCTTAAAAATTTAACACAACTTGACAAACAAGAAACGACGAAACTATATTTCAGAATGGTGCAAAGGAAAAGTGTTGATATTGGCATTTATTTTGAATAGTAAAGTTTGTTCTCAAAAGTTGATATACCAAAAGTTATAAATGAAAGAGAAAGTTATTCCCGTATTTACAGTTCACAGAATTTGACAGTTTATGACGCAGTTGTATCCAGGACCCTTTCAAAAGGACCTTCTCATTTTTAGAAGACTGCGATTTTTATATCGATTGACATATTTCCAAATAATGACATATGGTCATTGTTTGGGAATTTGTTCAATAGCTTGCTATTATGAACTTTTTCGTTTATGAAACTGTGTTTGAACAACTGAATATTTCCCCCAGATATGCAAGGACCATTGCTTCTGTAATACACATACTTTAGAGGCCAGTAATATCCGTCAGATCCGGAAAGCGTTCCAAAATTATGTTGGTTTATAAGATGATTGATTTCCTAGCTGACTGAGCGAAAACTAAGTTAGTTGCAAGATAAGTGGGAAAACACCTTGGATGATCGACAGATCTTCGGTGTCTTGAAGAATTAGACTGACAAGATGAGCAACTGTGGAGATATTCGATAAAATTGAGCATCTTATAAAGTTAGTCGACAATGAAAATAAAGAACTATATATACTTGGTGATATTAATTTGGACATGTTCAATGAATTAAGCCATGCAACCAAAAAATTAAATTCAGTTTTAGAATTATATCAATTATCTCAGGTCGTCAATAAACCTACTCGTGAAACAATATCTACATCTTCATTGTTAGACGTTTGTATCACTTCTAACCCAGAAAAAATAATTTTATCTGAAGTGATCTCCATGGGTGTAAGTGATCATAATTTAGTTTTTGTAGTTCGCAAAATTAATTCCGTATTGAAATCAAGATATCATAAGAAGTTTTCAGTTCGAAATTATAAACACTTTAATGGCAGCAGATTTCAAGAAGATCTACTTAATCTAAATTGGGAGTTATTAGATAACGAACTATGCGTTAATCGAGTCTGGACATTATGGAAAAACCTCTTCCTTGATGTGTTGAACAAGCATGCACCAATTAGAATTAAGAGAATCCAAAATAAACCTAGGGTTCCTTGGCTAACTAAGACAATTAAACAAAAAATTTTTGAAAGGAATCGACTTAAAGTACGTGCTTCAAAATCTAATTCTGAACGTGACTGGAAAACGTACAAAATGTCCAGGAACGCTGTTACAGTAGCATTGCGTGAAGCGAAAGCAATTTATTACAGAAATCGATTTGAAAGTGTAAAACATGAACCCAAACAAGCTTGGAAGACAGTTAATCAAATATTAAATCGTAATCGTCAGGACCAAATTATACATAATATCGAATCTGGTAATGGCTTAATTTCGAACCCTACAGAAATATCGCAATGTTTTAATAATTATTTTGCGGACATTGGCCCAAAAATTTCTGAAGCCATTGAAAATGGTCAGCATAAATTTGATGATTGCGTAAGGAAATCTACAACAACTTTTCAATTTCGGTTAACTGACGTGTCTAAAGTATTTAATCTTCTTCTGTCTCTATGTACTTCTAAAGCTACTGGAAAAGATAATATTCCAGCAAAAAATTCTTAAAATTGCTTCCCCGATAATTTCTTATTCTTTGACCAAAATATTCAACATGGCAATACTAACTGAGACATTTCCACATGAGTGGAAAACAGCAAAAGTCGCTCCTTTGCATAAAAAGGGTCCTCGGAAATTATTGGACAATTACCGTCCGATTTCAGTTCTCCCAGTCATCAGTAAGATATTCGAGAAAATCTTATATGAACAATTATATGAATATTTAGTTACTGAAAATTTATTATCGAAGGATCAGTTTGGCTTTAGACGTTTTCATTCCACAGCTTCTGCTTTGCTGGATAGCACCAACGAATGGTTCATTAATATGGATCGTGGTTTACTTAATTTCGTGGTCTTTCTCGATCTAAAAAAGGCGTTTAATACCGTGGACCATGAAATTTTAATAAAAAAACTTGGCATTTACGGTGTCAGTTTAACCGCGTTAAATCTCTTTCGATCATATCTGACCAACAGAACTCAAATTTGTTCCATTAATGGTGAACTGTCCAGTCCCAGGACAGTGAAGTGTGGTATTCCCCAAGGTTCTATTCTGGGTCCGCTTCTGTTCTTAATTTACACAAATGATTTGCCAAATTGTTTGGAGTACTCATCAACACGAATGTTTGCTGATGACACAACGTTAACCACATCCGGGAAATACCCCAACGAAGCGGAAACGGCTTCAAATTCTGACCTTGAAAATGTTAAGGAGTGGCTCTTCGCGAATAAACTTAGACTTAACCTTGTCAAAACCGAGTATTTATTAATTGGATCTAGACCTAACATAAAAAATTTAATCGTTGAGCCGAAAATTTATGTAGGAGATGCACCAATCAATAGAGTAAGAGTGACGAAAATACTGGGAGTTCATGTTGATGAATTTCTTTCGTGGGATAAACAAATTGACGACATATCTAAGAAAATCTCATCAGGAATTGGTGAGATTAAGAGACTTAAGCCTTTTGTAGATCGAGAAACATTGAAATCTGCTTACAAAGCTCTTGTATTATCGCACTTCGTCTATTGTAGCGAAGTGTGGGATTCTATAGGTATATCACTATCTGATCGTTTACAAAAACTACAAAATAGAGCTGCTAGAGTCATCACGGGCAGGAAAAATGAACATGGTCAGTCTGAAATTGCTCTAAATCAACTCGGATGGAAAACTGTAATCGAACGTCGGAGACAGTTCGTAGCCAAATTGATGTACAAAATTATTCACAATTTGGCACCGAAGTCACTCATTAAGATTTTTCACAAATCTAATGCTTCGATGAAATATAATCTACGGGGCTCATTTAATAAACTCAATTTACCATTACCAAAGACTGAATTCCTTAAAAAGAGCCTGAGCTATAGAGGAGCTAAGTTATGGAACGGTCTCCCATACGAAATAGGAAACAAAGAATCTTTCAATTCATTTAATTCATTAATCTCTACCACCGGACCGTTATAATATTTTCAAAATTGTATTTAACAATAACTCCTGTTATATATACAACTGTCAATTTTTATAGGTAATAATAGTATATAAATTTTAATGGTATTTGTAATATAGAATTAATCCTACGCCCCTCTTGAAAATCAGATTAGCTGAATGAGGTAAGCGTAGTAAAATAAAGTTTTCTATCTTCTATCTATCTAGCAATACCATTGAAACATTTTGGTGAGCACTAAAACTGGGGTTTTTAACGATTACTGTCATTAAAGACTGAACTTATTCTTGTTTAGGAAGACTTCAAATTGAACTTTGATTTTTTTACGCAAATATGTAACTTAAATTACAGTAAGTTGAATAACAACTGGCCATATAACCTTGGTATTATTTTATGTATTCTATATGTTGTACTGTTTTATATATTGTACCAATTTCGCAGAATATCATGACATTTTTAAACGAAACTGAACCACTCAGTAAACTTAAAGCTGAGACGTTGATTGACTTTTTCTGTTAATGACTCTCCGTTTGAAAAGAGCTGGGAACGTTAAATATATATAATAAAATAATAATAAAATTCTTTATTTGATGGAGTGTGATAGGATGTTTTGCAACCGTCAATAATATTGACGTGAATTACAACCATCTATATATGCTGGAACGTTAAATAAAACAAATTGATAAGAATTCATAAAATTATTAACCAAATATAGTATGATGGGATACCAAGGGCGTAACCAAGGAGAGGGTAGGAAATGGGAGTGATTGCCCCCCTCTAAATTAGTGAGGCGAACTATATCTTCGACAAAATATGGCATAACTTTCGAAGTATGTTGTGTCATACGTTTAACGCTTTGGCTAGGACTTGCATTCTTGGAGTGTTTTAACGGTTCTTAAACCTAAAAATTCTCCTCATTCCTCCCAATCAGTGGAGCAAACATTTTTTTTTCATTGTGAACCCCCTTTCAAGGACCCTGGTTGCGCCACAATACAATACTTTGCCACCATCAATATTTGTTGATTAATAACAAATTGTAGAAACAATTCGTTTCATCAATAAAAAACATTTCGTGCTACCTTTAACACCTACAATAACCAACCGTAATTTTAATTTCCAATTATGTCGATTTTAAGACCTCTCGGAAACAGTGCTTGAACAATTAGATCCCTTCCCCAGTAAAACTACTGGTTTCTGGGATATGTATACCTCCCCGACCAGTCATACGTCAGGTGCAGGAAATGTCAACATTATAAAAGCGGGTGAATTCCCTCGTCGACCCAATAAAACTTAAACTTTATTGCTAAGTAATCAAAAGTACACTCTGGTTTGATTAACTACAGATCAACAAGATGCGCAAGGGATCTGGAAAATTTTTGGTAAGTACCAAAAGTGCACGTAAAATGATTCATTCACTCACTTGCTGTTATCGAGCTTAGAACCATTACAGGTGCGTGTGAATTTCAAGAATATTTTGATTCCTAGCCCATCTGTATATTTTAAATTAAAGTAAATTTGATGACGGTGCTATAAAATACTTTCTCATAGACAGGTTCTGATAAATTCTGTAAGCAAATACTGACACTGGATTTTATCTCGTATCATACGTCACCTAATAAGCGACTTTTTCGGGTACAAGCATAGAATCATGGGTCAGACAGGATAAATAACCAAGATAAACATGATCCATAACCCCCACGGGTCAAAGACTGCTTTTGAATTTTGGCTTAATTGGTCACGAATGACCGGTAGGGCCGAACTCGTCCACCGCATCTATTTTACGTTCACGAACGTTCTTGCCATGCGTTGCATCAAGCAACGTCACACCACATAGCATTAAAGTCCACTCGCCTATTTTAATCTGATGGATATAAATTACATTATTCGTACGATTGACACTTATAATATAATATTAAAATACTCGTCAATAATTTATAAAGAAAAAACAAAATAAACGTCACTCTAATTAGCATTTGTGCACCGGATGCAGAATCATCTTAATTTACGCTTCCTTTTCGCTCGACTTACTCGGCTAAAATGGCCTACATCACTAAAATAGACGGTAAACATAGTTATTGAGATGCATTCGTATCACAATTACAATGCTGGCGTCCTAGTTGTAAGGGATTTATGAGGAATTGCCTTAGAGGTGGCCACGCACCGAACCGATGAAAATGGCCTGCAATGCATTTATTGCATTTTATTGCACTGCACCCAAGTTCCTCGCGTGTTCCCTGCGCTGCTCACACGTCAATGGGATCTGATGTTTGATCGCATGCGAAATTGAGTTCATCAACTCTCTGTCGAAAGTAGCGGGCTTTTTCTGGCTCTTGCGGTTTCCTCCCACAGGAGAAGTTGAGATAATGGGTTAAAATTACGATCAGGAAAAATTCATGATCATAGTGGTAAACGTAAATAGTAAAAGTTAGGTAGTAAAAACCTGATGAAATTGATGTATCCAGCAAGCTTATAAGTCCTGATTGGGAACGAGCTGAAAAACGATAAATCAACTTTATTAATAACATCTCCTCGTATACAGACATAAATTAAAATAATAATTATAAATATAATTAAAATCAAAATTATAGCAGGCCGCAAAGCTGCGTCCGTCAGAATATTTATTCACTTATCAACTCCTTTCTAACTTTAAACAATTTAAATACTATAGATGTAACAAAGCGATTGATTATTAAAGCCAAACTGCGATCAAAACGCAACTCAATCCTTCCAGCAACAGTCTCACTTTACAAGAGTCATCCTAACTACGAATAAAGTTAAAAGTAGTAGAAGAATCAGCCGGGTTATTTGCATGAATTAAACGTTGTAAGTTAAGCCAGTAAGACTCATTCAAGTCAAATAAGCGCTGGCACCTCCACGCATAACAATTACATGCATCCAGGAACTTCGATATGTTCGAAAGATATTTTGAAAGTGACACAAACACGCTTCCTGTTTTCAAAACACCTCTCGTTGATTTTTCCAGAGCAGAAAATATAATTTTCACACTTTACTTTGCCAGTGAGCGTTTAAAATGGTTCGTTTTTTAAGCCGTTTAAGAAAGCACGCAGAGTTCCTCACAAACGCCAAAACACTAGGCTGGCGAATTTCGTTCTCTCTGCTGCTTATTCTTTAAAATTTTACTTTTAATAGGATATGTAAAATATTGAAATCTAATGCCTTCAATGTTGAATCATGCTACCACGACGAACTTGCAAAACCCTCTTGAGAGTTCAGTGCTGCTGAAAATCGACTTACCAGTGGAACGTCCTAGCACGAAACAAGTTCCTGTAAGAAACAAGAACTTGTAAGAAACAAAGAACTAGTAAGAAACAAAATTATAGATGACTATTTTAGCGAGAATAATATCATCATCAGAGTGTGTTACCGCTCCAAATCTAATTGTAAATTGTAATCACATCTAACTTGGGAAAGTGTCAAAACGAAGTCAGTTTATCAAACAATAATCAAACTTATTAAATTGTAAAAACGAAGTCAGTGTATCAAACAATAATCAAACTTATGAAATAGTAAAAACAAAGTCAGTGTATCAAACAATAATCAAACTAATGAAAGTCTCAAAACAAAGTCAGTTTATCAAACAAGTATCAAACCTATCAAAGTGTCAAAACCAAGTCTATCAAACAAGTATCAAACTTATGAAAGTAGTATGAAGCATAAAATTCTATAAATTATTTTTAAATCACATATCAAATATATATTTAGTATGAAATATCAGATTCTCTTAAATATTTCTGTACTCTATTGTGTGAATGGCTATTTTTCGTTTCCTACTGGGCATTAATGCTCTTGACAAGGTTACGATTTCCGCCTGGTAAATCTGTTGCTCACATTTTAGTCTGTTATCTTTTCCAGTTTCCCATGCTCTTCGTATCGCTGCTGGTTATAAGTGACGGCCTTCCACTTCAAGGGAAAAAATTTGACAGATCCAACGCAAAAAAAGCGAAACAACGTTAAATATTACAGAAAAAATTTCTCATTTTTAAAAAAATTCAAACCAAAGTTTCGTGTCAGCTTAGCACAACTTGGATCAAGTATAAACACTCAAAATGCAGGGACTACAAAATGTCCTAGGTGTTGGAAGGAACACGTAGATCCATCAAGAAAACCGAGAGCGCTGGCAGTAGCAGAATACAAAACGTGCAGTCCAACTAATTGTCGACAAATTAAATACACCCATCAAGTATTCGTTGAAGAATGTGATCAAGCTACTGGCAAAAAGGTTTGGGTGTGGAAACAAAAAAAATTTCCAATTGGTTTTGTTTATATTGAATGAAACTTACAACCTTTCGATTTTAGTTCAGTTAGACTAGTTCTAATATAGGGTTAAAATTTGTATTGCGATGTAAAAATTGCTCAGTTTTCGCTAAACAACCTTCACTGAGCTATTGCATTAATATCATGTGGCAATATCTCAAATATATCATGGAAATCACGTGTACATTGATTAACAGCAAAGGTATCGTCCTGCTGACTAAACCATACAAGCGAGAACATAACCGACAACGTATCCTTACAATAGTAAATAAACAGAATATAGCATAAGCAGTGTAAACAACTCATAAAAAGGCCGTACGTGACATGAGACCATTTTATGTACCGAATCCAGAGTGCGTTCAGTTGTTTCTAAGTCAAATATTTGGCCAAAGTTTCTCAAAGCGTTTAAGAATATTTAAAACTATGGCGCGGCTTTGTTCAAAGCTAAAACATAAGCTTTCTTCCTTACCGCCGTTCTAGTTCTAGACATCGCTAAATCTCCGCATCTCAACATAAATGCGAAGAAACCTTTGCTGGTGAATCAGTTTATAATATATCATACAAAGCAATTTTGATAGCCATGCAAAGTTCTATAGTTTCAATTATAAATTAGTTGGGAAAGTGGTAAGGAAACTAAAGATTCAATTTTGTAAAAAATAAATTTAGGTTTGAAGACGTCAAGTTAGTTACATAATAGCAGCTAGGGAACTAAAGATAACATTTGTAAAAATAAATACTTATTATTGCCAACCAATTCTAGCTTAGACAAACAGCTTACAGATTTATTTTCTATAATGTTAAAATTTCTATACATATTTATATCCAAATTTTAGAACTTATTGACATTTCATAACATTATTCTTATAAGAATACATTTTATGAATTTCTCATCAGTTAAATATCATTTATTGAAGAAAACAAAGTTTATTTAAGAAAACAATTGTTACATATTTGAATAAAAAATTATTTGCAATAAAAAATTATTTGCAGTCTGCGGCATAAGACAACTATTATTTTAATCTGACTAACGCCAGACTATTTTCCTCGTCAAAGGGAGAGGTCGTGCCACGAAAAGGTTATAACAAGGTTTATTAATTCTTTCCCGGGGGCATAAGACATCGATTATTTTACTCTGGCTAACGTCGAACGATTTTACTCGTCAAAGGGAGAGCTCCCACCTCGTAAGGGTTAAGGCAAGTATTTTGTCATTTACTCCGCATAGTCATTGATTTAAATTTGTTCGTGTGCTTGTGTGTACGTGCTAGTACACATGGGTGGGCGTGGGTGTGTGCACGCGCGTAAGCGTCTCAGTGGGCGAGGGAGGTGTTCGTTGAATGGGCTCGTGTACGTGAAGATAAAGTCAAAGGGGATGTTATTTAACGACGATTTTTACACAACAAGCGTTGCATAAAAAGTAGAATTAGTCCCATCTTCAAGCGTTTTCGGCTTTAACTAGCGACAGCATGCATTTTTGTAATAATCAAGTTCAAAAAAATTCTAGGTTACAAGGGAATTTAATACATGGGTTTTGGTTCGTTTCTTCCTTATTTTTTGAGGCTCCTCTAATTTTTTTGTGTTTCAAGTAGCCGTATACCTCACCAATTTATATTTAAATATGGCTACAGACATTCCTCATATCTACTCATCTTAGTTTTGCACAAAATTCCGTCGAGGAGAACAATTAGTTAGGCATCATTAAAAAGTCTAGTTCAAAGTCTTTCGAAAAGTTTCCATTCTTCTCGCTCATTTCTCTTTAAGGTATGTTGGCATGATTTTGGAACGACGTCGTACCTGTTCTCTTTGCCGGACAATTGGGATGAACTAAATCAATGATTTACAGCATTTACATTCCAAAATAAACTATTTTAGAACACCTAACACGTATGTCAGCCACTTTTTGTTTCACTGTCCGTGGTTTAGATAGTTTTATCTGAAGACATCGTACCACTTCAGGAATTTTATCATAACATTTAAGCTCATGAGATAAGAACTTAGTTCGGTCTCGTTGATGGATCGGACGTGATGTCAATGCAGCCACATTAGTGGCATTTGAACTAAAGAACGTCGTTAGTAGTTTCTGTATCTGTCCTCTCAACCGCACGACCGTTGGCATTTGACAGAAGGGAATAGAATAATTGAACAAATCGATCTTTATGAATCCGACGGATATTGAGGATCGAAGCAAATACCATGGGCATAATTAATATTATTTCTAGAGCACGAAATCGAAGAAATACAAAAACATTCACTGTAACACTTTGCTTTAAGTGATCACCAACTTAAACCCAAATGTGACAGAAATAAATTTTTTTTCTTTAAAATGATTCAAGCACATTTTGGTGTGATATTGCTAATTTTTTTTGTCCTTGATAATTTCATAGAAGCAAAATAACTGGTCTGTCGATATGTAAGAGGTAAGCAAGTAAATTATGCA
This sequence comes from Heliopora coerulea, assembly GCA_030142905.1. Classification (NCBI taxonomy): domain Eukaryota; kingdom Metazoa; phylum Cnidaria; class Anthozoa; order Scleralcyonacea; family Helioporidae; genus Heliopora; species Heliopora coerulea. Next base: position 721,660 of record JASJOG010000068.1, on the reverse strand, counting down.
ACACTGGCTTCAGCATCGACAATTAATTGATCTGCTTCCAAGTAACAAATCATGACATCTTTCTGAACTTCATCCAATAATTCTTAATACCTTTGCATGAATGGTGTTGAACAAAAAATTAACTGGATGATAGGTGCAAGTTGAAAATATTAATTTGTTGAACAAATGATTGTAACGTTCTTTAAGTAATGAGGTGACAGAATTAGGTACCTCACAAGCAATTTAAGTCAAATTTATAGTAATAACTGCTTAAAAAACGTTTTTATTTCAATCAAATAAATATGGTATAACAAATTATAAATGAATTGAATGTATTCTTAAACAAATAATGTTTAAATAACAATCAAAAGCTTAATAAGTTTTTTATAAAATTATTTTTAAATCTTTTAAACTATCTCGACATCAAATTGTTTAAGCTGTTGTTCGCACTACGACTTGTTTGGGTTGCAGGAACCTATATCTATCTTCACAAACGCTACTATTTCCCAACTCATTTATATCAGCCCCATCATTAATTATACTTTTGCAGCTTTGAATGGCAACTAAAAATGAATGAATGAACGGGCGAAATATTACCCAACGTATTCTTGTAAGTGCAAAAATTATACTACGTAATTTTCGAGAAAACAATATTGACTAATTCAAAGCTAAACTTTCATCCAGTTCATGCCGATATAAAGAACCCACAACTCAAATCGACGATTGCTTAGCTTTAGAGTTTCCACATTATATCAAATATAGCTCTGGCCGATATTGAAAAGAAAAACGCTTTAGAACGAAGTTAACTGTATCTTCGGGGTGATCTTTGGGAAACCAAGGTTTCAGTGCAACCATTCGTTTATATTTCATCTGTAACACGATTTGTGGTGTACACCATGAAAATTTGGAGACACCTTCACATTTACTTCGCCTGGGCCACGGATTGTGCTATAATTCCTTCATCGCATTACAAACATTTAAAGATCATATTCAATTTGTCGCTTGTTAGAGGTAGCAAAACTGTCTCTGCTAGACAAAATAGAACTAATCCACTAAATAAAAAACCCAAAGGTTGTAACTTTCTCTTAATTCTCTGTTCATCCAATATAAACAAAACCAATTGGAAGCGTTTGATGTTTCCTTATCCAAACCTTTTCTCCTGTGGATTGATCGCATTCTTCAACAAGTACAACATGTGTGTAGATAATCTGTCGGCAATTGGTTTTGCTGCATGTTTTGCACTCAGCGACAGCCAAAGCTCTCGGCTTTCTTAATCGATCTACGTTCTCCTTCCACAGCCAAGGACATTTTGTTGTCCCCGCATTTCGTGTGCTCACACTTGATCTAATAAAACGACCAAGATTTCTTCTATCTTCTTTTACAAACAAAAACTTTCTCCGATAGTATCGAATGTTGTTTCGCTTGGTCGCTTTGGTTTTGTCACATTTCGTTCCCACTACTGATTGGTGAAATGAAACTAGCAACGACACTGAGGCGAATACGAACTAGAAGACAAAACATCTAGTGTTAATCTTGTTCAATAGATTAATGAAAATAAGGGTTAGCATAGTAAAAATTTTTATGATCATGATTAACCAATGATGATATAAAGTAAGTTGATAATGATCATGTCATCAATAATTTTAACTGAGACGTGTTTTGATACGCTAACAAACTCTCGCATGAAATAAGCCAACTTCTCCCTTGATTTTCTACTAAAATATTGGTTTGTTTGAGTAGATATACCAAACACTCGTAAGAACGTTAGACCCTTTGGCCTCGTTTTTCAAACGTTCTTCTCTTTGTTTAATCACAAGGACAAACACTCTTGCTCGAGTTTCACGTATTACTTAAATGACGGAGAAATAACAACGAAAACTCGAATGAGATGTCAATAATAGCAGCGTAGTGAGATCTGCTAAATTTCATTATTCACCAGCTAAGCAAAGCATAAACATAACTTTAGGGGATGACCAGTGAGTACATGCAAAGGCCGAAGGAAGGTAGTGGGAAGAGGGTATTTGTAGAGTAGCCTGTGGGAACCAAAGTTATAGTTCCTTCAGAGCTAAGAGGTAAATTGGAATGCCTTATGTTCATTGAAATTTGCTTATAAGACGAAACATGGACTATTGGTAATCCGAGTACGACTTATAATCGGGTTTTTTTGGGTTTCTTTTTGTTTCTTAACAGTATTATTATTATTATAAAATGTAACTGTTTCCTTTCGTCGTCAGTTGTCACATGTTTTTCTAACGATTTTCGCACTACTTGAAGTGTTATGTTTGATCTTTGGTTAACCAAGGAAACTTTAATTCAACTATTATTTTTTAGTATAATTGCACCGGAGATTATCGAAAATCCTGTGTGGCGATTGACCAAAATTCACGTCACATTTCTCGATAATCACCTCCAGGTGAGTAAACAGTGAACGCATTTACGCAAAATGGCGGCGCCCTTTGTAAATGTTACCGAGGAATTTTTATAAAAACTCGTTCATTACTACTCTTTCAGATAACCACCTGTGTAATTATCCTAAAGCAATTATTTGCCTCAAGTTCAGTGAATATCATTAAACAATCCCCTCTCGACTTTGTCTCGGTCATTATTCAATAATATTCACTTCCGATTCAACCAACAAATAGATAACGGAAATTTATATATGCAGGATAATAGTGAAAAAATTTGCCCAAAGTTTGTCAACAAAAAATTTTTCTTTTCCGACACGATTTGCCGAAGTCAGTTCTTATTTCGAAGACCATTCATTAAATTGTGTGCTACTTAACGTAATCAAACGGTTGAAACATTTGATTTAATTAAATGAATTAAAATATTTGTTTCTTTGAAAGACGTTATGGTGTCGCTGAAATTATGCTCAAACCTATGAATGTTTAAGAACAACATTGGCTTAGTAAGATTTTTGATGCTCTGATTAAGTCGCGAGTCAAGGACAAACGTTTAGCGGTTCATAAATTTACTTGAAATTGACCTGAGATTACATTGTAGAATTAAGAAAAAAATATTAATTCATATAAGATAAGGCTTATTCTCCAGGTACAATAAATTCCAACGGACACATACAAAATGACGATAGACAAACAGATTTTAATGCGCACAAACGTTAAGTTCGACAACGTTAAATAGGACAAGCACGGTTAATGATATATACATATATATCAAGGAAAGTAAAATCTTTTGGTTATATCTGTTTACTCAAGTTTGTTAAAATAATGTTATATTACTTTTGTCCAGTTTCTCCGTGTTTTACATAAAATATAAACATTGAAAAATAAAAAAAAGTTAAAGTAGTACTAAGCTAAAATGACTTTAATCTCGGTGACACCAATTTGGGATAAAAGAATTACTTACCAAAAATTTTGCGACTGTGGCACACATCTTATCAATCAGTTGCTGCGGTGTCTATGAGCACTCTTAGATTACACTTGGATATTTTTCTGCTTGTCTCGCTTATATACTAATAGTCCATCGTTGCAATGGGATCTTTACCGGACCTGACGTATTTTTGGTTTCCAAAGTAATCATATAAAGACGTTAGTTTCCGTGGGGGAAGAGGTATAATTGCAACAATGCTGTTTCATAAATGAAAGAGACAGTAATATTCATCCACTTGTAAACTTTGAAATAGCTGTTTATGTTCGAGATTAAAGTTACGTCCCGGAATAAAGTATAGGACATGATAAGAGGCTTAGGTCAACGCCTACTCAAAATTTAAAAGACTTCTCAAGCGGTCTATCATGCAATCTTCATGCAATCATAACGTAAAATGTTTTGAACCCTAGTTGAGAATAAACTTTCTCCCTTACTTAAGACTCTTTGCAAACATGATGCAACCCTGTTGTAAAATTGTGACATGTTTCAAATACCAGTAGGAATAATCCTCCAACTTTACTACGACTCTTTGCACGTTAACTTTCCAGTAATGAGACTTGGACTGGCCATTGGTCCATGGTACAATGGAAAAAAAGGTCAGTCAATGTTCTATAGGGCAAAATGGAGGAAATGGCCAACCCAAACCTGCCACGAATAACCTTCAGTGTTTAATATTACGGCGATATACTTTGAAATATTTTTCGAACAGTTGGACTATCATTGAATGAAAAAACAAAGAAGCTTAGTAGCACAACAAAGTTTTCCTCCTTATTCCTCCAGAGGCCACCCTTCTTATAATTCCTTCTGTAAGGAGGATAAACTTTTCAAAAATCATGACGAAATATCTTTTAAAGATTCTCCCCAGTGTCATCCATCGATTCCTTCTTTACACGAAAAAGAATATTTCTATATGTGATTTTTTCTTGAATGAGAAAAGAACGGAGTGGTAGACTGTTTGGTAATATTTTTAGCAAGCTAAATAATAAGCTGCATTTAGCACATTCAAGCCACACTTTCTCATTCTTTACGGACTTTTAATCAATTTAACATTCCGTGCTTTTTTCCAAAGAACCACAAGATTGATTCAAACTCAGTTAACTTTGTACCTAGATCATTAAGAGTAAAGAATTAGCACTTTATTTTACCGTGGAACGTCTAATCATTGAAAAAGACGGTCCTATACTTGTTCCGTCGATAAGGACTCCATCATTCGATTGTTATAACGACCACAACCGTTTGGTTTGTCGGGAAAAAAGCATTCTCACATGTTTCTAGGTGACTAAATTCAACTCATAAAAAATATAAAGGGTTCCTCATACGTTACTAGGGTTCTGGATTGAATTCAACAATTACATCATTTGGTCCAAGAACAGTTTAATTTTAATATGTTATCTTTCGCTGCGACCTGCGGCAATTCTAACTCATCGGCAGTGCAGTATATGCCGCTCGAAAATCAGCTGCTCAAAGCAAAATTCGTGGTCTTTTATGATATTTGGAGGCGAAATCCATAAAAGATTCAACTGAGAGTGTGAGATGTAAATGGTCCACCCAGAACTTAATAAAGCAATATGAAATAAGACTCATCTGATGAATTACTTGGGAAGCTAATGCTCACACGCCATACGTGATTTTGTGAACTCTGTTCTGTAATTTACTGGAGTAAGCACAGCAAGTGACTAAATTCAAATGAATCAACTTCCTCATCAATGGAGAGTCTCGCAACCTTTTTCAGTAAGCTACCTCTGGAAGCAAGTTCAGTCCAATAATATAAAAATAGATGGTGAGTCAGCAGTGATGAACAATGTGTACAAAGCTAAGCCAGGAAGGTCAAGGAACAGCCAAAACGTACTAAACAGGAAACTGACGTTTCGAGGAACGGACTGGAAGCTGAAGAGCCCCCGCTCGAAAGCCCATTTTCTTACCAAGCAAGCTTCGCCAGTTCCCGGACTCTTATGGCTCTTAAATCCCGTGATGTTTTTTATAATATAGCTTTGAGTATTACTTCTGAACAATGTTAGACACACATTAAGTGAAACTGCACCGATTTCATGGGAAGTGGGGGAGGTTAATCATGTGAAACAAGACCATAGCAACCTCAGATCAACGTTAGTTTACTCGATGCAGACGACTAATCCAAGCGACCAAAAACTTCCGATTTGCTTTTGGAGCAATGTATAACCAAAACCATCTTAAAACCCAGCAATATAAACAGGGAGAAAGAAAGGGGATGGTAATGTTCATCGAAGAAATGAGGTTTAGCTGCTATAAGCGCAGTAACATGAAAGAAAAAAGATAATGAAATTTTAACAACATCGATGAACTTTATATTACTATTTTGAGCTAGATTAACATAATTTGGCGTTTGAGTCAAAGTTGGACGTGAGAGGATGTGAGGCATGCGAAAGTGATAAAAAAAAAAAGGTCAAGATGTCAAAACAAAGAATGTGGGAAAGAAGTCGTCTTGAAAGAATTAGAGGTTGATCTTTTTGAATAAGCATGTTTTCTCCAAGGAGGACATCATTTTTGGAAAAAGAGAAAGAAGGATATAGAGAAAGTAAGATTAATCAAATTGAACAGGGTGGCCACCATTCTCAACGATGCGTACAAATATTTGTCGATAAAGGTACTAACTCGCTCTTTAATAAAACAGAAATTCTCATTGTCACATTTCATTATTTGAAGACCCAGTTATGTTGCGTTTATTGCAATGAGAGGCTAGGTCTTTGTTAAACTTCATAATTAATTGAAAGTTTCCACAGCGATGATAATATAGCTATAGAAACTTTTTCTAAATAGTCGAAACAGTCGTTGTCCTTGACACTTGCACCCGAAAAAAGGAAAGGTGTGATTGTGTGCTTTAGGAACGATATAACTAACTCTTTCTTACAGAAAGTGCAATGCTGCGAGGTAGGCATATCCAAGCTAAGAGACAACGTCGCTACATCTGGGATGAGTTCGTTTTCAAGAGTCTTTAGGTACATGAGGTCTCCATGTGTGAGGATCTGGTCGACTGTGTGGGTCGTCTACGGACGAACGTCCAGTGATTGAGCAAACAACAAGGCCGTGAAACTCATAAAAGAACACTTCCTTTCTCTTGAAATATCACACTAAATCGTTCGTGACCTTGATGAATACTTATATTCACGAATAAAGTTGAGTTGGACATTACAAGACGCTTACCTAACACTGACGAACAAACTGATCTTCAACATGCAATGAGGGACGTGCTGCCCGCCGCTGACCATACGATTACAGGCGCTCAAAATTATTTCGACACATCGAAATCCTCAAATCGAGAATTTTGCTGATATTAAAACACACAGATAGCCCAAAGAACCTCAATTGCAAGATTAGTGTTGTTGCTCGTCTAATGGCCCACAGCAATTATTTAAAATTATAGCTAGAATATTAAAACCTTCATCCCAAACTGTCTTTGCATTGCATTAATAGCCGATAGAACTTGCCATACAATACTTCGTTTGTTCTAAATGAGTAATAGCGTAATTTGAAATAACTTCTGAGCATTATTGACATTTGAGTTTTTTGATCAGGATTATCTTTGAAGAAATAAATTGAAAAAATGCATCCACAAGATAAATCAATATGACAGCGATTAAAACCGAGCCGAAGGCATGGGCAGTAACAGACACTTTGCACGAATGCAAATGGCTCAAAATGCTACGAACGTACGTAACTCAAGCATTTCCTAATTACGACATTAAATTCTGTGATAGTATTTGAATGCATTAAAAGCCTTCTACGGCGTTGCCTTACCATGTACTAACCAAGACAATGATAAAAACATCGTATGTCATTAATGCAATGTTGAAAATTCGCAAGGGCTTAACTGACGTACAGGTATTTTACCATATCTTAAATCTTTAAATCTTTCGTGTTGCACGTTGTTTCACGTTGAGATTGACCCATTTAGGGACAAGGGCACACTTTGTTATTTTACTCGGGCTAACGCCAGATGATTTTGCCTATAAAGGAGATGAGCCCTGCCCCTTAATAAGTTAAAAAAATAACTAATTGTAAACTTTTCAATCATAACATCATTTCTATTTTCTAGAACACCAATTTTTGTTGTAAGGACTGGTTCACCCTGGTGACATGATGACTTATGGTCGAGAACGTCATCTTCACAAAGGAAACGATCAATTTTTTCCTTATGTTGTTATTTTCACGTGATTATAAAGTCGTTACGTTGCCAACTTCACACACGCTATCGATAGATGGACAGAAACTGAGTGTCTTTTCCATCTGCGTGACCCAGTTGTTAAATGATAATGTCGGCTAGCGTGAACTAGGTTCGACACGTTACTTTGGCCACGAAATGTTTCCTCCTCAAAACAGAAGCTTATCACAACTGTGGAAGACTCCCATGATGAACTTGCGAAGAACAATCGATTTAGTTTAGTTTTAGACTCAGGTAAAGTTAAACACAAATGATGTAGGTCGGATGTTTCTGTAGGTTTGGTTGAGTCCGGCCAGACACTTACTGCAAACCAGTGTAAACTCAAATCGATTTATAGACAAACCCGAACACTTCCAGCCGACTGGGATCTATGATCATTTTTCCATATATATGATATGTAAGTGAATGACAAGTGCAAACTTATGTCCCCTCTACTCATTACGATTGCCACTTACGATTCTGCTTCCTGAAGTATGTAATTAACTCGATCTTAAGAGTACAATACTTGTTTGTCACGCAAATCTTGCAGTGCCTCCTAAACATTCTTGTGACTAGAAACGTGCACATCAGAACAAGCAATAGTATACGATAATAGAGCCTAACTCACGACAACTCTATTCCTAAAACTAACGTTTCAGTGATTAAATTTTTTTTGCTAAGGCCACAGAGGAAGAGCACTCCATGACTATGCTATGATTGATCACCGCACTGGTTGCATGTAAATAAGAACTACCATTAGTAAGTTTCGGTGTTAGATCGACCTATTTTAAACACTCCCTCAACTCCGGAAGTCGAGAAAAAACCCAGCAAACTCCGTCGTGAATTCGAGGTATACACATCAGCATCTTGGTGACAAAACGTTCCGGTTACAATTTCGGCCAAGACAAGGTATTTAAGATATAAAATCAGCTTGAATATCGACTACTTATGCGATCTGTTATTTTGATAATCAATTTTAAAACAATCATGTTAAAAAGGCTGCATACAACGAGAGAATGCCACCATTGTGTTCAATATTCAAATAGCACGTGCTGTATTAAAATCGGACCAAAACGTTCTTGAATCGTCGCACAACATTGGCCAATATTGTGAGCTCGCAATGTTAGAAAAACGCCCAGACGATCCAACGTTTCTTGCACCTTATTATTAGTTGGGCAAAGTGTTTCACCGAAAGCAAACTTTCATCCAGCTGACATTGTTAGATCACCAAGTGTTAGCTAATGTTATTCAACAAAACTCGAACACTTAGTCGCGGCTGAACTGCTTGTTTTAGTTATTCCATCTTTTGCAGAAAACAATCAATTTTAAATATACCTCTACGTTTTCCTCCTGGGTCTTTGATTGGCCTTGATTCAATCAGTATACACCTACAAGCCAATCTGAGTTGTTTTTACATCATCGAAGGTTTTAGCTTGCCGAGTTCAGACTCCTGGTGATATATGGGAACAATCAAATTCGGAAAGCACTTCTGCATATTAACCACTCTAAGTGTCCTCACTGACGGAATAACAATTCGAACTTCTCGTGGTCGATAGTAAGAAGTTACACATAAATACAGTTTACTTAATGTAATGGACCATCGTCTTCCCATAACAGACCAAGGTAGTGTTCTCTATATATAGGTTATTATTGAATTTCTCAAGAATAGTATAAGCGAATTAACCATTCTGTTATTTTCAAGTGAGGAATGTTTTACATGACACATCAAAATGTGATATTGCAAAAGAAAAATTACTGTAATAATTGAAAATTGGCAAGGAGTCAATAAATTCAAGAAAATTTTAAAACATATTTGCCATTTAGAAGGAGTTCAACATCTTTCCTCCCACGTTTTAAATCAACCACAGTGAACTAGAGCCTTCTAGAGGAGAAAGAGGAACACTTTTTACTGGCATTATTAAGTTTCTTTGTTCTTTGAACAATAACCAAATTGTCAGGTTAAAGTCTAAAAATTTGGAACACTGAAGATAAGAACTGGAAATGTAACATATGAAGAAATTCCAAAAAAGGAGGAAGGTTTTTCCCAGCAGTTTATTTACATTTTACAACATTTAAAGGAATCAGTATTATCAAAGACCTCTTTAAGGAAATTCTCTACAATGAGTAGGAATTGACTTCTTAATCCATCTCCAGTGATGTATTCAATTGCAAGTCCTAGCATTAACACCTGCACTAACCAAACGTAATTTTAATTTCCAATTATGTCGATTTTAAGACCTGTTGGAAACAGTGCTTGAACAATTAGATCCCTTCCCCATTAAAACTGCTGCTTTCTGGAATATGTATACCTCACCGACCAGTCATACGTCAGAGGAAATGTCAACATTATAAAAGCGGGTGAATTCTTTCATCGACCCAACAAAACTTAAGCTTTACTGGTAAGTAATCAAAAGAACACTCTGCTTTGATCAAACTGCCTAACGCTACAGATTAACAAGATGCGCAAGGGATCTGGAAAATTTTTGGTAAGTACCAAAAGTGCACGTAAAATGATTCATTCACTCACTTGTTGTTATCGAGCTTAGAACCATTACAGGTGCGTATCAGTTTCAAGAATATTTTGATTCCTAGTCCATCTATATAATTTAAATTGAAGTAAATTTGATGACGGTGCTATAAAATACTTTCTCATAGACAGGTTCTGATAAATTCTATAACCAAAAACTGGCACTGGATTTTATCTCGTATCATACGTCACCTAATAAGCGACTTTTTCGGGTACAAGCATAGAATCATGGGTCAGACAGGATAAACAACCAAGGTAAACATGATCCATAACCCCCACGGGTTAAAGACTGCTTTTAAATTTTGGCTTAATTGGTCACGAATGACCGGTAGGGCCGAACTCGTCCACCGCATCTATTTTACGTTCACGAACGTTCTTGCCATGCGTTGCATCAAGCAACGTCACACCACATAGCATTAAAGTCCACTCGCCTATTTTAATCTGGTGGATAGAAATTACATTATTCGTACGATTGACACTTATAACATAATATTAAAATACTCGTCAATAATTTATAAAGAAAAAACAAAATAAACGTCACTCTAGTGAGTATTTGTGCACCGGATACAGAATCATCTTTATTTACGCTTCCTTTTCGCTCGACTTACTCGGCTAAAATGGCCTACATCACTAAAATAGACGGTAAACATAGTTATTGAGATGAATTCGTATCACAATTACAATGCTAGCGTCCTAGTTATCAGAGATTTATGAGGACTTGCCTTAGAGGTAGCCACGCACCGAACCGATGAAAATGGCCGGCATTGCATTTACTTTCACCCAAGTTCCTTGCGTGTTCCCTGCGCTGCTGACTCCTCAATGGGATCTGATGTTTGATCCCATGCGAAATTGAGTTCATCAACTCTCTGTCGAAAGTAGCGGGCTTTTTCCGGCTCTTGCGGTTTCCTCCCACAGGAGAAGTTGACATGATGGGTTAAACTTACGATGAGGAAAAATTCATGATAATAGTGGTCAACGTAAATAATAAAAGTTAGTAAAAACCTGATGAAATTGATGTATCCAGCAAGCTTATAAGTCCTGATTGGGAACGAGCTGAAAAACGATAAATCAACTTAATCGATAACATCTCCTCGTATACAGATATAAATTAGAATAATAATTATAAATATAATTCTAATCAAAATTATAGCAAGCCGCAAGGCTGCGTCCATCAGAATATTTATTCACTTATCAACTCCTTTCTAACTTTAAACAATTTAAATACTATAGATGTAACAAAGCGATTGATTATTAAAGCCAAACTGTGATCAAAAGGCAACTCAATCCTCCCAGCAAAAGTCTCACTTTACAAGATTCATGCTAACTACGAATAAAGTTAAAAGTAGTAGAAGAATCAGCTGGGTTATTTGCATGAATTAAACGTTGTAAGTTAAGCCAGTAAGACTCATTCAAGTCAAATAAGCGCTGGCACCTCCACGTATAACAATTACATGCATCCAGGAACTTCGATATGTTCGAAAGATATTTTGAAAGTGACACAAACACGCTTCCTGTTTTCAAAAAACCTCTCGTTGATTTTTCCAGAGCAGAAAATGTAATTTTCACACTTTACTTTGCCAGTGAGCGTTTAAAATGGTTCGTTTTTTAAGCCGTTTAAGAAAGCACGCAGAGTTCCTCATCAACGCTAACACACTAGGCTGGCGAATTTCGTTCTCTCTGCTGCTTATTCTTTAAAATTTTACTTTTAATAGAATAGGTAAAATATTGAAATCTAATGCCTTCAATGTTGAATCATGCTACCACGACGAACTTGCAAAACGTTCTTGAGAGTTCAGTGCAGCTAAAAATCGACTTACCAGTGCAACGTCCTGGTACAAAACAAGTTCCACTAAGAAACAAGAACTTGTAAGAAACAAAATTATTGATGACTATTTTAGCGAGAATGATATCATCATCAGGGTGTGTTACTGCTCCAAATCTAATTGTAAATTGTAATTATATCTAACTTAGGAAAGTGTCAAAACGAAGTCAGTGTATCAAACAATAATCAAACTTATGAAAGTGTCAAAACGAAGTGTATCAAATATAAAGTATAAAATATAAAATATAAAATTCTATAAATTATTTTTAAATCACATATCAAATATATATTTAGTATCAAACATCAGATTCTCTTAAATATTTTTGTACTCTATTGTGTGAATGGCTATTCTCCGTATTCTATGCTGAGCATTAATACTCTTGAAAAGGTTTCGATTTCCGCCTGGTAAATCTGTTGCTCACATTTTAGTCTGTTTTGTTTTCCAGTTTCCCATGCTCTTCGTATCGCTGCTGGTTATAAGTGACGGCCTTCCACTTCAAGGGAAAAGATGTGACTGATCCAACGCAAAAAAGCGAAACAACGTTAAATACTACAGAAAAAACTTCTTATTTTTAAAAAAATTCAAACCAAAGTTTGGTGTCAGCTTACCACAACTTGGATCAAGAGTAAACACTCAAAATGCAGGGACTACAAAATGTCCTTGGTACTGGAAGGAACACGTAGATCCATCAAGAAAACCGAGAACGCTGGCAGTAGCAGAATGCAAAACGTGCAGTCCAACTAATTGTCGACAATTTAAATACACCCAACAAGTATTCGTTGAAGAATGTGATCAAGCTACAGGCGAAAAGGTTTGGGTGTGGAAACAACAAACATTTCCAATTGGTTTTGTTAATATTGAATGAAACTTACAACCTTTCGATTTTAGTTTAGGTAGACTAGTTCTAATAGGGTTAAAATTTGTATTGCAACGAAAAAATCGCTCAGTTTTTGATAAACAACCTTCACTGAGCTACTGCGTTAATATCGTGTGGCAATATCTCAAATACGTCATGGAAATCACTTGTACATTGATTAACAGCTAAGGTATCGTCGTGCTGACTAAACCAGACACGCGAGAACATTACCGACAACTTGTCCTTACAATAATAAATAAACAGAATACAGCGTAAGCAGTGTAAACAACTTATAATCCAGAACGCGTTCAGTTGTTTTTAAGTCAAATATTTGGCCAAAGTTTCTCAAAGCGTTTAAGAATATTTAAAATTACTGCGCGACTTTGTTCAAAGCTAAAACATAAGCTTTCTTCCTTACCGCCGTTCTAGTCCTAGACATCGCTAAATCTCCGCATCTCAACATAAATGCGAATAAACGTTTGCTGTGAATCAGTTTATAATATGTCATACAAAATAATTTTGATAGCCATGCAAAGTTCCATAGTTTCAATTATAAATTAGTTGTAAAAGTGGTAAGGAAACTAAAGATTCAATTTTGTAAAAAATAAATTTAGGTTTGAAGAGGTAACTAGGGAACTAAAGATTACATTTGTAAAAATCAATACTTGTTAATGCCAACCAAGTCGTAGCTTCGACAAACAGCTTACAGATTTAATTTCTATGTTAAAATTTCTATACATATTTATATCCAAATTTTAGAACTTATTGACATTTTATAACATTATTCTTATAAGAATACATTTTATGAATTTCTCATCAGTTAAATATTATTTATTGAAGAAAACAAAGTTTATTTAATAAAACAATTGTTACATATTTGAATGAAAAATTATTTGCAGTTTTTTTTTTTTTGCCTTAAAAATGGTCAAAATATCGAAAAGGTTTAACTCTTTCCCTGCGGCATAAGACATCTATTATTTTAATCTAGCTAACCCCAGACCATTTTACTCGTCAAAGGGAGAGCTCCCGCCTCGAAAAGCTTATAACAAGGTTTATTAATTCTTTGCCGGGGGCATAACACTTCTATTATTTTACTCTGGCTAACGTCAAACGATTTTACTCGTCAAAGCGAGAGCTCCCACCTCTTAAGGGTTAAGGCAAGTATTTTGTCATTTACAATACAATACAATACAATACAATAATTTATTGGACACTCCCCGAAGTGGGGCTTTTCAGTGAACAATTACAAGAAATACAAATATAAATCATAATGTATTACTAATCTATATAACAACTAAATAATTAAATTCATTAACTACATAGAATTAAAATAGTTAAAAATTTGCTTTCTCAATTTACGTTTAAAAGTTTGTACAGATTCACAAAGTTTCAAAGAAGAGTCTAAATTGTTCCATAAAGTAACAATACGATAATAAAAGGACCTCTGTCCAGCCGTAGTCTTGAATAGCGGGATATTCAAAAGTTGAGAGCTTCTAGTTTCTCGCTTACTTACATCTCTTCGTTTGATAAATTGAGAACTTAAATAATTTGGTGCTTGATCATTTATACATTTAAAAGCAAGGACAGCATTACGAAAATAAAGTTGTGTTTTAACTGGTAGCCATTTTAACTCTTTTAAAGCAGGGGTAATATGATCGTATTTTCTAATACCCGTTACGATACGTGCTGCAAAGTTCTGCACAATCTGTAACTTATGTAAATTTTTTTCGGAGGTACTAGACCATACAGTTGAACAGTAAAACATTTTAGTAAAAACTAATGTATTGATTATTATGATAAGAGTATTCCTATCAAACACATATTTAACACGATTTATTTGGCTTAGGATCGACATACAGGAAGATGCGGTTTTCGTGATATGTTCATTAAAACTAAGACTTTGATCAAATATTACACCAAGATCCTTTTCGCATGATGATGGTTGGATTTCTTTTCCTAATAATGTTACTCGAAAGTTATGCAAGTTGGATAACATTTGCCGACTCCCATATACCATTAATTTTATTTTCTTTGGATTCAAGAGTAAACTATTTTGAAAACACCAATTACGTATCCGAACAAGATCGTTATTAATCTTCATCATAGTATCACTTGCGTCATTAATTGGAAAGGAAATATAAAGTTTGCTATCATCAACATAGCATTCTGAATCGCATGACGTAGGAATAAGAGGTAAGTCATTAATGTAAATACTAAATAAGATAGGACCTAGGATACTACCTTGGGGGACTCCAGACACGACTGGCAAAGGGTCTGACAAGGCTGAATTTATGCGTACGACCTGGCATCGGTCAGACAAGTAACTGCTGAACCAAGAATGGCTAAGACATGATAAGCCAATATCCCGCAGTTTGTTTAATAATATTTCATGATTTATACTATCAAATGCTTTACTTAAATCCAATAACACAACTGCGGTTATTTCTTTCTTGTCGATGGCCTTTAGTATTGTGTCCGTAACTTTTATCAGAGATGTTTCAGTAGAGTGAAACTTTTTGTTTCACTCTACTGAAACATCTGTTACTTTATGGAACAATTTAGACTCTTCTTTGAAACTTTGTGAATCTGTATAAACTTTTAACGCATAGTCATTGATTTAAATTTGTTCGTCTACTTGTGTGTACGTGCTAGTACACATGGGTGGGCGTGGGCGTGTACACGCGCGTAAGCGTCTCAGTGGGCGAGGGAGGTGTTCGTTGAATGGACTCCTGTACGTGAACATAAAGTCAAACGGGATGTTATTTAACGAATTTAGTTCGGTCTTGTTGATGGATCGGCCGTGATGTCAATGCGGCCACATTAGTGGCATTTCAACTAAAGAACGTCGTTAGTAGCTTCTGTATGTCCTCTCAACCTCACTCCCGTTCGCATTTGACAGAAGGGAATAGAATAATTGAACAAACCGATCTTTATGATTCCGACGGCTATCGAGATTCGAAGCAAATAGCGTGGGCATAATTAACATTACAGTCAAACCTCCATTAAGCGGCCACCCTCGGGGAATGACAATGAGGCCGCTTAATAGAGGTGGCCGCTCAATAGAGCGATGCCAAAAGCCGAACATGGGTGTATCGGAAGTCGGTAATTTTAATCAATCTTTTAAAAAAAAACAACTAACAACAAATCATTTGTAAGTTGGAAAAACCACACGAAACAAAAATCAACGTTTGATTCATGAATAATATCGTCAGCTAGACTGACTTAAAATAGTCTCGAATGTGCATTTGTCGTCGCGGTGCATTGAGTTTTAAAGTGCAAAGGAAGTCGGTCGTCCTCGAAATGGACGACGCAAGTTCCTCGTACCTGTGGTACAACGCAAATCTGCGCAGTTCCTCAGCATGTCCAATAGCCTCCGTCAATGACTTGATTTTTGATTCTTTAAAATCCTATTAATCATCATTTCATATTCATCATGAAAATTTGGACACATGGCAACCAAACATCAGTGATGAACACCGTTTAATGCGAGAACCAAATAATAAAGTGGACTCGAATGCTTTGGCAGTTGTTTCTAAATACCCGCGCAAAAACGTCGTGCATCGTAAATCAGCTCAAAATGTAAAGCACTTTGAGCAGATGTCTTCGAAAATGTGTTTGCATCCGAATGAAATGAGTGCGGATTTTCAAGTCGTTGGACATGTCACATGTGCCGAAACTAATGGCAATTTGGCTCACAAAGTTTCTAAAACGAACAACCAACTCCGGAAAAGCAGTAATCAAGAGCAAACGAGTCAACAGAGGTGGTTTATATGGTTTGGAAGTTCCTTGTGAATATCATTTCATACGAGACGCTTTATCGATAAGTTGGCTGAAACAAAAGCTATAGAATGATGGATATGATGTTAGCTAAAGTGGAATGGAAACACTAATATTTAATAATTGTACGTAATGAACAGATGTATTGTTAAGTGACATGAATGTTTATCTCATATCACAAATTGTTTTTTCGTTAATCTTTGTTTTCGTGCTGTTGTGATACTTCAGACCGACCGTTTCATAAAGGTGATAGGTAATGCTAAACGTCGTTTGGGACCGCTCGCAGGTGGCCGCAGCCGCTTAATGGAGGTCACCGTTTAAAAGAGGTGCAATTTATAGTAAATTATGGGTAATATTTTTGGGACTTCAGCCCGTGGTCGTTCAATAGAGGGTGGCCGCTTAACAGAGGCCGCTTAATGGAGGTTTGACTGTACTTCTAGAGCACGAAATCGAAGAAATACAAAAAGATTCACTGTAACATTTTGCTTTAACTGATCACCAACTTAATCCCAAATGTGACAGAAATAAATTTTCGTTTTTTTTAAAATGATTCGAGCACATTTTGGTGAAATATTGCTAATTTTTTTTGTCCTTGATAATTTCATAGAAGCAAAATAACTGGTCTTTGAATATGTAAGAGGTAAGGAAGTGAATTATGTACCACTGGCTTCAGCATCGACAATTAATTGATCTGCTTCCAAGTAACAAATCATGACATCTTTCTGAACTTCATCCAATAATTCTTAATAGCTTTGCATGAATGGTGTTGAACAAAAAATTAACTGGATGATAGATGCAAGTTGAAAATATTAATTCGTTGAACAAATGACTGTAACGTCTTTTAAGTAATTAGGTGACAGAATTAGGTACTTCACAAGCAATTTAAGTCAAATTTATAATAATAACTGCTCAAAAAACCTTTTTATTTCAATCAAATAAATATGGTATAACAAATGATAAATGAATTCAATATATTCTTAAACAAATAATGTTTTAATAACAATCATAAACTTAATAAATTTTCTATAAAATTGCTTTTAAATGTTTTAAACTATCTCGACATTAAATTGTTTAAGCTGCTGTTCGCACTACGACTTGTTTGGGTTGCAGGAACCTATATTTATCTTCACAAATGTTAGTGTTTCCCAACTCAGTTATATCAGCCCCATCATTAGTTATACCTTTGGAACATTGAATGGCAACTAAAATTGAATGGATGAACGGGCGAAATATTACCGAACGTATTGCTGTAATTCCTTCATCGTATTACAAACATTTAAAGATCATATTCAATTTGTCGCTTCTTAGAGGTAGCAAAACTGTCTCTGCTAGACAAAATAGAACTAATCCACTAAATAAAAAACCCAAAAGTTGTACGTTTCTCTTAATTCTCTGTTCATCCAATATAAACAAAACCAATTGGAAGCGTTTGTTGTTTCCATATCCAAACCTTTTCTCCTGTGGTTTGATCGCATTCTTCAACAAGTACAACATGTGTGTAGTTAATCTGTCGGCAATTGGTTTTGCTGCATGTTTTGCACTCAGCGACAGCCAACGCTCTCGGCTTTCTTAATCGATCTACGTTCTCCTTCCACAGCCAAGGACATTTTGTTGTCCCCGCATTTCGTGTGCTCACACTTGATCCAAGTTGTCCAATAGAAACCCCAAAGTTCCCTTGATTTTGTTTTACAAACAAGAAGTTTCTCCGATAGTATTGAATGTTGTTTCGCTTGGTCGCTTTGGTTTTGTCACATTTTGTTCCCACTACTGGATGGTGAAATAAAACTAGCAACGACACTGAGGCGAATACGAACTAGAAGACAAAACATCAAGTGTTAATCTTGTTCAATAGATTAATGAAAATAAGGGTTAGCATAGTAAAAATTTTTATGATCATGATTAACCAATGACGAGATAAAGTAAGTTGTTGATAATGATCATGTCATTAATAATTTTAACTGAGACGTGTTTTGATACGCTAACAAACTCTTGCATGAAATAAGCCAACTTCTCCCTTGATTTTCTACTAAAATATTGGTTTGTTTGAGTAGATATACCAAACATTCGTAAGAGCGTTAGACCCTTTGGCCTCGTTTTTCAAACGTTCTTCTCTTTGTTTAATCACAAGGTCAAACACTCTTGCTCGAGTTTCACATATTACTTAAATGACGGAGAAATAACCACGAAAACTCGAATGAGATGTCAATAATAGCAGCGTAGTGAGATCTTCTAAATTTCATTATTCACCAGCTAAGCAAAGCATAAACATAACTTTAGGGGGATGACCAGTGAGTACATGCAAAGGCCGAAGGAAGGCCGTGGGAAGAGGGTATTTGTAGAGTAGCTCGTGGGAACCAAAGTTATAGTTCCTTCAGAGCTAAGAGGTAAATTGGAATGCCTTATGTTCATTGAAATTTGCTTATAAGACGAAACATGGACTATTGGTAATCCAAGTATGACTTACAATCGGGTTTTTTTTTTGGGTTTCTTTTTGTTTCTTAACAGTATTATTATTATTATTATAAAGTGTGACTGTTTCCTTTCGTCGCCAGTTGTCAGATGTTTTTCTAACGATTTTCACACTACTTGAAGTGTTACGTAACCACCTGTGTAATTATCCTAAAGCAATTAATTTACTCAGGCTCAGTGAATATCGTTAAACAATCCCGTCTCGACTTCGTCTCGGTCATTAGTTAAAAATATTCACTTCCGATTCAACCAACAAATAGATAACGGAAATTTATATATGGAAGGTTATAGCGAGAAAATTTGCGCAAAGTTTGTCAACAGAAATTTTTCTTTTCCGACACAAGTTGCCTAAGTCAGTTCTTATTTCGAAGACCATTTATTAAATTGTGCGCTACTTAACTTAATCAAACGGTTGAAACATTTGATTTAAGTAAATGAATTAAAATATTTGTTTCTTTGAAAGATGTTATGGTGTTGCTGAAATTATGCTCAAACCTATGAATGTTTAACGACAACAAGAAGCTTTCCATTCATTGACTTAGTAAGATTTTTCATGCTCTGATTAAGTCGCGAGTCAAGGACAAACGTTTAGCGGGTCATAAATTTACTGGAAATTGACCTGAGATTACATTGTAGAATTAAGAAAAAAATATTAATTCATATAAGATAAGGCTTGTTCTCCAGGTACAATAAATTCCAACGGACACATACAAAATGACGATAAACAGATTTTAATGCACGCAAACGTTAAGTTCGACAACGTTAAATATGACAAGCACAGTTAATAAAATATACATATATATCAAGGAAAGTAAAATCTTTTGGTAATATCTGTTTATTCAAGTTTGTTAAAATAATGTTATATTACTTTTGTCCAGTTTTTCCGTGTTTTACATAAAATATAAACATTGAAAAATAAAAAAAAGTTACAGTAGTACTAAGCTAAAATGACTTTAATCTCGGTGACACCAATTTGGGATAAAAGAATTACTTACCAAAAATTTTGCGACTGTGACGAACATCTTATCAATCAGTTGCTGCGGTGTCTATGAACAGTTTTAGATAACACTTGGATATTTTTCTGCTTGTTTTACTTATATACTAATAGTCCATCGTTGCAATGGGATCTTCACCGGACCTGACGTGTTTTTGGTTTCCAAAGTATGCATATCCAGACGTTAGTTTTCGTGGGGGGAGGGGCATAATTGGAACAACGTGGTTTCATAAATGAAAGAGACGGTAACATTCATCCACTTGTAAAGTTTGAAATAGTTGTTTATGTTCGAGGTTAAAGTTAAGTCCCGGAATAGGACATGATAAGAGGCCTGGGTCAACGCCTACTCAAAATTTTTTAAGACTTCTCTAGAGGTCTATTATGTAATCTTCAAGAAATCAAGCCGTAAGCCCGTAAAATGTTTTGTAAAATTGTGAAATGTTTCAAATACCAGTAGGAATAATCCTCCAACTTTACTACGACTCTTTGCACGTTAAATTTCCAGTAATGAGACTTGGACTGGCCATTGGTCCATGGTACAATGGAAAAAAGGTCAGTCAATGTTCTATAGGGCAAAATGGAGGAAATGGCCAGCCCAAACCTCCCGGGAATAACCTTCAGTGTTTAATATTACGGCGATATACTTTGAAATATTTTTCGAACAGTTGGACTATCATTGAATGAAAAAACAAAGAAGCTTAGTAGCACAACAAAGTTTTCTTCCTTAATCCTCCAGAAGCCGCCCTTGTTACAATTCCTTCTGTAAGGAGGATAAACGTTTCAAAAATCATGACGAAATATCTTTTAAAGATTCTCCCCAGTGTCATTCATCGATTCCTTCTTTACACGAAAAAGAATCTTTCTATATGTGATTTTTTCTTGAATGAGAAAAGAACGGAGTGGTAGACTGTTTGGTAATATTTTTAGCAAGCTAAATAATAAGCTGCATTTAGCACATTCAAGCCACGCTTCCTCATTCTTTACGGACTTTTAATCAATTTAACATTCCGTGCTTTCTTCCAAAGAGCCACAAGATTAATTCAAACTCAGTTAACTTTGTACCTAGATCATTAAGAGTAAAGAATTAGCACTTTATTTTACCGTGGAACGTCTAATCATTGAAAAAGACGGTCCTATACTTGTTCCGTCGATAAGGACTCCATCATTTGATTGTTATAACGACCAGAACCGTTTGGTTTCTCGGAAAAAAAAACATTCTCACATGTTTCTAGGTGACTAAATTCAACTCATAAAAAATATAAAGGGCTCCTCATACGTTACTAGTGTTCTGGATTGAATTCAACAATTACACCATTTGGTCCAAAAACAGTTTAATTTTAATATGTTATCTTTCGCTGCGACCTGTGGCAATTCTAACTCATCGGCAGTGCAGTATATGCCGCTCGAAAATTCGTAGCAAAAAAGAAAAATTCGTAGTCTTTTGTGGTATTTGGAGGCGAAATCTATAAAAGATTCAACTGAGAGTGTGAGATGTAAATGGTCCACCCAAAACTTAATAGAGCAATACGAAATAAGACTCATTTGATGAATTACTTGGGAAGCTAATGCTCACACGCCATACATGATTTTGTGAACTCTGTTCTGTAATTTTCTGGAGTAAGCCCAGCAAGTGACTAAATTCAAATGAATCAACTTCCTCATCAATGGAGAGTCTCGCAACCTTTTTCAGTAAGCAACCTCTGGAAGCAAGTTCAATCCAATAATATAAAAATAGATGGTGAGTCAGCAGTGATGAAGGATGTCTACAAAGCTAAGCCTGGAAGGTCAAGCAACAGCCAAACCGAACTAAATAGGAAACTGACGTTTCGAGCAACGGAGTGGAAGCTGAAGAGCTTTGAGTATTACTTAAGTTAGACACACGCTAAGTGAAACTGCACCGATTTCATGGGAAGTGGGGGAGGTTAATCATGTGAAACAAGACCATAGCAACCTCAGGTCAACGTTAGGTTACTCGATGCAGACGACTAACCCAAGCGATCAAAAACTTCCGCTTTCCTTTTGGAGCGATGTATAACCAAAACCATCTTAAAACCCAGCAATATAAACAGGGAGAAAGAAAGGGGATGGTAATGTTCATCGAAGAAATGAGGTTTAGCTGCTATAAGCGCAGTAACATGAAAGAAAAAAGATAATGAAATTTTAACAACATCGATGAACTTTATATTACTATTTTGAGCTAGATTAACATAATTTGGCGTTTGAGTCAAAGTTGGACGTGAGAGGATGTGAGGCATGCGAAAGTGATAAAAAAAAAAAGGTCAAGATGTCAAAACAAAGAATGTGGGAAAGAAGTCGTCTTGAAAGAATTAGAGGTTGATCTTTTTGAATAAGCATGTTTTCTCCAAGGAGGACATCATTTTTGGAAAAAGAGAAAGAAGGATATAGAGAAAGTAAGATTAATCAAATTGAACAGGGTGGCCACCATTCTCAACGATGCGTACAAATATTTGTCGATAAAGGTACTAACTCGCTCTTTAATAAAACAGAAATTCTCGTTGTCACATTTCATTATTTGAAGACCCAGTTATGTTGCGTTTATTGCAATGAGAGGCTAGGTCTTTGTTAAACTTCATAATTAATTGAAAGTTTCCACAGCGATGATAATATAGCTATAGAAACTTTTTCTAAATAGTCGAAACAGTCGTTGTCCTTGACACTTGCACCCGAAAAAAGGAAAGGTGTGATTGTGTGCTTTAGGAACGATATAACTAACTCTTTCTTACAGAAAGTGCAATGCTGCGAGGTAGGCATATCCAAGCTAAGAGACAACGTCGCTACATCTGGGATGAGTTCGTTTTCAAGAGTCTTTAGGTACATGAGGTCTCCATGTGTGAGGATCTGGTCGACTGTGTGGGTCGTCTACGGACGAACGTCCAGTGATTGAGCAAACAACAAGGCCGTGAAACTCATAAAAGAACACTTCCTTTCTCTTGAAATATCACACTAAATCGTTCGTGACCTTGATGAATACTTATATTCACGAATAAAGTTGAGTTGGACATTACAAGACGCTTACCTAACACTGACGAACAAACTGATCTTCAACATGCAATGAGGGACGTGCTGCCCGCCGCTGACCATACGATTACAGGCGCTCAAAATTATTTCGACATATCGAAATCCTCAAATCGAGAATTTTGCTGATATTAAAACACACAGATAGCCCAAAGAACCTCAATTGCAAGATTAGTGTTGTTGCTCGTCTAATGGCCCACAGCAATTATTTAAAATTATAGCTAGAATATTAAAACCTTCATCCCAAACTGTCTTTGCATTGCATTAATAGCCGATAGAACTTGCCATACAATACTTCGTTTGTTCTAAATGAGTAATAGCGTAATTTGAAATAACTTCTGAGCATTATTGACATTTGAGTTTTTTGATCAGGATTATCTTTGAAGAAATAAATTGAAAAAATGCATCCACAAGATAAATCAATATGACAGCGATTAAAACCGAGCCGAAGGCATGGGCAGTAACAGACACTTTGCACGAATGCAAATGGCTCAAAATGCTACGAACGTACGTAACTCAAGCATTTCCTAATTACGACATTAAATTCTGTGATAGTATTTGAATGCATTAAAAGCCTTCTACGGCGTTGCCTTACCATGTACTAACCAAGACAATGATAAAAACATCGTATGTCATTAATGCAATGTTGAAAATTCGCAAGGGCTTAACTGACGTACAGGTATTTTACCATATCTTAAATCTTTAAATCTTTCGTGTTGCACGTTGTTTCACGTTGAGATTGACCCATTTAGGGACAAGGGCACACTTTGTTATTTTACTCGGGCTAACGCCAGATGATTTTGCCTATAAAGGAGATGAGCCCTGCCCCTTAATAAGTTAAAAAAATAACTAATTGTAAACTTTTCAATCATAACATCATTTCTATTTTCTAGAACACCAATTTTTGTTGTAAGGACTGGTTCACCCTGGTGACATGATGACTTATGGTCGAGAACGTCATCTTCACAAAGGAAACGATCAATTTTTTCCTTATGTTGTTATTTTCACGTGATTATAAAGTCGTTACGTTGCCAACTTCACACACGCTATCGATAGATGGACAGAAACTGAGTGTCTTTTCCATCTGCGTGACCCAGTTGTTAAATGATAATGTCGGCTAGCGTGAACTAGGTTCGACACGTTACTTTGGCCACGAAATGTTTCCTCCTCAAAACAGAAGCTTATCACAACTGTGGAAGACTCCCATGATGAACTTGCGAAGAACAATCGATTTAGTTTAGTTTTAGACTCAGGTAAAGTTAAACACAAATGATGTAGGTCGGATGTTTCTGTAGGTTTGGTTGAGTCCGGCCAGACACTTACTGCAAACCAGTGTAAACTCAAATCGATTTATAGACAAACCCGAACACTTCCAGCCGACTGGGATCTATGATCATTTTTCCATATATATGATATGTAAGTGAATGACAAGTGCAAACTTATGTCCCCTCTACTCATTACGATTGCCACTTACGATTCTGCTTCCTGAAGTATGTAATTAACTCGATCTTAAGAGTACATACTTGTTTGTCACGCAAATCTTGCAGTGCCTCCTAAACATTCTTGTGACTAGAAACGTGCACATCAGAACAAGCAATAGTATACGATAATAGAGCCTAACTCACGACAACTCTATTCCTAAAACTAACGTTTCAGTGATTAAATTTTTTTTGCTAAGGCCACAGAGGAAGAGCACTCCATGACTATGCTATGATTGATCACCGCACTGGTTGCATGTAAATAAGAACTACCATTAGTAAGTTTCGGTGTTAGATCGACCTATTTTAAACACTCCCTCAACTCCGGAAGTCGAGAAAAAACCCAGCAAACTCCGTCGTGAATTCGAGATATACACATCAGCATCTTGGTGACAAAACGTTCCCGTTACAATTTCGGCCAAGACAAGGTATTTAAGATATAAAATCAGCTTGAATATCGACTACTTATGCGATCTGTTATTTTGATAATCAATTTTAAAACAATCATGTTAAAAAGGCTGCATACAACGAGAGAATGCCACCATTGTGTTCAATATTCAAATAGCACGTGCTGTATTAAAATCGGACCAAAACGTTCTTGAATCGTCGCACAACATTGGTCAATATTGTGAGCTCGCAATGTTAGAAAAACGCCCAGACGATCCAACGTTTCTTGCACCTTATTATTAGTTGGGCAAAGTGTTTCACCGAAAGCAAACTTTCATCCAGCTGACATTGTTAGATCACCAAGTGTTAGCTAATGTTATTCAACAAAACTCGAACACTTAGTCGCGGCTGAACTGCTTGTTTTAGTTATTCCATCTTTTGCAGAAAACAATCAATTTTAAATATACCTCTACGTTTTCCTCCTGGGTCTTTGATTGGCCTTGATTCAATCAGTATACACCTACAAGCCAATCTGAGTTGTTTTTACATCATCGAAGGTTTTAGCTTGCCGAGTTCAGACTCCTGGTGATATATGGGAACAATCAAATTCGGAAAGCACTTCTGCATATTAACCACTCTAAGTGTCCTCACTGACGGAATAACAATTCGAACTTCTCGTGGTCGATAGTAAGAAGTTACACATAAATACAGTTTACTTAATGTAATGGACCATCGTCTTCCCATAACAGACCAAGGTAGTGTTCTCTATATATAGGTTATTATTGAATTTCTCAAGAATAGTATAAGCGAATTAACCATTCTGTTATTTTCAAGTGAGGAATGTTTTACATGACACATCAAAATGTGATATTGCAAAAGAAAAATTACTGTAATAATTGAAAATTGGCAAGGAGTCAATAAATTCAAGAAAATTTTAAAACATATTTGCCATTTAGAAGGAGTTCAACATCTTTCCTCCCACGTTTTAAATCTCCCACAGTGAATTAGCGCCTTCTAGAGGAGAAAGAGGAACACTTTTTACTGGCATTATTAAGTTTCTTTGTTCTTTGAACAATAGCCAAATTGTCAGGTTAAAGTCTAAAAATTTGGAACACTGAAGATAAGAACTGGAAATGTAACATATGAAGAAATTCCAAAAAAGGAGGAAGGTTTTTCCCAGCAGTTTATTTACATTTTACAACATTTAAAGGAATCAGTATTATCAAAGACCTCTTTAAGGAAATTCTCTACAATGAGTAGGAATTGACTTCTTAATCCATCTCCAGTGATGTATTCAATTGCAAGTCCTAGCATTAACACCTGCACTAACCAAACGTAATTTTAATTTCCAATTATGTCGATTTTAAGACCTGTTGGAAACAGTGCTTGAACAATTAGATCCCTTCCCCATTAAAACTGCTGCTTTCTGGAATATGTATACCTCACCGACCAGTCATACGTCAGAGGAAATGTCAACATTATAAAAGCGGGTGAATTCTTTCATCGACCCAACAAAACTTAAGCTTTACTGGTAAGTAATCAAAAGAACACTCTGCTTTGATCAAACTGCCTAACGCTACAGATTAACAAGATGCGCAAGGGATCTGGAAAATTTTTGGTAAGTACCAAAAGTGCACGTAAAATGATTCATTCACTCACTTGTTGTTATCGAGCTTAGAACCATTACAGGTGCGTATCAGTTTCAAGAATATTTTGATTCCTAGTCCATCTATATAATTTAAATTGAAGTAAATTTGATGACGGTGCTATAAAATACTTTCTCATAGACAGGTTCTGATAAATTCTATAACCAAAAACTGGCACTGGATTTTATCTCGTATCATACGTCACCTAATAAGCGACTTTTTCGGGTACAAGCATAGAATCATGGGTCAGACAGGATAAACAACCAAGGTAAACATGATCCATAACCCCCACGGGTTAAAGACTGCTTTTAAATTTTGGCTTAATTGGTCACGAATGACCGGTAGGGCCGAACTCGTCCACCGCGTCTATTTTACGTTCACGAACGTTCTTGCCATGCGTTGCATCAAGCAACGTCACACCACATAGCATTAAAGTCCACTCGCCTATTTTAATCTGGTGGATATAAATTACATTATTCGTACCATTGACACTTATAACATAATATTAAAATACTCGTCAATAATTTATAAAGAAAAAACAAAATAAACGTCACTCTAGTGAGTATTTGTGCACCGGATACAGAATCATCTCAATTTACACTTCCTTTTCGCTCGACTTACTCGGCTAAAATGGCCTACATCACTAAAATAGACGGCAAACATAGTTATTGAGATGAATTCGTATCACAATTACAATGCTAGCGTCCTAGTTATCAGAGATTTATGAGGACTTGCCTTAGAGGTAGCCACGCACCGAACCGATGAAAATGGCCGGCATTGCATTTACTTTCACCCAAGTTCCTCGCGTGTTCCCTGCGCTGCTGACTCCTCAATGGGATCTGATGTTTGATCCCATGCGAAATTGAGTTCATCAACTCTCTGTCGAAAGTAGCGGGCTTTTTCCGGCTCTTGCGGTTTCCTCCCACAGGAGAAGTTGACATGATGGGTTAAACTTACGATGAGGAAAAATTCATGATAATAGTGGTCAACGTAAATAATAAAAGTTAGTAAAAACCTGATGAAATTGATGTATCCAGCAAGCTTATAAGTCCTGATTGGGAACGAGCTGAAAAACGATAAATCAACTTAATCGATAACATCTCCTCGTATACAGATATAAATTAGAATAATAATTATAAATATAATTCTAATCAAAATTATAGCAAGCCGCAAGGCTGCGTCCATCAGAATATTTATTCACTTATCAACTCCTTTCTAACTTTAAACAATTTAAATACTATAGATGTAACAAAGTGATTGATTATTAAAGCCAAACTGTGATCAAAAGGCAACTCAATCCTCCCAGCAAAAGTCTCACTTTACAAGATTCATGCTAACTACTAATAAAGTTAAAAGTAGTAGAAGAATCAGCTGGGTTATTTGCATGAATTAAACGTTGTAAGTTAAGCCAGTAAGACTCATTCAAGTCAAATAAGCGCTGGCACCTCCACGCATAACAATTACATGCATCCAGGAACTTCGATATGTTCGAAAGATATTTTGAAAGTGACACAAACACGCTTCCTGTTTTCAAAAAACCTCTCGTTGATTTTTCCAGAGCAGAAAATATAATTTTCACACTTTACTTTGCCAGTGAGCGTTTAAAATGGTTCGTTTTTTAAGCCGTTTAAGAAAGCACGCAGAGTTCCTCATCAACGCTAACACACTAGGCTGGCGAATTTCGTTCTCTCTGCTGCTTATTCTTTAAAATTTTACTTTTATTAGAATAGGTAAAATATTGAAATCTAATGCCTTCAATGTTGAATCATGCTACCACGACGAACTTGCAAAACGTTCTTGAGAGTTCAGTGCAGCTAAAAATCGACTTACCAGTGCAACGTCCTGGTACAAAACAAGTTCCACTAAGAAACAAGAACTTGTAAGAAACAAAATTATTGATGATTATTTTAGCGAGAATGATATCATCATCAGGGTGTGTTACTGCTCCAAATCTAATTGTAAATTGTAATTATATCTAACTTAGGAAAGTGTCAAAACGAAGTCAGTGTATCAAACAATAATCAAACTTATGAAAGTGTCA
Source organism: Heliopora coerulea (assembly GCA_030142905.1). NCBI lineage: Eukaryota > Metazoa > Cnidaria > Anthozoa > Scleralcyonacea > Helioporidae > Heliopora > Heliopora coerulea. Next base: position 693,083 of record JASJOG010000068.1, on the reverse strand, counting down.
AAACGAAGTGTATCAAATATAAAGTATAAAATATAAAATATAAAATTCTATAAATTATTTTTAAATCACATATCAAATATATATTTAGTATCAAACATCAGATTCTCTTAAATATTTTTGTACTCTATTGTGTGAATGGCTATTCTCCGTATTCTACGCTGAGCATTAATACTCTTGAAAAGGTTTCGATTTCCGCCGGGTAAATCTGTTGCTCACATTTTAGTCTGTTTTGTTTTCCAGTTTCCCATGCTCTTCGTATCGCTGCTGGTTATAAGTGACGGCCTTCCACTTCAAGGGAAAAGATGTGACTGATCCAACGCAAAAAAGCGAAACAACGTTAAATACTACAGAAAAAACTTCTTATTTTTAAAAAAATTCAAACCAAAGTTTGGTGTCAGCTTACCACAACTTGGATCAAGAGTAAACACTCAAAATGCAGGGACTACAAAATGTCCTTGGTACTAGAAGGTACACGTAGATCCATCAAGAAAACCGAGAACGCTGGCAGTAGCAGAATGCAAAACGTGCAGTCCAACTAATTGTCGACAATTTAAATACACCCAACAAGTATTCGTTGAAGAATGTGATCAAGCTACAGGCGAAAAGGTTTGGGTGTGGAAACAACAAACATCTCCAACTGGTTTTGTTAATATTGAATGAAACTTACAACCTTTCGATTTTAGTTTAGGTAGACTAGTTCTAATAGGGTTAAAATTTGTATTGCAACGAAAAAATCGCTCAGTTTTTGATAAACAACCTTCACTGAGCTACTGCGTTAATATCGTGTGGCAATATCTCAAATACGTCATGGAAATCACTTGTACATTGATTAACAGCTAAGGTATCGTCGTGCTGACTAAACCAGACACGCGAGAACATTACCGACAACTTGTCCTTACAATAATAAATAAACAGAATACAGCGTAAGCAGTGTAAACAACTTATAATCCAGAACGCGTTCAGTTGTTTTTAAGTCAAATATTTGGCCAAAGTTTCTCAAAGCGTTTAAGAATATTTAAAATTACTGCGCGACTTTGTTCAAAGCTAAAACATAAGCTTTCTTCCTTACCGCCGTTCTAGTCCTAGACATCGCTAAATCTCCGCATCTCAACATAAATGCGAATAAACGTTTGCTGTGAATCAGTTTATAATATGTCATACAAAATAATTTTGATAGCCATGCAAAGTTCCATAGTTTCAATTATAAATTAGTTGTAAAAGTGGTAAGGAAACTAAAGATTCAATTTTGTAAAAAATAAATTTAGGTTTGAAGAGGTAACTAGGGAACTAAAGATTACATTTGTAAAAATCAATACTTGTTAATGCCAACCAAGTCGTAGCTTCGACAAACAGCTTACAGATTTAATTTCTATGTTAAAATTTCTATACATATTTATATCCAAATTTTAGAACTTATTGACATTTTATAACATTATTCTTATAAGAATACATTTTATGAATTTCTCATCAGTTAAATATTATTTATTGAAGAAAACAAAGTTTATTTAATAAAACAATTGTTACATATTTGAATGAAAAATTATTTGCAGTTTTTTTTTTCTCGCCTTAAAAATGGTCAAAATATCGAAAAGGTTTAACTCTTTCCCTGCGGCATAAGACATCTATTATTTTAATCTAGCTAACCCCAGACCATTTTACTCGTCAAAGGGAGAGCTCCCGCCTCGAAAAGCTTATAACAAGGTTTATTAATTCTTTGCCGGGGGCATAACACTTCTATTATTTTACTCTGGCTAACGTCAAACGATTTTACTCGTCAAAGCGAGAGCTCCCACCTCTTAAGGGTTAAGGCAAGTATTTTGTCATTTACTCCGCATAGTCATTGATTTAAATTTGTTCGTCTACTTGTGTGTACGTGCTAGTACACATGGGTGGGCGTGGGCGTGTGCACGCGCGTAAGCGTCTCAGTGGGCGAGGGAGGTGTTCGTTGAATGGACTCCTGTACGTGAACATAAAGTCAAACGGGATGTTATTTAACGAATTTAGTTCGGTCTTGTTGATGGATCGGCCGTGATGTCAATGCGGCCACATTAGTGGCATTTCAACTAAAGAACGTCGTTAGTAGCTTCTGTATGTCCTCTCAACCTCACTCCCGTTCGCATTTGACAGAAGGGAATAGAATAATTGAACAAACCGATCTTTATGATTCCGACGGCTATCGAGATTCGAAGCAAATAGCGTGGGCATAATTAACATTACAGTCAAACCTCCATTAAGCGGCCACCCTCGGGGAATGACAATGAGGCCGCTTAATAGAGGTGGCCGCTCAATAGAGCGATGCCAAAAGCTGAACATGGGTGTATCGGAAGTCGGTAATTTTAATCAATCTTTTAAAAAAAAACAACTAACAACAAATCATTTGTAAGTTGGAAAAACCACACGAAACAAAAATCAACGTTTGATTCATGAATAATATCGTCAGCTAGACTGACTTAAAATAGTCTCGAATGTGCATTTGTCGTCGCGGTGCATTGAGTTTTAAAGTGCAAAGGAAGTCGGTCGTCCTCGAAATGGACGACGCAAGTTCCTCGTACCTGTGGTACAACGCAAATCTGCGCAGTTCCTCAGCATGTCCAATAGCCTCCGTCAATGACTTGATTTTTGATTCTTTAAAATCCTATTAATCATCATTTCATATTCATCATGAAAATTTGGACACATGGCAACCAAACATCAGTGATGAACACCGTTTAATGCGAGAACCAAATAATAAAGTGGACTCGAATGCTTTGGCAGTTGTTTCTAAATACCCGCGCAAAAACGTCGTGCATCGTAAATCAGCTCAAAATGTAAAGCACTTTGAGCAGATGTCTTCGAAAATGTGTTTGCATCCGAATGAAATGAGTGCGGATTTTCAAGTCGTTGGACATGTCACATGTGCCGAAACTAATGGCAATTTGGCTCACAAAGTTTCTAAAACGAACAACCAACTCCGGAAAAGCAGTAATCAAGAGCAAACGAGTCAACAGAGGTGGTTTATATGGTTTGGAAGTTCCTTGTGAATATCATTTCATACGAGACGCTTTATCGATAAGTTGGCTGAAACAAAAGCTATAGAATGATGGATATGATGTTAGCTAAAGTGGAATGGAAACACTAATATTTAATAATTGTACGTAATGAACAGATGTATTGTTAAGTGACATGAATGTTTATCTCATATCACAAATTGTTTTTTCGTTAATCTTTGTTTTCGTGCTGTTGTGATACTTCAGACCGACCGTTTCATAAAGGTGATAGGTAATGCTAAACGTCGTTTGGGACCGCTCGCAGGTGGCCGCAGCCGCTTAATGGAGGTCACCGTTTAAAAGAGGTGCAATTTATAGTAAATTATGGGTAATATTTTTGGGACTTCAGCCCGTGGTCGTTCAATAGAGGGTGGCCGCTTAACAGAGGCCGCTTAATGGAGGTTTGACTGTACTTCTAGAGCACGAAATCGAAGAAATACAAAAAGATTCACTGTAACATTTTGCTTTAACTGATCACCAACTTAATCCCAAATGTGACAGAAATAAATTTTCGTTTTTTTTAAAATGATTCGAGCACATTTTGGTGAAATATTGCTAATTTTTTTTGTCCTTGATAATTTCATAGAAGCAAAATAACTGGTCTTTGAATATGTAAGAGGTAAGGAAGTGAATTATGTACCACTGGCTTCAGCATCGACAATTAATTGATCTGCTTCCAAGTAACAAATCATGACATCTTTCTGAACTTCATCCAATAATTCTTAATAGCTTTGCATGAATGGTGTTGAACAAAAAATTAACTGGATGATAGATGCAAGTTGAAAATATTAATTCGTTGAACAAATGACTGTAACGTCTTTTAAGTAATTAGGTGACAGAATTAGGTACTTCACAAGCAATTTAAGTCAAATTTATAATAATAACTGCTCAAAAAACCTTTTTATTTCAATCAAATAAATATGGTATAACAAATGATAAATGAATTCAATATATTCTTAAACAAATAATGTTTTAATAACAATCATAAACTTAATAAATTTTCTATAAAATTGCTTTTAAATGTTTTAAACTATCTCGACATTAAATTGTTTAAGCTGCTGTTCGCACTACGACTTGTTTGGGTTGCAGGAACCTATATTTATCTTCACAAATGTTAGTGTTTCCCAACTCAGTTATATCAGCCCCATCATTAGTTATACCTTTGGAACATTGAATGGCAACTAAAATTGAATGGATGAACGGGCGAAATATTACCGAACGTATTGCTGTAATTCCTTCATCGTATTACAAACATTTAAAGATCATATTCAATTTGTCGCTTCTTAGAGGTAGCAAAACTGTCTCTGCTAGACAAAATAGAACTAATCCACTAAATAAAAAACCCAAAAGTTGTACGTTTCTCTTAATTCTCTGTTCATCCAATATAAACAAAACCAATTGGAAGCGTTTGTTGTTTCCATATCCAAACCTTTTCTCCTGTGGTTTGATCGCATTCTTCAACAAGTACAACATGTGTGTAGTTAATCTGTCGGCAATTGGTTTTGCTGCATGTTTTGCACTCAGCGACAGCCAACGCTCTCGGCTTTCTTAATCGATCTACGTTCTCCTTCCACAGCCAAGGACATTTTGTTGTCCCCGCATTTCGTGTGCTCACACTTGATCCAAGTTGTCCAATAGAAACCCCAAAGTTCCCTTGATTTTGTTTTACAAACAAGAAGTTTCTCCGATAGTATTGAATGTTGTTTCGCTTGGTCGCTTTGGTTTTGTCACATTTTGTTCCCACTACTGGATGGTGAAATAAAACTAGCAACGACACTGAGGCGAATACGAACTAGAAGACAAAACATCAAGTGTTAATCTTGTTCAATAGATTAATGAAAATAAGGGTTAGCATAGTAAAAATTTTTATGATCATGATTAACCAATGACGAGATAAAGTAAGTTGTTGATAATGATCATGTCATTAATAATTTTAACTGAGACGTGTTTTGATACGCTAACAAACTCTTGCATGAAATAAGCCAACTTCTCCCTTGATTTTCTACTAAAATATTGGTTTGTTTGAGTAGATATACCAAACATTCGTAAGAGCGTTAGACCCTTTGGCCTCGTTTTTCAAACGTTCTTCTCTTTGTTTAATCACAAGGTCAAACACTCTTGCTCGAGTTTCACATATTACTTAAATGACGGAGAAATAACCACGAAAACTCGAATGAGATGTCAATAATAGCAGCGTAGTGAGATCTTCTAAATTTCATTATTCACCAGCTAAGCAAAGCATAAACATAACTTTAGGGGGATGACCAGTGAGTACATGCAAAGGCCGAAGGAAGGCCGTGGGAAGAGGGTATTTGTAGAGTAGCTCGTGGGAACCAAAGTTATAGTTCCTTCAGAGCTAAGAGGTAAATTGGAATGCCTTATGTTCATTGAAATTTGCTTATAAGACGAAACATGGACTATTGGTAATCCAAGTATGACTTACAATCGGGTTTTTTTTTTGGGTTTCTTTTTGTTTCTTAACAGTATTATTATTATTATTATAAAGTGTGACTGTTTCCTTTCGTCGCCAGTTGTCAGATGTTTTTCTAACGATTTTCACACTACTTGAAGTGTTACGTAACCACCTGTGTAATTATCCTAAAGCAATTAATTTACTCAGGCTCAGTGAATATCGTTAAACAATCCCGTCTCGACTTCGTCTCGGTCATTAGTTAAAAATATTCACTTCCGATTCAACCAACAAATAGATAACGGAAATTTATATATGGAAGGTTATAGCGAGAAAATTTGCGCAAAGTTTGTCAACAGAAATTTTTCTTTTCCGACACAAGTTGCCTAAGTCAGTTCTTATTTCGAAGACCATTTATTAAATTGTGCGCTACTTAACTTAATCAAACGGTTGAAACATTTGATTTAAGTAAATGAATTAAAATATTTGTTTCTTTGAAAGATGTTATGGTGTTGCTGAAATTATGCTCAAACCTATGAATGTTTAACGACAACAAGAAGCTTTCCATTCATTGACTTAGTAAGATTTTTCATGCTCTGATTAAGTCGCGAGTCAAGGACAAACGTTTAGCGGGTCATAAATTTACTGGAAATTGACCTGAGATTACATTGTAGAATTAAGAAAAAAATATTAATTCATATAAGATAAGGCTTGTTCTCCAGGTACAATAAATTCCAACGGACACATACAAAATGACGATAAACAGATTTTAATGCACGCAAACGTTAAGTTCGACAACGTTAAATATGACAAGCACAGTTAATAAAATATACATATATATCAAGGAAAGTAAAATCTTTTGGTAATATCTGTTTATTCAAGTTTGTTAAAATAATGTTATATTACTTTTGTCCAGTTTTTCCGTGTTTTACATAAAATATAAACATTGAAAAATAAAAAAAAGTTACAGTAGTACTAAGCTAAAATGACTTTAATCTCGGTGACACCAATTTGGGATAAAAGAATTACTTACCAAAAATTTTGCGACTGTGACGAACATCTTATCAATCAGTTGCTGCGGTGTCTATGAACAGTTTTAGATAACACTTGGATATTTTTCTGCTTGTTTTACTTATATACTAATAGTCCATCGTTGCAATGGGATCTTCACCGGACCTGACGTGTTTTTGGTTTCCAAAGTATGCATATCCAGACGTTAGTTTTCGTGGGGGGAGGGGCATAATTGGAACAACGTGGTTTCATAAATGAAAGAGACGGTAACATTCATCCACTTGTAAAGTTTGAAATAGTTGTTTATGTTCGAGGTTAAAGTTAAGTCCCGGAATAGGACATGATAAGAGGCCTGGGTCAACGCCTACTCAAAATTTTTTAAGACTTCTCTAGAGGTCTATTATGTAATCTTCAAGAAATCAAGCCGTAAGCCCGTAAAATGTTTTGTAAAATTGTGAAATGTTTCAAATACCAGTAGGAATAATCCTCCAACTTTACTACGACTCTTTGCACGTTAAATTTCCAGTAATGAGACTTGGACTGGCCATTGGTCCATGGTACAATGGAAAAAAGGTCAGTCAATGTTCTATAGGGCAAAATGGAGGAAATGGCCAGCCCAAACCTCCCGGGAATAACCTTCAGTGTTTAATATTACGGCGATATACTTTGAAATATTTTTCGAACAGTTGGACTATCATTGAATGAAAAAACAAAGAAGCTTAGTAGCACAACAAAGTTTTCTTCCTTAATCCTCCAGAAGCCGCCCTTGTTACAATTCCTTCTGTAAGGAGGATAAACGTTTCAAAAATCATGACGAAATATCTTTTAAAGATTCTCCCCAGTGTCATTCATCGATTCCTTCTTTACACGAAAAAGAATCTTTCTATATGTGATTTTTTCTTGAATGAGAAAAGAACGGAGTGGTAGACTGTTTGGTAATATTTTTAGCAAGCTAAATAATAAGCTGCATTTAGCACATTCAAGCCACGCTTCCTCATTCTTTACGGACTTTTAATCAATTTAACATTCCGTGCTTTCTTCCAAAGAGCCACAAGATTAATTCAAACTCAGTTAACTTTGTACCTAGATCATTAAGAGTAAAGAATTAGCACTTTATTTTACCGTGGAACGTCTAATCATTGAAAAAGACGGTCCTATACTTGTTCCGTCGATAAGGACTCCATCATTTGATTGTTATAACGACCAGAACCGTTTGGTTTCTCGGAAAAAAAAACATTCTCACATGTTTCTAGGTGACTAAATTCAACTCATAAAAAATATAAAGGGCTCCTCATACGTTACTAGTGTTCTGGATTGAATTCAACAATTACACCATTTGGTCCAAAAACAGTTTAATTTTAATATGTTATCTTTCGCTGCGACCTGTGGCAATTCTAACTCATCGGCAGTGCAGTATATGCCGCTCGAAAATTCGTAGCAAAAAAGAAAAATTCGTAGTCTTTTGTGGTATTTGGAGGCGAAATCTATAAAAGATTCAACTGAGAGTGTGAGATGTAAATGGTCCACCCAGAACTTAATAAAGCAATACGAAATAAGACTCATTTGATGAATTACTTGGGAAGCTAATGCTCACACGCCATACATGATTTTGTGAACTCTGTTCTGTAATTTTCTGGAGTAAGCCCAGCAAGTGACTAAATTCAAATGAATCAACTTCCTCATCAATGGAGAGTCTCACAACCTTTTTCAGTAAGCAACCTCTGGAAGCAAGTTCAATCCAATAATATAAAAATAGATGGTGAGTCAGCAGTGATGAAGGATGTCTACAAAGCTAAGCCTGGAAGGTCAAGCAACAGCCAAACCGCACTAAATAGGAAACTGACGTTTCGAGCAACGGAGTGGAAGCTGAAGAGCTTTGAGTATTACTTAAGTTAGACACACGCAAAGTGAAACTGCACCGATTTCATGGGAAGTGGGGGAGGTTAATCATGTGAAACAAGACCATAGCAACCTCAGGTCAACGTTAGGTTACTCGATGCAGACGACTAACCCAAGCAATCAAAAACTTCCGCTTTCCTTTTGGAGCGATGTATAACCAAAACCATCTTAAAACCCAGCAATATAAACAGGGAGAAAGAAAGGGGATGGTAATGTTCATCGAAGAAATGACGTTTAGCTGCTATAAGCGCAGTAACATGAAAGAAAAAAGATAGTGAAATTTTAACAACATCGATGAACTTTATATTACTCTTTTGAGCTAGATTAACATAATTTGGCGCTTGAGTCAAAGTTGGACGTGAGAGGATGTGAGGCATGCGAAAGTGATAAAAAAAAAAGGTCAAGATGTCAAAACAAAGAATGTGGGAAAGAAGTCGTCTTGAAAGAATTAGAGGTTGATCTTTTTGAATAAGCATGTTTTCTCCAAGGAGGACATCATTTTTGGAAAAAGAGAAAGAAGTATATAGAGAAAGTAAGATTAATCAAATTGAACAGGGTGGCCACCATTCTCAACGATACGTACAAATATTTGTCGATAAAGGTACTAACTCGCTCTTTAATAGAACAGAAATTCTCATTGTCACATTTTATTATTTGATGACCCAGCGATGTTGCAATGAGAGGCTAGGTCTTTGTTAAACTTCATAATTAATTGAAAGTTTCCACAGCGATGATAATATAGCTATAGAAACTTTACTAAATAAAACCTTATTACTCGATTTTCTTCCTATTTTTCGTGGGCGTTAACTTCTACGACCACGATTTCCGCCAAGTTTGTCCCTCGCATCCATTCTCAAACATAAATTAGTTTTGGCTTCGGGTTCATCTGAGGTGTATTGACAAGTCATTTGAAAATAAGGCGTCATTCTCTAGCAATCTTGGAAATCGTACCAAGGGGAAATCATTGTTTTTCCCGAACGTCATAAAAGTTCTGTTGCTGCCTAATGTTTCAACTGTGGAATGCGGGTGTAGTGTAGTATAAAGTACAGTATGATTGGCACTGCACGTTCACTATTTCCTGAACAGTTAATACTTCGGAATATAGACGGGACAGGACGTGAACAAACTAGCTGGGTAAGGGAACTGCTGTAACGTAATACATAACAAACTGACTTTACGAGTGAAAGCCCACGTTTCACTCCAACCAATGGCCTTCGTTCGAAAAGTCAGTTTCTCGTCTGTTACGTTTCTACAGTTGCCTTACCCTTTTCGGTTTTTACACGTCGTCCAACACTGCCGACGTAGCTCTCTACTGTTATACCAATGTGCACAAACTATGCTAGTTGACAAGGAACCTAGGATGCTTGTTTAATGTTTGCCCATGTTAGAGTTTGAACGAAAACAAGTATGAAGAAGGCTCCAAAGATGTAAACATTATTGAATTCAATGTGTAAGAACGCTATTGCTATGGTGGCTTTTGAAACAATGCATGGTGAACAAGTCCATTTCGAGAGAACGTATTTGAATTTTTGCCAATCGCACGGCACGAACAAAATCGTAGGATCAAGTCAACAAATCGCTGGAATAGACAACATAATCTACTGCCCAATTTGACTATGAAAATGGTTCAATATGCCTTGAATGATCATGAAAATGGTTCAATTTGACTTGAATGACCATAAAAATGGACAATTCGACTCCAATGAATGGCTGTTGTCTCCTCTTTGACGGAACAAGCGACGAAACGTTCTTTTTTCAGTGATGAAGAATCAACGCTGCAATTCTATTCACTTAAATATTCAAGAACAAAGCCAAACCGCATTGAAAAAATTTCAGAGTCAAGCCTACCGTCCACTATAAAGAAAAGGAAGCGTTTCTCGAATGCACTAAATATAAGTTATTGTCAACTTCCTTAAAGTAATTCCAATCATCACTTTTTCTTTTGAAGCTACGAAACTCCACGCATGCTATAGTAGGAAATCTACATCCCAAAGAAAAATTGATAAAGAATGAACAATTGCAACTAGGTTTAAAAGAGAATCCATCAAGATTTTTACATCTCTCTTCCTCGCTTTAAAAGGAATTTTCTATTAGCAGTTTCTCGAGAGAAAAAAAAGAGGTTTGTTATCGGTATTCAGTAATACTCGCACTTCATCAAAAATCTAAGAATTATAGAAAAGAATGCTCCTGTAAAGTAACAGTAATATCACGAAAAAAATTATCACGAAAAGAATTTTGAGTAAAGGAAAAGGGTTTTCCCACCAGCGTTAACATTCTGCATATATTTAAATCTTTCGGCACAGTTGTATCAAAGACCTCTTTAGAGGAATTTTAGATTTTAAGTGGGCGTTGTGGTTCCGAGAAATCAAACGGTCACCTTCTCATGAACTTCATTCTTAATCAAACCTTTAATACCAAACACAAGTGAATATTTCCAACTTCCCAAGCGGCTTGTATTACAATCTCCAATAGTCAGGCACTGGAAAAATTAAAAAGTCTTCTCCAGAAGAAGAATAATTACTCTGGTAAATGCTTAATCAGTAACCATTAATACGTCCGGTTAAGAATACATCCCATTACAGCCCTGGTCTTTAAAAGAACGGCAAATTTTCCAGCAGAACGAAATAAAAACCAACGTTCGTTGCACCATAAGCAGAAGAACACCCGCAGACCGCTTTCAGACATTCTACAGCTGCAAATATTGACAAGATGACCAGCACAATTGGAAATGTTTTGATAAGTACCAGAAGCGCGTATTTACAGCCGTTTTACCCTAAAACGCTTAAAATGTCAGTTCTAAATTTTAAAACAACTCTTTGAAGCGTGGCCAGATTGTAATCAGAGCACCTAATCCTAATCGGAACTCTAACCCTAATCACATAACCTAACACTTCGACCAACTCCCCGACTTTTGGAGGAAAAATTTTTATGGCCAGGTTGCTCAGATTACAATCTGGCCACCCTCCAAAACGTTATTCTAAAATTTAGAACTGACGCCAGCGTTTTAGAACGGGTGAAACAAGTGGTATTTAACATTCTAAAGGGTATCATGCAAGAAGTGCAGAAAGTTGTTTAGTAGTTTAGTTCTTCTCAAGGTTTTTCTAAACAAGGTTTATACGCTATGTTCGATAACGTGAGAGATAACCCAGAGCTCAACATGGAAGCTTTGAAGACCTATGGACCTTTCTACTCCGAGGAGCCTTTTTTGTTTTATTTATTTATTTATTTATTTTTTTGTTTTGCTTTGTTAAGACAAGATGATTTGACTCGTCAAACGAATACGTCCGGGTGACGCTCAACAAAACCGAATGAGTGAAGCTCAACAAAACCATCTCGCAGAAGAGAAAGAATAAAATCGTTTTGTGTAGGATAAGAAATGAAGGGTGCAGAAGTAGTTAATGATTTCCTGAATTTTTTTTTCTATTTTTCTCATACCCAGAAACCTCTCGTTCCCTGAACAAAAAAAATAAATTGTAAAAGGTGCCGTAACAATCAAAAGTTTATCTCAGATTGTTTTTTAAGCCCTTTGACATTTGAAAACCTCCCATAGGATAATTCAAAAGAGTAGTAGTTAAAATAGCGATATTTTCAGCCCTGGTTTCACCCACTTATTTTTTTACCCTCACCACCCTCGTGTAATACGGATGTCACGATTTGTTACGTAATTAGTAATACCCTGTGATCTCATGATAAATATAAGCCATGCCTTGACGATGTCGCGCAATAAAATGAAACGTTAGTTACTAATATGTAAGTCTTATATTGATCAGATTTGTAGGAGTAACTCTCAGACATCCACCGCTGCCTTTTTCGAATCGACAAGTCTGATCAGCTTTCGCGTAGTTTACTAGTTCGGCAGACCACGACAGCTTGCATACAATCGCCTTTAAAACGAAGAGTTTTTTTTTATTTATCTGCAAATTCCCAAACTTTCGTTTTCTGCTTGTTTTCATTTGTGTTGTCCTGTTAAGCAATCAAATAATTCCCCATCATTTCCCGTGAAGGAATAGACTCAAAGACAATTCGGACTCGTTGCCAGATTTTTAATTATGGTTATTTGAAACGGTTATCTACAGGGCACTGATAACCAACATTTGATTACCTTAACACTCTGGGAAATTATAACGCATAAGTTCAGTGTACAAACAACAAGGAGACACCATACAGAAACATTAACTATCTCAAGTGACTTTGATGAGAAAAGAGGGGAACTCTTGCCTTTGCTTGAACGTGGTAGGTTATGAGAATAAATTGTGGTTAATACATTTTAAAATCCTTGATGATAGTTGAACACGATGCATGATAAATAAAAATAACTTCACTCGGATTCGTAACTATCCACATCGCAACGATAATCCGTATTTAGAAACAATTTTCAAACAAAGTATGGCACTGATTTATCATTAGTTCCTCAAGACTTGATAATTATTCCGAGGTAATTTATTGTTTCAGCTATCACCATTAGCAATGGGCTTAATTTTGCACTCGATCTGATCTGCCGGGCGTTTCTTCATACACAAAAGTTGTATGCATTTACGTATTACTCAAGAAAAGTACTTTCTATGGCAACCACAAAGTTCAATATTTCAGTTCTGCCGCTTTTTCTCAAAAACACATCAGCACTTTTAAATAAATGAGGAAGTTTAAATCTAAGCCTCTTCTAAACGATTGACAATTATGACGTAATACAAAACATACCATTTAACATGGCTGCGTCAGTCAAGTCTCTATTTATGAATCGTAAGTACAAATTAAATTCAAAAGAATGGGTTTACTGAAACTCCCTTGGTTAACTGAAGGGCCCTCAAAAACGTCAAGTGGCAGAGCACAAAATGCAAGTAAACTGCAGTCATATCTCGTGTTGATGTAAACATGAGATTTTTTCACTTGAAAACAATCTGCGTGAAGAACAATTGCTTGATGCTTAAATTAAAGTAAGACAACGCATTTTTCATACACAGTTTACATAAGATGGTGAATCTATACCATATTTCCATATACTGAGATATTTTTAGCGGATGACTTGACAAATAGTCTATGGTGTGAGCTGGTATTTTACACGAGGCTTCGCGTGGTAAGCTAAAAATTGTGTCGGTATATATCGTAGCATGCCTAGAGAAATTATTTTATGCCGGTTTACGATTGGGTCTATTACGGTCAGTATCACTGTTATGGCCATCATTACCTTACGTTATCACATGATTAATCCATATTATAATCATACTTTGCAATGGTCTCAAAAACGATCATAAATGAAAACTAAAAGATCACGCTCGTTAATGCCATCATGAAGATTAATAGCAAAACTCGCTTAATGTATTCTTTTGAAGTTTGTTTTCCTATCGGGCACATTCCTGGTTAGCCTTCAAGTTACTCCCCTTCAAGGACAAAAATGTGATCAAACCAAAGCGATTTAATGACACAACATAATACACTACCGGAGAACCTTCTTGATTTTTAAGAAATCAGGCGAATTTTCGGGTTCCTTTAGGACAACTTGGATCAAGTGTGGGAACACGAAATGCAGGAACTAAAAAATGCCTTTGGTACTGGAAAGAAAATGTAGATCGATTGAGGAAACCGAGAACGTTGGCAGTAGCAGAATGCAAAACGTGCAGCAAAACTAACTGTCGACGGATAAACTACACACACCAGGTACTGGTTGAAGAATGCGATCAGGCAGCTGGAGAAAAGGTTTGGATATGGAAACAACAAACATTTACGGTTGGTTTTGTTTATATTGGATAAAGCAGAGAACCTGAAAGAACGAACTATCTCCTGCTCTTTTATGGACAAGTTCTTTTCTGTTGCACAATAAAGAAAGTGGGTTGGGTGGGTATACAGCGAATAACAAATGACATATAACTAAATCTTCTTCAATAAGTTGGGTACCAATGATTCAACTAATTAGTTAGAAAGTTTAATAACATTTCTGATCGCAAATGTTATCAAACTATCGAGTAGTGTAATGCAATCTCGGTCTTGCTCATGACTCAGATTAGCTGAGCAAAAATTAAGTTTTAAACGCTGCTCTTGAAGGATGCTTACGATCTTGGACCAAACGGCTCAATTAACTAATCGTTATTTCTCATCGGTTAGGTCTTGTTGATAACTAATTTCCTTGCTCACTAACCAAATCGACACAGATTGATCCCAAAACGCTCAAAATATGCTCAAAACAAGTATTCAAAAATTTAAAATTGAATAAACGTGTTTGCAGCCGAGGCTCATTCAAAAATAAAAATTGAAACAAAAAACAAAAACTTATGAGGAAAGTTGATTGACGTTACCATAAAAAGGTGGTGATTTGTTCGCTTAATCAGAATGCATTCCAAACTTAACTTTACTTCAATATGAGCTAAAGTATGTTCAACGTGTTTGAATGATTTATGAATTATGCAGTCATGAGCTTTCTCCCGTTCTTACCAAACATAATCCTTTTGAAGTCCTATCTTCCTATATCTCACCAAGATACAAAATTTACTGCGTGCAAAGTATTGTGATTACATGTAAAAGTCGCTATCTTTTTCAGAACGGTCGATTCAGTGTGTGCTGATTACGAAAGATAGGTCATTAAACCAACCTAAATTATCTCCTTTTTCACACACTTTTTTGATTTTTGCTTTTTGAATTCAATAATCTGGACTTGCATGGTTGAACGTATAGATTTCTAGTCAACAAACGTGCTTTAAAATACAATGTGAATAACGTAAATGTGTCTTGTTATAAAATACAAGGCATATACGGAAAAACGAGTGTTCCATCGCATCCTATCTCGTCACAGCACATGCAAGGTCAACTGATGTCACAACCTTTTTTTCTAAGAATATTGCGCCAAATATAGCTTAATGGAATTAATAAAATTTTGTTGACGAGTGGAGCTACCCTGCCTATCACTGTTTGCTTCAATAAACCGAACAAAGGATCACTCCTTCAAATGAAAGTGCAAGCTGTCGCTAGTTGATTTCTATACAGATTATATGTTTATGCCACAGCTTTCTTTTCCACTAAAAACAAAAAGAAAAAACAACTTAATGTTTAGTTCCTCGTCTCCTTTAATTCGGGCCTGGACGCTGGGGTAAAGTCCTAACACGCTCTTATCGAAGGTATAAGTGTCTTTGTCAATGACGAGAAGTTAAAGAGAAAACAAAACTGCGATTCTGCTCACATGAGGCCTCGCAACGGCATACGGCGACGTTTTCCACAGCAAGTTTTATCTGCTCTTTTGTACCGTACAAATTAGCAAATTTCTACTGGTAGTTCGAAGGAATGCGAGTATCACTCATATCTTTCGAGCTACTAACTACAAAGCGGACAGATTAAACTGTTTTGAGATTAAAACCTTAAGAAGCATTGAAGTTGTGAGATCAGAACAGTGAAATAGTAATACAAACATAGCGGTGCACTCTGTCGAATAAAGTAATTGTATAATGATCGTCTTAGAACTTTGAAACAGGAACCCTAGATCAAAGGTTTGTCTATGAAAGACCAAAAAGTTTGTTACGACATCTTGCTGTCCTTTCCTTTTTCAAGATAATTCATGAGCAAGAAATATTTTGTCATCCTTATACACGAACAAATAATACTTGTAAAGAAATTGTTTTTTGGGGAGGAAAAACTTGTTTGTCGTACACATGAGCTTGTAAACTATCCATGCAGGAGTTTCAAAAGGAAACTTAGTCGTATGTACAAGGCATGAGTTTAGGGCAATCAAGAAACACTTTGAAACATGTTTATCATCTTCGATAAATAAACGAGGAAGTTTTGTTTAAATTTCCAAACTAAGCCATGATTTCATTTCCCAACAATAATCCCAAACAGCAAACAGTTTGTTTCTGTTCAGGAGAAGAAAAATCATACGAGATTTACCATTACATTTTTATGGAAAGAAGGACTGGATAGAGTATCAACAATAGCGAGAATGTTTTTACTGTCAGCGAGAATTCAGTAGGTTTTTTATAAGTACTTTGCGATGCTTCAAAGGAACTACAATAATCCTGACTTCTCACAAGAAACAGACACGTTATCCCGGAGTTATTTATACTAGATACAACAGTACATCATCAAGCAAGGAGTTGACAAAGAATAGTCAACGTAAAACTGCGAGAACATTTTGAAGAGAATTTCGCAGGATTTTTACACCAAGTTTCCCACGTTTCCAAGGAGCCACGATGTTGCCGGCCTTTCAAGGTCAGGAAAACAAACGACGTAAGTTGGAAGTATGAATGTTCTTTACTTTTTTCCGCAATCATACTCAAATTTTTTGGTTAACATAGATCTATTTATATTTCAAATTCCAGTCAGTTTGCCACTGACTAAAGTTTTTGTTTCCTCTGGCTGTTCTAGCAGTGTTAACTGTATTAAACTCAGACTAACTCTGAGTTCCACCGTTTGAGCAGTTGGCTAATATTAAGAAGGTTGAATGCTGGTTCTAAGGCTGTCTTAGCAACGTGTCTTAAAAATTTGACACAACTTGACCAACAACTTGACACAACTTGACACAACTTGACACAACTTGACCATCGGTACCTAGCGTCCCGTCGGAATTGTGTTTGATCAGAGTGTCCAAGAAGGTTATAGCAGAATCACTTTCATGTTCTACAGTGAAATCCATAGACGGTGAAATCTGCTATAGACCCCGTTCACACGATACCGGTACGAAATGAAACCGTAACGAAATTATTACGGTTAGGCCTTGCATTCACACGGTACCGGTATGAAAAAGCATGAAACCGTAATGCTAACCGTAACGATTTGAAACCTCAATGTGAAACCGTAATCGTGTGAACAGGTTTGTACCGTGATATTTTGATACCGGTGCAGTTTCGTACCGGTATCGTGTGAACGGGGTCATAATCTGATCAAACACAATTCCGACGGGACACTAGGTACCGAAGTTTACCGCAAGAAAACACACACTGATAAATATGTGGATTTCAACTCGCATCATCCAATTGCCCACAAGAGAGCCGTTGGAAAAACCCTTTTACAACGGGCTAATGTGATACCCAACACAAATAAATCAAAACATAAAGAAACTCAACATGTGTTTAATGCTTTTAAGAACAATAACTACCCACAGAAATTTCTGGAAAACTTGTCAAACGAAAATTCCTCCGTCAACAATGCTAACAACAAAACGGAACCGAGTGGTTTTGCAGTAATACCATATGTTAAAGGAACTTCGGAACCAATTAAAAAAATCTTAGGTAAATACAATGTAAAAACGGCGCTTAAACCTAACAAAACGTTGGGGCAAATATTTCCGAAACCGAAAGATAAGCTTGAAAAAGAACAAATGAAAGGCGCGATTTACTCCATTCCTTGTCGTGATTGCGAACAAGTCCACATCCGATAAACGAAGCGGCAATTCGGAACCCGCTTGAAAGAACACAAAAGCGCATTGTTGGCAAAACGGATAACCAACTCAGCTCTAGCAGACCATAGTTTCAAAACATCCCACGAAATTGAATGGAACAATGCTTCTATTATCTCATGTAATCCTCACTATCATCAAAGGATTTGCATGGAAGCGTGGCATATTAACAGCACGGATTACGCCATGAATAGAGATGATGGGAATCTATTTCCAGAAGCTTACAAACGTCTTATTAAAAAACATTAAAACGCTAGCGGTGCTATAAATACGGGTACGACTCCAGACGATTCTAACCCTTGATGAAGACACAGTAACGTCAGTGTCGAAACGTTGGGTAAAAACACAGTATTGACTAATCTCATAGTCAATACTTCCAGACAAAAAGATTCTTCTAGCTGTTCGAAAACACTACTTGTTTTTCCTTTTCTTTCTCGGCTTGCTTTCTACTGTTCTTCTTTCCTTCTTTATATTTCTGGGGAGATATCCGGTGACCTCTTATATAAGGAGAGATACCCGGTGACCCCATACCTTTCTTGGGGAGATATCCGGTGACCCTGTTTTAGTCTCATAGTCTTAGTTTATGGTCTTATCTCGGTCATTACCGTGTTTTAGCAGTAATCTTGGGGAGATATCTGGTGACCCCCTTATTTCAAGGGAGATACCCAGTGACCCTGTTTTAGTTTTTAATTATCAGGGAGATATCCAGTGACCCCTAAATCTGGGGAAAATATCTGGTGACTCTATTTTAGTCTTTAATAAAGAAATGTTTTCAAGCAACTTGTATGTACCTTTCGCTGGCCACCAAACCAGAGTAGCACTACCTATAAAAATGACTGATACGTATGTCTATGCTTCAATTTATGAGTACTCGATGCTTGTTAAATGAGAACAGTCACGTTCTGCGCGTAAAGGAACAAGTAAACACAATTGATACAAAAACATTTGTCGCTTCCTGCACGTAATTTTTAAGGGCAAAAACTCTTGACTTTTCTCGAACGTTTTTTGGTTCCGGACTTACTGTTCAAGGTCATGAGAACAAGTAGTTCAAATATTACAACGTGCTGAATACCAGTTCCCCATTTTCTAGACACAAGTGTTTGAAGTTCTCTTTTCAAGAGGTCACAAGTAGATTTGGCTTTGTTGACCGGAGGTGAGTGTCCTGTAATATTTCAATTATCGCTCGCAAGATGACCAAACTAGACAGGAATATTTGAAATTATAAGATTCACGTTCACTCCTTGTCCTTTTTTTGGAATAGATGTAGTCCTGCATTTCCAAACCAGTTTGAAATTTCGCATTGTCAATCATTTTTATGATTGGTCATTGCCATAAAAACTGTCATTTGGCAAAATTAAAACACTTTCACTCATTACCTGTAAAGGGTTAACCATACCTTTGGCTTGATTTTTCGATTTGCAGTTTCCTCACTTCTTAGTGCCGTTTCTCGTTACACTTCAAACTCTTTCACAAGGAGAAAAATGTGACAAACCCGAAACCATTAAACGAAACGACATAGCACAATATCGGAAAATCTTCTTGTTTTCAAAAGAAAATCGGAGGAATTTTGAATATTAACTTAGGACAACTTGGATAAAATGTGAACACTCAAAATGCAGGAACAACAAAATGCGTTTGGTACTGGAATGAACACGAGGATAAATTAAGAAAAGTGAGAGCGTGATTGTCGCGTAATGCAAAACGTGCAGTAAAAATAATTGCCGACAGATAAACTACACACGTGAAGTGCTGGTTAAAGAATGTTTACAACAAAGGGCGAAAAAGTTTGAATATGGAAACTTTAACATTTCCAGATAGTTTCGTTTACACTGGATAAACCAGAGAATCTATATAGAACTCTATAGCCCCTTTTTTCATGAACAATTTCGCTTCTGGGAAACAACATAGAAAACATTTTGAGCAGATACAATGAAATATGAAAAAAGAAATGAACTGTAAACGAATGATTGAACTCAAGTCTCTAACTAATAGGTAGTCTAGAAACGACTGAACTCGACTACGTTCGAGTCCAGTTCCTGCAAAGGTGCGACTCAAATACTCGTGTGAAATCATCTACTCGACCCATTACAATACCAAATAAAATGCAACGTCAAGTCGAGTACATGTTTAGAACTCATAGTAAATTAACAACAAAGTTTTCATATTGTCGACAGGTCAGGAGTTCTTCTGAATATAAACCGGACGAACTTTTAGCTCTGGATGAGCTTAACGATGTTTCAAAAAAATTTTTGTTATGTAACTTTCGTCGCTATGGAAGAAAGATTTAATTGATATGGGAACAGATTTCCTCGTACACCAAAGGGGTGTGACAATTTTTATCAAAGGCAAAATATTGAAATGACAAAGAGCTACCATCAGCCTGCATTCCATATTTGCGTGCTGTCTTCTCGTTGAGTTAACTACCGGGTTGGTCAGCGGTCTTTGGTGCCTAAGAAAGTTCTTGGCCACATTGATGGAACCTCTGGCTAACGACTGACGACTTCACTTGTCAAGGGGATGCCTATCGTTTAGAAAGGCTTCGATGATAAAGATGTCGTTAGTTGTTTTAATGGCAGGCGTTTTGGGGGAATAAACAGACAAGGTCATAATGTGAAATAGAAGTAACGGATCTAAAAACGGTAGGAGCAACTGGTGGCGTCATATTAAAATGACGCCAACTGATCAAAGTAGATTGTTATTGCTTGATAAAATTTCAGGACAGGTAGGGGCACTGGTCTGAAAAAAGGGAACACCTTCCGAAACGTTGTCCGAAATATGTAAGTACAGCTCAAGTAGTTTTTGATATTCACTTAGTTCCTTGCTTTTCTCTCGATTACCGAACTACATGGCAGACTCAACTCGAAGAGCCTTCTTTTATGCGGCGTTGTCAGTTTATCTACTGTTTTCAAAACCATATTTTTGCTAAAACATCTCACTTACGTTTGGACACCAGGAACTCGCACTTAATACCTCGAGATGGCCGAGCCAGCCTTGAAACAATCGTTTTCTAGACATAGTGTTCTCTATTAACGGGATGTGAACAACGTATTTCTGTTCTTGAAATCCTATATTTCTTCCTGATAATGGCAATCATAGAAATGAAACGTCAATTTTCATTTCCATGATCCTTGAAGTCCTTCGTTTGTCCGCCATTTTCAACTGTACATTTTTTTGTAATTGTCAAAGCCAGGATACAGATTGGCTCATCACATTTAGTCCTTTCATGCGTTACTAGGTTTACGAGCTTTGTTTATAAATTCCCGGTAATAGTCGAAATAAAGCATAAGATTATTGCACTTTTTTGAGATCACACGAAAGGAAAAATAGCGCAAAAACGCATCTCTACCCTGGTTGTGACGTCACGCCGGAATCTCTCGTCAAAATTCAAGATCGCGGGGTGCGACAACATCGTAATCTTGTGCAGCGAAATTCCCGGAAAGAAAACTTCGTTTCTATCAACTACCCAAAGAAAGTTTGAAAAAAAGAAATGTCTAGTTATATTGTCAATGTACTTGGTATAATATACTTTTTGTGGACGAGCTGGTGCAGTTTTCTTAACGTCGGTCAGCGGCTCCATGACTAACCTGTGATGAAGACTTGCCACATCAAACTACAGTCGAACCTGTATATAACGGCCCTGTATTAAGCGGCCACCCTCTATTAAGCGGCCAGTTTTCAAAGTCCCGACTTTTTTTCTATAGAAATACTATATTTGTCACCTGTATTTAGCGGCCACCTGTATTAAGCGGCCACCTGTATTAAGCGGCCGCGGCCACAGTTTGCCTCTCCCATGTCTGTCTTTTGTTATTATTTTTACCTGTATTAAGCGGCCACCCTCGAAATGAAACCCGAGAATATTTAGGTAAACACGCATATCACATTTTATATGGACTTTATTCTGTCCAAGTGATCTGTCAACATTGTGATTTAACAAAACATTTCCTATATAACTACACTGTATAACATTTATTGATTGTTAGCATGCAGTTCGGTGTCGCTATTCTCTACTCGAAACTTCTCTTTAGCTAGGTTGTTCTTCAGCCATTTGATTGAAAATAGATCGCCTTCAAACGTATACTTGCAGGGATTTCCAGGCCATAACCTCCACCTCTGTTAACGCACTTGCCCTTTACAACAACTTTTCCGCTGTTTGTTGGCTGCTTCAAAAATTTGGTTAGCCATGCCATCAACTTAGGGACAGGACCAATCACTTCGTAATTGTCCATCATTGCGTTAGGGTGAAAAACTGAAAATATGGTTTTGAAGCAGTCTTACGGCAAACAGATCTTGTTGATCTTGATTTACGTTTTTGGCGAGCAACTGCCACAGCATTCGTGTCTTTTTTATTTTGCGGCTCTCGTTTCAGTTCAAACAACTCATCGACTTTCGGCTCCCAAATACCCATGCATGCATGGTAACCGCGAATATAAGAATCTACGTGAAAAAGTTCCATAGACATCTTAATTTCAGACAGAATTGTAACAGTGTAGCGACAACAGAGTGTCATTCAAAGCTTCCGCTTGTGATGTAGCTGTCAAAAAGGCGATAAATGTGTTCTAATATTTAACTGAACCCAAACAATACTGCTCAAGGCGCAGCCTGCGATTACTTTCGGACTTCATCCACGATATCTAATAAGAAGCGTAAATGTCTTTCTCTCAGCGAGAGAATTGTTTTCCCTTAAGACATTAGGTTTATATATTCTATCGTTATTAGTACCTTTCATTTAAATATTTTGTTTATCATACAAATTGTTTGAAATAGTACTGCTTGTCTTATTCTTTTCTTGAATGAGGTGTTGGTGAAATTTGGCCACGCCCAAGTCGCCCCTCATGGAGTATTTTCGGTCATCCTGTATTAAGCGGCCACCTGTATTAAGCGGCCACTTTTCAAAGTCCCGAGGGTGGCCGTTATATACAGGTTCAACTGTATCATAAAAAATTCTGTTCTGTTATTTGCCAGAATATTGTAGAGTTCGATTGCATCTGAACAGAATATTTCATGAATTGACCTACGCTGCTGAAGTCAACTAGAAAAGTTGACATGAGCAGGATTGGAACTCGCATCTTGGGGTTACCGGACCGCTGATATACCAATTGAGCAATCGAGTCAACCGGGAACAGTATGGTCCTTTTATGCAATTTACGTACGCGAGAGATTCTTGATCAATTCATGAAATATTCTCTTCATGTTACCCTGAGGATGACTCTGAAATAGAGTCAAAACGCTGCACATCCTCACGGATATCGAGCGTTAAGTTGTCGCCAGAATTTCTCGTTCTCAGTTGACTCGATAGCTCAACAGCCGGTTCCCACCTTATTACGTCAGCTGAATACAACTACCAGAATACTTTGCGGTTTTTTTCATTTTCATCCAAACATTGAATTCCCAAAGCCAATAGAAAGACAATTGCTCCGATTAACATTACAAACAAGATTTCGAAAGGCATTCTGGTAGTTCTATTCTGCAGATGTATTAGGGGAACTGGCCATTGGTAGAGCAGCGATCCGGTAACCCGAAGATGCGAGTTTGAATCCCGGCTCTGGTCAACTTTTCTAGTTGAGCTTAGCAGTGTAGATCAATTCATGAAATATTTTGTTCATGTTACCTTGAGGATGATTCTATTGCATCTGGCTATTCTATTATTCTATATATAATTATAATTAAGGTCGTCGAACAAACACTCATTATCTGTGCGTTTCGCTCCAAGGTTCAACTGTTTTGAGCAGGATGCCTGTCGCCAGTAAATATAAATAGGTCCGTAACCGCTTTTCTGGAGTTCCCCTCTCGACATGGATGGCATTACATCATTCAAAATGTTGAACGATGTTGAACAAAACGTTTGAACCGTTTGATTAAGACGCTACGACATGAGACTAAGCAATAATTCAGGTTTGTCCAACCAAACGTCTCATCCTTACTATCGTGTACGGCACTCCGAAGCTAGATAGCCTGTAGTTTATTGTTAATAATTTACGTACAATTACACGATAAATACTCAGCGTTTGATCGCTTCTCATGCGGATATCGCGTGGCCAGGAGAATCAACTGTCGAATCTTCCGCATTGGTAACCGTTAAAAACAGCTGAAGCGGATGTTTTTAGTATGGAAATAAAGTTGTTGCCAAAATCTCCCAGTCATCGAAACTATTTTTTTTCCCATTTCTGGACTCCAGATATCCGGTTTGCAGTAATTACTAAACTCCTACCTAATAAAGATACGAATTCATAAGTAATCAGGCTTTTTCATTGCCTGTCAGGATAATGCCATATCCTGACTAACTCTTGAAATAGTCTTACCGGCCAAGCCTTAAATGGTAAAGTTTGCAGAATGTTAAGCTGGGCGCTTATGCAAACGCAGCAAGACATTAATGTAAGCGCTAACGTTTTGGGCGAGGCTTATTTATCCCACCGCTAGCCGCGTTCGCCATTTCCATTATCTCAGGCACGCGTTGTATTGCAAGTCATGAACAGACACATAAGCCTAACAAGTCAAAACGTGAAAGTGTTGCTCGAATGTTTTCAACCCATATAATGACCATCAGCTGGTAATAGAAGATAATAGTAAACATCGTATAGCTTGAAATCGTTCAATATTTCCTTTCTGCGTTCATACCATATATATTTTAACATCTTACAACTTTTATCGATTTACATACCTTACAAATGAGCCAATAGAACTTTTTAAGGAAATGCTAGGTAAAGCAGCCGAGTAAACTCTTTCAGTTGCATAACTATAACGAAAATGAAAAGTCAGTCTGAGCGAAGTCTGGTTGGTCGAAGTTCAAGGAGGGCAACCCGGTCAGAAAGTTAGGAAGAAACTACAACATGGGTGAGACTTTTACGACGATATCCCTTGTACCCAAACAGGTTGGCTTCCATTAAACAACACCTTATATTTCTTTATTAAGTGATATTTACATAAAAAGTCTACCTAGCACTCCAGCTAGGTTTGGCTCGATTTATACACGACGGGGTAAGACCTGGGTAGCGAGTTATATCGTTTGCCTAGCCAATTTTCAGTTCGGAGTTACACGAGAAAGGCCAACTCTTCTGATTGAGAAGGTTTGGTTATTCGTGCTAAGTCTTCAGTGCTGTTAATATCAATTAAATGATAACATACATAATTTATTAGTCCTTTCACTGGGCCAACTTGAATCACTTCGGCACGAAGGTTAAAAGCCGACATTCCTGCACAAGTTGTCAGCTTATAAACTGAACACGCGAGAAAGCCGAAATTGTCAAATAAATCGCTGTTTTCTCTTGAAAAGCATTTCACAAACCAGACTAGGTCGAGTGTACAGTGTTAAATAGACAGTCCAGGAAGGTGGGCTCGCTATTTCAACTGTGGTTATTTGGAAAGTAAAATCCCGATTGTTCTCTATCAATAGCGCGATCTGCGAGAAATTTAGGAAAGTGCGGCAAAGATATGTGGGAACAGCGAACTACACAGTTTGGAAAGACCAGCCCGCATCCATATGAACACTGTCAATTTCTTGTTCATTTTAACTTGGCAACAATTTGTCGACATGGTTCAGGAAACGCGGGTTTTGGTATGTTATTGAATCCCTACATCTCCATCCATTGTCCTCTCAACACTTGATGTAATCATTATATAAATATATCAACAACCCTTAACGTCTTTATATGGGGTGGCTGTGGAGGATGTCTTAACAAAAACTAGTTTAAGTTTACGTGAAGCTGGATCAAAGAATCGTCTCAACCAGTCTGACGCATTCCAGACTGATCTGAGATGATTCTTTCATAAGATCATTTCTGGCTCTACCGAACACGATCATCGACCCAGATTCATAAATAACTCAGTCTTCCTTCTCCCCTATTGGCTACTGTACGCTAATGATCCCATACAAACACACAAACAATGGCTGCCTGGTGTAGCGATCTTGTCAAGTCTTTCGTTTTTCGTTCTGTCACTGTTAAACTTGCCCGATCACTTTATCGGCCTAAGGGAATGGGTCGAACTAAGGCATAACACTATTCTCTGTTGTTCACTCTACTTTCAACCCCGATGACCCACGATCTTGGAAAAAAGTTTGCATAAAATGCAACTCTGTCCGAAATCTACGCGTTTCCACAACTTATTTTTAGTTCTCCCAGTTTCGTCCCAGTCTCACGTTTGTAATGCACTGTGAAAATAAATATTTTCCTATACTGTATTAACTAAAGCTACCGCAGTAATTGGTTTTAGCTGTTGCGGTATTCCAGGCCTTGTAACTCGTCTAGAATACTTATTGTAACCAAGGCAAAGTTAAATAAAATAAAATAAAAAAGTATATTCGCGCTTGTGTTCGAAATTGGGGGGTAAAATCACGAATAATTGACAGTTTCAAACCATTGATTTCGATTGATATTTTGCGATCATATTAGGCCAGGTCTTGATGCGTGTATCCTAAAAACATTTTCTGCTCTGTAGAAAAAGTTATAGAGAATTAATCATATTTTCAAGGATGGCTACAAGCGGTTTAAATATAAATCTTCCCTTGCTGGGCGAATTTAGTCAATGGAGGAGTCATAGTTATTATACTAGTGGCAAGCATTTCGCCCGTTTCTCGCATTTTTTCCTTGATTCTTAAGAGCTCGGAAAATAGATTCCAAACAAGTAAAATACCTGGCTGTATTGATCCCACGCACAGATTCCGTTGTCGGAGACGAAAATGCGAGGATACAAAAGAGTGTCCTTAAATCACTCACCGGATGTGTTGAACATGCGGAACTTTGAAGATGCCTTTAACTAGGAAGTCTCACTTTCTGCCAAAAACCCTCAAATAAAATCTCTTTATGTGCTTTACTAAATTTAGCTTTCATCAGTCGATTCCAGACATGCTGACAAGGTTTATCACGTGGGATGGGTTGACGAGTTCTATTAAGATCTTACCACGACCGTTCAACGCAATCAAAATGACATTACGAAGCAGAATTGGTGTAATTTGGTTGTAGCGACAGTGCAAAGTTATATCAAGTAATCTTCAATGGCCGTAGAAAGATTTTCGTGACTAGAGTAAGCTCAGTTTTCAAAACTAGCTGGGCTTACGTAATCAACTCTCCTAACACTCGCCTTACCAACGGGTTTTCCCTCTGGTGGTTAATGAAAGCTGATTCAAACCTTTCGGGTTTCACTCAGCTAAGCAGGTTTCTGTCAGAACGTTTTGGACCGGAGGATAATCCCTGGAGATATCAAGAATGTCTAGTAACACCTTCCTGCCTCCCAGGTGTTTTGCCCCTGGATCATTTCACAGGAACTGAATGAACCATACGCGTAGCTTAACTGTAGTTAAATTGGAGCGGAAAACATGACAGTTCTTTCGATATTTACTGCTTGAAAAGGTAAAATTAACCACCACTGCCTCCCTACTGACAGGGCTTCTGGCCAAAACTCTGCTGCCGAATGAAGTCATCTCCAACCAGGCCGAATAAAACTTTTAACTGTGTAGCGCTTGAAAACAAAACTTTAAATGGACAAAGTCCAAGGAATGTCGCTCAAGATCGGGTCAAATTAAACAAGGTTAAACTACGTAAGTTGTCCCAAAATAGCTGATACAATTCAAAAAATTTAATTTAGGTTTTAAAATGTCATCAAAGTTATTATTATCGAACTTGGGTAATTATCAGATGTATTCCTAGTTTAATGGCAAGGCGGCGCGTTTCGGCTTCGAAAATAGCACGATGTCACCCTCTTACACTCGTGAGCTATATAATACAGTACCGCATGCCAGTTTATGGGCGCATTTTAAGTTTGTGCTTGCACAGGGGCTCTGACATTTTTGTGGTATCGCTCTTGAATAAAGGATCAGGGAACGAGGCCGGTAAATTACCAGATGACGGTTTTTTAACTTCTAATTACGGTCATACTACATCATCCTGAAACCTCGTGACAGCTGGGTGATCACTTTAAAGTACCTTACAGAGACGTGTTAACTGTGACTTGAACGTTCCGCGTTTTAAAGGAAAAATTGTGTCTCTGAAACTAAAAGACACCGACAAAGATATCGTCACTAAATTTCAATTGTCTCAAGATAAAGGACCACCGAGAGGTAAATGATAATATCGTGATTTAATTATTTTATTTTCATTGATATTGTAATTATATAAGCTGGGTAAAATGAGCTCAGAGTGCGTCTTACTTCGGATTAGCGGTCAAAATATTGCCATTTCAAGCACAGTAGTTTAAGTTACTTCTGTGTTCGTGTTATATAGAGCGTTTATGCAGCCACGTGTAGATGTATATGTTTATAGGTCATTCAAATCTTTTCGGTCCGAATCAGACTCTCGTTATTTTCCTCAGGCTAACGCCAGACGATTATTATCATCAAGGGCTCATGTTGGACTGGGATGAGTTAACCCTCTCCAGTAGTAGCGTGGCTAGGGGAGGGGCAGAGGGCAGTTGCCCCCCCTATTTTTCAGCCAGACCAAGTCTGTTGGTACATCCATAACATTTGTCGGTACAGTGAGTTTGTCGATCGTGGATTTAGTTTCCGTTTGTAATACCAGGACAAAAAGTCGATAAATAAGTTCCAGCTTTTAAATTTAAGTGTAGGAATAGCTCACAATGCGAGGAATCCTGTTTCTACCGACAAAAATTATGTGGTTCTTGGGTACTGATAGATTCGGTGTGTCTCAGGAAAAAGTGGTGATAGTGGCCAGCGGTGATGGCGGAACTAAAAGATAAGTAGGTCAATGTGTCGTACCTCTCGTGATGTGGTGCACATCACTGTTTAATAAATCGTTTTCGAATTTAATGTCAGTCAGAATGGTTAGGTAAAAATTGCTCGTTCTTTTATCGAATTTCGCTGACAGTTTTACTTTTGCCGTCACAGTTGGTTTTGCTGAAATTACATCTGTCCGTACATTAAGAATGTCTTGTCGGTACATTTGTCTCATATTCCTTCTGCCCCCCCCCCCCTCCAACTTTCAAATTCCAGGCTACGCGACCGCCCTCCAGTAATGGGGACGGGCGAACTGCACCCTGCTTGTTTCAAATAAGAACTAAAACGAACTATAGTAAGGAGCAGAAGTCCAGTAATTTTCAATAAAATGTAACGGAATCTCTTTTGATATGCATTTTGTTGCTATAAACAGAGATCAAATTGAACAAGCTGGCAGTTGGAAATATGCATATGTCGGCTAAATTCGTTAAAGAACCTATTTTTATGGATGAAGGATCAGATAACCAAGGAACGTCGAGCAGCAGGTTTTATGCTGAATGCTAGAAATCGCCGTCTTTCTATAGTCTATTATTGTAGTTGTAGTGACAAGAGTTCTCTACAAAATCTTGCTGTCGGCCATCTCCTGTAATGCAGCCGCCTAAGAAATTCTTGCCGGCTCCGCTAACTGCACGACCGTTAATTTCAGTTCCTGATGGACGAATGTCGTTGTTATAGCAACCCCCTATTTGAAGAGCAACAAGGAATATTCAGGTTTCTTCCTCGCAACTGAGGGAAGTTATCGTTTCGTTCCTAGCTACTAAAATAAGGGGTACGACATACTAAGATATCCCACAACCTTAAGGAGATTTAAAACTAAGTATTTGGAAAGCCATAACTGCTTCAGTTTATCAAGACGTTCAAGATTTTACTTTGACTTCGTTTAAGATCGATATTCAACTTTGGAGCAAGTTTTTTTAATCGTCAAAGGATAAATGAGATAAGGCAATTTTCTCTGGTTGTCATGAAAAATGTTTATCTTCTGTTGTAAGTGGTTTTGTCTTTAATCGTTTTCGACTGCTTCCGGCTGTTAAATTTAGCAGAGCTTGACGGTAATTTGTGAAGTCATCAGCCTAAATCTACACGTTTTACATGAATAGTTAAGCAGGGATGAGAAAGACGTGTTAGAGTAAGAACCAGGGTTATCTCTTATGATGGCCAAAAGGTTACATTCGTAATCAAAAATTCCTATCTGTTCGGTGACGTATCTCACAGATTAGGTCATAATCTTAGATAACCAGGTGGTGAATTTAGGCGGTAGCGCACCGGAAGTGCGCCTCTCTGTTTTGTTAGCTGTCATGCGACTTATTGCTCGGTTACAAAACATAAGCATTAAACATGTCGACCACCAAGAAGATTGACGATTATTTTCGAAGAGAATCGGAACAAGCAGACATCGGAAACGACTGCAGCATAAAAAGTCTTGCACTAAAACGCCACATAAAGGCATCTATTTTTAAAAAATATTGGTGCATGGGCGTAGGAAGATAGTCGAAGTTAGAGGGGCCGGGAGCAAAATTTAAGTTTAAGATGTGCGTTTTTCGGTAAATGTCAACATCGACTTTGTTGTTGACAATGCTGAGATAATACTTATAGTTTTACACCTATGGTACAGAATATTATAGAGGATTGCTAATTTATTCATTACAAGACTAAATACAATTATAAAATGTTGTAGCTCTTTTCACCTTTAATTTCAACGATACTAAACGTGTCTACGCGTTTATCAGAGTTTTAATGGCATCTGTGTGCCGCGACTCTTGAGTATGATAGTGTCAACTATGGTTAATGATTTTTAAATATTATCTACTTTAATTTATGAAATTCAAGTGCGTTCGATTGTAAAAACTGAAAAAAAAACCTCTTTGTATATTGCTATCATATCTGTTTTTAAGGGGGGCCGAACAATATTGCCCCTCCTAAAGAAAATGTGGGGGGCGGGCCCCGTGCCCCCCCCGCTTGCTACGCCACTGAATTGGTGCCTTCGCTTTCCCAAGATTCCGGATCTACCCCTTTCAACGGGCTTTCATAATGGTCGTTGCCCACCTCTGTAGCCTGGAGGCGTAACGGGCTTCAATTCCTTCAGATGAAAATTTTAGCCCCCAACCAAAGTTCTGAGAACTACACCTAACCGAAATAGAAAATTGCTTGAATGTATTTGTGCTGGGATAGAAACTTGAATGACATCATTTCAACTGGAAAAAAATACTTGTGAGCGGGGTTATGATGTGGATTATTTACTGTTCCGTCTGACGTCAGGCTAGCGATGGACTTCACTGGGAAAGGCTGTTTATTGTCGCGCTACGAGAGGCTTAAAAAAACAGATCTACATCCTCCCTGCACGTAATCATTCAATAGTTAAAGGGTCTTTATTTATGTTGGATAACCCTATCAGCTACCTAAGCTGTTCTCCCTAGAGGTCCAGTAAGGGTCACCCCTCATGGGTCCAGTGCTACTAAAGAAGGAAACTGCAGTACCTGGACAACAGTCTTCTCACATGTGACAAAGGTAACTTTAATCAGATAATTGCACGGAGCCGGAATCGAACCCTAGTACACGGCAGTAAGAGACACGTGCACTACCACTTTGTCACCACCATCCCTAGCGACCTCCCGAGTACAGTAAAGATGTGCATTGTAACCCGTTCAATAACTTCTTGTGGCGCTAGGCAACATCTGTTAAACACATTAATTGTTAGGGCTAATGTTCATGATACGGCTGTCGTATACAATTGTTCGTCCTACACTATGTAACGTTGTCTCGAAAGCAAAGTCTTGTTTCGAATTCGCTCCATAGCGTAGCGAGACGCCCGGAAAACGCCATTGACTAATCAGATGTATCAGAACGAACTACGGTTGACGGTATTTGCTTGGGGTAAGTGGGCCCTAAGACGAATTCCTCTTGGAAATAGCAACAGTGGCATGACGGAGATTGATTCACGAAGTGGCCAGGTGGAATTTGGAGTACTTATCAGAGTTATCAGTACTGCGTTCCCATGCAATTTTAAGAGACGACGCCCTCCGAAGCAGTAAACTGCAACGTTTAGCGAAGACTTTTTAAGCCCTTTTCCTACTTTAAACACGGAGCGATCGCATAAGAATTCATCTCCTATATTCTCCTCAATTGAACGTGATATTCGTCCACCGGAAATTAGTCTGAACTCAATTGACCAATAACATACGACCTTTCCTTAATCATAATTGACAGGCTGAGAAACTCAGCCTCTTCTGTTTGCAACGACGTTGCTGCCTGGATAGTATTTTGCGCATGTTGGCCATTTGAACTGTTTTGACTGAGCCAACAATCCAAGAGCAGTTCCATCACTTCAATATTTTCTGCCGGTTTTCCGTTGGACAGCAACTGATTCCTCACGGTGTTGATCTTTTTACGTACTTCTACCAAGCGACCTTCCTCATCGCGTTTCACTTCCATTTTGAAGCCGTAGTAGGCCTTGCTCTGTCTAATTGCACTTTTATTCTTCTAGTAGTAGGCTTTATTTCGATCATACTTGCTAAGCCCCGCAGAAAGCGGAGTTGTGCTTTGCGCAGAGGTAGAAGTCCGAGCTGTTGGATGAGAGCGACCGAGCATATTTGCCACAAATGAATTTGAAAGTGGCGGCAGTTTTGGTTTATATTTATAATATTACAAGCTTCAAGAATGCGCCAAAAAGAATACAGATGGCTATGACACATCACGGACGTAATAAAATGTGAATCGTGCTCAAACACTACGCGGGTAGGATGACTATAAGTGAATGAAGATGCGCAGCACGTCTCGAATGATTATAATACGATGTATAACAACCAGAAAAATCAGTAAATGTAGCATGTTCAGCCATTTATTGCTTTATATATCGTTTAGCTGTATTTTAAAAACACATTTTAAAAGTATTTCCGTAAGCTTTAGGCTCTAGGACACGCTTGTGGAGCTCTACGTTGTCCAGTTCAGTCACGCTTCAACGTGTCTGCCATTTTGAAACATGCAACCGCCATACGAAGCCAGAAATGTGGGAGGAGCTTACCTTTTTATAGCGTCGCTCCGTGTTCAAGCATGACTCGACTTATGCCTCCTCCGCAACCTTAACCGGAAACAATTAAGCCTGTATTCGTTCAACGCCCACCACTTTCTAGTGTGATTCACTCCCAGTTGAACAGCGGAATACTGGCGGGGGCGGATTTAGGCGAGGGCGCATCAGACGCACCACCCCTCCCTTTTTTAGACTAGTTGTCATGAGACTTTTTGCTCCGTTACAAAACACAGGAATTAAACATGTCGACCAGCAAGAAGATTGATGATTATTTTCAAAGAGAATCGGAACAAGCAGCAAAGAAAAGAAAATGAGTAGAAGAATTTGAAATATAAAAATCACCGGATACGACAGTAGGATAAAAATTCTACCACTAAAACGCCACATTTTAGCAGGAATTTGTAAAAAAAATTTGCGACCCCCCCTTTCTGAATACAGATCTTCATAATTATCCAGAAAATGCGCGCCAAATTTGGCGAATATTGGTTGACGTTGGTCTGTTCTTGTTTTCTCCGAATTCTCAGTTTTGGGATTTGGTGATATACTTACGCAGAACGATTCATACTTTCGTAGAATAATTAAATAATGTAGCACAGTTCAAATTGCAGCTACTAAAAAATGCTCGCTAGCTGACTTTCGATTTCCGTTTAACTAAAGAGCTAGCTGGGGGGTCGCGTAACAACCAATGACACTCAACGACACAAAATTGCGTAATGATTATTTTGGATTGTTGCCAAATTAGGAAAATATTGCAATCTGGCTTTTGAGGGGAGAGCGCATAGTCACAGATTGCGAATCAATTTTTCTTGCGGCGATTCCATTATCAAAAAAACTTTGTCAAAGGTTCGCAAGAAATCTTGCCAACCTTTGAGAAAACCGGTTATCAGTAACTAGAATCGGTCACCAGAATCTCGCTATGGGATTTCCCTTCCAACCGAGCAGAAAGACTGGGTCAGAATTACCAGGAACTTTGCAACGCTGAGAGGAAATGTATAGTTCTCTACGTATTTTTTCCAGAAACCTTATATTTTTGGCTTAAAAGCCTTCTTTTTACGGCTTTTGGCAGCTGGTAATGAAGGCTTATTGTTTTCTACGAGCTTCGAGACTGAATCTGGTACACAGGTTATTATTAGTGAGGCCATCAGGCGCGTTGGAATTTGGCGAGGTGAGTCAGTACTGGGATTCATAAGCGAGCTTTCCTAATCTAAAAATGACGGGAGTTTATGTTAGGAAGACTGTATGGTGTTTAGTTATTGAAACGAAAGTCGTCTGATGGAATACAGTGGAATTCTGTGGCAAGTTTTTGTAACACGATCATTACGAAATAAAAAGGGGGAATCCCGTTGCATATTTGATAGCTTGCCAAGAAATAGAAAACAAAACAACGACGTTGATGGATTTTGAATAGGTGCAACGGTCGTTTTGAGTGCTTCTCATGAAGGATGAAGACCATTATAAACGTGGTGTCGATTCTTTTGCCCTAATTGCTTTCGATCAATATTTAGAGAAACGAAATGCTTGATAGACCACCGGTTGGTGGAAGGGAATATCGATTTGGACAGGGTTTTGTTTCTTCTGTTTCCGTAAAATAAAAAATTAACGAAAATTTCGGATATCGCCACAGAAATATCTTTTATTTTCAACCTCAGTTTTCTTTATGTTTGAAGTCGTAACTGTGCGGTAGCTAGGTTCAATATCCACGACTTTTCCTTTTTCTTAGGTTCGAAACCATTATTAATCGTGTAGCTATTGATAATTTCTTCCTCCTCTTCTTTAACTTCCTCTTTCGACTTCTGCATTTGGCTACGTATAAGCAACATTTTTTCCTGGTTGAAATGTCAATGTTAGTGGAAGATAACGTATTACCGTAGGTGTTTTTTCGAGGTACTTCTAGACTAAATTCGAAGAAGGTATGTATTTTAACTTGGACATGATCGGTCTCCGTTTGTACTTTCCTTTCACTTTTGAAATACGACATGAAGTTATCAAATGACGTTGTCTGTTTTACTTTGCGAACTCAAATGCTGATCTTCGCATTCCTCTTCTTGTCTGACTTTACCATAGCCCAATTTACAGGCATAAAAGAAAGCTTTTGTGCTTCAAGGAATAGGGAATGTTTTCAAGTTTAATTTATGGGCTAATTCTAAGATTTTTTTCGTAACGGTCTGCTTCCAGTGTTCTTAGAATACTGGAACGCTCGAGTAAATAAATGAGGTGATATGACCATGTAGTAATGTACTTCAGGTGTTTAGTAAAAACCTGAATCTTCGTGAGTGTACTTTGAAAATAACGTGAAGGTAATGTATCAGTGATGACTGATTGGTGAGCATTTTGCGTTTGGTTTTAAAATACAAAACATTTCGCTGGAATTTTTTTGAACATAGAGTAGTTATGGGTTAGGGTGGTTTTTGCAGTAAAACTGGTTTCTCTTAACCAATCATTCAGAAGCTTTTTACAATCTTCCAAAGATAACTTAGATCAAGTTTTGAAAGGAATTTATGAAGTTTGTGTCCATTCTATTTTGGGATATAAAAACCCACCAGCTTTGCCTTGTGTATGTATACCCCAATACAGGGCAGTCACTATTTATAGAAATGGTAGTTAACTTATTAAGGGGCAGGGCTCATCCCTTTGACAAGTAAAATGGTCTAGCTTTAGCCAGAGTAAAATCATCTGGTGTTAGCCAGAGTAAAATCATCTCATGTTAGCCAGAGTAAAATCATCTAATGTTAGCCACAGTAAAATCATCTGATGTTAGCCACAGTAAAATCATCTCATGTTAGCCACAGTAAAATCATCTGATGTTAGCCAGAGTAAAATCATCTCATGTTAGCCAGAGTAAAATCATCTGATGTTAGCCAGAGTAAAATCATCTGGTTTTAGCCAGAGTAAAATCATCTGATGTTAGCCAGAGTAAAATCATCTGGTTTTAGCCAGAGTAAAATCATCTGGTGTTAGCCAGAGTAAAATCATCTGATGTTAGCCAGAGTAAAATCATCTGGTTTTAGCCAGAGTAAAATCATCTGATGTTAGCCAGAGTAAAATCATCTGGTTTTAGCCAGAGTAAAATCATCTGGTGTTAGCCAGAGTAAAATCATCTGGTTTTAGCCAGAGTAAAATCATCTGGTTTTAGCCAGAGTAAAATCATCTGGTTTTAGCCAGAGTAAAATCATCTGGTTTTAGCCAGAGTAAAATCATCTGATGTTAGCCAGAGTAAAATCATCTGATGTTAGCCAGAGTAAAATCATCTGATGTTAGCCAGAGTAAAATCATCTGATGTTAGCCAGAGTAAAATCATCTGATGTTAGCCAGAGTAAAATCATCTAATGTTAGCCAGAGTAAAATCATCTGCTGTTAGCCACAGTAAAATCATCTGATGTTAGCCACAGTAAAATCATCTCATGTTAGCCAGAGTAAAATCATCTGATGTTAGCCAGAGTAAAATCATCTGATGTTAGCCAGAGTAAAATCATCTGGTTTTAGCCAGAGTAAAATCATCTGATGTTAGCCAGAGTAAAATCATCTGATGTTAGCCAGAGTAAAATCATCTGATGTTAGCCAGAGTAAAATCATCTGATGTTAGCCACAGTAAAATCATCTGATGTTAGCCACAGTAAAATCATCTCATGTTAGCCAGAGTAAAATCATCTGATGTTAGCCAGAGTAAAATCATCTGATGTTAGCCAGAGTAAAATCATCTGATGTTAGCCACAGTAAAATCATCTCATGTTAGCCAGAGTAAAATCATCTGATGTTAGCCAGAGTAAAATCATCTGATGTTAGCCAGAGTAAAATCATCTGATGTTAGCCACAGTAAAATCATCTCATGTTAGCCAGAGTAAAATCATCTGATGTTAGCCAGAGTAAAATCATCTGATGTTAGCCACAGTAAAATCATCTCATGTTAGCCAGAGTAAAATCATCTGATGTTAGCCAGAGTAAAATCATCTGATGTTAGCCAGAGTAAAATCATCTGATGTTACCCACAGTAAAATCATCTGATGTTAGCCACAGTAAAATCATCTCATGTTAGCCAGAGTAAAATCATCTGATGTTAGCCACAGTAAAATCATCTCATGTTAGCCAGAGTAAAATCATCTGATGTTAGCCACAGTAAAATCATCTGATGTTAGCCACAGTAAAATCATCTCATGTTAGCCAGAGTAAAATCATCTGATGTTAGCCAGAGTAAAATCATCTGATGTTAGCCACAGTAAAATCATCTGATGTTAGCCACAGTAAAATCATCTCATGTTAGCCAGAGTAAAATCATCTGATGTTAGCCACAGTAAAATCATCTCATGTTAGCCAGAGTAAAATCATCTGATGTTAGCCACAGTAAAATCATCTAATGTTAGCCAGAGTAAAATCATCTGATGTTAGCCACAGTAAAATCATCTCATGTTAGCCAGAGTAAAATCATCTGATGTTAGCCAGAGTAAAATCATCTAATGTTAGCCAGAGTAAAATCATCTGATGTTAGCCACAGTAAAATCATCTGATGTTAGCCAGAGTAAAATCATCTGATGTTAGCCAGAGTAAAATCATCTGATGTTAGCCACAGTAAAATCATCTGATGTTAGCCAGAGTAAAATCATCTGATGTTAGCCAGAGTAAAATCATCTGATGTTAGCCAGAGTAAAATCATCTGATGTTAGCCAGAGTAAAATCATCTGATGTTAGCCACAGTAAAATCATCTGATGTTAGCCAGAGTAAAATCATCTGATGTTAGCCAGAGTAAAATCATCTGATGTTAGCCAGAGTAAAATCATCTGATGTTAGCCAGAGTAAAATCATCTGATGTTAGCCACAGTAAAATCAT
The DNA here is from genome assembly GCA_030142905.1 of Heliopora coerulea. NCBI lineage: Eukaryota > Metazoa > Cnidaria > Anthozoa > Scleralcyonacea > Helioporidae > Heliopora > Heliopora coerulea. The sequence continues at coordinate 655,791 of JASJOG010000068.1, read as the reverse complement.
CTGATGTTAGCCAGAGTAAAATCATCTAATGTTAGCCAGAGTAAAATCATTTGATGTTAGCCAGAGTAAAATCATCTGATGTTAGCCAGAGTAAAATCATCTGATGTTAGCCAGAGTAAAATCATCTGATGTTAGCCACAGTAAAATCATCTGATGTTAGCCACAGTAAAATCATCTAATGTTAGCCAGAGTAAAATCATCTGATGTTAGCCAGAGTAAAATCATCTGATGTTAGCCACAGTAAAATCATCTAATGTTAGCCAGAGTAAAATCATCTGATGTTAGCCAGAGTAAAATCATCTAATGTTACCCAGAGTAAAATCATCTGATGTTAGCCAGAGTAAAATCATCTAATGTTAACCACAGTAAAATCATCTGATGTTAGCCAGAGTAAAATCATCTGATGTTAGCCACAGTAAAATCATCTGATGTTAGCCAGAGTAAAATCATCTAATGTTAGCCACAGTAAAATCATCTGATGTTAGCCAGAGTAAAATCATCTGATGTTAGCCATAGTAAAATCATCTGATGTTAGCCATAGTAAAATCATCTGATGTTAGCCATAGTAAAATCATCTGATGTTAGCCAGAGTAAAATCATCTAATGTTAACCACAGTAAAATCATCTGATGTTAGCCAGAGTAAAATCATCTGATGTTAGCCATAGTAAAATCATCTGATGTTAGCCATAGTAAAATCATCTGATGTTAGCCATAGTAAAATCATCTGATGTTAGCCAGAGTAAAATCATCTAATGTTAACCACAGTAAAATCATCTGATGTTAGCCAGAGTAAAATCATCTAATGTTAGCCACAGTAAAATCATCTGATGTTAGCCATAGTAAAATCATCTGATGTTAGCCATAGTAAAATCATCTGATGTTAGCCAGAGTAAAATCATCTAATGTTAACCACAGTAAAATCATCTGATGTTAGCCAGAGTAAAATCATCTGATGTTAGCCACAGTAAAATCATCTGATGTTAGCCACAGTAAAATCATCTAATGTTAGCCACAGTAAAATCATCTGATGTTAGCCAGAGTAAAATCATCTAATGTTACCCAGAGTAAAATCATCTGATGTTAGCCAGAGTAAAATCATCTAATGTTAACCACAGTAAAATCATCTGATGTTAGCCAGAGTAAAATCATCTGATGTTAGCCACAGTAAAATCATCTGATGTTAGCCAGAGTAAAATCATCTAATGTTAGCCAGAGTAAAATCATCTGATGTTAGCCAGAGTAAAATCATCTGATGTTAGCCACAGTAAAATCATCTGATGTTAGCCACAGTAAAATCATCTAATGTTAGCCAGAGTAAAATCATCTGATGTTAGCCAGAGTAAAATCATCTAATGTTACCCAGAGTAAAATCATCTGATGTTAGCCAGAGTAAAATCATCTGATGTTAGCCAGAGTAAAATCATCTGATGTTAGCCAGAGTAAAATCATCTGATGTTAGCCAGAGTAAAATCATCTAATGTTAGCCAGAGTAAAATCATCTGATGTTAGCCAGAGTAAAATCATCTAATGTTACCCAGAGTAAAATCATCTGATGTTAGCCAGAGTAAAATCATCTGATGTTAGCCAGAGTAAAATCATATGCTGTTAGCCAGAGTAAAATCATCTAATGTTACCCAGAGTAAAATCATCTGATGTTAGCCATAGTAAAATCATATGATGTCAGCCATAGTAAAATCATCTGATGTTAGCCATAGTAAAATCATCTGATGTTAGCCAGAGTAAAATCATCTGATGTTAGCCAGAGTAAAATCATCTGATGTTAGCCAGAGTAAAATCATCTGATGTTAACCAGAGTAAAATCATCTAATGTCAGCCATAGTAAAATCATCTAATGTTAGCCAGAGTAAAATCATCTAATGTGAGCCATAGTAAAATATAAAAGTGTGCCCTTGCCTCTGAATGGTTTAAAGTTGTTTGATGGCCTCTGCTACTTAGCTCCAATCTCTAGACCACCAGTGGTCAACCCACAACCCATGGTGCTACTTGCTCAAACCTGCTGCAATGCCACAAACAGTACTTCCTTTATGTCTATTGTTCCTCAAACTGCCTCTTGCTAAATAACTTATGTGAACCGGTGGCTAGTCTTGACTGTGAGACAGAGGCAAAGTGCAAGCAAGGCCAGGAGACCTCAAAAGGTAGCCATCCCCTGCTCTAGACTTATTCTCCTTCATGCCATAGGATGAAGGACAAGCTCCCACAGACCTCAAAACAGCCTTGCATGGTGTAGTGTTAGTATTTATTAGGTTTTATCCATGATTCTATATTAATAAAAAAACATGCACTCTAGTACTCCTTGTGGGGAAAAGTCATTTTGAAGTAATAAACTCAAAATTTCCCATGAAGAGCATTCTCCCACACCATTAAGGGAAGGCAAGCCATTGTCATTTAGTTGCCATTAATTTTCCATTGCTGGTCATCAAAAAAGAAAAAAAATTCAAAAACTTCCTACTTTTCTAAAATATTAGGATCAGAATATTTGTCATTCTCATTGCAATAAGTTTGAAGTCAATCCACTGCTGCCTAATTCAGCTTTTCTCAATTTTATTCTGGCAAATACAAGAAATTTTATAATAAATCCAGGGTTAGGCATATTTGGCTGTTCATATTTTCAGGGATAGGTTAAAGATGTCTCAACCTTGTAATTAATGGTTGTTTAAAGAAATATGCAATTGAGATTGGACAAATACAGACCTATACTGATATACTTAGATCTCATAAACTGTGATTTTTGTATAGGAAGCATTAAATTGCTTGTTGTGCAAAAACCCAAAAGCATGGTTTAGTGCTGAAACTTCTGTTCACTATTTGATAGTAAACAAGTCATTTAGCTTTCTATAGTTCAGCTGCAGTCAAGCAATAAACCTCTGACTCCATATAAATTCATCAAAACATACAAATACAGTTTAATATTCTTACTTGTCAAGTTATGTTTTGAATTTCCCTTAGATACTCTTTAACAATTCATGAATAAAAATGCACATAACCCTACACGTATATAGTATTAATGAACGATATTTACAACACTTAGGCTTCTGCAAAAGAACATTTCTCATCTAATCATATGGGTAATTGATTCACGTTCAAGTTGCATTATCATGTGAAGACCGAGTGGGGTTTTTTTTACCTTGGGGTATGTGCATGACAGACTTTGGTGTCCTTCAGTCAATATAAGGGATTGAAAATGCGCATAAATAACGTAGCCATTTCAAAAACATTTCCCATCTAATCATCTGGATAATGTATTCATGTTAAAGAAAGTCAAAGATAAAAAAAATTTCACAGTTAAATGTGCAAAATCCAGTTTCAAACCAGTTTACATCGCCCAGTTCCCATGGTTCAGATGAAATAAAACAAAATATGCAATCTTGCACGCACGTTTGGGGATTTACCAATATCTTTTTTGCTGAGTCGGAAAGTTTTATTATATCACAGTCTTACAACAGCATTCTATTATTAGTACTCTTAATGACCGAAGGTACAGTATATAAGTCACCAAACACTTTTACCGTCTATAAAACTTTCTTGTGTTTTTACGTATTCTGCTTATTCTACGAGTTGTTTGTCCATAATGTATACCGATGGAGTTACTTAAAAATTTGGTGATGTCAGCAAAAGTTTGGTTAACTTGAACACGATATGGTTTTTGATTGGGAGTGGAGACTCAAACTCTTCTATTATAGAGCAATAATCATACAAGGTCTGATTGAGCTTAGAGATAAATTGTTTTGCTGTTGAGTGTGCCTTTTAAATGATTTGTAAAATAAGAAACATCCCTGGTGTAGCGTGCCGCTGTTGGTCGAGAATGAGTTGTTTTAAAAGGAAGCGAGTGTGAGCGTGTTTGAGTTCGTGTGTGGGACCGTGGGTAGGTCTGAGTATTTGAGAGAGTGTTTATGTCTAGGAGATAGAGATAGAGTAACGAGCAGATGAAGACCGAAAGAGATAGAAACTATGGCGCCGCATATTTTTGTTATAAATTTTGCATGACTGTAGTTAGTTAGGTGTTAGAATACATACCTGCGGTCGCTTGTTCTTTCAGGTCCTCTCGCTGAATTTTTGTCGTCACATATGAACATATAGCTTCATTTGCTTAGCTTTCATATCCTATAACACAGCTTCTTGTCCAAAGTTACAGAATTTTTGGTTAATATCCATACTAAGGTATTGATTCTGTGCCTGCGTGGCCCGATTACTCGGGCTGATTCGAAGCCCCAAGATAGATGTTGAGGCTGTTTTCCACTAATGTAAATGAATTTTTTCGGGCGAACCGATATTTTCTTTTGTGTCATGGGCTGTTGCCCGGAACTAATACGAAATCTGTTGAATTTAATCGAAGAAATGTGGATTCGTAAAATAAAATTCGCCTCGTGGGAACCAGACCTTATGCGTACATCGGGTTTTTCTGTAGACCGACTTAACTGATTATAATTCGCAATGTATTTTACAGTGCTAGATCTTGATTGAGTGGGACAGCCCGGCTACTATAAACAGCCTCTTAAGACATTCGTCTGCCTGTTCGATACAACGCGCTTTGATTGCACCAAATTGCACGCATTCCATTGAGTTCATAAATCATTTAAATATATTTAGTACATTACAGTTTATAATTATTTTGTTCAATTTATGTTCGCTATTGGTTTGATCTTACAAACCACCAGCTTCTTCTCAGTACATCGTGGACCAGTGCTCCGCAAAGTCACGAGCAGACCTAATCAAACGGACAGGAATTCAGCGAAGCAAACAGATTCATAGAAAGTGCGCTGTATAAAACCCCACTTAATCACCTCGAACGTGTGAATTGTCACATGAATTTGAGTGCCTATTAGTGTGTGTGGTATTTAAAAGTGAATTGTGCACCTCACAGCTGTAAACGTGCAGATTAGCTTGTTCCTGTTGTTTACTGTTTATTTTCTTTTCCCCAGAAAATGACAGACTTCGGTAAATTGTATAAAAAGTAAACACTCATCGAAATGGCGTTCGATCAACTTCAGTCAGTTCCGTCTGATCTGTGCCGTCAACTACCTGAAAAGCACCGACGCATTTTCGAGGAGAATCAAGAATTAGAAGCCCGAATACGAAATATTCGAGTTTATGGTAAGTCCGAGTTCGCAAGAAAAATTCAAAAAACAAAAATCGCCCCGTTAAGTTGTGATTGGAGATGGCGAAAGGATTTTAGAAGATGAAAGTGCTACCTGTAATTCCTCTCTGTGATGTGGAATAGTTACATGAAATATACATAAACAGAAACTTCTCAAACCTTTACGTGTTAATGAGAGCTTCACGTTTCAACGTTTGTTTGTTGTTTTGCTTTTTTTTTTGTACATGTAATTTATATACTTTTGAATCTAAGTTGCTCTTTATTTTATCCACGTAAGGGGAACAATTGATTGAAAAAAGAGAGCAGTGTCGATCACTATGTGGAAAGATCCAACAACTGGCGCACTTGGACAACTCTTCCCCCAGTAGCCAAACTACAGGTTTAAGAGTAGTCGACAGTTCGACTGGTGTTGGAAGTGGCGTTGAAGTTCTGCAGAACTCCATGTCATGGGATCATGAAGGTTTAACAATAAGTGAAGATAAGATATTGTCGTCTGATGAACCGAATGGCGATAGCAATGTGTTGGTAAGATATACACATATTAAGACTCGTAATACAACTGTATTGCCTACATTTGGTTAGCCAGTGATTTTATCAAAAGTCAAAAAACTTCGGTACTACCAGCTGGCTGCTGGGTTTCCATCAAATGGGCTTTTGAATTCCAGGGGCCGCAGCGTCTTGCGTTCTCTACTGTATAAAACAGTTAACAACAACACTGTAAATAATATAACAACTTCTCTGATGGCCAGAGCTAAGGGAAATCCGACTGGAAAAAAATGCAATATTGATATAAATATCGCATTCCTGGCGTGCTAAATCTGACGCATCAATTCAATTTAAAGTACGCTTTGGTTAACAAGATCAGTCCCTTATTTATTACGTAAATACAGAAAAAAAAATTGGAAAGCGATATTAAAACCGCCAAATGTGTGGACTGAGTCAAGTTCTGTTTTGCTTCCAGCGAAATAAATTCATCCAAATTTAAGGCATTTCACTATTGACTAAATTATATACTTTTTTAAAAAGTATTATGTTAGACAGCAAGTACACAATACTCTAAATTGTGAAAATTGTAAAAACCCAATTGACCGAATCCCCTTGGCTAATAATTCTTCCGTTCGAACGAATGTGACGCCAAGGTAGAGCGGAAGTCATTCTTTCAGACTGAGCCATTAAGAGTGACGAAACCACGAAATATGCTCACATACGCAAGAACCGGATGATTTAAGTCAGCATTGTCAAGACGTGCTTCGAGGCTGCGCTTCAACAAGTGTGGGACGTGCTAGTTTGTTGGTGTCCTTTCATGACCGCTAAGATACAGTTCTCTTTAACTTCTTTTAAAGGATAAAGCTATTTCCAGGCTTGAAAGACAGTTGACAACGAATAAAATTGAACTTGAGCTCATTGAAAAAGAGATGAAAGGAGAAAACGAGAACAGGCAGAGCTCCAAGAATGAAGGAAGGCGTCGAGGCAATATGGTATGATTCAGACATTACTGTACTTATTTATGCACGTATTGATTACTCACAGACATAGTTTAACGTCGGCGTGGCGAGTTAAAACTTTAGTATATCAAATGATCTGTGCAGTAAATTTTGATTCGCAGCTAAGTATAGTTTAACAGTCGAATACTGTTTTTTATCCAGGAACCAGCTCGGGAACAGCGCGTGGAAAACATGAATTATTTAACTGCAGGTGATGTGGACATGTCGCCATCATCTTCAGGGAGAACCAATGAATTGGAAAATGTTGTGAATTTACAGAATAAGAGAATTGAAGAAGTGAGGAACTTTGAGCATGTTATGCAGTTTGCAAATGTGCAGTGACCGTTTCATCTTACTCGTCATTGTTACGCTAAATTGTTCCTCTTCTCCACCATCATTTTAGCTGTTGGAACAAAATCATGAACTGGAAAATCGTGCTAACGTACTGACTAAACAGAAGGAAGAGGTAAGTAAACATCGTTATTTTGCCTTGTATTTTTCCACTGTTCTGTATTGTGGTGCGCCAATAAGCCTGGTTCACATGTTCGTCGTAATCCTATTCGTAACGACACACGGACGCGCAGTTAGCACTCCATGGCGATCTGAACTTATTGTGCTTCCCAAGTACCGTACATAGGCCTAGCCAACCATGAAGTATACATACGCAAGCGGAGTTAGCACTTTCTAGTCATCTAAATTTATTGTGCTTTCCAGGTACCATAGGTCTAACCAACCATGAAGTACCAACTGCGCTTGCATATCTCGTCATGGTTATGATTATGATTAAAACGTGTGCTGTTAAATTACTAAAGTAATGATACAAACATTGTGTATAAAGAATTTTAGTTTGCGTGTGGCAGGGAATCAGTGTGTGAAAGTTAGACTCCATGCAAGCCCTTTTAACCCTTTAATGTGTGAATGTTTAAATATCATTTGTTCTTTGTTCTGTCATTTGTTCCATTGCGCTTAGTGTCCGATATATCGGGTACTGTGCGTTAAAGGATTAAACGAGCAAACGGTGAATCGTGGATAATCAGGGGTAAATTAGGATGATGTACCAAACGTGTGCATTCGGTTTCAAAAGGAATACTTGACCAGTGACTGCAAGGGTCAAGTACTTCTGTTCAATTTAGTCCTGGTCACCCTGGTGTATCCAACATACCCATTACAGTCTATGCAGCAAGATATCCGCCTATGATGTGCTCCAGTTTGTCTTCGATGCTCTCATCAGTTTAACACACATTCTTAGATGTCAATCGCAAGGCGCAATATGTGTAAACAAAAAAGTGTAAACGGCTTTTAAGAGTCCGTTTTCGCTCAAGACCTTGTGTAATTAAGATCCTTGTATTTACTGACAACTTACAGAGGAAAAACCAGAAATAGATATTATTTGTTCCACCTTAGCTGATCCGAGTTAACCATCAGTGGGATGAACAGTACCGCCTGCTGAAGGATGACAGAAGTCGCGTGATCGCAGAATTGCAGAAGAAAGTCAACACTGACCAGGTACCTGAAGCTGAACGTCAAGGTCAAAATGTTGATGTCCACCGCTTAATCCAGGAGAAGGAAACGAGAATTTCACAGTTAACCGAGGCAAACGAAGCACTGTCAGAAGAGATTGCAGGACTTCGACAGAAGCAAGAAAAAACCGACTCACTTTGGTTGGCAGCAAAGAAAATGATCACAGAAGAAAGAGAAGCGAGATCTGCCGCGATCCAACAGACACAGGTAGAATAAGGAATACTAATTGTTACCACGTACTATTACTTGGTATTGTGGGTAAGGCGCTTGGGTCTGAGAGGAGATTCTGTCAGTTGGTTTAATATTCGTTTCTTATCGGCTAAATACGCTGAAGCCGCATCGCCTGTGCAAATGTTCCAGGGTGGCTACATGTGCGACTGTATCTAACTTTTCTCGCCAAACATTCTTCGACATTTTTGGCGATTTTTGAGCCGTCGCGGTGCGTGTGGAAGACCAGCTACAAGTATAATTTTGATCACACTAGGAAGTCGGAAGACGCGAGATGTTTTTAAAAATTTAGATGACAATAACATGGATGTGTAGCTGAAAATAAAGTTGGATGGTTGGATCCGTTAGCCTTAAAAAAAAAAAAAAAACTCAAACAAATGAATGAAATAAAAAAAAATATAATAAAACCAAACAACTCACAGTTCTTTACGTCCTCCACAAGGTTATTCAACAACGGAATACGAAACTTGGACACGATTTAGAAAATGAAAAGAAAACCCAAGTTTATCTCAAGAGAGAAATTGAGAGACTTACCGCACTGCTAGTTCCCGGATCAGAAAGAGTAAGTTAAGTTACATTGACCTTCAATATCAGTTTTAACAGTTGGCCACTAGCGTTTCTAGATTTTCATCAGCGGAATATATTACTTTCACTGTTATACTTTAGTTGTCACTATCACTATAATCATACTATAGTCATATCTATATTCATTTCTTACATTCTAGAGTTCCAGCGGCTCTTCTTCTCCAGTTGGTGGTTCCCCGTTACCTTCCGATGTGAAGGAACAAATCGAAATGTTAAAACAGCAAATACGCGTGTACGCTGATGACTTTGCAAATGAACGAAGTGACCGAGAACGCATCCAAGCTGACAAGGAGACACTTAAAGAAAAACTCAATGCACGCGAAAGCGAGATTGCACTTCTTAAGGAGCAGGTAAGATTTACAAGGCGTCTTTCGTTCGCTTGGTTGAAGTTCCGTATTCAAAACAGAACTTGAGAGACATGCTGGAACAGGATGCGCCGTTGCTAAAATAAGTGCCCCTTGCAGTCACCGACCTCTTAAGACTGTGAATGTTAATAACAATCAGACCCCTTCGTTCAGTCAGTTTCTCTAAGGTATACAGCGGTCTATTGAGTACGACACTTGTGTTTAGCGTATTGAACTAAAATTCATTTTAGGCTACCGACCGCAGTGTTGTTTTCGCTGCTTTTATTTATCAGAACTAAATAGTATGTACTAGAGATGCTCTAGGAGATTTCATTTCGTTCATATTTTACACTCCTACAAAGTTGTTTTTCTACATTTGGTTTATCACATAGGTTCGCATATACCAAGATGATTTCAGAAAGGAAAGACAAGAAAAAGAAAGGATTCAAAGGCAACTGAGAGATCGGAGACCAATTACGGTAGTTCAGGTACACGAAAACTCTTCAGAACTAAGCGAAACTCAAAGTAAAAGTAGGTCCCCGCGTGAAAAAAAAAGGGTCATGTTTTGCAACGACAGCTTCGTAACGAAAGTTTCTACCACAGATTTGGAAAAATCTCCGGGATTCTTGAATTTTTGTCATGGCGTTTTTCAACTGAAGTTTACCTCATGGTGCAGTAAGACTAGCAAAAGCATTCAAGTGCTTTTCATTGACTGGTCGCAACGTACTTATTCAAGGGTCTGTAACTTTAGTCGTGAAACGTCATAACGTAAAGGTGGGATAAATCCTGACAGATTTCCTAAACATATTCCCAGAGATCAGTAGTTCTGGAAACATAGTGATCCGAGAAGTGAAGTAGTTCAATTTTGGTAAATAAGCTATACTTGACTGTTGGACCATGTACACCAAATGCTAACAGCGTGGTTCGTATTTTAGGCTCAAGATGAACCCTGGTACCTCGTACCACCCAACGACTACGCCGCGGTGGGTGGAGCCAATCCTGTTCAACGTCGCCAGGTATTTTGTACCCTGCATTTTATTGGGCTCTATTTGAATAGTTTTTTCTTTTATCAAAAGTTCCAACACAAGAGTGACGCGTAAGTCGGCGACTTGGCGTACGAGCTCAAAAAAAAACGCAACTCATGTTGCAGAATGGCTACAAGTTTGACATTTACAGCGATGTCGGTTCTATAAGTGGCTTTCTAAATAATTTTGCTTGATAATGGAAGGATAGTTCTAAGGAGGTCCCATTTGCCCTTAGTTTGAGGAAAGGACTCAGCCCCCCACGTCTCCCTCTTGTACACCAAAAGGGGGTCCTTAACAAAGGTTCTTGTAAAGCTATTGTGAAAGTACGTAATGTCAGTGAAAACGCTTTATCGAACCTTGAGATTAGGCTTGATAGTTCTGGAAAATAGTAGTCCTTTGAAGTGATTACAGAAATAAAACTGACATTTTTGCTACTATCGGACTGACCGGTATTGAGCAGAGGTCCAGTTCGAGCTTAGCCAGATTTTTTGAACCAAGATGCATTGCAGGGTTCATGTTGGAATACGTTCGACACGTGTCGGCCATGTGTCGCGCGCTATTGTTTATGACTCATTGCTGTTTCTCACTTGTTAACGAAACGCTCGTTTTCTTTCGCCTATTTTAGCCATTGTATCACGAGAGGAATTATCGAGCGCAAGCAAATTACACCCCGAGAGAAATTCAGGAATTAGCATTTCAGCAGCAGCAAGTAAGTTCCTTGAATGATAAGAACTGGAGAACTTATCTTGATTTGTGGACAGCATGTGTGTCGGTGGTTACAACAGGACTGGAGTCGACAATAATCTTGCAAACCAAAATGACGAACACGCAATGCGGAGTTCCTTTTTTACATCCGGCATGTATTTTAAGTAGCTTTCAATACAGCGGAAGTAATGAACGTTAAGTCCTGTTTATAATATGAGATGTCAGTGATACGAGACACTTTTTGTGAATCAAAATGTTTCCTTGATTCGCAAATAGGCACGAAGATACATGGGGTCAATGGTTCACCGAAATATTACAAGGGCATTGGAAATCAACGTTTTAGAGAATAGTGTCTTACACATCAATTTGAATAAACGATAACAGGCAACAACGTTAAGGTTGGCTTGAAAGAGATAACGAAGAATTCTCGTTCGTGCATTCAAGATCTTACGACTTAGTCGCAGTAAAATAGGCAGCATTTTCAAGTACATCTTCTGAGTATTTCTTGATTACAGTTTTCAACAGTCATTAGTCTTGAAGTACTTTTTGGCGACCCAAATTTGGTCCATTGACCCCAGACGCTCATCACCGTGCGCTGCGTTGGCAGGCAAACTTCGACATCGCTGTCAAACGCTCTTAAGTACTAACCTCAGATATTTTTTTTTATCTATTTCAGCAAATACTCGCTCGTGGAAATGAAGGCCACCCAGGTGCATTATGCCATGGATGTGAAGTGGACCGTGATGTCATCGATGGCAATGGGCCAAGGAACCTGAAATGTCCTCGTTGTGATCGAAAGTTTCCGTCAAAGGAAAAACGAGCTTTCGACGAGCACATAGATAAGTGCACCACTTGAGAGTGGACAGTGAGCTCGCACTTTCTGCCGACTTGATGATAAAAGATAATGAAGTATGCTTCATTTATGCTCGCTGGGGGAAGAATCAAAACATAAGCAAATTCACTTAATAGTCGAAAATTTCTCAAAAATTTCGAGTACTCACATACATACAAAATGAACAATTTACAACGCTGTATTCTTCAAAGTATGTTACCCGAGTGCACTTCCAAGTTTTCACCACCACGGTGGCATTCAACACGTAAAAGCTATAGGCAATTTAACGGAAACAAGTGGGTTAGGGATGCTGACAAATTAAGCTTTTCAGGGGAAGAGAAAGAACGTTTATCGTTCATCACGACATCGTCAGCAATAGTTCGTTTTTATTCATATCCGAAATTGTTTTGTTAAGTGTCGCCGCTTCACCGGCTTGCTCGAACTCCCTGTTAACATAGCACAACACAACAGGATGTTGTTGCTAGTTGGTCACTGTACACTCGGTAATAGTAGCAGTTGTTTAAGTATCATCAAATAAACTATGCGAAAGCAATCGTAGCCAGAAATATTAAAAAGTTCGGCTCCACAAAGTATTCGAAGCACCGCTGATTTGAAACCAGCAAACACCAGTTGTGTTCTTTTATTATGCTAACTTTAAACGAAGTGAATGACTTTCGTATGATGACTTGTAATTATATCTGTATTGTACGACTGCCTATTTTAATCGTTAAGACTGATACGAGTTGTTGCTCATTGACAAATATGTAATTTGAAATAAACTGTTGAAACTTTCAGAAAACGATGGTAAATACCAAAGGTTAGATCAGTGGCGCAACGAACTATGGTCAGGGTTTGAGCAACCTCCAAGGGCCCTCCGATGAATCTGTAAAGGCAATTGAGATTAAAATCTTGAAATGTATGTCTATACTAAGGAGGGGTGACGGGGGTCCCAAACAAAAATCTCCTTAGGACCCCCGGTAGTTTCGTTACGCCATTGGGTTAGACGGTAAAACATAGTTTTGTCCTCCATGGCTTCGTTGTTTTGTCAAAGTTTGGGCTGAGACTGGTAAAAGCTACTCTGATGAAGAATAAGGCGTACATGTTGACTAGCAAGGGTTCCAAACCCGAAAGTTGACATATGGCTCAAACACCGAGGCTAAAGTATATAAAATACTTATACCATGCTTAATGAAGTTTAGCAACGAATCTTGAAATTGCTGGACAAACATAGGCGTGAAGATTTGTGAAAAAATATTTAAAAACTTTAATGAGGTTTCTAAGTTACTTACCAAACCTCTGGAGGCAAAAGAAACTGAGGCAACGATATGTCTAATGCGCGTGACTTGGGTACCAGGCTGTAGGGGGTATGCGTGTGTCATTACAACAAATCTCGTTCCCACGATTTTTGCATCAAAAGATCGTCAAGAGCCGAATGTCGTAAGGTAAATTTCAATGCAGCCAGGTTAGTGCAATTCTTCATTTTACACAAAAATGCAAAGAATCGCCTTGTGTGAGGATGTGCCCAGTCAGATATCCGATTAAATTTGGTTGGATGGTAAGGATAGGTATTACATACGGATAAGTTATGGAGCATAGTTTGAAAAAATTAAAAGTGTAATATTTATGTAAAAATCTTCGTTTGCAATAACTTTATATAAGAACTGATATAAAAACTATCAAAGATATAGGCTATTTACTATTTAAATTCTAAAAGAATTAAAATAAAATTTCAAAACATTTTCGACTTCCAGTCATCACCAGTTTTTTAACACAGATGATGACTTGAACTCGAAAACGTTTTGTAATCTTATCTTAGTTATTTTAGTATTTTAATAAAAACTTTTTAGCCTAATTCTTTAAATAAACTTCTGAAGAGAACATTATGACGATATAGGAACTATTATATAACATATTCTTGACAAATGGACTGAACATACTTTGTATACAGTATTCTTCTAGACCCTTGGGAAGGGAGTATTCAGTATAAACAATCCAAGACAAGCGTATCTTACCAATGGCTGTGAAGACCTCATGGTGGATGAGCTCAATGTTTGTCAAATGGTTTTTGTCACTTGTGTCATGACGATGTATGTGCTGGACATGGTCGGACTAATGGTAGATGAATTTGTAGGCTGGTGTGGACTTGAGCTGCCAGATGATTTTGGACTGTGATAGAGGTATATGTCGGAGACAATTGCTTGGAAGACAATGCAGACACCAACAAACAGAATGAAAACTAAACTCCGTGCTGCCTGCAACAGAATGAATTTGGAAAAAATACAGTAAGTCTGACGAAACAATGCTAAGCAAGGTTTTGATATCATATCATGGTACCCTCATGGCATTACCACCACCATACCAGTGAGGTTGGACTGCAGTAAAAATTGCAGACATGCTGGTGATAGAGTCAGAGGGAAACATACACCATGATAAGAAATCTATTGGCAAATACATCTTTGTTTTAGTTTATTTTGACTATTCTTATTCCAGAATGCGGTATTGCCCATGGTACCTTTGGCTAGACTTGCATGTCTGCTAGGGGATTATGTACTATGACAGAAGAAATTATTTCTCTGTACACGGCAGGCATTTGAATAAGAATAAACAGGTATAAGTACAACCACTGTAAAAATATCGATTAATATCACCCTGTTACTTAGAGCAGCTGTACTAGTATAGGCAATCGAGAGCATCGTTTCAAGAGCAATTTAGAAAAATGCGCACAAGTGAGATTTTCAAAAACTATCAAAATAGCACGAGTTGATTGATTCATATAAGCGGTTGGATATTTCTCATATTTGCCGGTAAAAATGGAAGATTTAAAAACTTTGTTTATTCATTTTAGGTATATATTGGGGAGGTTGAAGCTAAATGTCCGATAGGAGTGCAGTTCCACATGATGAGCAACTGCAGGAAGAAATTATCCAGAATATTTGCTTTTCTTAATTGCATATAATAAAAATAAAACAGGCAAAACTTCATGCATTTTGCAGTTTCTTTGCAGTTTTCAATAATATTTCAGTAAACTCACATAAACTACTAATTGACTCTGCTAGTTTGGTCTAAGTTTCGATCTGTTCTAAAGAAATATCAGACCTCAACATGGTTCTTCGCAAGGACTTATACTCGTTGCGCTTGTCTCGTTCTGTACCCAGAAACATCAGTCCGATATTATGGACATATAGACCGAACTTGCAAGATTAATTATAGTGTATGCTGTTTTAAGGCCTGTTTATACATGCGATTTTCCACGCTGCGATTTTCATCCTAGTATATTTGATAAACCCATGACAGTCTATGTAGCAAGATATCTGCTTATGATTGGCTCCAGTTTGTCCTTGACATTCTGGTCAGTTAAACACATACTCCAAGATGTCAATTGCAAGCCACAAAATGGCATGTGTAAACAAGGCTTAACCCTAACCTTGTAAAGTCAGCAGTTTGCTGAACTCTTCAGTTAAACACATACTCAAAGATGTCAATCACAAGGCACAAAATCACAAGTGTGAACAGCACTTTACAAACTAAGGGCTTGAATTTTTCAAGTTTGACCAAGGACGTTTTTCTAGATGCTGTTGAAGGCTTGGATCTTTGAAGCTAACCTCATTGTTTGCTGCCTGTGACCAAATTTTTGCAGTGAAGTAAATGATTTACATATGCTGAGAATCTTAATGGATCACCCACTCATTCACTTACAAACCATTAGTACAACATTTGAAAAAGAAATTAGTTAACTCTTTTAAGTACCCACAAGATGTTATAGTCCGTTCTTCTATAAAATGTTCAGTTGAGATGTAAATCTAATTGCAGTAAACAAAGGGTTAAAAATGATAGTTTTCATTGGCTTCTTGGCCTCATTTTCAATATACTTTTTTCTGTGATATACTTCTAATTGACCATTTCATAAGACTACCAACATTTAATATTCACCACATTTACTTACAATGTGTCCTTTGTGAAACCACCATGCCTATGGTACAAAACAAAAAGTACCATTCAGTGATGGTCAAATCATATTTGCAACAAAAACCCCTAACTAGTTAAATTTCAGACTAAAGGATAAACTTTGGGATTAACATATAATACTTACTATGGTCATTCCAACAACACCACTCACTATAAAACAAGAAAAAAGCAGAGAGCAAACCCGTAAATCACATCAGTTGACAAATAATTGCTGAAGAGGAGATAGCCTGGGGTAACCACAACAGGAACCTGTATAGTTCAAGGAGCATTGGGGAACATCAGGGATGTGTGAAGGATCATCATCTTTTCCTAGGGCCTGTAGCAGGCCACAGGGGTACTGAGTTGACATGCTTGCTGCACAGAAAAAGTATGTTAGCCACTAACCTGAGGGAAGGGCATTTACTGATCATCAAGATTGTCTTTACAGCATTTCTACAAGGATGTCTGCCTTAACATCACAATTACCGGTACCACCCAGGTCAAAGTAGTACATGGACAGTACTTTTCTTTTAGGGGGCTTTTCCACCACTCCAGTGGCTAACTGCCACTTTTATAGTAACAATTATTTGTACTCAGTAATACATGTAGTAATGAGTTGTGTGGTTTTATTCTCTTGACGATAGCATCAATGACTTATGTGTCTTTGATCTGCCAAAGTTCCAGCAAAACCTACATTTAGGTTAAAACCTTTCTAACTACAATTTTACAGATGGTAACACAAAGCTGGTAAAAAATCACTTCACTTACAAAAAATTTATCCCCAAGTAACACTTAAGAGTATTACATGTATGCCAAGAGATAGAATCACATCTTACCGAGTAGATTTACAACAAGAAGGTACAATACTGCATCATCCTTGGCTTTTAGAAGACCCAATATGAATGCAACCTTAAAATAAATAAATAAATAAATAAAATATATAAATTGATGAGCAAATGAATAATCGAGTGAGTGAACTGATAAAAGAACCAAGAAATGATGGAGCAAACAGATAGAACATACAATCTCAAGGCTACTTATACTCATGAAAGAGTATTCCCAAACACTCCCATTTGGACACTTCATCTTCAGTTGAAATCCTCATTTCCATAGTTACAGATATGAGCACCCATTTTTACATGGTAGGTATTCCCACTGTTGGATAAAATTCTGTGCTAAAATAAAATTCTAAAGGGCATCCTTATCCCTTAGTGGATTAACAAGCACTCATTAACTCTTTTCGGTTCATACCCTACTTAATTTTTCAGCCAACAACAAAATTTTTAATTTTTCTCTGGGTAACACCTAATGATTCTATTTGTGGGGAGACATTTCATACCAATAAGTTTTAATGCCTGTACACACATTGCCTGTCCCAACTTCCCATTCAACTTCCACAACTGTCACAAATCTTTAATTTTTAAATTTCATATACATTTTCTTTAGCCAGGACAATGGGCCATGTGGATAAATAATGGGCA
The DNA here is from genome assembly GCA_030142905.1 of Heliopora coerulea. Classification (NCBI taxonomy): domain Eukaryota; kingdom Metazoa; phylum Cnidaria; class Anthozoa; order Scleralcyonacea; family Helioporidae; genus Heliopora; species Heliopora coerulea. The sequence continues at coordinate 638,524 of JASJOG010000068.1, read as the reverse complement.
ACATCTGTACACACATGCTTGTGGACATTATAGCAATTTCTTTACCTTTTGACTTAGACCAAATATTCCTAATGGATTGTATAAAACCCAGATACTTTGTCTTATGGATGGCTCCAAGCTGGTAAATCATGCTATCCCAATGTCTTGAAATATCAAACCTAACTTTTATCCACTGATAAGCACTTTATCAATAACATAAAAATGGAATGCTGAATAGGCAGTATAAAACAAGTTCTAGAACTCGTTTCTACTCTCTGACAAAGTACCAAAGCTCAAAACATTAGAATTCTTTATCATAAATTGAGTTGTCTACCAACATTTTGACTTTTTGTACTATATCAATAAGGTGGCTTAATTGCAATTCAGCCAAAAAAAAAAAATTAAGACTTATACACCAGAAATGCATTCCAGACTTCAGGCAACAAGCACCTATTAATTCAATTCAGCTTCTCATGATTCGATGGTAAAATGTGCAGCAAATACCATGTTGCGTGGCATGTACCTTCAGAGCAGTTTTCTGCACGTCCTGCACAGGAATTATCATCTGATACCATTTTTATCATTGCTTCAGAAAGTGGGGATATAAATTTTCACCAGTTGGCAAAAGAAATTGGTAACTTGCACATTCGACACTTTCCTATAATCTTGAGGTGATAAAAGAATCATTGCTGGAAAAAACTTCGAAGTTTAGACGAGATAACGGGGTTCTACATGCGGTGCACAGATCAATTACAGTAAAGTATTTATACTTACAACTACGGCAAGAAAGGTTATCACAAACCAGCCACGAAGAAGTAGTTTCTAAAAACGAAGGAAAAAAACGGGTTAAAGTTGAACACGAGTTGTTTAAATGCAGTAATTAATGACATTGTTTTTAACAATGACAGCAAACATAATTGCATGCGACACAGCCTAACGTGTCCTTCGACCTCCCCCATTCCACAACCGTAGCATGTGAAAACCATTCCAGTTTACAATAAGAATACACTTCAAGACTTAAACATAGAAAAAGTCCCATACGTACTTTCCACGGATCAATTTCATGATATAAAGGTCCAACAGTACTTCCATCTTGGTTCATACTTCCTCTCCCCATCTCAACCACAAGATCATGTGCAGTTGAATAGCGTGGGCGCCTCTAATCTTGTGATGGTTGTGACTTGATCGTATACGCGACAAGTCGGTTTCACGATAGTGAAAAAACAATCAGGAGGTAGCTGAGACAAAAAAATTTGCCAAAGGATATTTGATTAGTGATTGCACAACACTTCAATTTACCCTAACCCTTATCTTAACGGAAATATATGTCGCAACCTGAATTTTAATATTGGCCACCGTCTTGGTGCCTGATGTCATGCACGGCGTACTCGATAGTTACAGCTAATGTTTTACGTGCACGTCTGTAAGGTTAATTGTTCAAATTTTTCAGTATTCCAGTCTCTTGTCTAGCACTATTCCTTCTACCGGTTGCTGCAAGAAAGGCATTTCGACTCAAATTTACTTTTCGTGGTTCGATGGTGGACCGTTAAGTTGCCCTCTACAGTGCATTTACTGCGAATTTGTTAACATTTGTTTGTTATCATTCACAATTACTTCTTAGTCAACGGTCCTGATCTCTCTTGTTACCACTGATAATACCGGGTTTTCAAATAAATAAACATGGACGACGAAAAGAACATTCAAGACGAAGGAGGTTATGAAGACACGAGACGTATTTACGACGATAACTATGACAGTCCGAAAACGGTAAAGGAAAAGCCTATGCCCTTAGAAATTCAAAAATTCACGTAAATTATGTGCAACAGATATATTTATCAAATGTAAAACGCCCTTGAATGGCCAATAAATACGGTAGAAGTGAATCAGCATTGTAGCTCCCTACTGTTATTTTTTCACAGAAAGCCAAAAAGATCATCTTCTTTACTATCGTCGCCTTAATGGTCGTGGTGAGTTTATTATATCCTTCAATACCTTTGTTAGATTCCTGGAAATATTTGAAAGTAGATAAACGAGGCCCTGTCCACACCACCATTCATTTCTAGAATCTTCTGTTTTCTGAATGTGGTGCCCATCCTAACAAAGAAGCATATGACTCACCTACCAGTTCTGATTTGCAGGACAGTTCATAATATTACTGTCGCATACAGTTATCCTTCAGTTTAATGACTCCCTTTGAAAAAAATATTAAAAATTATTTCCACAGGTAATATTTGTCAACTTTTCATTGTAAAAATTATTCTTCTTGCCATGTATTTCAGATCACCATTGTGATAGCATTTAGTCGTGGTATAGTGAAACATGTCTCGTATGGCTTGTTAGGATTCAGCATCATCTGTGAGTATTTAGTAAAGAAATACTGTACATGCAAGGATTTATTTAAGCTGCAATCAACCAGGATATCAAACTGAAGAATAAATTCAATTTCAATCTTTTTCCTAATAAGGATACCTGTATTTTTTGTCTAACTTAGGAGAACCAAAAACCTTAAGTCTTTGTTGACTACAATACTACTGTATGGTACTGGTATTTATATGCAGTAAACTGATTGTATTCCTATATTCCTAGGTATCACATTTGTAGAAATAGCTCTGGTAAGTTAGAACATAAAATTTATGTAATACAGCACTGTAGTTCAAACACGAGTGTCACTCAATTTGCATGTCATGTTATCGTACTATTACTAATATTGTATCAATAACATGCAACCTTCCACCACATAGGAAAAGGTTCAGCTCTCCATGAAGTCAAAATTCCAAACTTTTCAGATACAACGTCTGTCTTAAACCATTTCCACATTGATGACCTATTTGTAGTTTGCTATGGTTAACATGTTTACTGGCCAAATGTGTTTTCCTCTTACGAAGAACTCTCACTCAAAATATTACCTGTAGTTTCTTGACTTTGTATGTTTGGTAGTATGCACCCTTTTAGCCTTTACTTGTCAAAGAAGAGCTGCCAACAGATGAATGGGTTATGCCCCTCTCTCTCTTTAAACACTTTGAATAAAAGAAGCATAAATCTTTTGTTGGGAAACCAATTAATTTATTACAGTACATGGAGAACACTATTTCTTGAGTCTTGTATATGTTCTGGTTCATCTCTTTAATTCCTCTATTATGATACAAAGTATACTTTCACAAAACTTCAGGTTAAAGAGCTGATTTGGACTCTCCAGCCCTGAGAGGGGGCTATTTTTCCATCTTGCAATTTGTAGTTTTGTTGGACACTCACAAAACATTTGAACTTTTTCTAGGGTTGGCTGCTTCGTGTAGGACAACTAGATGCTGAGAAAGCATGGTTTTTGTATTTTGTTGGAGTATGCATTGTAATAGAATCCATTTTCACAGATGTTTTACTCTTTGATTAAGCCTTGGGGTCACAATTTTGACAACATATATGTCGTTGTAGTGCTGAGAGCCTGACCAAGACATTCACTTTTATTTTTGTCATTTTTTAAATGACTTCCAATGTAGAATCATTAAAAAGAATTCAGTATTGACTATTAAAAGAATGACTAATGTGCCTTTGTATCTAATGATGAACACTGCCAACAGGATCAAGTTATATGCTGAAATCAAACTTTCTTCAAGGATGTTTTCAATTCATAATTATTTTATTCAACTGCTCAGAATATGCCATACATCAAGCAGTTGACAATAATTATCAGGGCCTCTGATATGCACGGTTATAAAGTCAGCCATGCTATTTGTGGTAAATGTCCCTAAACACAAAAAAATTTTGTGACAGCATTATACATTATTCTTACTTCAAAATAAACTTTTAGGCCAGCCAAATGCTACATGTAAAGATCATGTTTGGCTCTACACTACCAGCACAATTGTTGATGTGAAACTTGCTGCATATGCTAGGCAAACATTTTAATCCTATGATGTACAGTACTGTTCAGAAATAACCTAACAATAACTGAGTGCAAGACATGGTCACTTTGCAGCTTGGCTGCAGTTGCCTTTGCAGTCAATCAAAACTGCATCTCATGAGACACAGAAGTTGGGACTTGATCGGTGACATATGCTATTTTCCAAAGTCATGAGTCATCTATGGTAACTTTAAAAGTGGTGACTACAGTAACTGTGTTCTGTGTTGCAAATCGAATTGTTTCTCTGAAGTCTTCTGGTATGTAACATACTGGCAAAGGATGTAGCTTGAGACAAAGAAGCACACAGGTTTACATGGCTGATACAACACAACAACTTTATTTGCTAAGCATCTTGGGTACATGAAGGATGATGCAACAGCTTAACACAACTTCCGTTTAACTGAATATATTACACTGCTTTCCCCCCAGTATTAGGAGTGCACCTTTACCTAAAACATAACAAAGTTACAGGTCAAGTTTTACAACTGGTTTTCTAATCCTCTGAGATCTTCGTAAAACTGTAGGTGGACTTCTTACAATCACAGGAGATACAACAGGAGCCTCGTTTTCGGACAGATTTACATGTGGTTCAGGGATGTCCTCGAGAGGATTCACATTATCATCAGTAACAGTTTGACTACTTAATTCAGGCATCATGACCTCTGGCTCACTGACATTATCTGGTACAACATCATGTGCCCTTATCATATGATCAGTGTGAACATATCTAGTTGTGTGTCCTGACTACATAGGTTCTAGGTCCACAAACTTTAATTATAGTGCCCGGAATCCACTTAACAGTCTTAGAATTAGCCCTTGTGTTTAGTACACACACCCTGTCATTTTTTTCAAATGGTCTATCCCACTTACATTTCAAATCCTTATACATTTTCTGTTTCTCTTGCTTATTCTCTACAACTTGTGCTAGATTAGGCTTAATCAGACTTAACCTTGTTCTCAAGCTATGCTTCACCATCAACTCAGCAGGGGTTATGCCAGTTGTACTGTGAGGGGTAGCACGATACCTGAATAGAAAATTAGCAAGTCTGTGTTTCATAGAAATACCCTTTGTACCCTCAAGCACTTGTTTGACTAAAGCATCCTTAACAATTCTCACGGACCTTTCTGCCACCCCATTGGATCATGGGTGAGAGGGTGGAACCAAGGTGTGTTTAATGCCGTTTTTGTGCATAAATTCAGCAAATTCAGTGGACTTAAATTGTGGTCCATTATCAGATACGACCTCTTCAGGTAAACCATGAGTAGCGAAAATTAAACGGAGTTCATTTATGGTCCATTCAGTAGTTGTGGAGGTCATATGTTGGACCTCAATTCATTTTGAATGACTATCAATTACTACAAGGAAGTAATCATTACCCTTCTGACAGAAACCAATATGAATCCGCTGAAATGGTCTAACTGGCCACTGGGTGGAGTATTTCTAACGTTTTGGCACACTGTACAAACTCTTACTGCTTCCTCAATTTCTTGATCCATTTTTGGCCACCACATACATGTGCAGGCAATAGCTTTCATACCACATATACCAGGGTATTCCCAATGGAGCTGCTCCAACATTTTGGTTCTAAAGATCAGTGGAATAATGACCCTGGAGCCCCAAAGGACACAATCCTGTTCACAGGACAGCTCATTCCTTCTATTGTGATACAGTTTAAGTCTCGTCAAGACACCCTTCTGGCCAACCTGACATCACAAATTGATGTACCTTACTTAGTACAGGATCTACAAGGGTTGCCTTTCCTATATCCTCTGCAGTAATTGGAAAATTATCATCTATTGCAGTCACACTGTAGACTGCACCCTCACTGCCCACTGTAGAGTCCTCATGTGGTAATCTTGAGAGAGCATCACAGTTGGTATGGTCTTCAGATCTTTTATATTCAATCTCATAGTCATAAGTGGAGAGTACAAGAGCCCACCTCTGCATCCATGCTGCTGCTAGTGTGGGAATAGCAGATTTTGGACTGAAAATTGCCAATAGTGGTTTGTGATCAGTGATTGGAGTAAATTTATGCCCATACAAGAACTGGTAAAATTTTTTTACACCAAAGACAATTGATAATGCTTCACGCTCAATTTGTGCATAATTCTTTTTGCTCAAACTCAGTGTCTGAGAGGCATAGGCTATTGGCCTTTCCTGGCCATCGTCCATCACATGGCTGATAACAGCCCCAAGTCCATAGCTGGATGCATCGCAAGCAAGTCTTAGTTCACGTTTCCCATCATAATGCACCAAAAGTGTATCACTGGTGGGACTGTTTTTACAAGCTTCATATGCTTGCTGACACTCTCTCATCCATGTCCACTGGACACCCTTTTTGAGGAGCTCATGTAATGGTACTAGTGTAGTTGCTAAATCTGGTAGAAAAGGGTGGTAGTATTGGACCATGCCCAAAAAAGATCTCAACTTACTGACATTTTGTGGTACTGGTGCATTTTTCACAGCATCCACCTTCTCATCAACTGGATGCAAACCCTCATCATCTATTTTCAGCCCCAAATAGACAACTTCCTTCAGAAATTTGCACTTTGTCAGCTTTAAGTGTATGTTATATTTATGCAATCTCTCCAGTACCTGAGCCAGGATTTTGACATTCTCTTCCCAATTGGAACCACCAATAAGGATATCATCTTGCTTACACACACATTTTTCTACCCCCTGCAAAATCATATCCATTTTAGCTTGGAATATCTTATGTGCTGATTTAACTCCATATGGTAATTTGGTGAAGGAATAGAGTCCCTTGTGTGTGTTAATTCTCAGGTACTTGCGACTTGCCTCATCAACATTTAACTGAGCATATGCATGTGACAAATCGAGTTTGCTAAAAACTTTTGACCCTGAGAGGGCAGCATACAAGTCCTGTTGCGTGGGAAGAGGATATTGCTCATCCTCAACAGCTGAGTTGATGGTTACTTTGTAGTCCCCACAAATTCTAACTGACTTGTCAGCTTTTGGTACAACTACTATCAGGCTTGCCTATTCTGATCTTTCAGTTTTTACTATTACCCCATTTTTCTCCAGTTTATCCAACTCTTTTTCAACTTCATCTTTCAATGCATATGGAACTCTTCGTGGCTTAATAAATATGGGCTTTGCACCATCTTTTATGGTAATGTATGCTTCCAATCCTTTCATGATGCCCCCATAGCTATCTTCAAACAACTCACTATGTTTAGCCAGTAAATCATGAAGTTGACTTCTGGCACTTTCCGATTCAGATCTCGTTTAGCAAAATATTTCACCCCACTTAATCTTTATACGGTTAAGCAAATTTCTACCCAGCAAAGTAGGCTTATTCTCATGATTAGCTACAACAATTGGTAGTGTATATTTATGACCCTTGTACACAATGTCACATTGCATTTCACCACACACTGTGAGGGTTTCCCCAATATAGGTTTTCAATTCAACCTTTGATGGATGAAGTGGGAAATTACTGAACTTTCGAGCATAAGTGCTCTTACTCATTATTGAGTAATCAGCAGCCGTATCTACTTCCATTACACATATTGAACCATTTACAGTCATTTCTACATTGTACCTTTTGTTGGTGGGATGATCTGGTAACTAACTCATCATCATCACCATGCTCTTTGCTTGATTCTAATGCATTGACATTACCTTTAGCTCCCTGTGGTGTGGGGTTTTACACTAGACTGAACATTTTTACTGCAACAAACTGATGCAAGATGACCTATTTTACCACATTTATAGCATTTTGCTGACTTAATTTTATACTTTTGTGCAGCATGCTTACGACCACACCGGTAACACGAGGATTCATTAGTATTCACAGTTCCCAGTTTGTTTACTATGCCTTGGCTGTCATCACTTGCACTGACAGGACGAAATTCCTGGGAGTTCTTCTCTGCCATCTCCATTGACTGTGCTATTTGGCACACTTTTTCGAAGGTAAGATCCTCGGTATTCAACAGCTTATTCTGGATTTTGGGATTGTTCAATCCACACACAAAACGGTCTCTCAGAGCACGGTGAAGAAACTCGCCATAGTTACAATGGACAGCTTCTTTAATGCCACAATGTAGTCACCGATGGATTCGTCTTGTTTCTGATAGCGAGTTCCGAAATGAAAACTCTCCGCTATCTCCAACGGCGCTGGATTGTAATGTCTCTCTAGTGCTTCCACAATGTTAGCAAAAGTAGTGTCTCTTGGTTTCGCTGGTGCCAGCAGATTGCTCAGGGTAGAATATGCTTCAGGTCCAATCTCAGTCAGAAAAATAGCACGCTTCCTGTTTGCAACTGCGAGATTGGCTTCCGCACTACCCTCGCCTGTTCGTTCTACAATATTATTCGCCATGAAGAACATCTCCATTCGTTCCACATAAGAGCGGAAAGTCTCTCGCTCAGGGCTAAATTCGCCGACACGACCGAAGAGTCCAGTTGCCTCCATTTCAATAGCACGTGCTCGGACTTTGATCAACCTACCTCGGTCGAAGAAAAAAAAAGAAAACACATTCTTTTCTTCACACAGAGAAAATCAAAACTTCACAGGAGTTCTCGTGCGTCTTAGTGCATGTAGAACATCTCATCCTCGTCGCCAAAATGTAACATACTGGCAAAGGATGTAGCTCGAGACAAAGAAGCACACGGGTTTACATGGCTGATACAACACAACAACTTTATTCGCTGAGCATCTTGGGTACATGAAGGATGATGCAACAGCTTAACACAACTTCCGGTTAACTGAATATATTACATGGTACATCGATCACTAAGATTAGGAATATTCTCCAAGAAGGAATAAAAACATCACGACCAGCTGTAAGCCTGTTCCTTTCACGGTATGAACGAAGTGACAGTTTAGCTGATAAAGTAATGGCTACAAACGTAGCGAAAGAAAGCCGATCTTAAGTGGCCGTGAAAGAGATTTTATCGATGATAAAATGAAAAATAACGACGAGTTGACATCGTCCGAATTAAAACACCTTCTGAGCGAAAAGATGGATGTAAATGTCTCAAGTTCCACCGTTCGACGTGTTAGACAAAACTTGGGGTGGAGGCGCGAGAAGGCAACATATTGCCAGCTCATTCGGGAACCCAACAAGATAAAACGGCTGTCCTTTTGCTTGATTTCCTTGCTTCAAGTCGTATTTTACGATGGTTGACCATCCATGCGGTATAGAACAAAGACTGATTTATCGCTTGCTTGGCTAACAAACGAATGAGTCATGTCATATCGACTATTTTGAAATCCCACTGAGATTAATTAACATACATGCAAATATTGCTCGCTGAGAAGCGGCTGCGGTCCAAAAGCTCACTTCTGGTTATTTTTTAATCTTTTTCCTATTTAAACGTCGAAAGATGTAGCTGATTCTATCTTTAAGCGTACTTTGAAGTAGTTTGCTACGTGTTGTTGACGATGGTTTGGAATCTCGTCTTGGTAATACGTATGACGAATTGAGTTTCACCGTTAATACCTGACTACCCTGAGATTTTACGGTTATCTGGACTAAAATTCTTTCTTTTAAACGTTACATAGAGTGTTTCTGTACTGCAAACGAGTCAGTCATGCCTTTAAAACTATTTTGAGATTCCGCCAAGGGAATCATTGTCAAGTTGTAGAATAGTTTATGAATCGCTAGACGTCGTATAGCGACTCATTACGAGATTCAGCGATGGCTGTGCGTTCCACCCGCCCGCAGACGCAGGAGAGACGCATGTTGGACGCAGTATGGACGCAAACCGCATGCAGGACGGACGCAGACGCACTGTTAGGTTATTCCTAAGCAGTACTGTAATAAATAGTAAATGTACACATTCAAATTCTGGCAAAAATCGTTTTATCAGCAACCCAGCATCAATTATTTCATTTAAAGAGGTAAAAATGCTCTGAGTTTTTTAATACAATCATCACATTACAGAATACGTTGATGTATATCTTGAGTTTTCAAGATGACATTTTTTGCAGTTGTCATCATATTGTTTGTATGTATGTACGTATATGTGCATGTCTATGTCTGTATATGTATATGTATATGTATATGTATATATATATACACCAGAATAAACCAAAACTAGGGATGGCTTTGGCAATAAGAGAGCTCAATACTTCAAAAAGTAGAGCAGTATCAAATAACATAAACTTAAAATGTCTTGTGTCGCTACTCCGAGTTTCACGCAACTATGTGATGATCGCATAGTTGCGTGAAACTCGGAGTAGTGACACAAGACATTTTAAGTTTATGTTATATATATATATACATATACATGTAATATTACCAATGTTGATTTGGACTTTAATAATGTACAAGGGGTGCTTGTTGGATGCTTCAGTGTTTACCCAGTGAATGAGAATGAGTTTAAAAAAAAGTACATATATATGTACATGCATAATTATGATACATATACATGTATATGTTTGTATTTACATCAATTTCAGTGACGTTTTGAATATTTGCCACAATTCTTGTCTCTTGTAATCCAGCAAGGTAACCAACATTTCCACTTGTATGGTGTAAATAAGTTGTACCTGTAAGTAAATGGATACCTGGCACAAAGACACTTCTCATATTCTCTTGGAACAGAAACCTGGACACCCAGGAAGTTTATTTTTGTGGTAGGTACAACCCAAGATAAGGGAAGAAGTTCCCTATGGCGCGAAAACCTCACAAAAACATTCTCGTCATTAAGGATCCATTCAGGATAGTATTTGTTCAACACCTTTTCTTTGTGACCATTGTACTCTCCATCACTTGTAGTCCATCTGACATAGTCTAGCTGTGTGCCATTAACTAGAGCAACTAATGCATTCCTGTGTATCCCATAACTGGCAAATTCCTCATTCATTAGACTCGAATCAAAAGATGTGTCATAAAGACTTGATATATCTCCATCTCCATCCCAAGGAATAACATCTCCAAACTTCACTGCTCCAAGTAACGTACCTTAGAAAAGAGGATAATGAACAAACATTGATGGAAAGAAATACTCAACCTGTTTGAAATGAATATCTTTCAGCAGAATAAATTAATCTGCAATCAGTCCAGTAGTGGTTCACGTATAAAAGAAATTGATAAAATAATGCTCAGTCCCATCAAGAAATGTAATAAGAAAATTAATGCAAATTTCTATTTTTTTTTTTTTTTTTCACTGTGATACTTTGAGGTTACATTGCTCAGCCAATCAGAATCAAGAAACTTATTCTCATGTAGCCACCCTGAATTAATGTGTTTTAGTGACCAAGATAATTTCTCACCATATTTTACCATCCAGTCATGACGTTTTCCTTGCCAACTTACCATTTTATCAACCAATTTACCAAAAAGTTGGTGGGACCACACCCCCTCCTATAACACCCCTGGGTTACAACCAATCAGAGTTTGCATATTATGCTACTTCATACAGATAATTTCTGGCATGAAAAAAATATACATCTGCTGCACCACAATCTTGTTCAAAGAAGCAGTGAGCAGTTATGTGATTGAAAAAAATTATAGTCTTCCATAATTATTTCTTAGAGAACACAGGTTACTAGAAAATTCGTTTGAACTTTCTTCACAAGCTAATTTGACAATGACTACTTGGTTACGTGAAGTAAAGATTGTATTAAGAGACAGCATAAAGGTGACAGTCACTCTTAGCGCTGTAAGTTTCAAACTAACAGTTGTATACAATAATTACTGTAAACAATGTGAGCCGATTAATACACTTACCATAATCAAGCCAGTAAGTCATGTTATATTTCTCCATCAATTTAGCCGATACGAGTATTAAGTGCCTTATTTCATTCAATTTCTTCTCATTTAGATAGCAGTCATCGTTGTATGCACCAGTGAAAGATGGAAGTAAGACAAAATGGAGCAGAGCGATCGAAGTCAGAGGAATAACACCGAACAAAACAAATATTATATACCTTTTGTGGTAAGAAGCTTTGTATGTCATCCAAAACATCACTCTGGTGAAAAACCTTTTGATTGCCATTATTTTATGCCGAAAACCATAGAAGAAAGTCAAATAGGTTAGGCAGGCTACACCATCTTCGAACGCTACCCTCGATCATCCTTGATGCATGACGCGCTTGCATAATGGCCTGGGAACTGAGTCGCGAGCAAAATATTTCTAAAAGACCAAATTTTCCTGGACAAGGTTACAAAGTGACGTCCAATTAAGTCAGTAAAATTACACATTTTAATTAATTTAAATTTTACCCTGTAGATCGAGTTCGACTCATCGTTTCATTTACTGACAATCTCGGCTTCAAACGGAAAGTTTGAAGTCCAATTAGCTGAACTTAATTGAAACAAACGTAGAACCTCTGTTGATCATCGAATTGAGTTCGTCGCACGATAAGTTGAACGATTTACCCAAACTTGCTCGCGCCTTACACGACTCTGTGTCGACGAAATCAATCCCTTTAGATTAAATCCGATTAAAATACAACATTCTCTGCTTACGCGACTCTGTGTCGACGAAATCAATCCTTTTAGACTAAATTCGGTTAAAATACAACATTCTCTGCCTGCGACGTGTAAATCAGATTTAATAGCTCTGTTCCCCTAGTTATTACTTTTGAGATAAAGCTCTGGTCAGTGATGTGAAACCTGGTTTCGGCGACTCCGACGACAGATGCGGCTATGAATCTGACAAACCTGTTTCGAAAAATAGTTCCTTTTGGCAACAAGTTCCTGACTCCACGAAGACACGAAAACAGTTATCGACTGAAGAGTAAACATCATCAAATTCCGATACTTCAGAACCTAAATTAACCAGCAAGTCTGAAGTGGTAAGTATCCCGTCGAAAACACTTGGCCGATTCTGACGACTTTGTGAATGTTTCCTCGGACCTTTATTCTTTCTCGTCTTCTCTCCACGGACCAAACAAGTGAGTAGATGGTGATTATAATAAATATAGGCCTGATATTCGAGTTACCTCCCCTCGAGTCTTAAGACAGCGAATATTGCGAAAGCACAAGGATCAACGGAAATGAATGACACCGAACGTAGCGAAAGCTACACGCTTTTTGATGTAACAAGCATTTATATTTTATTGAGAACGTAGACCTCTGATTGCCCTCTTTGATCGCTAACCATCATTAGTCTCTTTGCACAACAGTTTAACTTATTCTGGCTAGCTGGCCTCTAATAGTACTTAAAAAATATCAAGTTCAACTGAAACAAACGTCTAATCCGTTAGACCTGTTTGGGAGTATTATACACTGAATCTGCCACTCGAAAGATCCTCAAAGACCTTTTTAACCTAAATGAAAAAAAAGAAAAGAAACAAAACTCGTCGTTATCCCTGTAGCAGCAGAGGGGCCGCAATTTAATATTAGTCTCTTACACTTATCTTTTATATAATATATCATATACGAGGTGTGTTTGACTTCCGAACGCTGAGAATATATTCAAAAAGGAGACGCTAGCCGAGTTCCTCGAAGAGTCTGGAAATCAATTCAAACACGACTTTTGATAGTATGATATGGTTACTCCAAGAACTCAAACTTAAAGAGAAAATCGGGCTTGAAGTGGTCGAAATTTTATGATAATTAACATCACACTTCGGTTCCAAACTACGTCTCAGTGCTAATTTCACTTGTGTTTTTCTTGTGAATTATTTAGTTTGTGAGTAGATGTTTTATAATTCTTGTACCATTTCATTTCGACAACATTCTAAAATTGCCCTAATCGGATTTTACGGATGATTGTTGGACATGTAATAACATGATGTTTCAATATAGTGGCTGTCACTCAGCCAGCACCCATATGGAACTTGCACTTTAGCTAGCCATCTGAATCTTGGTAGCCCAATGGATGAAGCGTCTCACCAGTCATAAGAAGGCTGCGGGTTCGATCCCCGCCTGGGGCTCAGAAATCGTGTTTCTGAGGTATGAGTTTCACGAACGTCGGACTGTCATCCGTGATACCTCCAACCTCCAACATGCATAACATTAACCTCGTTGAATCAGATTTTAATTCCACAAAACTAAATCTAGTGCAGCCATGCCAAAAATGAACGTCAATGTCCAATACTATTTCCGATATAGTCCATAAAGAATTATTAGCTAGCAACGATGCGACGCTCTTTGCACGGGAACTAACCTTTGTGAAGCTTTTGGTGACATTGTACACTATGCTCTCGATGTATCTTTTAAAAGCCAAATCTTCAGCTGGTGAGAGGAGTATCGGTGTTTCTGAGGAGGCACTTTCCTTCACAATGTCAGGTATTCTGTTTGGTACGCGATCTTCAAACCAAAAATTCAGCGATACAGTGAAGCTAAACCAGACATTGAAAAAAAGAAATTATTTCTGCAACCCTTTTTTGTTTTTTGTTTTTTTTTTTTTGCAAAGAGAGAAGTTACTCGTTTGCTGTCTTTATCCACTGACAATGGCGGCTCCAGAAGTCCTGATTTGGATGGCAAACGAGAGGCCAACAAATTTCGAGGGGTTAACTTCCCTTGGAAATCATGCCAACTGCGCGGCGAAAAATGAAAATTATTAGGATAAAATGGATTCAGGTTCCATGATTTCTAAATACATGTAACAAGTAAAAAATGTCCATCATTTTTCATTCATAATGGGTTTTCATGGTATAAATAGCTGCCACGAAATACAAATCTTACTCATAACGATTTGAGGACCAAAAGGAGGAGCAAAAGGTTTCTGAGGGAAATGTCCTTAACCCTTAACGCACCGCTCTTTCACACGGACACGTTTTCTCGAGAACAAACGTTAATTTCCCTGCGTTTACACTCTCCCTGTTTAAAAGATTCCATGATGAAAACACGACTGGAAAGTGCAATCAAAGGAGGAACGTTTTTAATTAGATGCATTTTCAAACGAAAAGAGCCACAAGTAGATTTGTGGGAGACTTTTACAGGGGAAATGAAATGTTGATAGTTCATGCGAGCGACTCTTATTCGCAAAACGTATTGCCTTCCATGTCGTGCTGTAGCTTGGCGTTTGCAAATCACTAGTGCGCATACTTCTCACGATTTAAACTCAGAATCATTTTCTGAGCCCCTGACGGGAATCGAACGCGTACAGGTCGTGATGGTAGAGCGAAGAACAGTTGCTGTAGTGGTCCGCAAATGTAGCGTGTACTGTGTCGCCCTGGTACTGTTGGTTTCCTTGTACCTCAATGATCGGAGTACCTCGAAACAACAATGCACAAGGTGACGACTCGGTTCCAGTTCGTTTTGTTCCCACGATTGTACCGCATTGCATTTTAGTACACACAGTCCCCGGATACTTACTTATTCCTATTCGCCTCAACATGATGCCACCAGTTGACTGGTACGTACAGAGCATCCCCTGGTTCCACAATTGCCTCAAACGCCCGAACGTGGCGAAACTTTGGAAATCTCTCGAAATCTGGATCATCAAAATCCACTTGGGAATGGCGATCGTGGGGATGGCCGACAGGATAAGGATAGAGGTTTGAAAACTGGTAAGGACTGAATAAAATGAACCGTTTCTTGCCTCTAACCTAAGGAAGACAAATGAGAAATAGACTTACAAAAAATTGTTATGACATGAAAATATAAATAAGCATGTATATGAATTTGAATGTATGTACATAAATATGTATGTATGTATGTATGTATGTATGTATGTATGTATGTATGTATGTATGTATGTATGTATGTATGTATTTATGTACGTACGTACGTACGTATGAGCATGCATATATGTATGTAGGCATAAACGCATGTAAGTATGTAAGCATGTAAGTATACGTTTGTGCACGATGTATGAATAAATACATTGGTGCGTCGGTAGATTTAAGACTATATAAACATGCCTTCATGCACGTCTGTCTGTCTGTACGGATACGCTAGTATGTATGTATGTATGTATGTATGTATGTATGTATGTATGTATGTATGTATGTATGTATACAAGCACGTGTGCACAAATGAACGTCGATTCCGTAGTATCATTCTTTACCTGTATGAATAAATTCTCCATCATGTCGTAGTGCGCTGGCGTCACAACAGTTGGCATGCCAACAAAGAGCATATTGATGACATTAGTGCTCCATCCCAGTTCAAACGCCAATCGAATAATCCAGGAATAGTCAAAATGATTCAAATCGTCTTTCACTGAAGAGTTTCGATCCTCGCTGAGCAGAAGTGTCTGCAACAAACGACAATATACTGAGCCTCCAGGATCTTCTACTTCCCTTGTAGTTAAACAGTACTCCACGTTGTCTAGGGTAAGCTAGTGTCTCTTATTCTATAATGCTACAACTAAAGAGCTGCTTTAATGAGGGAAACCGACAACATATGTTCAATACACTCTAACAGATCTCGTAATTTTAATGTTGCCAAGAATTTAACAAAGATACCTGCAAATAAGCGTGACTCCCGTTGTTTGCTTTTGTCAACTCTGAGGCGATTGCCAGGAACTCATCAAAGCTCTTGTACCGGACCTCATAGGCCGGTTTCCAGCCAGTTTCTCGAAAAGCCGTGTAATCCGCGGTCGTGTCGTAATAGAGGAATTTCCTGGAGTTTGACAAGGTCACGCTGTATTCATCAATGAGCTCTTTTGACAAGTAATTGAAATCCCATTTCAAGGTTTGGTTAAAAAAAGTACAGTTTGTCAACACCACTGGCTTCTAAGAGTAGCCGAGCAACAAACGAAAAAAAGACAATGATACATACAAGCGGAAAAAAGTCGTAACGATCTAAACGAACCCAAATCAGATCTGAGATATAAACCAAGTGAAATTAAACTAAATGATGGTAACCAAGACTTACGTTCAATTGAATTAACTTCAGCAGATCTTCGTGGAAACAATCTACCTTAGAAATTGGAGTTCTGGGAAACGAGTAAACGCTAATGAATTCAGGATGAATAGCATTAGGGAATATTTGGTCAACGACAGTGGAGTCAGCCGTTGGACAATTAACAGTGGACCTATTGACCAAATGAGGTTCACAAACTGAAAGTTTAACAAATGAACAGTATTAGAGACAACGCAAAAAGTCTAAATGATAATAATATCAGAGCTGATTACTTTCAAATACTAGTTACTTTAAAGAGAGTCTCCCCTTATAATGCCACACAGTTAGGCCCAGTTCAAACGTCGAACTTTTCATGAGCCAAATCAAATGTAAATCAGTTTGAAGAATGGACTTAGGTAATTGACGATAGATTTGGCACATAAAAAGTTCGACGTTTGAACTGCTCCTTAGTTGTCTATCTTGCTTACAGTGGACGCGTAGTTCTGCATCATGACAACAAACCATGAACGCAAGAAGAAAACGCATCTTCGCAGAAATACAAAGGTTCCGGACTGACACCATACCTTGAGGGGAAAAAAGATCAAAATTAAAATACACGAAACTGCTTCTCTTTCGCCATTGGCCCCGCTGATGCCGATGGTGTTCAATTGAGTGTACGTGAATCTACTCAAAGGACGTCAAAGAAAAACACTTCTAACTAAACAAATATACTAAGAACTTGTCGCTAAAATTTTCAGTGATTCGGGATTAAGCTAATTACCTTTTTGACAAACGAGTCTCAAACCTTAAGTAAAAAATAAAGTTCAAGCTCAAGACCGCCAGTCTAGTTCTTAACCTTCTTAATATGGCGAATATTTCAAGTTTAAAAATCTCCTGTTTGAGAGAGCTATTTAGCAGGCATTCGAACCTGGAACCTCAAGTTTACCATGGTTGCGAAAAAGCATCGAACAAGTGTACGGGAAATTGCATGTTGAGATCGCTTGGATCAGGTTTTCCCACTGCTTGCTTGCCAAGTGGCTTGGAAACAATAAGCGCCCATCATGTCTTTCACGAAACCCCCGCGAAGTTTGCCTATCGGAAAGAGTGTAGGGCAGTGAAGTGTGTACGACAGCCGTCGTTGCCTTGCAAAGATTTACCGGGATGATGAAAATTGATATTCACCATCGATCAATGAAGCAAACAATTTAGACAACAAAAACTAAACAGCTTGGAATTTGTGTAACAATCAACTAATTTCCTCTTGGCAGTAACGTTTTCTAAGTATTAGAGTACATATGGCGCAATGTCGCTTTCGACAGCAAATATAACTTCTCTCGACTGAAATTTTGCAATCGCTAGCTTAAATGATCCCGTGTTAAGGGTTTAAAGCTTCAAAATCTGTATTTTTCGAAAGTCGGATTAAATGTTGAAACGAATTAAGCTTGTCTACAAGAGCTATATTAGTGTTGTTTCGCCATATAGATGGAGGGGAGTTGCAAACGTAAGGGAAGTGTAAATTTAACATAGAGAAAAAAAGGTTACGGAGGATTATTACATGTTAACTTTTTTTGAACAGCAAGAAGCAAGAGCTACCTTTGACAAGATTGTTGTATTTATCCAAATCGGCAAACGTCTTGACAAACACGCGGAAATTCTAGACTACAGGCGACAAGACCGATCTCATTTCAAGAAGATCAGAAACTTGACTGACGTCCTTGCAGGATGGCGTCGCGAATCATAGCTGCTCCTTATCAGGTACTTCTCTGCACCTGACCATCACAAATTAAATTAAATGGGAGGAAATGACGCCAAAACAGTCGAACTCCCCCAGCCCTTTCAACAAACGTTTCTTTATCGACTCAACTTTGACGTTTTCAAACGACGTGACACCTGCAAGGCATCAAGTTAATATAAAAAACCATATATGTCAGCTCAAATTTTACCTGAATATGTACCAAAAAGCTTTTAGGCATTTACTAGGCAAACACGATTAATGACGTATACTTACGACAGAATATTTCATCCCAATTAAAGGAAACGCACAAGTTTTTCCTCAGATAAGCCGAGGGATATGCCTTGCTTTTTCATTCTCCGAAATATTATCTTCTTCTGCTGGAGAAACTAGTTAACCAATATTTAGAATTTTACAACTGCACGGCGATGAACTCAGTTGATAGATCACGACCACGGTCCTTACACGATTTAAACCAACCTTTGATGAACTACGCAGAGAGTTTCGCTTTCGACAAAAGCGATGTTCGTCAAACGCCATGGTGTGTAATGCTGTTTCGTGTCAATCAGATCTGATCAACAGACTTTCCACGCGAGAACAAAGTTAACAGATAAAGTAATATTTGGTCCACACATATAAATATATTGCGAAATTGTTCTACCGAAATTGAGTTGGCGAATTTTGAACTCATGTCATCCAGTTCCAGAAAACGCGAGTTAAAATTACGCTAAGACAATTCCATTTGCCAAGTTGAAATGCGCTACGCAGGATAATCATATGAAATATCAACAAGATAAAGATCCAAATAAAGAACTCCCACTTCGAGAAGTTACGTTTTAAAATGAAAGGAAGCTGGACTTCGCCTAAGTTCGTCTCACTATGAAGTCCGAAATGCTTCGACTACACCGTTTATTACCGAAGAATGATTACGGGAGAGAAAAAAAGCGAAGATTATTTTCACGTTTTCATAAGAACGTTACTACACAGATACGAAAGGCATCTGTCGATTTCGTCTACTTCGAATCACTTGCTAGACATTGTGAATGTTGTGCATTCATGTTATGCGTTTGTGAACTCGGAGTATGAGAGACAATACGCCATTCCTCAAGCACAAATCCTCTGAAAGTTTCTGAGCCCGAGACATGGATCGAACAAGCAACCTTCTGAAGACTGGCCTGCCAGGTTACGGTAAGTGAGATTAGAAACTAGCAAAGGCAAGAAAAAGAACTTTCAGGATTCATGAAAATGTCAACCACGTATTGTTTCGTTCAAACGCAGAAACGATGCAATTGTGGCGTATGATTGCTGGTCCTGACGAATCCAATTCTCGCGGTCTTTAGGACGTAATGCAGCGTTTGCAAACGAATCGTAAGCGATAAATCCCACTTAAAAGGTAAAGTCAGTCCTTATATTTTCAAACAATCTTGAATGCCGGCTTGCAGGGTTGATAATTAAAAATTTTTGCCCGGTTCTGAAGGAAAATGTTTGAGATCTATTCCTGTTGTTTGTTAGAAAAATACGGTTTATTAAAAAGGACACGGAAACACCTGCACTGTGATAAATGAACAACAAAAGAACGATAAAACGCCAGCTTTCAAAGGAGTCTGCTCTGAGTCCATTCAAATCACTCCAATCAATACATCCAAACGTTCGTAAGGCATTTTTCATGTACAACGTCGGTAGACATCGTTTATTCGCCAAAACAGTGAGATTGATGACCGGATTTTAACTGTAGAGGATAATGTACCAAGCAAGTACAGACTGTTTCACGTGAAAGCGATAAAATTAATGAAATACAAGTCTTATCTTTCCTCCAGAAATGTTCGCCCAATGAAAACCATAAAATATAAAATAATCATTCAAGCGAGGGGGAAGAAAATTGACGTCTGGGTTTGCACCGTTTCAAAAAAACTTATTCACGCATCTTAACTAAATAAGGTCGAAATTTGCAAGGCAAATCTTGCCCACTTGTGTCATGAGGTATTAACAGTGTATAAAACCCCCCGATTTGTTAAAGAAATATGCTAATAAAGTCTTCAAAGGACGAAGTGTACGGATCATCAAGAATGTCTATACAGCATTTCTACAAGGATGTCTGCCTTAACATCACAATTACCGGTACCACCCAGGTCTAACTAGTATGTGGACAGTACTTTTCTTTTAGGGGACTTACGAGAATACGAGAATAGCGCCCTCAAAATGCAGGAAATACCCTTTCAGAGACCCAAGAATTCAAAAATTTTCCGGAGGGCATGCCCCCGGACACCCTAATTAGTGTGCTTCCCAGGCCCTGGCATCACACATTCTCTGACTACGCCACTGGCATCAATGGCTTACGTATCTTTGATCTGCCAAAGTTCCAGCAAAATCTAGATTTCGGTTAAAATCTTTCTAACTACAATTTAACAGATGGTAACACAGAGCTGGTAAAAAATCACTTCACTTACAAAAAATTTATCCCCAAGTAACACTTAAGAGTATTACATGTATGCCAAGAGATAGAATCACATCTTACCAAGTAGATTTACAACAAGAAGGTACAATACTGCATCATCCTTGGCTTTTAGAAGACCCAATAGGAATGCAACCTTAAAATAAATAAATAAATAAATAAAATATATAAATTGATGAGCAAATGAATAATTGAGTGAATGAACTAATGAAAAAACCAAGAAATGATGGAGCAAACAGATAGAACATACAATCTCAAGGCTACTTATACTCATGAAAGAGTATTCCCAAACACTCCCATTTGAACACTTCATCTTCAGTTGAAATCCTCATTTCCATAGTTACAGATATGAGCACCCATTTTTACATGGTAGGTATTCCCACTGTTGGATAAAATTCTGTGCTAAAATAAAATTCTTACAATCCCTTAGTGGGTTAATAAGCACTCATTAACTCTTTGCGGTTCATACCCTATTTAATTTCTCTCTGGGTAACACCTGATGATTCCATTTGAGAGAAAACATCTCATACCAACAAGTTTTAATGCCTGTACACACATTGCCTGTCCCAACTTCCCATTCAACTTCCACAACTGTCACAAATCTTTAATTTTTAAATTTCATATACATTTTCTTTAGCCAGGACAATGGGCCATGTGGATAAATAATGGGCAACATCTGTACACACATGCTTGTGGACATTATAGCAATTTCTTTACCTTTTGACTTAGACCAAATATTCCTAATGGATTGTATAAAACCCAGATAACTTAATATCCAGATACTTTGTCTTATGGATGGCTCCAAGCTGGTAAATTGTGCTATCCCAATGTATTGAAATATCAAACCTAACTTTTATCCACTGATAAGCACTTTATCAATAATATAAAAATGGGATGCTGAATAGGCAGTATAAAACAAGTTCTAGAACTCGTTTCTACTCTCTGACAAAGGACCATAGCTCAAAACATTAGAATTCTTTATCATAAATTTAGCAGTCTATCAACCCTTTGACTTTTTGTACTATATCAATAAGGTGGCTTAATTGCAATTCAGCAGAAAAAAATTTTAAGACTTATACACCAGAAATGCATTCCAGACTTCAGGCAACAGTCATCTATTAATTCAATTCAGCTTCTCATGATTCCATGATGAAATGTGCAGCTAATACCATGTTCCATGGCATGTACTTTCCGAGTAGTTTTCTGCATGTCCTGCACAGGAATTATCTATCATCTGATACCATTTATATCATTGCTTCAGAAAGTGGGGATATAAATTTTCACTAGTTGGCAAAAGGAATTAGTAACTTGCACATTCGACACTTTCCTATAATCTTGAGGTGATAAAAGAATCATTGCTGGAAAAAACTTTGAAGTTTAGACGAGATAACGGGGTTCTACATGTGGTGTACAGATCAATTACAGTGAAGTATTTATACTTACAACTACGGCAAGAAAGGTTATCACAAACCAACCACGGAGAAGTAGTTTCTAAAAAAGAAAAAAAAACGGGTTAAAGTTGAACACGAGATGTTTAAATGCAGTAATTAATGACATTGTTTTTTAACAATGACAGCAAACATAATTGCATGCGACACAGCCTAACGTGTCCTTCGACCTCCCCATTCCACAACCGTAGCATGTGAAAACCATTCCAGTTTACAATAAGAATACATTTCAAGACTTAAACATAGAAAAAGTCCCATACGTACTTTCCACGGATCAATTTCATGGTATAAAGGCCTAACAGTAATTCCGTCTCGGTTCATACCTCCTTTCCCCATCTCAACCACCAGACCATGTGTAGGTGAATGGCATGGGCGTCTCTAGTATTGTCATGGTTGTGACTAGATAGTATACGCGACAAGTCGGTTTCACGATAGTGAAAAAACAATCAGGAGGTAGCTGAGACAAAAAAATTTGCCAAAGGATATTTGGTTAGTTATTGCACAACACTTCAATTTACCCTAACCCTCTTATCTTAACGGAAATATATGTCGCAACCTGAATTTTAATATTGGCCACCATCTTGGTGCGGTGATGTCATGCACGGCGTATTCGATAGTTACAGCTAATGTTTTACGTGCACGTCTGTAAGGTTAATTGTCCAAATTTTTCAGTACTCCAGTCTCTTGTCTAGCACTATTCCTTCTACCGGTTGCTGCAAGAAAGGCATTTCGACTCTAATTTACCTTTCCTGGTTCGATGGTGGACCGTTAAGTCACTCCCAACAGTGCATATCACCATTTCTGCTTAGTCAACCGTTCTGATCTGTCTTGTTACCACTGATAATACCGGGTTTTCAAATAAATAAACATGGACGACGAAAAGAACATTCAGGACGAAGGAGGTTATGAAGACACGAGACCTATTTATGACAACAACTATGACAGTTCGAGAACGGTAAAGGAAAAGCCCATGCCCTTCTTAGAAATTCAGCGATTCACGTAAATTATGTGCAACAGATACATTTATCGAATGTAAAACGCCCTTGAATGGCCTATAAATACGATAGAATTGAATCAGCATTGTAGCTCCTACTGTTATTTTTTCACAGAAAGCCAAAAAAATCATCTTCTTTACTATCGTCGCCTTAATGGTCGTGGTGAGTTTATTATATCCTTCAATATCTTTGTTAGATTCCTGGAAATATTTGGAAGTAGATAAACGAGACCGTGCACACACACCACCCTTCATTTCTAACATCCTCTATTTTCTGAATAAAGATGCATATGCCTCACCTACCTGGTCAGATTTGTAGGACATTCACGCATCTTAACTAAATAAGGTCGAAATTTGCAAGGCCAATCTTGCCCACTTGTGTCATGAGGTATTAACAGTGTATGAACCCCCCGATTTGTCAAAGAAATATGCTAAGAAAGTCTTCAAAGGACGAAATGGACATTTCTTATTCTAACGCCTGCGGCTTATGAAATATTGCGATGTACAATAAATGTAAAAGGTTTCTCAACAACTGTTCTCACTCGCTCTGCCAAAGTAGAATCGTGAAGTCGTCAGATAAAATCTCCATTTCCATTATGAATATAAGCACATATTACGTAGAACGAGAAAGTGGCGTTCTTTAAATCAATGGAACTGTCTACACATTTAAAGAGAGTAATATGAAATTACCATAGAGAACCGAAATTCCTATTGCGTCTCAACAGAACTGATGTCATGTATATGAATTAGTTTCATTCTTCATGCCTGGCTGATATTGGTTTCTTTAATTATCTACCAATGATCAAATAAATCTTCTAAAATTTTTGTTAATGAAAGTTACCCCCAAGTGGAAAATCGCAAACAGAATGGGAAGTTAATACAACTTGATTGACACTCACAAAGAGCGCACGCTCATAATGAATTTCTGATGCTAAATTCCACAGAGACAAATGCAGCCAAGTTTCAATGGATATCGATCAAACGTTACGGCGGCAGTTGTTTAGCAGAGGTCTAGATGCGCCAGGTCAGTTCATTTGAGCGAGACCAACGATATTGTGATTAAAAAGTGCTGAAATATTTGACGGAGTTTAATAACATATTTCTTATCCACTCACAGCTTTATTTCTTGCACGTAGCTTTAGACATATAGGACCAGTGACCGGAACTTGATATTTATTGAATGAAGTGAAACACCGCACTGGCACTCTGTTCTCGATATTCTGTTTTGAGTGGGAATCAACGGAACTCGATCTTATTACATCTTTTTTATAATTTCAGGGTCTGTGCTTTGTGAGATAAGAAAGAACACGGTAGCTTTGTGTGCCCTTCATCAAATGTAAAGTTATTCTTGATACATCTTACAGGCGTTTTTGTTTTTGTTTTGTTTTGTTGGGTTTTTTTTTGTTTTTTGGGGTTTTTTTTCCAATATTTACACAGGCAGAACTGGAATAATTTCAGACCACTCAATTTCAATTCAGAGTGAAACCATGGAAGCAAATTACGAAAG
Source organism: Heliopora coerulea (assembly GCA_030142905.1). Taxonomy (NCBI): domain Eukaryota; kingdom Metazoa; phylum Cnidaria; class Anthozoa; order Scleralcyonacea; family Helioporidae; genus Heliopora; species Heliopora coerulea. Next base: position 613,800 of record JASJOG010000068.1, on the reverse strand, counting down.
GGGTAAATGATACACTCAGGCGTAAGAATGATTTGGAGAAAAAATTATAAAGGGTGAAGCTTGGTCTGGTGGGGTAAGTACGTCCCCGAGAAAAATCTCTTTAAACAGCGAGTGGCAAGAGGTAAACAATATTCGTCAAAATACTTGTTACATGAAAGGAAGTAGTATTCAAAGCAGGGCAAAGATCTTTTCTGGTGACTCTCCTACTGTCCATTGTATGGAACTACCTAGTAACGGAATTATTCCAGTTTACCCTACTGATTACGTTGTTCGCATTTATATTGAATCATTTTCATCGTATTGCTGGATATTGCGCAGATAGGAGATGGTAGAATATTCCCAAGAATCAAAACAGGCAGTCTAACTAAATCGTTTTGAGGCCTAACAAACCCAATGGTTTGAAACGTCTCGCCACGGTCGTCAGGGTAGTTTGAAACCATTTTATTCAAAACGTTTGAAACGGGACGATGCCGCATTTCAGTAGTACTGTTATTGCCGAGTTAACTAAAGCTACTGTTTTATATTATAGTACGTCAAAGAACAATGGTGTCCAGTGTTACAAGTTTACGACCAACTTATTATAATGACGAAAGAATGGATACGTTGTTTTGGTGAAAATCCACAGCAGGAAATGCTTCCTTGCCCCACCCTGCCGACGTCCGTGGTTGTTCAGATATATGTTATCGTCAATGGGCAAATGAAGTGAATTTCAGGGGGGAAAGGAATCTTTGTTGAAAAAAAGAACATCTTTTTTTCCAACGTATCTCGCTGCCAAAATTCAGATGTCCTCCACTTTCCAAAATTGTTGAAATCTGCCAAATCATCTTAAGACTGCCCACTACAAAGCAGCAATGTAAACGAGTATATAGAAATGAAATCATGAATTCACCTGTTTGCCACTAAATTTAGGAAAACCAACTTTTGTGGTGGAAAAACAGCTAACCGATCATGAACCGGTTGCATAGAGAGATGATCAACTCTAATCATGACTACAGCTTAAATTTAACCCATTAGAAACAGCGTATGAGCATTTAACTATTTTTTAAACAACCAAAGGGTGACAGTTTCACATTACCGCACCCAGTACGCTGAAACGGTTTCCCAGATTGTGACATGGAATGTACTTGCATATTGGAATGTAAAAGACTAACAGAAAAGAATTGTCAACGTCAGCACTTAACAAATCTATTTATTTACATCTTTCAAAGAAATCACATTTCCAGTGGAAGAAAAATTGAGTTGAAATTTCTTAAAAATCATAACAATGACTCTTTTTTTAACTCCCGGAGTCCCATCACCTCTGAAAGGCTATACTAGTTAAAATCTGAAAAATCGTCATCCATGAGAGGATCACAATATGATGCAAATTCTGAAAACAGAGCCTCACTGTCGTCTGCCAAACATTTTGTGGCCTGTTTCTCCATAATGAGATTTTCAGGGAACACTTCTTCCACCTCATCAAATTCAGTCGAGTTGCCACCGACGTCCAAAGAGTGGATTGTCTGTATTTGAATACATACTTCGGGTGTACTCAATTCAGGCTGTTCCGACCTATCATAATTCGGGGTTTGCATTTCTTCGTTCGGAACACATGTATCAGGTGTACTCACGTAAGCCATTTCGTGCAAAGGCAAACCATCTTCAGGTTGAACGATCTTCTTGCTGTTGTTTCTTTCAGTCTTTTTAGTTCTTTTGTCCTTCGAACGTTTATCTTCTGAAAACAGATGGTGAACTTGATAAGTCGTGATTCTGTTACTACAGCAACCATCCGTGTCAATGCATCTGTTCAATGTTTGGGTTTTTACTAAAGTGAACTTCTTTAAAACTTGGATAACGAAGTAATTGAGTAAGCCTAACCACACATCGAGTTTCTTAAAATTTTTCCTCTTTCAGAATTAACAACCTCCGCTAACGTTGTGTTATAATGTTCTCGAAAGCAGCATTCACCCAAATAGTAATTTCCCGGAAAAAATTACCTGAGGAGAGGCCAAGACGATTATTCTTAATTACATCCTTGATAATATGCCACACTTCAAATCTACTGTTACCATGGCAACAACAGACAGTCATGTGTGATCGAACGAACGTCTCGTGTCTGATAATTTCATCAATTATATACTCGATCTGAATGAAGAGCGTATTGGCTGGAAGCACGTAAATATCGAACCTTCAACCCTTTCGGTCCGTACCCGACTTTTTAATGTTACTCTGGCTAACCCCAGACGATTTTACTCGTCAAAAGAGGTCTCGGATAGGAAGGTGTAAGGTGCCATGTCAAGTACAACAATATTGATCACTTACTATCGATCACTTATTATTCATCACTTACTACCGATCACTTACTTCTTCTTCTTCTTTGCCTACACCTTATCCCCTACTTGGGGGTCCCTCTTCTCCATTTATACCTGTCCTGGGTATCTTGCTCTTTAAGGCCCAGTTCCTCCATTCTTTCTCTCAATCCGTCTTTCCATCTTTTTAGTTGTCGTCCTCTACTCTTACCCTTAATAGGTTCTTTCAACGCCTGGCGTACTACGTCATATGCTACCGATCACTTACTATCGATTACTTACTATTGATCACTTATTATCGATCACTTACTATTGATTACTTACTATTCATAACTTACTATCGATCACTTATTATTCATCACTTATTATTCATCAGTTTAATGTTTGAGAAAGATGACAGCTTAGATATATTAAGGTAGTCGATCTTCAAGCTCGATACTCAGACAATGATTTCTGATCGAATAGTAAGTTAGATCGTTCATCTAACTTACTATTCATCACTTACTATTCATCACTTATTAATCATCACTTACTATCGACCACGTTGTCGGACGAAACTGGTTTTCTTTGGGTCCATTGACGGATGAATAACTCTGAGGACTGAAAACCGTCTTGGATTTCTAAATATCAACAGACAAGAGGTAACCCCGTTCTTTTGCAAGGGCCACTAGTTTATCTCTAGTTGTGTCACGTGTTACCTTCATTAAATAAAGTTTCATTCATTCACTCATTCATAAACAACCGATTAAAACTGCACAGCACCGTACCCCGGCAAAATGCGATAATTTTTCCCCATAAGGAATTTGACGATAACATCTTTCCACAACCAACGATACACAGGTGTCTAAAAAATAAAATCATAGAAAGCTCAAATATGTACAAAAGACAATGAAAACCGTACATCATTCTGGGGAACAAGGTTGACTATAGGAAAATTGGGTTGTAAGTTCCTAAATATATACCATAAATCTTTTCGGGGCATTTAATGCAATCAAGTTTTTGGGCACCGCTCACACTAGAGAAAAAAGATGCAGATCAATCCGAGTCCAAACCAAATCCGCGTGTCAGTTGAAGTAGAAATTAGTGATCCTATTACAGAAAGGGATTTTTCGTTAAACCACGTCTCGGCTCTTCTTGTCATAAATACGGAGTTGTAACAAGCTCATAGTTTCAATAAACTTTCAATGGCCATGTGATACGATGCTATTATCGTCATTTTCACGTAATACCATGAGCTTTTCTGGTCTATCAGAGTAGTTCTCAAACTCATTAATAGTTCACAAAGCAAAAACAAAAGAAATACATAATTAATCAGTATTTAGAAATCGGAGGTAGATTACAGCTGAATTTTGCCAACTTTCGGTTGGATTTTCGACTACAGTACTGGTTCGTTATTTCAAACACTCGTTAATTGTTCTTCCTCTGCTTTCGAAATATTTCCAAACTCGTTAAAAGAGCTCGGTTTCGTCTCGTTTTAAACTCGTTTCGTTAGAAATCGGAGGAAGAAAACCAACTCGTGTTTGAAATATCACATCTAAAATTAATATTTTTAGCTCTCTAAAATTATCGTAATGTTGTGCGAAAATTGTCCAAAGGATCCTGGCTGAACTTGGCATCATACAGGCGCTGACCTATATTCTCTATTAAAAATACACAGATTTACCTTTTTGCTCGTGTGAGGGCGACATTTGTTCGCCTATGGAAAAAATGAAAATATGTTTGCAAAGTGCTTTGATTGGAAGGATGGAAGGTGAAAATCCATCTCTAAATCCAATCTTTTTCCTACAAGGGTCATTTGAAAACAACTTACCTTCAAAATAGAAATTCGATTCACGAGAAAAATTCGCCTGGTGGAAAATAACCTTTAAGGCTAACGATTATGCCAGTATAGAATAAGTATCACATGGTAGGTATCTTCTTACCTTTTGCAATCAATAAAACCCACATGTTGCGTTCTTACGCAAGAGAGAATAATAACATCTTTCTCGCCACCTTGGAAAGCATCCACTGTTGAGATCTACGGAGTTTTGGAAGAACGGTTCAAACGTAGATTTTATGTTGCATCAGTCAAGCAATAAATTTTAAAGCAAATAAGTACATTTAACTTTCCTTTTTGTTACGTCTTGCCCTTGTCTTATGGTGACAAAAATTAAATCTTGTATAATTAAATTCACAAGCAGTCGCAAATCTTAAAGTACGTTTGTTTTCTGAAAAGCATCAGTATCTCTTCCGAAAGTATTGATTTCAAAGTGGGATTCAATCCAAGGTTTCCAAAGGTAAAAGAGAAAAGCTTCAGATCTCACACTATCCTCCGCTATTTACTTAGTGCAACACTGAAGATACCTGTATTCCTTTCAACTCCTTGTGAGGCGTAGTACTAATGAAAAGAAAAACTGCAAATTGAAACAAATCTCTACTAAAGACTTGGTCGTGCTAGCAATTCGTAAACTTACCCATCGGACATCAGGGAGTTTGTGATGGTTGTTAGCTGGGATTTGTACTGGGTAACAACCCCTAAACAATACAGTAGATCATCAAAAACAATTTAATGTGTCGATGAAAGGTTCAACTTAGACACGTCAAAAATAGGATTCAGGAAATGCTTTCCTGATATTTAATGCCTTTAATCTCATATACCTTCAGTTGGTTTTTATAGGTGATTACTAGAGTCTCTTCAGTGTACGGTGATTAGGGACGGGGACAAATGAAGTGCGTCAAACCTCAAACGAATACATTTTGAAATGTTTGCATGAGTACAACAGCGCAGACAGAAAGCTAGATGAACATTACATCACCTAATAGTCAACAACTGAGAGACAACCATTTCAATCAATGGTTTTATTTATGTGAGCGGCGTAGACAGCGCGTATACCACAACAACCAGTGAGAAGTTAAATCTGTCATACACAGGGATTTTGTACGTACATGAAGCAAAAATATTCTGTAAAAATGCAATCAAGAGCGCAAAAAAAGCAACTTGAAGCCTACCGCGGAAATTAAACCAACAACAATCAATCCGATTGTTTCAACCTGGGAGTCACAAGGGTCGTTGGAGGGAGACAGGTTCCAAGTTTAATGCGTGCGGCAGTGAATGGCGTGAACAGATAATATTTACACTTGAGATTTACAAAACATGAGGAAAGTTTCATGAAAATAAAATTTTGTACACTGCTATGGTCAAGTTCGTGTACCCTCCATAGCATTCAATGTATGTCACTATTGAAAAAAGAATTACTTTTAGTATTCCTGGTTATTTTTCTGAATGATAATAGTCCTTCAGCGAGGTTTATTCAATTGTTTTTCCCAGAAGAAAAACGAAAATCGAGTACAATCTCTGGCGGATCCACGAACAATTTCTAAAAACAATGTGTCTTAGAGAAAACGCAAAAGCGAACAATAAAAGACAGTTACCGATCTGTGTTGGATCCACTTGCGATTCCAAAAGAGATTTGATTAAAATCACAACAAAATTTGCCTAAGAATGAAGAGGAATGTAAACACACTGATGGCTGTCTAGAAATATTAGCGCTAGCACTTATATTAAATTAATAAAGTTTTGGGGTTTTTTTATTTTACCTCATTCTGATTGAAGTAGCTACCATCTGGTGAGCACTGCTCTTTACCCTTGGAGACGTTGTAAAAACAAAGAGTCGGAATAAAATCCTTAAAAGTAAAAAAGTAAACAGGCACTTACAGTTTAATACCAAAACTTTAAGAAATAACGAGGATAGTAATACCAGAAGAATAAATTACAGCAAGCCCTATATACCAAGAAACATCAGTCTAGTTTCCTAGTTTCAGATGATATCATGTCAACGAATTTTCAAAATATAATATCATTAAAATCTCCGAAATATACTTACAACGATGGGTTTCCGCTCATCCGCAGTCACTCCATCAAGCAAATTGTTGTCGTAAAATAATCTTTAAATTAAAGTTTGAAAATAATAAATCTGGAATTAAGTATATAGATATCAGGTTGACCACCATGACTAACATTTACAATGTTTATTCCATTGTGAAACACGGAAAGGAAGATTACCTGTTTGAGATGGAACTTATTCTCGGATGACAACGATACTAAAGAGTTAAACGAGAAGACAGGCAAAACAGCAGTGGAAGTAAACAAAAACGATAAGAATACTAATGGCGATAGCAATAAGAACAAGAAGAGAAAGAAAAAAAAAGAACAACTGCTCATCTTCTTGCAATTGGTATAACAGAAACACAATAATCCAAAGTTACTGATTCTTGGGTAAAGCAGGCCAGAAATCCGAAGTATCAACGGGGCGATAACAAACCTGTGTCCGCAAAAGTATCGGTTCAAAGTTCTAAACAAGCAAAAGAAGGAGGAAATTATATGATAATGAATAGTTAATATCTAAAGAATAGTAAAAACTGGTAGTGTACCACAAACATATAAGAGATATTAATAATCACCACGCAAATTTTCAAAGATGCAATCAGATGTCTATTTCTGATCATTTTTGAATTCCAAGCATTTCAGGCAAACTTACCATTTTAATAAACCTGTCAAAAAGTGTCTGCTCCAGACCTGCATCATGCTCAGGTTCCGATCCTTGGATCGTGGGATTCAATTGCTGCAACACGACGAAGTTAAAAGTTTTGGATAGCACGTTACGATTTTCGCTGATATGAAGAAAGTTCCAAAGCCAGGGTCCACGTTTTGAACGATGCACGTGAGGAAATTGAGAAATAATTTGTGGGAAAAAGATATGCACTTAATCATTTAAAGAAATACCAGGTAAAATGCGAACCACAGGTAAACATCTTCAAAAACCCAAGGAATGAATTAAAACCAAACAAACAGGTATAAATGGTATTTGGTCAGTTGATCATATTGGGCAGTTATATGAAAATATGCATGATATTTGTAACCATGAATTACGTCACAAAATCTCAATTCAAAGACTTCCAAAATTGGAGAATTAGCTTTTACCTTCGGGTCGCCAACAAGCACAAGATTTCTACATTCAAATCTAGAGTTAAGATTGACAAAAAGTTAATAATTAATCAAATAATTAATTACGAATAAACATATAAAGATAAATGTAAATATACATAAAATAAAATCTAATAAAAGATTAACCAATAAAAATAAGTCACGCAAAATAATTAAACATAGCAATAAACAAAACATAAATAAAAGAAAAACAAATCTAAAATAAAAAATTAACCAACAAAAGATTAAATGATACATTAAATAAAAAAACAAACAAATAGATAAACAAATAAACAAATAAATAAATTATTCAATTACACCAATTACAAATAAGGACAACCAGTAACGATAGATAACCCGCATGTACCAAATAACCAAAATCCTTAATTCTAACGTTACCTTGCCATTGGTAGCAAGGAAGCTGGTTCAGTCATTTGGCTACATTCATCAAGAAGTAAAATCTAAATAAAAATTGATTAAAGAAAAATCTGAAAAAAACTGCATTTTTCAAAAATACGAATACTCGCGTGTTTGACATCGCTTAAATCGTGATACCATAATTCCCTGAAGCGCGTTAAGAAAGTCGGATACGCTTCGTTTTGATACAGTATCAGTGTTATGTATTATGGCATAGGGGAACTCGACCTGATGCCAAAACAACGAGAAGTTTGTAGAAAAACGACGCAACAGCCAAGTTTCTCTTTTTGACTGAATTCGAGGCGTTGTTAAATCATTGAGAAAATCAGGTTGAAAGTCGTTGAAATTTTAGGCGAATTAAGATCATACTGCCAAACGAACCTCACAACATACACAAGTACTGACTTTCAGTGTCTGCCACGTGAATTAATATTAACGAATTTGAGATACATTCATGACATCATCAGGTGAACTCCGAGCAAGGATAAGTTTGTATGAAACACGTGCGGAACTAAGACATACATACATTCAAATAGATAATGTAGTTGTTAAGATTTGTACATTACACATAACATACCGGGAATTTAAGCTTCTCGAGAGAGGGAAAAACACAAGCCGCACAAGTCACCCCAACCACATGGACATTAGCCAATCGCTGGATAAAAATGGAATTGTAAAGTTAGCTTGGTATGATTAGTACTAGTTTTTTAACTTCCAGTTGGCTAAGGACTTACCCTTCGATTTTCACCAAGTTTGTGTCTTTCAATGCTTTTACGAACGTATCTAGGTGAAGGATTCGAAATATTAAACAATAAAACGGATAAACACGATGTTCTAGAACCTAGATCAATTCACTGGAAGGAGATATCCGGAAATTTTGTAGTTTATGGTATCCAAGATCACCACCCCTAATCCCAATCATTGACGTAATCCTAACCCTAATCCTAACCCGAACCCTAACCATACCCACTCACGCCAACCTTAGCTCAAGGGTTAAAGCTTACCCTGAGGCTAACCAAAATCCTAACGACAACCCTAATGCTATCTCCATCAACCCCCCCAACTGTGACCCTACTGCTGACCGCTGACCCTAACGTTGGTACGGCCGAGTATAAAGTACCAAAATCCTGCTGTACTGTCGACTTGTATTGGTTAAACTGAATAACAGTAATCCAAGGTATGAGTCAACGAACGACAAGCAAAATAGAAACGGTTAAGCTAGGAATGGCTTCTCCTGATTTCCTCTTGGAACAATCAATAAAGGTAAATTCCGATGGCCCAAACGGTTAACTCAGACTATCAACGATGTTTTTCTCAATACTCACGTCTTTTCTGACATAGTCAGGTCGCTTTTTAGCATTCCTTGAAGTTCCCTCAGTTCTTGCGACTCGGTACCAACGCTGTGAATGCTATATGGTAATACGGGTTTAGCAATTTTCTTCAAACTCCCAACGCGAACAAATTGATCGAAGCCCAAGTCGAGAAGCCTGAAAAGTAGGGAAAAGTATTTATCATAATGAAAAAAAATAGAGGGAAAAAAAAGAAAAAATATTTAATTAATGGTGATTAATATTATCTCAAACTCGCTAATAATTCATGTGCAAAACTCTCAGGAAATCATTATCAAGACGGTATATAGGTGTATCTCGACCCGTTTGTATAAAACTCTTAATCATGACAGATTTAAACTTTTGTGAACTTTCAACCTGAATTGAGAAGATGTTTCACACACAAGTAAAAAATGCTTCAAATTTCTCGGTGTTTGGAAATCTGATAAAGCACTCCTCGTCTTCGCTAAGCTTCTGACAACAATCAAACCAGAAACCTTCCGACGACTGTTGAGACGCTGAATTGATGACTGGAATGTCTAATTTGTTGAACGTATTTCAGTCTACAAAGTTTTTGAAAGTAGAAAAGTATATTCTTCGTTAGAAAGAAAAATTCAAATAGTATGACCCACTCCTGTAGAATTCTGTCCACAGCTACATTTGTTGTTGATGATATCAAGATTTTCCAATCAATAGAATTTGTCCTAAAAAAGCAAAAAAGCAGCTGTCCAGATCAAGTAGGTTAACATATAACGTCAGCAAACAGTAACCTAAAATTTATATCTACATATAATACGTAAATCTACATTATTGTGTAGTTACAACCTTGTTATCCTGGCGGGTAAAGCCATCAACTCCTCAGAGGGACTTAGACAAGCGAATGCATAGTCTCTACACAGCCGTTCACTGGGGAAATTTATTTTAGGTTTGAGCCATGTAGGTCATACATAAAAGTAGGACGAGCCGAAAGTTTAACGTCACCATGTATAACCTTCCCGTTATAACAAAGTTCACTGCATGAAGTTGGACAGCCGTAGATCTGCGCGTCGACAGGGGAATTTAAATTGTTCAGACTAAAGCAGCAAATTCTACCTCTCTGGTCTAGGTCACCACTAACTTGGCATGGTGTACTGGGGTAACTTAAGATAACATACCCTTCAAAACTTACCTAACTTCTTCGGATTTGTGTGAAATGTCAAACAACTTCACCATCAGTAAGACTACCACGGCTAACAAAAAGCTTTTCCCAGCTCCAAAAACACCTTTCATATTAAAGAAACGACGTTCGTAGGTTACGGCAAATAAACTATGTTGATTTGAAAAATTTGACACTTGATAGCAGAGCCAGAAGGTATACCCTTACCATGGATCAACGTTACAGGAGGACGTTGAATTCCTTCCGTGTCTGATACAAACATCTTGGCACAGGCATAAATAGCAGCTGCCTGGCCCTGTAAAAAACAAACGGAGCAAAAAGTAGATTAAATACCTCGCAACCTGTGTCTACCAAACTGAATGTAAATTAACTGATGCATATTGGCTTTTTCTCTATAATTTACATGTTTTATAATATAACGACATGATTTCCAGACAAGTTTTCAGAAAACAAACAAAAGTTAACCAGTTTTTTTGTTGTCCTCATAAGCTATTAGGGAAAAATAAGAATTATGACTCCTGGCATGCAGCTGCGAGAACTGGCCATGATTGAAGCTGAAACTACAGGTAGTTACAGCAACTTCCTAACTTCAGCAGCGCTCGACCGTAACTTTTTCACTAATTAGTCCCTGGGCCAATTTTTACCAGCCCTGGACCAGTGGACTACCGCTAAGGTCGAGCACTGTTGAAGCTGAAACTGGTTACAGCCACTTCCTAACTTCACCCTTTGTTTTTCATTTCTTTCTGGGTGCTAACCTCGTTAAGTTTGTATTTGACGACCATCTTCTCTGCTTCGTCCTCCTAACGTTGTCAGGCAAAGTAAACTGATTAAACATCATTTGAAAACATATACAGAAAACGTGGATGCAGAAAAATATACCGAGCAAACTAATTTGTATTATTTCGTAGAAAACACAGGTACAATGGACAAATAAAAACTACACAAACAGAACACGTGAATATATGGGTATAGAAAATACATAAGGCAAACACACAACTTACACCTCTAAAGCCTGTTAAGTGTAAGTCTGAGATGGTTTTGACATATAACATGTACCTTCCCAGATGCAACTACGAGATATATATTTTGGAAATGTGGGAGCTTGAAAATATCTTGAATGATAGATGAACGATCTTCAAGCTCTATCCTCAGAAAACGATTTCCGAGTCCCAGACGCGGGGATCGAACTCGCAACCTTCTGATGACCGGTGAGACGCTCTAACCATTGAGCTACCAAGACTCAGATGGCGAACTAAGGCGCAAGTTTGACATACGTGCGACCTGGGTGGAAGCCACCATATGTTAATAATGTTATAATATATTTTGGAAATGTGGGGGCTTTTCAAAATATATATCTCATTATAACATTATTAAATTCATTCATTCATCTATCATTCCAGATGCAGCTTCGTCTGGAGGCCAGGGCCACCAATGCCCCATTTCCCCAAGCTGGTAAAATTATAGACTTCCACTTACTATCACTGGCCACGGAACTCCCAGGGAATCCGTCTTACTGTTGCAGGACATAGGGGTTACGAAAAGGGAGCGTTGAGAGCGATATGAACTGTAGGAAGGTTTAGATCTAAATAAGAAGCGTAATACAGAGATTAAAACAGCTTGAACCAACCCTAGACCCTGCATTGGGAAGCCATGGCAAGAATAAAGTAAGCTTAATAGACGGTGTTATTATAGAAACATAAGTAGGGAGAACAGCATTGTCAAGTCGTAAAATGATTCCATGATTTTCAGCAAAAGTTTGTCTTCCAACATCAGAATAGGTACGCTTATTGCAAAAATATGTGTCCCCCGGCTTATGCAAAGCCCTTGAAAATGGTAACTTGCAGCGCACTCGCACTGTACATGATCGTTTGAACTCGAGTTAACACTTAGGAAAGACTGGTGTAAATAAAAATAAACAAGGTTTACGCGTATTCAAACATAATAGTGACTTGAATACCCGTTTAGTATATAAGGTAGCAAGGGCATCTGTTGTAACATCACGTGCTCCTCCAAATTTTTAATACACGACAGTTCTGTTCCAGCATTGCAGGCCCAAATAGCGTGAACTATATCTGTCATTGAAAATTCAACACAAAAACGTGATAAGCTCGGGATAGGAACGAATAATTTTCTCACGAAAAACAATGGAAATTCAATGATCCGTCCGTTTGACAGTCCGTTCGCCCGTTCTTCCTCCCTCGATCCTTTCATTTCTCCTTACCCTCCCTTCCTCCCGTCCTTTCTTCCTCCTTCCATCTCTCCTACTCTTTCCCCCTCTCACCCTCCCTCCCGTCCTCTTTCCTTCACTTCCTCCCTCCCTCGCTCCCTCACTTTCTCCCTTTCTCCTTCCCCATCTCCCTCCTCCCCTCCCTTTTCCCCACCATCCTTTTTTCCCCCCTCTACACAGGCCCCATTTATTATAACCAGATGGCCCAGAGGACTGCCAAAACTTGGGAGAGAAAATACTGACGTTTCAAGCAAAATTTCTTGTCTCGTTTCACTCCCACGAAAGGCTATTTCTCAAAACGTTGCTACTGTCTCAAGTTTCAGCAGTTCCCTGACCTTTTTAGTTTTTCTCACGGGGTTCAACACTGCCTACCCACATGCTACTCATATATCATTGTTCCCATTTATTATATACTCTATTTGGAAACACCAACCTCCGGATTTCCAGTTCGATTGTGAATAACCACTACAAAAACGAAACCCAAACGAAGTCAGTAAACATAAATTTGATGAACTTGCCAAGTTAGAACAACAAAGTCAACTCTCACTCACCTCAAAGGTTCAATTTCAAGATCACCAGAAGATGAGGGCCCATAAAATACACTCCTTGCAACAAAAGTCGTACTTGTCTCAAAGTTGAGCGTCTTGGAAACAATCCAAATATCATCTAAAAACGATATTTCCTTCTTATTATTTGTAACTTTTAAGCGAGACTATATTTCGATAAAAAAGCAAAATTGATCAAAAAATAAAGTGCAAGGCAAGGAGTATCACCTTTAGAATACGATGACGAACCTTCCCTGTGATTCAATACAATGTACATGGCTTTTTTCTCCAGATTCAAATCAGAACATCTTTGACCTCTCCTGGAAAACCTCTACAAATGACAGTAAACTCGTGTAAAATGCTAAAGGATTGACTATGAAAGGATGCAATGCTAAAAATGTGAATGCATCATATCTGAATTTGGTTTCGTTACTTTTTAAGTGAATTCAGTACATAAAAATATATATATATATATACACATATATGTAATATTTTAAAACCGAGCAGGAGTGCTTTATCGGGATGTATAACACGAGGCGATAGCCGAGTGTTTTAGACCTGATAAAACACGAACTGAGAGTTTTTTAAATGTCTTATGAAATTCATCTTTTGTAAGCCGAAAAAATTTAACTTCTTCTTCACATACAAGGGCACATGTATCTTTACCACATATATAGATCCGACACGGTTATGATTTTCTTTTGCATTTTCCTCATGAATTTTTAATGAATTTTATAAATATTACATATATATATATATACTCCACCTTTCCGTAAGACTGACTTGCGCTGATCATCTGAACTCTTCTCTCTAATAGACAGTCAGGATATAAGAGAACATTCTAAAAAAATAAAGAGATGATTTATTTCACTAATAGCGGTATTGGGAGTTACCAATTGATCATGTCTGTAGTCAATGGGGAGCGAGATATATAGGTGAGTCTTATTAATGGAGAGTTTTGGTTGGTCCCGAATGGGTGGGAGGCAGGTACGTAAGTAGGTAAGTAGGTGGATAAATAGGCAGGCAGGCAGCTAGGTAGATAGGTTGATAGGTACGTACGTACGTACGTAGATAGGTAGGTACGTAGGTACGTAGCTAGGTACGTAGGTAGCATTAATGTGGGTAGGTAGGTAGGTAGGTAGGTAGGTAGGTAGGTAAGCAGGTAGGTAGGTAGGTAAGCAGGTAGGTAGGTAGGTAAGCAGGTAGGTAGGTAGGTAGGTAGGTAGGTAGGTAGGTAAGCAGGTAGGTAGGTAGGTAAGCAGGTAGGTAGGTAGGTAGGTAGGTAGGTAGGTAGGTAGGTAGGTAGGTAGGTAGGTAGGTAGGTAGGTAGGTAGGTAGGTAGGTAGGTAGGTAGGTAGGTAGGTAGACTAATGTGGGTAGTAAGGAAAGGAAGAACAAAACGTGAGAGCGAGGGAGGAAGGTACAGGTGATAAGGAAGAGATTGAGAGAGAGAGAGAGAGAGAAAATAATAGGGAAAGTAGGTAAACGGGGAGCGAAGCAGACATGGAATGAAAAGCGGAAGGATCAAGGGACGAAGGAGGAATCGTGTCGGAAAATGGTTTGGCTGGTGAACCGGCGCGGATAAATAAGACATGCGCATAAATGTGTTACTAAGTAAGCAGAGTAAACAATGCTTGGTTAAGTGCAACAGTATTGTTTTATAAAAAACCAAAGGACTTCGTTATCACGTCGGACGTAAGTGGTTTATTTATTTGGGTCCAAAGAGAGAAATAGTTTCTGAGAACTTACTTTACTCTTGAAGAATACTCTAATGCTGTCACTTGACGTCAGCGGTATTTTTTTGTTTCCAGTTAAAGACTCTGTATGGCCTTCGTCAGCCCACTTGAAGAACTTTCAAATAAGAGGAAAACACCATCATTACTGAGAAATATGCTGGAGATACTCACATTTAAGACAGATGTTCTCAAGAATTTTCATGAGGTCTCCTTTGGTAGAAGAATGCAGAAACAAGAACGTTCGGGGACAACTAGGAAACCCAGAAATAAGAGCTTAAATTTGAAGTTAACTTAGCCTTTGGCTAAAGTCTCGCAATGTGCCGTTAACACTGAGATGAGCACCAGAAAGTTCTTCAAAGCCACAAACGTCTGCAAACTCTGCAAGTGGTTGGGCTGTTGGTAACGTCCGGGATGAACATTTCATTACCGTCTCATTGGAAGGGAGATAAAAAAAATTCGCATTAATCGTCATGTACATCTTTATCGTCATCATCGCTGATCTCATGATAGAGTGACAATTCTTTAGCATGGGTTTTTCACCATTGCTGATTACTATGTATGGTCTGGACACTTATCTGTCTGCTTGCAGGTTATAAAATATTTCATTGCTGATGACCAGTCCAGGGCAGCGGATAGGCGTCTGCTCACGTGAATTGACCGTCAACACGGCTTTGACTGGTCTCAAGACCTTGCAAGAATTATTGGTTAGACCAGGACACCTTTAATTAAGGCAATGTCTCACCTTGCACTGGTTCGAACCAGAAGCAGAACAAGAGTAGAAATGGCGACCCTAAGACAACATTAAAAGAAAGGAAAATACTCAGATGGGTGCATGATACTATGTAATTTAGCTCATAAATCAGACGTTGGTCTGGCTATTATGGCTCAAACCCTGACGACTTATTAGCAGAACTCAGCATACATCTACACACGTAAAAACGCACGCGCCAGCACCGTGAATCTTCTAAAGTCTTCATACAACTACAACCTGAACAAACGGTGAGTCTTTTCGTGAATAATTGGTAGATAATGTCACCCACACAGGATACTAAATCAACATTTTAAATGTAGATTGGATAATATGAACAACGCTCGATAAGACCATCCTTATATAAAATCAAACCTTATTTGGACCATCTTTTTTCACAGTACGTAGTCTAGCGGGACCTAAAAAGTATGAAGAAACTCAGCAGGCGAGATACAAATTAAGAACAAGTAGTTCAACTATCCATGTACCATGTGAGCAAGAAGGTCCTTTGATGTTCTCTTTCTGACCTGGAAAGACAAAATAAAACAAAAACTAGTCTAAAAGCCATCCGAACGTCTGATTTCATTAGTTTGTCCTGTCCATTAATTACTGTCAAGTCACTTACCCGGAGCTTAGCAAAACAACCCTGCTTGCCACAGCAAGTCGCGACATTTTTTCACCCTCGTCCAGCAATTGCAAATTAATTTTTCAGATTTTTTCAAAAGTAAATTTCTTCTGATTGATCTAGCAAGGACATTTCTTTGAAATGAAAGATTGTGTGGTAGGATAAAACTTAATATTACGAATAACAAATGGCGACAATTTGGTAAGGTACTCCATGTGCCATCAAACTTATTATTTCACTAAATCACGATTTGTTTTGCTGTTTGTCAGCTTTGATACATTTTAAACGCTGACACTCACAGTGCCAGCCACTTCTTTCCCGCCAAGATCCCATAGTTGGCTGTGAGATTTTATAGCCACCTTGTGCACAACTTTCACGCCATGGAGAAGCCTGAATTGGCATTTACTAAGAGACCTTACCAGAAAATGATTCCGACGAAGAGACAATGTCGACCTTGGTCAGCACTCCGTGATAGCTTTGTGCTAACTCCAACAGTATAATATTCAAGTGTTCTAGGATAAAAGAAAAAATATTCGAGTTGTGACTCATCCGTGTCGTAACTATACACATTCAATTGAGCTATTTGTTATAGTTTTAAAGTAATAGTCTAACAAAACCAATCGGGCAGTCATATGACAAACAGACAGACATAAAGACCAACAGACAGACAAAGAACTGGTTGTTGAAACAGCGATTAATGCTAATTCTGACTTAAAATTCAACCCATGGTTTCAATTGACCAACTTAGTCCAAAACTCTGGAGGATTATATCTCATAAATTTATATTTGGTATATTGAATAAAATGCGACAATCTGGCACAATCTTGGATAGTTTGTCGACAAATTTTTCGCTGATCCTGGGTTAAAGTAATCCAGTTTTGAATATGAAGACCATGTAATAAAATATTTGTTTCCAAAAATTTCAACAGCTGATGTAGATGTATTACAGTTGAGTTGGCTGTTGAATATAATCTTTCCCTCTTCAGTACACGCAAGGACAAGTTAGTAGGGTTGAAAGGCGTGCTTTCGAACTCGCGTCGATTTCATCTTTTCTTTATTTAAACAATATTTTAAATAACTGATAATTATTCCAAAGCGCTCGGCTTATTTTGGGAATTCTTGCCGTACATGTATTACAATAAAACAGTTTAAAAAGGAACGGACTATGTAGAGCTATTAGGACTGGCAAAGAACTGAATAAGATTTAACAGATAGTCAAAAGCAATTTAAATTAAGAGAAATGCTTAGAGTCAATAACGACACTTTGAACACTTAAAAATAGATTCACATTGGTATGAAAAGAAACGTCTGCATTTCCTTTTAAAAACCACTGTAAACGAAACTGCTTAGATACGTTTGACCATCTTGTACCAAGTAAATGTGCAGCGGAGGCAAAGAGATTACTTCGAAGAGCAGCAAATCGGTCACAATCAAAAAAGAAATGTAGAACAGACCCTTTTATGGAGCCACAAGGGCAAGTGTCCAATGTTAAATTATTGCGGGAGGCGATCAAGCAGGGTACATGTAAGTCTTGATAAACAAATGCCATACTTCCCTCTTCTGATACTAAATAACTGCTTACGGTAACAACTTGTTGATGTATACATGCATATACATGTCTGTCGTCTACACTCACCTCTCAACGCTGATTTTAGGATCTGCTTGTATTCCGTGGCTGAATGAAACTTTGACGGAATGCTGACTTCTCTTGTTGGCGTAACATTTCCATCGCAGTCGTGTGCCGAAGGAAAGCGCAACTCGCCTGAAAACGAGAACTGTAATGGAAAAAACAGCATCTTAGAATTTAAATAGTAAAATCAACTTGATAAGGATACGTAGCGATTTGTTGTAACTGGGTATATTAATTACGAACGATTTGGTAGCTACTCTCCACATCATGAAAAAGCCTGAATTGCCAGTGTGAATAATGGAGCGAAAGACCTCTGTAAGATCCAAGGGTCTTTTGGCAAAAACCCAATCCACGATTCTGAAAATCTATAATCCAATATACAAACCAACTAAACTACCAAAGTCTAACTTACCCTACCACCCATTCCTGAGCTACTGGGTGCGGCCTTCCCAGGGACCGCAGTCCCGGGGAACATGTTTCTTGCGACGTTCGATCCAAATTCAACGGAGGGTACGAATGGCGGAGTAAAGGAGTGACTTCTTAAGCGAGCTGAAATCCCTTCTTTAACAAATCTTGTAGAACTAGTGTTTCCTCTGGTTGGGAATTCCCTTTCCGAGAAGTTTTTCGAGCCGGATTCTTCACAGTCATGAAAAACATCGTCAATCTGCTAGAAAAAAACAAATCAATCTCGCATTTGAACTTGAGAGAGCAACTTTTAAAAGAGCTGCTCATTTAACTTTTTTACACAGTCGAAGACATATCTTCACCATCACTTTCATCATTTTCGCTTGAGGATGTTGTTAAACATATAAGCAGGTTAACTTCATGTCGAGTCTTAAAACAATAACAAAAAATGTTATTGCCACAAATGAAAAACATCTTGTAAATACTTCGAGCGAATTTTTTCGCTCTATCCTCATTGGTCATAAGACATGTTTGCGTTCGTGATTAGCGAGTTTAAGTTTCCGGATGATTTTTATTTCGTTTCTATGGTATCGGTCGAAAATCTCAGCAGTTAAAGGTATCTTTACACGCTGCGATTAGTCCGCCCAATTTTTGGTGGTTCTTTCGATGAAAATCGGCCAACCCCCCTAAAAAATTGTTACAGCACCACAGATTTGTGGATTCCGGCCAACTTTGTAAAGGTCAGCCGAAAACCAGTCCGAAAGTCTTAATCGATCAACATCGTCTTGGAATAGCGAATTAATAACGAGTTTTACTTACACATTCGGGTTGAGCTGGAATTTCAGACACCCGTACTTGTTTCTCAAATATTCCTCTAAAACGACTCGTTGATCCAGAACTTTGACAAATGTCGAAAGGTACAGGTATTTCATTCTCTGTAGCTGATCCACAGCCCGTAACTTCGGTTTTAGTATCACCAGGCCTACCTTTTTCAACACAACAAGAAACCCTTCCATTGCCATTTAATACATTCGGAGGTATAAAGCTGCGGGGGTTAACTCCGTCTTTGAGGTTCCTCACGTCGAAGAAACTGTCCACAGAGTCATCTGTACCATCGAAACAATCAAAGGTTTTGAATACATCACCGTGCAACTGACGGTTACATGTAGTTGATAACTGTGAAATATCTGAAAACTGGCAAGACTGAAAGCTTCTGTTTATGAATGGGTGGTTTTTATTCTCCGCATTCAAAGGACAGAAATTTTCATCAGCTCGTGATAATAATTTATTCCCAGACGGTAATAAATTATTTTCAAAATCTTTGAGGTTACTGTTGTATTCCTTTGTTGAATTTCTAAATTCCACGCGTCCGTGACCTACATGTATATTCAACGGTGTTGTTTCTTGTTGAACCTCAAAAGGATCACACCTTTTGGCAGAGGTTTGACCTGGTCTTGATGTATAGTTCCACGGTAGGCTTCCCTCTCGACCCAAAGTAGTATTTGAACAGGTTTTGCTTGAAAATAAAGATAAGAGCTCCTCCTTGTTTCGTTTATGAGGTGGACTGGAGTACTCTGTGGCTCTTTGACTCTCATCATACAAATGGTAAAGCTTTGAATTGGTCTGATTTTGCCCTAAACCCCAGCTTGGTTTTATCATAGTGGCGTTTTCGCCTCCTCTCCTGTTCCTTCGGTTAAATATTCCACCACTGTTGCTTTCTCTAATTACCGTATCTCTTGGTATCGACGTTTGGCGATTCTTATCATGAAAGTCGAAAGTAGTCTCCGAAAGATGTTTTGGAGATGGAAGGTCTGGTTTGAACTCCTACAAGCAAAGGACATAGTTTGGAAATCATAAGCTTTATTGATAAACCGGTTCAGGGTGGTTCTTTGATAAAAAAAAAAGTCGCGTATCAATGATAAAATAAAAAAAATGATGCAGTGCAGGTTAAAGTAAATGTGAAAATGACAGTAGGGAACCGAAAAGTAAGAGCAGCGACAAAAAGAAACGAGAGAAATGGAATAAAAAGGAAAAGAAAGAAAAGAATGGCAAGAAAGGGAATTGAAAGAAAGGAAGTGAAAAGGAAAGGGATGAAAAGCAAAGAAGAGTTGAGTATTGAAAGAAAATACAAGACAGGTATAAATGAGTTAGAGGAGATGGAAGGGAAGAGAAGAGAAGGGAAAGGATGGATAGAGGTGAAAGGAAGAGAAGGAAAGGAAAAAGTAGGGAGAAAATGAAGGGAAGAAGAAAGAAGGGCAAAATTGAAGGGAGGAGAAAGGAGAAGGGAGCAGAAGGGAGGAAAGGAAGGAAGGTAAGAAGGAATGAATTAACAGGCAAAGGGAATGGGAGGAGTAGAGTAAAAACATAAAACAAATCCAAAAAAAACAATGGCATCTTGAAAACCCAAGATATGAGTCAATAACAAGACGATGAATGATTGTGATGATATTTCAACTTTATTGCAATGAATTACAAGCAATGAATTACAATCAATTTGACAATGACTTTGCAATAAAGCTGAAATGTCATCACAATCATTTGTCCTCTTGTTATTGACTCATACAGTATCTTGGGTTTTCAAGATGTTATTGTTTTGGGGGATTTGTTTTTTACTCTATTTTATCAACTTGTCTGCTGGCACCAGATTTTGAATGGGAGTGAGTACAAAAATAGAAGAGAGGGCAAGGACAACAGTGAAATATATAATCTGAGCTCTTGCATCCCAAAACAGTGGAACTAAAACCCACAAAATGCATAACAAAACTATAGATTAAAAGATTAGTGAGAAGTAGATAACATGAAAATATGTTACCTTGTTTGATAATTGACTTTTTCTTTTTCTCCATGAAGAATTCCTAGATCTAACAGCCCCAGCCATGTAATGCTCCTCTTTCTCTGAACATTCTCTGGAATCATCTTCACCTCTGTCCTCAATTTTCTTCTCATCTCCAACACTGATCAGGTAACGATCACATTCTAAATCACCACCTGGAAAAACCTACGAATACAGGATCCAGTAACTGTGACACTACATTTCAGAATATATGGTAAGTTGTTACACACCAGCAGATACATCCATTAAATCCACCAGTAGGTCACATACATAAGGGATGTAGCCAAAATCAAGAAGTGTGCAAGCCCAGTGTAGGAATACTCAAGTTATTGTTGGGGATATACTGTATAAGTCAGAAATTCTTACAAAAAGCAAAAAATTATTCCACCTTTCACATTGCAAATGTTAGAAACCTCATTTTTCCCCCTTTATATCTATTATTTAAAGTATATTTACTGAACACAATATACAAGTATGCACAAAAAGGTTTTTTGCCATAAAGGAAGGAGGCATCACTCCTGCAGGATACAGCTCCCTGTGGCTAGATCTTTAACTACATACACTGTCTCTTCCCAATGACTCATACCAAATCAGGTGTTTGAATTTCTTCATCACTGAGACACAAGTGAAGGACAAATTAAGGACAAGAACTTAAAGTTGAATCCAAGAAATGCCAGATTGTAACAGTTTATTGTACCATAAATGGTCTTCAGCAACCTCCAAACAGCTTAAGATATTTAAACATCTACTGTAACTTGTGGTGATAACAGTACATGAAATATACAAGAAACTAGACAAATGAAGTATCTCAATTCCAAAACATGCTCTAACTGTGCAAACATTGATAACCAGTATCACATCAAACATCCAATATTAAATCTAAATTCAAACTAGTTACCTAAATGATGTTGTATACAAAATCAAACTGGTCATATTCACATCAAATGTTCATAAAAAGGTTAGGTATCACTGTTTATTCAATTGGCTACCAGGATTCCAAGCTCCTTTAGAAGATAAACAGCAGAACTGTACAACATACCTTGTTCAGTTGAACATGAAAGACTTCCAAAGAGTTTCTTTGATCATCATAAAGAACAGCCTGTTTGATTTAGAGCAATTTAGAGTTTAACAACACTTCTACCTCATCCTAATTTCTTAAAAAAGTTCTGGAATTTTTTGGTTTCCTATTCCCAAATTACTATTTCCATTGTGGAATACTGTAAATCCATTTGTGTCTGCAGGTAATTTTTGGGTTGGTTGAGATCCTGACTGTTTGGTTCGTTCCTACACCTTCAATATATATGAACAAACCTTGTATAGTGAGATTCTTGAATTCATACCTGAAAATGTCACTTAAATTCAATGTGTGACTTGATTCATTTAACTGTGTGAAGGCCAGGAATAGTTTTAACAAAATCTTGATCTAAAAGTAAACATACCTTTGTTCCATTGCAGGAGACTTTAAGATATCCATCCTTCAAAGAAATTACATGATACCTTATGTAGATATGAGTACATACAATAGTAATACTATTCAGTCATGACCTGCCATGAACCCCTGTCCATTCATGGCTTTCTTACCTCTACATGTATGTCAAATTCCTAAACCAATGAAATGAATCATGCAAGAACTGATTTCATAACACTGACAAAGGGACTTGCCAAAAAATGGCAAATTGATAAACAGGAACTATTTCTTTGTACCCTAGGTCTGAATTTTGTACATCACCATAAATTGTGGCATACTATGTCATGCCTATCATTTTTTCAAAAAGTTTAGCCAGGCAGAAGCACGCCTTTGAAAATTTCTGACCACAACCTTATGATAACATGTGAATAACCACTGAATTTAAAATAGACTACACTTGATATTCAAAAATGCCAAAACCAAGATACAGTACATACTGTTACTACATTCTATGACTATCTATGACAGCACAGTTTCATAATCCTGCCTATCAAAACTGACAAAACAAATTTTATCACTGTGCATTTTACATTTTATCACCACACATTTTACTTTTATCACCACACACTAAAACTAGGTATGGATTATGTGCAGTGCCATTGGGATTTTAAAGAATAAATTAAAACTTATTCTGTTTGTTTGCATCATAACTTTATTCAGTCAACATAAGTTTGACCTTGGTCTCCCTAATGACTTAGTTTCTTTCTCAAGATAATGGCAACGATGCCACTATATATAGTACCATACAGTATAAGTTTCTCTTTTTAGTTCCTTATTCTTAAGGTCTGCATGCATACTTTACCTGCCATATTTTGTTTTTCTTTTGCTTTTGGTGAGTAAACAAGACCTATAGATAAAATGCATTTCCAAATACAATTATTTCAATTAATTTTTTAAAA
The DNA here is from genome assembly GCA_030142905.1 of Heliopora coerulea. Lineage (NCBI taxonomy): Eukaryota > Metazoa > Cnidaria > Anthozoa > Scleralcyonacea > Helioporidae > Heliopora > Heliopora coerulea. The sequence continues at coordinate 590,532 of JASJOG010000068.1, read as the reverse complement.
TATAAAAATTGACAAGAAGGTAAAACATATACAGTTTTAAATCTTTAAATAACAGCTCAAAATATGTATTCATAAATATTTACACCTCGCATTACACCTCAAATATATATTCACAGCTGGCAAATAGAAGACTACTGATAACTAAAGCCAGAGATCACACATGCAATTCCACATTGTACCTCAAAATTCCGTGTGTGCATATTTCTTCCTCACTTCAACCATGGATAGTGTAATTACTTGTTTTTCACTGTTTTCAGCTTAACTTGTCATGAACTTTGGTTTACCTTTGTGAGCGCTTCGCCTCTGTACTTTAAACGTATAAAATTTGCATCAATAAAGCCAAAATAACCAAACTGATTTAAGGGCGCCACTTTAACTTTTCATGTTTCCCGGGGTTTGTTATAACCCGGGCGACGATCAAGGGTGAGCACGAAATCATTATGGTCAGCGGTCGTGATACTTTGATACTGAGCATAACACATTGAACTCTAAAAAGACTTTTTAGAGTTCAATGGCATAACGTTACATTGTATGACATTATTAACATCAAGGTAAGCCTGGTCCAGATTCCAGACCTTCTAAAGTAAAAAAAAAAATTATAATTTTCTTTCTCAAATGTATTGGAAATAATTCCAGCTCACCCTTGTTGTTCATCACATTGAACTCTAAAAAGACTGGAACGATACCTCATGGTACCACCCTTCACGACTGATCGAAGCTGACATGGGGGCAGCCATGTAGGTCAAAAACACGCGTAGGAAAAAGTTGTATTGAACCTTTACTTTTCATTTACAGTTAATTCTAACAAATATGCAGTCCTACCGGCATCTCTCTACTTACTAAGGATAAAAAAGAAAACTGTCAAAAACCCCCGAAATTAGGGCGAAGTTTTTCACACTAGGTTGCGTGTTTTATCGCGCAGGGGACTGGGATGACCTGCAAATTGACCTACATGTCAGCCTCCATGATGGCTTCAAAATACAGTTTGCAAGTATCATTCTAGTATTTTTAAAGTTCAATGATGCCCACCTGTTAAGCAGGCTGGGACCACAGAATAAGGAATGCTGGGACTAAGAGGGTGGGCTGCCAATTCCATGTCCTAATACACCCTCTTCTACATACCATCATACATCATGGTACTTTGGTGGTAGGGTCAGGGGGGTAGCCAGCCTTAAGGTGCTGGGTGAGCAAACTTCAAAAGATTTCCTAAATCCTCCCTACTAGCATTCTCCCTGGATTTTTTCTAAATTGCTTTGTAGTTAGATTTTTGAAATCATCTCCCTCTCAAATGTCTTCTTTCCTGTATTCTTTTCTCAGTAAATTAAATCCTCTCTTCCAACAACTTTCTATACCCTTCCTCCACAAATCCCTTAATTCTTCCTGAATTATTTTTGTCCTAAATGGGTGTTATGTTAACCTCCCAGAATCCCTTCTTCCTTGAATCCCTTCCTTCCTAAATCTTTTCTTTCCTAAACCCCTTCCTTCTTAAATGTCTTCCACTCTTCCTAAAATCCTTGCTATTTTTCAAAATCCACTTATTCTCTTCCTAAATGAATAAATATTTTCCCTTGTAAATGCTGCTGTTTGTTCTCTCTTGATCCAAATATTACTTGCTTCCTTCCTTTCTTTCCAATTTTTCCTAGTTCATTTTCCCCAGATGGGAAAGTCACACACCCTGCCCACCCTCTGGCTATGCAACTGGCCAGGGTACTATAATTTTGGACTCTTCAACAAGAAATTATTAATTTTGGCAAAGATCAGCTACATTTGTTTTTAATTTTTACTTATATAATAGTGATATTTTTCTGTTTTCAGGTTTTCTGATATGGAAAGATTTCAAGTGCTCACCCAAGTCTAATGCCCTGGCAACAATACACGAGCGTGTTTGGAATGTTATTTAAAAACAAAGCAAACAAAATTTAATGTGAAGGTTACTTGAAATCAATGAGACTTGGAAAAGTTAGTGACTTCCATTGCTAAGTGTTCTCCCAAAATGTATAAGTAGTCATTTTCTTGAGAGGGTTGTGTGTATTTAACAAATAATGCAACTTTCTTTACTTTACAATTGATCAAAATTTAACCTAGGTTGAATAGCAGGGCACAAAGTGAGGTCTCAAGGTCTGTTCAACATATTAAACATTAATTTAAGTAACTGTTCTATCAAGTAGTTATTTTGGATTGTCAAAACATTAGCCACATATTATTTACAATGTTACAAATTTTAACTAGAACTCTCAATATAAGGGCTCCAGTTGTGCCACTTGCCTGAGTATATTTACTGTCACCTTAATGTCTGTCACATCAGCATGCCTCTATCAAATCAAACAGTCATGCATAAGTAATCATCTGAAATGCATTTACCAAGTTTCAGAAGGCTTTTAATCTTAATGACCACAATATTGCTCAATATCACAATCTACAAAAGTAATCATTGTCTAAAAATTTATGCATTGATTTAGATATGCCCAGCAGCACTTTTTGGCCATCAGCTTCCTGAAAATGTTGACCCACAACTGTTTAAATGAAATATCTGGCTTAATTTATTGCTGCAGCACAAAAGAATATTACTAAGGGGTAATAACTACCATAAATATTTGTTCAATGTTTTCCACCTGACAGAGGGGGTTGCAGGCAACCCAGGGAGATTTGACATCATGATTTCACACTTTAGTTTGGCAAGTCTAGATTACAGTCACAATGAACAAATTATGTTGATGATATTAAGTAATTCTTGTGTTATTGACAGATAAACATAAAACCAATTGATTACTATTTGTTTGAAGACTGATTGCAGTTGAACAGCAGTTTTCACAGGCATGCTCATGAGTTGTAGTTAAGAATAAGAATTGATATGTAGTGGAGACATAATATTCCATTTTTCCATGGAATATTCTGAGCATACCTGCTTTTTGAATCTTCTTTTGTTCTTTTTTTGTATGGGGGGAGGCATATTCCACACTCCTGCCCCAGGCAGCAATTTACCTTGTTATGCTACTGCCCAGAGTTTACTTTTAAGTTTCAACAAGTGCCCATCAGAGCTCCTGCATTACACAATCTATGTCACATGTTTCAATTACATTCTAGCTGATCATTGAAGGACCAGCAGGAAGTTGTTGGTTAATGGATTTCTTGGCCTATTGCACCCAGACAGTGGTCTACCCCTGACTGTTATGTCCAGAATACTTCAAAATGTTTACTGCACACAACACAGTGTGTAATGGGAATTGAACCCAGTAACTCTTAAGTTCCAACAAGGACACACTTCGGTGTTGTTTTGGTATGTCATCCTCAAAAGGGTATTGAAATGCCGAAAATAATCTGCCAATTTCATTGTTTTTGGCAGGCAAAACTTTGACAGAATATTTTGGTTTTGTTTTAGTATGTCATCCTCAAAAGGGTAAAGAAATGCCGAAAATGATCTGCCAATTTCACTGATATCTTGGCAGGCAAAACTCCCAGTTTTGAAAAATGACATATGAACAAACATGGACAAAATATTTTGGTGTTGTTTTGGTATGTCATCCTCAAAAGGGTATTGAAATGCCAAAAATAATCTGCCAATTTCATTATTTTTGGCAGGCAAAAAACTTCCAGTTTTGCTAAATGATCTATGAACATAGACAAAATATTTTGGTTTTGTTTTAGTATATCATCCTCAAGAGTATAGAAATGCCAAAAATAATCTGCCACTTTCAGACATCTTGGCAGGCAAAACCCCCTAGTTTTGCAGCATGATACAAATGTAAAGGAGATAAATATAGTGTTCTTTTGGTTATATCCTCAGAAGGGATAAAATATACCACAAATTCCATGCAGCACACAAATTGCCAGAAAATTCACCCAGACTTGTTTTTCTGTACTTTATTTTTATTCATTGGTTTAATACTAACTATATACAAAAAAATATTTTAACAATAGTTAGGTCATAAAATTACCTAGAGACTAAAGGTGCCTGTATGGCAATGATAACCATGAATTGCTATAGAATTACAGAAAAATGAACTATATTGCTTTTTTTCAGAATGAACCAGAAATAAAATGACACACAAGATTTTCTTTAGTTCATTTATTCTCTTAATAGCAAATAATTTACATAAGTGTAAGTAGTTAAAAAAGGTTCTCCAAATCACCAAACAAATTTGTTTTTGCTTACAACTTCCATTGTACTGATTCATACCTATAAACACACTCCTGCTCTTCTACAGTCTTTTTAGTATTAGTAGGTACATTTAAGATAAAAATTGATGTTTCTTTATAACGATTTCTACAAGGATGATCCTACTCATCATAATTTACTGGTGTTAACATTTTTGTGCATTTGCTTTACAAATTTTACTTCAATACAGATTGGAAGACATGGAACAAAACATAGAAAAAACCACACAAGACAACAATTTTTTTCCAAGTTTATTTATTGAAACTGTCACACATTAATGCAATAATTTAATTACTAATATTATTGTAGATCAGCTGCTCCTAACCAAATGCAGTATGTGAAGTGCATAGATGAAACATCCCAGCAACTATGTATAAAATACCAAACACCCTAGCAAAAGCTGCACATTGTCTGCCAATCCTCAGGAACCATCAACATGTTTTGCTTTGTAGTGACAATGTAAAACAAGTCTCAGGATCAAGGATAAGTTTGATTTTCGAAATTTTTAGGTAATACATGATTGTATTACCTATGGGGATGGGAAGGACACACCCATGACTAACTACATATTAAGTTATATTTAAACTACCAAAGATCAACTCATGAATTAAGCCACCATGCCAAGTTCTGTAGCTCCCTTTGCATGACAGCAAAACTCATAGGAATGATCTACCATCCTGGTGGCCTGCCAATAAAATTACAAGGAACACTTTCCAAGCACATCACCAGGAAATGAATCCCATTTCCTTCAGTAACTTGGCTAGTTTTGTTCCTGTTACCCTAAATAATTAAACCCTGTCTATCTGATAAAGTTTCCAGCCTGCTCTCTGAGAAAAATGCATTAAGAACACACCTGGAATCCATATGCGATGATCGATGACCAGTTCCATGAGTTGCAGCAGATCTCCAAAGTTAGGATAGACAGAGCCACACACACAAACAATTACAGTAAATTCAATTCAATTTCTTAAAAAATATACTATCACTTTGCATAAATACCTTATCACTTATTCAAATCGTAATATTCAGAAATTTGCAGTTTAGTTCTTGCCAATCAACCATTTTGTACTGGCCAATTAAAGAGTTTTCTTTCTTTACTTAGTACCTCCTGACATCTAAATGAGATTTTGTTTGCTCACCTATGACCACAGGGAAATGCTTGGCATGTACTTGAAACATTTAAATTCATGCTTTTTGATCTCCTGACAGCACACCAACATTATCATTGCCATTGCATGGTTAAATTATTGTACTTTTCATAAAAGGCTTTTTTTCTTTGAAAATTGCTGCAGCAGAGCCTTAAAGTTTGCTCATGCACACAAATAAAATAGCTCAATGAAGTATACAAAACCTTAAACTGGGCTTCAACTTCTTAGTTTGTCCTTTTAATAATATATAAATTAATTAAATAAGTAGATAAATTGTCTTCACCAGAAGACAACCTACCCTGAAGATTGTATCCAGTGAAGGATGAATTCCACCACCACATCTGTTGATTTCCACCAGGAGATGATGGGTACAATTATACCCAGTTGCCTATCTCAAGAAAAGGTATACCAGTTATGGAAGGAGTTAATTGATCCCATCACATATCTGGTATAGCTATTCTTGTCCTGCCTGACTGACTGCTCTACCCTAGCCATTCTACGCTAAAACATCACCCCTTATTATTTTGCCACCAGGATTCTAACCTTTTGATTCAACTTTGACCTTTTGATTCCACTTTGCTTGTCATAAAATGTTGTAAGTATCAATCCTGAGCTCCAGCTCCATCCATTAGATGTGAAAATATATCTCTGGATCCATAATCCAAATACAATTACATCCAGCAAGTAAATGTCCTTTATTACCAGGAATCTGTGATAAATATGTAGGCTTCTCCCGTAAGTTACCAGTTTTGATATTAATAACTGCATTACATTGCAGGGTTTCAGGTTTGGCTCAACTTAAAGTAGGAAAAAAATTGTCATGTTATGACTTCCCTAGTTGAGCAGACATGCATCATTTACAATTAAATCTCCTTCACAAAATTATTCAAACAACTTCCTCATCATGGTCAAACCAAAGGTACATTGATGAAGTTTAACTGCTCAATTATTGGAACAAATTTCAACAAGCAGATTAGACAATTTTTGCATACCAGAAGCACAAACAATAAATCAATTGGTTTACTTATCAGAACACAATAAAACTGAAACTATTTAGGCTAACTAGCCACGTATCTATTCTAAAATTGCTACACTTAATCATTTCAAAGTCACTGCTCTTTCAGACAATAACAATGGCCTTCACCATGTGCTGAGGAACAAACCAGGTTCAAAGCTAGTGTTAGCTAAAGTTATTCTCAATTTTGAACAATTTCAGCAGTGGTATGAGAAATCATAGGCCTTTCATTTATTGGGTAGAACCCATGCAGGATTCTAGAGTGAATGAAGTTGTTTCCTAATTTTAAAATAATTCAAAGCCGGCCTGGCACAATTATTTGATGAAAGAAAAAACATGAATGCCTTTCTATCAGTTTGTAGAATAAATCTTTTTGAAGTCTTTTTAATGAAAAGGTCATGATGGACAATTCAACATTCTTTTTCCATCTGAAAATTACTCTCATCAACATATTTGGTTGTATTAAAAATTTTTAGGGCAAACCCTGATTCTTGACATCTCAATTCAGATATCCTTAAACACAAGAAAAGGTTAACACCCAGCAGCCTGTTTTACATTTGTTGTTATGACAATGTTATCTGTTGAACATGTACCATTAAGTGTGTGCTCCACTGTAAAGTAATGTTTCTGACAGTAACAATATTCCAAAGATGCATATTTTAAGTAAAATGTGTAGAAATTTACCAATTCAATGAAACAGCATGTTGTTTAGAACCTCTAAACAGTTGAAAAGCCCACCAACAAACATCAAACAGCAAGTATTTATGGCATTTAGTAGTTATAGTTATAAAATAAATTAAGTAAGGCCATGCACAAAATAATCAAACAAGATTGTGAAATACTTGTACCGTAAACAACACAATTTTTGTTGTGTAATTATTTACTCTAATCAAAATACAAGATTGTACCATTAATTTAACTGACAAGCCCATTGGATTAAAGAAAACTCCCTATACTACCAGTTCAGTGCCAGACAACTACATCTTCAGCAAGATATTTTGCTCCAATCCATTTTGCATTAAAGTTTAATGTTAAATGATAACAAAGTTGGCAATTAGCCAACTCAAGAAAGCTAATAAACTAAAATACTAATTACCGGTACTTTGAAGCTATTGCTTGTCAATTAAAATTTAACCTACCACTATAATAACTTGCTACTTACCAGCATTCCTATGAAGTATGTTTACTGGATGAGTTGACATTGATTAGCTTTGTTATTTTTGTCATGTTCAGAACCTAAAAACAAAACAAAAATCATCAGTGAAGTGTTCTCCTTGACTTTTATTCCTTTTTATAGTTTTGGAAATTCTAATGACGATCCAGCATTGTTCTGATCATAAAACCTATGAAGATAAAAAGAAAAAGAAAAAAAAACCCAGTTAGTTATGCTTTCTCTATCAGTTCTTGAACACTTTAAATTATTTTGAAAAGCCTTGAAGTTGAAGAAATACATTTATCAGTTCAAGTACAACAAAAACTACTCTTCTCAATTTACAGAGTTATATTGTTACTTGATGCAGATGACAGGACTAAACAAACTTAAATCTCATAAGATCTCTTTAGAATTGTAACAAAATCCAACCTCAGTCCTCATTATTACCCAAATAGTATCTGCATTCAGAAGATATTTTTGCATTTTTGGTCATCTTTTAAATCACTATGATTATTTTGCACAATGGCTAATTTTAGAGTTTTACCAACAATAATTATAATTATCTAAAGAATATAAACAAAAATCACCATGTGATTAATATAATTCAGCATTTAGCAGTAACAATTCCATGCAGTAGAATTCTAATAGTTTTCATAACCCACTATGTCCAAGAAAAACACACTGTAGGTGAACCAATATAATTTTTTATACAGTAGAATTATTTTATAATTGAGCATGTCATACAAGAACAATTAAATCAAGATCCTGAAACACAAACTTCATTTTTAGTGGTTCATTTCAAGTCAACAAATATTAACACAAACAGAAAATAAAAATTGTCCACAATGTACACACAATTGAACAGATTCAAACCATTTGTTGTGCTTATTTTTGTTGCACCACAACCAACACTTAGCTATTTACCAGGGTCATCACTGAATTGTTCAACATGAAAGAATGCCATCTGGCACTATGCAAAATGTGATCAACAATATACAAACTTTAGGTGATTTCTGGATATTAATTCATCTAATTCACCATCATTCAAAGGAAGAAAAATTATTTGGCACAAGAAATGACATCGACTAGATTTGAATTTTATTTTAACACAGCAGACACTCAACTCCACACACAATAAGAATCAATATTAAGTTGTTAATACTAAAGAATTAATGTTTTAAACTTATACTAAAAACATGAGCTCAACAAGAGAGAAACCTTCATTTTTATTAGTCTGATATTTCTAAATTTTTAACTAATTTACAGTGTTCAAAACAAAGAAAAGGCTGGTTAATTGTGTTTCACACTCACAATGACTGAAAAAAACTAGTGTTTTTTGGGGTTTTTTTAAATCATGCGCAATCTATTTACAACATTATGCAGAGATCCATGGGATGTGTTGGAGAGGTGACAGAGAGGTAAGGAGTTTTCATTTGAGAATAATTATGGAATTTGTCTTGTCATTAAATAATTTGGAATAAATTAGTTTGGATGTCCACATACAATTATAGAGATTCTGGGCTCTCTATCAGGTGTATTTATGATTTTAGTGAACTATCAAGATGCATCAAAGTAAATAAAACTGTGATTCAGACCAGAATTATTAAGGATGCATGTTCCAAAACCGGTATTTCATTGTTTAGAGAATTTTAGGATAACTGAAGGTTGAATGACAATTGAGGTTCAACCACTTTTAGAGCAATTTGTTCACAAAAAGTTCATTCACTCATTACTTTCACAGGCAATTTTGCATGTAGAAAAGAATTATCATATATACTGATGTGAAAACATTTGGCTAATAGTGTATATGATTTATATTTTGCATTTTATTTTTGGTTCAGCATTTTGTTTTTGTTTACTAAGAACTTCCATTGTGCTGATTCATACCTATAAAAGATGCTCCTTTTCTCTTCTATAGTGATATTTGTACAATTTATTTTAGGAAATTATATGGAAGATGCTACTTTCATATGTTAAAGAAATTTGGTTTGCCTGTGTTTGCTGTATAGTCTTAGTACTAGTAAGCACATGTGAGATGAAAATTGATGTTTCTTTTATAAATAGTTAGAAAAGGTTTTCCAAACCACCAAATAAGTTTGTTTTTGTCAACAATTTCCATTGTACTGATTCATACTTATAAACATACTCCCGCTCTTCCATAATGATGGTTTTGTACTTTATTTTAGGAAATTATATGGAAGATGTTGCATTCATATGCACAATGTTCAACAAATTTGGTTTGCATGTGTTTGCTGTATAGTGTTTTTAGTAGTAGGAGGCACATGAGATGAAAATTGATGTTTCTTTATAACTATTTCTGCAAGGATATGATCCTACTCATTGTAAATTACTGGCATTATAACATTTTTGTGCATTTGCTTTACAAATTTTACTTCAATACAGATTGGAAGACATGGAACAAAACATAGAAAAAACCACACAAGACAACAATTTTTTTCCAAGTTTATTTATTGAAACTGTCACACATTAATGCAATAATTTAATTACTAATATTATTGTAGATCAGCTGCTCCTAACCAAATGCAGTATGTGAAGTGCATAGATCATGAAACATCCCAGCAACTATGTATAAAATACCAAACACCCTAGCAAAAGCTGCACATTGTCTGCCAATCCTCAGGAACCATCAACATGTTTTGCTTTGTAGTGACAATGTAAAACAAGTCTCAGGATCAAGGATAAGTTTGATTTTCGAAATTTTTAGGTAATACATGATTGTATTACCTATGGGGATGGGAAGGACACACCCATGACTAACTACATATTAAGTTATATTTAAACTACCGAAGATCAACTCATGAATTAAGCCACCATGCCAAGTTCTGTAGCTCCCTTCACATGACAGCAAAACTCATAGGAATGATCTACCATCCTGGTGGCCTGCCAAGAAAATTACAAGGAACACTTTCCAAGCACATCACCAGGAAATGAATCCCATTTCCTTCAGTAACTTGGCTAGTTTTGTTCCTGTTACCCTAAATAATTATTAAACCCTGTCTATCTGATAAAGTTTCCAGCCTGCTCTCTGAGAAAAATGCATTAAGAACACACCTGGAATCCATATGCGATGATCGATGACCAGTTCCATGAGTTGCAGCAGATCTCCAAAGTTAGGATAGACAGAGCCACACACACAAACAATTACAGTAAATTCAATTCAATTTCTTAAAAAATATACTATCACTTTGCATAAATACCTTATCACTTATTCAAATCATAATATTCAGAAATTTGCAGTTTAGTTCTTGCCAATCAACCATTTTGTACTGGCCAATTAAAGAGTTTTCTTTCTTTACTTAGTACCTCCTGACATCTAAATGAGATTTTGTTTGCTCACCTATGATCACAGAGAAATATGCTTGGCATGTACTTGAAACATTTAAATTCATGCTTTTTGATCTCCTGACAGCACACCAACATTATCATTGCCATTGCATGGTTAAATTATTGTACTTTTCATAAAAGGCTTTTTTTCTTTGAAAATTGCTGCAGCAGAGCCTTAAAGTTTGCTCATGCACACAAATAAAATAGCTCAATGAAGTATACAAAACCTTAAACTGGGCTTCAACTTCTTAGTTTGTCCTTTTAATAATATATAAATTAATTAAATAAGTAGATAAATTGTCTTCACCAGAAGACAACCTACCCTGAAGATTGTATCCAGTGAAGGATGAATTCCACCACCACATCTGTTGATTTCCACCAGGAGATGATGGGTACAATTATACCCAGTTGCCTATCTCAAGAAAAGGTATACCAGTTATGGAAGGAGTTAATTGATCCCATCACATATCTGGTATAGCTATTCTTGTCCTGCCTGACTGACTGCTCTACCCTAGCCATTCTACGCTAAAACATCACCCCTTATTATTTTGCCACCAGGATTCTAACCTTTTGATTCAACTTTGACCTTTTGATTCCACTTTGCTTGTCATAAAATGTTGTAAGTATCAATCCTGAGCTCCAGCTCCATCCATTAGATGTGAAAATATATCTCTGGATCCATAATCCAAATACAATTACATCCAGCAAGTAAATGTCCTTTATTACCAGGAATCTGTGATAAATATGTAGGCTTCTCCCGTAAGTTACCAGTTTTGATATTAATAACTGCATTACATTGCAGGGTTTCAGGTTTGGCTCAACTTAAAGCAGAAAAAAAATTGTCATGTTATGACTTCCCTAGTTGAGCAGACATGCATCATTTACAATTAAATCTCCTTCACAAAATTATTCAAACAACTTCCTCATCATGGTCAAACCAAAGGTACATTGATGAAGTTTAACTGCTCAATTATTGGAACATAAATTTCAACAAGCAGATTAGACAATTTTTGCATACCAGAAGCACAAACAATAAATCAATTGGTTTACTTATCAGAACACAATAAAACTGAAACTATTTAGGCTAACTAGCCACGTATCTATTCTAAAATTGCTACACTTAATCATTTCAAAGTCACTGCTCTTTCAGACAATAACAATGGCCTTCACCATGTGCTGAGGAACAAACCAGGTTCAAAGCTAGTGTTAGCTAAAGTTATTCTCAATTTTGAACAATTTCAGCAGTGGTATGAGAAATCATAGGCCTTTCATTTATTGGGTAGAACCCATGCAGGATTCTAGAGTGAATGAAGTTGTTTCCTAATTTTAAAATAATTCAAAGCCGGCCTGGCACAATTATTTGATGAAAGAAAAAACATGAATGCCTTTCTATCAGTTTGTAGAATAAATCTTTTTGAAGTCTTTTTAATGAAAAGGTCATGATGGACAATTCAACATTCTTTTTCCATCTGAAAATTACTCTCATCAACATATTTGGTTGTATTAAAAATTTTTAGGGCAAACCCTGATTCTTGACATCTCAATTCAGATATCCTTAAACACAAGAAAAGGTTAACACCCAGCAGCCTGTTTTACATTTGTTGTTATGACAATGTTATCTGTTGAACATGTACCATTAAGTGTGTGCTCCACTGTAAAGTAATGTTTCTGACAGTAACAATATTCCAAAGATGCATATTTTAAGTAAAATGTGTAGAAATTTACCAATTCAATGAAACAGCATGTTGTTTAGAACCTCTAAACAGTTGAAAAGCCCACCAACAAACATCAAACAGCAAGTATTTATGGCATTTAGTAGTTATAGTTATAAAATAAATTAAGTAAGGCCATGCACAAAATAATCAAACAAGATTGTGAAATACTTGTACCGTAAACAACACAATTTTTGTTGTGTAATTATTTACTCTAATCAAAATACAAGATTGTACCATTAATTTAACTGACAAGCCCATTGGATTAAAGAAAACTCCCTATACTACCAGTTCAGTGCCAGACAACTACATCTTCAGCAAGATATTTTGCTCCAATCCATTTTGCATTAAAGTTTAATGTTAAATGATAACAAAGTTGGCAATTAGCCAACTCAAGAAAGCTAATAAACTAAAATACTAATTACCGGTACTTTGAAGCTATTGCTTGTCAATTAAAATTTAACCTACCACTATAATAACTTGCTACTTACCAGCATTCCTATGAAGTATGTTTACTGGATGAGTTGACATTGATTAGCTTTGTTATTTTTGTCATGTTCAGAACCTAAAAACAAAACAAAAATCATCAGTGAAGTGTTCTCCTTGACTTTTATTCCTTTTTATAGTTTTGGAAATTCTAATGACGATCCAGCATTGTTCTGATCATAAAACCTATGAAGATAAAAAGAAAAAGAAAAAAAAACCCAGTTAGTTATGCTTTCTCTATCAGTTCTTGAACACTTTAAATTATTTTGAAAAGCCTTGAAGTTGAAGAAATACATTTATCAGTTCAAGTACAACAAAAACTACTCTTCTCAATTTACAGAGTTATATTGTTACTTGATGCAGATGACAGGACTAAACAAACTTAAATCTCATAAGATCTCTTTAGAATTGTAACAAAATCCAACCTCAGTCCTCATTATTACCCAAATAGTATCTGCATTCAGAAGATATTTTTGCATTTTTGGTCATCTTTTAAATCACTATGATTATTTTGCACAATGGCTAATTTTAGAGTTTTACCAACAATAATTATAATTATCTAAAGAATATAAACAAAAATCACCATGTGATTAATATAATTCAGCATTTAGCAGTAACAATTCCATGCAGTAGAATTCTAATAGTTTTCATAACCCACTATGTCCAAGAAAAACACACTGTAGGTGAACCAATATAATTTTTTATACAGTAGAATTATTTTATAATTGAGCATGTCATACAAGAACAATTAAATCAAGATCCTGAAACACAAACTTCATTTTTAGTGGTTCATTTCAAGTCAACAAATATTAACACAAACAGAAAATAAAAATTGTCCACAATGTACACACAATTGAACAGATTCAAACCATTTGTTGTGCTTATTTTTGTTGCACCACAACCAACACTTAGCTATTTACCAGGGTCATCACTGAATTGTTCAACATGAAAGAATGCCATCTGGCACTATGCAAAATGTGATCAACAATATACAAACTTTAGGTGATTTCTGGATATTAATTCATCTAATTCACCATCATTCAAAGGAAGAAAAATTATTTGGCACAAGAAATGACATCGACTAGATTTGAATTTTATTTTAACACAGCAGACACTCAACTCCACACACAATAAGAATCAATATTAAGTTGTTAATACTAAAGAATTAATGTTTTAAACTTATACTAAAAACATGAGCTCAACAAGAGAGAAACCTTCATTTTTATTAGTCTGATATTTCTAAATTTTTAACTAATTTACAGTGTTCAAAACAAAGAAAAGGCTGGTTAATTGTGTTTCACACTCACAATGACTGAAAAAAACTAGTGTTTTTTGGGGTTTTTTTAAATCATGCGCAATCTATTTACAACATTATGCAGAGATCCATGGGATGTGTTGGAGAGGTGACAGAGAGGTAAGGAGTTTTCATTTGAGAATAATTATGGAATTTGTCTTGTCATTAAATAATTTGGAATAAATTAGTTTGGATGTCCACATACAATTATAGAGATTCTGGGCTCTCTATCAGGTGTATTTATGATTTTAGTGAACTATCAAGATGCATCAAAGTAAATAAAACTGTGATTCAGACCAGAATTATTAAGGATGCATGTTCCAAAACCGGTATTTCATTGTTTAGAGAATTTTAGGATAACTGAAGGTTGAATGACAATTGAGGTTCAACCACTTTTAGAGCAATTTGTTCACAAAAAGTTCATTCACTCATTACTTTCACAGGCAATTTTGCATGTAGAAAAGAATTATCATATATACTGATGTGAAAACATTTGGCTAATAGTGTATATGATTTATATTTTGCATTTTATTTTTGGTTCAGCATTTTGTTTTTGTTTACTAAGAACTTCCATTGTGCTGATTCATACCTATAAAAGATGCTCCTTTTCTCTTCTATAGTGATATTTGTACAATTTATTTTAGGAAATTATATGGAAGATGCTACTTTCATATGTTAAAGAAATTTGGTTTGCCTGTGTTTGCTGTATAGTCTTAGTACTAGTAAGCACATGTGAGATGAAAATTGATGTTTCTTTTATAAATAGTTAGAAAAGGTTTTCCAAACCACCAAATAAGTTTGTTTTTGTCAACAATTTCCATTGTACTGATTCATACTTATAAACATACTCCCGCTCTTCCATAATGATGGTTTTGTACTTTATTTTAGGAAATTATATGGAAGATGTTGCATTCATATGCACAATGTTCAACAAATTTGGTTTGCATGTGTTTGCTGTATAGTGTTTTTAGTAGTAGGAGGCACATGAGATGAAAATTGATGTTTCTTTATAACTATTTCTGCAAGGATATGATCCTACTCATTGTAAATTACTGGCATTATAACATTTTTGTGCATTTGCTTTACAAATTTTACTTCAATACAGATTGGAAGACATGGAACAAAACATAGAAAAAACCACACAAGACAACAATTTTTTTCCAAGTTTATTTATTGAAACTGTCACACATTAATGCAATAATTTAATTACTAATATTATTGTAGATCAGCTGCTCCTAACCAAATGCAGTATGTGAAGTGCATAGATCATGAAACATCCCAGCAACTATGTATAAAATACCAAACACCCTAGCAAAAGCTGCACATTGTCTGCCAATCCTCAGGAACCATCAACATGTTTTGCTTTGTAGTGACAATGTAAAACAAGTCTCAGGATCAAGGATAAGTTTGATTTTCGAAATTTTTAGGTAATACATGATTGTATTACCTATGGGGATGGGAAGGACACACCCATGACTAACTACATATTAAGTTATATTTAAACTACCGAAGATCAACTCATGAATTAAGCCACCATGCCAAGTTCTGTAGCTCCCTTCACATGACAGCAAAACTCATAGGAATGATCTACCATCCTGGTGGCCTGCCAAGAAAATTACAAGGAACACTTTCCAAGCACATCACCAGGAAATGAATCCCATTTCCTTCAGTAACTTGGCTAGTTTTGTTCCTGTTACCCTAAATAATTATTAAACCCTGTCTAGCTGATAAAGTTTCCAGCCTGCTCTCTGAGAAAAAATGCATTAAGAACACACCTGGAATCCATATGCGATGATCGATGACCAGTTCCATGAGTTGCAGCAGATCTCCAAAGTTAGGATAGACAGAGCCACACACACAAACAATTACAGTAAATTCAATTTAATTTCTTAAAAAATATACTTTCGCTTTGCATAAATACCTCATCACTTATTCAAATCATAATATTCAGAAATTTGCAGTTTAGTTCTTGCCAATCAACCATTTTGTACTGGCCAATTAAAGAGTTTTCTTTCTTTACTTAGTACCTCCTGACATCTAAATGAGATTTTGTTTGCTCACCTATGATCACAGAGAAATATGCTTGGCATGTACTTGAAACATTTAAATTCATGCTTTTTGATCTCCAGACAGCACCAACATTATCATTGCCATCACATGGTTAAATTGTACTTTTCATAAAAGGCTTTTTTTCTTTGAAAATTGCTGCAGCAGAGCCTTAAAGTTTGCTCATGCACACAAATAAAATAGCTCAATGAAGTATACAAAACCTTAAACTGGGCTTCAACTTCTTAGTTTGTCCTTTTAATAATATATAAATTAATTAAATAAGTAGATAAATTGTCTTCACCAGAAGACAACCTACCCTGAAGATTGTATCCAGTGAAGGATGAATTCCACCACCACATCTGTTGATTTCCACCAGGAGATGATGGGTACAATTATACCCAGTTGCCTATCTCAAGAAAAGGTATACCAGTTATGGAAGGAGTTAATTGATCCCATCACATATCTGGTATAGCTATTCTTGTCCTGCCTGACTGACTGCTCTACCCTAGCCATTCTACGCTAAAACATCACCCCTTATTATTTTGCCACCAGGATTCTAACCTTTTGATTCAACTTTGACTTTTTGATTCCACTTTGCTTGTCAAAATGTTGTAAGTATCAATCCTGAGCTCCAGCTCCATCCATTAGACGTGAAAATATATCTCTGGATCCATAATCCAATTACAATTTAATCCAGCCACGAGATTATCCAGTAATCCACAATAATTATACAGGGTTCTCCCATAACAGTTGCTTGTTTTGATTTTAATAACTGCAGTGCATTGCAAGGTTTCAGCGATTTTTCTTGCTTTAAGTCGAGTAAACGTGCATCATTTATTATTAAGTCTGAGTCACCAACAGCAGGTGAAAACATGAACTTATAAGTAAATACTTATAATTGAGATGACCAAGTATGAGCCTATCCAACACCTAATGCAAGCATTAAACCATTGCAAACTATTCTATCCTAGACTGCTAGAGCAGGAATTTCACCAACAGCTGGCATAAGAATCAACCTATTGCAAATCGTACTATCTGGAATTAATCCTGCCATTAAAAAGCTTAAAAATAAGAATGAAATTCACATTAAGATATTTAGTAGGCCAGGTTCTTATCTTGGGTTACAAGGTGCTGATGACTTATGCACAAAGTGTCAAGCTAAGGGGCAAAGTGAATTGGCCATTTTCACTTCACTCCTCACCTTGGCACTTCATTCACAGGTTATCAGTACTCTGTAGCCTAAAATAAGCACCTAATCTACTGAATGTCAAAACAGTGATTTCTTTCTTATTGACTCACTTTTAGCTGAAGTATTTTTCTCTAAGTATCTGTTCTCTAACTTAGACTGCTAAGCACCAATGTCACCAATAACTGGTGGAAGCATTAACCAATTGCAAAATAGTTCTATGTGGAGTTAATTTGTTAAAAAAAGTTTAAAAATATGAATGAAATCCACATTATTGGGATATTTAGTTGGCCAGATTCTCATTCTGGGTTACAAGATGCTGATGACTTATGCACGAAGTGCCAAGCTAAGGGGCAAAGTGAATCGGCCGTTTCCACTTCACTCCTCACCTTTACACTTCATTCACAGGTCATCAATATTCTGTAGCCTAAAATAAAGACCTAGTCTACTGAATATCAAAACAATGATGTCTTTCTTATAATGCTCTTTTTTTTTTGAGTATTTTTCTCTAGGTATCAGGGCTATGATTTACACTACCAAGCACCATGCAGTGTCACCAACAGTTGGAAGCACATAATTCAAACTGTTTTTTTAGTGCAATTTTTAAATTTAATACTTGTTGGTTATTGACTTAGGTTGCATATAGCACAATAACCTTTTGCATAAACTCAATTGCCAATTATCTGATAACTTAAAACCACAGAGGGTAAAAAATAAACAATGTTGCTAACTTTAATATTCAATATTAATTTTATTGATTTAGACTGCAAACAGTACAATAACCATTTTCATAATATCACCTGTTCTTTATCTTATAGATTTAGAACAATGGGTGGTAAAATAAATGCTGACACCAACTTTATTGTGTTCAATATCTACTGATTTAAACTGAAAAAAATACAATAAATTTTATCACTAATTTTAATACTTAATGGTTATTGATTTAGACTGCATACAGAACAATAACCATTTCCACAGATTTCACTGTTTACTATCTTATTAATTTAAACCACAAATGGTAGAATAAATATAGGTGCAAACTTTAATATTCAATATTTATTGATTTAGACACCAAAACAGTACGATAAACATTTTAAGCACCTTGGTCACCAACAGTTGATGGAAGGATTGACCAATAACAAAATGCAGATTATCGTCTACTTAAATCTATGCAAAAAAATCCAGAAATTTGAGTTTAGACGTGGGAGAACCCTGTTTATTTTCATTTAAACATGAAGATAGTCCACCTAAAAATGAGGTTAAACATTGTATGTTAACACCACAAGCATTGCGAAGAGGGATTATGCTGAATATTTGCTCGAAATTACGAGATTTATCACGGTAGAATCAATGGGTCAACTCTATTTCGCCTGATTAGTTGGAGCGAAAGTTCCGTAAAATCCCCAGGCGCCAAAATGTCTGGCATTTAGTTCATCCAATCGAACAGTTAATTCCGTCAACTTTGCTTCGTTGTTGTATGATTGTCACAACACGAAGCACGAGTGCTCAAAGTCTGGCCTCGAATTCTCCAAATCTAGAGGCTTGAAATGTTCAACCTATTTTTCCCCTTGAAGAACAAAAACTCAAATGAAGTGCATATGGGCTTGCTGGTTTGCGGTAAATTTAGAAGCATTGCCTTGTTTTCACTCACTGGTTTGGCGCCCCTGTTGACACCACCTCCCGAACAACTTTGGAATTCGACTTAAACCAAGAAATTTGAATCAAAAAAACAAACAAAACGTCTACCTGGTCTTTTCATTCAAAAATGCTCCTGTTCTGTTGGACAAACTCCATATACCGCGTAAAAATTGTACTTCGTTACACGTGACATCTATACCTAAGAACGCAAATGCATCAAAAGTTCACTTTCAAACCAGAATTTTCTCGCAAATTATTCATGAAAATTCATGAAAACTGGTTCAAGACCGTTCAAGTTATTCCCAAGGCGTTTTTTCCAGCAGTTTACTTTCTGTGTCGAACCGCTATACACGGAATAGCTCTTTGTGTACGAGAACAGTTGGGCTTCTAGCCAGAAATTTTTCAGGACAATTTTCACCAAATATTACCAAACTACCTCTAAAACGGTCTACAGCTCTTCCATATCGCTTGTTGCGAGTGTTTGTTCAAAGAAGAAACGAAACTAAGCGAAAACCGAACTCCAGTGCAGAGCCGGTGGTGCGTTCACGTGGAAACAACTGGCAAGACATTCGGCCGAAGACAGACGATTTAAACGAGAAATTTGACTAAAAAAATCATTGCATACCTTTCCAAACTGCCAAGGAGGCTTCCCGACCAAATCTCTTGGTTTACATCGGCACCGAGCTGAATTTTGCTCGCTTTTCGTCAAGTCCAAGTGCACATCCCTAAAATCCAACTATCCTCTCCAAACGTCGCGCACAAAGAGAATGCACAAAGGAATATCAAGACTTAAACGTTGTGGCGCCAATTGGATTCGTATTTCTATTGGCTGCAGATTTCAACAAGAATGCAACTGATTGGTTATTTTTGAATGCTTTTGATTGGTGCTTATTTACACCAAAGTATCCTCCACCTCGAAAGATATTTTTAAAAAAATGTCTTTCAAAATCGAATAATACTGTTTGATAACTTGATTTCTTTTAAAAACTAAACCTTTTGAAGGCTACACGGATTACTACCTAAGTACTGTATATGTCCAGAAACAATCTTGCTGAGGTTTTTAGAAAAAGCGAGCTTCAAAAAGAACAAGACTGCTGCTCAGTCTAGTGTAACTTCTCAGCAACTACTCTACCATTTATTTCCATTTATTTCAATGCTTACGGCGTAGTAACTTTTATAAAAAATTAAGTCTTAGTTATATTTTTAAAAAATCTTCAGAAAGCGAGAAATATGAAAAAACTGCTCAACTCAGTGGAGATCGATTGTCCATAAGACAAAACAACCACACCAGGTATTTGTTGGGTGCATTGTAGTTCAACAGACTGATTGCTTACCAAAAAAACGACACTAGCTGCTCAGAGGAAATAAGTTTAAAGGATTTCATACCTTAATATAACCCAGTGAAGAAGAAACTTCAATACTCCCATAATAACGCATAGATATTGCCAGGTAGTAGACAAAGAAGCGATGTGCTATTATTGTGTTTCATTTCAATATAAAATTTATAATCCAAACGAATCAAGGTGAACACAAATAGCACTGTACCACTTATTGCATTCTAGAAATGGAGTTGATGAAATCTGGTAGTGATAGAGAGAGAACGTCTCGATGGTCCTGGACTGTTAGCACATCAGCTTGGTTGAAACGAAGGATCGGGATTACAGAAGGGGGCAGACCTATGCGAAGACTCCACCATTCTTTGTTATCATATCGCATGGAAAACTGGCACTAACGGTTAATTTGTGATCGAAAAGGCGACGTAAACTAAGGCATTACAACGGTCATGTACTACAAAATACTTTCCCTTAGTTTTCAAGTGACCAAGGCCCTACAAAGCTTTTTTCTCTTAGGCGGCAGGCAGTAGGACATATACCGAAGAAAGTGCCCAGAAATGAACTGTCAACGCGAGCGTTTGTCGAGCTACACAAAAAGATACTAATTAAGCTTATCTCGCTGCTGTTCATATTAAACGTCAATCAACACCCAAATGTGCGTTTCAATGGCAAATACTCAAGTTTTATTTAATTAATTTCAATTAATTTTATTTACTTATTTCAAAGTATTTTGCTAGGGTTGTTTTTTTTTGGCAGGCAAGACTGTTTATTTGAAAAAATAGCAAAGGCAGATAGGTATATGTCTACTTTCTTCGAAACATTAGTAATTTCATTGAAGACAGTTCACTTCTCATAACATTTTAACATTGTCTTGGCTGAATCTTACAAACACACAGGGGTGTAGGAAGCTAGTTGAAGTTAGGGGGGCTGGGAGCAAAATTTATATTCAGGATGGGTATTTTTCGGTAAATGTTTACATGAACTGTATTGTTGACAATACCAAGACTACTTACAGCCGGTTACACCTGTGGTAAGGAATATTACACTGGATTGCTAATTTATTCAATTAAAGACTAAATACAGTTATAAAATGTTGTGGGTTTTTTTAACCTTTAATTTGAATGGTACTAAGAGTGACCATATGTTTACCTGAGAGTTAATGGACATATGCAGGCAACTCTAAAGTATAATAAAGTACCAATATTATAGCAATGTTAAAATTGTGTGCACTAGATTAAATTTTCAAATACTTTTTATTTTAATTTTGAAATGCAAGTGCGTGCAATGGGAAAAATTAAAAAACACTGTACACTGTTACCATTTCTGTTTTCAAGGGGGACCAAATAATATTGCAGCCCCCCTAAATACAATGTTGGGGGGTGTGGCCCCCATGACCCCCTTGCTTCCTATGCCACTACGAACACGATTTTCAATCTTTCACACCAATAAAAATGTTGATTTTTCTTAAGTTGTTTACACATTCAGGAACACTAATGCAACACTATTTCATTAAATACTTTCATTGCTCATTTAAAATCAACTTGGTTTTAAGTTTCATCCAAAACCTTCACAAGTTTTGACCCAGATTGCTCAAAAATTTAAACCACAATTTTCATCAATAAATGTAATGATTTTTTTGTCAGTAGTTCTCCTGTGAGTGAAGTTACAGTTTTCACTGTTTGGGTTATTTCAAATGCCTTGTCAGCCAGTATCTTCTGTCATTTTCATCCAGATATTAGAACCTTCTACAAAGGAAACAGAAATAACTTTAAACTAAAGCAACATTTAAGCATCAACCATAAAAATAGCAAGAAAAAATTGTAAAGAAATAGCATCAGAAGAGAAAAACTCAAAGTCACAGATGTTATAGATGAACACTGTAAACACTTAAACCACAGCAGATTTTATATCTTTGAATACAGTGAAATAATTTCAGGTTTTTTAACAAGGAACAATTAATTGGACCTCATGGTATATCTTTTCAACATTGAAAAAATGTCATGCACACTTTGCAGTCAGATCACTCGTTTCAACACATAGCTGGATTGCAGAATATTAACTTAAGCCATAATTTATTGGGAGGGAACAGCAACATTTTCAATGTTTTCCTTTTCGTATTTCTCACTGCCACTGTTCTTAATGACATGAACATGACCTGACATTTGAGACCTCATCAAACTTATGGAATTCAACTTCTTTAAAAACAAATATTCTCATTTCCATTCTCATAGCACAGATAAATTGTAAATACTTTTGACACGTCAATTTCTTGAAACTGCTTTTTTTTTTCAAGGACTTTTAAGAAAACACATTTTAATCAGTTACTAGCATAGCCTAGCCAAAGCCTGTGATTATTGTATGTAGCGCACTTTTCCCCACGTATAATTTTTATTGGAACGAGTAAACGAATAAAAAAACATCATTTTAAGATCAATTTCAGCGGAGGAAACAGTAAAATTTTTGAATTATTTTTAAGTGAAAACTAGCCGTTTTGCCCCATTAAATTGTATTGGCAGCTCAGTATTTCGTAGGTTTAGACTTCAAAGTACTATTTAAAACCTTCTTTAGAGGCCACGAATACTACATTTAACAATTCAACTCGCTATTAGCTCCTACCTTGCATCAAATTGGTTCTATATTGCCTGAAAAGTACTATTAGTCAATATAAAATGCAAATTCTGCCATGTTTTCTCAAAGAATACTGGCGCCACTCGAGTTCCGATGACGACGCTGTGTTACTTGTAAGACAGTAAAGATACTAAATGGCAAGAATTTTACTCATTTCACAACTGCTGTAACACTTGGAAGACGGTAGACAAGCCACAAAGTCATGATTTTCCTTTTTCGAAGCCAAATTTTGTTTTGAAGATACATGAGCCCGCTATTTGTGGGTCAGCGCAGCAAAATGCCATCGCCCGGGTTCGCCCGGGTTTTTGCCTACCCCATGTTTCCCGCGAAAATGAAAGCTGGTGTCCAGGTCTTTGTGGTGGCAACCCACCCCAGAGCAGCTGTGCACAGATGCCCAGACAGAGTTATAATAATAATAATAATCTTTCATATTTATGCAGGTTCATATCTTTCGGAAAACAACGAAAATACTGTTTCAAAGCTTCAAAAATTCAAAATTCAAAACAGGGGCACATATCCTGGACACTCCTAAAAGAGGAATACTTTTGTAACTGACGAAATATCGTCTTTAGACTATATATCGGTTATAGACTTTCCGGGCGGAAAACGTAGTCTCAGGATAAAAATAAGACCCCAGCTCAAGATTTTAAGGTGAAGAACCATGATCACAACAAGACAAGACAAGTTAAAACATTTTAAAACTAAGTTGAATCCTAACGTTTCGTTGCGACGTGCAACATCTTCAGAGAGTTAAATGACAAGGTTGGTGAGAATAATATGTCTATTAACATGTGGTTAATTAAACAGTAGACCAATCACAAAAGGTGACAAACAAGAAACTGATAGAAAAATTAATGACGGAGTGAGAGACTAAAACAAACAGAGGTGTGGAAGAGATATTTTCGTTGAGCGGAGGTTTGAGCTTAGAAATAAGTAGGCTTTCCCGAAGAAGTTCAAAATTCGAATTGGAACGGCAAGAAGAGACAATAGTAAAGTCATCGGGGGAGATGCTATGTCCGGTTCGACGAGTATGAGTAAGAATGCTCGACAGTGAATGAATAACCCGTCTCTTTTCCGTCAAAGGCGAAACTCCCATGTGCTCCGAGATACGTGTATGTAAATGGCGGCGTGTTTGCCCCAAATACGATGCACCGCAGCATCGACACGTGTAATTATAAACAACACGCGATCTCATTAACGTGGGAATCCGGTCTTTGAAGGGAAAGAAACTAGACAAGCGACGGCAAGATTGGAAAATAAAGCGTAAAGACAAATCTGGGAAGGCAGAAGAACACAATTTTATGATTTGTGTTCGGATCTGTAGAGAGTGAGACCCTGTGAAGGGAAGAGAGAAATTGATAACAGTTTTATGAGAGACATTTGTATCGTGAGGGGGTGGACAAAACAGCCTGTCAAGAAAGACACGAATACAGCGACCAAGAAAAACCTCGGGGTAACCACTATTGCGAAGTATTTTTTTCAGTTTAAGTATTTCAGAATGGAAAAGGTGGTATGACGAACAAATTTTAAAATAACGATCGAGTAGAGTGTGGACAAGACCACGTTTAAACGATAAGGGGATAAAACTATCAAAGTTCGTAAATAAGCCGGTGAAAGAGGGTTTCCGGTAAACTGAGGTGGTAAAGCCGTCAGTCGAAACGTCTAGAAAAGGTAAAGTAGATTTGTCCTCTAATTAACAAGTAAACGAAATATTAGGGTGTTGTGAATTAAGATAATCTTTAAAAAGGCGCACATGGTCTCGAGAACGGAAAATAACAAAACAATCGTCAACGTAGCGCCGGAAGAAAAGAGGTTTAAATTCAGATGGACAATTAGCCAACTAAGAACGTTCGTGAAAAGAGAGAAAATATTTGCGAAAAGAGGACCAAGGGGAGAACCCATAGCTACGCCGTCTACCTGTTCATATAATGAGTTATTAAAAATAAAATGACAATTCTTAACCGATAAACATAAGAGTTTACGGAGTTCCGAAATCGAGAAACCTTCGAATAGTGTGGAGTTTTGGAAAGCCTTATTAATTATAATATCTATTGTAGTTTGATGTTTGAGAAGACGTGAGAGCTTGGATATATTGAGGTAGATGAACGATCTTCAAGCTCGATACTCAGAAAAGGATTTCTGAGCCCCAGACGGGGATCGAACCCGCAACCTTCGAACCGGTCATCAGAAGGTTGCGGGTTCGATCCCCGTCTGGAGCTCAGAAATCATTTTCTGAGTATCGAGCTTGAAGATCGTTCATCTACCTCAATATCTATTGTCTCGTCAAGCGGAACGTTGGTAAAAAGCGAGTCAACGTCAAAACTAGCCATAAAAATTTTGTCTGTATCAAGATTGAGAGAACGTAAATTCTCTAGAAAAGAAAAAGTGTCAGAGATCATAAAAGGGTTATTTAAGAGAGGATTAAGAATGGGAACAAGAAATTTGGAAAGGTTATAAGAATGAGTGCCGATAGCGGAGAGAATAGGTCTGAAAGGAAAATTCATCTTGTGCACCTTTGGTAAACCGTAAGGAATACCTGGTTTAGAGCCTGAAGGAGCTAACTGTTCGTATACTTCTTCGGAAATTACAATCGTTATTCTTTAGACTGCGGAGGAAGGCGCGCAGTTCATTTTCTCGCTTGATAGTAAGTTTGAGTGGATCGGACGAAAGCGGTTTGAATTTGGAAGAGTCACCAAGAATATTGCGCATCCTTTTGTTGTAGTCATCCTTGTTGACCAAGACGATGCCATTCCCTTTGTCAGGTTTCATAATGACAATGTTCGTGTCATCTTTTAAGTTTTTAAGAAGCTGGTAATCTTCGCGGGTTAGTAGGAAATTGGGCGGTGCAAAGTTCCGATAACCTGACAGTGCAATATCCTTAAGCTTAGTTTCAAAAGAATCTTCAAAACCAGAGTCTTTACAGATCGTTTTTCGTTTCAACTGTCGGTGAAGCAACTCGAACGGTACCAAGAAGTCGCAGTAGTCCAGTCTATTTTGAGGAAGGGAAAAGTTTAGTCCTTTGGCTAAGATACTTTTCTCATCAGGTGTTAAAACGCGACTCGAGTAATTGAAGATGACATCGTCTAGATTAGTGCAAGGCGAGGAAGGAAAGTCAGAACAAAGGCGAAGTAACTTTTTTTCCTGGATCTTTTGGTGTTTTTCAATTATTCTGGTATTTTCTTTGTCGGAGAGGAACTTTAAATGGAATAGATCAATAATTCGGACCAAAGACGAAAGGTCAGAATAAGCGGACGATGCTTGAGTTGTCAGCACCCGTATCCTAGATCTCTTCTGGGATATCTCTTCGTCCAGCAGTTTCTTTTGGCACTGGTAGTACGCTGAAGATCTCTTCAGTTTCCTATTGGCGACCTTGAACCATAAAAACTTCGGTATAACGCTTCTTTTCTTGCAGCTCTGGAGAAAAAGTAAACCAAGCTTCGCTTTACCCAGTTTAAGTTCAAGGCGCTGAAAGTTTCGGAATGCGGACAGCGAACCTTTCCCATATCGATCGGTTAATATCGTGGCTATAGACTTTCCGGGCGGAAAACGTAGTCTCAGCCTAGATCAGCTCGGTGCCGCAGCCTAAAAAACGGGAATAGCGCCCTCATAAATCAAGAAATAGCCTTTCATAGACCCAAGAATTCAAACATTATCCGGGGGAGCATGCCCCCGGATCCCCCTAATTAGAATGCTTTCCAGGTCCGGGCATCACAGATTCTCTGGCTACGCCACTGCTTGTTGCCCACTTATAAACTGCTTTCCCCCTCCACTGAAATCACCGATGCACGCTTGCAAAGCTTTCCGTAGTAATTCAGTGAAGTCTATCCGTAATACGCGACGTAAATCAGTGCAGTAACTGTTTATCTTTTGTTGGGGTTCGAGAACAGATTTACAGCTCGAGTTTATAGTATTGTAAATAAAGTTATAGTCATTTTGATTATTTTAGAATCATCCTGAAATTAACATGAAGTCATTTTTTTTCATTTAATCACGAAATTTTCTCATTTTAATACTTTGGTTTTAAAGCTATTACACGCCCCTCATGGAAATCGGCTTACAGCTCATTATACACGACTTCAGATTTGCAATTAATTTATTGGTGAATTCCTCTAAAAGATCAGATCAGATAAGATCTGGCAAATTCAGACTGTCCAACCATCCCGATTTCGTCGGGATTATCCCGATTTTACTTGAAAATCCCGAATCCCGACCAATATGTCGTCGGGATAGGAAAAATCCCGATTTTGATACTTGCTTCAAGTAACAAGAAGCCTAGAAAGATATTTTCGTCAAATTCTAATAGTATAGATATCTTTCGAAGACCCAATCAAAACAATGGCGCCAGTGGTAAACAGACGGATGAAATGAACAGGACATAAATTAGACAGGTGGCCTTTAAATAAGTCAGGAATATCCGATTTCTCAAACTTCTTCTTGATGAATGTCTCTCATTACAATATGATTTCAGTACAGTAGCATTTTTTATAAAAAACAAGGGCAAACTACGATCAATTAACGGAAGATTTTTGGCAGAAATTGTCATCTGGGATAGTTAGAAATCGTGTTTAAAGACATCAAGAATGGGGGAGCATGCTCCAAGAACCCCCCTCGTAAAATCCCGACTTTGCGAGGTCCTTATGTTGGACAGTCTGCAAATTCTTATCTTGCCAAGCGATAATGCTCGGACTAAATAGAAATAATACTTAATCATTGATATAATACATACCGATGACCTGACTTTTGTATCAATGGTCCTCCGTCACCCTGTTCATTCATATATTTCCTGAATTCGTGGGCTGCACCTACTCATACAAGTATGGCGGGTTTGTTAACCATTCAAAACTTCATCGGTGGTCGTTTCGTGGATTGCGAAGATTATATCGACAGTTATGATCCCTCAGTGGGAAGACCTCACGCCCGTATACCAGACAGTGGTAAAAAGGAAATTGATATGGCTGTACAGGCGGCCAAGGAAGCTTTTAAAAGGTCAAACTTCAGTGAATCGATGTTGTTCTTCAAGTCTGCCTCTTCACTTTGCATCTCTTAAACGCTGCAAGAAGCAAACTGTTTCATGCTAAATCGTTGTTGGTTTTCTTATTTAAGTTGGTCCAAGACTGCGCCTAAAGAGAGATCTCAAGTCATGGAAAAAATCGCCGATTTGTTGGAGTCGCGTCTTCATGAATTTGCCAAAGCAGAATCGAAGGACCAAGGCAAACCTGTGTGGTTGGCTCAAAAAATAGAGATGCCTCGAGCTGTCCTGAATTTTAGATCATTTGCAGGGGCTCTACAAAACTTCTTAAATAAGTAAGCAACGTATGATTAGTTAAGGGCATAAACCCCATTGTGTGTTCCTAACCCCCTGATTGATTTTACCCAGACGTACCCCCAGAATGTGTGTATTCTGACCAGATGATTCAATTTCCAGAAATTTTTTACAAATTATAAACCTTTTTTCTGACATTGCTATGAAGATTGAAAACTACAAGGGGTCATCAATCAAGGGGTTTTACTTTACTGCCACAAAAGTTGTAACATGGGTTAGCTGTGAGGATAACAGAAGCCCAATGAAAACAACAGAAAAATTCAGGTATAAATAAAATTGACAGAAGCTAATGAGTGGATATAAAAGCATCAATTTTGCAAAGAAAAATAAGGCCCTGCTATTTATAGCCATCTGTCCTACACTATAAATCAGTAAGCAGTACATAGTGAACTTCTCTAGGCATTTTTCAGCTGATGATGCTCCACAAGTGATTCAAAGCACTTATGACTCTCTTCCACTCTGCATTAGTTGATATTATGTTCGAACAGACTGAACTTTCACGAAGGAAAGTCAAAGCCAAAATGTAGAGTTCCTGAGATGATCTGTTTGGGTGTTTTGTTGGTAAATTTCATAGTGTTTAACTCTTTTACTAGAAAGATGTTTTTTTATAATCTTATTTTGGCTGAACTCATTCCAGGCATGATCAATCTTTATTTTACTCTAGCTAATGCCAGACAATTTTGCTTGTCAAGGGGAGACATCCTGCATGTAAATGGCTAATCCACATAGTTTATTGAGCAGAATGAAGCATCTTGTGAAGAGAGGGTTAACATAATTAAAACCAAAACATGTTAAAGTCTTACTTTGTCTGAAATACCATCAATGAAAATCTCAGCAAATTAATTGATCTCATGTAAACTGGCTTTACAATGCATGACCACAAGACTAACCTTTTGTAAGTTTGCTTTGGAAAATGCCAGATGATAAGTCAGGCATTCGAGAATTAACCCCCATGGTCTAAGACTGCCAAACTGCGTAGCTTATTTTTAGTTCACTGGAAATTTATTTCTTTTCATAATTTAACATCTAATGATCATTTCAGATCAACTGTGCTTGAAAAGGAAAGTGCCATTAATTATACCACACATACACCTGTTGGTGTAGCAGGTCTGATTTCCCCATGGAATCTTCCTTTGTATTTGCTGACATTCAAGATTGCCCCTGCAATAGCAGCTGGGAATACTGTTGTGTGTAAACCAAGTGAAATGACCTCTGTCACGGCTTGGATGCTTGCTAGCGTGCTCAACGAGGCAGGTTTGTAACTTAGGAGGAACTATATCAGATTACTAGTCCAAAAGAAGGACACTATAAGAAGTATGAGTTCTTAAACGATCTAGTCTTTATAAAACCATTAACAATGGAAGAATGAAATCTTCTGTAGAAATCAAAAGCTGCAAAATTTTGTCTAATTAGAAAAACTAAATAATAGTCAATTGGTACTGGCATGTTAAGAGGAAGTCCATGGTGCCATGGTCCCCCTTCTCAATGTACAGTGCCTTTATTTATACTGGATCACTTTATCAACTACCTAAGTTGTTCACCCTAAAGGTCCAGTGTTACTGTAGGAGGAAACCAGAGTACCTGGATAAAACCTGCTAGGTTTGGTAGATTCAAACTGGACAACACTCTTCTTACATGTGGCCAAGGTAACTTTAATCAGATAACTGCACAGAGCTGGAATTGAACTCCAGTCACAGAGATAGGAGACACATGCACTACCACTGTACCACCAGCTCCCACGTTTGAGTGTTGGGTTGCATGAGAATTTATTTATGCCTACCGTATTGTAAAATTGATACACTTATTGCTCCTCATTAGAAGAGACCTTCCCATTTGGATCTGTTATGGGCCCATGATACCCAGACCTATGTGATGCCAGTTCACTGGCATTTCACCCCTTTGTGGTCAGCTGTTGGAACATTTTGGTCAGACAGCCCATTTGAATAAAAATCCTGGCTATACCACTGTAAATTGGTCATCTGTGAGCCATCTGATGATGGTTTCTCCCCCGAGTTTCAACATGTAGCCCTAGGATGTCAATCATCCCTCAATTGTGACATCATTTATGCAACTAATTTTGTTTTCCCTATTTCTCATTCTTTGACGACGCCGTGAAATAATCAACGCGATTCATTGTCTGGGCAAAGCTATATTTTGAAGCCGAATTTTAACGTGAAAAAAGCCGATACTTTAAAAGTTCCGTATTTTAAATTTTTATTTCGTTCAAACGTTTGGTAATTTATTGACTGGGTAATGAATTTACCAATCATTCGACGTTTAACCCTTTAACGCTCTGTCTCCGATATATCGCAAGAACAAAGCACGAAGAAAAAAATTCTGACATTAAGGGATTAAAACGTCTAACGGTCTAACAGGCACAGCGCACAGCATTGGCATTGTGTAAACAATCATATTCTCAGCAAAAAATCTTTCTTTTGAAGGGTTGCCACCTGGTGTGGTGAATATTGTGTTTGGAGTTGGTCCAAAGTGTGGTGCTGCTTTGGTTGAGCATCCTGATGTACCAGTTATTTCTTTCACTGGTTCAACCGCCACGGGTCGGACTATCACGGAAAAGAGTGCACCTTTTTATAAGAAGTTGTCTTTGGAGGTTGGCTAATTTGTTCGTTCATAAATGTAGAGATTACTTTTTTTAAGCTTTCATGTGTTTTTACTATTGGTACTGCCTGCAGCTTTAACTAAAAACTCTTCCAAGTATTTAAATCCAA
This sequence comes from Heliopora coerulea, assembly GCA_030142905.1. Taxonomy (NCBI): domain Eukaryota; kingdom Metazoa; phylum Cnidaria; class Anthozoa; order Scleralcyonacea; family Helioporidae; genus Heliopora; species Heliopora coerulea. Next base: position 559,339 of record JASJOG010000068.1, on the reverse strand, counting down.
AAACCTTACAGAGCGTTTCGCAGTAGCCGAAAATCACAACGAATATTTTTTTTTGTTAAAGGAGCACTGTAAATAAGACATGTTTCTCAAATGTGAAACGTTCTGGACTTTGTTGTCATTGAAGGATGTGATGATAACGGTGTAAAGTCGAAAACATTTGTGTGTCTGGTTAGGTTGTAAATCCTTTAAGAAGGTAAAGAGAAACAGAATCATTGGTTGCATATCCTAACTTTTCTCTTGATCTCTTCACCCGTTTAGCTTGGTGGAAAGAACGCTGGTATTATTTTTGATGACACCGACCTTGATAAGTGTATACCAGTATGCTTAAGGTATCACCCAGGACATATAAACTTAACCGTGTCTGGAACCCCTCACTTTAGCTTAATGAAGACCTCCCTGTTCTCGTGACATTTCCTTTTTCTGACACATGCCCATGAAACGACCCATTCTAGAAAATTTCTGATTTTATTTTTCAGGTCAGCTTTCATCAACCAAGGAGAAGTTTGTCTCTGCACCAGTCGGCTATTTGTACAACGTGCAATATTCGATACGTTTCTCGAGAAGTTTGTGGAGGCATCAAAGTAAGTCCTAGCGGGTGCCATTGTCGGTGCAGAAGTCCACCAAAGATTCAACTGTAACCTTGCAGAATTCATGGAGTTAGAACCTGGCCGAAACTTTTGGCTTACGACAAAAACGAAGTGGATTTTGAAAGCTGAATACCTTTGTGATCAGTTGTCGTTAAGTTATAACCCATATCCATGTTCATACCCTTTCATTCAAGAAATTTCAGGGCACTTACAATTAAAAAACGGTTTTCCGGTAGGTTAATTTCACAATTTATTTTGTACTAGAACGATGAAAGTTGGACGCCCTGATGAAAATGACACCAAACTCGGGGCTCTTATCAGCAAAGAACATCTGGAAAAGGTAACCAAATTCAGTAGTGCAGTTTCAGCTAACAAGAGAGCCAACTACGAAAACTTCTTTGACCACAAATTTATTAAACCTGATTACATTCCTTCGTTTTTGGTCTTTTTTCGCAAAAACTGTTCCAACTTTGAACCGCCACTTCAAATTGATTATCGGTAAAGTAGCAGCAGTGTTGAGATTAAACTTAATACAGTCATTCGCTCCGATTTTAAACTCCGCCCCGTTCATTGTTCATTTATCTCGTTTTCAAAGGTGAAAAAGTATGTGAAGATTGCAAGAGATCAAGGTGGTGTGATTCACTGCGGGGAAGGAAAAGATCCGATGCATAATTTGCCGGACGAGAACAAAAACGTAAATTTATTCACCGAAGTCCCATCTATAAAGCAGTAATGATGATGATGAAGATAAACAAAAAATTAAAAAGATTAAGTGGTGACTCTAAATTTGCTATTTTACGTGAAAAGATAGCTAGCCAAATCACAGTAACTTTTTACTTTCTCTTTCTTATTATAGGGATACTTCATGTTACCTACAGTAATAACACATTTAAAAGATAACTCTACGTGCATGCAAGAAGAAATTTTTGGTGAGTATAATTATAGTGCCAGTATCAATAACTGTTAAAACTTCACCGTTGAATGATTATCGTTTTGCCAAGCGAAGTTAACTCACAGTACCTTGCGAGTGAGCTGTTAAACAGCTCGGTAACCCACGTTATCTATATAAAATTATCGTTATGTTTGAGTAAATTATGCTTTGAAGCTAAAAATCTTGAAATCATTTTATGTTGCAGTTTTATACTAATTATGTTGTTTATGGCATACTGCTCACGATCAGACTGAACTGCATAGAAGTAGTGAAAACGATTCAGCAGCTTTGCCTTCAACTTTACAGCAGAAATATAAAATTCTTTCACATAATAGTTTACTGCGTGGACAGTGTTAAATAGGGGAAAAAGTTCAAAGGTTGGTAACTGCCGTGATTGATTGTAAAGAATTCTAACGTTTCGAGCAAAGGCCCTACATCTGAGAGAAAAACGTGTTCTGAGGGCCTTTGCTCTAAAAGTTAGAATTCTGTACGATCAGACCCGGCAGTTACCAACCTTTGAGCTTTTTACGCTATATAATTCTCTCATCGCTTTCTCATACTTGTAGGACCAGTTGTTTGTGTCAGTCCATTTGATACGGAAGAAGAGGTTAGCGTATCTTAAACTTTGAACACTAATGGGTTTTTATCGATGTTTTTAAATGTTTTACGTACTTTTAGTCGTAACTACAAACTGTCATTCCTCGTTGATAATGTTAACAAGACATACTCTTCATTGCTTTTTGCAGACTACGGATGAATTATGTTGAAACTTTTCGGACGCTGTTGCGATTGAATACTTAATAAAATTCTGATCTTGTAGGTTATCGAGCGAGCGAATAAAGTAAAATATGGTTTATGTGCTTCTGTTTGGTCAGAAAATGTTGGACGAATACACAGAGTGTCTCAGCAACTTGAGGTATATATGACAAGGCCGAATCCCGGTGAATTTTAAAAATTCATTTTGGTCGATGAGACGTTTTAGTTAAGACATATGTTGCTCCATAACGTAACATTAGTTTGTCTATTACGGCCAAGTTTGATAAGCGACACTTGGAAAAAAGTATAAACTCCGAATCAATTGTACGCTTATCGCAAGTCTCACAACATCCCGCTTTGTATCACAGTTGCAAAACTAGTTTGTATTTTTTCAATATTCACTAAACGTTTCCTTGCACAGGTTGGTACCGTGTGGTGTAATTGCTGGTTGCTTCGAGATCTCAACATGCCCTTTGGTGGGGCGAAGTCGTCGGGGATTGGAAGAGAAGGAAATTTTGAATCTTTGGAGTTCTATTCAAATGTGAAGACCGTCTGTGTGAAATATTGAATGAATACCAGGAAAATTGTAAAATGGAAACTATAAGAAATTTTGAGCAAAATTGCTGAATCCCGGATGGTCAAATAATAATCTCCGAAAGTTTGGAGAGCTAAATATCAAGTTCAACTTTCACATGTAATAGTGTTACTTAGACTGCTTCATTAATGAATTGCTGAATTCAATTTTTTCCACCCGTTGGTGGCTACTTCACGCCTCTCTCTCGGTTTTGAACATGCAATTCCCCAAACACTAGAGCCTGAACTATAGCTTGGTATCTTAGCCGTTTTTAAACTAAGGGCCTCAATCCTTTTAAAAATATTGCAAGTCAGCACAACGCCAGTGCTAAGTTGACAGTTAAATCGGTATGATTTGAATGAAGCCACCGATTCGTGATGCTGCTATACAGACGTTTTAGTAAGTCATTGCAATAAATTCACATCTGAAAGAAGTGAGAACTTTAAACATACACACAGCCGACCTATCGGAAGATCACGAAAATGATGTGAACTTTTGCCATGTAAGTCAACCATTGAATTGAGAATGCCTTCGGTGATTCAGATTAATCTTTACAGTTCAAATTTTTCTTCCGTGTCGAAGTTGACTAGTTGAAGTTGGTTTATTTGCTAAAATAAAATGGAAGAAAATTGTACTTACCAATCCTCAGCTATGTTTCTGGTTCAAAAAAAAAATATTGAATACTGCTTCTCAGCCTGATGTCCACTCCTTCCAGGTATACTCCACCAAATAGTCAGGTCACTTGAACCAGGTAATCTTACCTAGCCATGTTTCAATAGCATATTCGTCATCGTCCCATTTATCTTCTTAAGTTTGTCTCTGACTTCATGATGAGATTTCAAGACCTTACTGATGCAAATTAGGAGCTGTACATGCCAAGTGAAGTATTTGGAAAACTGCTTTCTATGGTACTACCCTTCAATAGAAAACACCCATAAAGGAGCTGTTACACTCGTAGTTATCTTGGTGTATGTAATAACTCTGTGGACAATCTACTTGGTATGATTTCTACTCATGATTGGCTCACGTCAGTTCAATGCACACATCAGGGCCCGGTTGTTCAAAAAGCGATTAGCTTAATCCAGTTGGAATTTTCTTTAATAGATTTCGAGTGTATACGAAAAGCTTTACTGTAAAATCTGAACTAGATTCTTCCAACAAAATAAACGAAACCAAAACAACAGATGAACTGGTAATCCTAGATTAGCGCTAATCGTGCTTTGAACAAGCGGCCCCAGGATGCCACTCGCTAGGCATAAAGCCGCACGTGTAAAGCCTGGTTCACAAGAGCAACATAAGTATAAGGACACGATCACTACGAAAACAAATCATGATATCTCCTCCGAGACTTGAGAAGAGAAAGCAACAAGAATTTTTCTGTTTCATCTTTTGTTCGGTTCTTGGTTTATGCTTGGACTATGATCTTACGCTTATGACGACCCTTAGTCGCAGGCTTGACTTCATTCCTTTGTTTTGCCTTCTGTTCTGTCCTTATGCTTATGCTTATGCTCGCGCGTGAACCAAGCTTAAAAGCACCTTAAAGCCTAGTTCACACTTTAGCATAAACACAAGCAAAAGCATAAGGAAAAAAAAGGCAAAACAAAGGAATGAAGTCAAGCGTGGGACATAAGGATAGTCATAAGCATAACATCATAGTCCAAGCATAAGCCAAGAGCCAAACAAAAGACAAAACGAAGAAAAATTCTTGTTTTGTCTTCGCAAGTCCAGAGGAGATATGCTTTGTTTTCGTATTGATCTTGTCCTTATGCTTATGTTGCTCGTGTGAACCAGGCTTAAGCATAAGCACAAGGACATAACAAAAGGCAAAACAAAGGAATGAAGTCAACCCTCCTGAGCGTTACGTTTATACTAAATGCCAAAATTACGTAAACTAATTATGTGTACAAAAACGCAAGCAGAAGTACAAAACTATTTTACTACATTTCCTTAGAAATTGCCTTTCTCGTGCTAAAACAACATTTCAGTAACCAGGTATGGTCATTCGCGTTTGGCAAAAAACGTTTCTTCCGTTAAAATATGCTTTACCGAAAATGTACATATGAAAAATTGATGTTCCAACGTTTCGCTTGTCCCTAAATCTTCGTCAGGGAATAGTGACAGCTAGAACCTCCAAAAAGTAAGTTGTTTTCTCTGTAGAAAGAGGAATTTCAGCGCGGCTAACCGGGTTGAAATTAGAAAAGCTTCTAATGCTAAGGTTATTTCAACGCTAGGAATCCCAACCCAACTTTCAGATTAAAACTTCCAAAAAATTATGGTAGTTTCACTTCTAAGTGGTGTGGTGTATTACATTCAGTCCTATCAGCTCAGGTACGATCTTTTGCTATCAGTTCAACTGTGAACGTGATAATTCCTTGAAATCACCAAAGTTACGAAAAATACTGTTTCCAGAATTCTTGGAAAAAACCCAATATGAGTAAGGTCAGTGATCAGTCAGTGAATCATGTCCCATTCTGAATGCAAAAGTCAAACTGGATTTGAAGTTGATGGTGCTTGGATTTCAACAGGCTCGACAGTGGAATCATCGTAAGTAGCATCATTTGCACCAACAGCATCGTCTTCATCTATTACAACCGGTAAATAATCCTAGGTGTAAAAATAATATTGAACAATTAGGTGTAGCAGACGTGGGGTGCTGGTGGCACAGTGGTAGTACACGTGTCTCTCACCACTGTGACTAGGGTTCGACTCCAGCTCCGTGCAGTTATCTGATTAAAGTTACCTCGGTCACATGTGAGAAGAGTGTTGTCCAGTTTGACTCTACCAAACATCGCAGGTTTTCTCCGGGTACTTCGGTTTCCTCCTGTAGAAACACTAGACCCATGAAAGGTAGCCCTTACTGGACCTCTAGGGAGAACAGCTTTATGTAGCTGATAGGGTTATCTTGTATAAATAAAGACACTTTAACTTTACCTTTACCTTCGCATGCAAAGTGCTCAACCTATTAAAAAAATAACTCTTTCCTGTTCAGCAGTCTCCTTTGGTGACTATAATTGTCCGTCGGTGGTATAAAATAACTGGGCGTCAGCCAGGGCAAAATAATAGAGCTGTTCCAACAGAAAGGAGTTGAGCGTACACTGTTGTACTTCAAATTAAACTAAAGTCAAAGGTTCCACTTGCAGTTTGCATTGACTTTGTCGCTGCAAAATCTTTCCCTTCGCAGTCTTATGCCGCCGGAAAAGAGTTAAGGTCCATTTACAGCACAAGATTGTTGAATACGATTGATCATTCTGGAGTATGTAATGTTGTCGCAAAGGCACAATTCCTTGTTTTGATTAGGTCTCTGAAGTGGCAAGACTTCAGAAAGACTCCAACGAGTTGATCGGATACATTAGAACTTACAGTCGCATAAGACCAGTGTAAAGGGCTGTTTACACGTGCCATTTTGTGCCTTGCGATTAACATCGTGGAGTATGTGTTTGACTGACAAGAGCGTCGAGGACAAACTATAACGAATCATAAGCGGATATCTTGCTGCGAAGACTGTCATGGGTTTAATACATACACCAGGATGACAATTGCAACGTGCAAAATCGCACCTGTAAACAGCCTTTGATATTATCCGTTGGCAAAAATGACGTCCTTACCAAGCGCTCTTCCAAGTACGATTCAAGAGTTGATTCGAGGTCTTTAAAAGATGGCCTTCCTTTCGGGCTGAACTCCCAACACGTCTTCATTATTTCATATCTGTAAAGAAAACTTGTTATAAGCATTTGATAACCGTTTTTAAATGCATCAAAGCAAATTGAATCAACTGACATTTCCGACGACGTGACTGAAGGCTGGTATAGGCGATCACCACGCAGTAGATGTCCCAACAGCTCTCTACCAGAAATGCCAGGATATGGCACCACGCCTAAAGAAAAACAGTCCCAACGTCAAGAAACTCATACTCGGCTTACCGAAAATATGACATTTTGGTAGATATTGAAAAAAGCAAACGGAAACATTTCAGTGACTAACCAGCTGTCTCAATTTCCCAAAACAAAACGCCAAAGGACCATCTAAGAAACAAATAAAGAATGTGGAGTAAATGGTTCGACCTTGGACATAAAACCGGATTATCCGTTATTGTCGATCGTCAAAGTTAGTGCAGTCTTGAGAAAGACTGTTTATGTTAGTGACAGACGTTTCGACGGCTTCAGAGGCGGTCATTTTTCGAGTCGAGTACAGAGTGTTTGTCGGTCTTGTGCATGTGTCTGGTTGCTGCGTCATACGTGGATGAGAAAATGCCTATTTTCGTCATTGAGTTCTTGAAGTTATCAATGTGATTTTAAGGTTGTATGCCTGTCACAGTCGTATTTTGAATGAGAGATGGACGTTCGTGAGCTCTTTCCTCAGAAAAACGGATTCTGAGCCCCAGAAGTGAATCGACCCCGCAACCTTCTGATGACCAGTAAGACGCTCTAACCATTGAGCTACCAAAACTCAAATGGTGAGCTAAGGTACAAGTTCGACCTGAGCGGAAGCCACTATATGTTAATAATTTAAAATATATATCCTCATAGTCGATATTACAGCATTAACCGCAAACAACAACTCACGCTTGAAAGCTGGTAAACCAACTTGAAACAAGAACCACTTAAGCGATCATAACCGATCATAACCGATCATAACCGTTTTCGAAGTCCTGGAGATGGGTGACCCTGGTGCCCAATAACCCCTCAGTCACTGATCCCTGGGGTCATTCGTCTGACACTGAAGACCGTCATAACGTGATTCACAGCTACGAACAGTATTTCTCAAAACTACACCAACCAGGATAATCAACTTCAAACAATGTCCACAGAATATGGAGTTAGAATAAAAACAGTTAACAGAGAATAGACAAAGTACATAATTTATGTTGTGTTTTTTACCAATCGAAGACAAGTTTCACAAAACTAAAACGTCAAAGACTTGAATCGTTAACATACACGTCGCTTTTGGAAGTGTAAACTGCTTCTCGCAAAGACTCAATGGCCATCCACTTTATGGGAACTTTACCCTAAAAATGCGGAGACAATTTCCATTTATAGTTTTTTCCTCTTTTTTGTAATATACGTAACACTTCAATGTGTATATTGTAAACACATAAAGTCATCAAAATGAAGTCGACAAGTAACTCACCACAGATTTCTTCTCATACAGCCCTCCTTCATATATGTCGCGTGACAAACCAAAATCAGAGACCTTAGCAATTTTGTTCTTCCCTAAGAGCACGTTTCTTGCGGCCAAATCCCGATGGACAATCTTTGAATATACATTAATAACTTATTAACATATCATTAATATACCTAAAAGTATAATAATGTCAGGTCATTTTATTATGTTTAAAAATATACCAAAAGCACGTCATTTATCTCTTCTGATGAGCATAGCTTATGGCCGTGTTGGAGCGGGACAAAAAGTTAAAAATTCGGTAACATCGAACGTACACACTTTGATCAATCAGATTTGTCCCTCAGTAAATTTTGTCCCTCAGTAAATATTCTTAAAATGCGGGTGAATGATCATCTACCTTCTTATCCTCTAAAAAATGCATTCCCTTGGACACATCATAGGCCATCCTCACTCTGGTAAGAGGATCGAGAGATGTGACGAATGTGCCTTCCTTTGTAGATACGTCATCACGATTTTTCTTAAGGTAGCTTAGCAAATTGCCATTTTCACAAAACTCTACAACTATCCATAGAGGTCCTAGAAACAAAGACGTAAGCACGTGATTCAAAAAGGGACGAAATGAATGAGACTAGCAAGCGCTAAGCTGCAGGCGAGGAAACTGCCTTCGTTAAAAAAAACGACAAAAATTGATTTTAAAAAAGTGTAGCTTTACAGACACGAAAACGAAAAAAAAAAAATAGATAAAAAATAGTGCATAACATAATTGTACTAAGGGGATTCTAAAATCCCGAACACCACGCCTGATCAAAAAAACAGTTTTTAAAATAGCAAATCTGCTTCCTTTTCACTCTAACTTTCCGCGTGAAGCAATGAATTTGCCGCTTATTATAAATAGCAATTATTGGTGGCTCTGATTATGAAGAATTCAAATTTTAGAAAACACGAGAACAACAATAGTCAAGCTGCTCAACTTCGTCTATAGTAGCGTCCTTCAGAATTCCTGTTCAATTTTTTAAAAAATTGCGCATTTTTAGAACGTCAGATGAAATTTATTATGCTGTTTGGAAATAATAATCTTTGATATATCACCAATGTTAAAGTTAAAGAAGCAAGCCTTTGTCTCTACGGGGAAAAATGTCTCAGCCATGCTTTCAAAGCCAGGGAGAGTTTATATTAAGGATATTTTGTGCCATTCCAAGTGAACGAACCCATATCGGGCAAGTAAAGGAAAACCCTACTTGACCGCGGCTGGGTTTCGAACCCCAGATCCGAATCCCAACCGCGGTCAAGTAGAGTTTTTCTCTACCTGCCCGGGACGGGTAGTGCGTAGTTCTACACATTTACTTAAATTTAGTTGATATTAAGTCAAAAAGTACAGATCTCATACCTCCTTTCGAGCAAGCTCCAATTAAATTGACAACATTTGGGTGCTCAGCAACGTCAGACATTAATTTTAATTCTTTAAAAAGCTCTTTCCGATCAGTTTCTGTTGCAACGTCTATGAATTTGGGTGAAAGAGGAAATGAAGAGGAAGACAAAGCGAGGATGATGAACTGTTTGAAACAAAACAAGAGCGATGACAACGACGGAAAAAATATTGAAAAGACGAAGAAGTAAAAGAAGTAGAAAGAGAGAAAGAGGAAGAAATAAAAGAAGAAGAAGAAGAAGAAGAAGTTGAAGAAAAAAAAGAAGTTGAAGAAGTAGAAGAGGATAAAGCAGTAAGGGGGGTACGGGGAAAAAACATCAATACGTGACCCTTAAGATAAAGAAAAGACCCCAGTTCAACAGTTTTAAATGAAGTGCAATGATAAAAAGGCTACAATGAAAGTTTTACCTTCATTTTACGTTCAATTTACCTTTCTAGTCTGAAAAATCTTTAGCCACAATGACCAGCCCCTTACCTTTGACAGTTTTGACTGCGACAGTAATATTCTCGTTGGTTTGCTCATCCCTCCAAACCGCTTTTACCACCAAACCGAACTCGCCCTGACCGAGGATATCACCCATATCCAAACGATCTCGACAAATTTCATTCCAAGAAACACTTGAGCTACCCGAATCGGCCATGAAACAAAACGTCCTATTCTCTTGAACGTAAATATTAGCCATAGGAATGCCAGGGATGGAATCTTCGTAAGGCTTTAGCAAAGAAAAGATATAACTTGTCATAAACTAAGATTGATCAAGTGAAATAAAGTAAGGTGGAGTTTGACTTCATGCGGTTAAATTGATTAAAATGTTTTTCCTAGAGGTACAGTAAGGGCCACCCATCGTAGGAACTATAGGGACCTGAGGGGCCGTTCACACTGAGATCGATCTAACGTGAATCGATCTGAGACCGATCTAAGATCGACCTCAGTTCGCTTCGTGAAGGCGTTCACACTCGTTTGGATCGATCTCAGTTCGCATTCAAGCGTTCACACTCAGATCGATTTTGACTTAGATCGATCTCAGATCGATCCAATACGCTAGTGTGAACGGCCCCTTTGTAAGATCTACGACGTCAACTTCAACCACGCGTCCTTCGAAACAAACGAATTCTTCGCGCAAAACAAAGGGAATAAATAATTTTTATTATTATACACTCAAACTTCATTCTTGTTTCTTATTGGTCGACACTCACCAGTTAATTCTCAAAATCCGGAAGCCGTGAAATCCTTTCCGCCGAATATCGTGAATTATTCGACGGAGCTGCTCAAAAAAATTATTGGACGCTGATGACTTAACCACTTCAAGGCCGCGAAAATTACAAAATAGCAAAAATGCTCTGCAGCAGTTTGGAAAATTAATCGCACGAGCAACTTTTACTGCAAATCTTTTCTCCCATCTATTGCTGTTTTGAATGCATAATAAAACAATTATTGGATTCGGCCTACGCATGATATCAAGAATTATCCAGACCGAGGTCAATGTTATCCGCCTCAGCCTTCGGCTTCGGCAGATAACATTGACCTCGGTCTGGATAATTCTTGATATCGTGCTCAGCCTCATTTAATAATTGTTTATTCTCCAGGACATTTACAACATTGTCGCCGCTCTGCATAAAACGTCACCCATACTATTTCCACATCTTAAGGACGACATAAGCTAGCAAAGGGACAAAAGCTGTTTCTTAAGATTGAATTCAACCTGAGACTACAGTCCTTTTCGGAGAACTGGAGCGTTTTAGGAGTCCTTTAACAAGCCACAAGTATCAAGCATGGTAGTCAATAAACCGCAGTTTCTTTAGAACAAAACCATCGTTCAAGATGACGTCGTAGATCATAAGGTCCCTATTGTTACTACAGCACGAAACCGGAGTATACGGAGAAACCTTGAGGTGCTTGGTAAAGCCAAACTGGACCGCACTTTTCTTACCTGTGACTACGTTTTCTCACATGTGACCACGGTAGCTTGAATCAGACGATTGCAAGAACCCAGAATCACGTACGCTGCCACCATGCCAGAAACACTCTTTGTGGTCGCTACCACTTTTCCACCAACATCCGTTGGGTATCAATTTTCATGAGATCAAAAGTGCTCGTTTCTTCCACATGCACCCTGTTTTAAACAACCAGACTTTTACTTACATTTGACTCCATGAGAACCAAAGTTTCGCGTTCTCTTTTCTTATGTCGACGATAATAAACAAAGCCCAGCACCAATCCCAACAATACCACGGAAACAATAACGACAACCAGCACAATTACGAGAACTGGGGGATCAGCTAGAAGAAAAAAAAATCTTTTTTAGCAACAGCATATGAAGATAAAAAAACATAACCAGAGGACAACTTGAAAAAGCAAAGGATAAAACACAGACCGAAAAATATCAACTTGAGACTTGATATTCAAGTTACAACAAGAAACAGACAAGTTGGAAATGCTGTATATATACAGCGTAGCAAGCTTTTGTAAATCGTTTGGCCTGATGATGACTCTGAAATAAAGCCGAAATATTACCGTTCCCAACTTGACTGTTTCTTGTTTTAACTTGAATATCAAGTCTCAAGATAAAGATAAATACATCAGGAAAACGTGAACTTATAAAGGTGCAAGGATGCACTTTGTGATTTTATTCTGGCTAACGGCAGACCACGTTATTCAGCGGAGTGGGGCGCCTGTCCCTGAATAGGTTAAACACTTTTGAAAAGCCGTTTACACGTGCCATTTTGTGCCTTACGATCGACATCTTCTAGTATGTGTTTAACTGAAGAGTTCAACAAACCGCTGACCTTATAGAGTTAGGGTTAAGCCTCGTTTACACTTGCGATTTTGTCCCTTGCGATTGACATCTTGGAGTATGTGTTTAACTGACGAGAGCATCGTGGATAAACTGCATCCAATCATAAGCAGATATCTTGCTTCATAGACTGCCACGAGTTTATTACATACACCAGGATTACAATTGCAACGTGCAAAATCGAACATGTAAACGGCCCTTTACGAAGTCCTTTGCCGAGAGTTTGGTCACGATGGCAGTTGTCCCTATAGATTTGATAGAAGTTTATAGGGGACTATTCTAGCACTTATTTTTCGATTGTTGAATTTTTGAGGAAATAATTCGCCTCCAGCAATAAATTCCAGGAAGTTGCCTAGACGAGTGCATTCTTACCGAATTGGAGAAATAAAGCAGCGAGTTATGATCAATGGAACAACTGTAGGTATTTGTGTCTAAGAATGCTTCGTAACGGCGGCTTGCGCGAAAACTGTCAGTAAATGACTCGTTACGGAGTATTTCCAGATGCACTTTACGCCAATGACATCTCAAAATTTGAAACCTTCATTTTTCATTTGGAGGTAGATCAGTGCTACCATTTTCGAGGAAACACCTAATTACAATAAACAGACTCCTTTACTCAACTGTTTGTCAACCTCTCCAACTTTATATTACTCAGTACTTCTTATGATTCGGTTTTCTTTTTAGGATTCAGTAAACGGTTTTCCAGATTTTTCGTTCGTCTGCTGATGGGCACAGAAAATGGGCGTTCGACTGTAGCGCTAAAAACTAACCCAGTTCTAACTAAGGTAACATGCCTCCTCTTTACAAGCATTCACGCAAATGCAAATCCAGAACATTTATATTTAATTTTTTCGTGTACAACTGCAACTAAGGAAAATCCCAACTGCAGTTTCTTGTTTCACTTTGACGCGAGTCAAAAATAAAAAGTAGGGGTTTGTTATGATTACATTCTTCCAGAACGCTCATTTCTCCTGAAATTCAAAGTCATTTGAATGCTTTTCATTTTCAACAATTTATAGATTTTATGGCGAATGAGTATCAATAGCAGCGGTTCACCTTATTACGTCAGCTGAATACACCGACAAGAACACTTTGCAGTATTTTCATTTTCATGCAAACATTGAACTCCAAAAGCGAATAGAATGACAATTGCTTCGATTAGCATTACAAATAAGATTTCGAAAGGCATTCTGGTACTTGTATTCAGCAGATGTATGAGGGGAACCAGCCATTCACCTTCAGTTTCAACTTGTAGTACTTCCGAGGGTATTTTCCCGGTACCATGTCGGTTGTGAGAATATAATTTAAAAAGGTACTTTGTATCTGAATCTAAGTTGCCAATGGTGACACTTGTTTCATTGCCAGAGATAGTCCTGATGTTCGTCCATTTATTATTTGGCCCGCCACTCCTCTGCATTTTGTAAGCATCGACTTCAAAATGGTCGGGACTTTTCCAGCTGATGGTGGCTTCGCTTGATGTGACGTCAACTACAGCCAGATTAACAGGAGGAGCCGGTTTTGCTGCAAAATATCAAGAAACGCTCAAAGTCATGCAGCGATCGTTTACCAGTAGCTAGGTGTGAAGAGAGCAAGGTATCCTGGAAATGCCCTTCGGAGAGTTAGTACGACATAAAATTAAGCTGGATGAAAAATAGACCGACACAAAAAGATGGTAATAGTGGAGGTGGTTCACACCTTATTGTTGTTTATCGCTACTGGTTGGGCGGCCCTTCTATCATTGTTTCAACAACATGACTTTCGCACGGTTTCAAGCTTTAACTTTCCATTTATCTTTAGTTTACTATCAGAACCCACAGGTTCCACGCAGTCTAGTAAACTCTCATTTATCCTTGGTTCGCTACCAAAACCCCACAAGTTTCACGAAGTCTTTATTATGCCTTCTTCGACTACTACGTCTCAACTCGTACTCTCAACGCGTTATATGTATATGTCAAAAGTATATAAAATTATAATGTAATGCTAGTAGTGTTATATATTTTATGTTCTGTTCATGGCCATGAACTTAATCCAACAGTTTTGCGACTAGAGTCCTCCCTTCACAAGTAAAATCGTCTGGCTTTCGCCAGAGTAAAATAGCGGAGAAGGTTATACTGAGATGTCATCCTCAAACAACTAATCAATTTAGCGCATGCAATCATGGTCTAGACAAGGTTTTGTTGTTTGAGGGCCAGTCTGAACCAGAGTAAGTTGAGGTAGTTTAAATTGGTGTTGTTTCTGCGCGTTTCTCTCCTAACAATGGATGCTCTTTTTTTTTTCATTTTTTTATTTCACTCTTAACAATGTTTTTGCTAACAGTCATTTCACGAAACACAGCAATTGGTTCTTGAAAAGGAAAAACATCGAAATCCCGGATTATAAAAAAAATTTCTGGCCAAATCCCTCTTAAACTAATTCCCACGTAAGTGCGGTAAAACGTTCCAAAATTCAAGTCAGTTCCTCGTTCAAATATTGCACACTTAAAGATCGTGAAAAAGCACTGAAAAGACTCAGAATATTTCACTTACCATTCAACCTAAATCTCTCCGGATTAAGGCCGCCTTTCTGAAGTGCTTTTAGCACATCATTGGCCAGTTTTGCCACATCTGTTGGGATGCCATAGTTACTGTTCAGGTATTCTGTTGTCCACGTTAGTTTAAACTTAACACTTCGATATCTAAATATGTATATACATATGTAAGATTACAATAAGACATCGTTAAAATATACATCTATACTACTTCCAATATGAGCGGCGGTGTAGTATTTCCGATACAACACCGACGCGAATACTGTAGAATCGTATATTGACGCGAAACACTGAACTCTCAACTCATCGAGTGAACTTCTACAAGTTCTGTTACGCGCACCTTTTGGGAAACAAATCCAATAACTCTACTTCTAGCCAAAGAGTATTACTTTGACAGTTGTAAAACTTACTCAAGATTAATGGAAGTTATGTTTACGATGAAATACTGTTCTCCAGACTGAAAAGCCTCTAGAATCTACAAAATATAAAAAAAGTGTTCCAGTCGATCACAAAACGGTCAACGCTGAGGCATTTTCAATAGTCAACTCTACTTTCGATGGGGTATTTTGCCTCTATTTCTGTTCGGCTTGAAAATTTTATCAACTCTCCGCGCGTGCTTTTCGATTGTTTTTTATCCTTTAAATTTAATTTTCAGTGGTAAGATATCGACCATTTCCTGTCCAAGACGTCTCCCCTTGACAAGCAAAATCGTCTGACGTTAGCCAGAGTAAAATTAAAAAGTCGGGTACGGACTGAAATGGGTTGAGAGGACTCGGGATGTGGATATCACTTCATTCCTTCTTACTTTCTTCTTAAAAAATTCTCATAATACCGTGGGGGTCCGCGGCCAATAACGTCTCAATTTTTCTCAAGTGCGCACTAGGCATAATGACGGTCTACCTCTTGGACAAGAAGATTATTGAAAGAAAAACTCGACTACAAACAACAGAACTGAAAGTCTGGCTGCCAAAAAATGCAAATTCCAACGCCTTAATTCGGCGAGAATTGAAGCCCTGTCCACATGTAAACGTTTTCATGCGAAAACGCATACTTTTCTCTGCGTTTTGGCTTCCCGTTCATATGCAAGCGGCGTTTTCGGTTGCCAAAAACGATGGCTTTCAAAAACGCTCTCCAAAGTGCAGCGACTCGAAAACGCCGGATTATCGTTTTCGTATGGACGATGAAAGCGGAGACTTTGGAAAACGATGACATCACAGCCTGGGTGGACCTAACCTCCTACGCATGCTTAGTAGACAGGCAATTGCGTATTCGAATCGTTGCTGCATTTACGTATGGATGGGATGAGAAATGAAAACGATTTCAAAAACCGTTGTGTGGACGGAAAACTTTGGATGTGTTTTCATACAAAAACGTATACGTGTAGACGGGGCCTGAACCCACGGCCATGGAAATCCAGTTGTGGTTCTGTTGAGCACTGACTCAATTGAAGGGGGTGACGTGCCAAGATTAACAACAAAATATCATTGAATTAAATATTTTGCACAAATTTCATGAGTGTATTTTGAACAATTCGATGGACATAGAGTTTCCTTCTATGGTTAAGATTTCGTCTGGTTTTGCTATGATATTGAACAAAGACAAGGTTTTTGCTTTTTATTCAAAAGGTTGACCCAAATATACACGCGAACTTCAAACTCCAATAAATACCTTTTTAGAAATGTTCTTCAGGTCAGTAGGTTCATTGGGTAAAAGAAGATCAAAGGAGAATGATTCAACTATACAAATTGTAAAAACATTTTTAGAGACACTACGACAACTAGACTGAAGCAAACGAGATATGTTCTAATGTCCACACAAATATGCTCACACAAGAACCACTACATAGACTCAAGATAAATCAACTACACTACATAACGAAACCTGGACAGCTTAACCAATAGAGACGTTCTGTTGAATGAACAGCGCAACTTATGCTTTTGCAACTGATGTAAAATGCTACCCTCTGCCATGCACGAGCCCATTCCCACACAGAAGTACGTGCACTGACACATGGACACACACATACTACTACACATGCACATGCACATGCACATACACATACAGACACACACACATACATACATACACACACACACACACATACACACACACGTACATGGATACACACACAGAAATACGTACAGACAGACAGAGACACACACACACACACACACATACATACATACATATAAACGCACACACTCATCCTTTTAAATTGCGTAAATTCAACGGAAAACATGCATATTCGAAGATATTGTGTCATGTTTACAACTATAGATCAAACAAATATTGCTTTAATGTTTCATCTTCCTGAACCACCAATGCATATTGTCAACACGCATAGCACGGTTTATCCTGTTTTTACCTTCCGCGATTTCC
Organism: Heliopora coerulea; assembly: GCA_030142905.1. Classification (NCBI taxonomy): domain Eukaryota; kingdom Metazoa; phylum Cnidaria; class Anthozoa; order Scleralcyonacea; family Helioporidae; genus Heliopora; species Heliopora coerulea. The sequence goes on along the minus strand of JASJOG010000068.1, from coordinate 542,243 downwards.
AAACTGTGGGTTCGGTTGTCTTCTCCAAAGGCATTACGAGCCACACAAGTAAATTTCTCGTGCGGAACGTAAGATTTTTCGAGAGGATTTTTGATCTGTAACGTGCCATCGAGAATACAAAAAGAGACTTCAGTATGTCCTCTACCGTTAAATTCGTGAATATGATGACGTGAACAGCCACGACTAGCATTAAGCGACTGATGATCAAATATCCATTCTATGACTGGTTTTGGATAGCCTGTTACTTCACAGCTTATATTTACAACACGCATCGTGTTCTCTATAATCTTGATTTCTTTGCTTTTGGTTAAAATCCTTGGAGCTAGAAGAAAAAAGAAAATGGCTCCAGTTCAGCATTTACACGGAAGGCACACCAACGTCGACGACAATTTTTCACAAAATAACGCTGTATAGTTGATTGCAGGTCAGGCCAACCTTGTCGATAATTTCGTTAACCGGTGGTGTCAATTGGTTGCTGCTCCGGTGGGGCCGTTGCGAGGGAAATTAAGTTATTTCAGTGCCCAGGTTTTTCGGTTTCTACTACAGATTTAAGCTGGCTTCCTGGGGTGATTTCATTAGGGGACTGGTAACTAAACATGACTTGGCATGCACGAGAAGATGGCGATCATCTGGAATTGTTACTTTATCAGGACAACATCGACCGCAAGAGGACATGTGTTAAATTTTGGATGTTTGCTTCGGCGAACTTCTTTAAAACGTATGCAGAAACTTATGCTTGGTTTCCATATAATCGCTACAATCGCTACGATAAGCCGTGAACTCAGCGATCATAGCGATCGCAACGATCACAGCGACCGCTGTGATCGTTGCGATCTCTGAGTTCACGGTTTCCATATGATCGTTGCGAACGCTGAGTTAATTTGTTTGAGCGATCACAACGGTAGCCGTTAAAGTGCAAATGTCATGGTTGGGGATTCAACATATTTGGAATATTTAGACCCTTCATGGACTTTTTTACTGTTGAATTTGGCTATTTTGCCCTCTGATCGCATGACAAAAATCCTGGAATCTAGTTGCCGGAGGTGACGTCAATTCAGGGAGGCGCTAAAACTGCTCAAAGAGATTTACATAAGGAATACGAACGAAACTGGTGAATCTATCGTTTTTTTCCACGGTATTATTGTTCGGATTGGGCTAAGAGTACACCGTCCTATAATTCACGATGTCCTCTAACGCCTCCAGTGCAGATGACAGCCACAATCACTCGGATTTGAAATTTATTCCTGGATACGTGATGAAGCGATCCTGTCGCTTATGTGGAAACCAGGTTTTACGCGTCTGCTCGTTTAGAGATCTATCACGAAATCAAGAAAGCGTATTTTGTGAATAATATTTTGCGATGTTATTCCTCAGTAAAAGGACACATACGGGGTGAAAGCAGCAATAAGATTTGCAAAACAAATCAAAGCAAGATTACCTTTAAAAAACGTAACACGGAATGTTCTTTGAGCTGTCCCAGCAGTATTCCTGGCGGTGCAATTAACATATACCAATCCAAACCTCTTGCTCACCATTGCATTTGTTATACTCAAGGTTGCGTTTCCAGATACCCTAAAGTTGAACTGTCCATGAACATTTCCATCAACTTCCCAAAGAACTGATGGTTCTGGATAACCTTGGGCCTCACAAAATATTTCGTCAGCTCCTCCATCTGGTATTTCATATTCTGTTCGATTATTTGTTATTATCGGTGCTGTATAAAAGATAATCAAATTAATAATTCATAATTAATTAATAATAATTAATAGTTAATAATTAATGAAGAAAATACAAAGCGAGTTTTGCGAGAAAGTGAAAAAACTCGTTAACATTTTTGGGAACGCGTGTTTTCCTTTCTCAGTGGACTTCGTCCATTCAACATCAAAGTTGGTGAACAGATGATTTGAGCATTGTCTTGCTGTCCCTATACTTCGAAACAATCCGTTAATCCGAAGCGTACCACCAAAAGCAACTGCAAAGAGAAACATCGAAACCCGTCGGTGGATTTTTGTACCACTTAACGATCAACGAACTCCATTCCGGAAGGAGGAGAATGTGCCAATTTCACTTTAACGTATCATATTTTCAACGTTTCCAGTAAATCTGAGATAAAAACACCAGTCGTGTCAATGCTAGAGTAATGACAGCTTTTACGAATAGAAAGCAGTGATAAAATAACAAATTTACTTTTTAAAAAGACTACTTTGAACGTTCTTCGAGCTATTCCAGCAGAATTATTGGCAATGCAAGTTACATTTACAGGTCCATATCTCTTGCTGGATCGCGGGTTTGTTACAACCAAGCTTCCGTTTTCAGATACATTATAATAAACGTATCCCGTAGAATTTCCAGAGTGCACTTGTTCAGGGAACCTGCTTCCTCCAACTTCCCAAACGACAGATGGTTTAGGATCACCTTGGGTCTCACAATATATTTTGGTAACTTCTCCATCAGATATCATATATACTGTCCGATTGTTTGTTATAATAGGTGCTATATAAGAGACGGCATCAAAATATCATCAATATACCATAAAGAAAATACAAAAAAAATTGGCTCCTAATTATACGATGTTGTACATCGGATGCAGAATCATCCAGATTTAGATAAACCTTTCATTTGAATTTTCTGTTTTAAAATTTCCTAAAATTTCAAAATAGCCGGTAAACACGGCCATTTATATGTATTCGTATTTTATGAAAGATAAAATATCCACGTCCAAACTGTATGGGATGTTACTAAGGCTAGCCTACTTTGTAAATCTCACACCGTTTGGTCGCTCATCTTGTACCTATTACTTAAAGTATTCATTAAGTAATGTTTAAAAAATGAGCAGGAGTGCTTTATCGGATATAAAATACGAGGCGATAGCCGAGTGTTTTAGACCCGATAAAGCACGTACTGCAAGGTTTTTGAACGGCTTAAAAAACAAGCCTCTTAATACGCTAATTAGCGAAGAAAGTTTGAAAATTAATGTTTTCTAAGCCGAGAAAATTGGAAGAGAAAAGTAAGCGTGTTTTTATCACATATAAAGACACGACACGGTTATGATTTTCCATTGTACTTTCCTCATGAAGTCTTAATGAGTTTTTTAATGCAAAGCAAACTCGCGGTTCCCGTTTCGATTGGTAGCATGACAATGTAAAAAACAAATATAATGGAACGATGAAACCTTGTTTTTTACAACAGCCGTGCTTAAAAAATCCCAAATTGGAAAACTTTCAATGTACATGATAAGGTATAATTCCTGATGAGTTGTTAGACAGTATTATTATCATTTTGTTTATCAAAGTGTGTCTGATCATCATCACATTTATCACTTTGTAATCTAATGCCTGGATAACTCTTATACTGTTAACCATCCTGGTACATGTGATTCAGTCACTGGAGTTTTGCCGAGGTGCTGCAACATTAGTGAGCCAATAGTAAGCTGGAATTGCGTTCTTATGAGTTAATTGCATACGCCAGGGTACACAACAGCGTGCGACACTTCTATAGTGTAGATAGTCTATGAATATAAAGAATTTTACCGCATTTACTTTATGAACAAGAAATGAAAACTCCACTCACAGGTTTCCCCTGCAACGATTGAGATCGAGCAAACAATGACAACAGCAACAGCGACAATTCTCATCCTGGAGCTATCTTTGCAGTAAAGACAGATACAGCAATTAGATAACAAAAGCTTTCAAACCACAAAGGTGGGAGCCGGAACATACAGACTAACGAACGAACAATTCGATTAACGAACAAGCGAAGAAACTAATGAATAAATGAACGAGTAAATGAATGAAGAAATGAAGAAACGAACAAACGAACGGTCAAACGAACCAACGAACGAACAAACGAACAAACAAACGAGCGGACAAAAGAACGAAATTACAAACGACCGAACGAACGACCGAACAAACAAACGAACGAACAAACAAACGAACGAACAAACGAACGAACGAACGAACGAACGAGTTTTGTCAGAACGTCATAACTGCAGTTTAGATTGAGAGCTATCGTACTTGGTCTGAGCGAAATTTAACGTATGAAAAACCCTCCTCAACGCAAATGAGCTAAGATTGTTTAAATACTTTGCTTGTATGGGTGCACAAGGCTGTTTAATAACGGCTTGAAATAATAACAGCTTTAGTCAAGGTTTGTTTGAAACTATGTGTTTAAACCCTCTCCAGTCCGAGACTTCTTCTCCTGACGAGTAACTTAGTCTGGCGTTAGCCACAGCAATATTAAAAAGCCGCGGATACGGGCCGAAAAGAATTAAGAACGCTTTCCGTTTAGGCTACGTTTACACCAGACCAAGTTTCTCCAACGTCGTAGACAATCCGGAGACTTTTTATTCGCATTCAAAGTAGCCGTTTACAACACTTAAGTAACGAATCCGGTACAAAAAATCTTCGGATTGCTCACAAATCTGGATAAACACTAATCCGGAAAAGAATCTGGACACTTTGAATCCGGAAAGCTAAGACTCTGGAGATACTCTTTTCGTTTTTATGTACAACAGCAGAACAAGCCAGTGGCGGGACAATTTTTTATTAGAGGCTGTAATAAAAAAAGGATGGAAAGAAATTTTTTGGTTGCACGGCGTTACTTTCGATAAAATTTGTGACGATTTTTGTCCATGCTTAGATAAAAAAGTACTGCTTGCTTTAACGCGAACATGCAATTAATCCAGATATTTTTTCCTGTGTAAACGGTTAACGAATCCGAATACAATTTTGTTGTGAATCCGAGTACTTTTTGAATCCGAAGACTTTTGCTGTAGCGTAAACGTGACCTCAGTTCCTCAACAGCAAGTTTGACCATTTTTCACCAAGACTCCATACCAACACGGAAGTGAGCTACCGAGTCTCCGATTTAATTCTAACAAATTTGATCCTTCCAATAGTTGCACAGAATTTTGTATTCAGACACATTTTACAACAATATTCATGCATAAAGTCTACAATGTTATAAATGTTGGGGTAGTTTTTGGGGTCTAAATGAAAGAACACACAACGACATGCATGAGTTCTGCTGCTGAAACGCGAAAGAAAATATGCGGAATAAAAGAAAATATGCTGTTTTGTACTCTTCTAAAATCCAAGTCTTGATTTTCAGAGTAGTATCTGCGAAATCAGTTAAACCTACGCAAGACATTTTACATTGCTAACTCGGTTACAACTCTCATACCCAGATTTATGTCCAGAAACATTGCATGGTGTAACAGAGGACGGAAGACGGCATTGCTACGGGAATTCAGGTGAACGAAAATGGTTTTGTCAACTTCTGAGATGCATAAAATCTCGTTAATGTTCCTACAAAATGTAAAAGGAAATAAGTACTTACAGCAATCGCAAATGGCAAACCATAACGATTGAACAGGAATCTCAAGTGTTTAAATCCTTTCGCTAAGATGTGATTTGGTCTGATGTGGCGTTCACACCAGGAATCATCTTCCAAATACTAAAAGGGGATAAAAAATTTACAAGGCATAAACAATGAAAAGCAAAAGAATTTAAATAATGCGGAAGACAGCTGAATTTGTCTTGCCGAAGCCGTTTGGTCTCCCCTTAGCTCACGAGTCACGTTTTAACACTTATTGATGACTATGCGTCGTTCAACTAATGTTGAAACGAATAGGCTAAAACACAGCCTTCGTTCAATGTCCTTCAGCAATTGTTGGCAAACAAACAATGATCAGTAATCTTAGAAACATGTGCCCTTAGTTTGACGTTACTGTGCTACTGCGAAATCTAGAATATATTATACAGTCTAAATCAAACCTCAAACATGCTTCTCCGTGTTTTAGTTTGAACCGTTGAGAGCTCGTGCCTCATAAAAACACAGAGGAAACCTTAACTGAGGGTAGAAATCTCGTGAACAAATTCAGGAGGGGTTCCTGTTTACAAATGCTTTTGAAAATGTGTTGATCACGCCGCTCTAACAAGCTATGAATACCAATAAAATTCGATATAAAACTGCACATGTATACATAAATCTCGCATTTCCAAACCTCAACTTAATTGTAAACCTCATCCTAACCGTGCATGATAAAAGCCGAATCCCTAACAAAAAGAATAATTCGTATATTTACCACAATCCTTATAATTCAGAATCATCCTCAAGGTAACATGAAGAGAAAAACCCACGACCATTGAAATTGGTAGGATTTCCAAGAACACTCGACTCTGTCGCAACTTGACCCACGTATTTGGATCACTGGCACTGTAGTACAAACCACGTATCTTTACTATTCGTAAGTCAACGCGTGAAAAGCCTGTTTCATTTGCTCAAGGTTTTACAAGTGAACTACTGGGCCATGTCATTTCACATACGAATCTGGCTGTTCGTGGAACAGTTCCAATTCCATACATTTGTTTAACCTCTTCTGCGTGTCTGCTAACAATATGTCCGTTTTTGGACAACCCGGTCCTTCCCATGACTAAAAATTTTACGGTATCTGGTGTGCACAAGTCTTAGAAGCTTAAGGAATTTCGGTACGCTGGGAGAATCGTTTCGGTAATTCCGTACCTAGCACCCACTAGCTGGGTCTGAAACAAAATCAGTGCGATAGCATAACACGAGTTGAAGGTGAGGGCATTTCTTGGGAAAAATAATGTTGGCTTGTGGGTCCAACTATTCAATGACTTACGCCTTCACACAATTTGACTAGAGTTATTCGATCTGGCAAAAAGAAAGCTAGGTCCACAATCGAAGATCCATTACAAATTTAGAAATCCTGTCAACGCTATGGAATACGTTGGCTGGGATATTTGGTGACGGACAGACTAAATAAAATTCAGTTTAGGGTAACAACTTAATAAACCATTACTCATCATCAATGAATGAAATTTATTTCAAACAACATAGTGTTACACTTATACGATGGTGTTCTTTTCGGGCACAGCATGAGCGTCAAAGTCTGAGTGCACGAACCTGTCAAGAAAAGACATGGTCGGCGGTTATGTGAGAAGCGTACTCGACAAAACGAAGACTAATGCATTCAGTAACCAGAGATTTGAGGTTTTTTCCCCGAACTCCACTGATCACATGTATATCAATCACACTCCTGACGCATCAAAAAATGTCACAACGAACAAGCAACCAACTTATCTCACTTCGTAAAATTAAAAAGTCGGGTACGGACCGGAAAGGCTTAGAGAGATAGTTTTTAACCCCTTCCTGTCCAAGACGTCTCCCCTTGATGACTAAAATCGCCAGCTAAAGTTAGCCAGAGTAAAATTAAAAGCCAGAGTAGCCAGAGTAAAATGAAAAAGTCGGTTACGGACCGGAAATGGTAAATTGTAAGTTTTATTAAAACACAAGCTTTCGACTACCTAACTGTAGTCTTCGACAGGCAAGAGTGAACGTGTCTCAAAATTAATCATGTCTCAACCTGCTTGCACAATCTCCATAAATTATAAGTGCTGCTTATTCAAGGTATAGAGATAATTTGGAAGTTCCAGATGAAGTGAAGGACAGAAGTGAAAACGTAAATGACAGTATAGTTTGAGTTGTTATTCAAAAGATACAAGTCACAGTGTTTTCACATTGATCATAAGCCGAAGACCACATTTAATTTCACGTCGGACACAAATATCCATCCCAATATTCAGAGACTAATGCTTAACCTTTCGTTTGCCATCTGGGTTTTAACTCTTTCAAGGCGAGAGCTCTTCCCTTGACAAGTAAAATCATCTGGCGTTAGCCAGAATAAAATAAGAGAAAGAGTTAATAAATCTGGATATAACTCTTTCAAGGGGGGAGCTCTCCCCTCTATGAGTAAAATCGCCCCGCGGCGTTAGCCAGAGTAAAATAATAGAAGTCTTAGGCATATCTAAATGTGGCAAAGAAAGGGTTAACTATCAACGAATTCCGGATAAGAATCGTATGCATAATGAACACGCTCCATTCTATTTATACGTTCATCAGTTTTTTAGGGTCTTACTTTTTTTTTCGGGCGAAGTAAATGGAACACTGGCTTGGTTCTACTTGAAATAGCTGTGTAACACGAGGGTTTCAAAGACAAAAAAAAGTTCCGAACCTAATGATCCAAGACCTACCTCGATATCTACGTCAATTGAAATCCTTTCATATCACTGTACGAGGTCTGGGCAATTTGTTGCTGATTGATGTTAAATATGCATTCGCTTTCAGCAGGTGTGTCTACGCACAATAGATGCCGAATCGGCCTGAATGTGAACAAAAACAAGTTGCATTCAATCTGAAGTTGTAACGGTCACCCAGAATAGAAACGAATGATTCTTAACGACATTATACGTATCATCACACAACATGACATTTTGGTAATGACTTTTGGTAATATTAAACAATCAGGCCCTGGGCAAACGTTAGGGTTAGAATTTGGGTTACGGATGGAAGTGGAATCCAGAATCAGCCGACAACTTTAAAAAATTTAAGACGAAGCAAAATCCGAATAAAAGCGACATCTTGAAAAACCCAAGATATAGGTTATAAACAAGACTAAACGTTTAAATGGTAAATTTTCAACTTTATCACAAAGTCGTTTTCAGACCAAGTGAAAGTAAATGGTTGCTCCTTGGGCAACTCGCTTTCAACCAACAAAATAGATATTTTTGCCTGCTTTGTGTCATTGAAGGAATTAAAATAAATGAAAGAACTACGCAACACGAAAGTGTGCATTTTCTTTGTTGAAAAGTCCAGTAAACTGCTCGCGATGAACTCGCTTTTCTTGTCCAAGATTCACGCAGGTTTTATGTTATCGAGCCCACAATATCTTAGAATTATTCAAAACAATGACCATTGTGCATTGCGATCTGACAGAGTGATGAAGTAAGCATATTACCGCATTTATATGTTATGAAGTTTTTGTGTTCGTTTGACTGATATAAGAAAGAAAAGGGAAAAAATGTTTAGGCAACCAAATTCTTTCTGAGGCAACCTGAAAAAGACCAACGGTTGCCCAATTTCGAACCCTGTTTACGTACAGGTAAGTAAAGCCCACAATTGCCTAACTAATTCCAGAGCATCCGCTAAACTGCACTTGATCCATTTACTCTTCTTCTGCTTAGTTTCTTGTAACAAAGAGACTTTGTCAACATTTTACTTACGGTGGATTCTCCTCACAAGTATTTGGAATGTCTGTGTCGTTAATTTCTTGCTCCAGCATTGCCAGACTTCCTGATCGACAACTCTCCTCCGGACTTGAGATAAATTATACAACACGAGAGCTTAAATTGTGCACAGTTACTTTTAAAACCGTCGACAAATTCAACTCAAGCAAGCGCCATCAGACCGAAGTAGTTTGTAACTCAAATTTACGCGAATAGATCTAACACAAACTCGAAACCAAATTTCATTCAAACCTGCATGCGCTATTACACCGAAAGTAGTTAGTAATTCGAAGCTGAATGATTAGATTTAAGTTGAACTAGAAACCAAATTTCACTCAAACCTGCACTTCCTAGATTGAAGGTAGTTTGTAACTCGAACACGCACCACTAGATTTAACTCGAACTCAAAACCAAGTTTACCTCAAACCTGCACTTCTTAGACCGAAGGTAGTTTGTAACTCGAACTTGGATCACTAGATTTAAACAGTGGTATAAAAATGGGATGCTGCGTGGGCAGTATAAAACAGCACAAAAAGTATAAAGGTTGATAGACTGCCGAATTTATGATAAAGAATTCTAACGTTTCGAGTTGTGGCCCTTCGTCAGAGAGTGAAACGAGGTCCACTCTGACGAAGGGCCATAGCTCGAAACGTTAGAATTCTTTATCATAAATTCGGCAGTCTACCAACCTTTATATTTTTTGACTAGATTAAAGATGAGCTCGTGACTAAACTTGACTCAAACCTGCCCTATTGGATCCCAAGTAGTTTGTATAAGTCGAACTCGAAAACCAAATTTAACTTGAACCTACACTACCAGAACACGTGTTAGTTCTTGGAAAGTCTTTGACGTATAATAAGAAATTGTACCACGACAGAACCGCTAGAGAATCCATTTTCCAAGGTCCAGCAGTGGCGTAGCGAGTAGAAGTTCCACTGGGGGCGAATTCCCAAAATGCCACCCCCGGGCATATTCCGTGGCCCGTGGGCGTGGCTTCCTAAAGAAATTTCGGAACACATTCACAAAAACGAAGAAAAAAAATTGGTATTTGATTGTGACAACTTACTTTTGATTGTTACACGACCTATACTGCATACGTTCTTAACACGAGACGTTCTTAACATACGTTCTTGTAACTTGTAAACAGGAAGCTCCATTGCGATTCAAACATGAAACCTTAAGTGCCGCTCCAACCTAAAAGTGCCGCCCGCCAAAAATGTACCGCCTGGGGCAACCACCCCCTTTGCCCCCCCCCCCCCTCGCTACGCCATTGAGGTCCAGCCATTGAAAGTTCGACACTGAACTTCTTTTGCTGGCGATGAAACGTATGCATTCTCGAACCCTCCAGTACTTCAGCGATCATCTAGCATGGTCCCATCTGCATTCCACATTCCGGAGTACGTAATTAATTATCGAGTGCACAATTCCCGGTAACTATTTACTAGCGAATGTTGTAATAGGTCCGGAGTATTGTTGTGAGTGAATCCTATATATCACAATGAGCAATCATATCCGAACTAATTATTAAGATTACTCGTTAGTCTCGTCGGTGAAATAACGGATGCTGCTCATGTAATTACTAACGAAACACTTACAATAAACTTCAAGTAAACGACAAATTTTTTAATTGTATACATGTTTCGGCAAGACTTATGCCATCTTCAGTAATACATAGTACTACATAGCGTACGTGATAACTAATACTGAAGATGGAATAAGTCTTGCCGAAACATGTATGTAATTAAAAAATTTGTCGTTTACTCGAAGTTTATTTTAAATGTCGTACTTAGTCGATTCTATGGAAACACTTACAGTTTTTGCAACCCAGGTTGTCTGGCCAAGATCACTCTAACCAGCGATACTTCGTCTTTATCCAGCTTGGGCAACTCATATTTGTAGAAGAAGCTAAAAATATTTTATTACATAAAAATGAGATTGAGAGAGAGGAAACAACTGCTTGAGATAACCTGGAAATGAACCGGATTCGCAATAAGATATGGAGGAAAATCAATTTACAAATGGATATCGAGTGATTTTAAGCTTTTACAAATTTGGAATAGCTTTAAGCCTTTCATTTATATCAAAATTACAATTCAAACGTCTCTGCATAACAGCAGAGAGGAGCGCGTTAGGCTGCAAATGGGAGGCGTTCATCAGTCATTCCCCACCACAGTGTTTTTAAGTTTCTAGTAGTCATTTAGTGCTAAAATCTAACCTTGACTAACTCGGTGATATCGATTCGAACAGAATAACTACATATTACAGTTCTTCAGTTCGATATTGCTCAAGGGATGAGTGCTAGCGCCCGTGGCGTAGCGAGGGGGGTCAATAGGGGGCACATGCCCCCGGGCGCAGGGTGAAGGGGGCGCTAAAATCAGCTGGAAATATGGCGCAACATTCTTCTCGTGTGCTAACAATTACTCTCATGTAGATATGGGTTTTGCAAAATCTAAGAATACGAAAATGTTTGTTACTGGACAGCAAAGGAAGAATATCCCCTTCGTATTTCGTCGATAATGTACCGACGGTTTACTCGGATGTACTAACGGACTTGGAATGTTCATAGCTAGGGAGGACATGGCCGCCCGGCCTCCCCACCGAATAATATGTCAATAACATCTGCATGCGTCGCGTTGCATCGCATGATAAGTTACTGGGAAAGCATGTATATTCTTTGAGATTGCTCAATTCAAACGCTCGAATTATTTTTTTAAAACCGTAAAAAGTAGAATAAATGCCCTGGGCGGTTGTTTAATTTTGAGACCTTGAAGGTGGGCGCTTATTCAAATTTGTGTCAATCTTCAACTGATTAAGAAACTTTCTTTTTTCCTGAGAATAACAAAACTAATGACAAAACAAAACAGAATAACTGAGCCACTGCCAAGCAGTTCGAAGAAAAGATAGTGCGATTGAAAACACTTTGTGCGCATAAACATGGAATTAGCAGTAGAAACTTTGAGAAAAATACCACTGAAGCAGTTCGATGTTTGAGGTCGCATATATATATATATATATATATATATATATATATATATATATCGAATTTGCAACTTAGCTCGCCATCTGAGTCTCGGTAGCTCAATGGTTAGAGCGTCTAACCGGTCATCAGAAGGTTGCGGGTTCGATCCCCGTCTGGGGCTCAGAAATCATTTTCTGAGTATCGAGCTTGAAGATCGTTCATCTACCTCAATACCACTCTTCCTGTAGAACAGCGAAGGCATTGAATGAATGAATGAATGAATAACTATATTTATCGAGGGTGACACATTACAGTTGAAAACTGTTAAACTTGTGGCCCTCCACTTGTGGCATTAAAGGCACTGAAGAGAAATTAGCCCAAAGATGACATGCCCTCTTATTACAGGTGTGGGCAGGCTACTGTCCAGTTAAAAATCTACTAAAACTATTGGGATGGGGATTTTTTTGAAGGTGGGCGCTTATCTCAAAACAGGGTTCGTACACTATAGGTCCATCAAAATTCCATGACTTTTCCAAGACTTTCCATGACCATATTTACAAAACCCATGACCTGGAAAAGCTAGAAACGACGAAGCGAGCTGAACAGGAGCTCCGTCGTACCACAGGGGTAGCTGGGGCGCAGTCTCTGAATTGAAGTGCACGGCCAAGCTATGATAAATTAAGGTTACGAGTATTGCAGATACAATTTTTGCGATAATTTTCACGTTCATTGGTGGCCCCAAGAAACTTGAAAATGTGAGCGAAGAAAATTGAGATAGAATGATTCACTGATCAAGAATAAATCTAATTTTCTTGACTTTCCATGACCAACACTAATTTTCTAGATTTTCCAGGCCTGGATTTTGAAATTTTGATTTTCCATGACTTTCCAGGTTTTCCACGACCCGTACGAACCCTGTCAAAATTCTCGTTCAGAGGTCGGCGTTTATTCGAAGATGGGCGCTTGATCGAGTTTTTACGGTGTATAATAAAGGAGGGGATCTGGGAATGAGAATGAGAACTTACGTTCCCTTGTGAAATGCCGGTAGGTTATTCCTTGGTTCACTCACTGTCCCAGTAGATGTGAGTAAGAGTTTAACCTCCTGCTCGATTCTTTCGGCAAACTGTAAAGAGAGATACTTTGACACCTTAACTCTAGTTTGCACTTGTTATAATTCTATGTCTCTCTGATCTATTGCGATCTGTAAAGTATGTTCATATGTTCTGTATCTATTATATTATAAACTTACGTATATCCAGTTACTCATAAGTAATCAGGGGCCATTTGGGAGAATACTTTTTTTAAAGGTAAAAATGTATAAATTACCCTCGTAAAATAAAATAGATTATTATTATTATAACAACTCGCGCACCGCCCATCTAAGGGCAGAAGAAGAGGTCTCAGCCTGCTACGGGCTCCCAGCATCCCACCAGGTAAGGCCGCAACAGACATTGCACATCTCAGGCAACTTGTCAGGAAAGGAAATTTTAACACTAAAATGGATTTTAAACAACGCCCACAGGGCCAGCTCTTACTCGCCCAACTTATCCAGTCAGGAAGGAGTAAGGGATGTACAGCGCTCTGAAGGCCCTGAAAGTACTCCCCGATGCGTATATCCAGTTTGACCTTAACAGTACTATGTTACTCCATAAGGGCTATAAGCTAGGCCTGGTTTTCACTAGCGACATAATCAAATGCATAACGACATACGCAAGGGCAGTTCGCACTTCTCGGGTCAACTGAACTTTTTGTACTTCCCAGTACAAAGGGATAAAGTACCTATTGCGCTTGGCTGTGTCGTTATGATTATACTTATGCCGCCAGTGTAAACCAGGCTTAAGGCTTCTTCAATATTGGTGCTACCGAATTACAAGGCGGAAAGTGTAATTTCGTAACAAAAGTGACAGCCCAGCAAAGAATCTTGAATAAGCCCATCATGAACACATTTAGGCACTTTTAGAGGAATTATTTAATACACTAAAACTCATCTGAGGCACTAATCCCCCAGATTCCCACTTTCACTTACTTTTTCTGAGGCAACACCCCAGAATACTTCAAAGCCTTCAAGAGCCGGGTCATCTGCATTCTTCTTACATCTGGTGCAATTTTCGTAGTTGATTCCATCTGGGCTATTAACGTCGCCACACCAATCCAGGTTGGTCACAAGGAAGCTGAAACGAACATAAAACAAAAAATAAAGCGGACGATCACTTATGACAAACAAAATTCCTTTATGTCGAACAAATATTTGTCAATTTTCTATAAGACACTAACGCCCGAAGTTCTTTAATTCACTTGCTGATCAAATAATTAACTCTGCTTCGTTAAAATTACTTACGGCTGAACTAAAGATATTATTAAGCAAATGAATATTTTTGTACGTCATCATTTATGTTTTATGTTTTTAATTTGATTTAATTCCATCGGAGGAAGTCCAAATCAGTTTTAGACTTAGGTGGTTTCTTTTAGACTTTCTCTCCACATGTCTGTATAAATATTGATATTTATTGTCTTTTGTAACATCTTGTGGTAAACTTAACAAACTCAAACTTGAAGGTTGGTAAGAAATATTTCATAAAAGGTTTTTACCCGGTTAACGTGTCAGCTAGCGCGACCAATCTCTGGCCTTTCGCAGAGAACGAGCTCGACAGTCCAAATGTTCCTGACCAAAGCAAAGCCTTCAAAAGAGCAAGCAAGCGCGAAATGTAAGTAGATACTAGAGTCTGAAATTATTATATACGTACTGTGATAAACTTCTCACCAAGCGCAAAGATAGAACTCGTCTCTTTAGGTGATGTTCGATCCTGATTGGTCAGACGATTTTTCCCACTAGCGAATACAATCATCTAATACGAATACAATCATTGGTCACGAACAATTTTAAAATTGTTCTCCGCACAGGATACATTTAGATTTAGGTAAGGCCACGTGACCGTAATTCCCCCAACGGCAGTTTGTGTTACCTGCAGCGAAACTCCAGCCATAAAACAGTAAGAGATATACATGACATTACCTTGTTTGTTATATTAGCAACTAGAGTCTTGTCAAAGTATGGTTGGTAATTTTCCGCAACGACCGTGCAGATATTTCTTCCTGCAAAAGCGCCCTTGAATAGGTCCCACGTTTCATTGCAAAACGGACTCGGTCCTACTGAGTTAACTTCAACCGGGTGCAACCCATAATGTTTATTATTGGCGAAATAGTCGTAACAACGACCTATGAAAATCTCCTTTAAGCCAGGAGTGGAGCCTTTAAGTGGTTTGCTGTAGTCGACCACAGTGGATGATGATATGAACAGGAACAGGTGCAGAAACAGACTGACACCAAAGATAAGAGATGGGAGAGAGAGGCACGGTCTTCTCAGAGCTACCATCTTTACCACAGGACTGAAGGGTAAAAGAAAAAGATGAAAGGTTCACCTTAGTATACAAGGATCATCAAATAAAGAACCAAAGTACACCTTCGACCTATCATTCCACGTAGGGTTGCAATACTGATACTGGCATATCACATGTCGGTATATAGGTCCTAGAATAATGTACAATTTAGGTATCGGGAGGGCGTCTTATCACCGATATTACCGATAAAAGTCTTTATTCAACAACTAATAGAAATCACGAAAACGGATACAGACAAAATAACTAATGGGACTTTGATTTCTACATATTTCCGACCGACGCAAACGTGACACAAAACTTTTTAGGCAAAGGGCGGAATCAGGAATTTCCCAACTTTACCGAATCTTAACATCTGATTCGAACAACATAGGCAAAAAGGAATTATAAACAAAGCAGGTTCAACTTTAATAGTCGTCGGAAACAGTCCATGGTGGACT
The DNA here is from genome assembly GCA_030142905.1 of Heliopora coerulea. NCBI lineage: Eukaryota > Metazoa > Cnidaria > Anthozoa > Scleralcyonacea > Helioporidae > Heliopora > Heliopora coerulea. The sequence goes on along the minus strand of JASJOG010000068.1, from coordinate 526,363 downwards.
CACGAAAACACAAGGTCAGTAACTATTCTTAAACAGGTGTATTTCCCAGAATAAAAACTGGGGAAAAAATATAGAGCAGTGCGAAATTTTTAGAATGATCGACCTTAAAAGAGTTGAAAAAAAACACATTGTCCAATAAATCACGAACAGAACATCTTTTTCATTCATGCCTGTTTATCTGAAATAGATTTTAAATTTCAAAATCGTGGCTCAAACAGATGGCGTTTCAGAAAAGAAAATTTCATAACGGATGTCCTTTTTCCTAACAAGAAGGTCCATACATCGGCGTATCAAAAGCAAAATGCTTCCGTCGAGCCTGACCTTAGGTTTGTATATTTGAAAAACTAAAGAACTCGGGACTTTTTCGCTGTTTAACGATCGTTTAGATAAAAACAAATGAGTACAACGGTAGCACAGATGTTTTCTTTCACCTCGCAGTTTTGTTTTGCTTCAGAACATCCTCTGAACGTTTCACAACTTATGAAATCAACAGTTCGGGTAGGTAACGGTTACCGCTAATTATCGGAAGTCAAAATGTCGACAAACTCTCAATCGGCGCTACTCTAAGAGGCTGACTACACGGAAACTTTCAGCCCGGCCATCCGATAAAATACTTGAAAAATCGGAGCTCGCGATTACATGAAGAAAGTTTCAGCCCGGTTTGAGCTACCCAGACTGAAAAATCCCATGTAATCGCCCGAAAAAATTTCAGCCCCGGCTGAAAAGGTAAGTGACAGACGTAGATTGCCAAAACAACAAAGGCTGCCGACAAATTCCTGCCTGGGGTCACTTCTGGTTTCAGTTTCAGCCCTGGCCGAAATATTTCATGTAATCGGGACTTTTTTCAACCCGATCTGCCGAGCTGAAATTTTCCCATATAATCAGCCCCTAAACCCACGCAATAGTTGCTAAGTTGTTAAAGATTCCTCGACGTTTGTTAAAATGCCTGCTCTGTCTCTTCTCCATTTCTATCTTTCCCTCTGTTCTCCACCTTAGTCTTGCTATTTCATGGATCTCTCAGCCACAAAAAAAACAAAGAAAACAATTCTAAGCGACAAAAAACTACTGTAGAGTCAATCTTGGCTTACTTCTTGTATTTTGCGCAGTTCTTGCTTCGGGTGCTTCAAGGCTATGCTTGTTTTCCTCTGAAATCGCTAAAAAAGTCTAAATTAACGGTGATGGCTCGCCGTTAAATACATTTCACACCACTTTCATTACAATAGCAAACAAGCAGAAATCGTAATACCGTTTAAAAGTTTCCTCCAGCAATTTGTCAGTAGTCAAAGAAACACCATAAATGGGTTGACGTGCAGGTGACGTTGATGTAACACTTCTGACGCAATTATACTAATCGTTTACAAAAAGAGATCCAGACAGTTAGCTAACGGACCACCAACTGTTGAGTAAAAAATCTGGATTTGGATCGATCTGTTTCTGAGTCAAACAAGTTTTTCCATAGATCTGACGTAACGCCACAGTCACACCTGTGATTAGTTGTTTTGCGAGGCTCGATTTTTCGATGGTAGCACGGGAATGTCAAGTAACATATTAAAACCATTTTAAGGTTGCAGATTTGGTGAAGAGAAAAATATTTTCAAAAGGCGAATTAAACTTTATTCGTCGTTGCTTTGTAGCTTATGCCTTGTAATATCAACAATATTTAGTGAGGCTAAAACACCAAGCGAACACAAAGCTTACTTGTGTTAGGGAAGAGGGTAAAAGTCGCGGGGGCGTTCCAAAAGGTAACGCCGCGTTCGCTCATCGGATGGTGGCTTGAATTTTACGCTCTGATGCGAGCTCTCTCAGATGTCCTCGTCCACCCACAGCTCAAATAAACACGCTACAATGAATAATTTATTAAGTCAAGGGACGACTTCAAAGGCCTTCTTTAACGAAGTCCGAATTAATGTAGCGCTTCGCGTTGTTTGGAACACTGAAACTAAAGTTTCACCAGCGAATGTTAAGGAAATCCAGCCAAGCTTTAAACATAACACAAGCGGCCGAACTGACGACTTAACCAGTTTACATATATGATAAAGGAAATTTTCGAGTGTCGAAATCTCACATTTTAGGACCCGTCCGAGTCCAGTAGCGGAAAATGCAACTTAGGAGCTTCCGGCTTGGATTTGAACTCACGACCATACAAATCGGGTACAGTGCTGTGATCACCATGACCAATTCAGCAATGAATGACGCTACAAGAGTCATTCATTGCTGAGGTGATCATCAGAAAAATAAAAGACTGATACCTCAAGGATCACTACATTAAGTAAAGGTTATAGACCATGACCGGGGTGTTCAAGCGATATATAAACCTGAGGGCGAAGCCCCAAGGGTGATATATTGCTTAAACATCGAGGTCTAAGATATATAACTGCCTTATATCACCATTGGTGAGGTTTCCTAAAACTAATTTAGCAAAGTTTGGCTATTCTCAGTTGACATTTGTTCCAGATATTTCCATTTTCTAGGATATAAGACCACTAAATGTTTGGATATCGTTGTAGATAATGTTGAAAGTTTCCAAAAGAATATTGATGGCGATAGTGCTCACTAGTGGAATAAGTGTTGCCGGTTCGTTTGCATGTGTTGATAAATGACATATTTTTACGTTTTAAGTCGTTTTTAATATTTGCAAGGAAGAGCCAGGTTGAGCGATCTATTTGATTTACAGGTTGATAAGTAGATATCAACCTCATGAATAATTTTATGAGGTTGATAAGTTATTTATCAACTTCCCGAGAACAAAAGAAACTAAACCAATGGTGATATAATTGGAGTTTGACACCCCTTGAGTGACCGGTGATTGAGGGTTCAATCAGTTCAGGGGTCATCCATCGCTGACACACCAACTACCCTTCGAAGTTGAGTCAATTTTAACGTCTCCAGTATGTTGTCGGCAAGCATTGCCGGGAAGGACTATCGTTGGTAAATATTGCCAGTAAGGGGCTGATTACACGAGACCGGTACGAAGTCAGACCACCGCAACTTCAGATCGCACCCCATACAAATCCTTGTTCTTGTTTACATAACACGTGTTCGAAAAATATGTTCGGACCGGTCTCACTCATTTCGGATGCTGCACCGACATCTATGAGTTCAGACCGGTTCGAACTCGGACCGGCACGATGTTTTCTTCATGAAAACGCTAAATCTCTCCTTGGTTGCTGGGAACAAAAATTCGGAATGCAGACTGAAATGTTTTCAAGAACAAGGCTTTAGTTACATTCTGGTCTCATGTGAACACTTTAGAAAATTTTCACTTTTATGGCGGTCTGAATTCTTGCCGGTCTCACGTAATCAGCCCCTAAGGTTTCCCTGTTTCAACAGAGATCGCGCGGGGCTGTTCGATATGCGATAAAGTCCTTTTATGATCATGGTTTCTTATGATTAGTATAGATTTACATGTATAACATTAACTCCATACTTTTTATAAAATCGCTAAGGTAAAAAAATAAGACGATGAGCTGATCCTAGACATCTCGACCATCCAAGATCACAGACCAACTGGTGAAAAGTAGCCCGTTCTTGATGAAACTCATGCGCCAGATAATCAGCGGGACAAAATTCGGAGCTCGACTGGCTAAGTTTGCTTCGTTTTACACGAGTTGTACATTACAGTTGATCTAGTCAGCATTTACTGCACCAGGCGCATCGTCTTCGTCTATGACCACCGGTAAATAAACCTATGGGAAAACGATAACAATTATAAACTGCTTCGCGCAGTTGATCATCTTTGAAAACATAGTGACCATGCGATGAAAATAAACATACCTAAGGAAGAGGAACGTCACTTAGCACATGCAACGAAAAACCAATAAGCCTTGTGGTAGAGTTAGGAATTTCAATCGTTAAGTTATTTCAATGAAAGTTGGATTTTATGCGCGAAGTTGGGCTTTTTCGTGACGGCATTGAAACGAACGAGAATGGGGAAAACAACTGAGACCATGACTTTAAATTCTCAACTCAACTCATTCTTCTAAACTCGGTCATATACTTAATATACTTTGAAAGAGTCTTCAAAAGATTATCTGCATGGGCATACAAAGGAATCGACGTATTTCTTCCAGTTCAAGAAACATTAATTACGGGAACTACTGAGTATTTTGATGAAATACAAAGCAACGGTAGCTCCGAATATTGTCAGCATATTTCTTTAAAATAATGAACTCGTGGCCATGCTCTCGGCAACGGCCTCCGTAGCTCAGTTGGCAGAGCATCGCACTAGATTCGCGGGGTCGCGGGTTCGATTCCCAGCCGGAAGGCCGGCGTTGAATTTTCGCAACAGGTCCCGGTTAGGTCTTAAAAAGTCGAGGATAATGGGCACCCGATATTTCCTTCATCAATTGTTAAGTTATATATATATATATATATATATATATATATATATATATATATAATAAGCGTATATCTGAAATAAGGGTGGGATTGACTTGTTAACATGCTTATCTTAACTCAGCACTTATCGTGAACCAATTTCCCAATCTCCCCCGACGTCAAAAGTGTCATCAAAACGAGCAGAAAAGAGAACAAAAACAGTAAGTTGCCTTCTGGCAAACGTCTCTAAAACTCTAATTCCCATCACCCTGTCCAAGTAAGTTAAATTGGGACCTCACCGAATGCTTTTGCAAGTACGACTCCAGTTTGGATTCAAGATCTTTAAATAACGGCCGCGCACTTGGACTTGTCTCCCAACATGTCTCCATTATTTCGTATCTATAACGAGAAACTTCATAAGTTGTCTTTCAAGGTGGTTTTCCAGCTGAATTGAAACAAGGATCAACTAACATTTCAGGCGCGGTTTCTGATGGTTTAGGCAAGCGACAACCTCGTTGCAAATATCCTAACAAATCACTGCCAGAAACACCAGGATATGGTACCACACCTAAAGAACAATAATCAAAGGAGGACATTTGAACTTCAACATTAAAAACATGAATACTAAAATAACTATATGTAGCATTTATTGACTAAATAACCTGCTGTCTCAATTTCCCAGAACAGAACTCCAAAGGACCATCTAGGAAACCAGAAAGGCATCAGGTGTTAGAATTACAAACAGTTAATACGCACCAAACAGTCAGCAGCATAGATTATGGGCGGGGAGTGTGTGACACCTCCCAACATTTCCGAAAAAATTGAAAATTCAGGGGAAAAAATAGATTGTAATTCGGGCAAAATTTGGTAAGGTGTTTAAAGTACGTCAAAATCCTTTTTGGTTACTAGTTTACATTTAATTTACGTATTGGGGTTGAGGAAGCGAGGGTACACCATACGTGGCCTGAATTCGCGTCAAATTGAATTCGGGAAATTTTTGAAAGGAAACAATGTTTGGGCAAATTAAGCTGAACACACACCCCCCCAGTCAAAATGGGTTAACTAAGCCCCTGTAAACAGTGCTCATAACGAATGATATTGTGTCGAAATTCGAGTATTCACCACAATACAAAGTTTGGAAGAGTAATTTACCAAAAATCGAAATCTACAAGCTATAACTGACAAAAGCGTTTAGTCTTGACATACACGTCACTTTTCGTGGTGAAGATCATATCTTGCAGAGACTCGATGGCCATCCACTTCGTTGGGAGTTTACCCTAGAAATGCCAAAATGAAAATGTGAACGTTGGTTTCACAAACAGCTTCTGCCGAAACTCCTCAAAATAAAGCATGCAATGTTGTCTGTTAAACTTAATCTTATCGAAAATATTATAAAAAAAAAATGACTCACCGAAGTTTTCTTTTCATATAATCCTGCTTCATATATGTCTCGCGACAGACCAAAATCAGAGACTTTAGCAATTCTGTTCCTCCCCAAAAGCACGTTTCTTGCGGCCAAATCCCGATGGACAATCTTTAAATACATGTATATATCTATACTTGTATAAATATTACAATCTCTATCATCTGACAAACACTGGACTTTTACCAGCTTCAGTGCATCTATTATGAGTTCTTTAGAAAGATTCCTCTGCCAGATAAGCGCCGCTATTTTACTTGTAGTTATGTACCAATATAATCACTTATGCATCGTATATTGCATGATATATATTACTACGTTTTCCAAATTCAGAAGTGATTCGCAAACTTACACCTACATTGAAAGTACTGGTTCTTATTACTTTTTTTGCTATGGCTGCTGTTGTCGTTGTTGTCGTCGCTGTTGTTATTTTTTGGTAGCTGATGCTGTTCCTATTGCTTTAGTTGTTGTTATTGTTGTTGTTGTTCGTTGTTGTTGTTTGTTGTTGTTCTTGTTGTTGCTGTTATTTTTTGGCTGCTGATGCTGTTGCTATTGCTTTAGTTGTTGTTGTTGTTGTTGTCGTTGTTGTCGTCGTTGTTGTTATTTTTTGGTTGTTCTTGCTCTTGCTTTAGTTGTTGTTGTTGTTGTTGTTGTTGTTGTTGTTGTTGTTGTTGTGGTTGTTGTTGTGGTTGTCGTTGCCATCGTCATGCGCAGTATTGTTGTCGTCGTCATAAATCTAGAACAGGGGTGGCCAAACCGCGGCTCGTGAGCCACATGCGGCTCTTTGACCTTTAATATGCGGCTCGTGGAAATATGTTGGCTGAGCTCCTTTGTAATTTTGTAAGGTGGTATCCGATTAAAATAGCTCTAATTTTATTGATTTGCTTTTTTTTTTTACATATTTTCCTCCATTTTTGGACCAGATATTTGCTAAGACAAATAAATATCATTAAAAATTTTTTTTTTTTCCTTTTTATTTTTTTTCCTTCCTCTCAAACATCTGAACTTTATCGTATGTGGCTCTTACATTAAGCAAGTTTGGCCACCCCTGTTCTAGAAGGCTGCATCCACTATTAGCTTGAATTTGTGTGGCTACCACTGACCTTTTTACCTTCCAGGAAACACATTCCCTTAGACACATCGTAGGCAATCCTTACTCGGGTGAGCGTATCAAGAGATGAAACAAATGTGCCTTCCACAGCAGACATCTCCTTACGGTTTTTCTTAAGGTATCTTAACAAATCACCACATTCGCAAAACTCCACAACTATCAAAAGAGGTCCTTGACAAAGAAATAACCCTGTGAGACAACAACCCAACAAGAGACAAGCACGTGAACCTATATCAAGTTTGACATTCAGTAAAATATATTAACATTGTATACCTCCTCTTGAACACGCTCCAATTAAATTGACTATATTTGGGTGTTCGGCAACATCAGCCATTAATCTTAGTTCTTTAAAAAGCTCTTTCCGATCGGTTTCCGTCGCAATATCTAAGGAAAGCGATGTGTGATAAATTGAGAAAAGAGGTAGACAAGAAGCAAAAAACGAAATATGACGACTACAACTACAACGATATCTACAATAAAAACATCTAAAACAATGAACAATTATTCACCAATGTGGAGATAAATGTCTACACTATCCACCAACACTAAGGTGATTAATTGTTTTAGCATATACCTCGCATAATTGTTTTCATATATATATATATATATATATATATATATATATATTTAAACTTTTAAAACAATTTTACGGAACGTCGACTTGTCTCCCACTCCTCATTTGTAAACAAAACATTTTGTACACATCCTGAGTGCATTTATCGCTAAAAAGTAAACGAAATGCATATCTTTGAATACTTTATTGCCAAATTTCGTTGCATTTTTGGTATTGTCAAACACGGCGACTTCGTTTACTTAAAAAAAGTTCTTCTTCTGTAACTTAAGGTGGCAGTTAACCGTCAATGATCCAAAACATTGTAATTGCTCTAGTTTCACAACAGTTTAATTAATTAAGGATATCTTTGTGGTAGCTTGGTAATTATGTTCTTAATACACACGCTCTCAAGCTGTTCTCTCAGAAAAACGTTCTGAGTCCCTGACGGGAATCGAACCCGTAACCTTCTGATCGCAGGTAAGCTCAATGGTTAGAGCGTGATCTAACCGTTAGAACGTTAGAGTTTGATCGCCGGTGAGACGCTTTCCCGTCAGGGACTCAGAAAGTTTTTCTGAGAGAACAGCTTGAGAGCGTGCGTATTAAGAGTTTAATTAATCACCACAAAACTTTGTAAGAAGCTAGTACTAGTTATTACACTAGTTTTGAACTTGACAGAGGTAATTCAAACTTCAAGATTGCCATGGTAACAACTAACAAATACTTTATAAACGAGATTTTGTGGAAGCGATGTGTCAAAAGCAAAAATAGATATCAAGTCTAAACTTGGTGAAGATAACTCACATGGCATGAGGTGTGCAACAAGTGGAAAGATTTTCATTTCTTCATAATCTCTTTTCTGAACTGAAAATATTTACTGTTTCTATGGTAACAAAAGAACTATTGCAACTTTTGAAAACTGTCTACTTATTGCATAAGCCCATTGTAACCAAAGTAAATAATGTCATCTCATACCGTTGCTATGGTAAATTTTATGGCACCTTTCCAAATAAATTAATATGTTGAAGCAAAATATTGAAATATTGTAAAAACAAGCTGAGGGGATGAAAAATTAGTAATACTTCATCTTGGTAGCGTAATTTTTTTTTTAAAAAAAAAATATGGAAATTTTTTTTGCGAATTTTAGGGTTAACTACAACCTTAAACAAAACGGGACGCCATCTTGTTTTGCTCGGAGGTGAATAGTGCAGGATATTCCGAGATAGGGGAACCAATCAGATTGCGCAAAAAACGTTATTCACCTGGAAGGTATATTCAAACAACAATTATTATACGGCTGAGCTTGTTTTTTTGGTGTGTAAGCAAAGTTATGCGTGCTGATTGGTTGCTGAACGGTCCGAGATTTTACGGCATTGGACCGGTCCAAGACGCGTTTTATTCCCGACCGGCAGAGTAAGTTTTGGCGGGAAAATCTTTGAGTTGATTTTAATGAAATTTAAGAAGAATTAACTACATATAATAAAAATTTTAGAATAATACTATGTGGTAGAACACTATTTTTACTTAAAAATATGAACAAAGCGCGGTCAGGCAAAGACATAATGAAATGAACACGTTCTCTGACCAAATATTTTTATAATTACGAGCTTTCGGAAACCTGGTTTGTAGCCTTCGACCGAAACAAAACGGAACGCCATCTTGTTTTGCTTGAAGGTGAATAGAATACAGCAACAGACCAGGTGGCCGAAAGCTCGTAATAAAAAAGTATTTGGTCAGAGAAGGTGTTCATTTCATCACTATTACTCTTGTTTAAAGCTAGTTGAATAAAAGTAAGATAAATTGATGTTCAACTCGTGGAAACAAGATGCAAAACTAGCAAGTCATGAAGTAAGCTAAACAGCAACATCCGGCGAGGAAAACGCTGTTAAAAACAGGAAAGAAACTCAACCAAAAGCCATACAACAAAAATTCCTTATCAACCTCTTTTGCTCGGTCCGTACAGGAAAGTACATCATTATCAGGGTCTTACCTTTAACAGTTTTGACAGCCACTGTCATGTCCCGGTTGCTCAGCTCATCCCTCCATACCGCTTTTACAACTAAACCAAACTCACCATAACCAAGGATGTCACCCATAGTCAAACAATTCCGTGGAATTTCTTTCCATGAAACGTATCCCTGGTTAGTCGCACTATCAAAGATGTCTGTCGGACAAAACGTTCGGTTTCCTCGAAGGTAAATTTTTCCCGTGGAAACACCAGGTATCGAATGTTGATAGGGCTGCAGCAAACAATAAATGCGTTGGCTAAAATAAGCTAGTGTTAATAAAATAACAACTTGGAGTGGTGTTTAGATTTTTAAAGGTAATAAGGACGGATAAAGATGTACAAATAAAGTAAAAAACAAATTCCGAAAAACAATGACATCTTGAAAACCCAAGATATGAGTTAAAAACAAGACGACGAATGATTGCGATTGGGTTTTCAAGATATCATTGTTTTTCGGAATTTGTTTTTTACTTTATTTCGTAAAATTTTCTGCTGGTATCGGATTTTAAAGATATACAGCGTTGTACCTCTAATTAGCGAAAGACAGAACTTGGTAAGATCATGAAAGAACAAAGAACTAATAAAGAAGGGGTGGGAAAGGTAGGTTAGGAAAGGAAACGAAAGAAGAGGAAAGAAAAGGAAAAGAAAGAAAATGAAAAGAAAGAAAATGAAAATCATGTGGAAAAGGGAAATAAAGGGAAAGAGAAACTCTGGGAAGAAAGGGAAGGGGGCAGTAAAATGAATGAGAAGGGAAGAAAAGGGAAGGAAGGCAAGAGAAAGGCAAGGGAAAAGGAGAGAAAAGGAAGAGAAAGGAAGGGGAGGACGAGAAAGGAAAGGAAGAGAATGGAAAGAATGGAAGGAAAGAGTAAGGAATAAAATGAAAAAGAAAGGGAGGGAAGGGAATGGAAAGAATGGAAGTAAAGGGAAGGGAATAGAATGGAAAGAACGGAAGTGAAGGAAAGGAAAGGGAAGGGGAGTGAAGGGAAGGGAAGAGAAGGGAAGGGAAGAGAAGGGAAGGGAAGAGAAGGGAAAGAAAGTAAAGGAAGAGAAGAGAATGGAAAGAATGGAAGTAAAGGGAAGGAAAGGGAAGGAAAGGGAAGGAAAGGGAAGAGAAGGAAAAGAAAGTAAAGGAAGAGAAGAGAATGGAAAGAATGGAAGGAAAGGGAAGGAAAAGGAAGAGAATGGAGAGAGTGGACGTGAAAGGAAAGGAAGAAAATGGAGGGAATGGAAGTAAAGGGAAAGAAAGGGAAGAGAAGCGAAGCGATTCGAAGGAATGGGAAATTCAGGTTTTTTAGGTGTTTTGGAATGAGGAAAGTATTACCCGTAGTTGTGTTTGAATTACTATGTGAACACTGGACTTTGTAAAAATCAAACGACTCGTCATATTTGAAAGAAAAAGCTTTAAGCCAGGTGACCACATCTTGCCATGTGATGAAGTAAAGTAAACTGGATCACGTTAAATTAAGAGAGCAATTAAGTAAAAGACAGAGGGAATGCAAAAAGATCAAAATTGTCTTAAATACATTAACTTTCCGTAAGTTTACTAACATTTTCTTCGAATATTAACGGACGCTCGGTAGGTTGTCGTTTTCGTCGACGATAATAAACTACGCCCAGCACCAGAACCAGAATGGCAAAGACGATACACACAACTACCACAATTATAAGAACTTGGATTTTCTCTAAAAATAAATTAAATATAAAATTAAAATTTTCCAAATATTTTACGCATTGGTAATAAAATTCGTTATAATGGTTATATCAATTGGTTATAATAGTTATATCAATTGGTTATATAAATTGGTTATATAAATTGGTTATATATACACTGGCGGTCAAAAAGAATCGATCATGTTAAGACTTATGTTACTTTCTGCTCACATAGGCAGACAAGAAGCACATTTAAACACAGTTTTTAAATACGTAGATACCATGGTGAATGGTAATTAGGATAACGTAGGAGAAGATGAAGAGTAATATACGCTTTAAAGAGGTATACACAGTTACCAAAGACTGTTGGATAGTTTAGTTCTTAAAAGTAACTGTTTGAAACTTAAAGAGGTAAAATTCTACGTAAAGAATAAGCCTAAAGAATTAGAAAAAAGCACGATGCATTTCGGCAGACCACTTATCAAGTGCTATACGTCTGCTAACTAAAGAAACATATCACCTGCTTATATAGTCTAAAGAAAACTGATGACATCGACCCAACGGTATGTGTATCAGTTTTCTTTAGACTATATAAGCAGGTGATATGTTTCTTTAGTTAGCAGACGTATAGCACTTGATAAATGGTCTGCCGAAATGCATCGTGCTTTTTTTCTAATTCTTTAGGCTTATTCTTTACGTAGAATTTTACCTCTAAGTTTCAAACAGTTCTTTTAAGAACTAAAATATCCAACAGTCTTTGGTAACTGTGTATACCTCTTTAAAGCGTATATTACTTTTCATCTTCTCCTACTTTATCTTAATTACCATTCACCATGGTATGTACGTATTTAAAAACTGTGTTTAAATTTGTTACCACGACAAAATCGCTGTTTTATTATAAGAAGTACATTGTACACCAACAGCCTTCAGGTTTATAGTAATGAATGTTTTGGGTAGATTGAGATGTGTCCCATAATATTTGTAGAGATATTCTGTTTTTAAAGTATTTTATAGCATACGCTAAATGAATTTCAAGTCTTACAAGAAAAGGGTTGTTGGCCTGTCACAAATTGGAAGATACGGAATAATGGGTTCAAAGAGAAGAACCAGTTTGGAAGATCGAGGAAAAGTGCTGGCATTATCCGAAGAAATCTACACACAACGTGAAATTGCTGCTCGGGTGGATTGTACTCAAAGCAGTGTCAGTGAAATCCTCAAGAAGAGACTCACTAGTAGTGTGAAAGATGCCAAGATCCCTGGACGGAAACGAAAGACATCTGAGAGGGAGGACAGGTTCATGGTAAGGAAAAGCATATCAAATCGCTATAAGACTGCACCGCAAATAAAAGTTGAGATGCTAATTGAATATGGTGTCAATATCTCGGTTTCCACCACCCAAAGAAGGTTTAGAGAGACTGGTCTAAAGGGTTGCAAGCCCAGAAAGAAGTCTAGGCTTACTGCTCACCATAAGAAGTCTCGATTACAGTTTGCACAAGCACACAAAGATTGGACGGCTGAACAGTGGTCCCAAGTTATCTTCAGCGATGAATCAAGGTTTCTTCTTCATAGGAGTGATGGGCGTGTGTATGTCAGAAGAATGGCTGGCGAAGAACTAAAGGAAACCTGCATTCAGACAACTATGAAACATGGAGGTGGTGGCATCATGGTACGGGGCTGCACCAATGCAAGAGGTGTTGGCTGTCTTTCTGAAATAGATGGAAAGCTCAAAGGGGAACGATACATTGATCTCCTAAAAAATTCGCTTATTCCAACCACACACATGCTGACCATACCAGCTGCTTGGATAATCCAGCATGACAATGCAACTTGTCACATCTCCCGCCTTGTCAAAGGATGGTTTAAGGAAGAAGGCATAACTTTTATGGAATGGTCAGCACCGTCACCCGATCTCAACCCTATTAAGAATCTATGGGACCAACGTAAGACAGTGGTCCAAGAGCAAAACCCTACCAATGTCACAGAACTTTGGAGTGCTGTAAAAGCTGCCTGGCAAGGCTTTCCATTAGATAAGCTAATTATTTTAATAAATAGCATGCCTCGAAGGTGTAAAGCAGTGATCAAAGTTCGTGGAGGAGCCACTAAATATTAAGATTTGTATTCTGTTTGTTTTCGGTGTAATTACTTGTCATAATAAGAATTGTTACAATGTTTATGGCGTCACAATCTTTAGCTTCTGTGAGATCGATTCTTTTTGATCGCCAGTGTATTTTACACAATTGGTTTACAAAGATAAAACCGTGTAGATTCCGAAAATTTTGTATTAACTAATCAGAGTTTCTGCAGACCAGCGAATTTAAATTTCATGATGTATTGTACGTTTACCTTTTATCACATGCACTTAGGTAAGCACTTGATTCTGAAAGTCGGCAAGTGTGGCATGGGTGAAAATGGTCACCTATTATATGAATTTGACACCCCTGGATTATCGAAAATGGAACGGCATTTAATTTCTTAGGCCTCACAATAAAGTTGAATGGCCGAGGGAGGAAAATTGTCAAGGTCTTGTTTTCTGTTATCCGCCAAAGACGTGGTTTGGCAGGAAACAAAAACCTCAACCTTGAAAATCTTGTGAACTACTGGAACTTTTCTTGGTTTAGTAGGCTTTAGTACCAATGTACATATGGCATTTCAATGGTGGTGAAATCAGAAGCTGCTCTAAATTAGATTCCATCCAAAGTTATCTAGATGCACCCAAAAGTAGAACAATTCTGAAAAAATCTTTCCCCTTTGGAAGATGACAGCTTACCGATATTGCAGTTTTACTCTTTACTGGGTGAATTAACAGGGAAAAGGTACTAAAGTATCATAAATCCATCCTTCCATTAGCCCGAGGCCTCTGAAGTCCTTTTAGTGCCTAGGAAAATTTCCTTTTAACGTTAACATCACACATCATTTGCATAAACCAAGAGGTATGTACCTTTGGTTTCTACTTGCAGAACATCAGACTTAATTTCTCCAACTCCATGTCTGTTCCCACACTCGATTCTAATAAGGTACTTTGTTTCTGATTCCAAGTTGCCTAACGTTGCACTTTCTTTACCACCATCGACACTGCTGAAGTTTCTCCATTTATTACTCGAACCAGCAGACACCTGTATTTGGTAAAAATCCACCTCGAAATACTCGGGACGTTTCCAACTGATAGTCACTTTGTCTGATTGTACATCGTCTGCAGTCAGGTCCACGGGAGGAGGAGGTGGCGCTGGAAGGTATAATAGAATAGTGAACACCATATCATCCTCTGGGTACATACATATCTGACCTTATATATGCCGCAGCCACTGGTGTCAGGGTCACGCATTCTGGCCAAATACCAGCAATGCCATGTATTCTTGCCTTGATGTCCTGGAAAACGTTGCAGTTTCCAAGGCCAAGCTGGCTTGGCCCTTTCTAAACTTAAATCGGACGTCTGGATTCATTCCCTGGTTACGCAGGGAAGGAACTTTCTCTTTCCATCGCCTACAGTTTATGCTTTCAAAAACACCTCGCAGCATTTCCACTTACCATTCATCTGAAATCTCATTGGACGAAAACTGCCTTCTTTCATGGCTCTTAACACATCGTCAGCTAGTTTTCTAACTTCTATTGGGTCACCATAGTGCTTCCTCAGATTTTTCTCTTTCCACGTTAGTTCGAAATCAACAGCTCCACTTCTAAAAATGAAAGCAAGATCGTGTTAATTGGAACCTCATGCAATACTGTTTGCCATTCCTACATCTTCACCCCCAAAACTCGTACCAGAACAATGAATCCCAAACCCAAAACCATGAAACAAAAATCACGTACGTTAAATCCAACACTTGACATTAAGATTTGACACTAAGATCAAACCCCTCGACTGACACTCAACAGCCACAAAGCAAAGATTCAAGGAGATGAGGAGCTTAGGAGACAATGGGGCGGACGATCACGTTAAACATATTGCCGTAGTAGTCTTCTTTCAACACCGCTTTTCTGAAGTAGCCAAATTTCATCGAAAATTATTTCTATGTTTGGATAAAAACTCACTGTCAGATGAAAGGTCTGACATAAGGTCTCGTTTTGAAGAAAGGCAAAAAAAAAGAAATTTGAGACAATGGGTTTGCATAACAACCATCCACGCAAACTTGCTTTTGGTATTAAAACGAACTTGAAATATTTTTAAAGTCGTGAACTTACGTCATATTTATTAAAGTTATGTTGAAGGAGTAGTAAAGTTTCCCAGGCTGAAATACCTCCCGAACCTATAAAAGTTTCAAAAAAAAAATGTTTCACTGCAGTATGACAAACATTTCCGCCCCACTTTGACCAATAGTGTGACAAAAAAAGCATTCACACTTTATTGGATCTTAAGTAGACAGAGTTGTATAATTAATAAATCTCGGGTAACGATCATTAAAATAGCTGCAATGCAATCGCACCTTTGTTAAACCAGTATTAAAGAGGCATCTCCTTTAATGACAAGCAAATTTCCGTGCAAGCAAAAAATCCATGTAATTCTTGAATCTATTACATTTATAACAGAGACACATCAATCAAGGGGACCTCGTCGAATTGACTCGATACCACAATTGGTAAAGCAGCAGCCTGGAAACGCAAAGATGCGAGTTCGAATCCCACTCCAGTCAACTTTTCTAGTTGACTTTAGCAGTGTAGGTTAATTCATGAAATATCCTCTTTATGTTACCACGAGGATGATTCTGAAATAGAGTGCGTCCTTAAGTCTGTTCTGAAAATCTTACTCTCCGGTGTGAGTGGAAAACAAACTAAGCAACAATCATTAATTCTCAGAAAACCCATCACAAAAATGACTCAAAATTAACAGGGAAAAGGAGTTATTGAGGAACAAGACTTGTTATTTTAATAATGTACCTTTAGAAAGTAAATTCAAAAGGTAGTTGCGTGACGAAGATTGTCAAGGAGAATTAACGCTCCAAGGCAAAACCAAGGACGCACGCATTTTTAACTTAAGTGAATCGAGCAGTCCACTTGGTAACAACTTAAAACGGGCGTCGTCGGGATTATAGTTAATTGCATTAATTAGTTATAGGGCATAGGTGTGGCTTATTTGGCGCAGCGATAGTCACGAAACTCTAGTGTGCACGCAGTCATGTAATAAAGTAGAGGAAATCCAATTTGTTACGAAGTTAATTAGGGCGTACCCAGTCAAACATAAAAAAACACGAGACGAGGAAGACGAGAGTGAACTCGTAAAGATAGATTAGGAAGACAGATGAATACTTGAACGTAAGAAGATACGAACGTAGGCATGTATGTACAAATTGGATCTTAACTATTGCAAGTTGGCAATAAATATATAAGTCGATAGAAACAGTCCCCAGAGTGTTGGACCAGCATCTGCAAGGTTTTCGAGGAACCTTCCCGAAAAGTTATGATGGAAAAGGCAAAAACATGTTTTCATACGTTTTCTATATAGCGGTTAAGACTCAAATACTCATGACTATCACGTTGTACTAAATACCTTCAGTTCAACCGTCTTCATCAGGTTAGGAAGTCTTTCCTTAGGTAGAAACACTTGAAACGAATACGATTTTACTACAAATAAAAGACATCTATTTAGATGAAAAGGTTAGAAATGAAAAAAAAATGAAGAGAAAAGATTGCTTTTCTATTAGTCTGCGTTTATATGAATGCATTTATGCATGTACACAGGATGATAAAAATGCATGTGTCAGTGAATTTGTCTGTCTGTCAGGTGGTCGGTCTGCTTCTGTGTGTGCAAGTGCATGGGTAGGAAAGTAACTGTTGGGAAATGTAAGTAAATAGGTAAGTAGGAGATTGGTAATCTCTTGAGTTAAGTTGGCACCTTGGTAACAATATAGTTAGAAAAGTGAGCGAAGAGGATGAAAGGAAGAAAGGAAGAAAGAAAGAAAGAAAGAAAGAAAGGAAAGAAAGAAAGGAAGGAAAGAAGGAAGGAAAGAAAGAAAGAAAGAAAAAAAGGAAGGTTGGAATGCAGGCAGGCCGACAAGTAGGTAGGTAAATAGGTGGGTAGGTAGGTGCACGAGTGAACAGGCATTAATGTATGTATGCATGTATATATCTATTTGTATACGCTTGTATGTAAGTATGCATGCGTGGGTGAATGTATGTAAGTACGTACGTACATAGGTGTGCATGTGTACGAACTTATGCAGGAAAGTAGGTAGATAAGTCGTGAATTCGCTAGGTAGCAAAGTAGGTTGGTCATTTGGTTCGATGAGCAGGGATTTTGGAACGATTGTTCGTTCGAATGTATCCGATTAACTCAATGGAATCTTCCGGACGTATTGCTACTTCTATCAACAAATCCAAAGCAGAAATCGTGCTTTTGACACAACATTAGATACCTCAAGACGAACAATCTCATAAGACAATTGAACCGTGTAAATGGACCGCAAACTTCACGAATCAAATAAAATAAAACCAACCTTTCACAAAGATTACTTGAAATGTTCTCTGAGCTATCCCAGCAGTACTGTTTGCAATGCAAGTTACGTTCACCGGTCCGTCTCTTTTGCTGCTCTGGGAATTAATTATAGTTAAGCTTTCATTTTCAGACACAAGAAAATGAAACTCTCCAGCAGGTTTTCCGGAAGACACTTCTTCGGTGACTCTGTTTCCATCAACTTCCCAGCGGATGGTTGGTTTAGGATCACCTTGAGCCTCACAACTTATTTTGATAACTCCTCCGTTAGATATTGAATATATCGTTCGATTGTTTCTTATAGATGGTGCTGTGTAAAAGACATTAAAACACTAATTACTGAAGAGAAAATTGGTTTATGTCTGGATAGATAGGATGGAAAATGAAAATGTCACTGAAGTAAATCAGATCTGCTGTCTTTGTACATTTCATCACGCACCATACCTTTAGTCCGCATTGGCTTAAGAAATCTAGAATTTGAAGCATTTTCCATCCTCTTATCTCCAAATAAGTTAGTCTGGATCGTTTCAAAAAACGATTTCGCTCGAACGCTGGCTAAAGTGCTCATACAAGAGTTTGTAAACTCGAAACTTTTCTGCCTTTTTCAAACCTGCTTAACACTTTCGCGACTAGAGATCTCCCTTGAAGAGCAAAATCGTCTGACATTAGCCAAAGCAAAATCATCTTGCGTTTAGCTGAGTAAAAAAAGTAGAGTAGACGTCGTCAGTCGGGAAATGGTCAATATCTATTATGATACATTCAAACTTCATTCTTGTTTCTTATTGGTCGACATTCACCAGTTAATTCTCAATGTCCGCAAGCCGTGACATCATTTTCGCCGAATATCGTGAATTATTCGACGGAGCTGTCCAAAAAAAAAATATTATTGGAAGCTGATGACGTAACCACCTCAAGGCCGCGAAAATTACACAATAGCAAAAACGGCCTGCAGCAGTTTGGAAAGTTAATCGCACGAGTCTTTGCTGCAAATCTTTTCTTGCATCTGTCGTTGTTTTGAATGTGTAATAGAACAATTACTAGATTCGGCTAACGCATAATATCAAGAATTATCCAGACCTCGGTCAATGTTATCCGTCTCAACCTTCGGCTTTAGCAGAAGTCTTTGGCAGCCAATTGGGTCGTGAATGACCCGACATTTATTCTTCGGGTTTTTAACCATGATAAATGAACAAAAAAAAAAAGCGAAAAAGCACAATTTCAAGTTGTCAGCTATAACATTGTTAAATGACGACCAAAACAGACTAGCAAAAGGAGTCGACGTCTCTGCTTCTCCTCCCTACACCCCCCCAAGGAAACAGCGAGTTCACGGGACCAGAGTCTCTGCAGGGTCTCACCTACACCGATCCACCCGCACCTAGGCTTCGAGATTCTACGTATGTTACATTTGGAGAACTGTCCAGTCCCCCTTCATGTGGGACGTTTGTTGTCGTCTCCAATCAAGATATTGCGCAAAACCGCATGCTAAGTGGATTGAATTGAAAGATTTCAAAAATAATCGGTCATCAAGGGGTCAATACCCAGGGCTCATCCCCGTGACAAGTAAAATCGTCTGACGTGTTATCCAGACTTAATGGATTTATTTCTCTCATTAAATAACCAAAAAGTAAAGAAGTTAGACTCACAAGTTTCTCCAATAACAAATGAGGTAAATGAACAAACAAGGACAGCAGCAGCTACAGAAATAACTGTCATCCTGGAGAAATCTAAGTTGGACAGACAGATAAAATAATCACCAGTGTGTACAGTATGAACCACTTTCAAAACAAAGCTAATAATGAACGCCAACCTAAAACAAATTGCTCTACAGGAGTGTACTCTCAAAGATGTCTTTATTTATAATGGATAAACCTATCAGCTTGCCTCCTGCTCTCCCTAGACGTCCATTAAGGGATACCTCTCATGGGTGTAGTGTTGCTTTTGGAGAAAACCAGAGTATCCGAAGAAAACCTGCGATGCTTGGTAGAGTCAAACTGGACACCATTCTTCGCACATGTGACCAAGGTAATTTTGATCAGATAACAGCACAAAGCCATGAGCTGAACTATGATCACAGTGGTGAGTCCTGTGCACTACCACTGTGCCACCCCTACCACAGACTATACCAGAGGCATCCCTTTGGCAAGTAAAATTGTCTCACATTACCCAGGTTAAAATTGTCTAGTAATAACCAGGGTAAAATAAAATGGTATTAGCCAGAGTAACATACTAGAAGAACTACCTGGACACAAGGAAGTTTGATGAACAGGCTTCAGTTTTAAATACCAAGGAAAGAGAAAGTAATATTGTGAGAAGTGAAAAATGAGACAAGGAGTCAGGGAGAGCAAGAGAGAAAGAACAAGAGGGAGAGGGATCCCAATTCACCCCTAACCATCACTCTTTACACATGCACACACGCCTCAAATTGTCCCATAATCATTTTCCTAAAACAGCTGACTCTGATGACAGTGTGCTGATGGAACAGTGGTAATGCACGTGTCTCTTATGACAATGACTACGGTTCAATTCTGGCTCTGTGCAGTTGTCCAGTAAAAGTAAGCTAGGTGACATGTGAGAAAAGTGTTCTCCAGATTGACTCTACCAAACATCGCAGGTTTTCTCCAGGTATTCTGGTTTCCTCTTGCAGTAACAATGGCCTCACGACTTACTGGACCTCTAGGGAGAGCAGCTTAGGTAGTTGATAGGGTTATCCAGTATAATTTGGAGTAGAGAAGGGAGTGTGCTTGTGGAGTATGCATCTCAACCACCCTGACTTTACAGTCTTAATGGTTTGCTCCTCCCAACGACTAGACCTCAGCTATTCCGTGGGAAAGATGATAATTGTAAATGTAAAATTAAAGCCAAATAATTCGTTTATGTATATATATATGTGTGTATATATATGTATATATATGTATATATATATATATATATATATATATATATATATATATACATGTATATATATATATATATATATATATATATACATAGGTGTTGATTTCTTGGAAAAAAAGTGCCCAATACAGGTAGTAGAGCAATATTCATTTATTTAATAATCTATGATTATTAATTGTTAAATCAGAATTGTTAAATCATAGATTATTAAATAAATATATATATATATATATATATATATATATATATATATATGTATATGTATATATATGTATGTATACATGTGTATATGAATTATCACTCCTTACTCCTTGCTTAGACAATATCCAAGTCCCTAATTTACAAAACAAACATTGTCTTTTATCGAGACATTGTGTTTAAAAACTAGAAAACAAGTTTATTGGGTTTAGTAGAGAATAGGTAAGAATTACAAAGCTCAGCTTCGCGCACAAAGCAAGCTCAAGTTAGCTCATTTAGCTGCGATTTTTATCCCATAGCTGACTGCAATCTGAAATCGGTGGTATAAACGACCTGCAATTTTGCAGCAATTTCTCGACGATTTTGAAGCGATTTTTTCGAACAGGCTTGAATTTACTTGACATGTGGTTTCTTCGAGAAATCAGACGTTAGGTTTGTTTCAGGCAACACCAAGTATGCTCTTATCATCTCTGTTCTCGGGAAATCAAAGGGAAAAAGAAATACGAGGAGTAGTTTATAGCGGCGGTAATCCAGTTTCGCACCTCAACCATATAAATACAAGTAACATAGGTAAATCACATATCAGTCGACAGCTGCTTACCTGGAGATTACAGTGATACAGTAATATCAAGAATTCACTCCAAATATAAGGCATTATAGCCAGAAAAATAGAGACATTGGAGTCCGTGAGCGTCAACAGTGAACCGAAGGCTCAAGACCGTAAAGTTTATGGAATATCTACAATTTAAGTACAGTCTTTCTCCATTGTTTCTTCGCTCTTTAAAAGCCCCGAAAGTGTGTATAAACCCTAACGCTAACCCTAGCCCTAATCTAACCTTTGGGTTTATACACATTTTCGAAGAAGTACAAAGAAACATTCAAACATGGCACTAAGCAACAAGGATGTTCTTTAAGGCTATAATACATTATGTTTGCAGTGAATGGTTGGTATGGTGGTATCACTGTAATTTCCAGGTGATAAACTGTCGAATGATACATAATTTAGTTACATTACTTGCATTTATATGGTTGAGGTGCGAAACTGCATTAGTGCCGTTTCTGGCTTGGTTTATAAAATCGTGGCAACACTGTCAACAATAGCCCAAATCGCAGTGAAAATCTTGGTAGTCTCGAACGATTTTTAAATCGAGGGCAGGTCGACGATAACAATTGCAGCCAAATCGCAGTCTAAATCGCAGCAAATATCGATGGTGTCAACAGGCCTTTAAGCGCGGACAAGTTCTCTACTAAAATTTATCCCAAAAAGCTGTAGTGAAACAGAACAATTCCAGCACTACGGGAATCCATACTGATTGCGAAAACAGGATATTTAATTTCGAGACGTTTTGACCCGTTCAAGCTCCTTAACAAAGCAATCGGATACTTACCTTACATATGAACTTCCGACTGTAAGGCACAATGAATACCTGGGAGTCAATCAGCAGTATTTCGGAAACAACGTCGTCAAACGTTGTAACATTTGAAGCTGAGTATCATGGAAAGCACCGAAGTGTTGGTATCCAATTTCAGTTAATGGTTAATCAAATACCAACGCTGAAAGTGAAACAAAATAAACAATAACAAAGAGGCATAATAAATGGCGCTCAGATGCACGTCAAATGGTCGAAACTGTACATGTTCGTTCACCACAGCTTTCAACGTAGTCCTTTCAAGAAATTTATTCTGAAATGGGCAATAGCTCACGTGTGTCTGCGTTGGTTGATGAATGCACAGTCCCTGGTGTTCAGAAAACACCTCCCCTCCAGGAGGATTTCAAACATTTCTCCAAAGTTATGTCGTATTTGTTTGTTTCATGAAATAACCAAGCCTTTTGCAAGGTTCTGTATCGCCATCGGATCATGTGTCTCTTGGTGTTACTGACATAAAAATGGTAAGACGTCATTTAGCTTGGCTTTCTTGGAAAAAAAAGATGAATAAACGGTCCCAACCAGTCAAAACGTCCGTGAGGGTTTTGCTATTCCTCAAAGCTGTCCTAGAATACTAATTAAAATCAGGATTGAAGATTGGCGTATCGTGCATGTAAATAAATTAACCACAAGTGAAGCCACGTTAGCAGCAGAAGATAGAGAACTCATGAAACTGTTTGCCAATTTGGTGATGTTACACATGCAAAACGACTTTTATCGACGATGCGTAATGCAAGGTGCATTGACAAAAGATTGACTCTTGTCACACTTTCGGGCAATTTCAGCAAGCAAGCGTACTTGTTTATCAAAAAACTGCTCAAGGTGATATTACACAAAACGACCCTTAAAGCCGACTTGTAATGCAAAATATACTAACAAAAACAATGACTCTTCAGTCTAACTTTTGTGCAACTTCTTCGGCATTGCCAATCGTCGTTGAAATGCGACTCGCATAAAAGTGCCCCTAAGTGGATTGGCTAGAATACTGTTGTGACTATTCCTAAACCGGAGTAAGAATGAAAACACAATAATCGATCAGTCTGTGTACCCTTATTATTTAGGAAAAGTGCCAGAAGACCCACTCTAATTTTGAACACACTCAAACTAATTTCAAGTTAAGTGCCAGCTCGTGTAAGATCGTGTCGAAACGAAAGGGAAGTTGAAACTTCTAGAGACTTTCATTCACATTCTGCCAGTGCTTTAGAACACGAAAGTTTGAAACGGTGACGCCTGCTACTCCATACCATGGCTGCACGGGCAAGTTGATGAATGCTACTTAAGTCATGACGGTTATCACTTTCGGTTATCATCACATGATGAAAGCTTTACTTATGTTTATTACTTAGCTTGCCAAGTATCAATTGGTCACGCTATTGAAACTATGTTTAACACAACCTTCCAACAAATTGCGAGGTCTCGACCTAGCGCAAATGCAAATCCTTTGAGCACCTCTTGGTTTGGAGGACGGCGAAACAAGGGATCTCGGTTTACCCTCGCTACAGCTTCTCTTGGCACGCTGAGTCGCCTACCACCAACGAAAAATTCCCACATAGTTCGGAGTTTGCCTTAAACATTTTCTTTCTGAGTTTTACAGAATACAGTTGAAGTACAATATCGGTTTCTTCGTGAAGCGTTGAGTTAACAGCAAATTCAATTAGTTCAATTAGAAGAATAGTGCTAAGAATCATGCCTTAATTTCGTCAGTACGATTAAAATTTCACTTCATCCTCCGGAGAATCTTGAGTTAAACTGCCGCACCTCCCCGGCCTATCAAAACAAGTCCAATTATAGACATTTTTTGTAACCCTGAACCAATACCAAGACCATCGCAAACACCCATTACCAGAATCTTGGCATTCATGCAAAACTTCAACACTCCCAAATTTATTAATATTTTATCAAGTAGGTGAAAACATGTATTTGGCATCGCTAAAAGTTTGCAATAAAACTATGAGAACTGCCAGTCTAGCTGAAAATAGAAATTGCGTCCTTTTGGAGGAATCGTAACCTTGGGGTTACTCCCACAAGATAATTGTCCAGGTGAAGAGGGATGTTTTGCATTCGCCCTGATAATAATTTAAAACACATCGTCTCGTGGTATGATGAGCACTTTAATCTTATCAAATGACAATTATCTGTGGCTTATCAAGGTCAATAAACTAAAAGACATACTTTATCGCGTGATTAACACTCGATCTTAGCTCTGTATAACCTGACTGGGGCCTAAACGATGAACCATAGATTGATACCAAAAACCCTGGACAGTTTATTCACATTAACTCTTTTCCATTCAGACATTCTCCTTTAACGAGCATGATGTGTCGTTAACCAGAATAAAATAATATCTTTTGCAAAGAACACTGTCTGCAGTTAGCCAGAGCCTTGTAAATCTAGAAATTGAATAGTTATCCAGACAAAAATACTCTGACGTTAGCCAGATTAAAATAGTCTGATTCAAAAGGGAAAGAGTACAATATAGTCGAATTTATAAGCCACCTGATGAGAAACAAAAATTAACGTTGCTTAAATTAAGAAAAAGGTTCAGTACTGTGAAAGATTTACATAGAGAATACAGGAATTTTAAACAATTCGTGTTTTCCTTTCTCCCGGCTACTTTTCTATCACATCCTGCAAGGAGTTATATCGTAATCTACTGAAAAAGTCATGCATACGACCGTTTTTTTAACGTGCAGTTCTACACAAAATGTGCAGTTCTAACAAAAATAATGTGCTGCTCTAAAAAACGTAATTTTCAGCTTATTTGTGCCAGAGATAATCTAATGACAGGATATTCATTGACAGTGACAGGATATTCATTGACATTGACATTGCGGTGACAGGATATTCATATGGACTCATCTATCCTGGTTCATTCTATTACGACCATCATACAGCTGGTTCATTCCATTACAACCATCCGAGAAAGGTATTTATCGGACATTAAAATATGTGGACAACTTCACATATCAAGTTGAAAGGCCTTGCATACTTCAAAAAAGTTGTCAACTCGTCACCTATGTAACTTTGACACGCCAAACCGATACGGTATGAAACTTTCTTGAGGTGAACGGCGAGAAAAGTAAACTGGGATTAATCGGTATTTAGTGGCTGAAACGAATATGATTATGAGCAGATCGTGACAACTATGACTTCGACAGATATATAACTCAAGGCAAATGGGAGCACGAAGGTCGATATACAATGCCACCACAATCGTTCTCCTACAATAACATACAATGATCCAAACATTGTCGCACCACACTCGGGCCACAAGAACATACACCACAGATTGTCAAAAATAAAGAAGCAGTCCAAGACAGCCACTTTATCCTTTAATGCACAGCGTCCGATATATCGGACACCAAAGAACAAAAAAACAAATGAGAGAACAAAGGAGAAACAATGAGAGAAGATAAAAAATGGACAAAAGAAAGAAAAAATCATGCGTTAAAAAATAGAGTTCAGTCATTTAAAGCAATTAAAACGCCTCCCATTCAATAAGCTTTTGTCTCCAGAATAGCGGCATTCGCCTATATTTCTTTAATTAACCGTTCGTTGCCGGTTCTCATCAGTAGGATAACCCAAGAAGTATTGGACTTAATGAAAACACGTGCTTCTTCTCCAAGACAACTTGCGTAATCGATATAATAGGACTTAATGACAACATGTGTTTCTTCTTAAGACAACTAGTGCAACTTTTTCTGCACTACTGGTTTGAGACCTCCCTTGACCAGTGGACGTGATCATTTTGTAGCCGTGTAGGAGCGTTTCGAAAAGTTCCAATTTCGTACATGAAAGACTCATCGACAAGTTGTCCAGTACAATTCGTGAGAAGGCTCTCCACCTGTGAAACGGTATCTGAAATCTTCGCGTGAGAGTTGTTTCGTAGGACAGCCGAGAGGCACAATAGAGACCTTAAGATCTACCACGTCAACTTGAATGACAACGTCCATTTAAATTTCTGCATTTAAAGAAACCACGGCTCTTTGACCACCATGCTTGATACACGTAGCTCGTTTTATGACTCCTAAAACGCTTCAATCCTCCTAAAACGAACGCAGGCTCCAGTTGAGTTCAATTTTAACAGCTTTTTTTATTCCGCTAGCTGACGTCGTTCTTAACGCGTGAAAAGGGAGTTAACGAAAACACGACGTGGACTTCAAGGACTACGTGGTCTTACAATGAGAGTTTTCTTGTAATACAAAATGAATGAAGAATTTGTGGTCCCTAGAGTATTCTTCAGGCCTTCCTGGCTCCAGTAAAGACGTGGGAAGAGCATTTCTACGGGGTCCTTCACACTAGCGTGTTAGATCGATCTGAGATCGATCGAAGTCAAAATCGATCTGAGTGTGAACGCTTGAATGCGAACTGAGATCGATCCAAACGAGTGTGAACGCCTTCACAAAGCGAACTGAGATCGATCTCACATCGGTCTCAGATCGATTGAAGTTAGATCGATCTGAGTGTGAACGGCCCCTACGTTTTTACGACGACGCTGTCTCTTAGAACATAGAAAGCTTTGAGCTGTATTTCACGAAAAACGTTAATCGACCAACTAGAATTGCTTGGAAGCACTTAGGAGAAAGAAAAAAGAACATTTTCAGTTTAGCACTTGAGGTTTGCTTTACGGCGGTAGAATCAAAACTACTTTGTTTACTGACGTCGGCACCGCGCACCTTTCGTAAGCTCCCCGAAATGGTCTGGGTGACGCTGTTTGCAGAACGACGGCGATACTGAGAATGCTCCGGATAAAAAAAATTATACATTCTCTTTGTTTTGCATGAAGAATTCTCAAATTTCAAGAATTTTGTCGTTCAAGTTGACGTCGTTAATCGTAAGATCCTCCTCAATGTTAATTTGGGGGGAACGTGATCGAAGTTGGGACCGAGGGGCACGTTTCCACGGGAAATATTTAAATTGTGGATGGTTTGAGGAAGCCCGTGCTTGATCTAGAAGGTCTCCTGATTAATAACTTATTACCACCATTGAAGACTCTTTAACAGGAGTTCTAGATCGACTAGCTCAAATTTCTTGTTACGTCTATTTACTTATATTAACGGTCGGTTAGAGGTTCGTGAACCCAGCCCAGGAACCAATCAAATTGTACGAAAATGTGTCAGGACAGCTCTCGGGAACAAGTTCAGTGGGAGAGTTGTCTATAGCGGAATCGTTTGGCCAACGGTCTTTGATTAAATTTGGATATTGTAAACATCTAGATTTATGTCCTTACTCGGTATGTTCGTTCGTGGTTCGTTGAAATGCCGATGCATCAAACGCTCATCCCATCCTACTGTGACTAATCGGTAATGGTGAGGCGAAACGGTAATAAAACTCTGAAGAAACCGTTGCAAAAATTACATAGCACGGCGTTACATAACACGATGAATGATCTTATTTGGGAAAGGAAACCACTTTCATGGTAAAAAAAAAATTGAGATAGTTATTATGCTCCTTTGAAACCAAAGAGTTTTTAGGGACAACTCTCTTGGAAAACACAAAACGCGGAGGAAAAATCCTTGTTGGTGAACACAGTGGGATTAACAAGCCGAGCATTGGTGACTGCCATGAATTTCAAGGAGAACATCGTATCTTAATTATGATACGAATCTACCTACATGTCTTTGTTTACTGTCTATACAGGTAATACAGGCCGTTTTAGCCAATTAAATCGATGTAAATGTTTACGTTAATCAGAACAATTCTGTATCCGATTTGCACCTAGCAATTAGTCGGCCATTTCTATTGTGTTTATATTTTTGAGCATTATGATTGCAATTGTGACTGTTGTTGTATCTAGCCAGAAAAAATATTTATATGAGCAAAAATTAAGAGCAGACCGTTCCAATTTCATAAGTGAATCCGTATTTCTTGCGGGAAACGATCCAAGTCCACGTCAGTTATGAGAATTTCATAGGTGAAAATGCTTCAGCTCCATACGTGAAAAATGTTTTCCTAACACCCTTAATGTCGGTGTTGACAGATGTTAAATTTTGAAAAACCAAAACAGCTCCTTTTCCGGCAGCATGTTTGAAACCGATGGTGTGGAGGTGCAAATATTATCCCTGAAGACTGCATGAGCCCACCACTGTGGATGTTGAACGCAAACCTATTACATTTCCGGACTTCTGCTCCGACGGAGTGTTTACCCTGAAGGGCTTGAGCCAGATTTAGCCTAAAGTTGTTTACACTGGAGTACACTGACCTTGAATTTCGGCCACTCGATCGATGAGAGTCCCAAATTCCAATCCCTTCATGGTCGACTTGGAATGGTTGAAAATTTTAAGATTAGCAATTTTTCTGCAGGGTTACTCTCACAGAATTTCCGACCAGACTGACCATGTCCTGCAGTGTTGTTTTCAAACGAGAGACTTCAGACTGGGACTACAACTACATGACAGTATTATTATGAAGGATTTAAACTCCATATTGCGAGGTCCTGAAGTGAAAATGAACGGTGTTGAGTATTGACGCATCCAGACATGATTCTTTTGTGTGGCTAGTCTGGTAAAGAATCCGGCCATTTTCCGAAGCTGCGAGACATACCAAGAAGTTAACGACTGCCCATAGCCCAATCTACCCGTGCTAGGCTCGTAAACAGAGCATACCTTGTTGATACGATTTATAACTCATCATTGGCATAGAAAATATAGCTTATAAGCTTTTCTGCATTTTTATTTGCTAGCTGGGTTCTGGCCCCAGGCTGGATTCCATATGTGATCTTGAAGATGACAAGGTAATTGCTCTCCATCTAAGTCTTCGCTATCTACCTGAGTGTTGGTATCTCAGCGGTCAGAGCATCTTATCGCCCATTAGGTCACGGTTTGATCCACGTAAAAAGTCAACAATTTCTGAAGATTAAAGTCTGAGGAACGTCGTGACATATCTTGTGTTACACTTGAGGCTTTTAGATGCTTTATGCATAAATTAGTTCATAATGAATGAGTGCGTACGAGTTTTATTCGTCAGTTGTAATGTATCACCCATATGAAAATTTCACATGTCATTTCACAAGTGAAAACATACGGAATTAGAACATTTTCACATATTAAATATTTATTTCACACACACAGAGATATATATCTTCAAAGAGCCAGCTCTGACCAGCAGTTCCAAACGATTTAACCCTTTTATGCATAACGTTGTCGTGCAACAAATTACAACAATAGAACTAATGAAAGAACAAAGCAAAAAACAAAAGAAAACAAAGAACAAAAGAATAAAAATATCATGTATGAAAGGGTTAAAAAATACCAAAACAGGAACGCTTTTAAAAAGACTTTTTCAACGTTTCGGGTTCGGCCTGAGCGTGTGAAACTCAGAGTAGCGACAGCAAAAAATTTTGTCTATTTTACTTCTTATATATATATATATATATATATATATATATATATATATGTTGAATAGAACGAGGCAAGACAAAAAGAGTAGGCCCTTAGTACAAGGATCTACCATGGATACAGGTTCCGTTCTCTAAGCGATACTATATTAAGAATAATGCAGAGAGAAACAGAGAAACTTCTCACTTGTCCATCAAACGTTATTAAAATACGTTTCGGATAAATAATAAAGTTTGATGGACCAGTGAGAAGTTTCTCTATCTTTCTCTGTTTTACACATTTAAAGTGAACGATATATTTTTTAAAAGCATACATGTTTCGACAACCTCAAGATGCCATCTTCAGTGCAGAATGAATGATGTGAGGTAATATGATACAGTAATATATGAGTTACTGTATCATATTACCTCACATCATTCATTCTGCACTGAAGATGGCATCTTGAGGTTGTCGAAACATGTATGCTTTTAAAAAATATATCGTTCACTTTAAATGTGTATTGACTTTCTCTGTTTTATTCTTAATATATACATATAAATATATATATATATATATATATACAGTAGAACCCCTCTAACTCGAACTGCCAACGGTAATGAAAAACAGTTCGAGTTAGCGGGGTGGGCGTTGATTTCAAGTAACCTGTTAACGGTATATAATATGGTATGTGGTTTTATGATTCGCCCACAATTGCCAGTCATTTTGGTCCAGTCAGTTACGAATATTTTAATTTTTCATCATGCATAGAGTTGAATGTGTTGTCCTGAATACTAATATTACCATATTTTAATGTCTGCCACCATTGAGTTGAATAACCGTTCATGATAAAATGACTATACCAGAATGTGCAGGTTCAATGAATGTTTGGATAGTGTACATACGGCTGTATAAATTACTGAAAGCCCTATAAAATAAACTAGATAAACTAGAACAGTTGCTACGGGCTACTCGAGACTAATTTGTCTAAAATTTTGTGCGCGCAATGTTTACCCAGGATAATCAATTCGTTATGTGGACTTTAAACTGCGTCAATCCGGAAGATGGTCTTTTCTGGGTTTGAATTACGTTTCCATACATTGTCACGTTGTTATCAGTAAAGATTCAAGATTCCGACTAGTCAAACAGCTATGTCCAGATACTTTCGGGTTTATCGACTGACGTTCTCAAAATAGAGTTCCAGTTAACGGGGTAAATTTGAACCAAGGGAGTATGAAATTAGTTCGAGTTAGCAGGGAGTTCGAATTAACCGAGTTCGAGTTATGTGGCAGTAAATGATAGGGGAAATGTGATCAAATCCAAGGGAAATTGAATTTGGTTCGAGTTAGCGGGGAGTTCGAGTTAACCGAGATCGAGTTAGCGAGGTTCTACTGAATATATGTTCGTATGTAAGTACAAAGATATTAGTAATTGCTTAGACCGCAGTCAAATATCGTGAAAAACTGCTCTCGCTGGTACAACCAATCCAAATTGCAGGGATGCCTAACGTTCTGTCAGTTTACCAACAATAAAAAAATATTACGCGGATATTGCACCAGCCAAGTTTCGGGCTGCAATCAGGCTACACAACAGCGAACTGGCTCTGAAGTAATCCAGAGGGAATTTAATCATTGACATAGGAAGTGCCGAACATCGTCCAATCGCGTTGAAGCACGATACTGCTTTGCTAGAGTCCAGTCCTTGATCACCAGAACTTTATTGAAAATCCGTCCCGTTCGAGTTCTCTTCCAGTGAAAATCCATTTCGATTACAATTCAACCACGTTAAGTTCGATCCAACTGTCATGGTCGGTATACCTCGAACAGCAGGCGCAAAATCAGCCAAATTCGAGAGTTTTCCTGCACCAGTTCATGTCCTTTTATGTTGACCCTTCAGAGCACTTGCAGGTCAAAGCGCACTCCGAGCCTGGCATTCCAGTTCTGATAAATTAACCTTTTAGTTTATATTCCCAGTATGGGATGATCCTTCGATTTCTTCCCCGTGTACCCTGAGGACGATTATCGAGTTGATTGGAAAATAAACCATCGCGTAGAAGTAAGGAAACCTTTGGCTAAAAGTGCAAGCACGAAGTACTACTCGGGGACTTTTTGTTGGCGTTATTCCTGTTATTACATGAGCGACTGAAATTCGAAAAATGTCCCGAGCACTGAAGAAATTCGCACTCTCTTGCTTCTGGCGTATTTTCTGGAACGTTGAGTCATGACATGTCCTTCATTACGTCAGCTCCCTCTTATGACTCATTAAAAGAAAATGCGGCTTCGGCCCGGCGCAGCCAAAAGCTCCGGAATCACCAGTTGAGGACCAAGGCAAGTGTTAACAGACGCACGTCATATCAGAATGACATAAGTCGATGATCGAAGACTGAATAATTGTATCAGTTGGTGAGATAAGGCGCATTAAGAAAGGTATTTCAATGATTTCCAGTTCGGGCTTAGGTCAAAGCGGACGCATTAATACTGAACACACGGTGAGAGCCATTTAGTTGTGATACAGGAAGGCGACTACGACATGAAAGCTGTACTGCTACTGTGGTTATTTGGACTTGGAGTTACATCCCTGGCAGTTTGTGCGGTCTCGCGTAAGTAGTTTCGAAAACGGTCACGTTGTTGAGTCGTACACGTTTGAAAGCAGAAAATGTATCGGCCTTAAAGAAGTTAGTCAAAATAACGTACTTCGAAGTTTTATTCCTGAATGCACGTATTCCTGAAATCCGAAATGATGCTAACAACGGGACTTCTAGGAGTACCACGTTTAACCTCAAAGTTGGGTGCCAAATTTTGCTATTTCAGCACTCGCGATTCTTAAATTATTGCCGAGTAACGTGATTATTTTCAACGATAATAGACTGGGAGGCTGGCGTCTTGCAATCAAAATCGAAAACGCAAGAATTGTCCTGCAGAGGTTGCGCTGAGTAGAATACGCGTAGGAACAGAATTTGTTCGGTGTTCTTCTAATACCTAAAGGGTCTTTGTTCTATTTTGGGGATTTTCATTTGGTACTGTTCGCACTCCTCTGATCTACTTCGGGAACTTACACAAAACTTACTCAGCATGCAAAACAAAAAGTAAAGGGTCATTTGTTCAAATAATGAAAGAAAAACGAACAGTTCGCATATTTACCCTCGTCATAGAAGTGCACACAAAGGAAAGACGAACGAGTACGCTATGTTGACAAGAAGCACAGTTTAGTTGTCATGGGTCTCACTACTTAATGGTGCGCATGATTGGAATTTTATTACTTCTGTGATTGTTGTGAAAATCAACAGTTTTCCTAGTTTGTTTGTGATTTGGCCAAGACCTGCGCTGTCGGCTTCAAGAGTGCAAAACATCGCTATTTTTACCAAAGGAATGCCTGGAATGTGTGCTTTCGTTTTACAATGGTTACTTTTTTGTTTACTAAAAACGTTCAATTCGCGGTAACATGTTGTGTCTGGCTGAGCGATGAAGTGTCGTGGGAGAACTCTTCCTGGAGGAAAAGTTGAGCCAACGACCAGCACCAAGAACAGCGTGAGAAGTCAGTTGTGCATTAATAAGGTATAAGATACTTACTGTGCATGGGTCTTGTTGAAGTACAAGAAGGACAATATCCTGGCCGCTTTCTTTACTTTTAATCATTAACCGACTAAGCGTTTTATTACTTGGCGTACTTGTAACCTGATTAAACCATCCTGGAAAAGGAAGTATAAGTAAACAATTTTATTAGATCATCGATGTAATTCGAAGCCAAAACTATCCTTCGCCTATCGAGACACAAGATGTCGGGTTTTCCACGCCGCTTGTCACTTACCCTAAATGTATACAGCTATTTTTACGATAACAATGACTCATCGATGATTAAACATGATTTAACTGGGCAGCAGAATAATCTTCAAAAATAATTAAAAGAACAGTTTTCCTGAAAGAAGGAATTATGTACCCGTGGACCTGCTGTAAGAGTTAATGAACAAAATCTTCAAATACTTAATGTTCAGATGGAATGGTCGGAATCGTTCTGGATGATTTCGAAGTAAGTTTTTGATGACCAATTTCACCATTCGCGGTGGTAAAAAGTTCAATTAAGTTTCATAGGCTCGATCGCTTTTCGCCCTATATTTGTTAGATAGTCTAAAGACGAGCTTCGTCCACTCTAGATACGGAATAAAATGCTAAAAGGTTGGTGAACTGCCGAAACTGAGAACAGAAAAAAGCTTATGTTTCGAGTGAAGACCCTTCCTCTGAGTATGAAGCACTCTAATTTCAGTTTCGATATTTTCTCAACATTTAAGAATTTTACTTCTTGTTTTACCCAGTATATGGAACATTCAGATAGTATATTCATCTACAACCGCCTTCCGGATGCAATCCTTAATGTTTCTCGAACGCGGATCTGATTTTCCCCAGATTTATTTGGAATGTTTCACCTGACAGCCTGGCGCCGTTTCACCACAGATGAAAAGTATTTGCTCTCTCTCAGTTGAAGGTTCGCGACTCATACGTTTAGCTTAATCCAGATTGCAGACAGGTCACATTTTATTGGGTTTTTAGTTGCGCGAAAATACTTACCCTTCTGCAGTGGTGCACCCGGGGGAGGGACTACAGGAGCTTAAGCTCTCCTCTTCGCTGCAGAAAGTGGGTTGGCAGATGTTCCCTAACTGATATTTTACTTCCAAACAGGCAATTAAACAATGGAAATACAGGGCAAGTGGGGTTTAAACAGACAGAACACATGATAAATGAAGGATATTTTACACGTCAGATGTCTTTCAACTACTTGCATGCTTGCAAACTCAGTCTTTCATAAACAAGATGACCGTTTTTAGGTTGGAAACAACGCATATAAGTGTCCGATATATAGGACACCCAAGTATAATAGAACCGGTGAGAAAACAGGGCAAAAACAAAGAGAAAACAAAGGACTGAAGGAAAAAAGATTCAGGCATTAAAGGGTAATGAAGAGTTAATAACATGAGAAATTAAGAGTAAGAAAGAGTTTTTTCTCATGTATCAAACCCAGAGAAGCGTTCTCGTTTGTCTCATCAGAACCTCAAAAATCGCCTTCTGGAAACTTTCGGGGTTCTAATTTC
The DNA here is from genome assembly GCA_030142905.1 of Heliopora coerulea. NCBI lineage: Eukaryota > Metazoa > Cnidaria > Anthozoa > Scleralcyonacea > Helioporidae > Heliopora > Heliopora coerulea. The sequence continues at coordinate 491,967 of JASJOG010000068.1, read as the reverse complement.
CAGGCCAAGCCAGCCCCCAGACCCCCTAAACAACCGTGAAAACACTTGGTATGCCAAGATCGCTCAGTAAATTACGCCGATATACGCTGTGAATTAACCTCATGCCAAAATATACAAACATCACGATACCCTAAGCGATATAACAGAGCGGTTATCAGTGGATTCGGTCATATATTGTTTTTTCTTTGTATCAAAAATAATTTCGGAACATTAAGATTTTTATCGATATACAACTAGTCTCGTTTACTTTACTTATCTATGACCCACCCATTTCAAAATTCTAATCCAGAAAGTAAAGTATGATCTGCCAAAAAGCAAACGATCCGTTTTTCGATTATGCGCTCTCACGATTTATCAATTCTTTCCATCTTTAAGGAGCTTGTTTAGACCGCAACTCCTCATACACCCAAAATTCCTCTCGTTAAACAAAAGGAGGACTTTCTAACGTGTCTTTCACGTACCACTTGAGAGTTCACTCAACAGAAGGCTGTCAGTTGAAGCATGAGAAAAAAAATAAGGAAGAATTTCAAGACAAATGAGGAAAAAATATTTCCAGACAAAACATAGACCGAGGAATATGTTTATCGCCAAACAGTCGTCTTGTTAATTAAAGGGCCGTGATTGGCAAGCATTTAAACATGTGAATCCTTGAGCTATTCAAGGCGTTAGATGCGAGTAGCGTCAATCCGCGCGCGAGAGTTTTAACCTCACGTTCGCTTAGTGGAAAAAAAATGATCTGGAAAATTTCGAACGGGAAAATTTCTTAACGGGATAAATATTTTGGATTGTGATATCGTTGCGATGTTTTATTAAAGGCGGTACATAAGAGCAGCGACTGAGAATTGTATTTACATACATTGTTTAGTCTGAGATTGGCACCAGATAACATCAGCAGTGAACTTTTAACTCAACTTGACGACAGGAAAATTGTTTGAGGAAGACTCGGCCCTACATGCCACATTGAAACGTCGAAATTTTCGTTCATAATGATATGTTCATGTTATTATGCACTTCAATCCAATAAGTTGTGCTGATTTAAGAACTTCTAGAGCTCAAGTTATAAAGTCTGTTGCGCACTCGCACGAGCTCAATACAAAGTCAACAAATCTAGCTTTGTCCGTTGCTTATCGGCGCCGCATTGTCGATATGGTAGCTTGATAAAGCACGATTGCGTATTAATACCTATTTTTTTTTAATGTCTTGTTTTCAATGCTGGCAGCTATTGGGCATTCTGTAACAATGTAGCTTTGGAAACTATCTACTTTCTCCATATTTGTTAAAATAAACAAGAGCAGTCTGTAGATAACATCATTAGAAAATAAAGGAAAAAAGGGAAAAAAAACAATTTGAACTGATCACGGAGAAGCATTGTTTTGTTGGTCTGAGGCACATTGTTTTTCAGTGTGAAGCATACGTAAGAATTGCACAACAAATTAAACATTAGGAATTTATGCCACGGAACGGCCAGTTTAGCCAACTCATTACTATTAAATTTACTTTGCATCAGACGTCAGATAAGAGTTTAGCTTCGAAAATCTCGAGGAACGGTGACTTTGATTTTATACAGTCCGTCAAAACATATAGTTCACCAGACAACAGTTGTTCCGTTCAACATTGCAGAAATGTATTCAAATGCAATCGAATACTAAAACAGACCACAGTCAGGCCAAACTTATCAGTTGATAGGAAAATCATCAAGAATTTGACTCACTCGACACTTGAGTCATTGCACTTCGCGTCGATGAAAATTCCAAAAGACTTCGTGAGAATACGACACTTAATCTGTCTTAAAACAGTGCCTGATTTAAATGGCGAGGCATTAGGAGTGCAATCTAGCTTTCGGTCAAAGGTTGCTTCCAACGTATGAAATAACACTATGACTTCGAAACCATCCTGATACTACAATGAAATCAAATCGTACATATCATGCTTTTCACACCTAGTTAGTTTCATTTCTTTTCCATAAAAGCACTTTAACCCGATCCAAAGATTCACTCCGAGTCAGACCAACCAACACATTACAAAACGTTGAGGGAAAAGGTATGCCCTATTACTTGAAAACATTAAAATCAGGAAAAAAGAACGACAAATCGAGATTCGGTTAAGAGATATGTGTTTATTTTAAACTATTACCTAAACAATGACGCAAAAGAGGTGGCCAACAACGAAAAAGAGGATTAAATAAAAAGCAATGTGTCAAAAATCATAAGGGGAGAGTGAAACAAAGTCCAGATGTGAGTTGAGAGGTTTATCGCGTTTGGGAAGTTCCAATCACGAAATAAACTAGAGAGTCGTTACAAAGCAGACGCCAGACGCACCCAATAGCATGAAACGCTGACTACAGTTCTATTACGACAGTTCCAGCAAAATCATGCAACAGCCACGCCATAAAATAATCACCGATAGTTAACAAGATTAAGAGTTTACTTCACCTTTCTGACGATCTTACAGACTATTTATGGTAAGAAGCAACATTGTATTAATTTACTTTTAATATATATTTCGACACGAAACCTTGATCTCCCGCAAGCATTTTTTATGAGAATACTCTAACATAAAAAGTACTATTGTCCAGTTATCAGACCGCCACTCCAAGCTCAAACTGGCCAGGAAGTCTAGCTTCAAGTCATGGCGGTGACATTCAGTCCCCTCTGTTTCATTTAGAATTTAGTCAATATAAGTGCGAACTAGACTAAACTTAAAACGCAGACGATAAAAGCGGTTGTATAAGCCATAGCTCATAAAAGCGCATACCTCGATAATATGTTCTGTTCCACGGTAATGCCCACTCCAAACTTTGTCGAATTAACACGATAGAATTGTTCGAAGGTTAAAATCGAATGAACTATACCGGGTTTACCAATTGATATACTCTATATCAGAGGTACAAAACTCTTACCCACAATACGTCAACACATACCGAATCTAAAGTTTTCTTAACAAACGAACTTTGAGTATCTGGAAATTCATCCTATTTATGTACTTAAAGTGTTGAATGTTCTTCGTGTACATGTCGTTGACGACAGTATAAAGTGTGCTAATTGCCGCGTTGAACAACTTCTGTTTGTTTGTTTGTTGTATCTTAATCTGGCTAGGGAAGCGACACCGAGTCTGAACTCTTCCTCTTGCAGATTACGTTTCTCGTTTTGGGATGAGTAGTTAGTTCATTGTATACTCATACTTTACGGAATAGATTCGCTGCGCATGTTTTAAATTCTTGACACATGTCATGAGCAAACAAACGACTTTAGAACTTCAGACGAATGATGTTGATAATGATGACGATGCCTGTGATAATAATGATGATGATAATGATAATAATTATAACGATGATGATGATAATGATGATGATGATGATAATAATAATGATGATGGTGATGACGATTTTCATGAAAATGATTGTTTGTGCAAAAATTAGTCCACCGAGCTTGACGCTGCGCATTAATTTCAAACAATTTTCGAGCTGAATTCAAATGGATACTCTGTATAAGATCTGTTAACCCCCCAAAGATTTATTGACAGTACTTGGCAGTGGCGGACTTAATGATAATCTTAGAAGCGGCTCACTCTCTTACACCAATAGTCATGGTTATGTGTGCTTTTATGGCTAAGATGCATAATTTGTTTAGTTAATCCACCTAAGTGTCCTTCCCTGGAATTAACTCATCTTCTCCTTGGGTACATGACAATCTCGACGAAGCAAAACAATTTTGTGACTCTTGAGCTCTCTGGATCGTTAAAAACGTAATGGCTTTCATATGGTCTTGGAGCAGTCCCAACTTTCGCCTCGTTGATATGGCGAAGACGCTTGCTGATGAGCAGTACCCCTGCCTTTTCTCTGTCAACACCAGATCAATTTCCGGAGCATAGCCGAGCAGTTCAGGCAATCTAGGCACCCGGACAGAAAATTCCATATGTTTAAGGTGTGGGGTAATAAGCAATAGCACAATGGACTTGAATTTGGGTAAGAGTGAAGCAAGGGAGAAAGAGCACTGACAATTTTCCTTTCGGTTCTCCATTTCTTGTTAAATTCCATTGCTGACATTCCAATTTCAATTGAGTTCCTTCATCTATTTCCCAGTACTTTCCTTCATTGATTCTCGCTGGGTTGCTTGCCGAAGAGGCTGTTCAAAAGCAAGGTTCCTGTCAAAGTCTGGCATGGCATACTTTCCACAGTTTAGACAACTAAGCATGTGATGACTCGAAATAGATATTGCAGTAAGTTTTCCCGCACAATAACAAGCTTTACTTTCTACATGCTATAGGAGGAAGGATTCAAGGTAATAAATCATATTTATCCCCAAGTACATCATCATCCCTTGTCGATTAGGCTAATTAACTCACTCCGTTCCACAGATCTTGACTGTAGATCTAAAAACTATCGGATGACTTATTGTCAATCCTAATCAGAAGCCGGTATGTGCACAATGATTCATCAAATGTTCTGAGAAAGCAAATGCACATTAAAAAAGCAAAATACCAGAAAAATGGAAACAAGTGTTTCAAAGCACGTTTAGCTTTTGTGTGGCAGAATGGTATGTTGGTCGTAAGAAGATTATGAGAAACGAAACAGCAACTGTCCAGAATCTCAACTATCTAGATTATGTCTTTCCCTAGCTCACGAATCGGCGGCTCCAAACTTCGTGAGCTATCTTACTGCATATGCGTGAAGGTTGCACATCCGAATATTTTAGACTTCAATTTCAATACTTTAACCACGTGTCGCTGAAGAACTTTCAATAAACTCGTTAAAACGTAAACGTGAATAAGAAAATGAATATTGAGGAAAATAAATACTTCAAGAATATGTAGGTATATATATATATATACGGGAGGTGGGCAAAAAAAAAGTGGCCATCGTCAAAAATATAGTCAATTTGGAATAACTGTCACTGGAAGAACAGAAATGAAAGAAAACCGTATATTTTTAGAATGTTTTCTTGGAGATCTGATTAAAAAGCTTTTGACATACCAATTTTAAGTGCTGGCATGGAACACACGTCAATTCTTAATACTTTTTAAGATAATATCTTCTGTTAAACATAGTGCATTTTCTTCTATTTCTTACAAATTGGATGATATGAACTTGTCCATAAAATTATCAAAATATTGTGCATCCCACAATATTTAGTTGATGACTTAAGTACAAAGCATTATTAGCCAAAAAGCGAGTTACATGTGCAATTTTGAACGTTTTCGTTGAGGTTTTATGTGAAAGTGATGTGGCTAGTAAGGGACTTCAAAAAGTCGGCACCGAGAAATCTGAGATGAAAATTAGAAGGAATCATAAAATACTTGGATTGCTTTAAGCTGAATTACCACATGTACAGTTTCAAAAAAATTCACATTTACCTATTCTGGGAAAAAAAAAACAAAAAAAAGAACTTTGCATTAAGGTAAATTGAGTTGAGATTGCAGTCGTGATCCTGGTTCTGGATGGAAACTACCGATCGAAGTGACCGTTTAATTATTAAAACTTCCAAATCAGGCACCCCAACCAAACATCAGCTAGCTGATAAATTAGAAACTCAGACAGGGGTCAAATTTTCCACCAAAACCATAAATCACCTCTTGAAAGAGAGAGAATTCAAATGGAGAAAAAAAAAATCTGAGAAACCATTTGGGAGTGAGAAGAATCGTTTACCGCGATTACCATCTGCTCGTGAGCACATTAGTGGGAATATTGATGAATTGAGATGGGTTCTCCTAAATCCCATTGAGAATTTATGGGCTGAGTTGGATTGATTAACAAAAGACCAAAAGTTGGAAAATGAAAACGAACTTTTTGCAGTAATCAAAAATGGATTACAATCAATCACCAAAGAATACTTGCATCAGCTTATTGAAAGCATGCCTCGTTTATGCAAAGCTGTGATCAAATTGAAGCGAGTGCCAGCTAGGTATTGAATGGTACATACAGTAGGTATGTACTTGAGTTACTGTAGTAGTTTGTAAATAAACTTTATTGGCGATTGTGCGGACAAATTCGTTAGAGTCAAAATGGACAACGGGGATGTACCAGGAATTTGTAAACTATAATAGAATTAAAAACTGCGTAACGTTTGTGAATTTCAAAAATCGGTTATTAAAATTAAGATTTGAGATGATATTTGAAATTATTTAGACGCATGCATCCTAAAACGATCATTCTTAACCGCGTCTGTTCATCTAAATAATTATGGTTAACATAATCATCACAAGATGGTTATGTTACGTTAACCATAATTATTTAGGATGGCCACTTTTTTTTGCTCACTCCCTGTATATATATGTATACATATGTGTGTGTATGTATGTATGTATGTATGTATGTATGTATGTATGTATGTATGTATGTTCGATCATACTTTTGATATATATATATATATATATATATCAAAATGTAGAATAACCACTCGTTCGTTTCAAATAAATAACGTTTTATTTCACACACAAACGTTTTCGCTTCTACAAGCTCTTAGGTACATCATCAAAATTAGGTATATAAGCCTGTCTCAAGGGTAATCTGATATCCAATTTCCACCTTTCCCACTGGTGAGGTTTACATGCAATCTCATGCATGGAATTTCGCGTCTACGTCTTTTTGCCTGCTCGATAAACCGACCGACCAGGACACACTGACCAAGTTCATTTTAGTCTTAGTTTTTGCAGACTGTGAGTTATCTCAGAAGCTACTAGCCACCGTCAGTTTTCAGGACAAACGACAGCCAATTGAGTGAACGTAATTGCCAAACGCACCTACAGTGTTACATGACCTTGTGGTGATTGATACACATATTTTCAGTTAGCGTTGGTTATATCTCTGCCAAATCAGCGAACTAGTGAAAGTTATACAATCAACACCAGAAGATAAAAGTTGGCTTTCCAAGTGGACGTGTTCTGTTTATTATACCAAATCGATGAAATTGCCTTGGCAACTTCAGTAACATATTTTCACACGTGCAAAAAGAGTGTGACGATGATAACATCGAAATAACCATACTGAGCGGACATCGCAGCGAGGATTTCAATTTTTTCACGAGTAAAATCGCCCAGCGTTAGCCTGAGAAAAATAATACAAACCTTATGCCGCCACAGAAGAGTTCATTCTTCTACCATTAATATTTACCAACGGTTTAAATGACATGCCAGATGATGGTTTTTTACTGAAAAGGGCTTTGAACATGTTAACTACCTTCGTGCTGTTTCTAAAGAGTCAGTACATGAACAACTAGACCAAAAGATGTTAGGAATAAAGTAAAAAACAAATTCAAAAAAAACAATGACATCTTGAAAACCCAAGATATGAGTTAAAACAAGACGACGAATGATTGCGATGATATTTCGACTTTATTCCAAAGTCATTGTGTTAAAACAATGTGGTGGTTGTTTTGGCTGAGATCAAATCGCTTTCTCACCCGTAACAGATTAGGAAAACAAAGAATGTGAGATTAAATTTAGAAATGATTGTCCACAGTGGAGGTTACCGTGTGTTTATCAGACCATCACGCAATAACAATAGAAGACAGAGCAAAATAAAATTTTACATTAGTACACACTGCAGGAGGCAGTTTTCCAAAGAATAATTTCCGCCTGGTTTCGTAGACGTGCTGTGGTTGTACCTTTGTTTTGTTTTCATGGAAGGCCCCCATTCAACTGTGTTTTTTAAACTGTGCTTTCCTAGAACTAGCTGTCGGCGGTACTTGGCTCTTCTCATATCTTTTATTCAATTTCCTCTTGTTAGGTCTACATTAATTGAATCAGGAAACTTAATAGTTACTTGTTGTCCTTGGCATACTATCAGAACACTGGGATTTTGGAAAACAACATAAAACACAATAACACCAAGCGAAGTATAAAGAGCAGTGCCCAGCATATCACGCAGAATAAAGGCAAGACAAATTGGCAACTTTTAAGAATAATTTATTATAGAACAGAGACTAACGTTTCGTTGCAGCATGCAACATTGTCATTTTTTAGTCTCGCTGATTGTAATATAATCCTAGTTAGTCCCTAAATAACTGATGTAATGCTACCTATTGTATCACTCTGATGATGTTGCGTGCTGCAACGAAACATGAGTCTCTGTTCTTAAATTATTCTTAAAAGTTAACAACTTTCATGCCTTTATTCCGTGTAATATGCTGGGAACCACTCTTTATACTTCGCTTGAGATTGCCGCCTGGTTCTTTCATAACAACAAATATAACCGGTAAAGCCTTGGTTTCCATGAAATAGAAAATGTTCTTCCTCAGCAATCGTGATCGCTGCGACCACTCAGGTTTCTTTCATCGCAACGCTTTATGATTGCGGAAAACAAGTGGTGACACCATGTTATAAGGGACTGCAAATCTGCTATCTGTCATACAATCAAAGTTGAGTACCAATGGTAACAGATGCCTTGGGTATTCGTTATCACTGATATTTAATTGCTGTATACAAACTAAATTAGAGCGACTTCTTTCCGTTTTCGCAACGCATATACCGTACTTAATTCCCAAATCTGATTACATTCTTGTACAGGAATTAAGTTTTAACCTAGAACTCAGTCATGAACCTGATATTTTGAGAATTTGCTTGTTTTTGAGAATTTGCATATTCAATATGTTGAAAAAAAAAAAAATCTGACTTATTCTCCCGTTATTTTTGTTGGCGCGACTTAATCTGACCAAACAGACAGTTATTGACCTCATGATGTTATTGGAACATCTTGACGCAATTTTTAGAGTCATCGTGATATCAAGTATTAGTCAGTCAAGCGATCTTAACATGCACTGTAATGAAAACAAACGATCTTCCTCATCGTCATCTTGAGTAGTCTATATGCCTTGTGCATCGGTCTGGGTCACATCTTGTGGGGACTTTTCGGCGGCCGATTACAGTCAGTATCAAGGCTAGTTAGATCACCTCATTTCAGCTTTTCTTAAAGCAAATGGTGTTACTCAGGTGCGTTAATAGACGTTTGTCGAGCAAATCAGAGACATAAATAATCGAAATTATCGAGTACTCTTTAGTTCGTGTAAAGACCGTCGAAACATCAGTCACTTCTACGTCTTTCTCGAAAACACTGACCCAGATGATCAGCTTTTAACCCTAAATAGTCTCGACTACACATGTGAATCGATATTTGACTTGAAAGGAAAGCGAAATTAATCATCACGGGAACGTATCTTGACATAATGTTTTCGACGAGGCCAAGGAATTAGAAAAATGGACAGAATTTTACACGAATGAATCCATTTAAACACATTTGTCAGAGCACTTCTAATTAGCAGACATAGTTGTCGAAAGTGAGACGATGTCGTGTGTCTGCTAATGAAAAGTCTTCATCAAATTAACTTTATATTGGAATCAAGACGAACGTCTGCTGTTCAGAATTAGCAAGTAGTATTCGCTAATCAGGAATGAAGTGGTGTTTGGATTGAGGTCAATGCAGCATTAAGATATTCAGGAGTGGGACTCGGATCTACTAAGCAATGTTGTCGTTCCATGGAAGTAAAAATGATATCAAAATGGACTGTTTGGACCAAGACGTTATTCCCGCTTATTAAAGATATTTATTGAAAAGAGTATACAGTTTGAGGTCGACTTCATGCATATGCTAGCCCACGCGAGCATATGTCAACCTATTCAAAGCACACCTACAAACTAATGTGAACATATCAAATCCTATTTCCTATTTCCTAACACATAATTTATATTTAGTATCTAATTTAATATTGAGAAATATCTAGGAATTGGAATCAGTTTCATATTTGACTGTCGAGCATATAATAGACGTTTACAGTCACCGTCCGTTTGCAAAATGTTAAAATGAGGCCACATGTAAGACAAAATTCATATGTCATCGAGTGTGGTGCAAAAACATGGTAAAAACAACACAGAAGAACCAAAACAGGAAAAACGTGCCAACGAAACACGAGGAGCAGTTTCTAGATCGGTTCATGAAATTGCTGATGAAATGGCTGATGAAATGGCTGATAAAATGGCGGGAAAAAATGCGGAAAAAAATCACAGTGAAATTGCTGAAAGTTATATTGCATTACGTTACTTCAAAATCACTTGTAGAACAACTTTTTTACGCGGCTATTTGGAAATCAGTTTCGACTGAAAGGTCACCGTGTTAAAATACTTTCAAATAAATAAATGACTGCAGTAGACATTAATATCAAAAATGGAGTACTGCGTAGGCAATTCTGAAACGAAAAAAGCTCAAAGGTGGTATTATGGCAAAAAAACGAGACAATAAGGCACAGACGTTTCTAGCGAGTGAGTACTAACTTCAAACTTTTTCTACAACAGTTAACATTAAAAGACACCAAGGCTGAATTACAAGTTCGGTACGTGGGGGTCAGCATGCACAGTCGCCAGTCAGATATACGTTACAAACGTATCGGAAACAGCAAGGATAACGGATGCACGTTCGTCAAGCACATACCCCGGATGAACGGTTTCTGAGCTCCAGACGGAGATCAAACCCGCAACATGCTAATGACTGGTGAGACGGTCTAACTACAGTTGACTCGCGATAACTCGAACCCTCGATAACTCGAAGCTTGCGCTAGCTCGAAACAAAATCAGTTTCCCCCAGATTTTCTTCATACTTTTACTGTGATTTTACCCTCGGTAACTCGAACTCTCGATAACTCGAACTCTCGATAACTTGAACGCTCGATAACTCAAACATCTCCCTAACTCGAAGTGAAATTGTTTTCTCTTCAGGTTATTTTTTTCATAATTTTCCCCTCGATAGTTCGAACCTCATTTCAGTCATTTGTCAATAAAGAGTAACGATGTCAAAACATAATTTAGAACATTTAATTTACTTTGAATCAAACTGAGCAGCATGCATTGATATTGAAGTGTCTAGTTCACCTTGTTAGGAATATCAAAGCCCAGCATATAATTTTGAATAAACCTGTAATAATACAGACATAAGTTATTGAAAATATTTTTAATTTAGCTAACGTTTCGTTGCCAGTCCTGCAACATCTTCAGAGTAAGTGATAAATTTACAAGGTGTTCTCGACTATAATATTCTATTTGCAATAACAAGAAGTAATTAACAGAAAGACTGGTGAAAACCGGTGAATAATTAAGTGTGCGATAAAGTGTATGCGTGAGTGAATCCAGGTGTGTATGTTTCAGAAAAAACATATAACAAGGAAAAAATTAACAGTTAGAACAAGGTTAAAGGAGGGGAACTGATCTTGGATTTATCCTTCGCTCAACGCCAACAATCAACGCAACTACTTCGTTATCGGTACCTAACCCATACTGTGGCAAACGCCAGATGATTTTACTCTGGCTAATGCCAGACGGTTTTGCTCGTCAAACATGGGGAAACAGCCTGTCCGGAAAGTGGTAAAGCTGCTTCTCTCAAACTGCAAAAAAATGCCGAAAAGCATTTCAGAAATGTCAGATCCATCATGTCGTGATTTGTCTATGCCACGGCCCGTGCGCTCAGTGCTGAGACTGCGTTTTCAACTGATTACACGTTTGAGTTTTCATTTGCTTGGAGCTTAGTTAGGTTTCGGCCCTAGGACAAACATATCTGCACCAATAATGCGAAAGAGATGATGTTGTTCTTACTTGCAACTGGTTAATTCCTCTTTTGATATTCCTGGGCTGAATCAATTACATTGCGAGTTTTCGTTCGACCCTAGCATTAACAGATTTCCTTTTTTGTGCTTTTTTGTCAGGAAAAACATGCACAAAGGAGAACCTAGACATTTTCATTGTCGTCGACAGTTCCAGAACTATTAACGACAAGAATTTCCAACAGTTACGAACGTTCTTGTCGAACCTGGTCGGCCATTTTAGAGTTGGCAAGTTTCAAAGTCGGATTGGCTTAATGCAGTTCAGCGAACAGCTGCGGACGGTTATTGAGTTCAACTTCGGAGAGCATGAAACAACACGAGGTATTCAGGATACCATCAAGAAACTTGTGCACCAGAATGGTATGACAACTTACACGGGAGAGGCACTGAAGATGGTCAATGACAAGGTAAGGTAACTCTGTCAAGCACTTTAGTTGCAAAAAATGGTTACACAAAACAAAGCAGTACAAGGAAACGGTAATTATAATGGTGGTAATTTCAGCTCCAAAGATGAAGAAAAGCGAATTTCAAACTCATCAAATATTCATGAGGAAAACACAAAGCAAATCAGTATCGAGATGTAGTTTTCATATGTGATCTTAATGAGCTTAGAATTTCGACAACTTTAAACCCGGTTTTCTCTTCAAATATTGATTCGTTTCAGATGAAATATCATACATTCGAAAGTCGTGTTTCATCAGATATTCAAACACCTCAAGTTGGTTAAAAAACTCGGCTATCGCTTCATTTTTCGACTCACTACTCTATGTTTGGATATTTGATCATTTTGATGAAACACTCATTCTCGTGTATGATATATTACTCAGTAAACAAAAATGAGCAGGTCCCGGGTGAGTCTTAAAGTAATATTCTAACACTTGAAAAATTTGCGTTCTTTAACACTTTCCATGCAGTAATGATTGATTTATTCTCAATAATTTTGTAGCAGTACTTCCATCTTATTTCAAAAGACCTAAAATAACATGCAAGTATCAACAGATTACTGAAAAATAACTCGATATGTAAAAAATTTCCTTCTTCACGATAATAAAGTTTAGCATATGCCTAGCAGGTGGATAATGTTTTTTGCGCAATCTGATTGGTTCCCCTATCTCGGAATATCCTGCATTATTCACTTCCGAGCAAAACAAGATGGCGTCCAGTTTTGTTAAAGTTACGGAAGAACTTTTTTTAAATAAACGAAGTCGCCGCGCCACGAAATTTGGGAATCAAGTATTCAAAGATCTGTATTTCTTCTACTTTTTAGCGATAAATGCACTCAGGATGTGTTCAAAATGTTTTGTTTACAAATAATGAGTGGGCGACAAGCCGAAGTTCAGTAGTATTCTTTTCAAAATTTAAAAGCAGTGTCGGCGAATAGTGTAGATATTTACCGCGCCGCTTTGCGGCTCGTTAAATATCCACCATCATTCACCTCCACTTCAGTGAATAATTGTTCTATAAAACTAAGTTTCAAGGGTGATGAAATGTGTATTTATTTACTTACGTGCCAGGTGTTCAACGGACACAAAGACGAACGAGAAGACGCAGAAAGGGTCCTTTTGTTGGTCACCGACGGAAAGCCTCATGACACAGATGTGGCACTCAAAGAAGCCGATGAGCTGAAAAAGAAAGGTGTACATCTGATTACAATCGGAGCCGGCTCAAACTCATGGATCGAAAACTTCAAATATGAGCTCAGCAGGCTAGGGTCAAAACCAACTCACAACCACCGCGTGAAATATGAACAACTGGAAAAAATTACGCCGAAATTGGTGCAAAACATTTGCAACAGCAAGAAAAGGCAACCTGCTCGTAAGTAAAGTTGATATTATTGAAAATAACGCAATTGTATGAGGGATGTTATGAAAGTTTGAGATGGCCAATTAGTATATTTTCCGTCAAAATAGTTGAGGAACCTAAAGAATGGAAATCCTGTTTAACGTCTTTCAATGATATGTACGTATAAATATCACTAATATAAATAACATTGTTAAAAATGCGTCTCTTGATTTATAACTCGAATCTTCCTCTCCGGAATTTATTTTGTTTTATGCCACCAAACTTGTGAGGCATTTTTCAGCTTTCCTGTACTTCGGCAAGCTGCTTCACCAGTGCTTTGAACTAAACTCAATAGTCTAAATTACTAGTTATGTCCTAAGACGTTTATGTTGACGATCTCTTTTTTCCAATTTATTTCCAAATTTTAAGCCGACGACATGAAATATTTTGTTTAACTTGCAGCTCCACACAAATGTTTTCAAGAAAAACAGGACTATTTAATTCTGGTCGACGGATCCGCAGGAATCGGCAAGCGAAACTTCCTGAAAGTCAAAAAGTTTCTCCAAGAGTTCTTTTCCCGACTAGACATCGGACCCTCTCGTGTGCACGTCGGCTTGATCCAGTATAGCGAAACGGTCAAGACTACCATTGAGATCGCACTCAATCAATATCTCAACGTTGAAGATCTCGCTGCCGCAGTTGCCAAAGTTCTTTATCATGAAGGGAGTGAGGCCGACCTGGCACATGCTTTAAGAATAGCAGATTTAATTGTAAGTTTTTGCTTATATTTGTGCATGCACTCGGTCCCCAGTGACTCGAATAACAAAAGGCGTATCGGCCATGTCGGTGTACCCAACAAAAGAAGATGATCAAAATTCTTCATTTAACCCTTTAACGCCTGATTTTTTTTCCTTTTGTTCTTTGTCCTCTCTTTGTTTCTTTTCTGTTTGTTTCATTGGTTCTTTTGGGATTAGGTGTCTGATAAATCGGACATTGGGCGTAACATGGCGGCTAGGACGTCAAGTTTAAAGTTCTGGCTGAAGATCTTGGCGGTTTTTTGCAATTCTATTAGGGTTTAAATTTATGCTGGACAACTCTATCGGCTAAGCTGATCTCCCTTGAGGTCCAGGAAGGTCCATCCCTCATGGGTACAGTGTTCCGACAGAAGCGAACTGGGGTACCCGGAAAAAAAAACCCTGCGTTGATTGATGGAGTCAAACTGGAAGAAACTCTACTCACTCGTTAATCAGAATTCTAGTTCTAATTCTAATCAACCTTATTTCACAAGGGTAATTTATACATTTTTACCTTTAACAAAAAAAGCATTCTCCCAAATGCCTCATGATTACTTATGAGTAATTGAATATTGTAAGTTTATATTATAAAAGACACAGAACACATTTATAAACATACTTTACAGATAACAATAGATCAGAAGGACAGAGAATTATAACAGGTACAAACAAGAGAGTATTTACAACGAACACGTGAGAATTGTTCAAGATGATCAACATGAAAATTTAGTTCGAGGAAAAAGAATTTTATTCGTCGTTTAAAGCAGGAGAGAGTATAATCGTTGATGATCTTCTTGTCGGTTTGTAATGAGTTAAATAGCGTTGCTCCGCTGTAAGATAATTTGGATTTCCACAATTTTGATCGAATAGATAATTTTAAATCTGTTAGAGAAACTAACGTACTTACATCATGGGAACCGTAACGGGGTGAGAGACATCGTGTACTTTCCCTGTGCCACCAGTTCCCCCCCCTAACTGTACTTGATTGAACAAATTCATCGTCTGCAAACTAGCCACAAAAAACTAGAACGTAATATTTTTAACCTAGGTTTTCAACGGGAAAGGTGGAGACAGGAGGACAGCACCTGATGCGATCGTGATTTTCACTGACGGAAACTACAAGAACAAAGGGAGCGTACTTCAACTGATAAGAAATCTTAGGAACAAAAATACTCGCATCGTCAGCGTAGCGGTCGGAGGCAAACACGCTAATCAAGACAACATTGACGCTCTGGCTTTACGTTCGAGCGATGTCTACGACATGGATGTTATGGATGCAGTCACGTTCCTAGATGACATGGCTCCAACCACTTGTAAAATCGCCACGTGTACAGCAGGTAGGCCAGCATCCGTATCTATTATATGGTCGTGGTAGCCAGCGGTCCGAGTACGGAAATGCCGCAATTTTACTGGTTCATAAGCGATCAGATATTTCCCGTATTGCCCGCTCCGGCGTGAAAATTTAAAAAAAAGGTCTTGCTTATGGCAAATAAAAATTAAAATTCTTGTCAATACACGAAGTGAAAATGTATTACGAACAATTAGTAAAGGAAAAGTAACCATGGAGAGTGAAGTAAGATAAGATAAGATAAGATAAGATAAGATAAGATAAGATAAGATAAGATAAGATAAGATAAGATAAGATGCTTTATTTTAGCAGGTTAGCCCATTCAGCAACTTGGCTGGTATTCAGAGGGGCCCTGCATATAAAATTACACATACACAATTATCAATAACACAAAATTAGACAATATAGCTAGTAATCATTAAAATGTTAAAAAATGCTTATAGATCTTTGTTTTAAAAGTACTTAAAGATTTAGATTGTTTAATAGAAGCTGGGAGATTATTAAAATTTTTCGCTCCAGAGTAAACAAAGGATTTCTTAAATAATTCCAATTTGGGTTTAACAAGGTAAATATCGTTGGCTTGCCTGGTATTTAATCGATGAACAGATTTGTTAAGAGTAAAATAATAATTAAAACAATCAGGCACTAATCCATTTAAGCATTTAAAAACTAATATAAACTTTTGGATGATTCTAGTGTTTTCAAGTTTAATCCATTTCAGTTCTAATGTGCCTTCCTTGGATGACGAGCTTAGTTGTATTATTCCCGCTCCTTTGTTTTGCAGTCTCTGTAATTTCTCACTGCATCCAGCACTTAGAGATCCCATGTTGTGTCGGCATAATCCAGCAACGGCTTGACCAAGGAGCTAAAGATACATTTAGATGCATCTATCGTAAGACATGATCTGATTCGCGATAGAAGTCCCAACCGTTTATTTGATTTAACACAAATACTTTCTGTGTGATCTTTCCATGTCATACTTTCGTCAAATGTAACACCGAGGTATTTAAATGTAGACACGTGTTCCAGTGGTTGATCACACAATTTGATTTCAAAGTCACTTGCTTTATTCCGCTTTTGCCTTGTACCAAATAGCATACATTTCGTTTGAGCAGTTCATGATCAGCTCATTTTCTGTCATCCATTTTTTAACGTTATTAAGATCCTGTTGTAATAAATTAGCTAAATGCGTCGCTGACGTTCCACCAAAATAAATTACAGTATCATCCGCATACATCATAATTGAACTGTGGGTCAAGCAATTCGGCAAGTCGGTGATAATTAGTGAAGAAATTGTACATGGATTAACGACAGAGTTGCAAGTTTTTTTTATTTGACGTTCTGTACCTTTGCACTTCTCACTTATATTTTAGTAAAGCCATATAATAAACTACTTATTGATCTCGTTTGTTCGGTCTGTACTAGTGAAATATTCGACTTCGACCCGCCGCGCTCGTCTTCTTCAATACTTAAAAACATCGTTCCGATATTTCTTTCTAGTACAGATCTCACGTTCGGTCAATCACAAGTAAATATGTCGGATGAGTTGGGGGTTTTTTTCCAGGATGACGGCTTTATGATGTGGACAAAAAGTTATTCCGCATTTTCTCATAGAATAAATCATTACTAATGTGGATGATTAATTCAACTATGCATTCACAGAACGATGTCGCTTGGTGCTCAGATTTCCTTACTGAAACATAACGAATTTTTAATGAATAAAACGACCCCCATCACGGATGGGGGTTAAATAGAGGCTGGGGACTTTTTTTCGGTGCTTCTCAACCGGGGGCTTATTAGAAGGAAGAAATAAAAAGAGGAAATACGGTGGTAGTAAATATTGGTAGACCACTCTGTAGATCTAGTTTTTAGAGGTGGCAAAATTTCATGGTGTATCTGTTCATCGCTCGCACATTTGACGTGAACAATCTATTTTATCTGCCCCATTTACAGCTGCACCGAAATGCACGCCGGAGAATCAAGACGTGTTGATCTTGATGGACAGCAAGACGAGAATCGATGCAAAGCATTTCCGCATTGCGCAAAGATTTCTTCAGCGCCTGGTGAGCAAAATGAATCTGGGCAAGAGTCAAACCAACCTTGGTATTATGCAGTACGGCCGAACGGGTGACGTCATGCCAGTTGCCAGTCTGGGAAAGCACACCTTACGTGGTGACGTCATCAACGCCATCTCGATGATGAAGCTTAAGAATGATGGATACAATTCTGACTTAGCTTATGCTCTTAAAATGGCAAGTAAAAAGGTAAGATTGGTCCTAGCAGAGTGTGTTCGATTGTACAAAATAGTCTAAAGTGGATACGAAGTGGGAAAGAAAAATAGGTTCTGAATAAATGCCTTTATCAGAAAAAAAATTTCGCAGATATTAAGATTGTCCCTCAGGCCTGTCATACCTCACTTCGTCCTTGAGATATTAAGTTTGTTTTAAGTGCAAATAATTCTCTGCATACCTCACATTTCAAAATGACTTGTTAAATTAAGGAGATCACTGAGGTCATCCACTAGTCACCTGAAGCTCCGCACGTGGTAATATTTATCCCATGATACTAAACAAACAAAGTTGCAAGTGGTTTAAGTGAATAATCACAAACATATACAATCTAGAATCCGGAACCTGCCGACAACTTTAAATAGTATAAAACGAAGCAACCTAAGATATTGGTTGAAAAACCTAAGATATAGGGTAACTCTTTGACCCCCAATTGAAGAAGGAAGTGTGCAAAGAACTTTACCTTTTTAATTAGCGTCCATTAATTTTCACCATTGTATTATTTCTGTAAATATTAACGTCTCACACGCTTCCGTCTTAATTGACGTATACGTATACACACACACACACACATATATATATATATATATATATATATATATATATATATATATATATAACTAACTACAGACGGAACCGTTTCGGCCTACTGGGCCTCATCAGTGTAGTGCTGACGAGCAGGGTGGAGAAGCCTATATTATATAGGCAACTCAAATGTCCCACACTTGTGGTACATCTAAGCCATGCCAGAGTGCTCTAACTAGAGACTAGTGAGCGTGCGCAAATTCGCTAGCGGCATGACTCATCCTGTAGAGTGTTCAATATGAACCAAGAGGCCATAGAGCGATATCTATGGCCTAAATATATATATATATTTAGCATATACCTCTTGGATATCTGATGAAACACTCATTCTCGTGTATGATATATTACTCAGTAAACAAAAATGAGCAGGTCCCGGGTGGGGGTTTAAAGTAATATTCTAACACTTGAAAAATTTGTGTTCTTTGACACTTTCCATGCAGTAATGATTGATTTATTCTCAGTAATTTTGTAACAGTACTTCCATCTTATTTCAAAAGACCTAAAATAACATGCAAGTATCAACAGATTACTGAAAATTAACTCGATATGTAAAATATTTCCTCCACGATAATAAAGTTTAGCATATGCCTCGCAGATGGATAATGTTTTTTGCTCAATCTGATTGGTTCCCCTATCTCGGAGTATCCTGCATTATTCACCTCCGAGCAAAACAAGATGGCGTCCAGTTTCCTTTCAGTTACGGATGAAGGAAATTGTTGTGTACAAACTAAGCCGCCGTGCTAGACAAAGCCAAAAAGTAACGAAATTTGGCAATAAAGCATCCAGGAATATGTATTTCCTTTACAACTTAGCGAGAAATGCTCTCAGAATGTGTTTCAAAATATCCACCTCCACTTCGGTGAATAATTGTAAAATACAGACCTAGGCTTGTTCTATGCGGATTTTGCTTTGTTTTATATACATGTCTACCCAGTAACTAGTCACCCAGCCGTTAAATCTCTGGCATTTGCAAATATCTGCGAATTTAGATTTCCAACCAGACGATTTTTCTCTTTCAACGCAGTTACTGAACCCAATAGATCCAAACCGACAGCAAGTCTCAAAGACCATAGTGATTGTGACGGATGGTGACATGGTTGATTTCACGGAAGCTAATTCGATTGCAGAAAACCTGCGCAACAGAGGAGTTCGTATTCTCACTTTATCCAACGGCAAGAACAGCAGGAGAGAAAAATACATATTCTCGCTGAGGTTGATCGCTTCAGGACCAAAAGAACATTACACGCTCAGTAACTCGTACTTCAACGAAGTTCTCAGAGAATTAAAAAAAACTGTGTGCGTCTCGGAACCAGAAAGTAAGTTCAATTTCGTACGTCTGTTTTTGTCTCCCACATGTCTTTTACATTTTTGAAGATTTCTCTTTGAAAATACACACAAAACATGCCTTCAAAAGGTAGAAATGAGTTCAAGAATTTCAAATATATTTCGACAAAGTCAAACCGAGTTACAGGTTGTATATATTCACGAAAATAAATTACCAACCTGACAAAAAACCGGATAAAACGGTCTCGAAAAATTACTTGAGGAAACCACTAAGCGCACGTCCTTTTACCTCCAGTTCACCATCTTTAGACAATTTAAGACAGTTCTTAGACCACACGGCAATAACGAATCCCTCTCAACACTCAAATATTTAAAACTGGTCCAGTAATATTTCGTCTGTGAACTTTTTGTACGGTTGTGAATGTTTTCGAAGCCGAACCTAACAAAAACTGAAGATTAAAGTCGTGTAAAGGACTTGCTTCACTTTTTGCCCGTGCAAATGACTGGGAGTTAGCATTCCAGATATGGAAATCGAGTTCACTGAGAAGAACAAGGTTCGCGGTTTAATTACGTTATAACCAGGGCGCAACCAGCACTTCTGAAAGAGTGGGACTGAATTGCAGGACAAAATTTTTGCTGAGTGGCAATTGTTTTAATGAAAGCTCCACGATTTTAACCCAGTAAGGGGCAAAGGTGACTGGTGTTTTACTCAGGTTAAGGCCTGACGATTTTACTCGTCAAAGGAACGAGTCCTTCCCCTTAATGAAGTAATGTTCATAAATTTTTAAATTTTTACGATAGTTGTTCTTATATTCAGAAAGTAATGTTGTCATTCTTACACTTGCAGCTTTTGGATGACTCAATTTTAGACTTCAATCCAAAGCTCAACGTTAATATGCAGCCAGGCTTTTCGTTTCAAATTTTGACATTATAGTGGTTCAGTGTTAAAAACGCGTCTACTATTTACAGCAAAAACCACGGCCAGCTTGGACGCCAGAAAAAATACTGTAAACGTACGAAATAAAAGTAAAATTACAGTAAACAGATATTAAAAATCGAATTCATTACAGCAAGTTGTCAGATTAAAATACGGAAAATTTTCGAGTTTTTTTACGATGTTCTTCCTGTAAAATATCACAGTAGATTTTTAAGTTAAAAAAAATAGAAATTTTGAACAGTGTCAAAATTCGGGCCGATACACGAGTTGTATCCAATAAATTTACTAGATACAACACAGCGTTTCCCGAGGATTTAAAGAGTGAGCCCTACCTGAGGTAGATCAGAGGGGTTCTTGTCCAAGTCAAGAGCGCTTTCTTCAAGTCAAAGGCATTTGAATGACCAACAAACAAACAAACAAGTTTATCATACATTCAAACTTCATTCTTGTTTCTTATTGGTCAACATTCACCAGTTAATTCTCAATGTCCGGAAGCCACGACATTATTTCCGCCAAATATCGTGGATTATTGGACGGACCAGTCCAAAACCAAAAATTACTGGACGCTGATGACGTAACCACCTCAAGGCCGTGAAAATTACAAAACAGCAAAAATGGCCTGCAGCACTGCATTTTGGAGAGTTACATGTAATCGCACAAGTCTTTTTACTGCAAATCTTTCTTGCATCTATCGCTGTTTTGAATGTATAATAAAACAATTATTGGATTCGGCTCACGCATAATACAAGAATTATTCAGACCTCGGTCAATATTATCCGCCTCAGCCCTCGGCTTCAACATATAACATTGACCTCGGTCTGGATAATTCTTGATATCATTCTCAGCCTCATCCAATAATTAATACTGTTAGGGATCGTTGACAAGCCGTGGGCTGGGCACAGTGGCTTGCCAGGAGTTTACTGTGATGAATTTCTGGCACAGAGGTGCACAAGCCTTCTCAAGGATGGGCATAGTGGGCTGCCACCCTGAAGCTGCTTGCGGGAATTACTGCAACGTTATTATATTGTCAATAATTATTGACCCTAATTAGTTCCTGTTGGACTAACTTAGATGAAAACTAACGTTTTTTACTTCTCTCACAACAGTTCCTGATTCTTGCTTCACTCAAAAACGCAACGTCTTCTTCGCGCTTGACAGTTCCGGCGGCCGAGGAAAGAGAAAATTCGCAGAAGTGAAGAGTTTCTTGAAAACCCTGCTCAAGAAACTTCACCTGGGATCATCACAGACCCACATTGGGTTTCTACAGTACGACAGCCCAACCTCGACACAGAATAGAGTCGTATTTGACAAAGCAGACAACGCCGACCAAATCTTGTGGCGCATCCAAAATATGAAATACAGAAGAGGGCGAGGTAGCTACCTTGGAAGGGCACTAAGAACTATCAATAATGAGGTACAGTGCTTCGGAGGAAGTTTATCTAGACCAAAGTCATTTTATTCTTTATTTTACCACACATATATCTGAGAGCCTACAATGCCAATAAAAAAAAAAACAAATCAAAAAGATTGGGGATGCGGAGATACTCCTGAGGAAAAGTCACTCGGACAAATAAACTGACAAACACCAAATAAACAGAGAATATGAATGCAGGGCAGGATAATAATATACAATAGGTGTAGAACTGAAACAGACCAGCAGGTGGTGCACATTTGAGCCAAAGGGAGAAAGAGGGAGAGGTGAATGGATGGATAGATAGGACAGATGGGATAGCTGGGTAAATGGATGGATGGACAGATTGGCAGACAGATGGATTGATGGATGAATAGAAAGATGGTTGGATGGATGGTTGGATGGACAGATGGTTGGATAGATGGACAGATGGATGGATGGATGGATGGATGGATGGATGGATGGATGGATGGACAGACAGACAGAAGGATGGATGGACACACAGAGGGATGGATGGAAAGATTAAGAAAAAGACAGATGGGACAGATGGATTAACAGATCAGAAAATGGATGAATGGACAGGGGGATGGATTGATAGAAGGATGGACAGATTGACAGGATGGATGCATGGAATGGGATGAATGGGATGGATGAACTCTTTGATTTACTAATTCATTGACTGATTATTGTGTTTTCTAGGTGTTTACAGATGGTATAAATCACCATCCAGATTATAAAGACGTCTTGATCATACTTTCTCATAAGCAAATCAGTGATGCCCAAGTAGCTTTTGATGAAGCTGAGAAATTGAAAAATAAAGGAGTTGAGATTATTTCCATTGCAACAGGATCCAAGAAAAAGGTTGAAGAAGTCAAAAGCCAGCTACGTGTGATCTCAACCTCTCCTACAAATGTGCACAGTGCTGACTATTTTTCTCTATGGGATGTGGTTGATGACACAATGGTCAACATTTGTGGCCTTGGCAAATGCCCTGCATGTAAGTGCATATAATACATACATACATATATATATATATATATATATATATATATATATAACTTTAATAAAGTTGGAGTAGCATTAATATCATTATCTTTCACCCAAGTAGATAGTTTCACAATTAACTGTAGAAGCCATACAGACATAGTCTGTGCTGATATGGAAGAAACTAGTGTTTCAAAATATCAAACTCAAATACCATCATCCCATGGCATGCTCCCAGCTTGACCTTGTAGCTCAGTTGGTAGAGTGTTGGATTAGTGAACCGAAGGTCATGGGTTTGAATCCCAGCCACAGTCAAGCATACATACATATATATATATAAATATATATATATATATATATATATATAATAGCAAGACAAGGTAAACTTGGGTTACTTCATAAAAATTTACTACAAATTTGTTTCGTATGGCAAGCTGGGCTTGCCACACTCGTCAGGTAGTGATATATATATATATATATATATATATATATATATATATATATATAAAACAGCTGTGTGAACACTTTTCTTGGGCTCATGTTCCAACTTCTCTAACTCCACTCATCCTGGCAATTTTATTAATATTATACCACAAAGTCCGTGATTTTTCACCTCTAAAAGTATATTGCAGGTTTCTCCCTGAACTGGTCAGCACTGCACAGATCTGAGCAGCACAAACATTTAATAACCAGCACAAATCTACTTCCAGCTAGCATCTCTCACAGTTACACACTTCGTGCTATCAGTAAAACTTCAGACATAGTAATGTGAACTCGTTATCTGCTTTGAAAACAAGATAATAGTTTGAGTAAGACATGCATTTTATTGATTAATCCTGTTTAATTTGAAAAGTATAGCTGAAGTCAAACGTCATGCTAAACCATTACGCTACTACAGTTAACGAGGTAAACTACCTTCCCCGACTAGCAGGTTGAGAATAAATACGAAAGCGTAGAAAATCTTTTTGTAGTGCTCCAGAGAGCGAATTATTTCAACCGAATAATTTTTCTCCGCCCATCTGGCAACAATTTAAAAACTATTCTTTATGATGAAAATAACTGTACAAATGGTTGTAAATATACCTTCAAATTTCGTTCAACTTCTTCCTTCGTTTTTCCAAAGTACGGTGCATGCAAATCGGCGAAAGATGAGGCAATAATTCAAGTTTGTTTGTTAAGTGGTAGAAGGTGAAGACTTTCGTACTTGGCGCCATATTTTGTATTCAGAAGTTTTGTCCAGCGGTGTTTGGGAGGGAAGGAGGACGGGAGATGGAGAGGGGAAGAGGGGGAGAGGGAGGGGGAGAGAGAGAAAGAGAGAGAGAAAGAGAGAGAGAGAGAGAGAGAGAGAGAGAGAGAGAGAGAGAGGAGGGAGAGAGAGGAGGGAGAGAGGGAGGGAGAGAGGGAGGGAGAGAGGGAGGGAGGGAGGGAGGGAGAGAGAGGGGGGAAGAGAGGGCAAAGAGAGGGGGAGAGAGGGGAGAGGGAGAGGGGAAACATTAACTAAGATTAACTATTAAAAGCTTACATGTTATTCCTGGCCAAGTTCTTACAGAGAACCCGAGACAGCTAAGGCTATGAGATATAGCTGGATGATTAGTTCATTATTGCCTTCAGTATCATTTTTCAGTGTGAAGTACTGAAAATAATAATAGTAATAATAACTATACTTTAATTACAATTTATCTACAGTGTAGCTGTTCATCTGTGAAAAGTTAAGACATATCTCGAACACACGGGATAAAATTAAAAAATACACATGCATCATACCTATATCAGATTAAGTAGCTATAATCTCTTAAAAAACTGTCTTGCTCGATTTGAAAGAAATGTTTTAGTTTCTTTCGGAAAAAAAAAGAATAATCAGTACAGTTCTTCTAATTCGGAAGTAAGATGATTAAAAAATTTTATAATGGAATCCTGGAATGATTGTGATTCTAACCTTGCTTCACTGGAAAGCCGTGACTTTGAACTCGATAGCATCTCAAGATTAATCTGGGATATCTAGGTTTCTTCGTCAATTGAAGCTGTGAAGAGTTAGTCTCATGACGTGCCACTAACGACGTTCTCTCTTCGACAACCATCCAAGCTTAATCAAGTCCTTTCTTTTGCAACAGCTGCTCGTCACAATACCTGTAAAAGCATTCCGTACTCGTCGAAGACGTTCGTCTAAGTATTCATAAAAAGGATGACAGACTGTATCACGGTAATCCAGTTTAGATTATACTAGAAACTTTGGGCACCAACCCCACTCCATTAAGGTTCTCTCGTAGTGGTAAACATACGTCACACAAATGACCGCAGACTAAAAATTGCTTATCATTAATATTCAAGTTATTTTTATTATTAACAACTATAAATTAATGTTAATAATGTTGTTCCATATAAATGTATGTGCATGTAATATTTTTATCTTCATATTCTAGTCTCGGCGACCACATGTACTCCAAAGAAACAAGACATTGTTTTTGCCATCGATGGCTCACGAAGCATCGGCGCAATAAACTTTCATCGCCTCCGACGATTCACCGAGCGACTGGCTTCTAGACTTGATTTGGCTAAAGACAGGACCCATCTGGGTCTTATCCAAATTGGGGCGAAAGGGAACGCCAAATACCAGTTCAACATGGGAGAATTCCCAGATCGAGATGATGCTCTTTACATGATCAAAGATATGACTTATTTGGATGCCACCACGACATATATAGGCAGCGGATTAAGAAAAATACGAACTGAGGTACGTCCACCAGATGAGAAAGGGTTCGCTGCTTTGCCAATAAGACTGTGGTTTGTTGCAGTATTTCAAATAATGATCTTTGTGGTTGGTACTTGGAAAAAAAACGCCCAAGATGATATGTTATAACCGGCAGCTGTTCATATCTGCTACAAATATGTCGATTGTGCTCCAGTACAATGAGTAACCTTCGTTCACCGTCTGAGATGGTGAAGCTCAATGGTTAGAGCAGCGTCTCTTAAGGGGGGCGGTACCGCCTCCAGAGGGTGTTCAGAGAACATCGGGGAGGATGAAAGCAAAGCAACAGAGAGCGGGCGTTAGGATGCAAACGGTGGGCGTTCATCATTTTTCACAACAGCATTTTTAAGTTTCTAGAATTCATTTAGTGGTAAAATAAAACGTAAGTAAAGTATATAACGGGTTGCGTGCGCAATTAAAACATTCTTTTTTAGTTTTGTCGTTGTCGTTGTTGTTGTTGTTATTTTTGTTGTTGTTAGTGTTGTTCTCGTCATGATTTCCGTTGCTGTTGTTGTTTTTCATAATCATCATCATCGTTTTTACGCTTTCTTCTGAAAAAAATTACTCTTTTTTCTTCGAGACATCTTTCGAGACATTTTTCTTCAGAATATATGTCGACACCTGGCAGTACACAATCTCCCTGACCAGTCATAATTGTCTCAAGCATCGTACTTCCAATTACTTATTGATCCAATGCATTCCTGCCTTTTTCTAGATGTTTAATACATCCGGACCAGATCGTCCATCCATCGACGACACATTGTTACTTTTCGCCGATGGCCGAGCCCACGATCAGAAGGTAATGTTCGAAGAAGCAGAGAAACTGAAAGCCAACGGTGTGAAGATTTTATCCGTGGGTTATGGAACAAACATAACGCTGACTAACTTCAAAACAAACCTGATAAAAATGGCAACGAATAAGAAAGACACTTTTATCGTTGACTTTAAGAACAACGACTTGAAGTTAGAAGAACAAATTGAAGTTATTGCAAAACATTTGGTTGAAGTCGATTGCCCCAGAGGGTATTCAGGTATGCTTCACGTATTTATACCTCTTGCGGCGTGGACGATTCGTTTTAAATTGAGTTTGATTTCTATGATAAGGAAACAATTAAGCTACTTCAACGCTGTACAATCTTTTGAAGTAGGGACCACATGGTGTGTTTCATGTGGCGTGGAGTAATGTATATTACGAATGTAGTGTAGACGAGACTGTAGTCTAATGTAGTGTAGTGTGGCGTGGTTTGGTGTGTAGAGTTGTGCAGTATAGTGTGGTCTGGTGTGGTGTGGTGCGTAGTGTGTAGTATAGTATGTAGTGTAGTGTGGTGTGGTGTGGTGTGTGTGGTGTGGTGTAGTGTAGTGTAGTGTAGTGTAGTGTGATGTGGTGTAGTGTAGTGCAGCGTAGCAAGGTATAGTGTAGTGATATGTAGGGGAGTGTAGATTAATCTTTCTTAATTAGATGTAGACTTTAGTGTAGTGTAGTGTAGTGTAGTGTAGTGTAGTGTAGTGTAGTGTAGTGTGGTGTTGTTTGGTGTACAGTAGAGTGGTGTGGTGTGTTGTGTCGTGTCGCGTGGTGCAGTATGGTGTGGTGTAGTGTCGTGTCGTGTAGTGTGGTGTGGTGTGGTGCGGTGTGTCGTGTAGTGTTGTGTTGCTGAGTAGTGTAGTGTGGTGTTGTCGTGTAGTGTGGTGTTGTAGTGTAGTGTGGTGTTGTAGTGTAGTGTGGTGTTGTCGTGTAGTGTAGCGAAGTGTAATTTAGTGTAATTTAGTTCGGTCTTCAGTTTCGTTTAGCGAAGTGTGGCGTCGTGAAGACTGCAGTGTAGCGTAGGACAGGGTGAATTGGTGTCGTGTAGAGCCGTATTATGAATCGTCTAGAGTCGGGTAGTGTAGTGCGGTGTGGGTCGGGTGGGGTAGTGTAGTGTCGTGTCGTGTGCGGTGGAGTGGGGTGGTGTGGTGTGGTGTACAAAAATATATTGTTGAGTGGTGTACAAAAATATATTGTGGAGTCCTAAACAGTATCGCATGGCGAAGTGAAGTGTACAGAAAAGTGGTGTAGATCAGTGAATAATGGTGAGTTGTGATATGGTACAATTAGTGTGCTTCGGTATGATGTGGTGGTGTGGCGTAGTTAGTGACGTGCGATAGTATGGTTTAGCTGAATGCAGTTTGTCGTGTTGTGTGATACAGTGCTGTAAAATGAAGAGAAGCGATACTCGACAGGGTACTAACAGTGTCTTAATATTTGTAGCTCCTGTTGAATGCGCTCAAGGTGCTATCGATTTGTTTCTTCTCGTGGACGGTTCAAGAAGTATCAACAGAAACAACTTCCGTATAGTTAAAAAGTTCCTCAAAAAACTAGTCTCGGAGTTTGATATTGGCGTGAACGGCACACATGTCGGGATGATTCAGTTCAGTGATGAAGAATCATTCAGCTATGAGTTTGGTTTCAATGTGCCGTACGACACGCGGGGTGCAAAAAGAGCGATCAAGCGCATGAAATATAAGGCTGGAACCAAAACTCTGACAGGCGATGCACTTAGAACTGTAAACGAACAGGTGAGTAATACAAGCCAAATTTTATAGCTGGCCGACGTAAAACATCGTTTGTAGGCATATTAGTGTGATAACAGAAAGCTTAAGAATATCACAGTGCATACTCGGTACATCTCTGTAAAAGCGTCAATAGCGACTCCATTACCAGGGTTCTGCCCAGGACCATCTGAGTGCCGGGTACGAACAGGCCGTGGGTCATACGCGCCCCCTCTCAAGTCATCAGAAAATCCGTTTTGGCTTTGAATGGATGTCGTATTTCACCGAATCATCTGTAGGTAATTATGTGCGCACTGTAGTGTTAAATTTTACCGAATAATGGTCAGTAATATTGTTTGAGTACAAAAAATAAGTCACTGGAGGTTGAATGTTTAATGTTTAGTTCGCTTCAGCACTTATATCTATACATTACAATAATGTACCAGAACTAAAAATACGAGTGCTAGGGATATTGCAACAGGTTTTCGCAGTTACTGTGGTCCCTTATACTAAGCTTATACAAAAAAAATATATATATTAAAGAGAAAAGAAACTGGACTTGTATGTAACACTAAAAATCTAATAATTATGAACTAACAACTGATAACAACTCATATTTTCTACAAGAGGCCTAGCTCTTTTATTCTTGACACACGCAGATTTCCAAGTTCTCGGGTTATCAGCGTGGTAAATCTTTAATAATGCATAGAAAGAGTACTTCCTTAACCCGGATTTGAAAGAATTCAAGGAAATGTGTTATTTCTTAAAACGGCTTCAAGACTGTTCCACACTATTGTGGATCTAACAAAGCACGAAGTCTGAAATGTTACTGTTTCTACAAATGGAATTACAAGAGATATAACTTCATCATTAAACGTGCTACTAGTCTTCCTGGAAGCAGTGCTTCATTCTTTACGGCATTTTTTGAAAATAATCTCCTGACAATTGATTCTTCTTACTCGATTGTGGTTCCTGCCAAGCATATCTTTTGCTATGGTATTGAAGAAGGATTTTAAAATCTTGTATTTGCCTATTCTACACTTTCATTGAATGTAAATAATGTATTTTCCAGATATTCAACCACAAAAACGGAGACAGGCCGAACGTTCAGGATGTACTAGTTCTTTTCACTGATGGAAAAGCTCACGACTTCGAACTGGCGCGAAGACAAGCAAAAGAAATGAAATCGAGAAACATTCGCATTATCGCAATTGCGGCTGGTCAGGAAGTTAAAAGTCGAAATGCCAAGCTTGTGAAGCAGTTGGAAGATATAGCAAGCGACCCACTTGACGTTTATACCGCGGAATTTTCCGAACTCTCGGACATTGTGGACAAACTAATTGACATTGATTGTGTCGTAACCCAAAGGGATACTTCGGTGACAAGACCGTAACACTTCCTAGAACATCTGTTCATTAGAACATAATAAAGTAGGAAGAGCAATGGGGTCGAAGGCACAAAACCTACAAAAGCAATTCGATCAAGAGTATTTGCTTGTAAATTTTAGTTAGATTGAATAGATCAAGATGGACACATACATGAATCATTATGTGTTCTTTATAAGTGGTTTGCAGTACAGACCATTCCACCTTAACGACTCTCTGTCCATAAACGACCAGCCTTCGTAACTCCTAGCTTTAACGCCTCCTCAAGTTTCTTTGTCAAAGAATACTTCTGGAAAACCCTTTGTATTCTAAAGCTTGAAATTGGGAAACTATGATACGGGCGCGTGTATGAAAAAAGAATTAAATGTATATTTCATAAAAATCTTGTCTTTATGTTGTAGGTACTAACAGTTCAAAACAAAACTGAGATCATTTTCTGTGAATATCGGTGAATTCAGAACAATTTTCGGTGGATTCTCGTGAATTCTCCGGCTTAAAGGAGATAGTTTTTAACCCTTTACTAAACGGGTTTTCAGCCAGAGTAAAAGTAATCAGTTGCCAATAGGCAACAAAATGCAAAACACCTCGAAGACCATCATCGGTTGGAGATCGTATTTTATAATCTATGTACTGTAATAAACTCCTCAGCAAGCGCAAAGATAACAGCCGTCTCTTACAGGTGAAGTTCGATCTTGATTGGTCAGACGATTTTTCCCACTAGTGAGTACAATCACGTCTGACCAATTAGAGGCCCCAGACGATTGTTCGCCACTAGTGAGAAAAGCGTATCGAGTTCTCCCGCCACAGCTCATGCGAACCTTTACAGTTTGAACTGTTTGTTTGCTGTCAAATATCATCTTTATTACGTTGTGTTCATACTTACCTTGCTGTTAAACATGTGAACTTTTTTAGTAATCAACAAAGTAGCCTAGTCATCTGTTCACCCGCAAAGCAACCTCATCTGTGTTAATGCCATAGGAGTCTTAGGAATGTGTGTGAGTGCCCGCGTGGACACAAATATTGCCAGACTGCATCCGTAGGACGGAAATGGCGGCTGTACATTTCATCACGATGATTTGCAATCTTAATAAAGTAAGCGAACGATATCTGTTACCTATGAGCAAAAATATGAATGAAATCGACTTTCCCTATGTCGAAATGTGAAATTCTTCAAAGGGTCAAACAAAGAACGCCTTATTTGATTAAAGTACAAGAAACGTCCGAGTGTCCATGAACGGTGTTTGGGCCATACCTTCATTGAATATACCACAATTTGATCAAAGAATCTTTGATATTGTGTAAATTACCACAGCCGATATCATAGTAGTCTACTTTCGATCGAATCCGTGTTTTTAAAATTTGTCGTCAGCCGCTAATTACGCCTCAAAAATATTCAGAATTAAACCCATACCAAAATTTGACTTTCCATCAACCCTTTCAGTTCCCGACTTTGGTATTTTACTCTGGCTAACGCCAGACTATTTTATCCTGGCTAACGCCAGACAATTTTACTCGTGAAGGGGAGACTTCTTGGACAGGAAAGGATTAATGCATGTTTAGCGGAGGGATTTCCACCTGACTGAGTGGGCTGACCAAGGCTTTTAAGAGAATTATCTTCAGAAGAATGCCCACAACACCGCATTACATTGCTTAAACATGTTCCGGTAAGAAAAACTTCTACAGTCCATGGCTTTAGTAGTGGGACGACAAAGCGAATGCCTTTCAATAGCCTGTTGGAGCAATGCGAATACATCAGCAAACGACTTTCCGGCGACATTCTTTGCGCAGCTGTCTTGCTCCTAATACAGTCTTTACATAGCCTCGATTTGTCACAGTCTCTACCCCTCGTCATCAAGTACTGAAAATGTGTGAATGTTTCTTGTCGCGACGGATAAACCAGGCGGACGGCGATCTCGGGTAATGAATATAATTCCCCGAATATAATACAATCATAACAAAGACATAATATTTAAGTAATATTCATATATTGCTGAAGATCATCAGAGTCAGTATTTGCCAAGATACATCGCCCATCGGTATTTCCAGTTTCCTCAACTAAACTATTTATTAGAATAGATGTTGATGGAGAAGTGTGACATAGTAAGTGGCAGGAATTAGAAGAGCGAGACGCAGATTATATATAGTTCAGGTATAAAGAAATAAATTATATACCAGCATATATTCGAATTGATGATGTTACGTGATGTACAAGGAGACGTTAGTATTGAATATCCTTCGAACATTATGTCGTGGTTATGATTTTGAAACCATTTCCTGGGAATTAATCTATCAGATTGGCTACGTGCATGTGAACTGTCACCGCCTCTCACAAAATTGTACACGATAACCTTCGTTCACCCTTCTGAGTTCTTGTTGATTAGATTTTTTGGTGAATTTAGAACTATTTAAAGCGATGACTTATTGCCTTAGCGACAAATTGGTTGATGAATTACTTTAATCAGGCGAAGAACTGATAAGAAGTCCAACAAAGGAGTATCAAAGTTGAAGTTCCGCAAAACAATTTGTATCTCACGTCCGTCGGCACTGGCATCAATCCAGCAACTTGAACGCATGGCAAACCCTGACAAACAATGATAATTTAACAAATGGCAATTTACCTTTCAAAATCGACACAATGAGTGAAAATTTTAGCCTAAGCTGGGTGTGAACCAATAACCTTCGGCTTAATATGATTCGTCTGTCGCTTCCAGCCAAGCTATATAAGGCGCCGTTGAAAATTAGCTGCAAGATGGCATCTCTTAATAGTTTGAAAATGAAGTTCATTTTTGCTTCCATGTCCTCTGCTGTCGTAAAAATGCAACAGACTGTCCTAGCACATGGAAGGGTCAGGCCTCAAACGTATATGATACAGTTTCATAAAATAACATGTATCGTTCGCAAGCTCTGATTGGTTAATACCCGCCAGAACTTCCTGCTAAAAGTTTACTGAAGTTTGTATTGTACGTTCAGGTATGTTATTTCGTTTAAAAAAACATCTAACAGTCTTTATGTGAGTTTGGATACTGCAACCCAAACACTTACGACGTCACTTGACTTTCGTCGTAGTATCCAGACAACGTCGGACGTCGTAGTATCCGGCATTTTTGGATCATATTATCCAAACACGCAAAACCATTTGTTATTTTTTAAATTACATTATACACGTATAAGACATATCGCTAAAAAAAGACCTTAACAGTCTGTTGGAATATTATGAGTGATTTACAAGCTTTTGATTAATAACTATCCAGACAGGATGATTTCTTCATTCCAAGCATGCAAACGATTTAATTCCAATTAAGAGGCAAATTTTCAGCATGGAAAATTGAGTGTCTCAATTTTTAGAAAGCCTCACCTACCACGTTCAAGCCCATCTTTCAACTGTTTCAAACATCCTTTGACATGCACCTCGCATTTTGGAGATATTTCCGTATGGACTTGAGATTCATACCTTTGAACGTCATCACATAAATGGCCAACTCTTCTTAGTGTTGAGCGACGAAGATTAGGCTAAACTTCTTTGATTTCTCAAGGCCGTTTTTCACTAGACGAGTTTCTTCGCACGAAGTGACTTCTTCTTTTCTAATGAGCTTTCGGCTGGAACTAGTGATTGATTTATTTAGTTTAAACAATGGAAAGTCGATTCGCCTAGTGGAAAACGGGCTTTACAAACGTCTGATGAAATTTGGCGTACATCAACAAAATCGAAAGATATTCGCCTTGAAGTCTCCCTCACAAACGAAGAAACCTTACAAGTGTATTTCAGGATCGTCCTCTCGGCTACATGAAGAGTAAAGTGATTTTCTAATATACGTTCATCGAACAATCAACAGTTTCTTTCTTTTAATCGGAAAATTTACAATTCTTCCGTGGCCAGTACTTGCATGTTAACAAATACTAGTGGCGGATACAGAGAGGTTTCACGGGGTCGGGACTCCCCTTTAATGGAAGTTCATATCGTCTTCAATGCAAAAGAAATATGAACAACAAAGCATGATGTTCTCCAACCAAAGTTTCTAGTCAAAAGCTTTCTGCAACCGGTTCTGTAGCCTTGAACAGGTAGGACGAGAGAAAATACAGAAAGTGAGAAATTTATATCGAAATGGGAATGTTCCTAGAATGAAAAGCGATATTTAGATGTAAGAAGGGATAAACAAAGGGCTGTTGTTCACTCAATATTTTTTGTATCATCTTCCGACCTGGTACGATTCCAGTACTGGCAGTACTCGTGAAGAAAAATGGTTAGAGATTAGGAAACTGTGTTTTGTTGTTTTCATGCATGATGTATATTCATCTCATCCTGACTTCAATCCGGCTTAATGTTCTGAAAAGAATTGAAGTCATAAAAGATACACTTCTTACGTTTGTTTGTAAGTGACGATGTTTATACGGCGTTTTGGAAGATTAGTCGGGGATCTGTTGAAGTTTAGACTCAGATGTCAAGGCTTCGTGTTAGTTCCAGCAAATACAGCTCGACAGAATGGGTCTACGGGCATGCACGTAAACATAGTCTTTGCCTAAAATAGATTAAACATATGATCGTGTCGTAAGTACAATTTGAATTATAGTCTTGCTAGGTAAAATGAATAGGCTCATACAACAATCTTCGAAGGCCAGTGTGATTTTGCTTGTAAGTGGCCTGAAATTTAGTGGAAGATGAAGGAGAGTCGTTTCATGAATATTTGATTTTCTAAAGTTCCCTCGACCAGATGTAATGCAGAAAGTGTTTACGTAAAGGCAGATTTTCGAGGGTTCTAAACTCCTAATTACATTTTAATCCCAGAACACTCTGAAATATACTTTTTCCCTAAACATGTAATCTACCCTGGTACATACAATCTTGTCAACCGTAGGGTTTGAGCGAAAGGGTTCCACATAAACTCATACGACAGCAAACGCTTAACGTCACACCTCCTATCGACCCACTAAATTCTAAAACCAAGTCTAGCAACCTGTCAAACAAAGACCCAAGACTTATTTGCAACGTTCACCGTTTACCAATATGTCAAATTCTGAAGCTAAGTTTGCTAACCTGTCAAATTGTGACCCTGTTCATATTTGTATACCCTTCATCAACCACTATGCATTTTCTCCTTGCTGCGCAACAATCAGAACGTCAGAGTAACCAATACATAGTCACAAAACTTGAGAGTTTAACGCTCTATTTATATCTGCATTTACCAGCTAAATCTGGGAAACAGTAATTCACGAATAATTGAATGTAATTGATAATTTAATGTTGACGACGTTGCGAAAACCTCGTTGACAAAACAGTGGCTTAAACTTTGACGATAATTTCGTCACTACATGTCTGGGTAACCATGTACTGGCAATACCAATATGCAAAGTATGCACCATCTGAAGTCAAAGTTTGCGATCGTTAAGTGTTCCTCACTTTCAACGTTTCTAATAAAATATGCACGACATGAACTCAGTAGGTAAGATTGAAAAGTTCTCCTCATTGTCAATGTTTCCTTCCTCATCATGCGAAAAGTAGAACTATGAACGTTTGTCGGCGTTAGTCTACCCGTAGCCAGACACTGGAAATGCATATATATGCATATATATATATATATATATATATATATATATATATGCATATACAGGGTGTCCCAAAAAATGTATACACACTTTGAATGATTATGATAACAATGTTTATTAAGACATATCTAAGTTTTATAACCCAAGTTAAAGAAGACAAGTGTAGAATTTTTTGAGTTATCGCAGGTGTTAGAACTGATGACCGTTGCGGTCCAGGCACTGCTGATAACGCGGACAGATGGAATTGCAAACATTACGAATTATGATCATTTCATTTGGTATTTGGGTGCATTCTCTTTCAATTGCTGCTCTCAACTCATTGATTGTTACAGGTTTTGTGCTACAAACCTTATCTTTGACGTATCCCCATAAAAAAAAGTCCACAGGCGTGAGGTCTGGTGAACGTGGGGGAATTCAATGCTATATCTTCGCCCAATCCATCTGTTCGGCAGATTTTTGTAAGTTAGGCTCTCATATCACGATGGTAGTGGGGAGGTGCTCCATCTTGCTGGAAATAAAACTCCTCATCTCCAAATTGCTCACAAATGCTTGGCATTCGAAAGAAAGTTTGTTATAGTGAGTTATAATCACTCAAAGTGTGTATACATTTTTTTGGGACACCCTGTATATATATATATATATATATATATATATATATATATATAACTAATTAATAATTCTCAAAAGAAACTGTTTCCTAATTAGTATCTTGTAAACTGGGTTGAAAATAGTCCTGATTTACATAAGCCTTCCGTTTGATTTTCTCTGCTAAAAGTTTCTGAAAGTTCAAAAATAGCCAGCAAACAAACATGGACATGTAGGTAAATTAGCAATCCTGGAAAAATACAATATTCGCGCCCGAACAGTATAAAGTTTACAATGGCTTGCCTCGTAAATTCCATGCAGTTCGGTCACTCATATTGCATCTACGACTTACTGCAATGTTAAAAGGAGAAACATGATTAACATCGTTCGGTTGTTCACCTTTAAGTCTTTTCCAAGGCGTAAAATCATCTGGCATTGGCCAGACTGAAATAATGGTAGCCTCAATCGGTCAGGGGAGACTCAATTGACACAGGGTTTAAGTTATTCCCGCCGAGGAATCTCCTCTACACGAGTAAAATCGTCACGCGTTCCCCCAAGTAAAATAAAAGAAGTCTGACTAGGTTAGGGAAAACGTCTTTGACGAAGTCCTGAACCATCAC
Organism: Heliopora coerulea; assembly: GCA_030142905.1. Taxonomy (NCBI): domain Eukaryota; kingdom Metazoa; phylum Cnidaria; class Anthozoa; order Scleralcyonacea; family Helioporidae; genus Heliopora; species Heliopora coerulea. Next base: position 455,572 of record JASJOG010000068.1, on the reverse strand, counting down.
AGAGAAGCTCTTGTCAGTTGGCACTTTAGTTATCATTTTTGCGGCAAGAGATCTCATAAACTGAAAAATTGAGTCATTCATCGTTTCATAACCAGATTAGACAAACACGTTTCATTCTAGACTAGGCAACTGCAACGTTTAACGCAAACTTAATTTAAATTTGTCTCGTAACGGCGTTACGATGCAGTTTCTTTCAGCAGTTGTTGCTGCTCAGTTATTGAAATGCTGCGACGAATTACAGCAATTTTAAAATTGCTATAATACATATATTGTTTTTTTTATACAGGTGCGCTCATAAGTTATTGGACACCCTGTTTTTTACAGATATATTCCATTATGCAAGCTCTAGGAAGAGCAAACAAGGTTTTTTCATCTTAGGATTTGAACTTGATGCCGTAAACTTCATTTCGATAATGTTTTACTGCTATACTTTATGGCTGCATACTATAGCTTTCCAATTGCAGGACAGTTCAAATACACGTCTATCCTACTGTTTTTTTCGTTGATCTAGCACAATAAACCGGTCGCATGTTTGATTTAAGTATTTCAAAAAATTGAACGAATTCAACTTAGTGCACAAGATTATCAAGCCATATAACGCAAGAAAGATGTGAAGAAGACTACAGCTGGGAAACGTTTAACAGAGGAGACCAAGTGGCGGGTTATTTTCTTGAAGAAAGAAGGTCAGTTGAGCAACAGACAGATTGCTTCACGATGCAAGGTCAGTCCTTCAGCTGTATCGAATCTACGGGCGAGGTATAGGGAGACGGGTAGTATGGCAGAACGGAACGACAGACGAACGGGACGGCCGAGGAAAACCACACCAAGGCAAGACCGAGCCTTAGTGCGATCAAGTGAACGAGATAGATTTGAAACTGCTCCTCAGCTCAGACGGTATTTTATACAAGAAGGAACAGAGTTGTCTTTGTCTACCATCAAAAGGCGTTTGGGTAATGCTAATCTTAATGGACGGGTAGTTCGTAAAAAGCCATTGATAAGCGAGACTAATGCACAAGCACGTTTGTCGTACGCTTTGTCAAAGAAGGACTGGACAACTGAGGAGTGGAACAAAGTCATGTGGTCAGACAAAAGCAGTTTTACAATTTTTCCAAACTGTGGTAAACTGTATGTGCGACGACGACCTGGTGAAGAGTTTAGAAAGGAGTGTCTGAAACCCACAGTCAAACATGGAGGTGGAAAAATAATGGTATGGGGCTGTGTAAGCGGTGCTGGTGGGATAGGAAAACTCAAAAGGATGGAAGGAAAGGTCGAAGCAGAGGTTTACTACCGCATTCTACGGCACCAAATGGCACCCAGTATGACACGCTATGGTGGGAGAAAATCTTTTATTTTTATGCAAGACAATGTGCCTGTCCATACCGCTAAAAAAAATCGTGATTTTCTAGAGTGAAATGGTTTCGATGTGCTGGACCATCCTGCCCAATTCCCCGATTTGAATCCTCTAGAGGACATCTGGTGGGCAATCGAAAAGGCACTGTTAGACAAGCCGCTTCCTTCTAACGCTGATGACTTGTTTGACAAAATTAAAGAAGTATGGGACAACTATCCCACTGATGATCTTCTTAATTACATCGCTTCAATGCCAAGACGCATAGAGGCTGTAGTTCAGGCCTGAGGCGGGCACACGAAATACTGATTGAAGTGCGCCTTATGTTGTGTGCATGTGCATAATCAAAAGTGTATGCTATTATATGTAGCCATTGATATCGAAACTAACAATAAAAGATAATATTTTTTTCTAAATAAAATTCAAATTCTGTAACGAGAAAAGTCAATGTCTTCCTCCGGGAGCATCCATTACGTACTATATCTGTAAAAAACAGGGTGTCCAATAACTTATGAGCGCACCTGTATATGTTTTTTAAATTCACATCTTGTATTTACAACAAGTTGCTTGTGGGATTGTTTACAACGTGTTTTGACTGGATGCATAGTGATGCAAATTATAGATAATTTGTTACCCCAAATATTATCGACACTTCTTCGATAATCTGAAACACATTTTTCAATAAACAGATGCTATTTCCTGGAAGACAGAAATGCGTAAAATGCTGCGTAAACATTGCGTTAACTTAAGAACAGCGCTACCACATGCGTAACTGATGGTAAAAATTATATTGTCGGATCGAAAAGGATTCCGAATCACATGAATTAATGTCATTAAACAAATGTCAAAAACACCCACTTGACAGGGGAAAATTTGGACGATTCTAAATTTTCATAAACTTGCGTAAAAAACAACTTAAGTTGTTGCCAACAGTCTATTCAGATACACTACTTTACCGAGCTTTTTCCTGTCGTGTTAACTGAGCTACATGTAAATTGGAATCTTTTCCAATTCCCTAAGTTTCTCTAAACTGTTTACTTCTGTCATGAGCCCCCACACACTTGCATTACCATGGCTGGCTAAAATATCGCGCCTGAAATCTACAGTCGCATGAAATAAAACTTATGTTTAATAAACCGTACGTAGTAAATGAGATCTGCTCAACCCATCACTTGAGCCTTCCGTATTTCCTGTTTTTATTTCGAATATTCCCCAGGCAAAGTACGCAAGCTTTGAGTCACCCTAAAGTGGGTTCCTTTCAGTTATTTCATCAGCCTTTCCATCTCGAAAACAATGCAATTCTGTACGATAATCCTCCAATCCATTCACAACAAATATCCTTCATCTGCATCTTAAAAGCCAATATTTTTACGTCCTTACAAGATCTTTAAAGAGTCAAATTTTTTAGCCTTGAAGTTATCACGAGTCCACTCTCCAAAAAATGTTGGAAAAAAGACACAAAATATGTAATAAACTTTTCGATAGAGAATTTTACGATTAGAGGAGCAGCTTTTGCGTTAGATGAACGGGCTGGTCCCAAAAATGTAATATTTTACTACTAAAAGATTCCTTTGAAACATATATTTTTACATATTTGTGTGTATATGTATAATTCTAAAACTTGTCAATAATTCACTACCATTTAAGATAAAATTGTCTTTAATAAGCGTTGAGATGATAGATGAACGATCGTCAGTGGCTGTATCACACTGCTTTTTATCAGCTTTTCATGCTATTTTCTCAACTAAAATCGTTGGAAACTTCACCATCTTTTAATATCACGAATGTTTGCATGTATTCGTTGTATAACTTGTTTACAACACCTGCGATCACTCGCCTTTGGCTAACTCGTCAGAGTAAAATATGAGGTGAAATCAAAACAACACCTGGGTTATTATATCGATACGTTCGGCAACGGAGATAAATGCTAACAATCCAACGGACGGGAAGTAATCAAAATGATAATGAAAACGGAAAGTCGTCGACATTCTGACAGAACTATATCAATGTAATTTAAGTCGACAACATAGAATAAGTTTGTTCTTTCATATACTTATCAAAAGTTTAAATTTTTCCGATAACCCTTGATGAACGGAGAACTTTGGAGAACCCAAATTTGCAAAAATAGTACACGAAATCCAGAGGGAACAGTACAAGTATCGGATTTATTTTAAGGTTATAATTAAACGGTTGTGACTAATAATTGGAAGGAATTCCACTGTGCACAATCCCTTATGAAATTAAAAAAATTCAAACCTTATCATACACAAACTATGATAAAACTGAAAACTCTCTGACTATGCCAAGTTTACCACGCGGTAAACGCCACAATGACCGACCCTCGTTCAAATTAATATATCGAGTTTCAAATTCTCAGGCACAAGCGAACTAATTGTCATATTTGCATTGTGCTAACTTCAAATCGATATTTTTAAAATGATCTGGGGCTTTTGTAAAGCACGACCGACACAAATTTTGCAAAATATGTCCCATCAAAAACTTGGATAGAAGAAACGAATAACCACAATAACTCTCCTGCACTCCATTTTGTTTGCACACTACTGAGTAATCGCTGGGTCAAATTTCATTGAAATCTATCAAATTCGGCCCATTGCTATCCGTTAAAAAAAACGTTCAAAGAGAGGATAGTTTTACTTCAGCAAACAAGTGATCGGGGTTTTCGACTTCTAACGTTTTATACATAGAAGATTCATATTACGCTACTTCTGTTTCTTTCTGAGTATCTTATGCGCGTTTTTAGATTTTTTAAGCTTTTTTTCTTAGAAAAGTTGGATGAAAAGCAGAACTTCAATTCACTAAAAAAATCACAAAAATCCAAGATTTGGTCTCCTCCTTTTAGTTACCACAAACGCCCCCTGCAAAGGAAACTCAAAACGAAACGAATCAACTTACATTCGTGTCTTTCACATGTAATTTTCTTCTCGACTTCTTTCAAAATTCTGGGTGAACGCTCCGACCAAGGCAAGATTCCATCCTGAATTTCCCAGCGTATGTTAAGTCTCGCTTGTTCAGAAAGGCTTTCATAGTTCTACCCCAGCTCACGACAGACGATTTTAGTTGCCAAAAAAAAATTTCTTAGCAGAAGAGTCGAAGAACATAATTTGGAAAAAACAAATTCTCTTGAGCTTCCGCTTGTAATTATGATCTTCCTTCTCCAACCAAATACAGTGAACATTAATTCCCGGAATGTTTGAAATTTTGCTAGGTGCACATTCCAGGTTTTTGAGCAAGTGCTACCCCTAGCAGCGTAATCCGTCGAACTTGTGGATTGAGACACCTCATTATTTCGTGTTAAGCTTTCTGACTCGTTGAGTAATTCCTTCACCAAAACAAGTGCCATCAGTTAAATATCACACAACCAAGATTCACTCCAAATTCAGTAATTCCGGAATGGATGTCAGTGGATGATAATAAAAATAAATCGACATCTATAAGACTAACAAGAACCAACATCAATGACGACGACAACAACAATAACAACAAGAAAAAAAACAACAGTAGCAGCTGCAAGAACAGAAACAACGACAACAGCAACAGTAACAAAAGCAACACTAATAAAAGCAACAACAACAAAAGCATATCAAAATCCTAGAGACGCTGCCCATTAAGGTGTTCGTTGTTCTGAAGCACGTTTTACCTTAACAAGAGCGCAATCACAAACACACCTGTGTTCTAAACTGCCACCACCACATTTCATCAATCCGTCACGAAAGTGCTATGTCGTAAAATATGTGTAAAATATCTCTCGATAGCCGTGGCAATTTATTTAAACGAGCTGGAACAAGCTTGTTCACGGCAATATTTAAATTACGGGGAATATCGAATTTATGGAACAGTGGCGGCGTGGCTGTTAAATAAGGGGAGGGAAATGATATGCTAAATGCCCACTTTTAGCAGGGGTTGTAAGGCGAGGGTGAGGGTGAGGACACTGCTGCCAATAAAAATACGGTGATTTGTAGATGCGAAAACCTTTATCTCATTAAGATAAAAACTTAGAAGAAACAACAGGCATCATGAAACGAGTCTATAATGATAAGCGTTGATAACAAAATATAAACGATTAAAAGTGACCCCCTGCAGGGCCTACAGGAGTTTTAAATTTCATACCTCCAAGTTTAAGTCAGGTTTATGCTAATTTGGCAACCAACTTAACGATCGTCACGAGGGCCTTCTGCCTACAAATCATTGGGCCCACACACTACAAATTCTTGGGGCACACCGAGAAGTGTTCCAGTTGCTACTGTCGTTGTGGTTGTTGCTTTTTGCATAATTTTTTTGTCGTGGGCTGCGTTGCTCTGTTAACCAGATGAAACGCGACAGCGGGTACCACACATTTCGTCGCATCAACCAAATCCGAAAATGCCCGAATTAAGAGACTGCGAAGTCGAAAGCGGGATATTTCATTCCAGATAACGAGATTCTACTCACAAATATTTAATACTTTCAACAGCGCACGCTATCCAAATAAGAACATCCTTCAAAAGCCCAATGTCACTTACTTATAAGATTGGAAGGGCACATTTAACATCAACTGGCGTCCATTCAGTAACCATCGGATTTGGAGTCAATCTTTGGTAGTTTAAGATTTACTATTTACAACTTGACGTGGGACTGTTGAACTGTTGCATAAAGGCTTTTTTGTTGTACATTGCGATTGTCATCCTGGTGTATGTAATAAACTCATGACATTCCATGCAGCAAGATATCCGCTTATGACTGGTTGAAGTTTAACCTCGACGCTCTCATCAGTTAAACACATGCTCCAAGATGTCAATCAGAAGGCACAAAATCACGCGTACAGACAGCCCTTGAAGCTGTCATGCATTTTTGGTTGAGTGGTTCGTTTCAGGACACGATCGATTGCAGATGGACCCTACCTCCTACTTTGTTTTAATAGCGGCGTTCTTGAGGTTATACAATATCTAAAAGATAGGAAAAAAAAGCTTCTCGACGTTTCGAATCTGACTACTAATCTCCGGACGAAGGGCCTTCGCTCGAAACGTCGAGAAGCTTTTTTTTCTATCTTTTAGATAGTGTATAACCTCAAGAACGCCGCTGTTTTATCGAAGCTATCTACACTGGACCCCCGCGCCTTTGTTTTAATAGACCGTCATTCGCATAAGCACTCAGAGGTGTCCATAGTATTCTAAAACCTGTTTACAGCTCTGGAGGAAAATTCAAGAAATTGTTTCATTAGTGTCGTTAAGTTCGATACAGAGCTGACCGACAAAACATCAGATCTTGCCCAACGTACACTTTTTGCACAACTATCCAAAAATAACTGAATAGACGTAATTTACAAATTTTGTGAACATTCTCTTAATAGCTAAACAAGGGAATCCTTTCACTAAACACTGTGAGCGAAGTGTTTGAGCGATATATCAACCTGAGGTCGAAGTCTGAAGAGGCCTCTAAGTTCCCAGGCAAACAAAAAGAAATGGCGAAATTTCGTCCGCACGAATACCTTAATGAGATCGAACGTTATTTATTAGCCTACAGAGAACAAAGGAAACTGAGCCAATGATACACTTCGGAATATCGCGTGACGTCTAAATGTCGTGGTTTTCTTTGTTGATTTTTTGTATAAATATATCAGGTGAGGTGTGTCAATAGGTCGATGTTGACTAATCTCGAGATGGCTGTTGATCCTTTTCCATTATTTTGAATTTTCATCTTATTCAACGTTGGCCACCACACATACAATAGCTCCTTGTTTCATTCTATGCAGCGATACGCGCCGTAAAACTATTACCCAGCTTGCCAAAAATATTTCTCTTGACCTTTGCTCGATTTTGACGCAAGTCTGATTTTTAAGTGAATCCGTTGAACAATGGATCCAGTTTGTGGTTTTGACCATAGTTTTGACATACTGCCATCAAAAACAGCTATCCCGCCGATAGATTAATCCCCAGCCATGAGTGTAAACAGCATTTTGCCCCTTTATCACTTTGACAAAATTAACCAGCAAAATGAGATTGATATTCCTGGTATGATAATTTCACAATTAACCTACACTGCGGAAGTCAACTAAAAAATGTTGACTCGAGCGGGATTTCGGCAGTGTAGGTTAATTGTGGAGTTATCATTTCATGTACCCTGAGGATGATTCTGAAATAGAATTCCTGGTGTACTGATAAATCTAAGACCTTATGCTGCTACGCATATAAATTGTATTAGATGCTATTTGGTATGTCTTCGATTCACATAAGACGTTTTCAACCCATTTAGGGTGAAAAACAAGTAAAACTCTTTAAATCCAGGCGGACAGGTAATGTCTCCTCGGGAGAAGTATGCCTTTGATCCAAGTTAGGATTAACTTGGCCAGTCATCCTCGATAAATGATCGATAAATTGAAAAACTTCCCCCCCCCTCTCCCTCAGCTCAAAGAGGTCAGCGTAAACACGACGTCGTTCCTCGCTGGGACATGAACCAGACATCAGCTAATGCTGTTATGTCAATAAAACAGATGGGAGTGAGATAAAAATATGTTAACCATCAAACGCCACGGAAACGCCAGCAATGAAAATAGAAAACTCCTCATATTTTTCATTTGATCTACCTTTGTTGAACATACTCGAAACTGTTGGCTGTCTATGATCAATTATAACCGTGGAATTTTGGAACACATATTAAATTAGTGACCAATGCTAATAAGCTGATAAACAGATTGCGATTAACCGCTCACGATGAAGAGGGTTTAGAATATAAATGATATCGAAAAGTACCGTTCCGTTCACGGTGTATCGATAGCTTCCTGACACTATTCGCATCAATTATCATATAGCGCTTGCTTGAGGTTTTTTCGTCCGTAAAGAGCTGAGGAATGGACTGGAAAGCATTCTTGGGTTTCGTGATGCTCTCGACCATGGTTTTCACGGTGACTTTTCAGAAAGGTTTGTGAGCTACTTTATTATTCTACAATTACAAGATGATCTTAAATGCCATTCAGAAGACTGCGGATGTCAAGCTATCGACGCACGACCAACACTGACTTTGCAACAAGATGTCAATTCGATTGAGCTTCAATGAGTCGCCTGCTAAGGTACACCATGCGCCATTTTTCCAAAAGAGGTCTTGTCCCAGTCGTGACTGCTTAGGAGGGTTTCCTTGAAGCGCATTTCAAAACTCGCAACCTCGATAGCTTGGCATCAACAGTTTGTAGTGACTATAACGCAGGTTCTCAGAGCGTCTTTTACAAAAGAAGGTTGAGTAACAGACATTGTTAAATGATTATGAATTTATACCAATCAAACGGCCGTTTAAGTATATGGCAGCTTCTTCCAAGGCAACGTTTTGTTGGCTTCTCAGTGGAGAAATGATAATGCGCATTGAATTTAATGGCCTTGGTAGTAACAGACGATCAAAGAGGTCAATTTAATCATGTAAACTTTGTACTAGCGCAGAAAGCAGAAGGCAAAAAGGCGCTGCAGTGCGCTTGACATTTTGAATTAGATATAACCTCCCGAATGATCACACTAGTTAACAGGTGGCGCTCTATGGCGCAAAGAAGCATCCAGTTTTTCTTCTCGTCAGATCCGAGGCGTTCATCGAGAGATGACGTTGTGCCGTTTGATGACACATCAGCGCTTCAACAACTTATTTTTGCTGCGTACTCGAATAGCGCGTACAGAATCCCTGGATCTTGAGTCTGTTCGCTCTGTTGCCTATGAGCTCGCGACTGCACACAGGCGACGCATCTTCTGGTTTCATGCAGACAGTTGTTCCTCCATTTAAACTGTCGAGACAGCTGGGTTCATTCTGTTCGTTCTTGTTCCCTTGGCTATTTACAAAAGTAAGCAACTCTCTGATTACGTCCACTCAACAACTGATAAGATAAATGGAACGATAGAGTGCACGATTCCACCAGTCGGAAATCCGGTTAAATGAATGATGAAGAAATTCTCGCAGCAACATAACTTTAATCCGTTAGACCCAACAGCATTTGGATTCGATTTCAAAATTAATCCGTAATAAGTCGCCCCGAGGATGATTCACAATGAGAATTGAAGCTCAATGGTGAAATAACATTAGAGGTTATCAAAAGTCACCGGTTCGGTTCGTTTCGTCTCTTTTTCGTGTGAACATAAATACACTCAGAAATATCTGACATAAAGAGACATTTTTACCCCGTTTATACACTCACAGTAAGCTGACCATGGTCCGCTTAAGAAGTTACCGGTTAAGCTCGTTAAATTTTAGATTACATTCTATTTATGCAGTTGGAAAGTAAACTTCGAAAGAATTCGTTATTATGTTCTACTCTTCTCCGTAGAATCTAGTTATGTTGTACATGTTCGGCAAATTTTATTCAGTACAAGTTTTACCTTGCTCTAATTCAGTACATTTAAAACCCTATGAAATCAAGCCCCATTCCATAAGATTGCGACACTGAGTCACAAGTGCTTGTATCAGAATTGGTCTAGATGAAACTAATAATGAGATTAAAAAGTGGTCAGCGCACAGTGATCATAAACACCGTTAATATAGCTCATTACGTCTACTCACTCCCAAGATGACGTTACAGGACTAATTGGTGGCAATGACATACCAAAAAGTTTGAAGTACAAAACCAAAAGTAATTCTAACATTATTTTCTCCTTGAAAAATACAGAAAGACATCCGATAATCTTTATTAAATCATCCACAATTCTAGCCTTTGTGTCAGTGCAATTCTCCAGAAAAGATCTATGAATAAAAACAGCTACTGTTCTTTAAGAGATTCTGTGTCGTGATCCTTGTAAATCCAGTATAAACAAAGCCCAAGATAAGCCCGGTAAAATAATCTTTTAAAATAACAGTCACCATAAGGAAATAGCCAGATATTCAGCCTTCCAGCATAGACCACCTAGTCAGTATGTGGCCTCTATATAGGTTGTACAGATTCAACTTGACCGCACTAGATCGACCTGCGTTTTCCAAGGTTGATCTTTTATTGTTGTGGATGCATGTTGAGTAATTATATGGTTAGTATTGTCCGTTCCTAGCCTAATAAGTTATCAAATCCCTATAACTTACGTTCGACTGCCCCTCCTTTGGTTGTGGTTGATAAACTTCCACAGCTATTGAAAACCCTTCAACAGACCGTTATGTACATAAGATGCCTTCAAAATTACACCTTTTTTCACTTGCTTTTATACGTTCCTTGGCGTTCCTTGCAACAGTTCCCTTGAGTTGTAACGCAAATGGCAATGCATACAAAAACATGAAAAACGTTTTTACAGTAAAAATTTGTAATCATTAAGCTTGATCCCTACTAAGAGAGAGGATGAAGCAAACAAAGTCTGATGACTTTAAACAGCAAGTTCGTTAGAGGAAAGAAGGATGAAGGTTAAGTATTTTGTATTAACATGGTATCCGTTTGTAAATCTCGTAGAAGCTTCTGGTTAATTGGCCTACATAAACATCAAACTCAATCAACGTCTCATAAATGTGACAGATAATGCTTTAGCTAATGAATAAGCCATTGAAGGAAAAGATAACTTCAATTCCCAAAAGCTGATATGTACCAGCTTCTCGCTACCAACTCTAGAGTCTCAATCCAGGACGTGCTCAGTTGAGGTCAGGCATGTTTAGGGTTTATTAAAGCGAAAGTAGTAGATTTGTTCCTCTTTTCGTGTTTAGTCTTTTGGTCACTAAGCCTTTTGGCTTCGAAGTCCGGAGCAACCGTTGATTTACCGTTCTTTGGCCAATCGTGAACCACACGTTCAACGATTCCGTCGTTTTAATTCAGTAAGAGCAGAACTGAGGTTTTTTTGTTGACAGTACCGCCAAGGGCAAAACAAGATCACAATAGAATTAAAATTCCTTTTAACAAAGTGATGTTCAACGTAGTCAATCACTCAATTTTACGTACAAGTTATCAACGTAACTTCAACTGACTGACTCATTTAAGGCCATCATGACGGAAATGTAATATCAGAAGTGAGGAAAGCTTAACGCATTTAAAGCACATTCTCAGAAAGAAGTCGACCTGAAAATGCGCGGATCAGAAGTACCGCTTGACAAGCACTGGAAGATCTTAATGCTCATATTGTTTCGATCAGTTGTCGCCATTTTTGACTCAGGGTTGAAATTATGTTCAAATATGATTTATTATTTGTGAACTCTTAGAAAGAAATGTAAGCGTTTCTTCAATAATCTTGACCCTAATATCATAGAAAATGAGATAATACACATTCATATTTATGTCCATATTCATATTCAGGTTAACGTTCAATCATGTTCATACTTATAAACATATACAAATTTATATACGTACACATTTAAAAGATATAAGACATTATTTGTTTCTCCATTGAGTCAAAGAAATAACCTGGATAAGTATCAGAAACGCCACCAATTTTTGTTACCACGAGAGCTTAAATTTCCCATGGACGTTGGAAACGGCGTGTGGGATGGGAAGAGCTTTACCCAAGTTTTCATTGAGCGGTAGAATCACGGCTTTCAGCCAATCATCGAGAATGTTGTCAAAATTCTATTTCATAAAATGATACATGTCCATGTCCACGTGTATATATATGTGCAAGCAAGGATGGAAATGAAAACTACTCGGCAAAGGAAATCTGCTCCAAACTCTGGCCATTGTTTTCGCTCCCAACTTCGCCAAATTTCCCCTTTGTTTAAGAGTTTGTGAATCATCCTCAGAGATACATGAACAGAAGGGAGTTTGCTTTTGGTTTTCTTAACCAATTTGGATGTTTAATTTTATGTGCAAAGAAATTTCCTCTGCATTATGTTTTTACAGCAGTCGATTACCTTTTTTCTCCACTGTGTAACCCTTAAAATCGTGCTGATCTCAAACAATTATAACCAGGAAATTTTTTCATGTATATTGTTAAAAGATTTAAAAGCTCTGCATCAGCCAATTTGGTTCATTCATTCCCCTTATCCTTTCATTAGTATTCGGCTTTATTGCTCGTAATAGATTTGCGTTGTGTAAGTCGATGCACGAACGTGTCTGAGATTCGCAAGAATTGCCCGTGCGAGAACAAATGCACATACGGCCCCAAGCTAGTGTTTTTAACCGTTGTCCCGAGCAACGAACGTAAATGTTCCTTTTTAAGTATTTCTAATTATTTCCTCAGTCAATGTGCCAAAATTATAACCCGCTGGCATTCACCACCTCAAATCAATCGAGAACATTATTGGAAGGATCAGAATAAAATTGGATTTGGCAACACAAGTTCATGGTATCTAACAAACACATGATTCATCTTCTATACACGTATAGTCAGTCAATCCATACACAGCCAATCAAATATTTTAAATTTAGAAATTAAGCTGGCTCTCTACTTTATTTTCAGGCGTTATCCCGATGTAAGCTAATCTAAGGCTATTCAAAAAATTACGAAACAGAGGACACACACAGATTAACACATCAAGTGGTGTGCGTACTCATAATTTGGAAACTCTAAAAGCCCTCGAAGACCTCATATACTAAACGTCTGTGGCCACGCAGACGCGAAGAGTGCGAAAATATACTTAGTTAACATATACCTCGCACCTGGATAATGTTTTTTGCACAATCTGATTGGTTCCTCTGTCTCGGAATATCCTGCATTATTCACCTCCGAGGAAAACAAGATGGCGTCCAGTTTTGTTTACGCTACGGAAGAACTTTTTTCAACAAACTAAGCCGCCATGCAAAACAATTCCAAAACAGCAACGAAATTCGGTAACAAATTATTCAAAGATTTGTATTTCTTTTACTTTTTAGCGATAAATGGACTCAGGATGTGTTCAAAATGTTTTGTTTACAAATGACGAGTGGGCGACAAGCCGACGTTCCACAAAAGTGCTTTAAAAAATTTAAAAAAAAAAATAAAAAAAAAAAAATATATATATATACATATTTATGAAAACAATTATGCGAGGTATATGCTAAAACAATTATTCACCTCAGTGTCCGTGAATAGCGTAGATATTCACTTTGCCGCTTTGCGGCTCGTTGAAATCTACCATAAAGTGTAATTATTTTAACAGACGTACAAAGAGTTTCGTTTCTTCGCTTCATTTCACTTCACTTTATTTCACGACACTTCATCTCATTAAAATTCGTTTTATTTCAGAGTCTGAGTGCAAGCGTGAAATGGATCTCATGGTTGTCATAGATGGCACCATAACATTTGGGTATGACAACTTTGACAACATGAAGTCTTTCGTCAGTGCCGTTCTATCGAAGTTACCTATTGACCGATCTGGTGTACGCGTTGGCATCATACAGTTTAGTGACCAATGGAGCACAGCAGTCGAGATGAATTTGGGCGAGCATGGCGGAGTAGACAGTGTTCTGTCTTTTCTGAAAAGGATGGACTACATGCAAGGTTATTTTACCCTAACTGGTATGGCTCTGGAAATGGCAAACGACCAGGTAACAGAATTTAATTATAAACTGTTTCGTTAGATATATCCTGTGAGGAATAAATGCATAAATTCAATGTTTGTCTATTGGACTGTCTGTCTGTATGTATGCATGCATGGACGTATGGGTGGATGGACAGATAGATGGACGGATGGACAGACAGACGGAAGGAAGGACGGACGAGCGGAAGAACGGATCTCACACAACGAGGACTAGAAAAACTTGTGTAGCAAATATTTATGTACGCAGTTCTGATTCAGATATACTTGGGTTCAAACTTCCCAACAGTTAATTTGAAGGGAAATGTGAATGAGAACTGATAAGCTAGAAGCAGGTCACATCAACAGGAAATACCCAAAAAATTCAGTAGACAAGAACAGCACATTAGACTCTGTCGTTGTCACCAAAACTGCAGGAAATACTAAAGAAACTAGAAAAGAGGTTAATTGTTGCCTCAGTCGTACTGAAGTTCAAATTCCCCAATAATTAGCCTCAACAAATCATACAGATGAGAAATGAGTCAAAAATTGACAACACAACTCACACAAGAATGAAACTGAAAGAAGCTGAACAAATAAAAAGAGAGGGCCAGCGGTTGACATCCACACATTCAACGAGCAACAACTGCCCACATAACATAGAATTATTCAAGAAATTAGAACAAGGACTAAAAGTAATTGGAACTTTTTATTAAAGAATCTAAACATGGAGGGATGATTATGCCTTCCTTTCCTTGAAATCCACTTCGTTCTTCTTCCTTTTTAGTTTTTTGGGAGAAGAAGTAAAACGCGCCCACGTGCTGAGAAAGTTTTGTTCCTAATAACCGATGGAATGCCAGCGGACTTGGACAAGGCCCGCCACGAAGCAAAGGTTCTGAAGGAGAAGGGAGTGCGAATCGTTACGGTTGCCATCGCATCAACGGATAAGCGAATCCAAAAGTTCAAATACGTGGTCAGGTCAATGGCGTCGGGATTCAAACAAAGTTTTAAATCCAGACATGTTCACCTACAACAGCTGGTCAAAAACGTCAGACGCGCAATTTGTGCCAAAGCCTTGTTCCCGCGAACCTCGACTTGTAAGTAGTTTAGTACACAGTGGTGCTATCCCTTGAATTTGTAATACACGGGTGTACAACCTGCGGCCCTCGGAATCTTTCGAGCGGTTGGCGGAGACGTCATGTAAAAAAAGCTTTCTGTATAAAATGTAGAAAATTCCATTATGGTAAAGGTCGGAATAGTAATGTATCGCTTTCGTAAAAGGGATTAGGCAACGTGTAATTCAACTATTTTATGAACTCTTTCCCAGCAAGAGTTTTCCCTTTGACCAATAAAATCGTTTGGCGTTAGCCAGAGAAAAATAACAGAAGTCTTATTCCGCCCGGAAAGAGTTAACTTTGCTGGTCATAACTCTTTCCAGGAGGGAGCTCTCCCTTTGACGTGTAAAATCATTTGGCGTTAGCCAGAGTAAAATTGTCTGGTGTTAGGCAGAGTAAAATAATGGAAGTATACTTATCCTGCCGCGAAAGAGTCAACTCTCCAAAGAAGAGTAATTTGTGAACTGAAGAAACGACTTGTAGAATCAAAACGATAATCATCTAGTTCACTGTTCAACTTTGTTCCAAAGTCGTTGTCAAACCAGGCAACCATGTATAGCTACTGCATATTTCACTGTCTGGTCCCACGTTTAATCATTACAAGTAAAGGCGTCTCGCAACTTCATCACCAAGTTAAACTGAAGTCGCAACCTCGTCGCTCGAGGTCACAAGAAAGTGCTCCAAACCTAGTATAGGATCAGTTACAGAGTATTAATCTGTGAGCACATTTGGTTAAGTTAAAAATGACAGAGCGAAATTTTAGTTTTTTGCTGGTGGGGGAGGGGGGGATCTTGATTTCTTGTGTTTAGACCGAGAGGTTTTGGGTACCGGAACGTTATTTTGCTGACGAAGTGTGACTGCGTTTTTTGCCATGTAGCCGCCCCTCTTTCCACTGCCAAAACACCTGGTACATTCAGGAGAAATCCGACACCCGCTTGGATGAAGTGGCTGAACAGTACCCGGACTAGCCATCCTACGACGGGTATGTGAAAAGCTTTCGACTTCAAGTGTACCCCAGGCATAAAGAAACGTAGTACTACCGTATTACTGAGCATGTGCACATGCTCATTTTACGCGACGTTCCGGTACGACATGCTTGACGTGAAAAAACCTCCCTAAAGGTGGATTTCTACTTGGTGCAAAATGTCGGGCACGCGACTTTTTCGTTTTGTCCTGGGAGCCGTCGAATGCAACCAAGCAGAAATCTATTCAACTTTAACAATGCAGCTGTCGCGCGCGCGACATTCTGCACCAAGTGGAAATCCACCTTTACAAAGGGTCGCGAGTCAAACTAAATTCGTCGGTCGTCTCCCAGAGAAAAATTGTTTATTGATAGTCAGGAGAAAAATGTCCGTCGTTTACCAGAATAAAATCGTTTCTCGTTGCCCAGAATCAAATCGTCTGTCGTTAGCCAAAGTAGATCATCGAGTGTCCAAAGCCGAGATAAAATCGCCTTAGTTTCAAATTCGCCCGTTCTTGGTAAAAATAAAATCGTCATCCGTTACCTAAAGTAAAATTTTCTATAGTTATGCAGGGTAAAATTCCCTGGCGTTCGCTATAAAATCCTCTTCTGTTAACTAGAGTAAAATTCTTACGAGGCGCCTCGGTAAAAGAAGGGTTAATCGAGTCAGGTTTTAATACTTTTGCTTCCAGATACCACGTTCTCTTAAATAAACCTCCCAGGCATTAGCCAAAATAAATCCCACCAGCGTAACCTCGAATTCAATCCTCTGTCGTTAGCAAGAATAAAATCGTCTAGGTAATAAATAGGTTATCAGAGCAAAAGACCTCTTGAAAGAGCCAATGAAGCCCAGTTGGGAAAATCGAACTTTCGCAATCCAACCTACGGTCAAAGCTCTGAGTTTTGTCCGGAAGTCTTCCAACAGAACTTCAAAGCATGCTGGCGGTGGCATGACCAAAAAAGGTCGTTTGTACGAACTTGAAAATGGAGAAAAAGGACCAGTGTCCCTTCTAAATAATCAAGATGAAGAAGCTGACTTGTGTCCGGAAACGAAAGTGTGAATTACTTTTTTTATTCATAAACGAACGATCAAACCTATCGAACCAGATTCGACCGTGACTTAAGTACTACGGTGATGCCTTAGGGAGTCTATTTTATCTTTTAGTATATGTAACATGTTTTAAATCAATTTGTTTATCAAAAATAGGTTACCCTTGTCAACAAAATTAGATGTGTTAACGTGTTAATTTAAAGAAAAATGCTCGAGTTTTCACCATGAACCAAAAACGCTCTCCGTAATGACGAAGTTATGCTGAAGTGAAGTTAGACTTACAGATTATCCAACCAAAATGAAATTGAGCCAAGTGAAATAGACCAAACTCAAGCTAAACCCTTACAAAAATTTCACTGCAATTTCGCATAAGAAAATGATATTTCTTATGTGGACTGTTTCAATTCCATATGTGAAATGAAAATTGCATATGTGAAATGGTTCGATTCCTTGTGCTTTTCACATGCAAAATGACATGTGAAATTTTCGTGAGAATGTAGACTAGACTTCGCTTCGCTAAGAGTAAAACTCTCAACCTTTTTTTTTTTTTCAGTGCGACAAAAATGCTTCCAAGAAAAGAAAGACATCGTGTTCGCCGTGGATGGCTCCTCCCAGGTGGAAGAAAACACGTTCAAGAAAGCAGTGAGATTTATTTCTGGGATTTCAGAGATCCTAGACATCACATCAACCTTAATCCACGTTGGCTTTATCCAGTACAGCGATTTTCTGAACACTAGGATTGAGTTTGGCTTAAACCAATACACTGACAGCTTGAAAGTGAACGA
Source organism: Heliopora coerulea (assembly GCA_030142905.1). Taxonomy (NCBI): domain Eukaryota; kingdom Metazoa; phylum Cnidaria; class Anthozoa; order Scleralcyonacea; family Helioporidae; genus Heliopora; species Heliopora coerulea. Next base: position 437,952 of record JASJOG010000068.1, on the reverse strand, counting down.
CTCTCTAAACAACATCTTGTACTCGAAAGGAAAAGAGGCTGATTTAGTAAATGCTTTGCGCATCGTAGACAAAGAGGTAAGTAATAAATACGTTGTACATCATTGCTTGGGTATAAGCAACCATAAGGTCATACATCCAATGAACGCCCACCAGAAGCCTTGTAAATTAGTAAAGGAAGATTATGAAGATTAACTATGTATTACTTAAATCGAAGGACACTACTGTTTGTTTAATGTACTACCACACCTGCTTGTCCTTCAATGTGTCTCTCTCTCTTTGTATACATGCATGTATTTATGCCTATCTGCATGTCTGTCTGTCGGTATGCATAAGAATATGCCTGTTTCTATGTATGTACGAATGCATGCACGCATGTTTGCCACAACGCTACGAGAGCACGAAATAAGAACTCGCAAATGATAGAGAACGCTCATCAGGAATCACTAACACTAAGTATTGGCACGGAAACATTGTCAAAGAGGACATTAAACATAATTTGTGTTCCTGTTAGACTGAGTTCAACTTTATACTTTTATACTTAAACCCAAGACACGGCCCAGTCGCCAAATGTCTCTTTCAAGAGTACCCATCCAGTGGACAACCAACCAGTGAGTTCTCCTGCCCACTGGATGTACACAGAAGTAAGAAAATTAAAGTTATTCCATCGGTGAAGCGCTGCAATCCATATACTGTCACCTGGGATCAAAAGCAATTGACGTGCTTGAAAATGGATGCATGATACCAATCGACGCCAACTCTCGTCAAACGGTCTGCGGCGCTTATATCAGCATTACCAGTACAACACCACCCCGATTATCGTTCGAGCGTTGGAAACCGTCGCAGGACGGGTCTGACTAGAAACCGAGAATTCTTCCTCAATTTCCAAGATGCACCATCTGTTGCACGAAAACTACAGAAAAATGCGATCGCTGAAACTCTAAAAGTAGCCGAAACTTCCCGAGGAAACACCTTTAAAACGCACAAAAGCAGGACACAGTTTGCGTAAAAGACTGTTAGAACCTTCTTATACGCAAAGCTGATCTAACAGTATACAAGAAGTGCTCTGTGGAGCACATACCTCGCGCGGTGACGTCATCTCGCGACCAGAACCTCGCGCAGTAGATAAATAGAATGGCATACGACCCGATTACTCTATCCCTGCTGCGCTGAAAACATACCTGCACATGTATGGATGTATATTGTGCATGGATACATATACACACGCCCATGAAGACAGAAACCCTCAAAAATGTTAATGCGGTTTGGTACAACTATGTCGACGTCTTAGTCTGAAACCCGAAGTACATCGTTTTTCCTTTGCAGATGTTTACTGGAAGTAAAGGAGATCGATTAAGTGCAACTGACTTTCTTCTGCTATTCATAAACGACAAAGTGAAGGACAAACATGGCGTTCTTGATGAAATACAGAAATTGAGAGGAAAAGGAGTTCACGTGATTGTCATTGGGCTAGGAAGAAGTGACATAGACGTCGCGAACTATTATGAAGAATTAGCTTCGCATCCCAGCGATGTTTCTTACCTCCATTCAGTAGAGCTGAAGCACGTTGTGGGCGACCTAGCATCGACAAGTTGCAGAGTAGTGAACTGTCAGGACGATCCCGCAAACGGTAAGTGCTCCTGTAAAGTTACTGACAATAATTTGGCTCAGAAGAACATACGAGTCAGGAGAATAAAGCAGTGGTATGACTGATGAAATCACTCCTACCACTACAATAGTTTCACCGAACTAAAAATACTATGGGTACAGACTAGCGATAGTTTGGATACTATGGTATTTGGAATGAGGCAATACTACCATTGCATCAACATGTTCGCTTTTTCAGTACTTTTCCGTATTCATGCAGAATAGAACAAGGAAAATAATACGAAGCTCATCTTGTAAACTCAATATTTGAGATATAAGAGAAGACGAAAATGACGGTAATGTTTCGACGTTATTTCAAAGTCATTGGCAAACCTAATATGAGTTTAACCATATTAAATAAACCTCTTACTACGTTTGACAATGACTTTGGAATAAAGCATTAAATATTACAGTCATCGGTTTCGTCTTGTTTTACAGTGATTACATTTCCTTGTCACTCACCAAGTGTTCCTTGTTTAGTTTTTTCGATAACAAAAACGTCAAAAATGCAAACGTAACGATTAAATGAAGTGTTACCAGCACAAAATATTCCTACAGCAGTAAAATTTACGTACCCCTCACCGCCTGGTAAGGCTCTTTTGTGATTTATGATTGTCTGGAAAAGTCCTCGGACGAAGTTTGCCGTAAGAATGGCGGCGTTTAATAAATAAAGAGACAAACTAACAAACAAACGAACAAACAAACGAACAAACAAACGAACGAACAAATAAACCAACCAACCAACCAGCAAACAAAAAACAAACGAAGAGATAAACAAACAAACAAACAAACGAATAAACAGCAAACCGCCCCGACAGATTTTTCTCACTTTGTTTACTTTCTAATTTTAAGGGGATAAACCAGACTGTAAACAAAGTGAACAAGACATACTGATTATGATCGATTCTTCGCAACACATGGATAGACATTTTTCCAGGGTTAAGAAATTTCTTGCAAAGATAGTGAAGAAATTAAACATCGCTGCTACAAACATCCACGTGGGATTACTACAGTTTGGCGACAGATATGACACGAAAATAACTTTCAAGCTGGGACAATACAGGTTCGAGAACGATATTAGAGCGGCGATTAAACGAGCGAGGCAAAGTTGGCGACGTTCCTGGGCAACTGATATTGGTTACGCTTTAAAAATGGTGAACAAACAGGTGAGGTGCCATTATAAGCAATATAATGAGGAAAGAAAATGGCGATAAAATGTCCTTGAGAGCCTAGGGAAGAGTGATCCAAGTCACTAACATAATACGGCTGGACTGCAGTTTAGCGGACCCACCTTGCCGCTGGTCTTTGTTGCGCGCTCAGTAGGCAAGAGAGAAAGCGTTTGGCAGGAAAATTGTGCATTTTAACGCATTCATTTGATTATATGGAATGAAAGAGACAAAGAGTATCGTAAAGAGACGGAAGCTTTTTGTACTCTCATTATCTACATTTAATTAGGGTTAGGGTTAGGGTTAGGTTCAGGTTGGGGCTGGAAATAATGCAACACGATGACGAAGAAACAATGATACTGATGAGATTTTAGCCAGTAGATCAAACAGTCAGCCTTTTTCCAGTAGGAAAACTAGAAATATCCTCGCAAAGTATTGTTATCTTTTTTAAACGTGCAGATGTCTCCACAGCCTAGCGGCATTTTAGGTTCCAATGTTATAACACTGAGCTATGCTGCTTAATTTCGCACCGAAAGCTCGTTTCCTAGTTTGCTGAGCCGACGGCAAAAAGCCAGCGGCAGGGTGGTTCCGCCTCCTCCCGCTAAACTGTGGTAGCACCAGTGTTACTTTCGATCCGTACACGACGTTTTACTTTTACTCTGGGTAACCAGACAATTTTACCTGTCTATCCCTCACACGTCTTTAGATCTTTAACGAGTCAACAGGAGGAGGTCGTGTGGGGGCCAGTGATCTTATTTTTATGGCAACCGCTGGAAGCACAGTAAACAGGGCGCACGTGAAACGTGAAATAAAGTTACTGAAAGACAAAGGAGTTCGTATTGTTGTCCTGGACGTCGACTTCAAAAACCCTTCGCGCAAATATCAGAACACCATTCATGATATAGCTTCGGGTCCGAGGGAGATCTTTCAGTTTGACTTCAAACAGATGAACACAATATCACAATCAATCCTCGATGTGAAGTGTGCAGTGAAAGAAGAGAAAGGTAAGGTACAACGCCATTAAATTTGCCCATGTAAAAATTCCACATGATTTCACACGCGTGATTTCATGTGATTACATGTGAAAAGGTTAAAGATGTTTTAATTACACGCGCGGAAAATTTTCCCATGTGGATTTTCACGGGTTTAAGTTTTTTCCTTGTTCAAGTTTCACATATAATTTAATTTCACATGTTTTACACAAGTGACAAGCATTTGATTCACATGTGGATCACATGCGAAACAATTTCACGTGTCAAATCCGGTATGTGGGGTTTTTATATTAGTATGACTTTGGAATGAGTAGTACAGAATAAAAGATATCACAATGTATATCACTTATATTACTTTCTTATCATTCGATAGTCTCTCCGCTGTGCTTTGAACGAGTTCGTAAAGTGTTGTTCATGCTCGATAGCTCAACGGGACTGGAGTGGAGAGAAATACGCAATGTTCTGAAGTTCATAGAGAAAATTACAACGAAACTTCACAAAGTACCATCCAAAATAGCGTTAGGCCTTTTACAATACAGCGATATGTTCACAACGCGCCTCGAGCTAAAAGTGAAGAGGAGACCGTTAGGTCACACCTTGAGAGGCATCCGGAACATCAGATACCGAAAAGGAACGAAGAATTACTTAGGAAATTCCCTGAAGTACGTGAATAGAAAGGTAAGCGCAGCGTGCCAGGTCTACTAGACACTCACATACCTACACTTACTTATATACATATATGTATGTGTATATACATTCTATACACGTATGTACGTGCGTGTATAAACATATGCACATATAACATATCTACATATCATTACGAATTCACGAGGAAAATACAAAGGAAAATCATAACTGTGTTGTGTCTCTATATATGTGATAAAAACACGCTTACTGTTCTCCTCAAACTCTTTTGGCTTAGAAAACAATTTCCAAACTTTCTTCGCGAGCGTATTAAGAGGTTCGTTTTATTAGTCATTCAAAAAAACTCGCAGTACGTACTTCGCGTCTAAGACACTAGGCCATCGCCTCGTGTTTTAAGTCCCGTTTTAGTAGTCCAGCTCGTTTTTCAAATATTACTTATTATATATGTTTATACTTGTATATACATACGTACACATAGTGTGCGTGTGAATATATATACGTATATATGTACATATGTACATATAGAAGCAGTCTATATGTATATATGTATGTACGTAAATATCGAGAATTACTGGATCAAAGTTTACTTAAGAGAATGAACATATCACCAGCCGTTCGATACCATTGGTATTACCCCAGGGAGTTACAACTCACGTATTTTTCATCCCACTGAGTAATATGACCGTTGTGAAACCGACGGTTCACTTCCAAAGTCAACTTTCGCCAAATTTTGGTGACTCTTTAATTGCAGTCGATTTAGACGTCGACAGCGTTCTGCAACAATATTCAATTGCCAACGTAGATCTATTTTCAAAAGAACACTTTTCATTTCTCTAGATTTTCACTGATGATTTCGCAAACACAGAAGATGAAAAGATAGTGATAGTCCTGACTCACAATGTACCTGATGATCCTGAAGAAACCTTCAAATTTGCCGAGAAGTTGAAGGAGAAGGGCGTGGAAATGATAACGATCGTAATTCACACGGAGAAGAAGTCGACAGATATAAACGAGCAATATAAAGCTCTCTCTTCATCTCCTGGCAGCGCACATAGCTTTGACTACGATAGTATGCTTCAGAAGACCAACGATATCATCCTCAATATTTGTGAGCTTAACGCGTGCCCAAAAGGTAGGTCAAGGAATTTCGCACGTAACTTTGACTACAACATCATCGATGTAGTTATGGTAGCTTGGTATACGATTTTATGCGCGTTCTCAAGCTGTTTTACTCAGAAAAACTTTCTGAGTCCCTGACGGGAATCGAACCCGTAGCCTTCTGATCGCCGGTGAGATGCTCTAACCATTGAGCTACATTGACTCAGATGGTGAGCGAAGGTTACATTTATGTACTGGTTTGTAATGATGGTAAAGTACATAAATGTAACCTTCATAAATGTAACCTTCGCTCACCATCTGAGTCAATGTAGCTCAATGGTTAGAGCATCTCACCGGCGATCAGAAGGCTACGGGTTCGATTCCCGTCAGGGACTCAGAAAGTTTTTCTGAGAACAGCTTGAGAGCGTGCGTATTAAGAACATGATTACCAAGCTAACACAAACACATCATTGATTAACATAAAAATAGACGACATATCGAGACTAGCAGACTGGCAGTACATATGTCTACCATCTATACGAACCAGTACACAAATTTAACCTTCGCTCACCATCTGACTCAATGTAGCTCAATGGTTAGAGCATCTCACCGGCAATCAGGTTACGGGTTCGATTCCCGTCAGGGACTCAGAACGTTTTTCTGAGTAAAACAGTTTGAGAACGCGCATAAAATCATAGAACATCATCCTTTACAGTTGTGAGCTTAACGCGTGCCCAAAAGGTAGGTCGACAATTTCGCACATAGCTTTGACTACGATAGTAACCTTCTTAATACCAACGATATCATGCTTTAAAATTAGTGAGCTTAACGTGTACCCAAAAGGTAGGTCAAGGAATTTCTGCACCCAGTTAAACCAGATATTAAGGAGTCACTGAGGATTTACCGGAAACAAGGCAGAGGCCTAAGTTAGACCGCTCCAGTTTTGTAAGCAGGGGTTTCTCTTTGTGCTGTAGCCAGAACTTTCTTCAAAATTATTATTTTGGTTGGAGTAACCGTTATCCACGATCATGGACGAACTAAATCATATTTTTGGTTTGGATTCGCAATGTAAAGAAAACAAGCGCAGTTGAACCTGTTGAAATGAAGTTGATTTAGGTGGTGTCATGGTCACGAGGGAAGCCTAACCTCCAACATTTCCGTGACTACTGGCTTTAGGTAAGGCTAGGGTTGAGGTTAGGCCTAGAGGCAGATCGACGATTCTCATTAGATTTTAGGTTTGGGTTAGTATCAATGAAATTCAAAAGTTTTCCTGAAAAAATATCCTCACTCCTTTGGGAATAAGTTTAGCACAGCACACGAGATGATTGGTTGCCGAGTATGAAGGATGACTGATTCGAAAAATCGAAAGTTGGTTGGCGCGCAGGTGTGGCAAGTGCACCCCGCATCAGTTCAGCTGGAATTTTCTTAGATTTTACATTGCTAACACGTTATATACTAGAAGAAGTAAAGAAAAAAAAAGTCCTTATCAACCTATAACAGTACTTCGGAAGTAAAAACGAGAAGCAATTTCATCTCTGATTTTCAGCGTGTAAGCATTTCTTACTTATGCTGTCTCGTGCAACTCCAATTTAAATAACCTAATTGTGCGATGTTGTCCGCATACAACTACGCAATGCTTTCATAATATTTTCAAGTAATAGATACAATATGCATGGCCTAACTGTATAGGATTTGCAAGGCAAACCGTAGTAAATCGCATACAGTTCGGACAAGAATATTGCATCTTTCTTAAAATACGAGTACTCTTAAATGGCTATGTTTGCCAGTTATTTTCAAGTTTCAGTAAATTCTGACCTAAAAAATCGAAACGAAAAGTTCTTAATTCTAATTAGTATTCTGTATCCGATTTACAGCATGCTGATTAGGAACCAATTTCTTTTGTGAATTGTTTATGAATATTTTAATATAAATTACTCTTTCTTTAACTCCCAGGTTCCACCAAAGATTGCACGCCGAAGAAACAGGACATTTTCATGGTTATTGATAGTTCTCGAAGCATCGGTCACAAGTTGTACCCCCAGCTCAGGCGATTTGTCCACCGACTTGTGAGTAAACTGGATGTCTCCCACGACAGAACTAATATAGGAATCTTACAAGCAAGTGATTACTACTCTACCGAATACGAGATGATGTTAAGCGAGTACACCGACCCTAATGAAGTGAAAAGTATCATAAACGAAATGACTTACCACAGTGGAATGGCAAGCTTTATCGGCAGCGGAATAGAAAAAGCAGTAAAGGACAACGTAAGTGGAGGGAACTAGAATATATATATATATATATATATATATATATATATATAACTGAGATGATGTTTACGATGGATCCAAGAGTGCTCGATACCATATGGGGCAGAGCTTAAATGTAGTGAGGTTTTGCTTAAGAGTATATGGTTGCTACTCCGAGTTTCACGCGGATGCGATGAAACTCGGAGTAGCAACCATATACTCTTAAGCAAAACCTCACTATATATATATATATATATATATATATATATATATATATATTAATTTAGTGAGGTATTGATAAGTTTGACACTAATTTAACTGAGTTATTGTGCAGAATGTGGAAGTTTAATGTGCGTGAATCTCAACTGCTTATGCTCCTAAAGCTTCAAACTTATGACCACGAACCAATTCGCTAAGAAACCTTCGCTTATCATCTGACTCCATGTAGCCCAGCGGTCAGACCATTTCACCGGCGACCTGAAAGTTATGATCACACCATTATTACAATCACTACTAAACGTAACCTTCGTTCACCATCTTAATCCGTGCAGCTTAATGGTTGCACCATCTCACCATTGATCAGAAGGGTGGGTGTTGATTGGTTGGAGGTATTTGGCTGGTTGGGACAGTTGGTGGCTTGGCTGGGGAAGTTGGTGGGGTAGTAGGCGGGTTGACTGCGTCGGTTAGTTGGTTGGTTATTTGGTTGGTGGGTTGATTGCGGTGGTTGGTTGGTTGGTTGGTGGGTTTATTGATTGGTTATTTGGTTGGTGCGTTGATTGCGGTGGTTACTCGGTTGGTTGTCTGGTTGTCTGGCTGGCTGGTTGGTTGATTAGTTGGTTGCTGGGTTGGTAGGTCGGCTGGTTGCTTGGTTGGTCGGTCAGTCGGTCGGTCCGTCGGTTGGTTGGTTGGTCGGTTGGTTGATTGGCTGGTTGGTCGGTCGGTCGGTCGGTTAATTGGTCAGTTGTTTGGTTGGCTATCTGTGAGGTGAGAGTCAGTTCTTAAAAACAACAGTACTTAACTTATTGATAAGTGAACCTACCACGTCTCACTGCTCACGAAAGATGAACTAGCAGAAATGACTAGTGATTATTAAAACTGTTAGGTCAATTCTGTTCTAGCTCTTCAATGGATCCGGCAGTGACCGTCCGGACGCTGAAAACGTTCTCATGATCTTTACGGACGGAGTACTGCACGACGAGCACGTCGCTCGCAGACAGATAGAACTCCTTAAAGAAGATAGAGTGCGTGTAGTCGTAGTTGGCCTGGGTGAGCAGTCAAGAAAACCTCGTGCAAAACAGTTGCTAGAAAGTGTGGCATCGAGCAGGACAGATGCCTACCTGGTCCACCTTGACAAAGACGCTCTTCTGGTGGAAAGTGAATTGAACGAGGTTGTCCGACATGTGACCATTTTAGACTGCGTGAATAAATATATAGGTAAGAGTGAGAGATCACGTTAACTGTTGTGGTATGATGGATGACAAAAAGACCAGACGGCATGCCTCCATCCTTGAAAGCAAAAATTTAGTGCCAATCGAAAGCTGACCCTGATCCAAACCCTAAAGACCAAAGGGGTCTATTTGATCTACACACCTCGATGTTCAGCTTAGTTCAAAGGCTTATCGCTCCGTTCCTTCAAAGGAAACCTGATTGTAAATAACAGAACCGTTATTTAAAATCACCAGAAAATCTTTGACGGCAAACTAGTTGACTTAAGCATCACAATCGTAGTTGAAAAATAAATTACAAGACCATACAAAGTAATCCATTTGGTTACCCCTTATCTTCAATGAAAAAGGTGGAATGAAAGCACTAAAATTCAAATCCTTACCCAACTTTAGGATTTTCATGTAAAACGTTTCAAACCATTGTCTTACCAAGAAATATCACCATCTTTATGACTATCTTACCACCATATAACCATCGTCAAGATCATTGCCAACTCCATTATCACAACCATGAGTACCCTCACCTCTCACGGACATCCTCAATCATCACCATCATTAGTACCTTCATCAATATTACCATGATCACTATCCCTACCATCACAAGCCATAGCCACTGTTATTTCTTATTGTATCACAGCGCCTATTCGATGCTCTCCTCAACAAGTCGATCTTTTTGTCATCATCGATGGTTCCCGGAGCGTTGGGTGGAAAAACTTTGGGAAAGTACAAGACTTTTTACAAAAACTAGCTGAAGAATTTGACATTGGTGACAAGAAAGCGCACTTTGGAGTATTACAATTTGGAGACAAAAAAGAAACGAGAATTGAGTTCAACCTCAACACTTATGCCAATAACAACGAGGTTGACGAAGCCATTAAGAATATCACATTCTTAAGCTCGGTAATGACACATACAGGTCACGCCATTTCTATTGTCAATAAGAAGGTAAGTGTTAAAAAGAACAGTACCTATCTTGAATAATACAATATCTGCATGGGGAAGTAACGATCGTGTGTACGGTATTTTTGGACAGAGAATTGGTCAGTAGGTCATTAAACATGGCCTCAAGTTAGGTACATGAGAAATCTGACATAAGTAATCATTTTTATCCCTCGTCACGAAACACAATCTTGATTCCAAGATTATTAACTGTACTTCATAATTCATGAGCAAAACGCAAAGAAAATCATGAGCGAGATGTAGTTTGAAAATGTAAACTTAATTATAGTATTGGGGGATGGAAACTGTTTTGGCGTGTTTATATAGCCTGATGCAAACACGACAAAGCTGGGAGAACTCGAAAGCCGCCGCGAGGAGTTCTCCCAACCTTTCCTGGTATTTGTACCAGGTTATTTAAACACAACAATACAGTTTCTATTTCTTTCATAAAATAAGCGAAAAAAATTGGGGTTAGCAAAGTTTGGGTTATCATGCTATAAAAGACTGGAATGACCTAAATATGAATATCAAACTTTCCAACAGTAGTTTATCTTTTGGAAATAATTTTTTAGATATATCTAATAGTTCCTATATTTAGTTTTATTCAAATTTTTAATATGTCGATATGTTTTAGCAGGTAAATTTTTTTATTCTGTAATTTAAGTATATAATTTTAATTTATTATTGTAATGTTCAGGACCCTTCTGAAAACCACTTATGTGAGAAGGCTTCCTGGCTTTAAAGATTTTTAAAATTTAAAATTTAAATTTAAAATTTAACTAAGCAATAATAAGTGTGAATAAGGAACGTCATTTTCATTATTTAAATTTATTTATTTCATTTTTAAATGGCACGTTCTCTTTATTTAATTCGTCGACCAATCAGAGATTCCCATTCGCGCCATAAACAAATTCACACGTCAAGCGGCGCCTGTGATGCCATAACATCACGGTAACTGACCAATCACCGAGTGCGTGATAGGAAACTTATTTTATAAAGGATTTTAACAACTTAAAACGCGATCTTCTCTTTAAATGGGGGTTTTCTGATAGAAAAAAAAACAAAAACAAAAACAAAAACAACCGATTAATCGATAAATCGCGCGCAGCCCTACCTTAATTTCATTCGCTGTCATATGACTACCTATACCAACAATTCTTAATCACTTTCTTTATTCATTTGTTCCACCAGATATTTACAGGAAAAGGAGGGGATCGTCCAGACGTTCCGAACATCCTAATCGTGTTCACGGATGGTTCCGCTCACGACATACACTTAGCCTACACTCAAGCCAACGAACTGAAACAACGCGGTACCAGAATAATTGGTATTGCCGCAGGGAATGATGTCGAAAGGTTCTACTACCAATTGAAAAGATTAGTTTCGCGCACGGAGGATGCTCACCGGTCGAAGTTCGATCAACTTTCAGGAATCGTGGATGACTTGCTTGATGTGGTTTGCATTCCCGGCCTCCAGTAGGTCACAATGGTAGTCTACTATAAAAAGCGCCGACGGACCATAGGAAGCCTAAGTTTAATAACCGTTGAGTTGAATAACGAAGACTACAGAGGAGTGACTTATACCTGATATCAGTAAAACCAATAAAACTCAGCCAACAAAATCTATGTATTCATAAGCCATTTTAGTGAAGAGTATATATATATAGCCACAGCTAAGATAATTGCACCAATGTGCAAGGAATAACTATGTTTCTGTACTTAATCGACGTAGAAAGGATTTGAAGGTAGTGCTCCTCCAAAAAAACGAGAGAATGAACAAACCCTCTTCAACATGAATCAGATTTCACTCTGATGAAAGGCTTTCGTTAAAACGACAGTAATTCGTACTCACGTTCTTTCCCAGATTGCCATCTTTAAAGCTTTTCTATGTGGACTCAGAAACTGCTCATGGAGCACTTTTTTCGTATTACTGTTGTTTCTTTACTTAAGATGCTTAGAAAACGGTTTTCGACGAGGATGACCAAGCTCGCTTGCATGACTTATCGTTCAGGGAAGTAGAAGTGCACTGGCTTGCTCAGGCCCGCAGAGAGGCAACAGGAGGCCCGGGGCAAAGTGGCCATCCAGAGGCTCTCCCCAACCTTCAGATTATGGCCTTTGCGCCAAAAAGAGTTTCATTCGGGATTAAGGCCTTTACGACATTTTGAGGAATACTTAAGAATAAGGTCCTTACAATCTGAGGCCCCTCAGAGTACGAGACCCTGGGGCAATCTGTCCCCCTTGTCCCCCCTCTCTGCGGGCCTGGGCTTGCTGCACACCCCTTTCCCTGGTACCCTACCTCCCCCTCCCTCGATCATAACAATTTTCCACCAAAACTGCAACATGTAGAAAACCGCTAATGTATTTAGAATGTTATATAATAAACCGAGATCTCATCTTGTTCGTAGTTTTCGTTCCATATTTTACTCTTGGACGTAAAATTCCCACCAGTCATTCTATTCACAAGAACCAAACACATGCGACTTACCACTGAAACAATAATGGTAAACTGTGATTTTAGGACAGGACGATGTGTAATTTTAGGCAAACTCTTCACAATAAAATACTACGGCATATCATTCATCATATACAGAACAGTCGGGCTGTGTTGAACTCAATTATCTTCAACTGACAGTATTTTCTCTTCAATCTCGTCTAACATGATACGATTCGCCCTGGCGGACAATTTCTCTTTTCTCCTCAAAGTTCGACAGTGCGAGCTTATCTTATACATCGATGTACAGTACGACCATTTTATAAATTCATGTACAACACGATAGAAATCGCCAATGATTACTCGTCCTGATGTATACGACTTACTAACACGAATCTCCCGCACGGACTGCACGCGACCTTTGTTAATCGATTGTCAGGAGGACCAGTGCTCTTAACTGATAATCACGTACGTCAGGGCGAAGAATCACATGCGACAATCCTATCTTGCAAGTAGGACTTAACTTCACTTTGAAATTCTTGTGCAGGACTTCATTTTGCTAACTATCTTTTTACCTCTATTTTTGGACCGATAACGGAGATATAAAAAAAAAGTACTTTGACTTGAGGTTATGTAGATCAATAGTTTAACGAAAACATCAGCGAATAAATATTCAGCTTAGATAAAAACTCTTTAATTTATAAATTTGGCCTACCTAACTAGTCCAGTGTAGATACGTGACATATTCTTACTATGCCTGCTCTACCGCCTGTGGCCATCCAGTAGTAACTTGTCAAGTTTGGATTCCAGCGAACCTGCATGAATACACACAAACACAAAAAAATGATCATCAGCATAATTGAAACCAACATGACCCTACCATTGAACTCAACTTCCATATCTGAAATGTCAACTCCCACTCATTTGGCCGGCGAAAAGTGAAGCCAAGATGGCCGCCCATGGAGGGAAATTTTGTACGTCAGCTTCAGTTCTCTTCGCGGTCTTATACGTCAGTTCCAGTCCTTTGCACGACTTTAATCTTCAGCTTTTTGTTTGGTTCGGCTTCGAAGACATTCACAATCATGGAAAAAGTGCACAGACGAAATATTACTGGACCAATTTTACATAATCGAGTATTTAAAAGGATTCATTATTGCTGTGTGGCTTAAAGAAGTGTGCTAAATTGTCTAAAGATGGTAAACTAACGGTAAAAAGAGGACGCGCATTTGTTTGTTTCCTAAAGTAATTTTTCTTGGCCGTTTTAGCAGGTTTCTCGATAGTTTGGTCATTTATTTTTGTGAAAATATATAGCCTGTAACTCGGTTTGATTTTGTCGAAATATACTGAAATTATTAAATTTGTTTCTGTCTTTTCAAGAAATATTTTGTGTGTATTTTCAATGAAAACTCTTCAGGGAACTGTAAAAAGTCGTGTGGGAGGCTAAAACTGACGCACAAAACCGCGTAGGGGGCTAAAACTGACGTATAAAATTGCCCTCCAAGGGCGGCCATCTTGGCTTCACATTTCATTGCCAACTTTGCATTCCAGATATGGAAATCGAGTTAACTGGACCCTACTGACCCCTCAGCCACGACACCATTAGCCTAACCGCGTATTGTGGTACGGCATTGCCCACCTTGTGTAAAGCAGCGTGCGTTGGTTTATCTGCAGGAGCAATTTGGGTATCCCTGTTCAAACGAGCTCGTTCATCCTTGCTTGCATACAGCTGAAAATGAAAGCAATAAAGGTTTCGTCACTGATTCGTGTTGAGTCATCAATACCAATATTTTAGCCGTGTTTGATGCAGTCAATAATACACACAAAAACATTTCTCGTCACTGAATTACCATTTTTGGCACTGTATTACTTTTTCCATGCATACTATCAATAGGTAATGGCAAGATTTCTCGTGCAATTTGGAAAAATACGCGCTCGTGCGTTTTTCAAAGAACCTCAAATAGCATTCGTCTATTCGGAATCGTGCAGTTTTGATAGTCTTTGAAAATCTCACTCCTGCGTGTTTTTTCCAAATTGCACTCAAAACCATGCTATTACCTATAATGAGTATGGCCAACGGTTGTCGTTTGTAATCGAAGTTGCGTTCAAAAGCATCCGTACCAACATACAGTGTCGCTTTGGTGGGGAGTACCCCCAAGTACGTTGGAGCACACAAATTTCAGAAATTTGAGATTTTAAAAAATACGACTTCGGCCATTCTCACTAACAACAATGGACTATATGAATAAAATCTCAACACCATTATGCGCGATTTCTAAAGAACGTTTTAAACATCATCTGGATTTGTTTTCTCCCCGACGTATTCCCCGAAGAAATCCTCTATACCTCGTTGTCGACAGACTATATGAAATAAATACACGCCATTAAGTACAAGACATTTCTTTTTTATACTTACAGGATGAATATCCTTAAATATCAGTTTATAGGCATCGTCACCGAGCGAATCATTGAGAGATTGGTCATTCTCGGAATTCTCAACAGTCGACGTATGGTTCTGCCCTGCTGATCCAAGATTATTCTTTTCGTTCTCTACATCATCAGAATTCTCCATTTCTTCAACGGTAGCACGAAATATGGGCTGAAATTGAAGTGAGAATTATGTGAGAAAAAAAAGTTCTCCATGAACGACTATATTCTGTTCTGTCTACCCTTCCCTACTCTGCACTGAGACGCGCTGTGCTGCGCTCTGCCGCAGTACGCAAGCCTGGGTAGAGTAAGAGTAAAAGTAAAGTAAAGTAAAGTAAAGTAAAGTAAAGTAAAGTAAAGTAAAGTAAAGTAAAGAAGTGAAGTGAAGTGTTTCTTTTTTTCTACTAGATAACCTTATGAACTACCTAAATTGTTCTCCCTAAAGGTCCAGAGAGGGATTCCCTTCATGGGTTTAGTGTTACTACAAGAGGAAACTGGAGTACCCAGAGAAAACTTGTCATGTTTGGTAGTGTCTTGACAGCACTCTTTTCACATGGGACCAAAGTAACTTTAATCAGACAGCTGCACGAAGCCGGAAACGAGCCTAGCCACAGCGGTGAGAGTCTTTCACCACCGTGTCTCTGAGACACGTGCACTATTACTGTGCCACCAGCACCCCCATCAGATCAACTTACCATCCGGTTTCTGTGACTTTGTTTTGAATGAATCCTTCCCAAAATATTTAGCAATACTTCCCCAGCGGCGTCAACACTGACCAGCATATTGGACCAATCACTGTAGTCTAAATCCTAAACAAAAATGTGTAGGACGGTAATAAGGCGAATTGCTTTGGCTGAACAAAGATTACCTCTAAAGTCCTCCTGACTACGTCTAGACTTCGATCAAACACGCTCAAAACATAAACCATTGCATAATTGAAGCTAATACCTTGAAAAATTGTACAATTTCTTTCATCCCCCTGAGGTTTCTAGGAATGTGACTTATCAATTTTGATAAGTGCGAAACCTGGTGAAACAGACCCATTGGCCAACAGCTCCTCACCGTAGAGTGAAGAAATCAAATATACAGATCTACATGATTCCCCCCAAAACGAACAGCAGCATCAGTGTTTCCCTCTGGGAACTTAAGACTAGCGGTCCGTCATGCCCGCCCTTGAGAAAGCCAAAATTTTAGTATAACCTAAAACAATCATGGTTAGCTCCCGGCCAGCTGGTGGCGTAACGGTCGCCGATTGTCCCTACAGCACATATCCGGGTTATGGTGATTCAAGTGTCCTCGACTTATAGAAAGTGTTCTTGACTTGCCCCAAAAAACCCTTTTTCTAACTTAAGTTAGGGTACATTTTTAAATCCTGATAGAAATGCTGAGTGTGGAAGTTGTGAAAGTGGCCAGTGAAGGCTGAACGAAAATACGAATCCATATTGCAGTGCTATGATAATTGAAGGAATTAGCATTGTGTTTAAAAGCACAGTAAAACAACGACCAAAGTGCGCTTGACTTAGCCGAAAACCCCCTTTGTCTACCTTAGGCAAGGTATCTTTTTAAATCTTGAAAGAAATACTGTGAGAGATGTGCATGTCGATTAAAGCTGAACGAAAAATACGTACCCACGTTGCGGCGTTATGAAAATTGAGGGAATTTGTGTTGTGCTCCATGTGTTCGTTAGCAACCGAATGGAGGAAGTAATCAATAGTGCGGGCCCCAGACCACGCTCCTCGATTTAAAGCACTGTCACAACTGAACATCACGGACGCCCAATGTATTGGCCACGAGAAACCATAGCTAAATCCTGTAAGGAAAGAGCCCAAATGTGACGGCGGATCTACACGTCCGGTATTGTGCCTCGCGGTTGTCATTATGGTGTATGCGATTAACTGTCGATAGCACTCAGGACGAACTTGAGCAAATCATAACTAGAAATACTGCTTCGTGGACTGTTCAGGGGAAATTGCACACACCGGGATGACAATCGGGAGACAGAAAACCGCACGCGTAAATTCGCTTTATGGCAGTGTAGACGTTCATTCAACTCGTTCAGTGTGGAACCGAATGCAAACTCTGATGATCAGAGAGGCCATTTTATCATTGAGAAACAGATACGCAGAGAAAAAGCGATCATTACACCTCCGCACGATCAGTAACCTTCTAATGACCAAAGAAACGACCCAACGACCAAGTTCCCGAGATCCAGGTAGCGAGCGAAGGTGTAGGTTCAACATATGTGCTGCGTATGTGCCACCGCGGTCTTGGTACCTGAATGGTCAAAGGGTCTCACCGGTCATCGAAAGGTTGCGGGTTCGATCCCCGTCTGGAACTCAGAAATCGTTTCTCTGAAGGTTTGATCAAAACGAACGCCCAAATATCCTCTCAGTAATTAATAAGTACATTGATTCCTACATTCACAGGACTCAGATGGTGATCTAAGGTTACATACATTTACAACCTATAACTTTCTTTGACCGCTGCCCGTAACCTTTTGTTGACCAATGAGATACTCCAATCACTGAGCGCCAAGGTCTCAGACGTTGAAAGAGAGGTTACAAAGCGTACTCGGTTCGCAGTAAAGAAAGAGCCAAAATATCTGAAGTGCACATACCAAATAGCTTAATTCTACTCACCCCGTTTAAGGCAAGTTAGCGGCTGTGACGTCTCACGAAGATCCCAGATTTTTATAGCTCGATCGTAACTACCTAAAACCAATGAAAACGAACACAAATTCAAGCTCACACGCTTTTAGATTTAGTTTTACCACACAAATGGTGATTAAACTGTGATTAATAATTCAATACAATTGGTCCTAGAGGCATAAAATGCGAGAATCAACACGTTATTTCTTGATTATAGTGCCAAAAATCGTAAAACTATAAATATTAATACCTGCTATGCCTTTTCACAGTAGTCATACCTGTCGCGATGTAGTTTGAATCAGATGGACACCAGGCTAAAGTGCGAATTACCGACTGATGCGCCTGAAAGTGAGAAACAGGATAAAACCCTGTAAAAGATGAACAAAACAGGCATAAGATGCATATGTAAAGTTTCAGAATTGAACATGGCCGACGTACATAAGATGAATCTGTAAAATATTGTACCAGGTTTTGCCATTTAGCCATTAAAAACCTGATATCAACACAGCGATTCTCTCGATAATTCAGTGCCCTCAACTATCGCGTTCCAGTTTTATAGACTTTCACCGAATAAAAATCAAAATCAAGCCGTTTTTTAGTGGTTTGTTTTCATTTCCGGAAGCCCAAATACCTGCATCTTGCATCCCAGCTGTTTCGGTTCAATCTTAAAATGCATAATTTTGAAACTCGAAAATTTATGATGTGTTTGTGGTAGCTTGGTAATTATGTTCTTAATACGCACGCTCTCAAGCTGTTCTCTCAGAAAGTTTTTATGAGAGAACAGCTTGAGAGCGTGCGTATTAAGATCGAAAATTTATCTTAATATTAAATCCTGCATATTTACACAGGCAGAAGGACAGGACGTTCTTTCAGGGAGTTTGTGATTGAGTATCACCTAAATCTTCTGGTTTTTACGGCTTTTTGGTGATATTTTTTGATGTTTATGGTAACAATGGTGGGATTAGAAGTTAAAACCCAATTCCGCCTTTTTGTTACCATTATGAATATTGAAATACTGTACACCTTCTGACAAACCATCATAGGTATTGAAATATTACGTACTTTCAGTCAAACCATTCGACGCCACTCTCAACAGGAAATTCTGCGTTGATAAATCCCAAACAGCAATAGTGCCTAAATGACAACCATAAAGAATAACAGTAATTCTAAGGTCGTCTTTTCTATTGGATAGATATTGGGAACTGGGAGGAATATGTTCTTCAGTTAATATACAGTTCAGTAACCAGTAGCAGTAAACTGGCTTGATGGTGAGTAATTTAATCACGTTGTCACAAACAAAACCCTTACCATCACTATAAGAGGCGACAATTTTTTTATGACCTTTGGCTGGTAACCAGGCCACTGACCGCACAGCACCGCACTCTCCACGATATTCTCTACAGACGGAACCAGGGGTGAGTTCCGCGTGAGAAACTGCGCGAAATATTACTAGAAAAAAGAAACGATAAATACACTGTAGACATCATATCCAAGAACCACCATCGAATGCAACCTTCGCTCTACCATTTGAGTCCGCGTAGCTCAATAGTTATAGAGCCTTGGTCTCAGTAATCTGATAACGATAACCTTAGCCTCCCCTCCCGCACGTTCAACGAGCTTCATTTTCGTCACATAGATAGTGATGAAATTTACCAAAAGTGAAAACATAGTTGAAGCCTATTGTAATACTTCGCCTTCAAGAAGCACTCTAGACTCTCTAGAGCTTCGAGAACAACTACAACGACTTTATTTACACGAGCACACATACTTTTATAGACAAATACTTGCACACACCTATCACCAGGGAAATAGAAATATTTACAGTTTTTTCTACAAATTTACATATTTGCTACACAATTCATCAAACTACTTACAGTTCTGAGGGTTCCCTTTTTCTCCACGGCTTTGTTGCTTTAAAAGTGAGTCCGGGAAGGGCACACTGGATAAGACAAGAAAAAGAAGACGGGGAAGTTGAACAGGCTTTTATCTCTGAAGGTTCAAGCGAGGAAACGTCAGAATAAATATTATACTTTCTATTATTGCTTTTAATCGTGTGTTGTGCTGGGCACTGGTATTTTTGTCGTGAATCTAAGAAACTGACTGAAAGCGCAAGAAGAATTTTGGAGACATGGATAAATATGAAAGCTGTCCTCTAACGTCTAAAGCAACGTCATTGACTGGGGATATGACGTGGAAATCTGTGATTGGTTTACTATCTTAGTGACGTTATGTGTGGGTCTGTCCTTTAAAGCTTGGTTTTCACTAGCGCCATAAGCATAAGTGTAACGACATACGGAAGCGCAATAGGTACTTCATGGTGGGTTAATCCTTTTGAACTGGGGAAATACAAAGAGTTCAGTTGACCATGACGTGCTCACTGCGCTTGCGGATGTCGTTATACTTATGTTTACGTCGCCAGTGAAAACCAGACCTAACCGCTCATGGGTGACAACCAATGAGATTGCAAGTAAGGTCAAATTTACTGTTTAAACAAAAATGGAGTGATTTGCAAATTGAATTACCACCACAATCCTCTTACAAGGGTGTCTCCATTATGGCACCCGGCATTACTACCATCGTGAATTTGCAGTACTATCGCAATGTTGGAATTCAACCTCAGGGGTCATCCATACCTTAGAACACGAAGCCTTCCATCGCCACAGGCTAACGCCAGAAGACCAAGACGAGGTAACGTTTCTGGCTGTAACAGAATGTTCATTAAGAAGAAAATTTGTAATTATATTGGTTCCCTAATAAACAAGTTCAATAACCTGTCATACGGACCCTCGATACGAACGTACGCTGGATATATTTCCCTCTCTACCAACCAAGCCAATGTATCTCATAAACCACCATCAGGGGCGAAATGTCCGGGTGCAACGCCCTACTTTTTGGTAAGACTGTCGGTAAAACAGGGTAGCTTGGGAAAACCTTAACTGGTTGCTAAGATGTAGTGAACAATTACTTTTTTGGTGGGTGAAACAGGCCAGGTTCCAGGTGCGCATCTAGGATTTTGCAGAAGGGGAGGTTCGGCAGGCCAGGTGTGGCTTCAGGTTTTTGAGAAGGGGGTGGTTAACCAGACCATTGGTTATTCTATGTTTTTAAGGGGGGTGGTTCCTTTATCACTTAAATGGGATGTACAATTAAAGAAAGAATATGCAAATAAAGTTTATCATGTAAACATAGGGACAAAGGCGAGAAACCCTCACACTGTTTGATGGCTCAAAAGGGGGGGATTTAAACCTCCTAAACCCCCCCTAGTTCTATAGCTTGTTCTAGAAGCAGTAATCCACAACAGGTTTTAATCAGTTTAATAGCTTTGGGGTAGTAATGTAATAGACTACCTTAAAGTGAAACTGTCGAGATACAATTTGTTGCAGTCGGTGTCTTTTCCGTCTTGTTTCAGGAGAGGTCAATTACACTTGTTATATAGCTGGAATTTCGCTAGAGGTAGCACTAACTGCCACTGGTTGAATTATAGTCACATGACCTTATCTAAATTTAAATGTATCCCGTGCGGGCAACAATTTCAAAATTGCACGTGAACAAAGTATGTTTTTAGCACATGATTAAGGTGTGTCGCATGAATTCCAGTGATAAATAGCGCAAAGTCCAGTATCAGACGGATGTTTGTTTCATACGAAGACGTGAATGGAACCTGAATTTGAGAAACTACGTTTTTCCAATCTTTCACACGGTGAAATACGACATCTTATAGTGGGAAAAGACTCGGCAAATATACAATAGGCTACCAAAAATAATGTTGAATCACTTTTTATATTCTGTATAGAGGTTTAAGCAGAGGACTCACCACCAAAAAACCTATTGGAACGATCGAGGTCGGAGTTAACTCGCTTTCTTTTCTTTTTGTCTCTGTCACTATAAAACAAATTTCGTCGAGGGAAACATCGAAACTCGAGGGAAAACAAAACTGTTTCTCGAGGAACAAGACATTAAGTGTATAGCAGAACATGACATCTCAAAAAAATAACGTCAGGCGGACGAGATTACCAGAATGCGTGCTTACAACAAATCTTCCCGGATTCCGAAGAAATCTCATTTGATCGTAGATTACACGGCTGCAATAACGCAAGTAACGCCCAGATTACCTTATTGGTAACTTTCTCCCAGGCTCCTGATGGACACCAACGGATGTCCCACAATGGTCCATAGTCGTAGGCGACACCAAGACAGAATTCTGCGGGCTCCGCTGGACTGGATCGTAACACAAATAGATATTTGTATAGATGTTTATGTACATTATATATATATATATACATATATATATGTGAGTGTGTGTATTTATATATTATAACTGTATTTGTGAATTAAGCTTCTACAATTGTTTTAACGCTGTTAACGTTGTACACTTCTTTATGTTACATTTAGCAATGCATTGTCGTTTTTACCTTAAAATGAACAGTACAACAAAATGATTTATTTTCATGTATCATATTACGCCCTTTTGATTATAAGCTAACAATGTATACATTACGGTACATGTGTTCTCTTGTCTACGAAACGTAATAAAGTCAAACTATTGAAAACGTAGACGCTGCATCTAACTTACCGTTGTCCGTTTTGCAAGGTCGGAACACGCCATATCTGAAGAACACCCTTGTTTTGGTAAGATTCGTTTAGTAAATGGACCTGATCAGAAAAGTGAAAAAGAATGCAGACGTTTACCAGTTGGTGAACTAAGGAAAACGTGTTTGAGCCTAGGGTGGGAAATCTGACATGCTTACTCTGCTTCATGGACTCGTTTCGGATAATCAGATTTGAATCTTAGTACCACGGCACCTACATCAAGATGTCTGGCGACCTTACTTCAAAGAATTACGTTCACGACAGACACTCACTGATATTATTTCGAAAAAACTCGGGATTTCGCCCAAGGTACCTTTTTTCAACCAAACGAGCGAACTTCAGGATGCTACAAATCGAGTTTATATATATATTCCGTGTTTTTCGATCCTCCAATGTTTTTTTCTCTGACGAAGGGCCTTCGCTCGAAACGTTAGAAAACTACTCTTCACATTTCGGCACTACTCAGACCTTTCCGTTCATTTCAATAGTTCATTTAAAATCGGCTAAACATCATTATGTTCACAGAAAATATCTCGAATGAAAAATTGTGGAGGAATTTCAAAAAAATCTCAAAAAATTTTCGTTAAATCCTCTTTTACGCAATCTGAACCTGATTTTGGTCGCACACAGTTGCACTTGAAGTGATAAAAGTTTCATAACATGAAAAGTGCTTAGAATATTCACTTTAACGACCCCTTCCTCAAGTACACACCCTGCTCAAACGTCCATTTCGCCAAACATATGTGCAATTTTTCCACAATTCATCGACATCAGTGTTGGTTCCTATACAGTATACACAAAACACAAATCAGAAACGTACTTGTTCTGGATCTCGGTGACATCCAATTGCCAGATACTGATTGCAGTTTTCCTCGTCGACTATTTTAAGAAAAACACCGTCATATCAAAATACAAAAACAGAAACAACCAAAGAAAACAAAGAATAACAAATATATTTATGCAGTGCCTTTCATCAACTTTCGGTGAGACTAAACCGACAGTTGAACAATATTCGAAATGCTGAACAGTCAAGGTAACCTCAAACTTTCTACATAGCTCACGTCACCTTTCATTCGTATTACGAAACTAAAAATAGGAATTTTCACTTTCAAATTCAGTGGTGTTTATCCAGCAGACAGTGAAGAAATGAACCCTCACAATGAGGAATATCAAATCCTTATTCTTATCGCCCAAATTCAAGGGAAATCAAAGTATTTGACAAAGCCAAGACAAAAAAAGTTTTCATTCTATTATTAGACAGCAAGATCTTTCCCAGTAACTATCATACCTGGAACTGGAGCCCAATCCATGGCCCATACAGATCCACCAACGTTGAATGTCAGATTACACAAAATACCAGCTACAAAAAAGTTTAAAAATTAAATATAACAAACAAACAGACAAACGAACGAACAAATGAACGAACAAGTGAACGAACGAACGAATGCACGAATGCACGAACGAGTGAACGAACGAACGAACAAGTGAACGAACAAACAAACCAACGAACAAGTGAACGAACGAACGAACGAACGAACAAGTGAACGAACGAACGAACGAACGAACGAACGACCGAACGAACGAACGAACGAACGAACGAACAAACAAACGAACGAACAAAATAAAAGAAAGTGAGTGGTAGAAGTGAAGTCAAGGTTGCGTGAACGATCTATAGTATGATTGGGAAAAAGGGCCAAATTTTAGGCCAAAACACATTTTGTCATAAACCACAGTTCATTAAATAACTATTTCTTCAATTCTTGTCTTGAATTGTTCATGATTATGGCCACAACACTTACTGGTGTTAATTGGAACAGACGAAAAGATCGGAAGCTGAAATTCCGGGACCTCTTGGATCGTTTCATACTCTGTAACGGAATGTATTTTGAATCTTGGAGACATTTTTCTCACCGGCAGGTAGTCTTCAACTTCACTGAAAATTGACGGACGGGAAAAGAAACCATTTTACGAGGTAGAAAACAGGTGTACAACGGTTCAGGTAAAAAGTTAAAATTTCTTGACCCATGTCTAGCCAATAGGGTAGCAATAGCTTCCATGAAACCTTGACCGAAACAGCTTTAGATACTAAGCCTCGATTTGTTATCGAACAAAAGAAAAAACGAATAAGGGAGGTTTTGTATGACGTAAAATTCTATTGAAATAATGTAGTGCTTAACCACTGAAACAAATGAGGGCTTTCATAAGTGGGAGCTTGAATGTCATGGGTGGGTTACAAGAGCCCTATGCTAGTGGTACTTCACCAAAAGAATCACATCAGCTGCTATTGTATGTGACCTGACAATGGTAAGCTGATCTTCTAGTGAGTCTGGATAAGAGTTCACCAAAGATATCTTGAAAATTCCAAAACTCTGTTCAGATGGTCATTTTCACTGTCCCCTGTGATACAAAACAGAGCTTGAGATACGAGGAAAAAATCCCATTCTCCCATGATTTTTTTTTGCTATCTGAGCGTGACAGGGAGGGAGAAATTGTCCCCAGAGATTCTGAGATTTTGACTTGTCGTCCTCCTAACGTGTAACCCTCACTCTCCAGAAGTGTCACTTCCGAGCTGTCCCACTGGAACAGCATGACTCGCGCTTGTGTCATATTTATAGTTATATTAGCCAGGGTACCCGGGCTTCGCCAGGGGTTATGGAGAACAAATGAAAAAGTTCCCTTTTCTTTCAAATATGATTTTAGAAAATTGAATGGTTCCTCACGAAGAAATACTTGTGCACAGAGTACCAGAGATATGTGTAGATAATGTTATTGTTTCTGTACCATGGTTTCTTTTTTGAGGTATTTTCTGAGGTATTGATAGCTAATGTTACTCATCTGGTCATGGTGAGTTCGAACATGTAATTGAATCTTCTGTAAGTCTTGTGGCTCTGGAGTTTTAAGGGAACAGACGAACGCCGTGACGCTCCAAATTTACATATACAGATTAGCGTTGAGAACACTACAACCTTTCCATTCTACACCCAAGTAACTTCAACAGTACGGCCGTGAATGAGTAATTCTTTGGAAGAGATGCCAGTCAACCAAAACTTTCAGAGGTGATAAGTTCCCCATTTCCCGTGGTGGACCCTAAGAGACACGCGACCGACTCTGTGAGAAGAAAACACGGTAACTAGCTGAATAAATTTTCACTGAGCTTTCGGTGCAACTGCAGTCCAGAGGACACCAGTATGATAGTGACCGTAGCGCAGGGTCACTAGTCCTAATATAAACCGTGATCTTATCCGGTCAGCGACACACAGGTGTTTGCTAAATTGCAGCCTGGCCAGGCTTTCAAACAGATTCACCGCATAAAATAGCTGGACACCTTTTTTATTCTAAGTTTTAAACACCCGTCTGAAGAATAGACGAACATAATTAGCACACAACTTGATTAATCCATCGAATAATTAATACATTTACTACCAGATACCTTTGAGTAAGTTTGCTCCAATGATTTAAGGTTGGTTTCCAAGAAGGAAAAACCAGTTTACTGTGAAAAGCCTGATACCTGTGAAGACATGTGATGGAAAATGAAGACAATATGGCTGGGGTAACTTTGACTTTTCACCACTTATTCTCCTTCAAATAATAAACAGCCAGTTTTTACAGGCGTAAAACGACAACCTTACTGTGATATTACACATATGAAATGCATCTAAAATAAATCGTGCCACTTCGCAACTGCGCAAAAAGTTTCGGAAAAACGACTAGGACAACGTAATTTTCACAGTGAACTGAGCGAAATGTTCGTTCTTTAATTCTAACAGGCGTGCTAAATTGAAATCAGTACCTGTACATTACTCGGTAATTCTGGTATCGTGGCTGGTAATAAACGAAATCCATTACTCACCATGCTTTGGTATTTTCTTCATAATTCTTCTGAAGTATTTTCTTGGGTTTTACTGCTTTAACAACTGCTTCAACTTCTTCGTATTCACTCGTGTCTTCGTCATCACTTTGTTTCTAATGCACGTGGAGAAAGATGTCCATCTTAGTCCGCAAATAACATCGTGGACGACCGATAACGTTAATGTTGTACATCATTGTTATGCACGAGCAAACTTGGAATTATGACAGACGATATGCGGGCCTTCGCCAAGCTCAAATCCATAGTTGACGTTCCTTCGATCCCAACACGGAAAGTTATGGCAGACGATATGTGGACACAATGTCGTAACGAGGTAAATTGCCGCCCGAGGCGGAAGTGGAAAATCCCCCCTCCAAAAAAAAACCAAAAGAAAGAACAAAAGAAGACTCAAAAAGCAGGCATGCACAAAGAATATTCCATCGAAAAATGGAATATTCTTTCTCCACTAGGTATATTAATTCAAATCACTAACCAGCGCTGATGCGTAAACTTATGCAAACTTCGCTATTCACTGCTGTCAGTTTTCAAATAAATAGTAATCAGCAGGTTTTACGTTCGTCTATCAACAACACGTGAATGACTTAATATGTAAGTCAAAGTTTTCAGGAATTTGATGGCCGAAAATACCGTTCCTCCAAAAAGTGCTGCCCGGGGCATCTGCACCAATCTCCCCCCTCGTTACGCCACTCTGTAGGCATTCGTCAAGCTCATATCTTAAGCAGACCTTCCTGAACCCTATACGGGACGTTATAACGGACGATATGCGGACCTTCATCTAGCTTAAATCCTCAGCAAAAGCTCCTGAGCTCTATAAGTGGGGTAGAACCTCTAACCTTCTGATGACCGGTCATTCTGTCTAACCACTCAACTATCAAGATGCAGAAAATAGCAATCGAAAGTAGCATAACGGGAGAAATAATAGGGAATGGGATGAATGAAAAGAATTTGGAAATGGGACAGAGAAAAGAAGAAACAATCGGGAATTGATCCAACGGAAGTGTTAGGAAATCACTATAAAAAGAAACTTATAACTTACTTATTAACGTGAAGACTTATGTAATTTGATTGACAATTTATTACGTACTAGATCTTCTTGATATTTTTGTTCTCATGACAAGGAATGACTCTCGCCAAATGAAAGGTTACAATCAAATATCCTGTATATATTTATGTATATAAAAAAGTAGACAAACAAAACGTATGATAGTTAACAGGAAGAACAATCTGGAACGGGAGAGAAAAAAAAAAAAACAATAGGCAACGAGATAAATGGTTTATATAGCAATCAATATGGATTTATCAATCAAACAAACGCGTATTTGCAACGTTCGCTCTTGGCCTCAGTAGCATAATGGTTGGAGCGGCCCACCGGTCATTACAAGGTTATGGGTTGGAACCGTCTGGGGCTTTCAAACATTTTCTGGGGATTTGAGCTCGAATGCTGTCGCATAAGCCGCACAATCGTCTTTCGATTCAGTTTTTATAAAAAAGGGTACAAAGTTCGTGAAATACATCGATATCGAGCGGGCTATCTAGTGAAGCTATTCTGCGACTAAAATTGCGCTTACTTTTCGATGTTTTCCGATAATGTGGCCCTTTATCCCTTGCAATGTGACGAATCTCTTTACTTTACAAAGTAGACATCGATACTTCCGTCGGTCTATCCCGGGGCAGATTTTGAGATGTCCTTCTAATTTCTTTTTCACCTTTATGGAATAACCACACTACAACCAAAACACAGAGCAAAGAAACGGATCAGAAGGAACTAGAATTATATATTCGAGACGTAGGCATAGATGAATTTATGAAGACAGAAGTAACAAAAATAGTTTGACTATGCGGTGGTAAACTGATATTTTATCGGATTATGAGGTATAAAAATTACCTTCCTTCAAGGACCTGCAAATGTAATCCTGGCCAGATGTACTTCAGAAGTCAAGTGAAAATCTTTATTGGAAACGTCTTAAACTTCAAAACTAATACAAATAAACGTTCTTTTTGGCGCATTCCTTAAAGTAATCTCCCAATTCTTCGAAATTGGTATTGCATGAATACCTGCACCATGACGAAGATTTTTCACCAAATGTAACATTATGGAGTTCAGATAAGCTGGAACGTTGACGGCAAACAAAATATTAGCATTTGAAACTAAAGCACTTGCCTCTGACGTTATGATTACCTCTAGATGTTCTTTTACATCCTCTTAAACATGTTCAAGTAATTCTACCACGTGTGTGTGCCTTATTTGTCAAAAATAACTGAAAGCTTTCTTCGTTCGGAGACACCTATATGTCAATACGCGATTGAATACAGCGGTGCTATGGGAAAGTCATCTGAAGAACATGAACTGATTTAACTGCGGTTAAAAATGTTTCCTTTGTTGTGGCTACCGCTGACCATATAGCCAGCGTCTATCTTGTATGATTGACTGCGCACACTCTGTGATATTGTTGGTTGCTGTTTTGTAAAATGGTCGGAAAGGTTTGAGAACTGATTTTGGATGCTCGAAGTGTTCTGCCGTGTTATCGTCTTCGTCAGACTGGTGTGTTTACTATAAAAGAGTTCTTTCAAACCTTGTGTTGTACATAAGGTTTTTGCGATCACATCCGAAGGTAAGCAGTTTCGTTTACGTTACACAGGCTTTTAGTTGCGAAAATCACCTTTTCGAATAATTTTTTTGTTTTGGGAGAGAGTTTGTCATATGAAGACAAGACATGCTTGTTGAACTCTCTCTAGAACTATGGAATGGTTAAGCTTAGGTTTAGAGTGCGTTAGTCGGGTTTCGAACTATCCACTCAGCTCTACCATGGCTCGAATGATAATTCGGGGTCAAATATTGCACTCAAAAAGACCAGCAATAGAGGCCGGCGTGCAAATCTGCCCCAGTCCTTTACGACAAGACGAACAACGAGAAGATCTTCAGTTAACTGGAGTTAAATTTTTGGCAGACACACAATGGGCACTATGGCACAGTGTTTTCCACCCATCAGATGTGCATGGCTGCCAGCAGAAGCCGAAACATTGTCTTAATCCGATCATAACTTTGGGCTTACAGAGTCAAGCTCTTTGTAGAGTTAAAGGGAACGACCTTGTAGTACCTTAGCCTTATCGCGAATTTCGGCTTGAGAGGAATTGACTATACAATTTACAGTATACATCTTACATTCTTTGGACAAAGTACTTCTTCCTTCTTGTTCAGCTTTTCAATAGTTTGTTCCATCAGTCGTTCCCATGCTTCGCCCGACGTCTCGGCTTTTGGCTCAGCGGTCTCCGACAGTTCAACTTTTTCTACGTATTCCATCCATTTTGTGGTCATCTCCGAGTTCACCCCTGACGACCGACCCGCAGCTTTATCTGAAGAATGATCCTGATTGTTTGCCTCTTCTTTACTTGTGGTTTCCCTTGTCTGGTTCAACGAAGGAGTTTCGTCATCCTCCGTTTCGTTGTCTGGCCTGAGAGTCAGAATTGATAAAATAATACAAAGATTCATTGAAGCAGAAGTGAGACGCTTTACACCTCTCTCGGTCTCTCTCTTCACAATATCTTTGTATTGATGAAACTACCGTATTGAAATAAAGTTGTCTCTCTTTCTGTCTCTCCCTACCCCTTTCCCCTCTCTTTAAAACAAAACCTAAACTATTTCCTTACATGGAATATCAAGGAGTCTATACCAAAAGAACAAGACTGAGTTTAGTGCCAGGAACATACTAAGCCAACGACTTTTTTCAGTTTACGTCACCTCTACACTATCCCTCACATCCCCACGGGTCCTACGCACTGATCTCTAGAGAAGACTGGATCGAGCATCCCATGTTCAGGAAATGAGGCCGGAAGTGGATTGCGACGTCCATTGCTAAGGGACCAACTGTGCGATTTCTGTATGGTCCGTATGGGGTTTCAGTTGATAAAGCCGTCTTTCGACCTACGAGTTTGTTCCATTTTCCCATATAGAGGATCAGGAAATATTTTCGAAAGTGCTGGGCAAAAAGATCTACAACGACTTTGGTCCCTTAGCAATGGCGCAGGTCAAATTTCGCTGGCTTCATTTTCTAGACCTTTCAAACAATAAGATGCTCGATCCAGTCTTCTCTAGAAATCAGTGGCCCCACGCATCCCTGGCAAACTTTAATGAGACAAATAAGCAGTGCTTCTACAAAATAATCAAAAAATTTCCTTTTTTTAATGCTTTTTTACAGTAAAATTTCCTCAAGCAATTTTTATTTAGAAGAAAATCAAAATTCTAAAATTTCTTTCCAAATAGCATTCCCTTTTTTTTCTTACCCGTTTCAATACCAAAATTTCCTTTTGGAAGGAAATTTTCTTCCATGTGGAAGTAATGTATGCAGGAGCACCGTTGATGCAATTTGGTAATAGATAACTTGACAGAGGTTAGAGTTTGA
The DNA here is from genome assembly GCA_030142905.1 of Heliopora coerulea. Classification (NCBI taxonomy): domain Eukaryota; kingdom Metazoa; phylum Cnidaria; class Anthozoa; order Scleralcyonacea; family Helioporidae; genus Heliopora; species Heliopora coerulea. Next base: position 407,416 of record JASJOG010000068.1, on the reverse strand, counting down.
TGACCATGAGATGTGATTTAAAATCATGCTGAAGCCCAATGAATTTTTCAATCGACTTCCACAGAGCAGCAGAGTAAAAATTTTTTTATTTTAAATGGCACCTTGCGGGTGATCTTGAATGGCAACAACCAAAACTCATTCCACAGCTACCAAAGCAAAACCACCTTCAAAAACATACCTTTTGACGGGGCCTCTTCTTCGTCGACCATACCTTGAAAACGAAACCTCACCAACGTCTTCCGATTCCTGCAGAATGTATGAAGGAAGCGCACTCAGTACTATCATTTTAACTAGGTGCTTGCCAGTAAAGCTGAAGGGTACCAATTGCTCAGTTTACCAGCGCACCATTCCGGTTCGTCCAGTAGCACATCCACTTGTGGACCTTCGAAGAACGTCAACGTCTTGGTGATTTTACCAACAATACTAAAACTTCAATTCCTTGTCTTTCACAGCCAAAAAATTGTATTCAGTATTTGATTTAATAAGCTACTAAATTGTGGAAGTTTTGATCGACTAAAAAAATGTCGTTCACCAATTTTTTCCCAAACGATCGTTAACACAGTAATCAAACTTTCCAATAAGTAGATGCTGATTAGATGATATATATATATATATATATATATATATTATATGTTACATGTCACATGTTATATATTACATATTACATATTATATATTATATATTATATATTATAACATTATATATATAAAAATCAACTTTATTGAGATAAAAAACTAACTTACGTTTCGGGGACCGGCCTCTCATACAGCAATTGAAAATCTCAAAAGATAGAGTCCTTATATACCTTAACGTTCTTCCTTAATTTAAATTTCAAACTTCCATTAAATTTAATCCCAGAGGAGCATAACATTTTAATTTTTCAATCCAAAAACTTTCCCTAACTGTAGAATCCCTAACATCGGTAACATCAACAGTTTTAACTGATACACCTCCCAAGCCTATCTGCTCATTATATCATATATATCCTTATCATATATATCCTTATCATATATATTCCATCGAAGGGGAATTTGCGGGGAACACCTGTATGCACATTTTTTTGAAGATGAGCATATAGGCTTGGGAAATGTATCAGTTAAAATTATTGATGTTACCGATGTTAGGGATCCAGCAGTTAGGGAAGGATTTTGGATTGAAAAATTAAAATGTGATGCTCCTCTGGAATTAAATGTAATGGAAGTTTGCAATTTATGTAAATTAAGGAAGAACATCGAGGTATATAAGGACTCTACCTTTTGACATTTTGAATTGCTAATAACCAAATATATACTTTATTTATATATAAAGTATGGTTTTTAAACTTACCGCCATAGCAGTGTTCTTCGGTTCCTCATCCTCCACAGATACACCATCTTTGTTTTGTCGTTTACCCTTTGGGGCGAAAGATGACATTCAGTACACCCACTTTCACAGAGTAATTTCAAGCTAGTTATGAATACAAGCCAGCTAGTAGCTATTCACAAAACCATAATGGAGACGTTCGAATATCAAAATGCAGGTCTGCCATCACGAAAAAGTTGTCGAAAAATTTGCAAAAATAAAGACTAGTCCTATTTTCATGAACAGTTTTTGAAACTCGTGCTTGCAAACCTTAGTTTGCCTCTTGCAAGCACTTTCGGTTAAGCGTGGTGATTGGACAGATTATCAAATGGAAGATGATTGACTTTTAATTAACAAACAGCCGTCGTTCCTGCACGGTTTCTTTCAACGGGACGATTGAACTTGCGGACATCAACTTTCAATCACCTGCGGGCCTATTTACACGATACAACTGTTGGGTGCGGTTGTTCGTCTGATGTATCCGATAAACTCACTCGAGGCTTCCGGACGTATTGCTACATTAGTGAGCGAATTGAGAGGAAGAAGTGTGCCATTGGGACAACAATACATACACGTTGCGATGGATTTTCCGGGCGGAAAACGTAAACGAAGGATAAAGATAAGAGCCCAGCTCAAAATTGTTATATGAATAGCCATGAAGACGATTTGGAATATATTTAAATAAATTTACTCGCGTTTCGTTGCAACGTGCAACATCTTCAGAGTATAATATTGCAAAGTTATCAGTGTCTATATATAACTCTATTTACATGCGAGAATAAATAAACTTTTATATAGACACTGATAACTATATATATATATATATATATATATATATATATGTAGACACTGATATAAATAGACATATATAAACACTGACACGAGAATAGACTTATGTACAGTACAGACACTGACGACTTTGTAATATTATACTCTGAAGATGTTGCAACGAAACGATAGTAAATTTATTTGAATATAAATTTCAAAAACACGAGAATACTTTTTAAAGACATATTTCGGCAAGACTTATGCCATCTTCAGTACACAGAGTGATATTTGTAAGGCTTTAAATGCATACACCACTCGGTAAACTGAAGATGGCATAAGTCTTGCCGAAACATGTCCTTAACAAATATTCTCGTGTTTTTGAAATTTGTAACTGTCCTTTTGCTAACAAGAAGTTTTGGAAGCATCATTTAAATATATTTCAATTCGTCTTCATGGCTATTCGCATAACAAGTTTGATCTGGGCACTTATCTTCATCCTTCGTTTAACAATACATATTGCAGAAGATATAGCCGTACGTGAAAATCTTAGTGTGCATAGGCCCTTAACATCATTTCATTTCGATACAAGAGAGAAAAATTATACTTTGGGCTGACCTGATTCTGATGTGCACTATTAAAGTGGTATTTGAGCCCATTTTCACTTTTATACGTCTTTCCACATTTCTTGCACAAAAATGACATTTCACAACCACATCTTGACACGTGGTACTTGTAAGATATTAGGTTCCGGTAAGTTTTCGTACAACCTTCCTTCGGACACTCCACATGACTACCATGAGCAAATATCTCTCTCAATTTTTCGTGCGCCTCCTGGAAATAGAAGCAAAATCATGGCAACTACACCTTTACTATTTTTACCTACCAAATCTACTCAAATTCTTCAGCTCACTTGTTTGTTTTTTGGTTCAATCTCCCATTCTCTTGTTAGTTTCTGTTTTTTCTTTTTCTCCATTTCATTTTCACGAGTTGCTTGCTCAATTTTCATTATCATCTTATCCAGCTTTCTTTTTCTTTTTCACTACCATCACTCTGTTTTCTACTGATCTACTTTTTTAATTTTGCTTGGTTCCTACCTTCTCTCCTTTATTTGCTACCTACCTTCTCTCCCTACCTGTTAATTTCCTCCTCTCCTTGCCCCTCATCCCTGAATACCATCCTTCCCCACTTCTTTCCCTTCCTTCTGAACTTTATTCCTCCCAAAATTAATCACTTATTTGCTTACCCCCCGGCTTTCTCACTTCACCTTTTTTCCCTCTCCTCTCTCACCTCCTCTCTCCCTGCCTACCTCCCTCCCAACCTCTTTCCCTTCCTTATGAATTTCTTCCTCACAAAATTAACCACTTACTCACTCACCTCCCCTTGCTTTCCCCCTTTATCTTTTTGTGCCTCCCTTTCTCCCTTCCTCCCAACCTACTTCTCTCACTTTTAATTGTTTTTGTTCCCTCCCTCTCTCTCCTCCCATTTTCCTAAACACCGGTACTGCACATAGACAACTAACCTTTGAAAACTCTGCACTACCAGGCTCAGGTAAAAGTTTTAAAAGCTCTTCACGATACTGTGATACTTGATCCTTGGCTCTTTGATCAAGAACTTTGGGTCTGCCCCTCCCCTTTGGTTTCTTACCAGCTAGAATTCAAAAAATTAAATGTGGAATGAATATCAATGCCTGGCATACAGAAAATACATTGTAAATACATTGTAAATACTTGAGACCCATCACTATGACGATGTTATAAGTAATTGTAAAACTTTAGTCTTGCAACATATCAAATTATGTTTAAAAATTTCTCTTTGTTTTGGCTTTATTTCATGTTATTTGATTGTGATTGATTTTCATCATACTCTTGTGATTTCTTTGAACATTGTTTTTTAGTCTCAATAGTTTAAAATATTAGGGTGTTCATTTTGTTATAGCATCCCAGATCTAACAACCCAAACACATGTATAGTGTATGGTGAAGCAAGATGGAAGGGTGGAAAGAAGGTTGGAAAAAATGTTGGGAAGAATGTTGGAAAGAAGGGTAGAAAGCTTTCCTGCCAACCATTTTAGCTTCCCCTCAAGAAAATATGCAACAATTGTCAAGTATCAACTACTGATAAATTGAAAACATGCAGACCAGTGGAAAGTGATTACAGTATGCCCAACTACTGTAGCACAATGTAAAAATCACAAGACAACAGACCAATGAATGGAAAGTTATTATTACCAGATGGCATTTAGGAAGATCACAAAATGATTGTAAAATAACAGTAAAAGTGGAAAAAAATTATACAGTATTACCTCTGGATAATTTTTCATTTGCTTGAATATCGGCAGTAATAATTTCACCATCTTGAACACTCCCAGGATTGCCTTCTTCCAAGGACTTGAGTGTGTCATCTTTACTGGCATTAACCAAGACATCTGTAACTTCATTAAAATGTTCCTGCTCTTTTAACTCCAGTCTGGTCATATCTGTATTACATGTAAGAGCAGGTTCTGTATGTTGTTTGATATTTAAGGTAACATTCCTACCTTCAACAGTCCTGTTATCTTTGTTTAAGTCTAAATCTCTCTGCATTTCCACTGACTCGTCATTAGCAGCAGTACGCACAGCTGGAGAAATAGCTTCTTCATTATGATCCATGTTCATTTCTGTTGTATCCATCTTTGTAGTCTCTTCAGTATGTTGAAAGATATCTACAACTTCCTTAAAATGTTCTTGCTCTTCTATCTCCAATATAGTTACATCTACATTACCTGTAAGAACTAGTTCTCCATGTTCTTTGTCATTTAGTGAAACAATTCCATCTTCAGCAATGCTGCTACCCTTGTTTAGTTCTAACTCCCTCAGTGTTCCAACTGACCCATCATTGTCAGTAGTAGCTGGAGAAATAGCTTGTTCATTAGGATCCACATCTATTTCTGTTGCATCCATCTTTGTAGTTGCTTCAGTACATTGCAGAATACCAGTTGAAAAATTCACATCATCAAGAGGTTGCCCATCTATGGCTTTATCTGAGCCTTCTGAAGCCTGTAGCAACTCATCATTGGCAGTAGTCAAGGTAGAATATGTACTTTCATCATATTGACCCATTTCCTTTCCTGTTATATCTACATGTTCAGTTGTCGTTCCTTTAAGTAACTGATCATTCGCAGTTAAAGCTGTATGTTCAGAAACACTGTTTGCTTTAATTGGGCAGAAGCATTGCTTTGTCTCTGGTGATGTAGTATCAATACAGTCCATGGACGTAACTTCATCATTCTGGTCCACTTCCATCTCTCTCAGTTCCTAAAATGTATATAATTACTTCCTCTATCCTTTGCTTTTTACTGATTTAAAAAAAAATTAAAGATATGATACCAATATAAGGGAAAAGGGGTGTTACCTTCCCCAGGGAGGTACACAGAGAAGTTTTGTTTTGCTTCCAGTTAAAATGGCCAGGATAAGAAATGAAGAAATTGGTTCAACTACTCTGCCTTCTGAATGAAATTAATATTGGAGTTCAGATAATGACAAGCTGTAACAGTAGGATACTATATACAGTGGGCAGTATCTGATGATGTCTAAAAAGCCAAAAGATTGAGGACCAGCAAAACTAAGGGCAGAAAAGTCTAAAATTTTGAGCAAAAGCCCTGCTTTCAGTTTTCCACTCCTAATACACCAACAAACTTGCACTTCTGCAACTTAACCAGTACTACTATGAGTTAACTTACAGTACACCAACACCCCTGAGAGTTAATCCCAATCCCAGTGAATCACATCACAACCTGTAATTTAGCTATCTTCACCACAAGATAACTCACTCTCCAACAATTTAAGCCATACTCTTGGAAATTCACTCACAACTATGCTAACAGTTATGGAAACTTATTCCACAACATGTTAACAAGTACTCCAGTGAGTAAACTCATACTACTACAGTTCAACTTCAATTCTTGAAACTCATACCCCAGAAAATTAACTTACACCCAGAAAGTCAACTTGTATCCAGTATTATGATTTCTCTACAGCTACAAGGGCAAATATGTATTCCTTCAACAACAGTAATGTTAGAAATGTTAAAGAAAATAATATTTCCCAGCATACCATTCCCCAAGGGAACAAGGACTGATTTTCTCTTTTCCAGCATTTTTGTTTCTTCCATCTACTTCATATCTGAGTGGAATGTTAACCCATATTCCTGTATATCTTGAGTATACTGTATTGTTCGGGTATAGTTTACTGTCTAAATGTTCTAGATGGCACTTACATTTGATTCTGCATTGATCTCTTCATGACTACGTCTTTTTTTTCTTCTGCCTCTCCTAACATTCAGTTTTTTATCTGAACTACTTTGCTTTTTAGTAACATTTGATTTTTCAAGGCCATGTTTTTGTTCCCTGCTTATTACTATGTGGCCATCCTTCTCACTTTCTTTCCTTTGGATACCATCCATTTTGCCTTCCCTATTTGTAGATAACACAGCTATCCTTTAACAGATCATCATGCTGAAATAAATAAAACAGTATTGCCATATGAATATACATATACCTTAAATCCTTTGAATGACATCATCGTATCTTTTAACTTCCTAACACTACAGGTTTCTGGACAGACTGCATTATTTTTAGCTTTCACTGATTATACACAAGTTAAAACAGACTTAAAAAACAGACTTAAAGAAAGAAATTAGGTTGGTGTTCCACCTTTGTCAAAGTAACAAGTACAGTATAGCACTGAAAGTATCACTGGATATTTACTAAATTGAATAGAAGTGCTGCAAAAACGATTTTTATATTGGTGCCTCTTTCATGGAGATATAACATGTATTTAGCAGTTACAATTCAGAATGGAAAGCAATGAAGTACTATGTCTGGTAAATGGGCCAGTTCCAATCAATCCCACGTAATTCAAGAGAATGAAAATGACTGAATTAAAAGGGAAAAAATCCAGCTACTTTGTATACAAGCAAAATTTCTTTGTTGTATCCACTTATTTTACGAATCTAGTAACGTTGTGGAATTGCATCGTGATCTAAAAATTCTTCAAAATTATTGGACCAGTTTCTTCTCAGAAAAAGAATGATAAACATCATTTCTTTTTTTTACATTCATGATTCTCCATAATACATGAAATTTCTTCCTTGAGTTTGGCAATGGAAAATAACTCCCCAAAATATCGTTTGTTATGAAACATTGGTGCTCTAATACATCAAAATAAAAAGATTAAAGAAAGGACACTCACCATGACCAAACTCACGACCCAACTGCGCTAGACTGCAACGGGTAAAAGTTCATTAATGTCCGTTTGAGTCCCCTACGGGGGAGTTTTTCATAAGTTATCCCTTATGAAACCTAAGCTACCCAAACCATTCATTACATCACCAGATGTCCTTCATAGTACATCCGGTACGTTTGGTTGTTGAACGAGAAAAAATTGCACAATCATGTTGTGATTGTGTTCCACAAAACAAAACAAAAACCAATGGCAAGCAGTTGATCTCTAGTTCTTCTTCATGGGTAATTGCTGGAGTGGTTTCTTGGCTGAGCTGCAAAAAATCCGCAGGCCAATAGCTTATATTGAACGGTGAGTTCACTCTCGAGTATGATTGCAGTTCTAAACTACGTACCTTAGACTTGCCTTGAGTAAACTGACTTGGAAACAAATTGATATACACTGTAAAGGTGAACTTTTCATACTATGATGAAGGCTACGGTCGCAGTCGCATTGTACAGTAATTACACGACATTCATATCCAGTCGATATGTGACGATCTGATCCAATGTTTGCCGCTCAATACACATTCAGTGCTACTTGAAGATATCTTTTGTAAATTCATTGCACTACATGCATTCAAAAACCGCCAAAGAACATAATGATTAGTTCAAAATTTACTCGAATTACCTTTTTGTATTTGTTTAGTTGTAGACATTTCTAGGTCTTGTGACATGGGTGGCGTATTGTTGATGGCATGGTGAAGTATATCGCACCTCATGGCTTGGGGTGGCATGTGCTTAACCTGACGATAAACATCTTGTGTTACAAGTACCCATCCTACTTTAAGGTCACAGATCATGTTCAAGAGCAAGAAACATTCTTTCAAGAACAAAACATTATACAGTATAGTTTATTTGGTCAAAATGTTGTTAATATATTGTGTGACTCCTTCCTTATATAGGGCATTATTACCCTCGAAAATAATTAACCCTTTATGATTATTTAAAGGTACTGATTTACTTTAATTTTAATACCAGAACCCATCAAGCCAGAGCAGCCAGATACAATGTCAGGGACAGAGGAGATGGCATTGAAGTAAGGGCAAATATACAGTATGTATTCTGTTAAGGAAGAATCAGTTCATCCAATACAGGTTGGGTTTTGTTCAAGTATCCACTTCAAGCCATAATTTTCAGAATGCAAATACAAACTGTTTCATACAGAGAACTATGAGAGCATTAAGGAGCACCTAAGGACACACCATTTTATAAAGATAGCACTGGATTATATTATCAATTCTGTTTCAAATCATGAGACCCTTGACGACCATTTTGGACCACTGTGCATTTGTCTCAAATAAACTAAACATGTTGGCCCATGGAAAGTTTCTCTCACTCTGCTCACTTTAAAACCGCAAAGTGAGGTTGTTTTTCAAACTCTTTTAGTGATTTTTTTTATCCTTATTTTTGTGCAACAAAGTGTAATGAAACATTTGAATGGAAAGCAATTTACTTCAGACTGAATTGCCCTTCCAAATACTACTACTTATAATTTTTAGTAATTATAGTTCTTTTCATTTTCAGTTTGACAACCTTCTGAGTGAGGTAGGTGTCTTTTATCAATTGGAGGAAATACAGTATACACTTTCAGGTTGAAGTTTTCTGGAAATAGGAATGCTGTATTAATTTACAATTATTAAATATTGGTAGCCAATTTTTATGTATACACTAGTCTGTACTGTATAAGCTTATGTTGGTGTACGTTCATGTAACTTCCTGTACTATGCACAAAAATTATATTTCTGAAAACATTTGTCATTACACAGGATGACTTTGAAGTTCAAACAAGACCACAACAGTAAGTTAAAATAGTTTTTTTTATACTGTATGGTACATTTAATTTTCCAATTAATATGGTTCATTTTAGTACATGTCACAAGAAATAAAGCAGGGTATTGAATAGTGTCATGCAAAGTGTTAGATTTATTGAGGCACCCAAAACTTTGAATGTGAATACTATATTTCTTAACTAATTTTCATCTGTTACATCTATTGCTTTTTCTCACACATGTTTTTTAGGAAAGTATTAACTGATGAGGAATGTACATTTATCAATCAGAGACGATATGGGGATCTTGTTGAAAATCAGAAAAGAATAAATGCTCAAATTGATGAAAAGGTTTTTAAAACCTTTGTGTTGAACATTTCACTAAATCAGGAATTTAACACAATTAGTTGTTATTATGCATGAGCCAACTTCATGTTTTGATGCTGTTACATTTCATACCAACTGAACTAAAGCTTTGCTGGTAATAAAGCTGCTTGGTGTAGACCACAAATAGTGCTGAATACAAATTAGGAACTGTTGAGATTAGGCTGCTGTTTCAAACCCAAGTATGTTGTATTTTTGAGTTGATGATTTTTGTTTCAATGCAATCTTCAGTTTTCAGTACACATTTTCACAATATTCAGTGTTTGTTCCATAAGGGTTTGCAGTTTAGTATAATATTTAAATCCTATTTGGGTATACTGTAGAAGGTCATGGTTGGCCCAAATGATGTCAGGTCAAAACAGGTAATTTTTGCAATAAATTTACAATCCAGAGTATCAGCACTTACCACTGTCATAGCAATTAAAGTAACCAACAGTTTTTGCTGTTTACCCATTTAAATCTGTTATTCCAGAGTCTTCCTTACAGAATCAACACTGTTATTTAAAAGTAAAACATTAGAATTGAAGCTAATACATGAAAATTTTTTTTAAACTTCTACCATTCTTGGCCATTCTGAAAATCTACTTTAGGTATTATTTGGCTTTAAAGAGTTCACACATAATTTTATTTTAGCCACAGGGTTTTAAAGCTCTCTGGCAACTCAGTTTAAAATTAGGCAAATAGCAAGTTGCATTTGGCACCTTAATAATCTGTTAAAATATTTTTCAACAGAGTACCAATCTTTCTCTATTGGAGGCTTTGTGCCAATGTCTATAAAGTGGCCTGACTGGCCATATGATAAGATTCAAAAGTTGGCCATAGGGTTAAGGAGTGTCAACTCTTACCAAGAGGGTAGTCAAGCAGAATTTAATTGTGTACTGTAAATACTGAACAATTTAATTCAGTGGAAGGAGCCTTTTGTGATTAAAGGTCAAAATGTTGAATCAGATATTTTACAAGCAGAAATAGGAGTAAAGATATGAGAACTTTAGAATCATACAAGTTCTTTAAGTTGGATAAAATATTTATTTTAGAGGAATGTGAAGCCAATCAGAAATTTACTTTTTTTTTATATGTTGCTTGTGATTTGCAGTTGAAAAAGGATGAAGATAAGCTGCGATTAGAAGAGGAGGTGTGTTATTACTAACAATATGTTCTATCCTATACAATAAAACCTTTTGCTTCGAATGTTTTCATACATTCTTGTATTTTGAATTGTGGTAGGAGTTTTATGCAGCAAAGCGTGAAGCTGCCAGAGTGGCAAGACAGAAAAATGCAAAGCAAGGAAAGGCTCACAAAGTCAATACAGATGACAAATTAAATAAAATATTGGATGATGCTGCTTTTGAATCTTGGCTTTCTGATGAAGAAGATGGTCACCATGATGAGTAATGGAGTCCTTTTTATTTACCTTTACATGACTTTGTAATAAAGTCAAAGTATCACCATTCACCTGGTCTTGTTTTGATTCAGATTTTGGGTTTTAAGGATGTTTATTTTCAGTTAGTGTTTTATATTGAACCAGCCCAAAGTGTTTAGTCTACCTCACTTTAATTTCAAGCAGCAATGATCAGTATACAACATATTTTGATGTTTAGTTAGATCTTTGCATTAGTGCTTGGTGACTTGTAAAAAAAAAATTAGCATCTTTTTCACCTGTTTTAGTCATGATCTTGATGCACAAGAATTTGAAGAATTCTTGGAGAAAGTAAGACAGACCTCATTTAATGGTCCAACACCTTATGGTGAGTTGGTTGGGAAGAACCAAGTTGACTTGCAATTAACTGATACATGTGCCCAAAAAAAAAAACTGGCATTAAACAACACTTTATTATGAAACAGAAACATCACAATTAACCTTTGGTGGTTAAAGGACACTCTTTTGACCATTTGGTGTGAAAGTAGAAGTCTGCTAATACCAAAGTTGAGACTTTCATAAATACCAGCATGTATTAATTCTTTAACACTGTGTTGGAGGTATTCTCAAAGAGGGACAGTAACATAATTATATTGATGTTTTTAGAAAAGCTTAGTTCAGCTTTGCTTTTTGTCAATCCATTTCTTTTAATTTGAACTTACTCTGGATTACAATTTGGAGTTTAATGATATTCAGATACATGGACATGTATGCAACACATAGAACTTCTACCAAGACATTATGTTGTCCAACATGGACAGTTGGCAAAATTTAGTTAAACTGATCATTCTTGTCAACAGATACAACAGCTTGGATGCCTTTTAGGTGTGCAATGCATTGTGTGAGTTATGTGAAATGTAAAAGAAAACAAACTCTCACCTTTTGCCTTTTTTAGATCCTACAAAAGTCCAAAGCAACGAAGACCTTACCAATGAAATCAAATTTGAAGATTCTTTGGCAAGGGATGTGGAAGCTACCAAACTTGCTGAACAGTCTTTAGATGCCTTGGAGACATGGTCACCAACATTTGATGATGATGATTAGAAACCAAACTTCACCAGTGAATATATGATATAAATTATATAATTATATTAGAAACTTTTTTAATGAACCAATTATTTAATTTATTGTGACCCTTGGTATTTGAAGAGTGGAGTGCACAGTTCTGGTTTATACTACGTGTATGTTAGTAATGAGGTTAAAATTGAAATTAAATCTAATAAACAGTGGTACTTAGAAACTAAATTAATTTGTTACATAAAATACAACCAATCAAAGAACTTCAATTATTTGGTTATGGTAGAATTAGAGACAAAGGAAACTATTAAAAACTTATACTCTCTTTACTTCCAAGCTCAAACATGTTTAAACACCTGCTTTGCTTGAACAATACAAACTGAAACTATCCAGCACTTTCCCAAACAATATGACAGTTAACAAAAATAACCATCACAAAACAGTTCTAACCTTTCATAATCAAACTGCCAGCCAAAAGCTTAAACATATCTAGCAAAGCTCAGCATGGATAGGTTGGTGTTTGGATAATTTTGTTATTCCAATTTTGGAAATTCAGCATCTCAAAAGTTAAATAGTTAAACTTAGTGCATGAACAAATATGATATGCTTAAAGGTATATCTACAAAAATTATTTATAAGACCTATTTATAATTATAGTCCTTCATATGACTAAATTTTGAAAATAAACATGCAAATATCTGCTGGAAAATTGCACTTACATGATCATTGCACATTAATTTTTGTTCTTAAATCACATGGAAAATTTCCAACAAAAAAGATATGCTTACATTATGGCCAAACTAGAAACACTATTTTCTACTGAGAAATACATGTTTAAAACTTAATTTTACCAGTTGCTAAATATCAGAAACACCTGTACCAATTATTTTTCATGATCTGAAAAAAGCAGTTACAGCATTAAACTATTCATTGTTTCCATTAATGGGAAAATGTTATGTATAAACAGCTGTACATTTATCACTCAGGCTAAGGGACATGTAACTGATGTAGTCATGATAATGAAAAAATTTCACAGAAACTGGAATTTACAACAGTAACATTCATAAGGTAAATCTCTGTTTAGTTCAATACAAACAGTGAAACCAAGTATATGAAAGCATTTTCATAACCACGACCAATGATCCTGGGACATGTGGAATAAAATTTAATTCAGTATTTTGAAAAAAGGAGTAACAATGAGTGTAAATAAAAAAGATGTTTTTACATACTATAAAGATATCCAGCAGTTTTTTGATAGAATGTCAATGTCAAACTGTTTAACCTCATTCTTGCCTTAGGCAGCTCATTTTGGTGCACACCAGGTGATTTTACTACAGCAGAAGGCAGGCACTGTTCAACCAATCTTGGTGGAAATGCAACAAAAAAGGATTTAATACACACTACATGATTTATTCATCAGTAATATTGCCAGGTTTAGGCCACAACGACCTGTTGTGCACTTAGACTGATAGTCTGGAAACCTCTCCAAAATGATCACATGTAAAAAATGAATGGAAAAAAAACACAAATAACTTCAAAAATAATATTCTTTATTGCCTAGAGGGCATTTTTACACCTTGTTGAAAGCTACAATATCCATGCTTTGAACCTACAAAGACAAAAGATGATAAGATGATAAAATGTCAAGATAGCAAGAAAGCAGGATATTTTCCCTGCAGCATGATATTGACTGAATATACAGTAAACTTACATGGTCTTCAAATGCAGTAATCTTTTCTTCTAAAAAGTCTGTTCCAACTTTATCATCCTCTACAACACAGCTAATTTGAAGTTTTTTAATTCCATAACCAACAGGAACAAGTTTAGCTATAAGGAAAACCATGTTAGAAACTTAGCACAGGCATTCTCAAGAAAGAAACAATGAAAAGTGGCTCATACTAACATTTTCCCCACAAAAGACCATCAGAAGAAATAGAACGGACTTTTTCTTCAACCTCAGCCATATCTAAATGAAAACAAAAGGATACTAAATATTAACCAGACAAAACATCAAGAAAAACAGCCATTATTAAATTAGATCTCAGTATTTGAAAAGGTGATAAAAATGGTCATAAATGTAGCTGTGGCCCACATCACATGCCTCAGCTCTCAAGCTGTCACTAACTTTGCCCCTTTCCCACATGTGACATATCTGTCCATTATCCTGCTAGTTTTACCAAGAATGGTCAACAAACTAACAGTCCCTTGTAAAAACAGGACACAAATAGTTATGCAAACTCACCAGTTTCATCATCCCACTAAAATCAAGCAAAAAAATAAAACAAGTTAATAAATCAATAAATTGCCCATATATTTATTTGGTCAAACAACTAACAATTAAGCAAATATCTAACTCTTCCTAATTCTAGTAACTTATCAGTATAATGATGATTGTTAAGGCTCATACCACTACTAACAAGAAAGCACAAAACTAATTGCTGACAGAAGACCTGGAGTACATGTACTGGTAATTAGAAGGTGGGGCAAGTATCTAATATTAGCACAGCAGGAAGACAATGTCAAAAAGTTACTTTACTAGCAGACAATTATAATTATAGATAAACTTACTGGTTTGACATCCAAAATAATGTTGGATTTTGCTATAACTGCAGGTTCTACAAAAAATGTAGATGTGTATTTAAATGGAAAGTAATAAATAAAGTAATAAGACAGTTAGATATCACCATAACCCTGCAAAACAAGATTCCCTGGCTCTAACCAGAAGAAAAATATAAAAGATCAACTTAGCCAAGAACAGATTATGAAGATAATGTTTAACCTTTTCCTGTAAAGATGGGATCCCAGTACTATTCCTTGGATTTATAATATCTGGTGTAAGATAACAGAAAATGGAGGAAGCCAACTTAGGCAGCGACAAGTTAGTAAGTGCTGCTTAAAATGAGAAAATTAAAATGTTTATTTAAGAACTGACCAGAATTAGGTAAGTAGTACCAATGATCTGATCAAAAGTCCTTTATCATAGAAACAAAATCACATTTTGTTTCTAGTCAGAAACACTAAATAACAATAAGACAAGCTTACTTTTAGCCTTTTTTGCAGCATACTGTGCCAAGCGAATTTCTCTAAGCTTTTCTGCTTCTTCATCCTTAACAAAAAAGAGCTGTGAAATTAATCTGTAATCTTTGTAATTTCATACAGAAAATAAAAATTAGATTTTAGACATGGTGGAGTCCAGCAGTCAATTTTCAATGTTTAGGTTGTCTAATAAACAGTTATGACCACATCACCAACACTTTCATGATGCTTATAATTATTGTCATACATATCACCCTCACATTTTCCACCTGAGGTGATAAAAGAAATAAGGTTTGAACCATCATTACAAAGGACATTTTCTAATTTCCAGACTTTTTGTAAGCTTGCATAAGTATTTGATCTTTTTTGCCATTTTTAGCTAGTTGTGTAGTGAAAGTTTTGCATGTTTCTGATCCAGTATAGCTCAATCAGTACATGTACCTACACAACAATGTAACAGTTCTTCATCTTTTCATGCTTTTCAAAACCATTGTTTGAAATGCAAGCTTTTCTTTCTTTTTTAATGACAACTTACATTATCTGAACCAAACAAATCATCATCTTCATCATCGTCATCATCATCATCATCTTTATCTTTATCTTTATCTTGACTTTGAGGTTTTGTACTTGGCTCCATCTAAGAGCAAGGGAAACATAGGAATCAGCTTAAAAGGACTAGCTCAGAAAAAGTTTAAAGTACACCAAAACAGAGAAGATACCTTTACCTCTTTCTGTGTGCTAGGCATTTGGTCCCCTAATTTCAAAATAAAAATGAAAATTGATTGATGGAAGAAGGAAAATAGACTGAATACAAATGTCAGTTAAAACTAATTGATGCAGAAGTAGATCTGAAATGAGATGAATTTTTATCAACTAATTCTTTTAAATGGATCTGGTTTGTTGAGGTAAAATTTTTAAACGTGTCCACTTACTGAGGTTCAAAAATAAATTGAAACATACTTTCTATGTTACATGATAAGATCCTTTATCACATTTTGTTATTTAAGTACATGAAACTAAAATGGTCAACTTGAAAACAGAACAACAGAATGTCATCTGTTTAAGATTTCATTAATTTCTGGGACTTTGATTTGGATTTTTAATGTTAGTAATACTTGAATGGATAGCATTTTGCCATTCACTATTGCCCTTAAAATTCTGTCATGATAACTGAGAAGGACCAGCTGGCTCACCTTTAGAAAGTTCGATTTTAGCCACTCTTGCTTCCAACAGATTTAAGCTTGCCTGGATATTTTTAACCACTTGCAAAAATAAAGAAAACTGATCAGACAAAAAAATGAAAGATGAACAAAAACATGATTTCAAGCTTTTTCTGCATACAAATAAACAATCAGAAACCAACTGATGTATTTTTATCTCGTGCTACAAGTATGGAGTGGTTGGTCATTAAGTTGTTACAGGACTCTATGTAAATCATTTTTATTTTGGTTACCAAACATCATATTTGTATTAGTTTTCTTGAATATTTTGCTATCATTTCAGCAAGTTTGCTTTTAACTGAATTATAAAAGAGAATCTAGTTGCATATTAAACCTTTCTGGGTTTTAGACAAACTGGGAAGTAACTCTATAACTGAATTATATAAGAGAATCTAGTTGCATATTAAACCTTAAGGCATCACCATAATTTAATCAGTTAATCATTGTAATATAAAATAATACCAGGACCTACCTTCTTTTAACTGTTCATTTTCTCTTTCCAAAAAGCTTAGGCATTTAATTGCATTTGCATCAGAGGATTCCCCAGGAGGAGGACCTTCCTAAAATTATTGAAATTTCACAAATTCAGTTGTAATAATCATCATTATAAACTTTACAAACCCCAAATAGCAATACTTTGAAGATATAGATTACAGTACATATGAAGAAGACTCACCCCCTTTAAGGTCTGTTGAATTGTCTCTCGAGCTCTGGCAATTTGATCAACAATACTTGAATGCTGAGAACTTTCTGTTGCCTGCAATAAGACCCCTTATGCTGGCTTATCAGTATATGTAATCATTGATTTTTTACAGAACACATTTTGACATGACATGCTAGCCTTTTCAGCTGAACTATTTACATGAGTGTTATTCAAGAACACTCAAAAGTTTCAAACTCAAATGTTTCAGGTTATTCAATAACATGTGAAAGTTTCAACAACTTCTTCAAGACTTATTAACTAGAATATTGAAATAGCACCTGGACCAATTATAGAAAACTGTTTAATGTCATTAAGGACATTTTTGGTTGTATTCTCCAAGAGAACTCTTTCTGGCTGACACTAGAAGTCACTTCAGTTGCAAATATAGAGGCTCACCAGCTAACCTAGTTCTGGTGCTACCCTAAAGGCCACCCAAATAAATCTACCCCACAGGCCTCTGACATCTAAAAGCACCGTTACCCAACAGCCTTCCTAAAACTTTCTCAAGTTATTACACATAGAGTATGCACATTTTTAATTTCAGATCTATAATAAAAATTTTAGGTTTAGAAATGTCAGCCAACACAAATTAGTGAATTTAGTAGCAAGTTTATAAAGGAATGAAGTGTATGTCTCACCATACAAAATACATTTACTTCAATGTCAACTATTATCTATAATTAAATCTATTAACTTCTACTTCTGAAAAATTCCCCTTCCCATAAGCAGGACAGAATTGGTCAATCTTTTGGCTTTTAAAAGGAAAATCAATTTCTCAGAATTTGAGATAATCAACATTGTCATTAGTAATGTATACATTACCTATGACCCAATGTACTACAGCCTGTAGAAAATATAAAAATGTATCCTTTAATCCAAGTTTTAATCCCTTGCAACCGCGTGCATTTTGGGGTTGTTCATTTTTTCCAAACAGTGTCCTCTTGTATGTATCTGTGCATTCTTATAATGTACTCACACACGAAGGCGATGAAGTTTTCTGGTAATAATGGCTTTCAGCCTCTTCATATTTCTTTTGGTCGAACCAAATGGTCTCAAACTTCAGCTCATTCATCTACGTAACAGTGCACAAATCGCAAATTAAAAATACCGTCAGTTTTAGAAGCATTATTCCAAATACTTCGAAGAATTCACGATGTACCTTTTTATGAAGGTCCTGTTTGTGGTCTCCTATAAAAACGCAGTCTAATCTCACGTGAACCTGACCGTGACGAAGAATGGAAGTATGGGACCGAAGGGAAACTTTCGGTTAAAATTTAAAAGGATTTTTTATTTGCAACGTCATACACCTCGCACCAGTTTATTTTTTTTTTGTAGTAAACGACAGACGGTCAACCCGAAACTTTTTCACACAATGGACCAAGTGCATAAATACCTCAATGCATCATTATGTACGCATAGCCCCAATCGCGTTCTTTTGAATTTTATTCAGTTCTCCTCTTAGTTCCAAGTTAATCGTTTTTGATCAGAATTCAAAGGAATGAAACTGAGGTTATGCGTACAAAATGATAAATCATGGGATTTTTAAAATTGGTCTGTTGACGGTCGTACATTTTACAAGCTTTAAGAGCGAAAAGACCAACATCAAAATCGTAAATTCGTAATTGCATCTTTATTTAGGACTTTGTATTCTAAGTTTTCGCCCTGTTTTTCGGAAGGCGATTGTCACAAACGCTTTTCTTAGAATTTGCCAATCTAGGAAAATTAAATCATGTTGAAAAACAATTTTTCTGATCCATCATCGCCAGTGAGAAAGGGGAAAGGTTGCGGGTTCGATCCCCACCTGGGGCTCAGAAATCATTTTCTGAGTATCGAGCTTGAAAGATCGTTCATCTACCTTAATATATCCAAGCTCTCACGTTTCAAACATCAAACGAATGTGGATATCTTGAAGACGGCAAACCTCCGCGCAAGTTCTAAAATAATCAAAGGTCTTCACGTCATGAGAAGTAATCCGGGTCTCATCGTTGTGGTTTATTGTCGATAACGAATGATGATAGGGGAGGATTATTCTTGAGGAAGCAAAATTACTTTCGAACTTTCGCGTTACTCATAAATTGCATTTCCAACGACTGCACTGTGGTACTATCATACTATTAAGGTACAACTACATTTGATTTGAACTTCGATAAATTGAGCAGCTAGCTGTCATCATTGTCGACTAAAGCAACATCCTATTTCACGTTTCTAATCCCTGGCTAGAAATTTTACAAGCGTTAACCTTCCTCAACTATTCCGTTATAAACAATTTTCCGTTCACAAATGAAAACAAACTCCTAAAAATCTTCGTCAAATCTCAGGAGTAGAGAGACACACAACATCGTCGCCAACTTCTGGAAAGAGTTATAAATCTAATCCTTTTATTTAAATAGAAATAGTTCTCTTCATTTCACGTTAAGAAACAGTTGTTTTATATATTAAAAGTTTGCCAATTAACTTGATGAATACACCTATTTAGTATAAGTTTGAGGTCTTATTTCACAAATCCGTAAATTTGATAGGTTCTGTGCCTGTTTATTACCCGGTGATAGTAAATAAAATGTAATAACCCAACGAAAACCCTTCTTCTGCAACAAATCGATCAATTAAATTGACCAAATTTTTATATAGACGTATTAACATGCATGCACATATGCAAACATATTCACATTTACATACGCACATACTTATGCACAAATAAGCACAGACATATGCATATATACATATATATAGATATAGATAGATAAATGTTGTGATCAAACACAAGTATCAGTTTATAAGGAAAATTTCAATTGGCAGTAAGAAATAAAGAATAAAAGGGTATATATATATATATATATATAGCAAATTGCAAAAATTATGGCACAAATAATATCAACACATAAACATATCAACACCATTGTATCTTCATTCTATTCTCACTTCAACAGTCAGTGAAGATATGCTATGTCTTTTTTGGTACATTCGTTCGTCAGTCTAATGTAAAAAGTTTGATTAAAGTATTCACAGTTACAGATTTACCTATACATGCTTTTTTTTTTTACGATATGTTAATATTTGGCAAAATTTATGCAATTTGCTGTATATATATATATATATATATATATATATATATATATATATATACATACACATATCGGGTATCGTATTCTAATGTAGAACAAATTTTTCTATTTCGTATAATTGTACACCACGTAATGCTTACTCATTGGGTATGTCAGTGCCGTTTGCAAAGCAATCATCAGTATATATAAGTAAACGCAGTTATTACCTCATCTACTGAGAGAAAATCAGAGATAGAAAATCGATACAAAATCACCACAGTAAAGCCGAATTTCCACCAAGAAAATTTTCCCGAAAACTTTTCACGAGAACTTCTCCGAAATACGAAGAGAGCTGTAACTATTTCGACTTTCTGGCGGAATAATAAATTATTAAAAAACAAAAGTCACCTCGAGACGTTTCCTCATTTCGCTTGAATTTTTTTCTGTGGAAATTGGCCTTAACGGTTGTTTCCCCACGCGGATTTTATAGCAAGATGCGACTTTTTTTTTTGGCTCTCGGTAGATGCTAATGAGAAATCTACTCAACTATTCAAAGTCATTTCAATTCGAGTGATAAAATTCGCTTAGTGGAAAACAGCTTTAGTGGAAACAGTAAGGGTCTCGTCACTTTTACAATAAAGTGTTTTAGAGTTACGACGGCAGCGAGACACAAACATGAAGAGGTTGGAACCTGGTAGGGCTAAATCGACGTCTTAATGCTTGGCGTTCTGTTCTGTCAAAGTTATACAGAACAAAACTAAACATATTAGTTGGCCTGTTCAGTTTTGGTCCAAGTAGCTAGCTGAACTGAACTGACCTCAACTCATCTCAATTGAAATTGAAACTGAAATGAACGAACAGTGATAAAACGAGAGCAAATTAAAAATGAACCACCACCACTAAAGACATGAGATAAAAATGACGTTCCTGGCAATTCACCCCACGATTAAAACGTGAAAACTGAAAAAAAAATTTGACCGCATAGGCTGTGTGTTAAGATCAAACATCAAAGGAAAAACGAAACAGAATATTGAACACATGTAAGAAATAAACTTATTGAAATCCACGCGGTTCTATTCTCACCCACCGTGTCTTTCACTCGGATGAAGGGCTTTCGCGGATAGCTTCTCAAACGCGTTAACAATTTGGCAGGAAAAAACAAACGAAAATAAAAATCAATGAAAAGTTGGCTTAATTTATGCTACTGTTTTGATACCATAATCAAACACTGAGATGAATTAAGCCAATGTTTTCCAGGACTTTCGCATAAGTTAGTGTATTGTTTGAGAAGGTATACCAAACGTAAGTGAGAGTGTAT
Organism: Heliopora coerulea; assembly: GCA_030142905.1. Lineage (NCBI taxonomy): Eukaryota > Metazoa > Cnidaria > Anthozoa > Scleralcyonacea > Helioporidae > Heliopora > Heliopora coerulea. The sequence goes on along the minus strand of JASJOG010000068.1, from coordinate 386,144 downwards.
GACTTCTGAAGAGGGTTAAAAAAACTCGGCTTCAACTCGTTTTTAAACGAGAGTTTGATCTCAGCGTCAAACACTCTCCCTCATGTTTCATGTATCACACCATGCATGTTCTTCACTACGTGTCTTGACGGTTCCGTTTCACCTTCTCTTGTTGTTTGATTCTTCACGCTGCAAGTCGCATAAAAGAGCTCTGGTCCAGTATGTCAGATTCTCTTTTTTCCGTTATGAAGACAATATTAACTCGCAGGTTTTATTTCCTCAGTCATGCACTTAACCTTCCCTCCAGGGGCGGCTTCATGACCTTCACTTCATTACGGAAACCCTGGTAGACCATGCACCTTTGCGGCTCTGCCTCGTAGAATGTTTATCCCACTGACGTAGGTACAACATGGCATTTCCACTTGCATGTTGTGTTAAACTGGTGAGAAATGGGCTTTGCTTTTGCAATAAAACCCCAACGCCACGTCCGGTCTCTGGACAGACTATAAAAACGTTGTCACTGCCAAATTAGTTGTCATGTCTGAAGAAGCAACTCTTTTGACATCTTACCCGCTTTATCCTACCACTTCCGAACTGAGCCACCGCGGAAGAGGTTTCCGAATTTTATGAAGAAGTTCTACAAGCTTTCGATTTGGCTCCCGGTAGAAATTCCTCAGGTATTCAACTGCATTATTGCTCATCGGTGGATATTTACGTCCTTTCGATCCACCAAGGCAGTTTGCCACTTTGCGCTCATCCACGAGACAGAAAAAGCCTTTCCGCTCATTGTACCTGACGTGAAAACGCACATACATTGAAATGCAGAAAACAGGACCAAATGTGAAACGAAGCTATATCGCATGAGATTCACAAGGTTTATTACTTCCAGCTATGTTGGACTGTAGTAAACAACGAATGTTTGAGGACTGGATAACCTTTCAACGATGGCATTGTGGGTTTGGGCATATTCAGGGAATATTTGGATAACATTTACACTTAAATCACATGAAATAAAATATACATATGATGAAGGGAATTTTCGAGTGACAAAATCTTACACCTTTAAGACCTAACCGGAACCAATAGCCAGTTCCCCTTATTAAGTCAGCTGAATACAACTACCAGACTACTTCGTGCTTATTTCATTTTCATGCAAACATCGAGTTCCCAAAGCGAATGGAAAGACAATTGCTCCGATTAACATTACAAACAAGATTTCGAAAGGCATTCTGGTAGTTGTATTCAGCAGATGTATAAGGGAAACCAACCATCGCGAAAAATGAGCAATCCAACCCGCAACCCTGCGAATCTAATTCAGCACAATGCCGACTGAGCTACGAAGGCCGTTGCCGAAAGATTGGTCACGAACAGGATATTCATGCAAGGGTTTGATAGCCTTACTGTAAAGCCAAGACGTATCTAACTACCTAGTCACAGACTACTGGCTGTATTTGAGGGCAACGCGTGAGTTAATGTCCAGACGTCTTCTCCTCGCTGGGACCTGCTCGTTCGTGGTACCCTTACATGAGCCCAGGTTAGTATTCTTTTAATTCAACTTTACCTTAGCCGCAGTCCATAATCGATAATCGTCTTCACTCCAAGAGATACTTGCACTTGGTGCATTACTTGGACTGGGTCCTTTCTGAGCTGTTCTCCATCAACTGTTATTATCTACAGAGTGTGATAAAATGGGTTACAAGCACTATTATTCTCGAAAATCAGAGAAATTATCTGTAACACGATTCTCCGGATCTAAGCCCTATTTCTGTAGCTTTAAAAAACTACAACATAGCAACAATATAGTTATCGCTTTCATGGGAGGACAGAAGGAAGGGAGGGAAGGAGAAAGAAAGGAAGGAAGAAAAGGAAGGAAGGAAGGAAGGAAGGCAAATATGAGTGATAGGAGGTAGGATGGCAGTAATGAGGGAAAGAATGAGCGAGTGAATATGACAAATGACCGATTTACCTGTGAAGGTGAATAATAGACCATCCACCTTTCCAAATGTTCTGCATATAGACCAGGAACCAGGCAGCGTTTTCGTAAATTTTCCATTCGACCTGTAGAGTTTTCAAACATCAAAAGGTCGTAGAAGTCGATGCTGCGAGCAACTTCACTGTTATGGAAACGCATGTGCTAAAAAAATAACACGAGTAAAATAATAAAGTACATAAATACATGACAGATAGTTTGCTTTCTAAATTTCGTTCTTTCTTCTCTCTATTTGTACCTCCGCATCGATGTTTGTCTCTCTGTCTTTTCTCTGTCGCTCACGATTCGGTTATCGTATCGCTTGCGTCTCTGATAACTTAACGTACCGAACGCGGCGTGTCAGTTACAGCACTATGCAGTGATCCGTTACAAAACGCTCTGTCAGTCCGAAGTTAAAACGAAAATCAAGCCGTAGCCCACCACGTTACAATTTATCGGGTGCTAGGACAGTAATTCGATAGGCTTAGCCCCAAAAGTCCATTTTGGCGACATACTCTACACAAAATGACAGTGTTCAACAAAAATTTTCGACGGGATTGTCACGTGTTTCCTGCTACCGTGCATGGGACTGGAGGAGGCTGCTTGCCTGTCACCCCATTCCCATCTGTCTGTCTGTCTGCCTGCCAGTCTGTCTTTCTGCCCACCTATATCTTTCACATCGTCTCTATATGCCCGTCTCTAATCCACTGTCACTGTCTACTGGTTTTTCATTCATTTAATGTCTTACAATATACCTTTGGGTCCTCAGTCGGTTGTTTCTCCCCTCCGTTAGCTAACCCTTCAGTGTTTTAAAAAGCAAAGTAGTTGCATCATCAATTTTCGCACTTGATTGGATAATTTCATCATATGACTTTGTCGTTCATTTATTTATTTATAAACTTATTTTAATTTCGGCAGTATATGAACCTTTCGCCTTTTTTCATGACCGCCTGCATGTCCTTCTGCTTGTTGTTCCAACTCGAATTCTTCCTTCACCTAATTCCCGTTCTTACCTTTGTCCTTATTATTGTTAGTTTATGAATCACTAACCTGAAACCAGGAGTAAGCCCGACGAATCGGGTCATTTAAAATCACAATTATCTTGGCTTCTGGCAAGAGTGCGTGAGTCCGCATTGGCGCTTTAGACGAATCAAAGTAATTGGCAGTCTTCTCAAACAGCAGCGTGGAACTGTTTTCGGCAACTTCAGGAAAAAAGTTCATGTACCTAACAATCATAATCGTGTCACAGATATAATCAGGCTCCGCAAACCTGGATCTAGAAGTCGGTACAATGTACAGTGTGAGCCAAAAGTAGGTGGAAAGTAGGTTGAATAGGGTTTGTGTTACATTATACTGCATATTACAGCTAGATTTATGTAAATTATATTAAATTTAAATTATAAAATAAAACTTATTCTTTCTTCCTTTTCTATACTTGTTTATATAATCTCAAAATAAAAGTTATCATTTACTGTCCACCTACTTTTAGCTCACCCTGTATATGTAATATTTGAAGTACGAGTTGGTGTTCTTCCTCCGATTTCTAGATACCGAGAAACGAGTTGAAAAACGAGGCGAAGCGGAGTTTTTTTAACGAGTTTCGAGGTATCTAGAAATCGGAGGAAGAACACTAAACGAGTGTTTGAAATTACTTCTCAAACGAACCAGTATTTTAGGCGAAAATTCAGCTGAAAGTTGGGAAAATTCAGCTGTAATCTTCCTCCGATTTCTAAATACTGATTATGTATTTCTTTTGTTTTTGCTTTATGAATCATTAATGAGTTTGATAAATATATTTCTAAACTTCATTAATAATTCATGAGGATAATAGAAAAAAAAATCATAAGTGCGTGGGGTCTTCGTGTGCGATAAAGACACATGTGCCTTTATGTGTCAAAAAGAAGTTCATTTTTTTCGGCTTACGAAAGATAAATTTCCAAACTTTCTTCGCGAATTAGCGTATTAGGAGGTTCATTTTAGAAGATATCTAAAACACTCGCAGTTCGTGCTTTATCGGGTCTAAAACACTGGGTTATCGCCTCGCGTTTTAAATCCCGATAAAGCACTCCTGCTCGGTCTTTAAATATAACATAAATTTGCAGATTGAGTGTTTTAAGGTATATATATATATATATACATATGTATACATATACATATATATACATATACATATATATATACATATACATATATATACATATACGTATATCCGGTTGTGCACTCTTATTGAGCACTCTACATAAAGTCAATATAGAAACTGTCTTTGTATATATATCAGCAAATTTTTATCATGCAGAAATACTCACCAGTCCAAACCATTGTGGTAGTTTTCAGATGAGAAGAATTGCGTCTCCTCGTAAGATATTTTGTCGTTCTTATTTTTGCGGATTTCAGGATGCACGGAGAGGAACAAGTACAGAGCTGTTGTGCCAGTTTTCTGAGGACCAACGATAACAAATGAAGGTAAACGGCTACACGATTTCGATGGAGGCCAAATTTGTTTGTGGCGAGGATCTCTACAAGGGTTCTAAGATAAAAAGCAATTGCTTAAGTTTGATTCGAATTCATCACCACTCCTACCCGCTGCATAAATACGGTAACAACTTTCGTATAATCTCTACTAAACGGAGCCAGAGAGATGAAATGGTGTGGGCACTGTAGGTGTTGACCATAAACGTACGGATTAAACCTAGTTGAAGGTATGGTCGCTAAAAATAGGGACAAGTTGATCGGCTTCCGCAGTGAAAACTTTGATATTGTACTTGGTTAACGGAACCTGAGAGATGGAATGGTGAGAATACAAGAGATGATAACCATGGAGACGTGGGGTAACTAGATTGCAACAAGATTCACGCGATCGGTCACTCTAAGTGAGGAATATGGGATGCGTCAATGACTTTAAAATTTACGGACAAAAAGTTTCTGACATGCTTTCTTCACCTTCCACGTAAACCCCATTACTCGAAAGAGATTCACATGAAGTTTCGAGTCACTATGACGACAGTCTTTGCACTGGGATTTTCCAGGTTGTAATGTTTCTTTCTTTCTGTTCCTTGCCATGGTTATTGTGCAAAGTTGAGCAAGGAATTATTCCAAATCAATACGAGTTGGTAGAGCAGATTACCTGCCAGATTGGATTTCTTTCACTTGGAAATATTTCGAAGTATTTCTCTGCCAGTTTCAACGGAGGCAAACTCATGAGGCGAAGATTTGTCCAACATTGAACGAACTTGATGACGTTGGTAAAAGTGTAAAGTGCGAGCCGATCGCTACCATAATTTGAAAGGTGGGTCATAAAAATATTTATCTAAGAAAGAATGAAAACGTTTAATCCAAAAAAACGAATAAGATCTTTGGTTGACAATGAGGGAGACAGAAGGGAAGATGGATTAAGAAAAGGTAAAAAAGTACAAAATAAATAAATAAATGGAAATTAAAGAAAAAAGTTCAGGAAAAATAAACAAACGAACAAAAATAATCCAAGTTTCTGTAAAAGTTAAAAATAAATAACGGGAAGTTATAAGCAAAATAAATATTCGATGATTATCTCCTAAATAATGCCATTCCTCGGTGCAATAACAAGGATTCATAATCGTGTTTTCTGACGAGAAACTACTCCATGAACCGACCCTAAGAACCTATCTGAGTTGTCAGTACTTTGATCTGCTGAGTTATTAATAAGTAAAATTTTCCTTCATGTTTTCCATAGCTATTCCTGAAATAAAACTGAGCCACTTCACATCCTCACAGATGAACGTTATGCTGAATCGTCGCGACAATTTCGCATTTACTTGAGACGGATAAATCTGAAATACTGTCCTCAGTGCGCCTATTAGAACGGCTCCAATCTCAACATTTCCTGGGAAGACATCCCCCCATCCTTCTAATCCTGAAAGGATAAGAACCTCTAATTTGTCACCTTTATAAACTTCTCGAATAACGTTTATACCCGCTGCCGATGCAGAACATTTTTTACTTCAATATATATTAACCTCGACTGTTCAACGCCACTTACTCGATTAGTAACAAAAAGTTGAAAAAGTTCTCCTCCATATATACTTCTAAGAAGTCGCTCTTTTCCTCCTGGATATTTTTCCAAGAAGAGAGTGTGCGTGAAGAGTCCACAAGTTTGTCGAGGTAAAACCTGACAAAAAAAAAAAAAAGCACAATTTGACAATATCAAATGGCGTCATAAACCTTCCTTATGTGCTCAGATACACTTTTTTGTAGAGTGCAAAAATCCAAGAACGCAGGCACCTGCCCCAAAGGGAAATGATTTAGAAAATGAACGACCTCCTGGCAGCTCGTAAAATCGTGGATTGCTTCATATCCAAATAGATTACTAAAATATTTATGAGATTAGAACCGTACCTGGGTGGTAATTCGCCTGGGACAAATTCTGTTGAAGGTGTCTCCTCGGCCCTCTGTAACCCACCCCTAGCTCCTTATATTATAATAATTGTACATCAGTACTACCGGTATACAACTAATGAGGAACTTTAGTTGAAGCAAATGACTTCTGTGCTTTTTATTTTTTATTACTCACAATGTATTTCAAAATTTAAAACAGGCGCTTCCGAGGCTTGACAACTGCAAAGTCGTCAATTAGTGACAAGTCGAGACATTGATTTGATATTTTCTTGAACTTTGCAAACTGTCTTTAAATCTAGAAAAAAAAAAACCTACCAAAAAAAGTCGAATTTTTGTTTCTGAAAATGTCGCCCCATAAAATGTTACGCCTGGGGCAAGCGCCTTCCCCCACGGTACGGCACTGTATGAAAAGTCACACTTTACCATAATGTCACGGTAAATAAATCCTCTTCTCTTCCATGCCGGTCTAAGGTGAGGATACTCTTCGGTAGATGTGACTTTGATCCCTAATACTTCTCTCCAGGCTTCATACAAGAGGTCGTGAGCTGGATAGACACCGGAATGGTGAGGAGCGACAGAGTACGCAGTTCCAAGGGGAATGTTATGTTCCTAAAACAATAGAGAAATATGGATTCTTTGAAAAGGAGCAATCGCATTTACTACTTCCTGACCGAATGTGGGGTCTGTACTAGTGAAATATCTGAGCGATATTTTTAAGTACGGACTGAGACGAGCGTAGCGAGTCGAGGTCCATGCAGAAGCAGAGGTCCGATATTTCACTAGTACATAACGAACAAGCGAGTTCACTAAGTAGTTTATTATATGGCTTTAATGAAATACAATTGACCAGTACAAAGGTAGAGAACAATAGATTATCTAGCAATTCTGTTGTCATTTCATACAGTATTTCTTCACCAATTTCACTCCACATGGTTATCTTCCTTTTTCTGATTGTTCATAATACCTTTTCACTTCATATTTTGTCAAAAATTTTAATTTTTATTCAACATAAGCAAGGTTTTCTTAAATTTCCCTTGGGAGCAGGCAATATGGGTAATACCCAACTGCTCATGAACCAATCAAATTGCAGTATGTCCGTACACGGACTGCTCAATCAGCCCTCATAGCCTCTTCTGCTGTGTAAGAAATTAAAAAGAAATTTTGTTCTCGGTTGAAGCTATGGATACTTATTGATATGCACATATTTTTCCAAATAAACATCTCAATTCAAATAGATGCCTCCCCAAGCTTGTGAATTTTTAATAAACGCCCCTCACAAATAAATACCTCTTATTGAATAAATGTCTCCCAAACTAGTACAAAGAAAAGCTATTTAAGGATAAACTCATGGATGATGACCATATTGAAACTAAACATATACTGTTGAATCATGATGCTTTATGTTGTTGAAAAGCTTATGTTATGTATCAGAAATACATTATAGAGTAAGTGGTGATGTGTCTCATTTTGCTGATAAAAGGTATGGAAGGACTTTTTTTGTTAGGACTTTCCTGTTTTGGGAGAATAAATGCCTCTCCTGAATAAATGCCTCTCCTGAATAAATGCCTCTCCTGAATAAATGCCTCTCCTGAATAAATGCCCCAATAAAAGCATGAAAATATAATAAACACCCATAAAGTTTATTCAGAAAAATACAGTATACACCAAAGAATATGAAAAAAGACTCCATTTATGAATGCAGTCTACTGAGCCTTGCATGATGACTACCATACCTTTGCAAATTTGAGATTCAGCTGCATCTGTTCTTTCAAGTCCTCAAAGGTGTCACTCAGATGAGGTTGTTTATGACTCCAAGTGTGACAGAACCACCAAAACTCATTGGCATTCCTCAGCAGTTCTTGGTCACCTTCATTCTCCTCTTCATGCCCATGCATGTAGTATTTCCCAGAAAAACCAAGGTTGAAATGAAAATCAGGAACAGTTTCTCGAAGTTTCTGCTGCATAATGATCAGTGCCTAAAAATGACACCACATATTTTAAAACTACAAAGATAGTAGAGATGTGCATTTCAACTAGGATTCAATTACTGTAATGGGTAATAAACAATTAACCGTAAAAAGTATTCTTCACATTCAGACCAGGTAATTGAACCAACAGTGGGATATGTAATAAATACTTATAAACCCCTCGTGAGGTCTGCATGGGAAAGTACTTACCTAAAGTTTACGTAAACATAAAGGTAAATTCTTCCTCACTGGGACAGAGCAAACAATATTGATAAGGAATTTATTATATGACTTTTGGTTAGTTGGCTTTCCTATTTTCAACTTGGTTTGGTGACCTGATGTTGCTGTTTACCTTATCTCAACTTGAAGAAGAATCTTAAACTTAGGATATCTTATAAAATGTGTAATTACCTACTGTTACCATGGTAAGAACAGCACTGGAACTCTGGCTTTTTTCCTAGTTCTCACAACTAAGATGTGCCATCTTAGGTAAATTTTTCTGAAAATTAGTATCAGAATAGATATTTCTGTGAAATATCACAGCAAAATATTTTGATAAGTTGTGCTGAGATATTTGTTTTCAATAAAGATAACAGGGCTTTTCAAAAAAAAAAATCTTTCCCAAAAAAAAGTTTTGAAAATTGAGGTGATATTAACATTAAAGCAATGAAGCAAATCATTTTGACAAAAATAACTGCCACTGTGGCCCATCGAAATATCAGTCACCAATAATCTTTCTCAAGACTACCTTAACCTGGACAATCTACCTCCAACATGTACTTATGTTCACATTACACTGTTTTATTAATTTACCAAGTCTAAAAGAATTTCACTAAAGTATACATCCAAAAATTTCAGTATTTGTCTTGTGATAGAATAACAACTTGATAAGATCATAATCTACGTATGCATGTCTGGCTTCTCTAGTTACCAATCCCAATCAAAAATTATAAATCCACAAAGCACAATTGTCTCAATCTGCTGTTTCTATGTAATTCACTCAAGAGTATTCAAGATTTACCGATACTTGCAAACAAATGGTAACCAGGATTTGGTCTCAAGCAGGATATTTGCATCTGCCTGGGCAATAAATTACACATAACAATTGTATCCTAAATTATAAATTTCTTTGTTGGAATAACTACTGGAGTGCTCACTTCTTGCCCCTCCCCTCCCCCTCCCTCTCTCATCCCCCCTCCTCCTTCCCTCCTCTCCTCCCCTCCCCCCTCCCCTTTCCTTCCCCATTGCCTACATCAGTTGCAAATGACAAGAAACAAGGCTCATCCAAACAGATTCAAAAAGAGAATAAAATGCTTATATGTCAGTGACTGTAGATAGTCCTGGTTAGTGTAGCTATAAGAAAGACTATTGGTGACTAATGATTTGACATGGGGTGCTGATGGCACAGTGGTAGTGCACGTCTCTCACCACTGTGACTAGGGTCCGATTCCGGCTGCGTGAGTAATCTGATTAAAGTTACCTTGGTCACATGTGAGAAGAGTGTTGTCCAGTTTGACTCTACCAAGCATCGCAGGTTTTCTCTGGGTACTCCGGTTTCCTCTTGTCATAACAGTGGACCCATGAGGGTAGGCCCTTACTGGACCTCTAAGGAGAGCAGCTCAGATAGCAAATAGGGTTATCCAGTATAAATAAAGGTGCTTTACCTTTACCTTTACAGTCTCACCAGTGGTCATCTTCATCTTCCTCAAGACCAATAAACCTGAATGACCTGCTATAACCAAAACATACTGATACTCCTGGGCCCAAACCTTTTGCTTTGGAACAAAATGATTGTTATTTTCATAATTTTAACAGATCTGACAGATTAGGAGTACTTAAAGTGGGGAACATACTGTACACCAAAAAATAACATCTTGCCAACTCTTCACCCAAGTTCTGAAAAACAAGATCACTCTAAAATGGTATCATTTCAAGTTTATGGGTAAAGTTCATCTTACTAAGTGTAGATGTTTGTAAGCTTGGATATATGTATGATGAAAAGTTTGTTCTCAAGCTTTTATCTCAGAAAATTTCTGAGCTCCCCAACGGGAATCGAACCCGTGTCTCCCGATTGCCGGTACGGTTGTTTTACCACTAGACTATAGGGTCTCAGACAGCAAGCATGATGTTAATTAGAGACCTGGTTCATAATATTGATATCCCTCTTTCGTACTTGAAAGCTGAACATACCTGTGATGTGATATTGTGTATGGGTAAAGTTCATCTTACTAAGTGTAGATGTTTGTAAGCTTGGATATATCACATCACAGGTATGTTCAGCTTTCAAGTATGAAAGAGGCATATCAATATTATGAACCAGGTCTCTAATTAACATCATGCTTGCCATCTGAGACCCTATAGTCTAGTGGTAAAACAACCGTACTGGCAATCGGAAGACATGGATTCGATTCCCGTTGGGGAGCTCAGAAATTTTCTGAGATAAAAGCTTAAGAACAAACTTTTCATCATTTCAAGTTTACTTCAAAGTCATCCTCAAACCTTGAGATAAAGTTGAAATATTACCATTTTACATTTGAATTATTTTTCAGAACTCAAATCTTGAGTTTACAAGATGTTATCCTTTTGAGTAGGTTTTTTGCTTTGTTTCTTTAAATTGCCAGCTCAAAATGGCTTCTGTGAGTACTTACTTTCACATCTTCTTTCTTCATCCTAATTCCTTCTCTACCAACAAATATATCATCAATATCCACCATAATCCATCTGTCCAAGGATTTTGCTAACTTATGACGAGACACAAAACCAAGCGCGTCCATGAATAACAGTTTATGCGGCCAAAATGTTAACCCAGCGCCAAAATACACTTTATGAATGCCGTCCGTTATTCCCAAGTCGTGCACAACAACCGGATAATCAACGGGATTCTCAGCCAAGGTCGTCCCCATATCATTCCCACGTTGGTAACGCTGAGGATTTTCAATAAAACTGGACGCACAAACAATCTCGAATTGTCTTAAAAAGTTATCATTTTGAGGAATAAAAACAGACCACTTAAATTTAAAATCGATTCGCTCGTCTGACTCCAAAACTTTATCGGCTTTGACGAGCCGTAAAATCGTCGCATTTCCGTAGACACGGTATGACTTAAATTGACGAATATTAGTGTGAACTTTAAAAGGGAAGTTATCCACCAGCCTAGTGCTCTTTCCTTCGCCTTGATTAAAAAGTACTATTCCAACAGCATATGAGCTACAATATTTATCCAGAAGCCGCTTGTTCCACGAATTAAGTGTGAAATAATAACTAAAACTTGTAAATACTATACCAGAATACTTCCCAACGTTGCCTACGGTGAAGGATGGCAGGACATCGCTCTCAACGCCGACCAAATAATGTACATCGTAGGGAATTCTGTTCGCTTCTAAAACTGGTATCAATGTTTTGGTCATTGAGGGTCTCTTTGAAAGTATCAATACTCGCTCTTCAATCGAAGTGGATTCGTTCAAATTCGTAAACTCTTCAGAACGGCTTCCACCATCATCTCTGCAGAGTCCTAGGCAGTTTTTCATGGGAAAGGGTACTGAACTTCTCAAAACCAAGTGGCCTTGTGACGCCAACTCCAAACTGCGAAGTGATTTCCATAACACATAAACGCCAATCACAACGGCAATGATCAGACTTTTTCGCATCAAGGATCCAAAATGGATTTTCCAAAACCTCATGCTTCATAGCTTGGCTTTTAATATAAAAACTGGCAGATTAATGAAATTTGAAACGGCAATGCATAACTTGAATTTTATTCTTCGCACAACTCACCACTTGGCACTTTGTCAGCCATTTTGGTAGTGCCCACGGCTCTGTGAAGACACGCGGCCAAAATCGCCTTACCATTCCACTTATAACGGTTACCAGTAATGGCGTGGCCAAGGAGGTGCCTGAAGGGAGGAGGGCTGTGCCGCCTAAATTTCATTAGACTGATAACGTTATTGCCTGAAATTACACCAAAAATCTTAGATTGCCTCGAATCAGTATCTAGGGCCTACATTTCAAAATTTAACCAGCACGTTTACTCCCAAGGCCAAAAGTCTCCGCAGACGTGCTTTGAGTTCCCAAGAGGCACCCAAAAATATAGGTCTAGCTATGCTGCTGGTTACTCGCACTTTTTCCCTAGCGTTTCTTAAAATGTCTTTATTTCAAGCAACCTGACACAAAAAACTTTTACTTTAGGACTTCTCTTTCAGATAATTGGTATACAGTATGAATTTTTCAGTCGGTTGGACCTAAGTTTGCACGGATTAATATGACTAGGGGCCCATGGATTGCAGAGTTCCGCTTCACGGCCCCCCCTGACGAGTACCACTGGTGCAAGGTCTCAACAGTGACAATACTATGCGGAAAGATGTACTTTACGTTCCTAGCATTCCTTTCGGAAAATCCAGATTCAGTTTATTGATCCGAAAATCGATTATGCGTTCCTGTGACAGAACCTAAACCTGGATTTATAACCTGTTCAATTCAAGATAAGACAGGACTTATCGGATCACGAAGCCTTAAAAACCACTAAATCCGGATTCACTAACTCGTGATCCCTCGCGCTTCTATAAGAATTGATCGACGGAAAATCAGTGTACAAATGATCCTCAGTTCCCTAACAGTTTCCCATCAAACCGCGCTGTCTATGCGGTTGCAATGACGTTTCTGACTACATAACGCATCAGTAAGCCAGGCACATAAGTCAAACTAATACCTTGCCTCTCCATCTGAGTCTCAGTCGCCCAATGATTAGAGTGTCTCGCCTGTGGTCAGAAAGCTGGGGGGATCACAACAACTGTCAAAATTTTCTTGCTTTTGTTCAAAAACTGGGCACTCCAGCTTCTCAAGGAAAACGTGGCCGTGCTTACAGAATTCTACTTCCACAAGGGCAGGCCGGTAAACCTTATTTCGAAAATCTCCTCCTCATGGACATATTTTCGTCTTGGCAGCCATCGAAATCAGGTCGACCAAGAAATCACTGCGTCACTGCCGGTGCGGCTGCGCAATACACTTTTACATCACTTCCTTTACATCACTTCCTTTACATCACATCTTAGCACGACAAACGCGATAGAGCAGAATCTGAGAATGTTGTTATAAAAACTAATCCCTAGCAAAAGATTCTAAATAAGCCCATAACAGCAAACACATTGAGAGAAGAAACATTTTATGATCTAACGTTTCGTTACGATTCCTGCAAACATCATCAGTGAATGAAGATATGATAAAAGTTTTGACTCAAATAATGGCTATTTAGAAAATAATATTTAAGTCGAAACTTGTATCATATTTTCAGGAATGATTTTGATGTTGCAGGAATATCAACCAAACGTTGGATCATTAAATGTTTCTTATCTCAATGTGTTCACTATTATGGGCTTATTTAAAGTCTTTTGCTGGGCATTGATTTTTATCAGAAGACTACGCTTTCCTACTGGTCTGTCGATTGCTATGATATTGAAGAACCTGAGAATATCTGTGCTCAGTTTCTCCCTGCCGGTTAATGTGTCATGGCGTCATTCATTACGCATGTTGAATTTATAATAGTTTCCTGAACAAGGTTTAATACATTATCTGGAATGGTTCAGTCGTAGACACCCTGAGTCTTTTGTTTATACCATGCAAAACATGATGTTATACAAACTTTAAAGTTTTATCCCCATACGCACTTATTCAGGCTGCGCGTGAAAAGACGACTGGGTACAAGGCTGTCAGTTTCCGAAACCACTGAGCATTTTAATAAAATACTAATAGTCATCATCACTCCTCACGATGACTACAAGACAGTCGAAACGTCGAAAATATATACGGTTTCACTTTTTGGAGTTTCGATTGTTTTGTACTTTACAAGGCTGTACAGGAATATTGTCACATCAGCAAAATGCAAATATTGACAATAGGAAGAGTTGCTTTCCATCTACCTCGACATCATAAAACTCAAACAACTTTACTTAGCTAAGATGAAGCTCTTCAAATAGCTGTTTTATTGACTTATCCCGCCTTAGAAACCGGGAGAAGTGTAAAGGTGGAAAACAAAATACGAGGAAAAAAGTGACTTACGATTTGTTTGGGGTTTTTTTGGGGTTTTTTTGTTTGTTTGTTTGTTTGTTTGTTTGTTTTATTTCGTGTATTTCACACCCCCTTATAAAGGATTACGCTCCACCGATATCGAATTGGTTGAGTACTTCCTTCAGTTCAAAGCTCAAGGAACGTGTCAAAATGACATGGCGTCGGAACCGTTTCCCTCAGAAATTTCGATTTAAAAAAATGAAAAGAAAGAATTTTGCTAAAATCACCCAAAGCTACCGGTGAACAGTAAGAACAGGATTTTTTGTGTTCTATTTGATGAAAAACAAGCATTAAAAAATTACTTTGGATACTATCTAAAGCAATTGGGCGGTGCGTGAGGCTCTGGGGTTGTAAACTGTAAAGCTGGGATTTCAAACCCGATTATTTTCATTAAATGTTAGTCCAATAACAAAGGTGCGTTTTGCAATGTCCAATTACAATGGCCCAAGTGACGGAAGCGAAATTAAGATATGACAACATGCGGTTACCTGATCCTTCATTTACCGACGACATTACGAAGTGTGAACTCCGATCCGCTCTTGAATGAGTTGACACATATTCGAACATTCAAATGGAACACCAGACATTAGCAAACAGGCGCTATCTCAATATTGTGGTCGATCGTTCTCGCGTTAAAGCCATAGACTCGAATACTTACACGAGTATCAGCTCCGCGACATCGTGAAACAACAGAGGCGTCCAAGAGAGTGCCTGATGTGATAAGAGTAGAGAGCAGACAAAACCCGACATACATGCCGTGTTACAAACTGCGCCGGACGCTCAAGAAACCCCGATTATTCGAAATCCTTGTCACAGGATGGATCTTAGTTTTCGTCACATTCTGCATTCTTACGTTCAACACCCTGCCTCCAGGTAAGTATTTTAAAATATCATCCATGTTCTGTGCTGATATACCGCTTTTTCGTATAATGCATGATACAGCATGCATTTAATACATCGATATTTCGAAATTTAGGATGCCGTAATAGTCCTGGCATTGTGCTATACCGACCAACGGTCCTTATTTATACCAAATCGGACTTCCTGATCTTCGATCCTAAATGAAGGTAGTTAAGTCGGTAACAAACTATGGGGTACACTCGAGATAACAGGGACTAATGCTTGCAGGTATTCATGACTTCAAGAAGACGGCAGAAGCGCAAACGTACCAACAACAGCCAAGTTATTCAATATTAGTACTATACTATGGCTATCAGTCTGTTAAAGGACGGACTCGTGCAGGTGGTTTATTGTGGCCCAACCACCTTCCGTCGACGAACACTTTCAAGACAAGCACAGCTTTTAAATATGCACGTTATTACTCATGAATACGAATAGACAAAGTTTCGACTTTAGTAACTGTGGTCACATAAGCTTTCCACACACAGAAAGTCCGCGAGTTTCCATCTAGAGGGCAATTATTTTCGAATGGCCACATCGGTTCCGCCCAGAATGCACGTTATTACCTTCCAAGATGACAAACCTTGTCGTCATGTTTTCACATGAGTTCAGTGTTTATCCAAACCTGAAACATTAATTACGACTCAGACAAATGTTCAAAAAGGTTACACTCGCGAGGTGGCCTGGAGCAGCCATCGGTGATTTGCCCTTACCGATACAATTCATGATAAAACGATGCATGTTACGCGTAATCATGTACGTAGTGTTATTTCGTGCGGAGGGAATAGACTGTTATCTCTCGATTAGATAAAATTGTGGTTTTGCAGTAGCAGGTGCTTTTTTTTTTTCAAGCGATGTTTTTGTTGTGGGGCCCAGACACGCGGTCTGCCGCTTTCCTTTGTCAATGAATATCAAGCGAACTATTAATGAATCATATCCCTCCCAAGTCATCATTCATCTCGGCTTAACTAAGTTAAAACTGGCTTATCGCTTCCTTTTGGGATTTCTCAGTGAATCAACGTTAAATAGAGACAGCTAAAGTTAAGAGAAATCTAATTGAGATCTTCCTTTTATCAAACTGATCGGGGATTGATAGAATAGTCGAATGAAAATGCCAGTTCCATTAGGCGAACTGGTCGATAAACTCGATATGTGTGTGTGTGATGCTCGAGCTGGTTGGATGAAAGGAACAGATCAAATGATTAATCGACGACTTAGAACTTCCGATGTGCGGCGAACAGTTGTGTAAAAACGTCAAAAAGAATGAAGCGACTTTTTGCGGTCAATTATCTTGAACCCGATGTTCTTCGACGTTCGGCAGGAAATGTCTTGCAGATATGTCAACACGATAACGAATTGTGGTGATTGCTGTATTTTGCGTTATTGCATGAACGAAAGAAAAGCACGCAAACATGTTTGGCATAAGAGAAGTGCATCTGTTTGCTAGAAGCAGCTCAACCCCCGGGAGAATGACTTTGTGTATCATTACACTGCTTAGCTGAAGAGTTTCCGGACAGTCGTTAAACGTTTCCCGGAGCAGAGGAAAGAAAGAAAGCTGAGGTCGAAACCCGACTTTTACAATTAAGCATGCTGTAAAAGTTTCCCCATTAACGCACAGTGTCCGATATATCGGACGCCTACGACAGTAGAACAAATGCGAAAACAAACCAAGAACAAAGCTAGGACAAAAAACAAAAGGAAAGAAACCATGCATTAAGCGGTTAAAGTTCATTATTCTGGCTTTCTTTGTTTATAAGATGATGTTTTCGCCATGTTGCCATGAAATTGAATTGGGTGGCACCAGTGTCAAAAGAGTTAAACAATCCAAAACACTAGGTGTTATTATTGACGATCAACTCTTATGGAACAAGCAAATCCATGGTATACAGTACTTGCCAAACCTTCTAAACGTATTGATGTCTTGAGATATAGTGTTAAGTTAGCACCGAAGTATACTTTAATTTAAAGGGCATATGAAGCGTAAATTTTGTTTTTAACTTTTCCATCCTTTCTAGAACATCAAAACGCGCTCTTTTCAATGAACAACTTAGTTTTTTAATTTAACTTTGTTAAAGTGTTCAATTTTGCTGCCAAATGTTGCTTCTTACCATGTTTGCGCCCAACTTGTAAAAAGAGTCTGGGTCAAAGTGATGACGTAGAAAGTTGTACTCCATAACACATGCTTGACTTATTTGATTAACATCGATTAACAAGTTGTGCGCTAATTTTAGTTTTTTGGGGTTTTTCTGAGTTGTCAAAAAAATGTCAAGCGAATATATGGAAAATTCTGATTTGGAAAATGAAAATTTGTCATCTTCCTCTTTGAGCACGTTCCATGATTCAGACGAAGGAAACGGTGAAGTGTTTAGTGAAGACGCATTAGTCGGTGCATACCAGCCTTATGCTCATGAACCCTTAGCACAAAGTTCTGACGAAAATGATGATCAAGAAGAGGTTGATATCGACGGACTTTTACTGAATGATATCGAAGACCGATACGAAGGAATACAAGCGGTCAAGGATTGGTGTTTTTGTGGCCATTGCGAAACTCGTTTGTTATGTTGTTCAAGAGAATACAGGTGCTGCCACGAGATAAGCGATGCAAATGTTTTTAACTCCGAAATAATACTGGAAGAGCCTGTTAAATGCGTTACAGAACATCCTGATTTCACAGCTGTTGTACTACATCCTCGAGTCCTGCGAGTTGCAGCAAATGGTTTGAAAACAAGGCAAGGAAGGAAGTACAGGCAACTTGGCAGCGACGAAAATGTCTTTCTACGAGCAATCGCTTACAGATTGTTTATATCTATGGTGTTTGGATTCATGGGATTTGACAACTCAAGACCGCTTCCTGCATGTGCGTACACAGCAATTCGAACTAGGTTCCCTAAGCAGAAAGACACAGAACATACTGGTTACATGTCGACAGACGAGAGAGCCTAAACGTAGACAACAATAACAATGAGACCAGAGGCAATTTACGCCAACTTTTTTTGTTACACACCACCAGTATTTACAAATGCACTGTATGGTTAGCATTGTCCACGCTTGTGACCTTTCATGGGTTGATTGCACTTGGTACAGTGCCGTGTCCTCTGTGCATTTGTAGGCTCTGGCCGAGTGACTACAGCTTGAAGCTCATCTTGCTCGTTTACTAGAATATATGATAAATTAAAATTCAGCCAGTAACACACTATGCTTTATTGCTTAATGTATAGAAATTATGTTTTGTTACAAAATATAATTTCTGTGTATTAGACTTGAGAAATTGTACTTACAACTGGGGTATAGCTGGACAGTCATTTCATTTCTTCTTGCGTGATTGGCAATGGCAGTAAGGCGGTCCACCTTATCACTAAATTGTGAGCTAAGTGGAGCAGGGACATGTTTTAAAAACTCAAGTATTTTGAGTTTCATAGATGCCTTCGTGCTTTTGAACAGACAATTTCTTATATCATCTACATATTTGTAGGTGGGAGGAACTGGAACTGTTCGGACTAATTCTTCACCATTTTTGTATTTTGGATAATGTATGCTGTAATAAATTTTGCCATCTTTTGTTTTTTTTGCTTCTCTTTTGATGTTCTCATTGAAGTGAGCAATTGCCAATATATGCCTAGAAACATACAAAATTTGTTCCAAGAAAAATACTTTAAACAAATACTAAAGGAGTTATACCTGCAATATGTCCCTGTGTAAGAATATGCTGTCATCTTTGGATGAAACTGGTTAAGTGTGGAATGAAATGCTTCCAGGTGGCTGGTTTGAACTTCTGATGAAAGCTTTTTCACATCATTCAGTACTTGGGACTTTCCACAAATGCCAACAACTTTATCATAAACTTCAGTGCCTAAAATAATTTGCATAACTAGAAATAGGCTTGTGATATGAAACAAAAATATGTTTAACAAACAACAATATGTTTACCAACAACTCCTCCCCTTTTGAGATTGTTCACTTCTCTTATAGTATACTCACCCATTCTTATCCATTTTCTGCTAGGAAGTTTTTCATGAACACATTTTTCAAACAATGGATCTGGATGATTTGTATGGAGATTTGCAATGTGTCTTGCATACGACTTCCATTTTGCCAAGATAAGCTGTTCATAGCCAGACTTAGTAGAACAAGCACACCAATATAAATGGTTTTTGATAGGCTTTATCCAGTGCTGTACAGCTTCACATCCTTTCTCCTTAGCCAACTTAGCTAACTTTTTTGTGATGCTTTTTGCAACATGCCAAATGTCATAGAAGTGATGTACAAATGGGTATTCTGTTTTTAACCACTTTGCTATTCCTCTGTGCCTGTCAGATATAAAGGTTTGCACTTTCACTCCTGAATCAGTTAGAAACTTGAACGAACGTTTTGCCCCTTCAAGTTCCATGGCCTGACTTGAACCAGTTTCATTAGCCTGAAAATACCATAAATTAGCAGGTGCTTAAGACCCCAGAAAATTAAAAAAAGGGAAACCATTAAAAACAGACACATTGACTATCAATGGGTTGATCCGGTAAGAAAGTTGATGTAACATGAAGATAATGCTGATTACCTGTAGCAATTCAAAGTGCACAAGTTTACCCAGTGAAGCATTCATCATGGTGTATACACCATACTTGGCTGAATGACCCATTGAGTCGAATCGACCATCACCAGCCCAAACACTTTCCTTTGCCAAGCAAGCTTTTTCAATCAGTCCCAATCGTGTTGATTCCCAAAACCCAATGATAGTAGGGAACAGCAACCATCTTTGATGTGCATAGAATGAACGCACTGAGTACACGCATAAGCCCAAATGGGAGAACATGAGCATTATTTTGCTAATACTTGCACCAGCACAAAGAATAGCAAAGCTCAATAGCAAATTACCAGCAGCAAATCGACCAAACACAAAAGGCTGGCTATGCCATTTATAAGGCTGCACCCCAGCTAGCTTGCATTTTTTGCAATGTTGCTCTATATTGACCATTGTGCCAGATTTTGATACTAGAATCTCAGGTTTCTCCAATTTGCAATTGAAGCAAAACATTGAAAATATTGAGACCAAACAAGAAAGGAAAACAATAAATTTTGGCTCATCTTGAGGCAAAGCACTTGAATTAATCCTATAAAAGACAATACATTAGACCAATAGGAATGACAAATAAAATAAAATAAATTAATGCAATGGTATGTATATTTTACCTTACAGTATCTTCTCCATCAGTATCCTCTTCATCATGTGCACCAGACTGATATTCAGTTTCCCAGTCAGGATCAGTTGTTAATTGGCTCATGTCATCTGCTTCTGCCAGGAAGTCATCAAGCTCGTTCTGATCAACTTCAAGATTGCCATCAAATTCATTTACAACATCCTCCACTTGATTCTCTTGATGGAGAGTATCAACCATGGGAGTATGTGAAGAGGATGACTTTGCTTGTACCTGTAGCCGCAGGCACCTGATAGTCCTTCTGTAGTTTGAGCACCTTTGTTGAATAGTTTTCAGCTTTTTTTTACACTTTAACAGTGCCTCTGACTCTCCAGGTTCAACAGGTTTGTGTTGGTTGTTGCGAGAAAGGTGAACAGTTGCACTTTGCTCTATGGAGGAGTCCATTTCCATTTCATCGACTTGGTCCGCCGATTCTTCGTCTTGAATCTTTGGTTGCTTAGCACTAGATTGAGATAATTCTCGAAGAAGCTGTCGCTTTGCACGTTTTACTTTGCAAGCAGGAATTTGAGGAGTGTCAGAGTTAATAGCAGCAGTTGTCTGGGTTGTTTTCGGAAAAGATACCGCAGCAATATCATAATTGTCGACTGTTGGTACTGTTCCAGGCTTTAGATACCTCTTGCAAGATATACTATTTGGCGAGCGATCAGACGCAGTGGGTACTTCAATATCCAGTCGTTGATTATAATCATGTCCATGAAAATGCGCTGAACATAGTGCAGAAGAACTTGTTGGATTCCAACCTGGTCTATGCTTTCTCACAAATTTCGTCCACGCCGCACGTTGTTTAGCATCACGAGGAAACAAATGCATCGAAATGCCCGTCGAACGACTTGAATTTTTGCAAGATTTTGCGTTAGCAAAACCAGCGACGCAATACTTGCCTCCTTTTACAGGCATTATCGCAAGGATAAACTATAGTAATGATCTCAAACAATTTCACTTCTTATACAACAGCAAGTTGATGGCTTTTGAATACGCTTTATGCTTTATAGTTCATACTTTATACGCAAAACTTCCTACGGTACATCTTCCTACGTCATCACTTCATTCCAGGCCCCTGGTGAAAGTTGGGCGCGAACACTTTAATATATACGCACTTTCAGAGCAAAATTGAACGCTTCAACAAAGTTAAATTAAAAACTAAGTTGTTCATTGAAAATAGCGCGTTTTGAAGTTCTAGAAAGTGTGGAAAAGTTCATAACAAAATTTACGCTTCATATGCCCTTTAACGTATGCAATGCTCTGATTCTACCACAATTTGATCATTATGTCTAGTTAGGGATAATTGCAGGGATTATCTCCTAGACAAAGTACAGAAAATGCAAAACAGAGCAACTAGGACAATTATAGGTCGACCGTATGAAGTCAGGTCTAATGATGTATCGAGAGAGTTTAACTGGCAACCGTTGATTGAAAGAAGTCTACAACAAAAAAGTATATTCCTGTACAAAGTTAGAAATAATATATACCCGGAAACTATAAACAGCATGTTTGAGCTAAGTAACAATGGAAACTACGAACTCCGAAGTGATAACTTAAGTTATGCACTTAAAAAACCAAATACTAATTTGCTTAAGAAAAGTATCAGTTATTCAGCTGGGAGACTAAAAATTAAATTACCAATAAATGCCAAAGGTAAAGATCTTTCCTTCAATTCACACCTAATATCACGACTACAGTGTGCCATAAGTAACTTTATTTTTACTAATGTACATATTTTTTAGATGTAGGCATCTAAATGAGGTATAACAAAACAGCCCCTTGAAAATCAAACGTCCAAGAGCTTTGAAGGGTTACCGTTTTTAAATACGATTAAGTAAAAATAAAAAAGCAACGTGGTTGCCGTTATTTCTTTGCCCAAGCCGAAGAGCCTCGAGTGTAGATTCTGTTTTCACTACTCCGTTCATGGTAGAACTGCAAACAGCGAACGAGATTGGAGAAGGGGTTTAGAATGCGAACTCTGTCAATTTACGCTGTATAGACTTTACATTTAAATTGCATCCTGGGGAACGGAATTTGGAATTAATACGGTTCGGATTCTTCACTGAATTGGGTACATCCCGGACATCTTTTTAGGACACTCCAGCAACATGCTGTATCGCTGATTGGCAGGTATAGTATCCCCGCGGACCTGTCCTGTCGTACGTCGGTCGTTTTTCACTACTGCCCCCGAAAACCTATCTAGTAAAGTGTACAACGCATAGATTTAGAACCAAGCACTGCTGCGTCCCATATTGGGTAGGCTTTCATTATGCTGTGGTTGATTATAAATAGCGCGACCCCAGATTGATTAGCGCGTACGGTTCATACAATACAATGCGATTGCACGTCATTCTTGAACCTAGCAGCTGCACCGCAAGCATGATGTAAACGTGCAATGTTTGCCTTTCACGGAGAATTTTTGCATAAAGTTGTTGAGCTTCTGGTCACGGCAGTTCCGACTGTTCGATTACATACACATGATATTAGAACCGTAGAAACATTAGGCTATGGAGTAAGTTGCAAACGAATTTGAGCGAGAGCCTTTCGTCTTAGAGAAAAATTTTCACTCTATCGATTGGCTCTTTTTTGGGCGTATCCGCTTTAATTCGTATTTCGGAATGCAGTAGAGTGCCATATTTCTGGCTGACCCAGGCTTAATTGGTACTTACACTAATTAGATTTTAAGAATGGAAGTGATTAACCATCACTAATGTACACTGATTTCAATTTCGTCGGAGATAGGGCAAGTACGTGTTTACTGCTGTCAATCTTTGTATCGTGCTCTATCGTCTTTATTGAATTGTCTTGTTATTTCAGTATTGCCATCAATCATGGTCCCCATTCTTGAGTTACTAGATGTCCTCACTCGAACCAAAGTGAGCATCAGTCCGTGGCGATTTGATCAAGGGATGCCCTCGGTTCAAACAACCTGGTGTCGGGTTACCCATGACCTGTACAGGAAATATTCCACGCACCAACACTTCTAATTGTAAACAACGTTTCCGAGGTAGCTTTATTAAAAGGCTATTTTAGGTAAACAGTTCAAGTGATGTAAACTTGATATAGTCGGAGGACAAAACTATATGTTGAAAAGAATATGACATTTGTTTGGCTGAAGACAAACGTTGCCGTGAAAGGCTGCCGCTTTCTGAAAAGGCGAAATCTTCCTCTTCAAAGGAAATCTTGTTAATTTGTACGAACGTGTACATGCACATGATCTGGCGAAAATTGCTCGGATAAAACTAGCTTCAATATCCAAGTCCTAATGTCTTGACTGAAATTCGAACATACTGATGACTACGATACATCCCTCCTTTCCTCGTCCATATGGTCCGGAAGAACTCCTGCGATTATCGAACCTCACCCTAAGAACTTTAATTGTATTTCCTACCCACTGGAATGCGAATTTATTACACTGAAACTGATAAACCAGTTCCAAAGAATAACAGTTGAATGCGATATTTCACAACCGACACCAATCTCTCGCCCTATACTATGTGTATTAGTGCTGTAACGTTCATCTCAACATCGCATACCTAACACCTACTTCCCACACCTTATTTAAATCCCCTGCAGTCATTTTATGGTAACTACTTCTTGCCCCGGATACGAAATGGAAAATATATTACGTTGCACCCACACTTGACTTCAGGTTTTCGTCGTAACATCAACCAAACCTCTAAACCTTACCTCAAACTTAAAACCCTAACCCTAGACCCATAAGAGCAAAGGAAGATTCTGTGACTAATACTTGATGATGAAGCCAGAACTTTTAATGCCCTTGTTTTTAGCATTAGGTGTGGGATTAGTGGTTGCTTTGGACTGCGGTTAATGTTTTGTTTGGGTTTAACTACTTGATCCCAACGAAATAATGTCAAATGCGGCTGGAAAGTACTTGCCTAAGGTTTTCGTACTGACCGAGCGACGAAGGAGCGAGGTTTGTGGGAAAAAGCCGAAGGCAAATACTTTGCCTCCAGACCAAGCTGACGAAGTTTTATGAGAAATTTATTATAAGGCTTCTTGGTTACTTTTCTTTCCCATTTTTAACCGGTTTTTGGCTATCAGATGTTGCTGTTTCCCTTAGCTCGTGGCTTGTCGGTTGAGCTTCTCGTTTCCACCAGTTAAACAATAAATGAATGTTTATTGTACTTCTATACAATTAGCTTTGAACAAAAGCAGTAATGGTGTTCCAACACATTTTATTATTTGGAATTTTTCATTGCAGATATATAATTCTTCTTAAGTTTCATTTAATTCAGCTCGAATATTTTTCGCGGTCGGAATTAAAAAGCGTGTTTGGACCAGTCCAATGTCGTAAATTATCGCACCGTTCAGCAAGCAATCAATATGCGTAATTTTGCGTACTGATAGTATGTTGATGGTAGGTCCAGTTCACGGAGAAGCCCACCTTTATCCAAATGCAAACATCCTCAGGACTCTTAGGCCTTCCAAAAAGGCCCGTTAGGTCTTCATTTGCACAACAATCCCATATTTATTTGCAATATAGCTCTAGCTATAAAAATGCGCTAAGACTCAAAGAAATATTGTAGAATATGTAGACTGTAGAGTGAGTTTCTTGAAAAAGAAACAAAACAAACAAGAAACTAAAAAAGAATGGGAAAGACAAGGTTAAATTGAAAAACCAAGAGAGATTATCCAAGCATATTTCATTCGTCATCAAAGTGACTTGGACTCATCCTGAAGGCTTTCGTCAACGTCCACATCCTTCTGACAAGTGCAGTTACACATTTGAGTTATCGTTTAGTTTTTGGTCGATCAGGAAATCTGAAAACAATCAATTTGACTGCGTAGCGCTCTTGTGGATGTCAACGCGTAGACGGGGTGGAGTTTTTCGTGACGTGACCGCACCAACACCGGAATGTTAAACATTTGTGTTAACTAAGAGTTGACACCGTGCATTACAGCGTGACTCAAGTGGGACATAGACTCTATTACATTGAAAACAACATGCCAAAAATAACTTTGCTTTTAAATAATTAACGCGTCATCGTCTGGAATAACGCGAACGAAAAACTTGATGTCCCAACATGAGAACTGGTAGATGACGGTGACGAAAACCGAATATGAAGCGTGAATTTTACCACTGCAAAAGGACACGGATCCGTGGCGCAGCAGACGTTTTTGAGCAAATTTCCATTGCGTTTCAGGGCTAGCTGATTAAACTAAGCTGTTGGTAAAGCTCTTCTCAGACTCAATAATTCATAAATTGAAAACAAAGCCAGAATCAGTACCGTTATACGCTTACCGAAATTGGTTCGATTGTAGTTAAACATTTAAAAATTCCAGGGAGCAGTTTTCATCCTCCCGCTTTTTTAAAGTTTAGTTCTATTAGTTTTTATGAAAAGTTTCGCAAGGACACAGTTTGAAATAATTAAATCAAAATAGCAAATCCCAAAGTGCGCACATCCCGTACCCTAAAAATCGCGATATATTCCTCCTGCATGTGAAGTCGAACGTGAAGAGCTCCTCCGAAGATTAAAATGCGCCCTCCTGCGTCAAACACAATAATATTTCAACGACTTGGAACACGATTTCCTCTCGAGATGTCGATGTGTTCGACAATGTAGACCAAACCCTCAAGTCATTGTTATACAACCCCTTGAGTATTAGTTTCATCCTCTTTACAGATACTTTCAAAGTTGGTTAAAAAAACTCGGCCTCCCCATGTTTTTTCAATCTCTCTTTGTATTTGGATATCGGATGAAACACTCGGCATAGTTTTTTATCCATTACTTTGAGTCTCATGTGCAGAATGATGACGTTGACAGACGTTTGGTGGTTGCAACTGAATATCGTAGCATAGGTCACGAAAAAGACGCCATTTCATAAACATTTTTAAGTCGGCTTGCAGTGGCAGCCGGAGAAACCCAATGGTACAAGTTGGTATTATTGTTGTTTGATAGATGGCTTTTCTCCCAATCTTGAAACCTGGCAGTATCCCTGTAAACACTTGATGTTTCAGTCGTGTGTCATACGACTTCCACGCCTTTTGGCGGACTTACGACAAGATCCAGCTGTCTCACGATGTTTGGTGAGGGCAAAATTGGACCTCAGTCATATCCCGATACACAGTTGTTTTTCCAAACAAAACATAGTTGGAAACTTTCAGAAATACGCGTTTTTCTGTAAAATAGACAGAGGTGAACACAAGCGTGGAGTTCTCTTAATGATCCATCGTTTTTAAACATCATGTGAATTAAATTCATTATTAAATTTAACTAAGCGTTTTACTTGCCTTGCAACGTAAGACTGGAGTCTTTCCGATGGCAATGAAAACACAGCTTAAGATATTAAGCGGCTACAAGCACGTCCCAAAAGGTACAAAACCGTGTTTACCTCCTCCAAAGGCGATGTTACACAAAACAAGATTTAGCGACGATTGACACGTGTCAATCTGTCGTCCAATGTTATTTGAATTATGAATCGCCGTTAGAACTTCTTTCCTGAAACATCGCTTGAAATAGGTCAGTTAGCATCAAATATAAGGCTTTTCAAATGCACTTCGTGTCTTATTGTTCTATAAAAAATGGCCCTTCAATGAAATGACTAGTTTACCAAGGCTTTGAATTTTCGTAATTTGTGCATCAGCTGATGGGCAAGTATGTCATGAAGCGGATAAATCGATAATACTGCCAATCGAAGCAACAAGCTGTGTAATGGTTATAAAAGTGTGGCACTAATACACTGTATAGACGCGTGTTCTGCTCATCAGTCATTCCCTAATATGGAAAAATAAGTTGAAGATAGCAGTAGGAACGTCCGGAGTTTCGTCAAAATACTGAAAGTAGATTAACAGATGTCATGAAGTAGAAAGATTGATAAAGACCGCGAAAGAACAGCATACGTTGACCACGAAAAACACGGCACCGACTTTCCATGTAGAGACATGTTCTGTTCCATTGTTATGAAGACCAGATCTCGTTTAAATAGTTTAAAAAAACAGAACTAATAATGCCAATGAAGCTTGAGTTCTAGACGTCATACTTTCGGTATCCCAGATTCGACGTTAATCGCCGAAAGAAACTAAGGAATTTAAGCTATTTTGAGCTGAGTTTTGGCTCACGAAAACTTTGAAATCTGTCCCTACAGCTTTCGACTAACCCACAAAAAAGCGTTCACCACAAAAACAGACTAATAACGTATTTATATTTCCTAAACTAACTCTCTAAAAATGTAAATAATTCTTTATTGCCTCTTAGATCGCACGATCAGTCAACAGAACAAGGATGAGCTGATGTTTGGTAACTTTATAAACTGGGATGAAAAACTCCAGGCACGGTATGCCCAGGATCGAGACCATAGGTCTCAGAATGCGGTACTCATTGTCCACAAATATACCAAATCCGGAACGCCCAAAGTCCTGAACCACGTAACGAAGTACCTCGAAAGCTTCCGAATCCACTACGTTACCACCCGAACAGACGACCGACTTCTCGTCGACCTAAAATACGAACTGACCAAAAACCTGACGAACGCCAAATATTCGCTGATAATTTTTTACGAGTTCCAGGCGTTCATGTCGTTGAGTACGTCCGCCAGGGAAGCGATAAACAACTACTGTGCCAAGTTTAAAGTGGGACAAGTATTCTTCGAGGGAAACAACTACGGGAAAATATCTGAATTCAACCTCGAGGTTAAGAGAGTGGAGAAGGACAGATTCTATAATTTGCGAGTGAATCCAAATTCAAAGATATTGTGGATGACAAAACCAGGAATAGAGATATCGAAGGCTTCAAGGACGCGCTGGTCGTATATTCAGGCGCAGCCGTTCGATAATCGTTACGAAACAGTCGCTTATTTCGTTCGTTCGGAAAGTTCCGCAGGGGACGTCAGAGACGAGGAGACGAAGGTTGCGATGCTATTGGACGACGGAAAAGTGGCGGGAATCAAGAGGATTTTCACAACGCTTAGTTCGTCCTTCGTTTTAAATGGTTTGCTGTTTTTAGATGCCTTGAAATACCTGGCCGTTCTTCCTCCCCGCTATACCTTGCAGCGTTATGTTCAAATTGATATTGATGATATCTTCATTGGAAAAACTGGATTAAGGCTTAAAAAACCTGACGTGAAGGTAAGTAACGTCGTCCATGAAGGAAGGACAAAATATTCCTCTGCAAATCCAGACTGCTTTATGAAGCAAAACGATCTTTTTCCCCTTTTTACTCTGTATACCAAATGTGAATTTGCATTAATATTCCTCCGTTATCAGTTTGGTATCCAACTTTGTTTTGAGATGTAGAAATAGTTGTCTAGTTTTTAACCTGTATATTAGGTTCTCGAGATGTCTCTTGTTGGGCTTTATACTTCATAGTGCCAAAAATAGGTGGTTTTCAAAGCCCCGCTATCTTTAATTCAGAAGCTTGACGCCAATGTTTCTATAACAGTTTGCTGTGTCACTTCTTGCAGGAACTGCTCCAAACCCAGAGATACCTCCAGAGAAAGATTCCACACTTTCAGTTCCAAATTGGTTTCAGTGGCAAAGGCTTCAAACGAGGAAATGACGAAGAGGACGAGGGAGATGTAGAACTCCTTGCGCATGCGTCCTCGTTTTCGTGGTTCTGCCACATGTGGGACCACGAACAAGCACACAAGTTCGATAACTTGACGATACTTACCAATTTGATGGAGAAAAATAAACGATTTGCCAAGGTGCAGCTTACTTCATATAACAGACCTCATCACCTCTAAACCGAAACTCATCAATAAAGCAAAGTTTAACCCTCAATGTTTAATGAGAGTTTACTTCGTCTTCCGAGTTCTACACAGTTCTGCACTGATTTTTATTATTTTACTCTGGTTAAGGCCAGGCGATTTCACTTTTCAAGGCGTAAACGGAATAGGAAAGGGCTAATACGAAGTTGGCTGGTTAATAGAGGGTACAAATATCAGAGAACACTTACCTGATAGAGAGACGTCTGATCAGTTACTTTTTCACTCATAAAAGAACGTAAACCAAATCAACTGTACACTGAGTTTTTACGGACGCAAAAAAGCCACGTACTTAATTCTCCGTAAAAACCAAATCATATTGAATCGTGTTCATACTTTCAAAGCATGGATGGAATTCACAATTCATTTTGCTTTATCCATTCAAAATTTAAGCACGATAGCGTAAATGCGAAGTGGTAGAACTGTGGGAGCCAATTTTGCAAAAACACCTTTCCATCGTGCAAGTACCCTTAGCAACGATTAACACATCAGGGTTAAGCCTGGTTCGCACGAGCGACATAGGCATAGGGGAAGGTCAAAACAAAAACAAAGCGTGATATCTCCTCAAGGACTTCCAAAGATAAAACAAGAATTTTTCTTTGTTTCGTCTTTTGTTCAGTTCATGGCTTATGCTTGGACTATGATCTTACACTTATGATTACGGCGATCCTTATGTCGCAGAATTCACTTCATTCCTTTGTTTTACCTTTTGTTTTGTCCTTATGAATATGCTTATGCTCACGTATGAAGCAGGCTTAAAGCTTTAAAGAATATACTTACCAAACATTGCCGTTTCATTTTGCCCTCAGAAACACGGAATCATTATTAACAGATCATACGCGGTTGCTTCGCATCACTCAGGTGTCTATCCTGTTCAGGAGTCCTTGTATCAAGCCTGGAAACAAGTGTACGGAATTGATGTAACCACAACAGAAGAATATCCGAACTTTAAACCGGCTTGGCTCAGGAAAGGCTTCACACACATGGGAATCAAGGTAAAGATATGTCATAAAATAACCAGCATCCTTCGCACGCTCTGATTGGACGAGAGTACACAGAGACGGCTGACGTCATTTCCATTTCATATAGAAGTACTGAGACATGGATAACGTCGCGAAGAAAGGAAAACTTTGGTTATTTTACAAAACATATAGAAGATAGGTTTCGTGTCAGTATTGTGATAGAAACATCCATGACCCTATTTCAACTGGAAAAATACAAGACACTCGGTTACGCCTCTTGTTTTCACTAGGCATTAGTTATGGTTGAAATGACATCATGTTTCTGTCACTGTAGAGACACTCAAGCAATTTTCTATTTGCTAATTGTAGCAGTAAAGTTAAGAGTGGCCATGAAATTAATCAATGCAATTAGTTAGATAGTGTGTGAAGTGCAACTGTAGTTAATAAAACATGAATTGCGTTAATATTATCAGCCCGCATTTCATACCAGCTTCACAACATCGTTCTTCTTGAACTCCTCATTGTCCAGTTCTGGCTTGCCTGTACATTTGAACAGCATTCCCCGCAGGCGAGTTCGGACTAACGGCCCGCTATGTCCGCCCTTGGGAACATGTGTGTACCGCTGTGCTTCAAATCAATCATAGTAAACTTCTGGCGGGGCGCTGTATCCTGCTGATGGCTTTGCAATGATCCTCAACAGCACTTCTGTATGTCCTTGTTAAACCGGTTTTCCACTTGCCAATTAATTTCGCGCGAATCGATATTTCTCTGATAAATTGAATAGGTTTTCATTAGTTACAGTCGATAGCCCATGAAACATAAAAAAATTCGATTCGCCCGAATTTATTCGCAAGTGGAAAACCGGCTTTAGGGCCCCTTTATACGATACGATTGTTCCTCTTGGGGTTTGCAATAAAGAACTTAAGCAGCAGGCGTTCTTGAATCACGAACGGCTTTTTCCTTGAATAGAATTCTTCATTCAAAACAAATGGTATGGTATGGTATGGTATGGTATGGTAATCTTTATTTAAACACGGGATCACTTCATTATAATGTTCTTCCAGTGATTCGTGTACTAACTAACGTGTATTAACTATATACAAAACGTCTCTAAATATTTAACTATAAACTAATTTAGCTATAAAAGTTCTTTGAAGGTTCTCAAGCTGTGTTGCCTTTTAATATCGTTTGAAAGACCATTCCAGAGAATTGCCCCTTTATAAAGAAAGCTGCTCTTCCCAGCTCGTGTATTTGGTCTTGGTAGATAGATATTAACATCCGAATGTCTTAGGTTATACAAATGTATCGAGTTGAATAATTTCAAATCAAGGGCGTCGTCGAACTTCTAAAACGCCGTTTTCGTTCTGTACAGACGTCACTAACAGCGTTTCCTCGTCCTAAATACGACGTTTCCTCCTAGAACGTCAACATCTGTGAGTTAAATTCACTGCTGACTCACTGATTAGACATGCTATTATCTCTTCTGGGATTTTTAAGTTATTCATTATCTTTGCTCGCATAAAAAAATTCTATTCAAAGAATACATTGCCCAAATATCAAAAACAATTGTTCATCAAATCTTCGGGTTGACGTCCGTGACTCAAGAACATTGATTTCTTAAGGTCTCTAGTGTTCTATCAAGGGCACAGTTCCTGCCTCAATTCGCCCACCAATGTAGTAATCCGTCCGGAAGACCACGGTGAGTTAATCGGAAACATCAGAACGAAAAATTTTGTACACCATCTATAGCGTGTAAATGAGCTCTTGCAAGTAGCATTGACCTGGGAAAAATCCGCTTGACTTTCGTCAGAATGCCTCCTTGTCCATCGTGATAGGGTATCCTTTTTAAGTCCAGGGGATAAAACTGTTGACAGCGGAATCCTTGTTCTTCAGGTGCTACCGAGACAAACTTGCAATGTCTACACTTCGACGAACTTCTTCAGGGATGTCCAAGGAGGAAAGTCAGCATTAGATCGGAGTATTGAAGGAGGAGAGTTATTTGAAACCCTTCTAAGAAACCCGGTAAGTCTACCGACTTTACGATATTTCTAGTTTAGTTCACGGAAGAGCATGTAAAAATTGGAGGGTTCTTACATCCAGAAAAAGATCAGTGTTTTTGCACAGCTTAATTTTCTTCAGGAGGAGCTTCTTTGTGCGGGTAGAACTTTCGTTTTGTCTGACAAGCCCTCAGTTAGGATTAGTTAGAAAGGAAGCAGGAGATAGTGTTTTTATGTTGGCAGAGAGTTCTTCTGTTGAAGATTGGAAGAACTGTAAACGACAATAGAAACACCCGTTTTTTGGTGAGTTTCTTGATCTCGAAACTTCGAGTTGTGCTTCTCAATCTTTACGGAATTATGCGAAATGTTTTCTACACGTAAGTGGACCATTTAAGGGGAACAACATTACCTATTTACAGGTATATTCTTGTGTTACAGACTGTGCTTTGTCCGAGATCACTCCCAAGTCTTCCAACTCCGGCTGTCTTTGCACCATGTTATATTTGGCCTTCTTTCCTTTCACTTCGATATTTTTACTCGCACCAATTCCAACGCTCCTTCAGATACAATTGTTTACGATACCCCAGACATGTGTCCAGTAGGGAGGGGGATTCTGGACAAAATTGTCGATCTATATCGTACAGCCTTGTGATATATATCGTATGTCACAACGTTGTACGATAGAGATCGACAGTTTTGTCCAGAATCCCCCTCCATAGTCCAGACCGTCTTGCTCGGAGCTTTCTTAATTCTACGACAGAAATCGTGTTCTCATCCCAGAGTTCTTGTCAGGTATAGCTTGCTCAAGGCTATGATTCGTCGGATAGGAACTCGTTGGAACAGAACAGAATTTTAGTTATTTCTGTGGGTATCTCCTCTCGTCTATTTTCATATTAGAAAACTAAAAAAACGAAAGAAAAATGGGAAAGCGCAGGGAGGCTGGGAAGTTGGGAGGAACGGGGGAGAGGGGGGAAAGAGGGAAAGGGGGAGAACAGGAGTAAAGGGGAAAAGATGGGGAAGAGAGAGGGGAAAGGGGAGGGAAGGAAAAGGAAGAAAGAAAGAAAGGAAGAAAGGAAGAAAGAAAGAAAGAAAAAAAGAAAGAAAGAAAGGAAAAAAGAAAGAAAGAAAGAAAGAAAGAAAGAAAGAAAGAAAGAAAGAAAGAAAAAATCTATGGAACATTAGAACATTAGAAGGAACACTTAGATCTAAAAGAAATCGTAACAAATCAACCTAGATTATTCTGTGCAACGTTTAGGTTTCCATCTTTATGACGCACATGACAAATTACGCGAACGACAGAATAGCTCCGTACTTGTTCAAAAAGTTGGTCAAGTTCGTTCAACGTTGGACCAACCTGAAGCTAATATCAGCTCCGCCGAAAAAACTGGCTGAAATCTACTTTAAGACATTCCCTGAGGATTCTATACCAATATGGCAAGTAAGTACAACAAAACATAACGATAGCTCACAAGAGAGCAAGAAACTGTGTACTTGGTTTTATCCACAAAAGTTTTGTTAAATTAGAATTGCAGCTCTTGAAGCTTATGCATATTCTGAAAGACCTTAGCTAACGTATTTCTGTTTGCAACTTAGTTTTTGCAACTATCATTTTTCACTCCAGAACCCTTGTGATCATAACCGACATTTAGCCATTTGGCCCATCGACAAGAGTTGTTCTCGTTTACCGTCCCTGCTGGTCATGGGACCCCCTTACGGTGGTCTTGGGGTCCTACAACATTTCTTGCAACTGCATCCAAGAATGAAAGGTTCAGTACAAAATAATTTGCCTGTGGAGACTAATTTTTTCAGCACCGCCAACTACCTCAAAGGTTTAGACTGGTAAGTTTTTTCCCCTGGCTGCATTTTGTTATTGCAAGTGCAGGCAATGGAGAATACGGGGAACGGTCAAACGGAATTGCTGAACTTGAAGTACTCCTCATGCCGGGGCTAAAAGTTTAATATTGCCCAGTATTGTACAACGGTAGAACAACAGGCAACGTTTTTGGCCCATAATATTGGAGAATTGGCTACACGCTCCAAAATCTGTTGCCCCTCCTCCTTTGTTAGGAAAAGTGTTTAACCGAAAGCAAATTTTCATCCAACTAGCATTGATGGACCAACAAATGTTATCCAATGTTGTACAAGAACCTTCGAGCGTTTACCACGGCCTTTGTTGGAATTACATCCTTGGACACACAACTAGCTTCAAAAGTAAACGGGGGGACTGCTTTACTTTTACACAACCCTTCTTTAAGTTGAATAAGACCACTCTTCAAGGATAGCGATGCAAAAGCCAAGAGCACGTACGCAACCTGACAGATTGTAATATCTTTTGGCTGGATTTCAAGATGCAAATTCGTATTGTTAAATATCCGCTAATTTTTGTCCTGCAGGTACATGGGATTCTTTCCAAAACAGACTGAGATTTATGAAAAAATATTCGAAGTTAGCAGCTCTTATTTTGAGAGCACCGTGGCTACATATCGTGCGAACGCCTTACTCAAGATAGCCAAGATTATCATAGTCCTTCCAGATCCCGTAAAACGAACCTACATACATTTCATGGTACGTTTAATGTCAGAACAGAATATGTAATAAGAAATATGTAGTGGGTAATGTGTAATACTTGTTTCGTAGTGTGCAGTATGTATGGGAAATGTAACATATATATTTGGAGACTCGAGAAAATTCGATTTTTTCTTTCAGCATTTAAAGAACCACCACCTTTCAAAGGTCGCGCAAAAGTACTCCTTTGAGACTGTCATCACAAGCCCGTCACCGACAAATGAAATAAAAGCTCTACGAAACCGTTTGCTAACAGCAGGACATTATGCAAACCACTTAATGAGATGGATGGCGTACTTCAGTCCACACCAGGTGCTTTAACTATGTACTTCACTCGACCCGGGTTCTTTGAGCCCAAAACAGTTTGTATACACATGTGTAGATCAATTGCATCGAAATTTTCGACTCACTTTACTGAGTATTACGCTATTTGAGTAACAGCACTCTTAAAAAGTAATTTGTACAATTATGGGTCAATGCTTAAAGGGGACAAGCGAAATTTGACGTCACAAGAGTTATGATTCATATATCGGTGCAACAAAAAGAGGTGAAAATCTCAAACTTCCTCGACTCTTTCAAGGCTGGAGCTGTCCAGTTGACGAGATAAATCGTCTGACGTGAGCCAGAGTAAAATAATACGAGTCTACGCCTCCAGGACAGAGTTATAACAATTTCCTCTGACCTTTAATTCATTCCACACAAGTCCGTGTCTTCTTGAATCCCTTTCAACACGTGATGATGATGATCGTGTACTGTCTTTTAATTTTTCAAGGTAATGATTATCAATGACGATGACTTAGTTTACCGAGCTCCAACAGTGCTCAATAACATTCAGGACTTCGTAAACATAGAAAAGCCTGTGAACTACAATCAGTTACTAAGGTACAGATACGCTTTTTTCCCCTCTCGCCCATTAACGAGATAACATATATTTGTTAGAGTCTGAGTATAAAGCTTTAGTATAATTACACAGGTGATTATCGAAAACCCCGCGCGGTGATTGGCCAGAAAATTACGTCATAAATCTCAGTATTCACCTACAGGTGATTACAACAGTGAAAGCTCAGAAGCAACATGACGGCTACCTTTGTAAATGTTACCGGGACGATTTTAAGAGTGCTAGTTCACTACTTCCTCCCGAATAATCACCTGTGTAATTACACTAAAACAATTATTCACCTTAGGATCAGTGAATATTATTGAATCCCCGAGACGCAGTCTCGGGGATTAAAAAAGCCTGAGACAGCAAAACTGGGGAATGTTTTCACGATGGTTTCTACTTTTGATAAACATCCATCACGAAAACTCATCGTGCTGCCGAGGATGCAAAAACGTTATGGTAATACTCTTACTAGGGTCAACGCAACATAGATAGGTCCTTCTAGGAACAATGTGGTGTGCTGCCGAGGATGCAAAAACGTTATGGTAATACTCTTACCAGGGTCAATGCAACATAGATAGGCCCTTCTAGGAACAACGATGTGGTGACAAATGTGTTTCGCTTGCTAGCCAAACTGTCTTAAGGTAGTTAAAGGGAAGATTGAGTACGGAAATAGAACCTTTTTTCTAGTTTTACCACTGAAAACTAACTTCCGTGTTTTAAATTTTACGAGATCGTTGAAAATAAATGTTTGAATACGTATTACTGAAAGGAACTCGAAAAGCTTGGAATATCATTACCTGAACAAATCGATTTGGTCAAAATGTTTGGCTTTGTTCACGACAATGAAAGTGTTTGGTCTCTGAGTTTGCTTTTCATTGAGTACCATTTTCAAAAATGTAGGTGATTACTCCTCATAAAACGCCATGTCAATGTATTCTTGTTCCATTTAGATACGATAAAAAGGTTGGTATGTATTGTCCTCTCAATACGAATAACCCCGTGGACTGTTATGGTTATGAGGACAGACATTGCCCGCAAATGAGCGATGATGTTCGTCGCCATTTGCAAGAATATTATGCAACACACAACCAGAACTTACTGCGACTGAACCAGAAAGTACAGTTTAGTGTGCCAAAATGGTTGAAAGAATATGGATAAGAGTGATGGCAAGGAACCTGGTTTGAAAGGAAAGATGGTCAGGATAAGCACCGACGAAGATGGGAGCTGGCAGCATAAACAACAGGTGGTCCTTCACCTGCAAGCCATGTACTCGCATACACTGCGGTAAACTAATAATGGATGATCATGAACATAGGTCCTATATTGATAATTAAACAGAACATTATTTTCAGCAGTGTATAATTATTAAGAGCTTAATAAGAATGCTATTTATTGGATCTAAGACAGAGAATGTTTATATATGATGAAACTATGAAATATATGAATAAACAGTCGATATGTAAAATGGACCAAAGCAAATCAGAAAAAGTTTTTTTGCAAAGAAAATTAATATATTGTATTAAATAGATTTACGTAGTAAGCCTTGAAAAACACGGCGTAATTATAACTGATATTATTATTTCATTACTATGGGTAATATTACTACTAAGACTACAGCTATTTCAGAATCATCTTCAGAGATACACATGAATGGAAATGTCTTCATGATAATCAGACACTGCCGAAGTCAACTGAAAAACGTTGACTCAATCGGCAGTGTCAGATTATCACGAAAAAATTTCTGTTCATGTATATCTCTGAGGATCATTCTGAAATAGAATTGAAATACTGCACATCCTCTGATCTATGAGCATTAAGTTGTCACGAGAATATCTCGTGCACTTAAGTTGGATAAAAACTCGCCTCCAATCCCTGTGGACTCGATAGCTCAACAGTAAGAGCGGCAGACCAGTATCCCGGAGGTGCGAGTTTAAACCCCGCTCGAGTCAACATTTTTCAGTTGACTTCAGCACTACAGTTATAACTGCGATATTAACTATCACTAACGACTTCGAGTAGAATAACGCTTCAACAAGACTCCGTGGTTTATGAACAGAGAAATTGTCACTCATACAAACAAACAAAAACAGCAACATGAAAAACACACTAACGCGATATCAAAAATGAACGCTGCCAATCCGAATACCGAACACCTTACACGCACCTGTACGCGAGGAAAGCGCAAAGAAATCCTCTCAACGCAAATGCAAAAATGTGCACGAAGTACATGATAAGAAGGTTGTGGAAGACAGAATTATATAAATGTAAATCAGAATTCCAAACGTGTGTGCTTTGATTACCAAACGTAAACTCCCACAAGCTCACGAATTTCCTAAGGTTTAAATACCACAGGATGTGTTGTAAAATGCGAATGGACAACGATATCACACTGAAGGTAATACATTGTTATACACAGTAGTCATCAAAGGAAAAGGAAGAATGGAGGAAAAAAAGGAGAAGGCAGTCTTAAATTAGTTGTAAATCTGATATAGGATAGCAATGGTTTTACATAAACTTTTCTTTCGCTATGCTAAAATGGACTGTACCTTCAAATTAATCCATGAACATGGACATTTCGATGCATTTATATACAATTTGGAGCGATCGCGGCCACTTACTGTATCAACGCCCAGTCCCTTTCGCCTCTGCATCTAGCCCCCAACCTTCGTCGTTCGACACACCGCTCTTTTACGATGCCATTGTCGCAATAAAATAACCAGCAACATCGTTGATGTCCGTTTTTTTTGTTTTTTTTTGTTTTTTTGTGCCATTTCTGTGCTTCAAGCTAGGCACTTTTCTCACACACTGTGGTGAAACTCCAAGTGAGTTCGCAGCTCAGAAGATGGTTTCTCAAGGTGGTTCGATCAGCCTAGAGTTCAAATGTGTGGCAAGTTTTACGAATGCGCTGCACTTTAAGATTCTTACTAAAGAAACAAGTTTGAGGACGATTGTGACGTTATATTTAAATTTATTGACTGTTTGCGTTTGCACGACAACCCGAGGCTTTACGCAATATATATACAACAGTATATTATTATAAAAATGGGATTTACTGCGTGTTGTGCAATGCAATTTTAACTCGGGCAGCACCTCGGGAAAAAATTATCATACATCTGTACAACATAGATTAAATAACAACCCGGAAACTGCGTCAGAAATTCTTGCCCACCTTTACACTGTAAATTATATTGAAACAAAATGCCGTTTATTGAAATATCACTGATAATAGAACAGGTCTCGAATGCGTTCATTCGTTGGTTGAAAATCACTCGGATATAATATAGTTTGAAGTTAACAAAGACATTGCTAACTGGCAAAATTGTGATATTTTGAACAAACAAGTTTAGTGTTTGTGTCCCAGTATACGAACATGTATGACACCATTTCAAATGTTCAAATACCTAGATAAAAACTTAGCATCACCTCATATTCTAACAAGGCACCTCAGCTGAAATTATATGCATGTTCAGACAATAGTGTATAGATACACCGACAGCTTTCTGTTGAGCACAAAACAAACTTGCTCAATCCAATTTCGTAAAAGTCGTCTTCGCGATCACCAAGGACAACATACATGAAAGGCTTCATTTAGAATCAAAAATTTCATCTCTATCTCTCTCTCTAAGTGCCGTAGCTGAGGTTATGTTAAAGTGTCAGGCACCACTTTCTCCCCCGCCAGGTCCCGCAACTCCACAAAAAGCTCTTCAGATAAAGGAGCACATAAGCGTACAATGTACACTTACAAAGATGTAACTGATATCCTGGTTTTCGCGCACAAAAATAAAACGGCATTCGGGGCTTATTGGCGTTATTCAATGTTGGTGCAACGAACAAAATATGTCCCTACGCACTAAGTCCCTAGACAGAAGGGAAGCAGTGATTATTAAGGCGATCACTTTTCCCCGCAGGTGATTCTGTGATACAGCCAATTAAGTGATATATCTCTTTTTATAAGGAATGGTTACCATATATTTTTTCGGCAGACCGACATTTATTGCTCCCCAAACCGCACTCCCAGAAAGGACTTAAAAGCTCTACCAGCAGGTACGCTTCAGAATAAGTTTAGTGTGGTTGCAATCAATAGAGTGCAGCGGTATCTCCATTCAAGTCATGTAACATTGAGTCCAGCGCTTGACATGGAGTACACATAGTTTTACTCTTTTCAACGGGAACTCCGTGGCACCTCTGACAAAGCGGGCGAGCGGCGAGTAACTCTTCATTAATGCGTCGAATATCATCCGGCAGACCAACCGATTCCAAAGATTTTGACGGCGAAGGAACGTTAAACCGTTGAAGCAAAGTTGAAGGTTGGTTTTCAGAGGTGGTTGTGCTCTGGTAAGTTCTCGTGCGGTGATAAGGAGGCGGATCAACGTACGGAGGGGTATCGGTGGACCTTGCGCGTTCCTCGTTCTCTTGATTAAATACTCGTATCAGGGAGGTGTTGGCAGGACAGGATGGCGATGGGGATGCAGTGCGCCGCGGGGGAACAGCTGGGGTTTTCCTATAATCATCGCGTGGCGGCATATTGTCATAAATGGAAAATCGTCTCGCGTCGTTGAGAGCAGTTCTCGAGTTTGGCGAACGATAAGCAGCACTCGTCGAAAGAGTTCGTTCAAATGGCAGACTCTTCAAGGGAATAAACGAGGTGGATACGTGTGTCACCGTAGGAATACGATCCTGACGCGAATCCTCCCTGTTAACTTTCAATCGTTCAAAATCACTGCTCAGGCCGTCGGGTTTACCGTAATGAACTGGACTGTAGCATAGCATATCCGGTTTGATTTTTTGACTGCAGTTAACTTTATCACGCGATTCGTCATCAGGAGTCCGGCACGTTCCGACACTTCCCGGGTAGTGGCTACGTGAGCTTGGCCTCCAAGCGGTAGCCGGTGAATTGGATCCATCCATACCACAGTAGTTACTTAGTGGAACCTCACTGACAGACTTAATAGACATAGGAGCCACTCCGTTAAATTGGACTCCACCATTACGACCTTTGGTAGTAGATCTTGGTAGGGTTCCCTGTGACATAGAGACGTGTTCAGAATGCGACCTGGTGACTAGGGGATGGATAACCTGATGTGGCAGGGTCGACTGTTATATGGGGGCCAGACCACAAATGCCAGTTGAAGGCCTGGGTATTCTAACCCTGGCACCTTGGAACTGAGTCGGATAAAATACAGTTAATCACCCAACATTCATCTAGGAGAGGGTATTCTAAAAAATTCTCATTCTGCTTAATTTTGTAAACGGAGCTGAAGAAGCTGAAGCTAAATTATTATCATTCAAGATTTCGTTCACTAGACGACAAGTGAAAGTGAGAGCGGAGAAAAAAATATCCGGACAATATTGTACGTGTATAATAACAAGAATGACTAAACATTTTAACTAGATTGATAAGAATTGAGTTCCCTCGCTCCTACTAAGTTAGCTAAGACTACTATGACGTCTGTGTCAATATATATATATATATATATATATATATCGACACAATATACCATCTGGAACCCAGTCAACAAGCCACAACGTGGACAAATAGTAGAGACATTAGTGAGTGAGTGAATGCGGGAGGGAGGAAGGGAGGGAGGGAGGGAGGGAGGGAGGGAGGGGAGGGAGGGAGGGGAGGGAGGGAGGGGAGGGAGGGAGGGGAGGGAGGGAGGGAGGGAGGGAGGGGAGGGAGGGAGGGGAGGGAGGGGAGGAAGGGAGGGCATGCGTAAATCGGTGGATCGGTGAATGAGTGAGTGAGTGAGTGAGTGAGTGAGTGGGTGAGTGAGTGGGTGAGTGGGTGAGTGGGTGAGTGAGTGAGTGAGTGAGTGCTGACTGAGCGACCGTGGAGGCGAGTACTTTTTTAACACTTCACATTCACAAGACTGAATTGTGGCCCTTGAATAAGGTTGGTTGTGGGCGGTAAGATACCATAGTGTGAATCCTGCTTCTTGTGCAGATAATCAAAAGCTATCAGACTTGGTGGAAATATCTAACTAGTGAGAAGCCAAACTCCCCTTTGGCTTCATCAGATCCTTCTGCGAAGCATAACATAACCGTGGACTATGTCGTATAACTACGTGTATACCGCTACTATATTAACTCAGCGGAACTTACTTGTACTGTTGGGGTCTGTTTGAGTTGCCGTATAACCTGTTGATCGCGTTCCCTTTGGCGCATGAGCAGTTGTTGTTTTTCCTGCCTCGTGAATTGTGGACCACTGGTTTCCTTCTCCGCAGTAATTTGCTGATGAAGTTTCCGAGAACGTTCAAGGCAAAGGTTGTGCTTGTTTTTGAGACTTGCGAGGTATGCAGGATACTGGGCAGCGGAGCACTTTTCAATAGCGATGCGAAAACGAGCTGAAAGGAATCAGTACCAGTATCAGTACCAATACCAGAAATAGTACGAGTACGAGAACCTTTACAAGATTCAATATCAGTACCTGCACTTGTACTTGTACCTGCAGCCGCATTACTGTCAGTCCCTGGTACTAACCAGTACCAGTGGCTGTATCAGCACCAGTATCCGCACCAGTACCAGCAGTAGTAGCAGCAGCGGCAGCAGTACTAAAATATGTATACAACAGAAGCAATGCCAGTGCCAGTACCGTAATCTGTACTAGTACTAGTAACATCCTCACAACCAATCGTCGTGGTAGGGCCAGCACCACCAGTACCAGTACCAGTTATCAGTATCAGTAGGGGTAGAGGTAGTACTAGTGGTAGTGCCAGTGATAGTACCAGCGGTAGTACCAGTGGTAGTACCAGCGACAGTACCAGCGGTGGTACCAGCAGTGGTGCCAGCAATAGTACCAGTACCAGCACCAGCACTGGCACTGGCATCAACACCGGTATCTACATCAGTATCTGTATCATTAATGTAAAAACAATAACCCTTTCGTTCAATAATTCACACTACCGTATTTCCTCTAATAAACACCTCCGGCGTTTATTAAATTTTGAAGCAATTTGGTGCGGCGTTTATTAGAGGGAAGCGTTTATTAAACAATCGTGTTGAAATGTTTCGTCAGAGGGTAATTATTTGGCAGATAGGCTAGGTAGTTTTGCATTAAAGAAGTTCGAGTTAGATTTGAAACGTTTCAACGTCTATTCCCTATAGGTATCTCAACGTATAACCTATATCTCAACATCAATATCTGTCCTCCTCGTCATCTTCATCGACAAGATGAAATTTGTCAGCCTCTTAAAAATCAAAAATGAATCTGACAATTGTAGCATCCTTTTCCTGGCACTTTTTATAATTTTTTCTAATAAAACGCCACTCTGATGTGTGTGGCGTTCATTAGAGGGCGGCGTTTGAGGCTAGGCGTTTATCAGAGGAAATACGGTATGCTATTTTGACTTACTCGATGCGTTTGTACACAAGGACAAAGACAGAGCCAAATCTCCTGTCTTCTCTATGTCATAAGACCTTCTCAAGAGACTTTCAGCTTCCTCCACCATGCCGTCCAATCGATGGTTTTCGTTCCCTTCGGAGTAAACAATAAAATCAAAGGAAGGCTGTCAGACACACGTTGCCTGTAAAATCTACAGATAATAGAACATCGAGATAAAGGAACAAAATGCCGTGAACAAAACAAACAGATTCGGATAGACGTCACACTGAAATAAACGGTACTTAGTTTTCCTCACTTTCTTTCGTGAACTTCTAAGCAGATCATGGTCCAGGCATGAACAAATACTCATACGTACGCAAGACG
This sequence comes from Heliopora coerulea, assembly GCA_030142905.1. Taxonomy (NCBI): domain Eukaryota; kingdom Metazoa; phylum Cnidaria; class Anthozoa; order Scleralcyonacea; family Helioporidae; genus Heliopora; species Heliopora coerulea. Next base: position 342,867 of record JASJOG010000068.1, on the reverse strand, counting down.
AACTCAAAGCACCGACTCACTATGCCTGCCGTGGCAAAGTCTTGTGCATTTCTCTGTCTCAAATTAATCTTGGTAAACTCCTCGCGAAATACTGTGCCGTGCCGAAGGCAAGGCGTCTGTGGTCAAAAGATTGCGAAAAATGTCCTTGACGTGGCCAAGAAGTGCCTTTGTCCTACCAAGAAAGGCTAAGCAACGCACCCTTTTCACGTCAAGGGGAAACCCTGCCCATGCAATACTATGGTAACAGTAGGATTTTCCAAAAAGTCACTCTAAATACACGCACACGCACACGCACATGCACACAAAAAATCACGAAGACAGGGATTGGGATGCCATGGCAAAAACACCCGTTAATCCAAACATTCGCTAAACGTGCGATATCGTGACAAATGGAATAGATTAGTTGGAGTTTCGTCAAGCTTTTTGCACGAGAATGTCTTGCAAAGTTAACCTTGAAGTTAGTTGGCGAATTAAAAATAAGGACAAGTTATCAAACGATAGACTCTGGGACACAGTTACCCTACCTTTGGCTGTTCGAGGAAACATTCTTGTGGTGAAATCAATGAGGTCATCCGTGTTCGTATCAACAGAGCTCACTGAACTCGTCGCTGGAGAACTGGCTTGGCTGCCACCAGAACCCAGGCCACTATCTGTCTCATCAACTTCGTGACCACGCGTGGAATGCTCGAACAAAGACATGATGTTCTTAGAGCGCACGTCGCTGCTGCAAAAGATGAAGATCATGGAACGTGGGATTCAACGTTCTTCAAAGTAGCGACTACACGTATCTCACTGGATAAGGCCAACTTGCCAAGGTATTTTTCCCACCCGTAAGGCTCTCCAATCAGTTATGTTCCTTACCTTACCTAATTCGTACGCGTACTCAATCTTTTGGGAGAGATAATGAGTTTTATATTTTAATCTTTAACTCAGAAAGAATATCAAACAATATTTTGTCTTGAATAAATGATAGATGAACGATCGTCAAGCTCTATCCTCAGAAAAACGATTTCTAAGCCCCAGACGGGGATAGGACCCGCAACCTTCTGATGACAGATGAGACACTAATCATTGAGCTACCAAGACTCAGATGGCGAGCTAAGGTGCAAGTTCGACATATGTGCGACCTAAAGCGGTAACCAATCGTTTTTCTAAGGTAACAGCTTGACGAACGTTCATCTATCATTCAAGATATCTCCAAGCTCCCACATTGCTAACATGTATATCGCATCAATAACATTATTTACATGTCCTGGCTACCGCTTAGGCCGCAAATATGTCGACCTTGCACCTTAGTTCGCCATTTGAGTCTTCATAGCTCAATGGTTAGAGCGTCTCACCAGTCATCGGGACGTTGCGGGTTCGATCTGAACTAACCTTAGATCAATCAAGTCCTCATCAGAGTTGAACTTTTTCGGTGCTTGTACTTTCTCGCTGCCCAGCGCGTCCAACGAGTTCGTGCTGTCACGAAGTTCTGGAGTAGGTGAATTGGGTCTACTGCGGGATAAAGCCTTTTTAACAATATCTGTGCCTATGATTTTTAAACGTTTCATCGACCGCTTGTTCTTTTTGCGATCTGGTGACGAACCTTGAGTTTCCTTTTCTGAATACCGTATGGAACCAACAGAATGGCTGCTGGAGCTCGACAAGAGGCCATCCACAGACTCCACGCTCTTCGACTTTCGGTTCGGTTCGGAAACCGCTGATGGAGTACCACCAATTATATCCATTGCTTTTTCACTCGAAATGCTTCCACGATTCCTTGCGCTCTCTCCACTGGCGAGTAGCGTCTCAGTGTCCACCAACTTAACCTCTGCAGGGGCGCTTTTTGTGCTCACGGGTCGGCCATGAGGGTTGACGTACAAAAGGAGCAAAGGTTGGTAGTGATTTTGATAACATTTATAACGGATTTTCTCCCAATCCGGTCCACACTACAACAAATAAAACATGATCAATTCATGTCAAACCAAACACATCTGTCCCTCGAGAAAGCTCCAGTATCCCAATTCCCCTACATTTCCTTGCCCGTCCCCTCTCTTCCTACTTCCCTCCTTTCTCGGTGTCTTCCTTTCCCCTTCTCTCTCCTACAAACCTACTCCCTTTCACTTGATGTCTCTTTCCCATTTCTTCATTTCTTTCTCCCTCCTCTTTTCTCCAAGTTCTCGCTTACCACCTCCAATTTCCTTTTCTTAACTTCCTTTCTCTCTTCCTCCCCGATTCTCTTCTTTTTCTCTCCACCTCCCTCTCTCCTTCTCCACTCTTTTTCTTCCCAAACCTTTCAGCGGTTATTCACCAGATCAACATACCTTGCGAACCCTAGCATCATCAAAGTAAATCCATGTTTTCATCTTATTACTGTAAAAGAAAGTCGAATAGTGTTTTCCATAATACGTGACGACACCAGCCAGCAAGAGTTCCACCTTCTTTGCTTTATCATCAGACACTCGCGGAAACACCTGATAAAAACGACCAAACGTTATTTTAATATCAAAAATCAACTGCGTCGTAGGCAGTTCTGAATCGACGTAACAGAAAGAGGAAGGCAATACTCTTCCGAAAAGTGAGACAACAAGGTAGTAGTATTTCGAGCGAAGGTTCTTATCTGAAATTTGACTCTGATGAAGGCCTTCGCTCAAAACGTCAGTACTTTGTTCTCTCTTTTTTAAAAAAGTGTACGTACTATCTTTAAGTTTTTGCCACGTCAAACTTTATTCTAACCCGTCATTAAAACGATCATAAGCAGCACTGAACGGCAAGGCAAAACCAATCATGTACAGTGAAAAATCAATTTGTAGCCAGGTTAGGAACTTACTTCGGGCAACCGAAGGACCGTATCGATGCAGTCCAAAAGTTGACTAATTTGCTCA